>OX375759.1:24887500-27287500 GCA_947359355.1 Acrocera orbiculus | reverse complement strand
TTGAATACAGTAAGCAAGAATTAAAAAAAGAATGTGGATTGAAGTCAGATTTTGAAAGTTTTATTTCCTTAGTTCGAGTATTGAAAAATGATTAACCCACAATTTTATACTCTTTGACAAAAAGCCCTTTGTGGAAGTTATATACGTTAAATTGAGTACATATATTTTCGCGTTTTCCATTATCTCCCGTCGGCCGCTAAAATGCATTCCTTTCAGTGGTTCTTGGATTCAATTGAACAGAAAAAAGTTACAGGAGGCCAAATCACGTGAATTTGGTGGTTATTAGATGGTATTCGTGTTTTTATTAGCCAAAAATTTGCTGATAATGATGGTAAAAATTCTCATAAATCGTGAACAATTAGCCGTTTTTGGATGAATTAATATTTTTTATTAATTTAATAAATATTAATTATTTATTTTCATTTAATTAGATTAAATGATATTGATAACATATCGGTGTAATATTTTATTCACTGTTTTTCTTTTCTTATTTTTTATTTTGTTATAGCTTTCAATTTATTTCGAAGACAATTAATTGATTGTATTCTACTGAAATCTGCTATAAATTTTAACGAACTCTTACTTTTTAAAAGCATTATTTTTAGTCCTTTTTTTACAGTTTTTGTGCTTTTCATATTAATGAGATTTAGGTTTTTATGATAATAGTTTTTTTTGCTGTCCTATTATGTGAGGACTGACAGTAAAATATTTGTCTATTTGTGCATTCAGTCTTCTATCATATAAAACATAAAACATTTTTTTTCAATTGTAGCAACATATTAGTATTTTTTCTAAAAAATTTACACACTTTATAAAAATTACTTAATTTAGTAATTTACTGTTTCATATTCTTACAGCAGAAAGCTTTTAATATTACTATAAAATTGAAATTTATGAAGAAAAAAGGAAACGTGTTTATTTCTTAGAAGACATAGATTTTCTTAATGTCATGCTAAAAATTTGAAGTTAAATTTAAATAAAATTTTTGATTAAAATAAATTATATTTCTTGAATATATGTTTTAGCTAGCAACGAGAAAATATAGGCATTAGAACAAGCTAGTATTTTTTTATATTATCATTAAGTTTTTTGTATCTTAGAATAGAAAATAAATACAATGTGTCCAATAAATGTATGCCATAACTAAAATGGTTTATTATAAGCTCTGTACAAATTTCATTTTGCCACTCATTTTATCCAAAGTGTTTTATGAATAGAAAATTTTCAACTTTATTACAAAATTTTGTACTTTGAATCTCTTAATATTCCACTAGATAAAACACCTTTGTGAAAAGGTGAATTGTCCTGGATTAAAATTTAATTCTATAAAAATTTAAAAAAATTTACTTTGAAAAAATTTGCACTTTTATGAATTTCAAATCTATCAATAAGAAAAGTAGGACTAAAATATTCCATGAAAGACAACCGTGATAATTTTGTTGAAAATTCAAACCAAAGTAGACATCCTGGCCCATTATTATAACGAAATTTTAATTCAAAAATTATCTATAATGACGAATAACTGTTAAAGTGGTAACATCAATATGTTTCGAAATCCTAAAAAAAGTTAAACTAAATTTTTATTTTGTTGGCTAAGAAAAGTTAAAGTTTTTGTGACAATATTGTATAACTTCAGAATAAAAAACAATATGATTCACAGGAATTGCCTTATACTCTATCTAAAGATTGTTAGATTTGGCTCAGCTTATACAAAAGCTAATTCTAATATCACGTAGATACAAACATTGTAAAAAAGAAACTGATTTATTCTATCGAAATTGAATTATATAATATTAAGTTGAAAAAGTTCAACAATTCTTTTATCAGATTTTCTAATCTTTTTTTTTTTTCTTTATATAGTACAAGTTTTGTTATCGATTTAAAAATATTTTATGCTGGGCTATAATAAATAAAATTTTACATACTGCATATTTCTTTTGAATAGCAATAAAATATGATTTATTATACTCCTTTTTTTTCCTTAAAAGTTAAAAAAATTAAACATACTTAATGCTACTGTGTACTAAAAAGTAAAATTTTGCTTACTTTTTGATACATATAGATATTCACAGAAGGAATGTTCTTAGTAATATCTCAGTAAAATAAATATTTGAATAAACATGTGCAATAGAAGACTGAGTAACGATTTTTATATATTGTATATACGAGAAAAATTTTATTTAATACTTTGAAATCCACCCAGCTGAACTAATAAAATTGTGACGAATGTTTGTTGAACTTTGTAAAATTAGATGTAGAAATAAACTTGGGATGAAATATTTTAATGTTTAATTGAATTCCAATATTATTTGTTTTGTTAGTGTAACGGATAAAATATTTGAAACACTTATGATGACCCAGAATAATCTGATATTTTGTATACAGTAAAAGACATACAAAGCAACCGATTTGAGCTAAACAGTTCTCAATCTAATAATCTACAGAAGAGTAAGGCTCAAATATTTAATATGCGAACACCATACGCAATTTGAACTTTAAGCTTCTTTTGCATCTATCATACTTGTCAAATCTGGCATCCTGACTGGCTGTTATCTTAAGTACCTTACAATATTTATTTGTTTTATTTTCCTCTTGTAAAGAAATGACTGCTGAAGAAAAAACTACCTCAAAGATAAAAGTAAATTGGAAAGAATGAGTCACAAAAAATTTTATTTTTTACATATCAGCCTCAAGATACATTCATTGATGTATCTAATGTTACCAATTCGGTTTGAAGCCTACACACGTTTATTTGATCCATTACAATAAACATTAATGAAGCCTAACAAAACAAGAACCAAAATTGAAAATTTTTTATGTATGAAAAATTAAAATTTAAAAAGAATAATTAACAATTATGGCTACTATCGTAAATTGTAAATTATAAAAAACAGTTTTCAATTTTCGTGTTGTTAAGCAATTTTTGTTTTTATATTAACAAAAAAGACACCAAGACTTTGATTTAACTGATCCATTATAAACTTTTGGCACTTTTAAATAAAATTAAAATTAATAAAATTAAGTTGGTAATAAAATACATTTAAAAAATCAATATTAATTTTACCAATTATTTTACATAAATTAAGTATAAAGGATATCCAAATATGTCCTTGTATAAAATGTCTTTCCAAGTAGTTATAAAAGACAAAAATTTTCAAGTATTATAAAACTTAAAGGCCAAAAATTCTTTAAAAAACCACTTTGTAAGCTTAAAAACTTACATAATCCAAAAATCTAGACACGTAAAATAATAAAAAGAAAAACGAAAATCAATTTACGATAACGTTTCTAGTTTAAACAAACTTAAATCTAATAAACATATACAAAATATAAAGTCATTCGCCTATTTAACAAGAATTTGGGTTGCTGATATTTTTAATAGGCTCATTTTAAAGAAGAAAACTTTAAATAAAGTCTCCTTAAGGATGTAGCTTCTTGTGGCATTTATAAGGAGTTCATTTATCTAAGGCTGTTAAAATTGTAACTAAAGACTGAAAATTAAAATTGTTGACACTGTCTTATCTCTTTCTGGATCAGAGGATATTTTAAGATTCTTATCTTTTAGTCATAACATATATATTCATATACATATATATAAGCGTAAAATTGTAAGCTAAAAGATCTTAAGAAAAAGAATACGATAAAAACTAAATTGAAAAGGTTTTTTCAATCCCGGTTATCCATTAAAAGGATGAAAATAAATATGTATAATACATTAGGAAGATGAAATTTTATGTAGCTTGAAAGTAAATGAATGCAATAGATAGCAACATAGATCATGTAAAAAGTGATGAGGTTAAAATTAATACACATGACGTTATGTTATGAGGTTTTGACTTTTATTAACCAAAATTAAGTTGACAATTATACCAAACTACATACCCATATCTATTGGGTTAAATATTACCAAATCTCACGCTTTTATTTCTAATTAATTTATTTTATTTAATACAGTAATTTTTTAAAGTATTTATTGTAATTTTATAAAAAATTAATTATTTTCTTAAAAATACTCTTTACTCCTATTTTTTATCATGTCAATTTTTAATAATAATATTTATTATTATTTTTACTATAGGAAAACAATTTTTCCAAATTTTATGAAACTTTTTCAGCAAAACTAAACAATGTTATAACAATAATAGAAACAAAAACCAAACTGAACTTCAAATGGCTTCAAAAAATATAAATTACTCGTACATGAAAAAATCTCGAAAATAATTTTTTGAAAAAAAAAGTCAACAATTATTTTTGTATTTATTGATCAAAACTTAGTCTTAAACATAATTTGGTTTTGACGTGCATGAAATAAAGCCTTGAAGTTTGTAGACTGGTTGTGCTTAGAAAAGAGTTATTATTAAAAATCAATAACAAAAAACATATTCATTAAATTCTTAAGTAAATGAAAGCGATGAGGCTGTAAAATTGAAAACTGCAACTTTATTTAGTTACAGCTATGTAATATTCAACAAAATACAAATACGGACTCTAAAACAAGTAAGTATGAAGAGCCATCAATTTTTCAAATGCCTGACAGTGATTGAAATTCAGCCAAGAAGAAATTAAGAACAATCAAAACAAAAAAGAAATTTGACAACACAACTAAAAAATCAGCAGAAAAGTGGTTTATCCAGAATTTTCTTAAGCTTACCAGAGGAAGGTTAAATATTATTTTGCTGAAATTTCCAAGAATAAACAGCTCAATCAGCTCCCAATAGACTATTCTAAGAAAACATATTTTATCGATATATCCTGCTACGCATTGCTGTGGCGTGAATGGAAACAAAATAAAAAAAGATTAAAGTAAACAAATTTATAATTTATTTAGTTTTATCATGCTACCTTGTATAAGAAATATTTTTTGCATTGTCCGTGTAGATATTGCGATTGTTTGCTATGTCAAATGTACAAACACGCAACATATAGCTGTAATTCATGTCAAAAGCAAAACGGAGAATAGCCAAAATCTTTGGTGATGGTGATTACAACAGCTAATCGAAATAAGAATTGAATTTTCTTAAATTAAAATTGGACCATCTATAATCCAGAAACGAGGATATTTTGATAAGTGTTTTGCAGTTTTTTATCTCCATGACGTTGCTCTATAAAATTTTAATTGCAACCTGCCTGCCTTTTTAAAGTTTTAATGGATATCGATTTCGCAATATGATAATTGGTACCCCGATTTTCAATCTAAGTACATGTGATGGAATTCATTGCAAGAACTCAGTTGGATAATTATCTATTTTATTTTTTCCACAACTGTATCGAGAGACTTGTTTGTTAGTGCATCGTTTCAAATGCTTGATTGACTAATATTGTTAACTTTATAAAATTCTTTGTTCTTGTGCCACTAAAATAATTCATTTACTCCGCTAATCTTGATTTTAATATTGAAAATTTCTTTGTCAATAAATTTTTCTTTTGACACCACTAAATTGCAAAAGTTCTAAGGCTATAAAATTGCTCTTGAAATCAGATCAACTGACACTCCTCTAATCTAAATTCCCAGTAATTATTGTGAGAATATTTCACTTTATCAATCACTTTGCGGCTATACATCCATAGTTATAGTTCTTTAAAAATTAAAATTATTAAATTTATAAAAATAAATATCGCTCTTCACTCCACACATTAATGAATTCCTTCAAAAGCCTAACATTTCTTTTTTGAAAGACATTTTTATTTTTAATCATACAGTTAAAGAATATTGTGTTTCCTGTTTTTAATTAAATTTAAAATAAACAAAACGTGATTATGAAATTATTAATAACAATAAAAATACATGAAAAAGTTGATTATAGTCAACCAAAGTAAAAGTTATAGAACAAAATCTAAGTTTATTGAGTTTGATTTTTATTTTAATTTCAGCTGCAACGTATATATATTTTTTATATTGATAAAACTTTAAAAAAAGTAAATAGAAAGTTTACATTTTTAACTTGACAATTATATAAAATTTTTCATTACAGTTTGCTGTTCAATGACTTCTTTATCCTCTTACAAAACTTCGATTGCGGACATAAAATTTTCATAAAAACTACTCAAACAATCATCACTGACATTTGTATTGTATGTATGCGAAGACTGAATTTTTATATATATAGATTTTATAGATTTTATTATTCAACTAAAAGATCGCGTTTTCCTAGAATATACAAAATTATTTCTAATTTGAGTGTCTTGTATTTTGCTACTTTGCAAAATTTTAATGATGTTGAAAAAGGCTTTACAATCTATTCACTTATATGAAGAAAGATCTATTCCTTTTGCGTGTTTCTTGTTTCTCCACTTTTAGACTTGAAATAGAAAATCATAAAAATTTACTTTATGTCTTTTGGCTTTTATGAAGTGTGCTGGTATTTGTACTTATTTCAATGACTATGGCTGGTGATGAGCGATCTTTTTGAAATTTATTTAAGAAATTCTATAGAACTGTATAGTTTATGTAACCTTAGCTATTACGTGGATCAGATTTTGGGCTTTTAATTATGTCTTTGACACCTTTATCAAACAGAAAACCTTAGAAATAAATATTAATAAATTAAAGCTATGAATCAAAATAAAAATATTACTTCAATAAATTTGGTTTTTTAAACTAAAACATCAATAAATCAAATTCATACAAGAATTATAATATTGTTTCATATGAGTCTTCAAGAGTTTAAAAAAAAAACTAAAATATCGGTTGATGAATTTTCCTACAGCCCTCACAAATATAGTTAGGGTATACAAATAATGCAACTTTGAACTAGACTACTCACGAAATATCAAAATTTTTATTTGTCATGAAATTAGTATTTACTATATGTATCTTTACACTATATTTGCTCTTGGTAGGTAGTAGTCACCTGAATATTTTATTATGAAAATATCACTTGTAACCATCGATGTATACGAAAAATTTTCAGATTATAACTAATTGTAAAGTAAAATAAAACCAATCAAATTAAAAATGTATTTTTTCCCTTCATAGTAACCCTTCCAATTAGGTCATATAAAAGTCCCTCCCAATTAGCTAGAAGCGTTTTTTGTGTAGTAACATTAAAATATTATTAGCCAACCATAAAGTTCCCATACTAACTTTGGAAATTTTTAGTACTATCGCTTATCCGGAAAAAATAATAAAAATTTTTTTGAGAAATTTACACTAAAAGGAACAAGAGCATCAACTACGAATACATTAAATTTTATGAAGAAAAAAATTTAAAAACCTTATATTGCATTATCATTTATGTATCATATGTGTAAAATTTAAGCTTAATAGCTCATTCTTAAGTAGTTTAGAAATCGATTGCAAAATTTCTTCTTGGTATATATCAAAATTGAGATAAATAAAAACTTATAAATAAATCATTACTCACAGAAAGTAAGAAAAACTTTAAAAATTGACTTGTGCACTTAAATAAAAAAACAATATATGAAATTGATTTCAAGCTGAAGTTTACAGATAAACTCTTTCCGATTACTTTGAAAAATTTAAAGTATTTATAGTTGAAATACCAAAGGTAGTTTTTAAGGAAGTAAATAATAAAGGAGTTTATATAGCGTACTATATGTGAATTTTTTCAGTTTTCAAACAAACCAAAAATTGATTTACTAAAGAAACAGTGGGAATTTGTATGTAAATAGTTAGAAATGTGATATATAGTCAGATAAACAGGAAGAAAATTGATTTGAGAGTAAAAATAAAAATATGAATTAAGAAATTAATAAAATGGTTCTTATGGCTCTTATGGTTTAGTGTGCCTTAGAATGTAAAAAATAAAATAATACTTTCAATTAATGAATATTTAAAAAATATATTGTTGAAAATATTTATATATATTTCAAAATAAAAGCCAGATGCTTTAATTATGGTCGAAAGTAAGGCCATACATACCAGAAGGACGTGACATAAAAATGTGGACTGATCGAGATACATAAAAATTCATATTTTTATGAACAGCGAAATCACTTTGTCGACCAAATAAAAATAGAAATATGATATTTCGTAAATATAAGCTATATTCGAAACAATTAAATCTTGTGTAAAAATTGTTTTTACGGGCAGTCGCTTGAAACTTTCTTTGAGAAATTTCGATATGACGCTAACAATGTAAGCAATCTTTCAAATTTTGTTGCATTTTCAAAATAAAGTTTTGAGCCAGAAAAAACATTCTTATGATTGAATGTTTAGAGTGACTAAATGCAGTTAAATTTCAAATTGAACTTTTCAATAGTTTTTCAATTTTCAAAGAAAGTTTTTGACTGAAAACCCCCTTCTAACTATTTTGCAAAGCTAAATTATGCATAAATATTGTTCTCAATGTATATAAAATCATTGGCCATAATAACCTCAAAATCTGAATTTTTGGGCGTTGAAGTTGTTCTAATAGGATATAAAAGCTATTCCTGTAATGCTTATGCTAGTTAAACATTGAAACTAGTCTAATTAATTTTTTCAATTTTTTTTCTGAATTCTTTAATACGATTTTTAGCTTCTAAATGCACTTCAGCTATTAGGATTTTCAAAATGATATATTATTTTAAATTAGACAAATCCCGTAAGTCCAAAACCTAAACTGTTAAGACTCCACATTAAGTCTTATTCACACCTCGCCACGCGGTAATCGCCTGATTTTCAAAAATTTTTGTTCTAGTTATGGCTAGAATAAATGAAACACACATTATACGACTTTCAGTGTCAGGATTATTGCGCGTTGCGGTGTGAATAAGGCATTACTCTCATAACTAAGCTTTCTGTTTCCAATAAGATTTCACATTTCTCTAACCTGATAACGTTATCGTTAGCTTAAGTTAAACACTATAATTAGACTTTATTTGTAATAAGCTTAAATCACCTAAAATTAAGGGTTAGCTCACAAGAGAGTTTTTTTTTTTCTTGTTCTTGATCTTGTTTTGATTTCTTTGAATAATTTCTCTGTTTGTTTTACGAGAGCACCCCCATAGTTGGATCCCATACGTCCAGATGGGTTTGATTATTACCAAGTATAACAGTCTTTTGTAACTTAGATTCATTTTAGAGTGTTTACCAATAAGCCAGTTCATTTTCAGCATTTGCAGATTAATCTGCTTGACTTTTAACACAAGAGAGTAATTAATGTAAAAAAGAAAAATATGTGAAAAATACAAAAATGAGACCTAAAAGCAATACACATCAAAATTTTGAAAATAAGAAAAATATTCATGAAAGATTTTATATATTATTTTTTTGCTAATTGCTATTGCTAAATAAAAACACTATATACAAACAAAAAAATAAATATTCAATCTCAAATAATTTTACTCATTCGTAGCTGTTAATAAAATTAATAAAAAACCCAATTTCAAAAGTATAAGTGATGAAATGTTTTACGTTTTATTCATTTTGTTCAAAAATTTTTTATAAAATGACATTCTTTATTTCCACATGAAATTTTCATCAAAATTATTTCAAATCTTTAGATGCTTTTACTTGGAATGACTTGGAATATAATTTATTATTTAGGTAGATAGTTGCAAACTTTAAAATTTAAGTGTTAAAGCTTATTCGATTTTCTAAAATTTAAATAATTATGAAAATAACCATTAAAATTATTTATTTTCTTAACTTCTACAAAATACTGTTGAATGCATTGAAACTAAAAACTTTATCAAAATAAAGAAAATGTAATTTGACTGAATAGTAGATACATAAAACTTTTAAATCAAAAATGACAAATTTTGTGAATGATTTTTATAAAATAAGGACAGTTATCAACAAATTTGTATAACTTCTTTAATCTACAGCCAACAAACAAAAAAACAGGAAAAAGTATCAATCAAATTATTGATTATAATTTTAATACATTAGGATTAGTTTTCTTAAGTGGATGGTTCGTTTATTTCGTTTTCAAGAATTATTTATGGCAATACAGGTAGCTCTAATTTATTTCATTAATTTTTGTATAATATCACAACTTTTGAACATTATTTTTCCAAATTTTATTTCAAAATAATAATAAGTAAGCGAGTGTCAGTAAATATCTGGAGGCATCTTGAAAAATGTTATTTTGCGGTGTGCACTTTAACTCGCCAAAAATCATGCAAAATTAAAAAAAAAACAAATATTATTTATTATAAAAGATATTTTTCAAGGTTTTGACAAATTTTTTTGTTTTTACAATTTTTCAATTTATCCTAAAATACTGATTTTCACCTAAAAAATCGACTTATTTGTTATTTTAAAATTAATAATTATTATTAAAAGAAGCTCTTGTCGTTACCTAGTGATGTCATTACGTATGTGTGCGAAATAGTGTGCGAAATTTTAAAATGATCATTTATTCTACTCTGGAAAATTTAAAATAATTTTTCATATCCCATATTTCGTTTTTTTTTACTAAGCGATGATAAATGAGGACAGGTCTACTTCTTTATGTTGAAATAATATCGTTGATTCAAATTCACTTAAATATCAAACCGGCCATACCCAGTGGTGAAAACTATCTCTTTCACAGACGATGCGATGTATAAAGTCACCAATAAATGTCATGGCTTCCACACTCTATGGAGCAATGCATTACATTTAACATGGCGATGAGATTGGAAAGTCATCGTTAAAACAGTTGAAAAGAGACAAATTTGCCTTGACTCCAACAAAATGGAAAGAATTTATTGAAAACTCCGAGGCTTGCTATAAAGCAAATATAAGAGTAGATGAGCAATTACTTTAAAATTAAGGCCAAATGCCTATTTACTCACTACATGCCACGCAAACAAGAAGAATTTGGTATCAAATCCTGGCCGTTGAAAAACTGTTGAGTTTAAATATCATACAAAAGAAATAGAAGTAAGGGCAACTGTGTTAAATCTAATAAAAAATCTGCGAAAAATGTATTTTAAAAAGAGAATGTAAAAACTGTTATAAAGTCTCTCTACAATATTTTTAAATTAACTATGTTAAGATCGTACTGGGAATATCCTATTAGGGATGTTATTTAAAAAAAAAAAATAAAAAAATTTTAAAAAGAAAGTTCATTTCTGATGTTTGAGTCAAATTAACTCATTCCGTGCAAAATAAGTATATACCCAACATCTGGCAATCAAGTGTTAAATATTTTACACAACAGTTAAAAACAAATAAAATCAAACATAAAAATATTCTAAAACTTAATCATAAATATAAACTTTAATCTGTAAACAATTTATTTTAATTAAATTAAATTAAATTAAATTAATAAGCTTAAAATGTTTAAATAACAAAAATATATTTTTGTTTTTCAATAATTGCATCAAAAAGAACATCATTTGAATTTTCAAAGCTAAAGACCTAAATTCTTTGAATTTTTTTACTTAAGCCCCCTAAAGGTATGCAAAGTGAAATATTCGCTTTGTTAACATTCGGGCTTAATACACCTAGCGAAGTAGAAAAAAGAAAGTCTGCTTCGTTAGAGTAACAATTTAGAAAACTTTTATAGTATCAGTATGTATAGGATTTAAGATGGTGTTAATATGACAAGCACAAATTTAAGTAGCAGGATTTAAAAGAAAAAATTTTTTTGCCAGTTTTACGAAATAAAAAATATTTTTTTCTTACCATCTGATAGGTTAAACTATTATTAAGCATTTCTTTTGGTATATATCAATTTAAAAAGATTATTTTAATTTATTATATCTTTCATATACTTGAGAGGCATATAACATGAATTCATATTATAAAATGAGCATAAGGTTTTCAATCTAAATGTGTCAGAGTCTTGTATGCATAATTTCTCCTTATGATTTATTGGTATACTTAAGGACTTTTTTGTACAAAAGTAAATAAAAATATTTAAAAAAAAAGTTATTTTGAAGTTTTTTTTATAAGATAACAACTGTTGAATGAAGGGGCTTACATGTAGAATTTTGTACTTTCATTGTTATATTGAACGCAATGCAAATAAATCAAGCTTTTTAGGCTATGTAATTTTTATACGATACAATCGATCACTTTTGTATCCTTTAATTTTTTTATTTTTATATACTCCTGCAAATAATTAATCATCTATATGATTTAAATTGTATTACATACCAATAAATACCTTTTAATAATAAACAATACATTTCTTGAATAAAAGTATTTGCTATCAATATTTTTTTGCTATTCCATTATCATAATTGATCTGTTTTTTTTCGGTTTTATGCATTTTTCATTGATTAAACAGTAAAAATGTAAAAAGTAAGAATGTTATATGTTTAGGTACTTTTTAAATAAATTTTATTTGTTGGGTAAATTTAAAGGTAACCCTATTTACTATTTTTATGAAAATAATTTTGATAACTACACAAAAGTAAATATATTTAATTTGCAATCACTAACATACATTTGTATTAAGGATATCAACCACAATTGCAGTTAGCACTGTCCATCGACTTCCGCTTATTTTATATTACGACCCCTTATAATTTTTGTAACAAATTTATCTTTAACATATAGTCTTAAAAATTCTGGTAAATAATTTTTTTCAACCAAAAAGAAGCAAACAAAAATGGGTCATTTTTATAAAAGGTGAAAAAAGTTTGATCTCCTGTAACTTCATCAAATATTATTTGATTTGCATGTTTTATATATTAAATGAAAGAAAAATATGATGAATTGTTAAAACAAGTCATTTTAAGTTAATCAAAGAATTATTTCCTGAGATATAGACCAATAAAGGAAAATACACCCAAAAAACACGTTTTTTGAAAATATCTCGAAAACGAAAAAAAAACGGTTATCATTTTCGAATTCAGCGACCCAAAATTACCCTAAAAAACATTTTTATTTTAAGGTGCATGAAATTAGCCCAAAATTTGTAAATTGGTGACTTGTGTAATTGGCAATTGTTTACAACAAAAATGATAATAACGAATTAGCGGAAAATATTTTTGGGTTAAGTTTATTCTATTAATTGAAACAAATAAAATTTCGTTGGTTTTATTCAATTTCGATCTTCTTCAGAGAATTCCGAGGTTATCCAATTCTAAGGTCTAATTTGACTCCACTATACCTACTGAAACTGAAATGTGATTCTGTCTCGGTGAAAAGTTACTAAAAGTTTACTATTTTAATTTTTTCTGGAAATTTTTGCAGATTTTTATTTAATACTTTTAATGAACTTTCATCAAATAATATTCTTTTTTACAATTTATGTAAATTTCTACGAATATGTTTAGCTTAAATATACTTAACTTAAACTTGATTAATACTTAAAGAATTAGAAGATATTAACTAAATATCTTGGTGTTATGGCTTTAATTTAGCATGTCTATAAGTAATTCTTCAATCGGGTATTCTCTACTGTCCAGCAAGTTTTATCTGGGACTAATGAATCACCTACTTACTTAACACACCATACATAGAAACTTATTTTATAGATAAAATCATTAGTTTATAGCTTAAACGTAAATTCGATGATAGACATTGAACACGCTACAAATTTCTATAATCAGGCCACATATTTACATTTTCAATAGAGTTCAGACTTATGTTCCAAGGATAAAATCAAAGACAAAGAAATTCTCTTCAGGTTGCACTAATCTTTTTTTTTAGTTTTTTCTAATAAATATACCTCTGAGAAATAGTTAAATTTAATACACTGATACTATCTAGAGAAAATGAACATATAGGATAAGACAAAACAAGCTGAAAATTGTAGTTTTTAGTTTTGATTCCTTATGGAATACAATAGGCTTAAAATTTTCCTATATTCTTGTTCTTTTTACGAAATAAAAGTTGATTTACAAACATAAAAAGTATTTATTTTGGTTATAAATACTTTTCTTTCTAGGTAGGATCATATACATATATATATATGTATATTGCCTTTCTCAGTCAATAGAAAAGGTATTCTTATATTGATGACTGACTGACCCAACATAAATAAAAACTTGTATTCAAAATATATTCTAATCAACATTTTTTTTTTCTTTTTGCTACTCAAAAGAAAAACTACTTTTGCAATTTCATTTTTCCGGAAATTGAATTTTGATAAATATACTGGACACGTGCAGATTGATAAGAGAACAAGAAATTATTCATATCGTCTTTTATAGTTTGCGTGCTCAATATATAAAAAGAACACGAAAATTTTATGAACTGCCAAACAAAATTTCATTTTGGTTCCATTGTTTGCAAAATAGTGGTTTTTTTTTCATATGTTTATTTAACCCATTTACTAAATGCTTGGCAGTTCTTTTTCTATTAACAATTGAACAAGGTTCAATACAACATATCAAAAGGGATTTTTTTTTCTATGGCAAAATTTAACTACTCAATTCAGACAATCTTTTTTTTAAATTAAAAGGAATGTACTTTAAGCCACTTTAGGAAATTTTTTTTAATAAATATCGCCAGTGTTATTGAAAGACAGATATATTTCTGCCTCATGCTTGGCATCTTACTAATACATATAAATTTTGACACGTCTGTAATATTTTAGCAACACATATTTACATATTTTAGTGGAGTGAGAATTGCAGGGGAACAGTTACGATTTGATACCGACATCAATGTAAATACCCCCAATGAATCAAATATTTAAATTTGGAAGTTCTACCTCAAGTCCCATAATCACCCAATATCATCCCTTTAACACAAAATCTAAGAAATCAAAAAAATGACCTGCTGATTTTTTCAACTGGAACCTTGTTTCATATTTTTCATTACAACTGACGAAATTCCACAAAGCCGGAACATAAAATTTGTCCTTAAGATGATAGGATCTATTTGATAATAACGGCAATTATAATAATGGCTGATAAGTAAAATATTTTTTAGATAATTTGCAATTTTTTTCTTATTTTAATAAAATTAATTACTTATCCTGATAGTTTCTAGAATTCTGTGTAGCCTTTAGTTCATTAAAACTTGTTTTCCCCCTATACTAAATAAGTTTTATCTATTACTGATTTTTAATTTTTAAATATTTTGCCTTTAAAAAGGAAGTAATTTTCCTTTTATGTTAATACTTGTAATGCTTAAACACTTAATGTCCTAAAAACAATTTACAAAGTGATGTTATTTTAAAATATTCGATTTTTTTTTATTTAAGACCTTGACCATGCGTGCACGTAAAACGTGCATATTAATAAAATCTACTCAGGTAATTATGATGACCTTTTGATAGAAATCAGAATAAAAAGAGCCCCAAAAACACGACATGGTCACATTATGAACCTTTTATATATTTTTTGTATAGAAACTACAACATTTAGGAAATGAAAATATTTATTTATGTTGTGGTATGTATTTTGGTATTACTTTTTGATTTTACAAAAAAATGGTAATCATTTTGTTCTTCTTCTTTGTTAAAGTAAGACAAATGAAAATTTTCGTATCAATTTTTTATTTTACTGTTTTTATTTTTAAAAGATTTAAAAAATCTCAATTTCTTTCTATTGGAGTTAATTTTGTGTTCTACTTTAAAATACACAGACTATAAATTTAGTTACTTAACATTTAAAAAGGGTGCAAAAATTTTGCACACTAAGATTTGGATATCTAGCAGTAAATCAATAATTTATTATAGTAGATAAAATATACCCAAACCAACTAAACACGCAATT
This sequence comes from Acrocera orbiculus, assembly GCA_947359355.1. NCBI lineage: Eukaryota > Metazoa > Arthropoda > Insecta > Diptera > Acroceridae > Acrocera > Acrocera orbiculus. Next base: position 27,271,948 of record OX375759.1, on the reverse strand, counting down.
GCTTTTACTATTTATACAGTCAAATGCTTTAGAAAACCAAGTAAATTTAACAATAAGATAATAACACCTTATGTAATCTCTAGCTTAAGTTTATTGGTATTTAAAGGATAATTGTACAAATGAAATATTTGACTTATAAATATAGATGACATTTTCTAAAATATCCAACAAATATTGGTTTGAGCAAAAAGGTCTAACATTTTCCTTTAATTTGGTTTCGATACAAAATACAAGCCACCTCCTGTTGATTTTAAAAAAAAAGAAGACGGTAAAACTAAGTAATTTTTACGCATTGTATTCTGTTAATAAGTTATGAATCAGTTGCCTAAATTGTTCTTAGTTATTCAAGACATTTTGTCATATTCTCTTCTCAAAATTAGAGTAATTTGAAATTTCTAAAAATATTTTCCAATCGAGGATAATCAAATTTTCAAGCAAATATGAGATACATTGTACGTAAAAAAACGCATTTTACTTATTAGCAGAAAAAAATTATCGTACAAATACATCCAATTAAACTCTAACGTACAACAAATTTTGAGAAAATTGGATAATTTGCATTTTTAACCAAGTAATTGAATGTCAATTTTTCAAACAGTAATTTTGAAACTTAATTTTTTTTCTTTGAACACATTTTGTATTATGATTGAAATAATTTGAAATATTAAATTGTAATACTAGGTAACAATTCCATAGGAATTTTATGACAATATTTTTTTCCTGCACAATTAATAGCTCAAAGCTCTCATGCATCCTCATAAGTCCACAGATAAATAAACTGCTATGGAAAAGTTGTGAAGGTGAATACACATACATATACATACGTTAATGATTTTAATACATATTAAAGAAAAGTACAAATTGTTGTGAGTAGTGATGAGCAATCTACAAAAGAGTTAAATATTTGCGCTAAAGTAAAATTAATAACCTCTTAATTTTACTTTCAAGAAAAGCCCAGAAAAGCCCAGAAAAGCCTTCACAAAAATAATTTTTAGTAATTTTAATTTGATAGAAGAACTTTTAACCAAAATCTAACCAATGTCTGTTGTTACAATGAAAATGTAAGTGTTACTCCTCTCATCCACTTCTTTTGTCTTTTTTGGAAAAACAAATCATTAAAGCTCTTATTCATTTCCAAACAGCCTAATAATAAATTATTATTAATTTAAATTTCCTTATCTGATACCATAACTAGGTATGTTTAATGTTTCCAACTGACAGCTGGAAAATGACTTTTAATCACCTATTCTGATTTTACTGGCCACTGAAATCTCAAATGCAGGATATTTGTTATTGTCGCTGTTCAACACATTTTTAATAACTTAAATTTATAAAAATAAGTAAATTTTATTAAAAAAAATTATAATCAGTAATAGTATAAATAAGCTTTCATTTAAAAAATTGATTTATTATGTTATTAAATTTTGATTTAGGAGTTTTTATAAATAGGCTAGTCTCAAAATAGAGTTTTGTATTGTAATGTGTTCATTACTAGTGCATTTAGACAACTAGTCTAAATTTTGAGATCCGCCTTGTAGTACCAAAAAGGTAATATTGAAAGGCATGATCCTTTCTTTGATATAGGCCAATGAGATTTATATGAACAACATCGTCATCCTTCACTAGACAAACTAAAGGTTATAAAACCATCAAATGTCAAGAGCTCAAATTATAACCGCCGGCGGAAATATTTTGAATAAATCAGGGCTAAATTTGTGTCTACCATTTTAAAAAATGAGGCATAAGAAATCAATACATTTCTTAAAGCAGTAAATTTATTATTAAAATTCTTGATATATATTTATGCATGAAGCCAGAATTTATTAAAAATAATTTGAAAAGTATCTGGAAAACAAGAAAACACTTACAATTGTATATCATTGAATTTAAGCTTGAACGGAATTTGGAAAACATAAAAGAAACACAAAACCACACATAAATCTAAATTGAAATGAAATTGAATATTTAGTTGTTGTTTTTTTTATTTATTGTTCTTGTTTTCATCATTTTTATGTGATTTGAGTGATTTAAATGGTTATAATGGAGTCAAAATCTCATCTATCCGATCCTAAGTATGCTTGAATATAAAAATATATATGTAAAAGTTCTAAGAATTTTTTATAAAGAAAATTCTATAATAATGCTACAAATATTGCACGAAGTTATCTAAAAACAAAAATAAATTTTTTCTGCATGATTTATAGCTTGGCTTTTACTTTAAAATTACTTCTAAATAATATTTTGTTTTCATTTTTTTCCTTAGTTTGTTCTCGAATGTTTAAATAAAAAAACATATTAAGTCATATAAAAGTGAATAAAAAAAATTTTCATCTATTCAATTTCAGCAGTGGTTTGTTGAAAAATAAGACGAAAAGATGATATTACCAGTATACCTATACTAGTTTTCTAAAACCTAAATAATTAAATAAAAAACTTAGACTATAGTTAATAAAATAAACAAAATTTAAAATTTATAAATTATAATATCCTTCTTGGAGGGGAAAATTAACGCTTCAATTTAAAATGAGCTTTGAAAATAATAAATTCAATGATTTATTATTAGCTTCATAAATAAATTTGTTGTGAAAAACTCAAAAAATAACGAAAAGAAACATAAAATACAAATTATGGATAATTCTCAATCAAAAAATAAAGATAATAATAAAAAGCAACGAAAACTAATTCGTACATCTGAACTAGAAACATCTGAAATTAATGAAAAATTAATTTTAAATGAAGATGTAACTACTAAAAATATTAATTTGTCAGATAACGCACAAACAGCTAATTATCATATCACTCAAATGACACATTCAATGAATAATTCTATTAAGGAATGGGACCAAGCACAAATACAAAAACAATTAAATAAAAATGATGTTTCAAAATTTATAAATGATAAATATAATCTACCAAATGTATCAACAATTCAAAAAACATCAAATGAATTATTATATTTAGGACTAACATCACCAAATAATCCATTTCTTCCGGATATAATAGCAAAGACCTATGGTCAAACATCAATTTCAAATGATATAAATAAAGATTCGACAATAAATTTATTATCATCATCATCATCATCATCATCATCATCATTGCCATTGACTGAAAATACAATAATAAAAAATAAATTATCAATTGATAATCCTAAACAGGAATCAAATAATGATAGTTGTGTAAATAATTATAAAAAGATTATATCAAGTGATAATCAACGATTAAGCACTAAGAAAAGAATAACTAAAAAATTAAATCCTTTTTCATCTGATGCAATTACTGAAAATATTAGTGTCTCTAGTGATAATAATTTTGAAAAAGATTTAAATGCTAAACGTGAAGAATTCTTAAAAACAACAATGAAAATTTGTCTAGTTGTTTCACCACCGTCAAGCAAACTTCAGGTAATTACATATAATATCAATAAAAAAATATTTAAATTAAATTACTAAACTTGTAATTTTATTAGTTCTCTATATGTTAAAATCTGTTATTCAAAATTTTTATATAAATAATTTGCTTTTAGCTATTAAATCAAAAATACAAATATAATCAAATTTCTTCTTAAGTCTAAAGTTTTAATAATATTCAATGAATTGTTATAAATTTTGAACGAACAAGATCAAATTAATAGGGATGGAAATTTCTTAACTCATACTAATAACCTAAACGATCAATTTCTAATTAATTTTGTCAACTATCATTTTTCTTGCTGATATTGGTAGTCCTTTCTGATCAGGTACTAAATAGCTATAAGCTTGATTTTTGGAAGAAAACTTATCCAAAAAAAATTCACTAACCCGAAGTCATCAACTTTCTACAAAACTAAGAGATCTGTATGCTTTTTAATTGCAGCTGATACTGGATGAAAACCACCCTTATCTTCTTTAGGGCAAGTGGTCATGACACAGTACCATTAATTCTAGTCCAAATTTTAATTTTTTTATTTATTTTTAGGGATATTAGAAGTTGTTTTTGTTATCATGGTGTCCTGCAAGACAATAGAAAAAACATTTTTTTTTTAATTATTTCTAAAAAACGTTAAGATAAAATTAAAAAGATGTCTGGACAATTAGATTTTTGTGTTAGAAATTTTTGTTAACATTTCTAATATGTCATTTAAAATTTGTGGCTTAGCCCTCATATAGAACTTATATCCCCAAAGTAAACTTTCATTTATAACTTGAGCTTTAATTATTATATTCAAATAATTAAGCCAATTTTATAGCAAAAAATATATAATTATAAGATAATTTCGTTTATCTACTTTCTGAGGCGTCTTAGCCATTTTTCCTTAATTTTATCACTAAAATATTACTGGAAAAGAAGAGAGATTGATCATTTTTATTAAAGTCCCCTGCTTTTTTTGATTTCAAATAAAACACTGTTATGATTTCTATTTTATTGTAATATATTTCTTGAATCTTTTTTCAAGATATTTGAAACTATCTTACACTTCTTTTGTTTTAGCAATTTAACTATTGTTTTTAGAGAAACAAAAACCTTTTCTTTTTTTCATTAAATTTATGACTTTTTCTTGTTTTTACCCAATTTCTTACCATATTCCCATTTTGAATTTAGATATTGAATTTTTAATTTTCATTTAAGTCCAATTAAATCTAAGCCTTTAAGCAAATACATAGATTCCTTAATTGGATGTTTGGATTAACAGAAAAAAATTATTCAAAAAAATCATCCTTTTATTATGCATTTAAATTTTTATATTAATATCAATTAATATCTGAGTATCTGATGGTGGTGGTATCTGAGGTGGAAAAATTCTTTAAATTTTTTAAGGACGATTTTTGCATAAGTAAAACGTTTATGCTTAAGGCTAAAAATTTATTTTTTTTTGTTTTGTAGTTATTTTAATGAAGCTCCCTTCAAACATTAGCTGTAAGAGATTTAATATGTCTGACTTTTTTAATTTTAACAAAATGCACTATGTAATTATTGAGAAAAATGCATAACTGCCAAAGATTTTGAATGTTAACTCACAAGAAAAAAAAGGAGGTTTAATTATCTTAAAAATCTTGTCATTTCACTGCTTGCACGTTGGTTTTTAAACAGAACTTTGAAACAGAAAATTGAATAACTATTAACTAAGCATGTATGAAAAGCTTAAACACATAAAAACTAATCAAAAGCTAAGAACATCAAAAAATCAAAAGATTTTCTTTTTTACTGACTCAAACTAATATTTAAAAATAAAAACTTTTTTTTCTTTGGTAAAAAAAAACATCCTAAAGTCCTTCTTGGAAGATCCTGCATAAATCAAAGTGTAAGATAAAGTGTAAAATAAAAGGATACAGTTATATTAAGCTTACCAACCAGACAGAAAAGTCAGTTAGCTCCAAGATTCAATAGAGTGGATTTGTTTTTTGTTTTCTGAAAAAAAAATACTTTGAAAAAGTTATTATGCCTTATTGAGAAATAATTTGATAAAATATGGATTTAAAAATAAAAATTGTAGGTAGACTTGTGAATTATTAAAAGAAAAAAGGTTTGTTGCTATATTTGCATGATTCAAATATGCTGCACAGTATATTAAAATATGTGAAACTTTGTAAGTTTTCTCTAATTGAGGATTTCAATTTGTTGACATATTAAAGCTAGCAAGAGACTTGGATAGTTAGATGGGATTGAATGGGCTCAAAAATAATTCATGTGAGATTTAATAGCTTACTTTAATACTAAATTTTTTGCCCAAACTTAAGAACTTTACATGAACCAAAGTTTTTTTTCTAATATTCCTTAACAAAATCTAGTGGGTAAAACTAGCTTCCTAGCAAAACAATTTGAGGCTTTACATATTACAATATTTACATATGTGCTATACGCACACAAAAAAGGGCAGAGGCTAATTTATAATTTATCTTTCACAAGCAGTGATCTGGTGATCAAGTTTATTGTTTTTAAAACATCAACAATCGGGAATACTTCATAAGGTTCCTGCTTACCTAACCCTATACAATCTATTTAGATTTCATTTGTAAGAATAAGTAAACTGTCGCAAAGCGAGGTTTAAGTTAAGATAGAGTTCACACGGAAAAAAAATTACACAAGGAAAAAACAAACCCTGATAGATATCAATGTTACATTTATGTAAAAAAAATAAATGGTTTCCATGAACAGGAGAACGATTCCTCGATTATTTCACTTACCGATTTGATGTCTAGGCTATTTCTTGGTTAGAAATGTATCGATAGACATTCGCAATCGTACGCAAAAATGTTTTTTGAATTTTTTGAATAATATCCCTATTAGATATTTTTGAACAGCTCCAAATCTGGATTCTACATATCTAAATCAGTTTAATGGTGGTTTGCAATCAAAAGTATGTTCCAATAATGTTTACAGTTTAATCTTTTGTCTAGTTGCTTGTGGAATCAGAGCTCCATTCCATTATTGCTCATTGCAATGAAAACGTATCCCTTTTGTATCACTTTGTCTAATGATACAGTTGTCTTTGTGTATCAGTTATTGCTATTATCAACAGCAAAAATCTTAATAAAGGTTTCTTTTGCTGTATGTATATCTGCTGTGTATAAAAGATATGAGAAGATGTCTAATATGCTTCCCTGTGGTACACTCACTTAAATTGAATAAAAATTTAAATATGCGTCTTTATGCGTTTTTTTGAATTTTTGATCAAATAGGTAAGATTCGAGCACTTGACAATAGTGACAATAGCATTAAATATTTAAACTTTTTTTTTGTCTTAAGTGAAATTAAATAAATAAAAGAAAATAATATATTCTATAAACATTGATTATTTAATTTAAAATAAATCAATATTTTAATTTCTAAACAAATAATGAACAATCATTTTTAACAGTTCATTTAAATTTTAATTCTCCCTATCATCAATTTCAAATTGAAATTTACAACTTAAGATCTTTAGCTAAAAATACCTTCTAAATTTTAGCCTAAAGTTTAAGGACTCACATCAATTGGAAAATATTTCATTTAAAAACTAAAAAAAAAAAAACAGCCCCTATAGAAATTGTTATAAAAATCAGCAAATGAACCTTCGTGACAAAAAAAAAGATAAACTAATTTTTTTATTATAAAGTTTATTTCTGGTCTATTCTCTCAGATTCAAATATTCAATGATTTCCTGATAAATGTTTTCCTTTTTATACCTTACCTTTTATACTTGAACCTTTAATATTTAGTACTTAGGTGGTAGGTCAAAACCCCTTCTATTAAGTGAAAAAATCAATACTTGTATTTTGAGTGAATTTCTCTTTCCTTTTATCATCAATCTTAGCATGAAATAGACAAATATGTTTGAATTTGACAATTTGAATTTGAATTCTTTAAAGAAAAAAGAATTAATTAAAATTTCCTACATAATGTATGGAAAGGCATTTTTTTTTAAAATTTTTTAATAAAAGAGAAATTCTTTCATTTTTTATCTAATGATTAAACAATCAAAATTATAAATTGCAGAAATTTTTAACAGTCAAAAACATATGCCAACTTCTAATGTCTAATTTTTCATATAATATTTTGAAGGCTTAATTAATAATTAAATAATTGCTTGGTTAAGTTATAATTATACTATTTTTGATAAAAAAAATATTTTTACATTTTCTGATGTATTATTTTATATATACGTCGAAAATATTCAAACAATTTCAATGGTTTAAATTTATTTCCATCAACAAATTTGAATAATGAGTTTCTTTATTTTAAAAAATCAATCGATGGCTTTAATAGCTTTAAATAGCCAATTTAGTATATTTTTAGAAGAAAACTATCGACAGTTTAAATAAAAATAATTTTTTTATTCCTTTTTTGTCTAAAATAAAAACCAATATGTCTAATATCTAAAGAACTTAAATGTCAGGTCATTTCGTTGCCTGTCTTTATATAAAAATTTCAATATAATTCAATTTGTAAGGAATTTAGAAATGTCTATCAAAATTCTTTAAAAAATTTGATTTAAAAATTTACTTTTTATTTTATTTGAAAATTTTTTCTTATAAAATACCTTAAAAAAATAATTTAGTGCAAAATAAAATTAAATTTATCTAATATTTGACCAAGAAGAAAATCAATTCCCAAATTTTATTCACAAGAATCTTTATTTGTAACATTTTTCTAATTCGAGGTAAATTTATATAACATCTTTAAAATTTTTAAAGAAACCAACTGAATGTCCTTCTTTTAATTAACTGAAACATAATTTTTGTTTGAAAAAAATTGTATATAATAGAATATTGTAATAGAATATTTCTTTTAGAATTCCATAAATCTAGGTTGTTAGACATTTATAAAACGATATTTATTTTAAATAGCTAAAAGTTCAGTTAATTAAAATCAAACTAAATTTTTTATCAAACTTTTTTTTTTTAAGCTGCAAAATATTACTACCATTAGAAATTTTTTTTTTATTATTCAGTGTTTGTTTACTACAATCTTAATCTATTTACAATTAATTTATTAGTACTATTAACTAAGTGTGTGTGACGTTTGCGGGAGTGAAGATCCAGTGATCAATTCCCTATAAGTGTTGGTATTACTATGTTGTACAGCTTCTATGTTAGGGTGATGATGGAGTCTTTTTTCATCTTTTACAGCGTGTTCTTGGATGACTTCTTTTACCCATTTTATTTTTAGATCTTCATGTATCTCTTTGTTTGTCACGTAGCGGTATGCATTAGTTATTAGTCGTAGGATCTTATTTTGACAAGTTTGAATGGTTTTTATGTTGCATTCATGCGTACATCCCCATAGTTGTATTCCGTATGTCCAGATTGGTTTTATAATTGTCATATATATTAATCTTTTGTTCCTTAGATTCAGTTGCGATTTGTATCCAATTAACCAGTAGTACTTCCTTATTATTTCTTTGATTTGTTTGGCTTTCTGTCGCACATGAAACTTCCAATTTAATTTGGAATCTAGATGTAGAATGTAGATGTAGTATTTAGCTGATTGTTCCTACGGAATTTGTTCTCCATTGATATATATATATGTAAGTTGTTAACTTTTTTTGAATTTGAATTTGAAAAGCATATTTATTGATTAGCTTAGGTCTATAACAACTTACATATTAAAAGGTACATAAATACTAGAAAAAAACCTTATAATATAACTTAATAATTAACTCCGCAAATCTTAAAAACAAAATTTTTTTTTTTTGCAAGTTTTTGTTTTTGTTTTTTATGCACTAGGCATATGTATTCATCGATTTTGGTTTCCTTTTCTTAACAAGGCAAAATGCCTATGTGTTTATTTCATTTCAAGTTGTTGTACAGAAAACGTTCCAAAAACTGTACCAACACTGTCAGAAGAAAGCAAATAAACTAGACTAACTTACTCAACTAATCTAAACTAAACTAAACTACACTAAACTAAACTAACCTAATCTAAGCTAAGACTAAGGCTAACTATTAACTAGGGTTAACTAGTTAACAAATTATTAAATACTTATAGTTGATTTTATCTACTTATAATGAGTCAAGCATTTTTTTTTCTAATACTGTTGTTCTTATTTTATCAGTTTTTTTAGCCACCAATACTCCACAGCTAATTTTTGTGTGTTTAGCTTGTCCTTTTTTGGCACTGTGGTATCGAATCTCCACATTTCGTTGTCTTTCAGAGTCGTATGGTTATAGATTTCTGGTGGTATAAAGCCCGTAGTTTTCGTTTTTTCATAATAATTTTCGCTGATTGTCCAAAATGGCCCATATATTAAGTTATTATCTGGATTCATGCTTGCCCTCTTGTCTTCTGGTGAGGTTAATAATATGCATATCTATTTGCCCTATATTGGCACAGTCATACAGGATTTTTTTGCTAATATATTTCGTATAACCAGATGATTTTGAGAAAAATTTGTACTGGCACGGTCTTAGACATCTTCTTTCAAATTTTCTCATTGACTCCATTATGCTAGAACTGGTGTTAAAGAAGATTTGGCAGCCGTATGTCAATATAGGGCGAATTAGCGCCTGATATGCTATCGTTTTTATTTTTTTATCCAGGTATTTTGAATAAAAGAGCCTGCAAGCTAATCTGAATGCAGTTTTAGCCTTTTGGATTTGAGTTTCGATGTGATTTGCAAACTTTAATTTTTCATCTAGGATCATGCCTAGATATTTGACTGAATTTTTTTTCTCTATGTTAATGCTGTCGTAGTTGATTTGAAAGCTTTTGTAAAACTGTCTCGTGTCTCTTGAGGCGTCTCTGATGTTTCCATGGAAGAAGATACTCTCGCATTTTTTCCAATTTATTGATAGTTGCCAATTTTGACAGTATTCTTTAATTTTCAGGGCTTCAGTTTTCAGCTGTTGTTCTATGTCTTTTATTTTTTTGCTACTATTGTAGATTATTATGTCATCAGCAAAGGCGAGTGTGTTGTTGAGCGTTTTAAGGAGGTCTGCTGTAAATATATTAAAAAGTAGAGGTGAATTAACTGTTCCTTGTTGTAGTCCATTGTTTATGTTAAAGAGTTGTTTTGTTGATGTATTATTGGAGGCAATTTTAAATTTTTTTCCCTGAATCATATTGTACACTATTGCAATGATGTTGATATTGATTCTGTAGTTAATCATTTTTGCTAGTAGACCCTTTATCCAAATTTTATCAAATGCTTTCTCAAGATCTATTAATAGAGCCTCTGCGCACCTTTTGGCATTAAATCCCCAGTTTACATCGGATACTAATCGGTTAATGGCATGAATTGTTGAGTGTTGTTCTTTGAATCCAAATTGATGGTCAGGAATGATGTCTAGTTTTTTGATTTCGTCTGATAGAGCTTTTTCATATATTTTACTGATGGCTGGTAAAAGACTGATAAGCCTATAGCTTGATGGATCATTGGAGTTTTTTCCCTTTTTTAATAGAGGGATGACTTTTGCTGTTTTCCATGAAGTGGGGTAGTAACTATTATTTGACATGTTGTTGAAGTGTAATGGTCTATTATTTTGTAGGGTAAGTTCTTGATCACTATGTTGGGTATACCATCGAAGCCTGCAGATGTTTTGTTCTTGAGAGAATGGATGGTTTTTTTTAGTGTGTGTGTGCTAATAAAAAGTTTGTTTAAATTTTTTTCTTCTATATGTTCATCGTTTGACAAACAAGTATCATTAAATGTTAATCCCGGAGGGAATTCAAACTGTTCTATCATATCTGAGACCCATTTTTTTGTTTTTTTGTTGTTTGTGTTTGAGTCGTTTTGGTGGATTTTTTGAAAGTGAGCCCCAATTACATTGAGACAGCTCTTTCCACCATTTACAGTATATTTCTTAGTTTTGCTGTCATAACTGTAGTTATTTTTGTCGAGGGATTTAATGATATCATTGTCTTCAGTTAATAGTGTTTCAATTGCTTTTGAAGTTTTTTTTCTGAAAATTTTGTTTAATTGTGGAAACATGTTTGTCGAGTCATTATGTTGGATGTTGGAGATGAGATTTTTCCAGTAGTTATTTGTTGAAGTTTTTAATTCCTTTTCTAATTTTGTATTTAAAATTTTCAACAATCCTCTTAGGGCTAACAAATAGAGGTTATTTCTTTTGTTGTTTTTGTAGAGTTTTTGTAATATTTATTCAGCTTGTTGATGATGGTTTTTTTTTCTTTTGAAGTTTCTGTATTTTGTCATTGATATATTTATCGGAGCTATTGTTTTGAAGTGTTTTTACTCTCGGTAGCTTTGTTTTCATAGCTACCTGAATATGTGCTTCAATATTAGAGAGGTGATCGTCTATTTCGATATTATTTAGCCGTTGGTCATTTTGGATTGTGGCATCGTAAATTTTGTTGAGAAATTTATTGAATTTCCTCCAGTTGGCATTTCTATATCGAAATAGAGACTCTTGGTTCACTTTCATCTGTAAGCTTATGTTATCTTTGGATAGATGGATGTTGAAAGTTAATGCTCTGTGGTCAGAGTCATAGGCTATAGTTTCTACTTGCGTACCCTTATCATCAGTTGTTTCAATAGAGAGTCTTTTATCAGCTAGCGCCAGATCTAGGAATGAGTCTCCCCTTGGAAATGACGGAATTTCAGAATGATAAATAGCTATTTTATATTCTATCTCAAATTTTTCAATAAAATCATACAAAAAACGCCCTCTTTCGCAAGTTTTTTTGTTATTCTAAGATGTGTGTTTAGCGTTGAAATCCCCTAAAATTAGAAAAAGATTTTTGTCTCGGTTAAGCTCCAATATCTTAAACAAATCTATAAGCTCAGATTTGTAGCCTGTGTTCCCTTTTTTGTATGGGATATATATCGACACTATGAAAAGGTTGTAGTTATTTTTTGTTTTTATAACAGTAATGGTGGTTTCAATAGATGTAAAATTTGTTATGGTTGTATTGGTGTATTTTGAATATGGGATTTGTTTTTTGATGAGAATTGCGGTCCCTCCACTTCTTTTGGCATTTGGTCGATATGTTCTAATTGTATTATAGTTGTTAAAGTTTACTGTGTGTCTATTGTTAAGTTTGGTTTCCGACAGGGCAATCAGATCAGGTTGATGTTTTTTTAAAAACAACGCAAGGTCTGCTCTTCTTTTCATGCTGATAATTGAGTTAACATTTAATGATATTGCTTTTAAAGAAAGTTTATTATGGTAAGTGACATGTTTTTTATATTCTGTTATTGAAATTATTACTTCCTACCCAGCTTGTAATTATTTCCATTAGGATATTCGTTTTTTTTGTGTTTTCATCTAAGCTTTTCTTAAGTGTGCCTATCTCGTTCATTAAGGTGTCTATGTTATTGGAGCTGCTTTGGTCAATCTTGCTCAAATCTGTTGAGTATTGTGTCAATGGGTTAAATTTGTTTTTTAATGCTTCCGCATAAGAAGTATATTGTTCAATATAGCTGTTGATCACTGTTTGTTGATCCGTCCTAGTTTTTTGCAATTTGGACGCTTGTTTAATTTTAATTTTTCTTTCAATGTTACGATAGTATGGGCATCCACGGTATGATGCCGGGTGTCCATTTTGATTGTATAGAACGCAATGAATAATTGCTTCTGAGTTTTCATTAGAGATTTCACATTCACCTGGATTGTGGGACATACTACATTTTACACATCTATAGCCCATTTGGCAGTTGGCAGCAACGTGACCAAATCTTTGACATTTAATACATTGAATTATTACGTCTTTTTTTTCAATTCTTCCCAATAAATTTTTTGGTGGTTTAAGTATTTTATTAGTTTAAGGTCCCTTCTATGCTGGCTTGTTTTGACTTGTATTATGTAGATTGGAAGATATTTATTTTCCCTTTTACTTCGCTGAGTAGTTAGTTGGTAGGCGTTACTCACTTCTATATTATCGTTAACCGAATGGATATATTGAACTAACTCACCAATTTTTTCATTGTTTCCCAGTCCCCTAAGTACCAGGGAATGTGATTTAAGCTCTTTAGGGGTATACGTATAAAATTTAGTATCTGCAGTTTCTAGTAATTCTCGTACTTTGGTATGGTCTTTTAGATTGTAAGTTTGAATAACTATTTGGTCATTGTTTTTTCTAATTACTGATAAGTCTTCGATGTGGAGTTTCTCTTTGATTAGTTTAACTTTGTCCTTAGAACTTTGATTGTAAACACAGATAGGGGACATTTTTGCAGGTGAAGTTGTGTTCATCGATCTTCCGATCAGATTTTTGCTAGTTTTGTTAGTGTTCTTATTTTGATTTAATTTCTTTTTCATTTCTATTCTATTGTTTTTTTTTTACTTTTTCTAGAATGTCTTCCGCTTCTTCATTTTCATTTTTATGGTCCATATTTTCTTCATCCGACTGCAGTGTGCTGAATCGATTAGTACTCTCTTTGTGTTGAGGGAGCTCTCTAGTAAGCTTTTTTGTATTTAGGGTTGATATTTCCTCTCTCAACGCTTTGTTCACTGTATTAAGTTTATTAATTTCAGCCACCATGTTTTCGAGTTTTTTTTGCATCGTAGCCATGTCGTTTGAATTCTCTTCATCTTTCTCCTTACTCTTTTTCCTTTTTTTGGTAATCGGCATGGAGGCTTGGAACAGTTGTCATATATCGTATATCATATATATGTGAATTAGTTGCCAAGATAATTTTTTTTTTTTTTTTTTTTTTATTTAAATTAATTAATTAATTGTTTATATATTTTATTATCCTGAAAAATAAAACACGCGGTTATAAAAGCACGTGTTTTAACACCACGCTATCACTACGTGGCCAAATCGTACAGTTAGTAACTTTTAACAAGTGGCGTCTGATTGACTGTAGCTTTATTGTTACATACAATTTTCAAATTTATTTAACTCCTAAACTAATAGTCCGCAATATGTCAAACTTTTACAATACTTTGATATTAATTAAGTCTCTGATCTTTCAAAATTTTATTTTGATCCCGTTATTCAAACGGGACTTGGTAATAAAAAAAAAAAACAGTTTTTTCACTATAACTGCATCACCTTTTGCCCGATTTCACGAAAAAAAACACTTGAATATTGTATATTAACCAACTAAATATGGTATCAAAATTTTACTGTTCTAACAGATCTCTGTAATCAATGAGCTGTGCATTTGCTGACGATTAACAATCGACTGGTAAGTTGTTAACTTTTTTCCTCAGCGTGTATGTTACGTGAGTTGATTTGGTTCTATTGAGTTTGATCTTCCAATCTGTGGTCCACTTGCTGACTTGATTTAGTGTAGTTTGTATTTTTTCCACAGCTTTTTTTGTGTTTTATCACTTGATATTATTACTGTGTCATCAGCAAATGTGCGGATGCATGTGTCTTCTGTTGTAGGTATATCAGAGGTATATAGCAAGTATAGCAGTGGTTCCAGCACACTACTTTGTGGGAATCCTGCCTGCACTGGATAGAAGTTAGACTTAGCGTCTTCATATTGTACTCTGAATTTTCGATTTGTTATGTATGATTCCATCAGTTTGTAGTGATTTTGAGGTAGCTGCATGCTCATTTTATATATGAGCCCTTTATGCCAAACTCTGTCGAATGCCTGAGCTACATCTAAGAACACCGTGCAGCAGTATTTCTTTTCCTCGAAGGCCTGGTTTACCCAGTTTTTTAATCATTATTATCTGTGCAGTTTTAAAGCTTTCTGGTACATACTGATGTCTTATGCAGGCGTTATACAAGTATGTGAACAATTTGACTGCTTTTGCCAGCAGTTCTTTTAGAATTCTAGGTGTAATTTGGTCCACCTCAGGAGATTTTTTAATGTTCAAGTTTTTGTCTATCTCAAGGGCTACTTCAGCGGCAGTGATCTTTTTTATTTCTTTATACTGTTGGTAATTTGGACTGGTTTTTAGTCCGGATTGAATATCATGTGGCTTGAAGACTGTTGCTAAGTATTGGGTGAACAGTTCGGCTTTTTCTTCCTCTTTATGTACCCATTTACCTTGTTGGTTTCGTAGTGGAGGTATTCTTTGTTGTGGACGTTTAAATTTGCGTGTTGCCTCATGAATTTGTTGAAACTTTCTGTTTTTTATATTTTTATTAAGGTTTTGACTTTATTGCTAATGCTATTGAATTTGTTTTTGTCTACTGGATTTCTAGAAGAATGCCAGATCCTGTGCGCTTTTCTTCTTTCTTTAATGTACTCTCTTATCTCTGCCGTGCAGGTAAGGCCTGTATAGAATTGCTGCCTTTCTAATTAACCATTAGAAATAACTATAAAGTTTATTCAAAGAAATATCCTTTTTTTAATTAATTAAAACACAATTTTTAATTTGTCAAACCTTCTATTTAATTTTATTTAATTTCAAAATAATTACAAAAGAAAATTCTAAAATTGCAAATAAATGAAAGCTTAACTAAGTTTTAACGTCCAAATTTGGGACTGACATATGAGTCGTTCAGAAGCTAATGTGGATAAGTCCAAAAAATCCAAATTGAGAAATTTAATGTTTCCTAATGCATTCATAATACAAACACATGCAGAGGCTATTAAAAAAGGGTGTTTTGACCTACAAGAAATGAAAGTATGAGTAAATCCTTGTAAGACCAGGAAATATATTATTTATTCTATTAAAATTTGCAAAAATCAGAAAATATGAAAAAATTGACTTATCCACATTGGCTTCTGAGCGACTCATATATAATGCTAAGTTTGAGTCAAATTCACACTGTTAAAGAGGGCGTGAATTTCGTTTATACTAATTTTGCCTTAAGCTTTATTTATTACTTCTACTTCCGACACACTTATTACGATGTATTTTTTATCTAATGCTAATTATTATTATCTTGATTTCCGTGGCTCATGTTGTGAAGCTTTTCCTGAAAAAGATACCTTCTCTGTGTATGTTTTATGTTGGTAAAAGAAAAATATTTTTGTATTAAACAATTTTTTAAAACCTTGTGTCTCATTTTAGATTAATAAGGAGTTCTTATTTGAGACCCAATGTCTAATATTTAGGCATTTTTGAAAAGATTTAAATACAATGACGATTCCGTTCTTCTAAATCAATTTTTGTTTTCCTACCTTCATACTGACAAGGATTTAATTGATTATAGACACACAAAACGTTGTTAATTTATGTTTTAGCTTTTAATATTTTTAATTAAAGTAAGCTTCATTGTATAAATTTTTGAATAAGCCTAACTTATAACTTGCTAAATAAAGTTTTACAGCTAAGGAAAAAATCTTTATTTAAATATTCTCTAACTTTGTTAAAACTTTTGTGTTAAACACCCTGAAAGGTGGATATTGAAGGCGTATGTAATTTTCAGATCCTTATATCCTTTAAAATTGTAAATAACAAAAATTTGTTTTGAATTTATCCAAGCTTTACAAAAGTTAAGCAAAACTTTTACCATATTTGTTCGTATAATTAATAATGTCATAAAATATTAATTATTTACAAGAAACTCATTGTCTATTTTAAGGAAACCTTAAAACAAAAGTAGAAAATACATTGAAAAAAGCAGAACAAAAAAGTTTTAAAGGAATCACAATTCACATCAAATAAATTAACCTGTGCCATATATTCAACAAAAATTCTTTTATATAAAATAAAATTGCACCATTTAGTAAGAATTTATGTAAATTTGTGGTAAAAATAATAATCTTAAATTGATGCAAAGAAAACTTTGTAAAGTAGCTAAGTATATTTGAATTTATTATTTATTTCTTTTGGTATAAAAATTTAGGTAAAATTTATTTAACAATCGAATATTTCATTAGCATACATTAATGTAATACTTATGTTTTTTGCCAAAATTAGCCAGAAGTAAGTGGAGAAAAAGTGTATCTCAAAGTTTTTTAACTGTGTTTAAAAATAATTTTTCTATTACAATCAACTTTTAATATTTTGCTCAACAACATTTTGTGCAAGAAGCCGCCAAATAGAGCAAAGTACTATTTCCACTGAAATGAAGCAAAATAGAAAAAACTGCTCCATACTCAACGTGTTAAGATACATATTTTAGTTATATAATAAAAAAAATCCATTTAAGTAATATAAAAATGTTCTTTTATCAAACACCACAATTTTCTTTGAAAATAATTAAAAGCAAATGAATGAAAATATTCTAGAAATATTTTTGGCTTTCTTTTGTACTACTGTACAAGTAAAAATAAATAACTACTTAAATTGTTACTACATAAGAAAATTCCTTAACGTAAGTGCTTTCATTTTTGCTTATATAAATTCATATTAAGTAAAAAGCTTTTTCTGAAATTATTCCTTATTAACAATGAAATTTACCTTTTATTTTTTCCTTTTCCCAATTGTATATGATTAGAAACATTAAATAAGGGTCTATCTTAGCTATTATAGAAAATTTCGATTATCATCTCCAAAAGTAAGATAATTAATAATACTTTGAATAAGGCTTACATAGGATCATATCGGTGTCCATTAAGTCTAATTTCATAAAAATTCTATTCATAACAATTAAATCTAAACGAAAATTCAGACTTTTAATTCTTATAGTAAATTTGTTAACATTTTCAAATTTAAGGCCCTCAAAATATTTTCATTACTGCTAAAAAGTTATCTAATACCCGTTCTTAACGGGCGCTATGTACAACCTTTTAGTCTTCCATACAAAAAAATCGGTTCTTAACAAGCAAAGTCTGTACATGACTACAAAGAAAACATGGCCTCTAAATCTTAAAACATATGATGTGAAATGTCAAATTAGATGTCACAGGTTGCTAAATATTTTAAAAGTGTTTTAACTAAAAATATTAAAGAAAAGTTAAGAGTTTTTAATTTATTCATATAAATTTTTTTATGAAGTTAAGTGTTATAGGCAACAATGTTGCAAACATTATATAAATTCTGTTTACCGTTTAATAATTTTGCTTACGACTTAAAACAAAATTATTTTTGAGTCGTGGAAAAATATATCTAATTACCGTTTCCGCTCAAATATAATTTTGTTTATGTTTTAAATCAGAATTATATTTGAGCCATGGACAAATCATTAAAATAATAAAAATATTTAATTACCGAAACAAAAAACTAATTTCCTTTGTTTGTGTCTCGAAGTACTCCAATTACGTACTTCTGAGACATGACCAGAAGAAGCTTTAGCCAGTCAGTGGATCGAGAGGCTTCGACAGACAAGGTCATTTCTTAAAATTAAATATAAAATCTCTTTACATTTTTTTATAATAATCACCCCGTAACCGTCACATTTCGCCCCTTAGAAACTACAATCGTAAATGAAACCAACTTTAACATAATTAAAAAGGAGGCTGAGCAAAAGTACCCTCATCAACAAATCCGATTAGATCATCTAAACAACGAAGAAAGATGGAAGCTTCTTAAAATAATCAAACATAAAAGTGACTCGCATCTCACCTTCACCAATGCTATTAAACACAGAATCAGAACAACTAATGACATACCAATCTACGTAAAGGCATACACATATCCATATGTACACCAAGAAGAGGTCCAAAACCAAATTTACGAAATGTTGGATAAGAGAATCATACGTCCTAGTAATTCACCATATTCTGCCCCAGTTTGTATAGTCCCGAAGAAGGCAGATGCCAGCGGGCAAGAAAAATGAAGAATCGTTATCGATGACATATTAGTCAAATTGGGTACATGCCAATATTTCACTACCTTAGATTTGGCGAAAGGATTTCACCAAATAGAAATCCATGAAAGGGACACTCACAAAACAGCTTTCAGCGTTGAAAATGGGCACTATGAATTTCTTCGTATGCCTTTTGGATTAAAAACGGCACCCGCAACGTTTCAACGGCTCATGAATGATGTTTTAAGGGAATATATTAACAAAATATGCCTCGTCGATTTAGACGATATCATTATATACTCCATATCCTTGGAGGAACATCTGGACTCTATAACAAAAATCTTTAAAAGTTTAAAGGAAGCCAAGCTAATGGTACAGCTAGATAAAAGTGAATTTCTTGAAAAGGAAACCGAATTTTTGGGACATATAGTTACACTAGAAGGTATACGACCAAACCCTAAGAAGTTACATTGCGTTAAAAACTTCCCTCTACCCAAGACACCAAAACAAATTAAACAATTCCTAGGCCTTACAGGATATTACAGGAAATTCATCAGAGATTATTCAAGGATCGCTAAACCTATCACACAGTATCTAAAGAAGAACAAAACAATCAACCTTGGTGACCCTGAGTATATAAATAGTTTCGAAACACTGAAAAAATGTTTAATTAACGAACCAGTACTAAAATATCCAAATTTCAGTAAAACGTTCGTACTATCAACAGGTGCAAGCCAGTTTGCATTAGGTACAATACTTTCACAGGAAGGCCACCCAACATGTTACGCAAGTCGCACTTTAAACGACCACGAACAGCATTATAGCACGATAGAAAAAGAATTACTTGCCGTCGTATGGGCTACAAAATATTTTTGACCATATCTTTTTGGACGAAAGTTTATAATCGAGACGGTCCATAAGCCGAATGGCTCTTCTCCATCAAGGAACCAAATTCTAAATTGGTACGTTGGAGACTTAAATTATCCGAGTTTGACTATACAATTAAGTACAAAAAGGGTACCAAGAGTGGCAATGCAGATGCCCTTTCTCGAATCAAAGTCAACTTCAACGAGCAAAGAAATACACGTCTAATTCCAGAAAGTAAATCTTCCCTCAATGTCTTTAAAACCCAAATAGTCATATTAAAAACGAATTCAGGTCCACTAAAAGTAAAAGATGAAAAATTTTTGATAAAACCAGGAAAGTAGTTCAAACCAGCTCGCTAACCGAGGAAATAACAAGCAACCTACTAAAACAACATTTCCATCCTATAGCACTCAATGCAATCTTAGTTAATGAAGACGAATTTTTCAAACTTATAGAAGAAACATTTCATAAATATTTCAACAAATTCAAAATAATTAGATGCAGACGGTTAGTAGAGGACATCCTCGAAGAAGAAGATTTAGCACGAATAATAGAGAAAGAACACCTTAAAAACAACCATCGCGGTATAACGGAAGTTTCTTAAGAATTGCAACTGTAATGTTTCCATCCAAAAATGAACTTAAGAATTATACAATTTATAAACAATTGCCAAATTTGCAACATCGAGAAATATGATCGTAAGCCAGCAAAACATTTATTCCAAATAACAGATACTCCATCAAATTTTTAAAAAACGAAAATATTATAATACATTTCACCTCTAGTAACAACCAAACGTTTAATTCAGATATAGAGAGACTACACAACATGATTAACGAGCATATTAGGATCTTGAGGCACGATCCAAACAAGGCCAATGATACCGTCGAAGAGAAAATACTTAAAATCATACACTTCTATAATAACTCGATTCATTCTACCACAAATAAAAAGCCTATAGACTTTCAAAACGGGAGTATTAACAGTGGGAAATATGATGACATTAGAGAACGAATAATCAGAATAAAAGAAAGAGCGATCAAGAAACTAAGCCAGGGCAGAGAAGACATAAAAGCCGAGGGCGGGACACAGTTCATTAAAGACCCATGTGGAGGAAAAAACCACGCTAATTAATGCAGAAAATATAGATCCCAACCATAGTGTAGATACAAGCACAAACCTAAAGTATTATAAATCACACTTTAAAAGGAAAAAGAAGTTTCAAAATAACGACAACCCCTCAATCAAAGCTAAAAACATTAAAAATAAAAAGAATAAAACCAAAATCGTTTCCGTTTCAGATCGAAATGATACCGAAAATAATAACCCTGGTTGCTCTAAACCAGTCCTCTGATATCAACTCAACTAATAGAGGTTCAGGACATAAATAATAACAACGGGTACGTAACAGTTAAGTTAAAGGATATTAGAATTACTCAAAGCTCAATCAAAGTTTCACATATGATCAACATAACAGAATACGAAGATATTAAAAATATAATTTATGAAAACATAAAGCTAATAGACAAAAATAAAAATATTATGCAACCTATGTATTCCACATTAATACACAACTATAACCAATTAGAAAGAAAAATTAAAATGCTTAAAGCACATACTAGGAAGGAAAGAGGATTAATAGATATAGTCGGAACAGGATTAAAATATATCACTGGAGTAATGGACCACGAAGATAAGATAAAAATTCAAAACAGGCTCGAAGCACTTTCAATTAATAACAAAAACCTCATTTCCGAAAACAACAAGCAGGTACTTATCAACTGCGAGACTTCAGAGCAAATTAAAAACATAACAAATCAAATAAAAATTCCTAATAAAATGAAATATCCGATAGAATTCAATCCTTCATACTTTGCCTTTTAAAAAGTAAAAGAAAAATAAAACTTTTAATGAAAAAAGTCCCAAAAAAAGTGAAAAAACTACGAAAATATGACCTTTTCCATTACAAGTTTTCTGATTATTTTTTAAAAATTTTTATTACTAATTAAAATTATTATAATTTTGTAATATAAATATATACTAAAAATAATTATTAATTTATTTATTGATTAATTACATCGTTCAACCACGCTGCGCAATAAGTAGGCTTTGGTTTTCTATGTCATCACCTGTAGTTGGCCCATTATGGTTTATTTGATAACACTTGGGCCGTGTTCATACTCGCGGCTGGTTCTTTAGATAATATATAACTTGATCTGCATTAAAATTATTTATGATATTTAATGATATGATTAAATCAAAATTCACTGCAAAACCTACTATAAACGTTTCCTTAGGATATTATACATACAAAAACTATGCAACCTATATGTAAAATATAATTCTTTCAAGGTGAGATTGCATTTTTGAGAATATAAAATAATTTAGGATAATTTTCAAATTTATTTAAGTATTAACCGTAGTTTAAGTCAAAACTTTTTGCTTCCGATGTTAATAACTACAAGTTTTCAGTTTATATAGTAATTATTATTTAACTATGAATACAAAAATCATTACATATCAAAAATAATTTTAGTCCAAATCGAATTATTTATTAATTAAATTGAAAAATAAAAATAATAAAATGGCTGTCATCCCTCCCTTTCTTTCTATTGAGAAATGAATTGACATTTAATAGGTTGCTATACACAAATTAATGTTTACAAACTAGCCCCGCTACAAGATCGTGACATTAAAATGTTGGCAACAAATTTTTAACTTTTTTCGCTAAGCTCGACAAAAAGATGTTTTTTAGGATAACTTTAGGTCCCTGAATCCGAAAATCACAATTATTTTTTTATTCAAAGAAGCATTTTTGAGATATTCTCAAAAAACCTGTTTTTTGGGTGTATTTTCTTTTATTGGTCTATATCTCCAGAAATTATTTCTTGATTGACTAAAAATGGCTTGTTTTAAAAATTTATCATATTTTTCTTCAATTTATATGTAAAACGTGTAAATCAATAAATATTTGACAAAGTTACAAGAGATCAAATTTAAAAAAAAGTGATTTTTTTCACTTGCCCTACCCAAGCTTGCTTCAAATTATTCCTTTTAACCATATAATCTAAAATTCGTAAAATGCAGGACTTTATGATGTTAATTTTCTTAAAGTAGGTAAGCGAAAATGATGAAGGCAAAAAAATATATCAGCTATTTCTTTAGAAATCCTGAGAGAGATTAACGAGAAATAGATATTAGTTTTCTGACGAATTACTATTTGAAATATACTTATACTATATTTCATAAGAAAAACCCGCCCTTAAAATTTAGTAGTAGAAAATAATCAAAATACTTTTATGGTTAAACAATCATAAAATTGTTTAAAATTAACAAGAAATATATTTAAATTATAAAATAAACAATAATACAGTAAATTATATTATACGTAGCTTCTATACTATACTTCTATAGGCGATATCATAAAAAACCAAAGCCTACTTATTGCGCAGCGCGGTTGAACGATGTAATTAATCAATAAATAAATTAATAATTATTTTTAGTATATATTTATATTACAAAATTATAATAATTTTAATTAGTAATAAAAATTTTTAAAAAATAATCAGAAAACTTGTAATGGAAAAGGTCATATTTTCGTAGTTTTTTCACTTTTTTTGGGACTTTTTTCATTAAAAGTTTTATTTTTATTTTACTTTTTAAAAGGCAAAATATGAAGTAAAAAAATGAAGCTAGATTGAATTCTATCGGATATTTCATTTTATTAGGAATTTCAGTTGAAAAAACCCTTTTTTTTATATTTTAGCCAAATTTAGCAACAATTGTGCATTAATTTTTTTGAAAAAAATACAGATTACTTAGATTACTTAGATACGTTTTTACAAATTTTGAGCCAAATCCAATCATTTTTCTGAAAAAAACGGTTAAAAAACAGAAAAAAACGTTTTTAGTTTTTTACTCATCAAAGCATATGTTAAATAAAAAAATGTTCTATGGACAGGTTGTAGATCTTTTTATTATCTACAAGCTTTTTTGATTGGACGCGTAGTTTAGTCAGAATTAACAAAAAACCGTTTTCCCCCCCGTTTGCCACGGCAGGTTTCCACTTGTTCGATTAATGTTTTTTTTCTTACTAATAACACGCTTTACCATATTGCATCATTAGTTTGCTGTAACGAATTATTTTTTTTTTTCAAACCCTCTCGCGCCTGGTCTAATAATGATACTTCGTCGGAGCCTCATTGTAGGGGTGGAGGTGTTATAGGCATAAATGTTGCAATAGGCAACAATGTTGCAATGGGCAACAATGTTGCTAACATTATATAAATTCTGCTTACCTTTTAATAATTTTGTTTAGGACTTAAAACAAAAATATTTTTGAGTCGTGGACAGAGCTTTTAAAATATAAAAAAATATATCTAATTACCGTTTCCGCTCAAATATAATTTTGTTTATGTTTCAAATCAGAATTATATTTGAGCCATGGACGAATCATAAAAATAATAAAAGTATTTAATTACCGAAACAAAAAACTAATTTCCTTTGCTTGTGTCTCGAAGTACTCCAATTACGTACTTCTGAGACATGACCAGAAGAAGCTTTAGCCAGTTAGTGGATTGAGAGGCTTTGACAGACAAGGTCATTTCTTAAAATTAAATATAAAATCTCAAGTTTTTAATAATAATTAATAATTGTGAATTAAATATGTATGTATATGAAATATGTATGTTGGTTTTGTAACAATTTTTTATCAAAAAATAAAAATTGGAAAAAAGCTAAAATGTTTTTTTTTCATGTAATTCCACCCAAATTCATTATTGTTAAGCAATGAATATTAATGAAGTAAGAAAAAATTCACAATAGATGTCAATTTTCTGTGTCTACAGACTTCGAAAGGCTGTAGTTACTACACATTACACAGTTTTCCATACAAAAGTGGCTTTCTGTGTAGTTAGAAAGTGTGTACAACCACCTGTTAAGAACGAGTATAATTCAAATAATTTTATTCATACTTCATGTTGATTGTATATAGTAATGAATATAAATTAGTTATTATTCCATGTAAAGAGGTTACAAGTCTCATAAGTCAAAAAAAAGGAAAGGTAGAAATCTTCAAATTTATTCTTTGAAATGCAGCATTCCAAAATCTTATAAGAAATACTAACTTTGGGTTCTGTTATGCTATAAAAATTAGCAAGAAAGTCTTGAATATTATGAATTTAATAGCATTTCATCTCTGTATTTTGTAGTTTTTCTTCTTCTTTTTTTGAGCGGAAAGCTTCTCTAGCTGTGTTAAGATGTCCATTTATTATACCAAACATTACCAAACAAATTTCGTTATGATATCCCAATCGTCAAGCACCATAAGGAAGAGCTCTTTCGTTTTTACTGTGCTGTCAATCTTTTGGTTTCTTTCTGTTGTGATCAGTGAAAATGATTAGCAAAAAAACGTAAAATTTAGCAGACTAAATTAATAATTACATGCCTTCTCTTTACCTTGACCTTCGTACTACAATTTATAGTTGTTATTTTCTTTAGTCAAAAGCTTACGATAACAATATTCAAGACTATCGTTAAGCAATAACTAAAAGTTAAATTATTATTTGTTGTTTGTGAAGCTTACTTCCAGAATACGCTTACAAAAATAGACTTTAAGCTGTGATCTTATTTGTTCTTGTATTTGATGAAATTTTGTAAATTTTGTAAAAATAATTCACACTCTAAATATTTATCTATTAAATTAATTTTTTTCTTTTACTCTAACTTTCAGCTAAAATCAAAAAGTCTGACTCATTTGGATACTTTAGAATCTTTAATTGCTGCTAGTGGAAGAAGCCAAGGATGTGTTAATGATCCCAAGGTAAAATATATTTCATTTTATTTCTGTATATTCGTACAATACTTTGAAAGACTTGATTTCTATTAAATAATATATTAAAAATATTATAAAATACCATAATTACCGAACTGCCTACAAAAATCAAGGTTTTTCGTGTTATTTTCTGTAAATTTCAATCAATTTAATAATCATTAAACACTAACTCATAATAAAATCAATAAAATTTGCTTTAAAAAAGCTTAGATTTATATCAAATGAAGGTATGATGCCTTTTAACCGCTTTTCGCTTTATATTTTTATTAAACTAAATCTGATGGTAGCATTGTGAAGTCTTATAAACAGAACTTATCCAGTTTTTTTGAAGCTCAGCTTTAATAGCACACTAAAAACTAAGAAACTTTTCTTATTGGTATTTAGAAATTTTAAAATAGTAAAAACTACCCTTACGGAAAATTTTTGAAACCGAAATACTAGCGATAGTTAAATTGTGATTTTCTCTATTAGAAAATAAATTTCGTTGAAATTACTTAGAACGTGTGTTGTATGTGTGGAAATGTAGATTCAATGGGTATTCTATACCCTGAAGAAAACACTTAATATGTATTATTTTTGTGAAATTCCACAATAATATTTCTAATATTAAGTGCATATAAGAATGATATTTTTTATTAAGTTAACCTTTGATAAATACATAAAATCGAATAAAAAGTTGAAAATTTTTATTTTATTTATAAGTAATTGATTGAAATTCTCGATAATTTTTTCCAACAAAAAATTTCCCCCTATGAAATGAATTGAATCTCCCCCAATACATCCATTTAATCCAAGATTTCTTGAAAACTTTAATAACAAATCATAATAATATTATTTGATTGAAAAATATTAGCTATAGATCAAGTTTTAAAGGAAAGTTGGTTTTAGAAGGAAAGTTTCAGGGGATAAGTATTATCTTAATCTTTTAAATGTACTAAAGATACATTTCAAATTTAGGATGTTTTCTGGCTAAATGATGTTTTTTTGGTATATTCTAGTACTTAAAAGGGAAAATATTTTTCAATGTTAACAACAGGCTACTTAAAAAAGTTCTAATCACTAAATTGGTGAAATTAATATTACTATTGCCTGTTTTGATTTGCTTCAATGAAGTAAATTTATCACGAATGGTCATATAGTCTAAAGCTAAAAAAGGTTTTGCCAATGATGGCATGAAATAATTTGGTACCGATGGTCTGTCAATAGTTTCGTTTTTTCAAATTGAGACACTCTTTTTTAGTCTATAACGTTTTGATGTTTCCAGATGAATATATATATGATTAAAAATCAATTGCAATGCTGCCAATAAGACCCACATATTAAAGGAATAAAATATTTGCTACAATATTTGATTCTATTGTGTTTACTAACGGAACCTTCTAAGATGGAACGGCAATCCCAAGACTTTATAATATTGTCACAATCTCACTGAGTGTCTTATATTTTCCTGGTTGCAGATGGTCCATTAATCTTTTCAATGTTAACACCACACAAACAAATATATGATAGATAGATCTCCTGAGCTAAAATAGAATCATAAATATAAATTCAGTTTTACTTTTCATTTTTTAGTTCTCTAATGACAAAAAAGCTCTACAATCAAAAGTTGTAAGCTTTTCACATTAGATTGAGTTTTAAACCAGGCAAAGTTTCAAATCTGACTCATAAAAATACAATTATTCGTTAAAATTTGTCTTTATTTAACAAAACAGTCTTCTTCAAGAGTGAAAAGTTATTTCTAATGTTACACTATTTCTCTACTGAACGCGTAAAACAATTTACTATGGCCATAAATTAGCTCTCAGCTTCAGTTCTAAATTTAAGCTAAATTTTTTCTTAAGGTTTCTTTTTACGTTCTCAAAAATTTCTTTCACTGAGAAATAGAATCGCTGGTGAATATGCTGAATGCATAAGGAACTAAATTTATTTTCATCATCAAATGGTGACAGTTACGCAATGTAACAGTCCCTCTTTAGAGTTTTTCTCTACTCAGTAATTTGTTTCAGTTACTTTGAAAGTCTGCAAATTTTTGTAATACCTTTACAATCGGTAAATATTGACAATTTTTGTGTTTTTAGTGGGTAAAACCCTTTGATTATTTTAAAAGATTTAAAATTATGATAAGTTAAGTGCTTTAAAGAAAAAAAACTTTACCATACAGAACTATTTAGTTTTTTAACCCTAATTGATGTAGGTATGGAATTAGTAATTACTATTTTCGACTTTATATCGTGACAAAAAACTTTAAACACCTTTTATTGTAATAAAAAGAAATAAATTTGACGAGGCATGCTCAATCTCCGCTGGCTTAATATAAAAAAAGAAAACTTTCGCTAATATCAAAACTTAAATTTCATGTTTTATTTTCAAAAACAAAAAATCTTTTCTTAAATTACACACAACTCCTGATAGTGTTTTTATATAAAATAATATTAATCACTTGTTATTAATAAAATGAACTTTTTCTTTAAGCGAAAAAATAATAAATAATTTCTCTTGTATAAATTTAGTGTACTATTTGTCAAATAAATTCAAATATTTCTTTTTCTTTTTGATTTACTTTACAAATCTTAACTAAAGCTGGAGAATCAGCAAACGCAACCCAAATCCTTAAATAACTCAATAAGATCACAGTTTGATCTAGATCAGGATTTGAATTATTTTTCAAATATTTCCAAAACTGATACCGATGCTGGCTTAACTCTCATATGTGACTCCACAAAATCTTGCCCATCATTTGTTTCACAACATGTGCATGCCCAGAAGAAGATTAAAACTGCTTTTATTAGAAAGAAGAAGCCAATACTCTCAAGAAGTCAGGTAATTAAAAAATTGGAATTTTTTTTATTTTTAATGCTCAAGAGAATCTTAAATTTGAAAAAAAGATGATTTTACTTATTTCTTAGTAAACTTTGCAATAATTTAATTGCAAATATCATAATTCTTTCTTAGATTCTATTTTTTTATTGATTTTTTTTTAAATTTTTCAAGCCAGGAAAATCATAAGAAAAAGAATTCTGTTTTCGAAGTATAAAATTAATGATAGTTTCACTGTTGGCTTAATATTCGGTAACTTTATGTTTCATTTAAAAAAAAAACAAATTTCAAACTATGTTTTTTTCTCCTTACTTTTTTGTGTGGCATATGCCACCTATACTTGTTCAGAATTCTAGAGAATATTTTGCTGATATTAAATTTTTAAAAGCTATCAAAAAATTATCTAAGCTTTGTTGTAATATTTTTTTATTGATTTCTAAGGCTAATTGACTTTTCGGAAGAGATGAGATTTTAGTGCAGTAGTGGTAATATTATAAAATTTTCAAAACAAATTATTAAGGCGTTAACCAGGGCTTAGAGCAGGGCATAACATAGGAAAATATCAAAACTACAAAAATTGTTTTATTTCAATCTTTTTGTAAGGTGTGAATTTGATAAATGGCGTCATAGTTTTTTTTTCTTTAACGACTATATTCAAATTACTAACCAGGAGAGATGGAAGCATTTAATCCCCTTGATCACATTTTTATCTTTGTCACTAATCAAACCAATGCTTTATTTTTATTTTATTGATTTACATTCTATTAACAAACCGTAATACCTTAACAACACAATTTTTGAATACTTCAATTTACTTTTTAACAGGATATTACCAGTACATATAATAAATTTTGCTCTATAATATAATATCTATAATATCTATAATAATAATTGGTTTTTGGAAAATTTTAACTGGGTCTCCTACCCTTAAATAAAAGCCTTCTTTATTTATTCTAATTTAAATATTACTGTCGTGCTTCATATAGAAGAGAATGCAAGTGATCAAGCGAACCACATGATTTGTTCATTCTATACATTTGAGTGACATGTGATAATCAATTCCAATTTCATAACTAATTCCAATCAATTACAAATGGTGCTAGCTTCTTAAAATATCTAAAAATAGATTCTGTAAAGACAATACAGTAAGTAAAAACAAATGACAGTCTTAGAAACCGTGAATTTTTTCCATTTAAGAGTTTGTTAAAAAAAAGAAAAGTTATCTGCCATATCTATTAAACCTATTTTCTTTAACTATTCTATAAACTATTATTTACTAAACATTAACTTTTTGACTTTATTAATATGATAAATATTTAAAGGTTTCAAGTTCAGAATATTTCTCTGTTCATTTCTATTCTGAGAATGGATGTCAACAGGAAGAACTAATTCCTGCAACTCAAAATGTTACTTTATCGTAAGTAAATAGAAAACAAAGAACCATTTTTCTTTCTTTGTTTTTTTTTTTTTTTTTTATTGTTAAATAAAAATAATTAAAAAACAAAATTTTCATATTATAGAACAGCAATTGGTCCTCTTTTAAAAAAAAGAAATTTGAGTTTCTCACAAGTAACAATATCAGACAATACTTTTCATGGCGATAATACAAGTAAGTAAAATTTTCAAAATTCTGAAAGAATTATATAATCCTGTTATATATTTTCAAAGAATTTATCTTATTTTTATGATCAAAATAAATACTAAAAAATAATACTCTGGACATATATATACGTACTCGTATATATTGAATTTTAATTCTTTCATAAGCTTTAGTGAAATATTAGTCACGTACAATTTTTCTACAGAAAAAAAAATCAGTTTATTAGGACAAAGTGCAAATAAGGTGAAATATTAACATAAATCAATATTTTTGCAAAAAAAATGTATATATATATATATATATATATAAATAAAAATAATAATAAAAAACGAAAATAAAAATAAAGAAAGCTCATGTTAATGTTTAGTAGAAATGAGTAAATTTTAAATTCTTGGTATGGGCTACTAAGAAAACACTACAAAGCTTTTAGAATGGATTACATCAGTAAATTATTTAATTATGTTGAACTTGGATTTCAATATAAATAAATGAAACGATTGATTTTTGAATGGTTTTATATAAACATAAAAAGTCTGAATCATTAAATGTTATTAAAAAACATATACATGTATTAATTATATTACAAGGAAGCAAATGTTTCAAAGTAATTAATAAAAAAATTTTGTTACTTTTTAAGTTTAGTATGTTTTTTGGGTTACACTTATTAATATTTGAACATGTTAGTAGAAATTACATCTCTTTCCAATAATTAATTACTTAGAAAACCAAAAATTGTTCAAAGTTAAACCTTTAAGAAATAATCAATTCCATGTAAAATGGATTCGATTAAAAGTTTTTAACAAAAAAAAAACTGTAACATATATAATAATGCAATATTTTCGTGAATTATATGGGACGTGGCACTATTATACTAAAAATAAATATCAAAGCTATCGATTTATTAAAGTTAAGGCTATAAAAAGAATTGATTTATCATTCCATTTAAATGTTTTCCATTTACATTAATTGGTTGACTGGCACTATTTTTTACAGAAACACACACCAATAATATTTTTCAAGCTTCGGAAAGGATAAGATAAACTCCCATATACTTAAATATATTTTATTCAAAGCTTCTCCAATTAATGGATGTCCAATTTACGGCCGCTATAAGAGCATAAGGTAAAAGTTTTGGTTGAGAGAAAATTTTGTAACTTTCGGAACAGAGAGAAGTCAGACGGAGTTAAATCAAGAAACTAAGGAGTATAATTTAATACTTTGAAATTTGAATCTCTTAAGATTCCAATTGCTAAAACAGCTCGATAAATTGGTGCTATTTTGATGAAAAATTAAGTAGTTCTTACGAACTAGGATTTTTCTCACTACACAGTAAGTGATAAAAAGTAAAAGAAGAGGCTTCCCAAGTCGAAATTTTTGATACTAATTTCATACTAGTTGACTTTTTTTATGGGTTGACAAGATTAAAATCAGAATAATCTATTCCATTTAAGGTTATTCTCGATTTTTCCCAGTTTCCCGATAAAATTCTCGATTCGGTACTGCTGAAATTAAATAACTAACTTTTTCAGAGCATTCAGAAAAATAATAAAACATTTTCTGGACTGGACATTCAGTATGAAACAGAGTTAATTTTAACTTCAAAAGTTTAACTTGACTTCACCCTTTTCAATTTGACATATGAAAGTTTAAATTTTTAAGACATTTAGTATGAAATCAAGATCAATTCGAAATTCAGCATGAAAAATTTTAACTAGTGATTTCATTCAAATTTCATAGACCATAAATATCTTAAAATGAATGAAAATCAGATTTTACAAATGGAGCACAAAAAAATGCTTGAAATGTTGTCATTAGAATATAAGGAGGTGACAAAAAATTAAAAAATAAAACTAAGTAGTTAAGTCTGTTAGTTTTTTTATATTGGAAAAGGTTCAGCAATTTGAAAAATAAATCTTTTTAAAAAAAGGCTAAGACTATCTCAATAATAGTTAAAATAAGTTATTTTATCATTTTGATTAAAAATTTTCTTTTAAATTAATCAAGAACATGTACATGAAAAATTAATCAACAAAAAGGAAAACCCTTTCATTCTAAAAAAAAATAATAATAATAAATAACTACATTTATGTTAGCTAAGTGGAAAAAGAAAATTTAATCCTCAGTCTTTTTCTTTTTTTCTATAATTAATTAATCAAGTAAAATATTTACCCTGCGGCCTATAACTCAGGCTGTATAATATAAATATATATATATTCCTACATATATATTACATAATTTCTCAACAACAAAATAAAAGAACAAACCCAACAGAAAACTATTAATCCTTACTATTCGGACTACAACAAAAGTAACTTAAATAGAAAAGAAAGCAATTTTGAAAGCAAAAAAATTAAATGAAGTTTCACACATAAATAATATAGAAAATAACGGAATCTAATTAAACTGTTTAACTTTTTCAAACGTAGTTTAGTCCCAGCTTTTGGTTTTGTGAAGATAAAAATAAAAAAATAAAATGTAGCTCTTTAAAAATAAATGCACTTTCTTGTTTCCCACGTAAAATTATAAAAAAGGAGATCTAACAATTTTCAAGTCCATTATTTAATTTTCCTGTGAGATATATATATATACATATATAACATCTAATCTGTCGCTTCCTTTTCCTTCTTTTATATGAGTAAGGATTTTGATACCAAAATTTTGAAGTGGAACTTTTATTCTGTTTGTTTCTACCTTGTTCTTTATAAAGTATTCCAGCAGTTAGAAATGTCTTTTCAATTACTTTATGAAGGTTATTTTGATCCCTTTAAATAGGCCCTATCTACCTTAAATGAGAATTTTATTTATATTTGTCCTGATATTATATTATTCTCATATAACTTAGCCTTCTACATGATTCTACCTTAATAACTTAGGTCAATTGCTATTTGTTTTTATAGTACTTGATAGTTTTTGTTTTTGGTTTTTTTTTGTATTTGGTTAAATTCTTCTGTAATCTTTCAGTGTGTTTTTATATCGATTTTCAATAAAATTAAAAACTTATTTAACATCAAGAGAGAAGTTTTCTTAAAATTTAAACTCCTTTAAATTTTGTCAAAAAATAATATAATATAAAGGCCAACTAAATTTGTTATGAAACTTTAGCACAAAGGTCTACAATTATATTTTGGGTCTCAATTTCTAAATATGTACCCCATTTATTCTTAGAAAGCCTTCCTGTAGTACTATATACCTTACAGCTCTTCTTTAACCACTTGACCTTTTCTTAAATTAATAAGAAAAGTCAACAATAAGAGAATATGAAATTATAAATTTAATTTTTAAGAGATAAAACAAGAACAATGAAAATTGGTTTAAAAACATCGTATAAGAAAAGCAGTCCTAGTCTATCTAACTTATTCTGTATACCAAGAACATTAATGCTAAAGTTAAAGTCTGAATTAATTAGCGTAATACAACAAAAAATCATTCATCTAATAAAAGATAGACAATCTTAACAAGACAAGTAACCTGCACCAAAGAACTCTTGACATGACTTATTACGGATCACGTATCATTTATTAAATATCATTACAAGAAAAGAAAGACAACAAGAAATAAGTATAGAATCTGTCAAGGGATAGAAAAGAGACCTCACCGCCTACTTTCTAACTGCAAGAGGTTACTGCTGGAAGGATTAAGTCATCTTACCCTATATCAATCACCAGAGGTAATATAAAGTGGTGACATAAGGAAGATTATCGCAATAATATGGAATCTTGGGGTTTGACTCTCCCTAGATCTATCTCTCAACTAACAAAAAGTTATTTCTTATTGTTTTATATGAACTACAAACAATTGACATTGTCCGCTAAAATAAAATAACATAAATAGGAAAACACAACTAAAACATACACTTTTTTAAAATTATTTTGAATTTAACCAATTTTATCTATTATTTAGATCAGCCTCCATTCTCTAGCTCATTTGATGAAAACACCGATGTTGAACGTTTGGCAGGAAAGCTTTTAATTGTCTCAAAGAAAGAAAGTGACAATAAAAAAAATGGAACTTTACAAAAAGCAGCATCTTTTGTAAATAAAATAACAATATTTATATAAAATGAATAAATTTTCATATTTATTTATATAGGGTTCACGCTCCCGGCCACCTTGTTTACTATCATCAGCTTCAGCGGAAGAAACATCAGAAATTGATCAAAAAATAATACCTGGAAAACAATTAAAACAAAGATGGTCGGGATTATTTGGTATTAAAAATACACAACAAACTCAACTTTATGAAATTTTGAATACATTTACAAAAACTGGTGTACCACAAAAACAGTCAATACTTGACTATAATTTTCCAGAATTACAAAAAGCTCTTACTTATTTAGAAAATATGAAGCCCTCTTGGAAAAATTTTGTTGCTTTCAAAGATTTAACTGAAAATGAAATAAAAACACAATCAGCCATTTGGGAGCTTGTTACAACTGAGGTTGATTATATTCATGCATTACAAACTGTAACTGATGTAAGTTATTACCAATAAAAAATATTTTTCAAATTATTCTATTCTTTTACTATTTAGCTTTTTTTAGCATGCTTAGAAGCAATACAAGATAAACGTCTCCTAACTGATATTGATCAAAGTAAATTATTTTCAAATATTCGTGAAATATGTGAAGCAAATTTACATTTTTGGACACATTATTTATATCCAATGGTATCACATAGTGAAGAAACTGGAAATCCTATGAGTATTAATTTTTTTCAACCAGGATTTACTGCTTTCTCAATAATATTTTCACCATATAAGAAATATTGTGCTGAACAGAGCACATGCCAATTTTATTGTAAGGAACTTAATAGAAATAATTCATTATTTACAGCCTATTTAGCATGGTGTGAATCACAAAAAATGTGTAATCGATTACGTTTAGCTGATATACTTGTACGTCCCATGCAAAGGCTAACAAAATATAATTTATTGCTGTCAGCAATTAAAAGAAATATTATCAATGATAATTTAATAGATATAATGGACACAATGGTAAGAAAAAATAATTATAATTTAAATATAATAGAACAAATATAAACAATATGGAAATAATTTGGTAAAATATAATTACTAATAGCAGGGAAGTGAATCTATGGGGAATTTTTACCTTCCCTTTTCTAGCATAGTAAAGACTAAAATTTTTAGAAAAGTTGAAATCCATTTAATAGAGGAGAATTTATACCTTTTTTCACTAGCAAAAACTGTTTGTTTGTTAGTTTTCAGTTTCATGTGTATTTTTTCCTTGCTTTGGAATATTTTTTTAACTAGTTTCAAGTTAAGTTGAAAGAAAATTAAATATTTAATTTTATGAGCAACAAATAAAAATTGTTTTGTTTTTATTTGGTTTCTTGAAGCCATTTTCGGGCTTGCTTATAGGGGTATTCCTATTTCAATTTTCTTTTCATTTTTCGCTTTACGTTTGAATTCTCTTTTTTTTTAGAAGAAGATATTGAAATCATATTACTCTGGGTTGGGTGTAAATCTGTATTCCTTTTTTTTTTTTTTGGAATGAGTAATTGGAAATTCATGAATTTCTTCGAGCAATATTTTCTGACTGCTGGATGGATATATCTTTATTTACTCATAAGCAACTGTTCCTTTTTTTAACATCCCGTATTTTTTAGTTTTAATTAATTAAGCAGCAAAAAACTTTGATAGTCGAAATAATTCCTAATTAAAAGCAAGCAGAATGTATTTGAAGGATGGCGTTACTGTTTAGTAAATTAATGAAATTACAGTAGTTTTAGGTAAAATACTTATATTTCAAGCTTTCTAAATATTTTAAACTAGCACACATTTAAATTTTTTTAAATGAGCAGTTTATTTTGAAAATGGGACAAGTCCATTCATTGTTATTGCGAGATATTTAAAGGTGTGTATTTCAATAAATTTAAAAATTTTGGTAAGTATTAAAGAATAAATTTTTTTTAATTTTGTGGTTATAATCCAAGAGTGTTTACAGTGCTGACTAAAAAAGTAAGAGTTTCATTTTAACTAAATGGACTTGCCTCACTTTCGGAATTGATGAATTATTGTAATCGCTCATTTAATTGGGAATTTTTTCACTTGCATCAGCCTTTTTTTAATATTAAAAACAAAATACTATTCAAGTTTTTCATAAATATTTATTTATTTAATAAAACCTTAAACAAAACAAAGAATATTCTAGTGGCAAATATAATGTAACAAAAAACATAAATGATGAATAGGAGGTATGTATGGTAATAAATCCATTACATCCTTGTTATTTTCAAAAGTAATAGATCTCTTTTTCTCATACATTAATGATAACTTTATAATTCCGAAATTACTTGATCTTCCTCGTTGTTTACCACAATCGATAAATTTGAAATTCAGCATCTAATTCTATCGAAGTTTTGTAAAACATTTTGTATAGTTCATCCCTTGTAAATCCGATACAGCATATATTTAAACAGTTCAAGATTTCTCATATCGGTATTTTTGTTTCATTTTAGAACTACTTTCCCCAGAGATTGAGTTAAAACAAAACTTTCAATCCAGTTGTAACTAAATCCATGTAGAAATAAATTTTCTACAAGGCTCTTAAATTCATTAAAATTTCGTTTCCATTCTTCCTCACTAATTAGTTTTGCATATGCCCTTAAGCATTGACAATCTTTATGCACAAGTTTTTTTCACGGGAATAATTTTGCGTTTTTTTGTGCAATATTTTTTCTTATTTTTGAACAAAAGTAGCCTTGTTTTCTTTGTACCGCTCTTCTGTAGCATCATCCTCATCAATAGTTCAACTATTCTTGAAGAATTTCAAAGGATTTTAAATGAAAAATAAAGTAACAAATTAAAGAAGTTTTTCTTATATGACAACCTAATTTTTTTACTGAGAATAATATTCAATCACAGACATTTATTTAAAATAAATTTTATTGCTAAAATGGTAAAAGAATATGCTTATGTATACCTAATACAAGTAAAGCCGAAAAAAATTGAAAATTACTCTTTAGATATTTAAACCATTTATCTCACGCAATTCTTTAAATTTAAATTGCACTTAAAGCTGAACAACAATATTATTTACGTATTTTCATATTGAAATTTCACCTCATAAAATATCTTTCTTTCATATGTCTTTATATACTTCCTGTATAATTTGTACCCATACATAAAATTTATATTTCAAAAAATTGAAAAATTCAAATCACTTCTAAATTTATGCAGGTAACAGGAAAGTATTATTTATTGACATATATTATTTTTTCTTTAACGACTACCTAAAAAAAAATATTTCATGAAATATCGTTTTAAATATTAAAAATAAGGAAAAAATTGGTTTTTCAGAAAATATATAAAGTACTATAAGGGCTTTTGACATTATTTCAAAATTAAAAAATCAGTTTTTTCCTTGAAATAATCAAAAAATTTTTTTAAAAACTAAATTTTTAGATCTAAAACAAAAAGAGTTTTGAAAAATGTTAAAAATTTAAAGGATGTAAGTAAAACGCTTAATATATGATATTGAATAAATTATTAACATTAATAACAAAACTTAGATACAAAAATCATTTTTGAAACATTGTCTCCTACGACGTGTAAATCTTTCACTTTTATACATCCTCTCTATATAGAAAATCGTACCTTGGATACACAATGTGCAAAATGAAGTTCACTATAAAATTAAAATTTTAATGAGGATTATATGTGTAAGTGTGATCATGTGCAGCCATAGCTACAGTGATAAATGAGCTCATTGCTGAGGGCATTCAATCTTCCTAGTTTTTTTATGCTATATGCATATATTAATAGATTTTTTACAAATACACACACACACGTTCATAGTTTATTTCATATGAAACCCAGAGATTACAATAAAATAATAATCGTGAATTTGAGACTTTTGACACTTAAAATTATGAAATACTTATGATATAGTATTTGAATTTTTTTTAAC
Organism: Acrocera orbiculus; assembly: GCA_947359355.1. NCBI lineage: Eukaryota > Metazoa > Arthropoda > Insecta > Diptera > Acroceridae > Acrocera > Acrocera orbiculus. The sequence goes on along the minus strand of OX375759.1, from coordinate 27,233,935 downwards.
CTAGATTCACTTTGTTGATGAATTTGTGTATAGCGTTAACACACATCTAACAACGAGACAGGAAAATGAAAGACTGAAAGGCATAATGGCTAGAATTGAGTCCTATGAAGTAGCAGTAAGTTAAGCTATTTGAATATTATTAATATTTATAGAAAAAAATAAATGTTAATTTTTAAAGGATTCAAATAGTGAACAATTAGATAAATTGGCAAGACAATATTCAACAATGTTAGATTTATGTACTCCAATGCATAGTTGTCCAAAAACACAAGGTCGGCATCTTTTTATGGAAGGAGATCTAAAATATAAAGATAGTTTGGGTAAAGTGGATGTTCATTGCTTTTTGCTAACTGATATTCTACTTGTATGCAAAACAATAGCAAAAAAGCCACATGGAACATTAAAAGTAGTCCGTCAACCATTTTTAACAGACAAAATAATTGTTAAACATAAAGAAAATACACTTTATTGTGTTTATTTAAATGATTTTCATATGGCTATAGCTGCCTTCACTTTACAATGTTCAGAAGCTAAAAGCTGGAATGATGCTATAACAAAAGCTAAACATATCTATTCTAGACTGAAACAAGGATCTGGTAGTAGTATAAATACAGAAAATTTTGAAAATAAAAAATCACCAGTAGGAAGCTCAGTTGGTAGCAGGGTATCAAGTTTAAATAATAGTCATAGTGGATCAGTTGAACTAAATGACTCAAGAAATATATCGCTTGATTTTGAAAAAGCAAACTCATTATCAAGTGATGAAGGATGTTTATTAAGTAAAAATTTAATAATAGTCTCTTATTTAATAAATATTTTTTAATTATTAAAATTTAGCCACAAATCAAGGGACACTGAATAGACAAAAGAATACAACAAATACTGGACGTAAACAAAAGATATCACCATCAAATCAGCTTGTTGTTCAACCTTTAGGAATATTAGGACAAAGTTTACCTAATTTAAGCTTAAATCCATCTTCTATTAGGTATCATTAGTTATTTCTATTAAATTTTTAGTACAATAAAATTATTTATTGTCTTTTTCATATTTTATAGTAATCTTTATCATACTTATAGTAACAATACGTTGCTTGTACCTGGTACTAGTAATCCACACTCTGGTAATTTATTATTATCACCAAGCCATCGTGGTATTTCATATCCTCCACCAAGTCCAACAAGGTAAAAAAATATTTATGTTATTTTTATATTTAAAATAAATATATTATATTAAACTATATATTAAAATTTTATTAAAAAACTCTTGATACAAAACATTAACATTTGCTTAAAACAATGCAATATAATTCAAAAGAAAAACAAATTGGGTTTAACAAGCTTGTTACAATGCTGACAACACTGACAAATGATAGCAATTAGAATTAAATTCTAAGTTCACACAAATTGAAAAGTGTAAATTTTGGTTATATTTGGAGTTACGTTTTTAATGTTTAAATAATCATAACTGAAATTATCCAATTCTGTTTAATTTGTTCACACTATACCACTGTTTTACATATTTTTTTGGCCTATTTAATTCAATTTGTAATAAATGTGCTATAATTATAATTCGGCTAGAGCTAGGCCCAAGTCTGACTTGGACTCGAGTAAAGTTCTACGGCCTTTGTGTATGAAGCGAAGAAAAAAATCATAAATATGCTTTTGATGTCTATAACTACCTTTCCAATCTTCGAAAGAAAAATAACAATTGTACACAAGAAACTTTTTAAAAGCTGTTTCAATTGGTATCGGTATTGGTATTATTGGTATTATTGGTAAACTTCTATTGTACGAGAAGTAATCGAAACACACCTTCCTTATTATTTATCCAAATTGTCTCCATGTGATTCTTTTTTTGTTTCAAAAGTTTAAATTAAAGTTGAAAAAATATTTTTCAATAATATTTTGCTATCAAAACAACTACAACATGAGCTATAGAAATAAGCTAATATCCTTTTTCAAAGATATCTTTCAAAATCCTATACTAAATATATTTTAAAGACTTTTTAATGCTTCTACAATGTCAATATTTGAAAAATATGCAAAGAAAACTTCAGGATGAGTATATTAATATATTTCTTTCACCAATAAAAATGAATCGAATTTTTATTTTTAATATTCTGTAGTTTGTACCAGCTTAAATCTAAAGAGTGAACTTCATTTTATTTAATTCAACAACTTTACCAATAGTGAAATATTATCTATGGTTTTTATATAATTTTAAACCAAAAGAAATAAGTGTACTTACTTTATATCTAATGAAATTTTAGAAAAAGTGACAAACAAATTTTTTCTAATAAATATTAAATCAAGTTGTCCGCTTTTATTAAATTCATAAATCTATGTCGAGAACTTTTCTTCAGTAAATAATTTGAAGTGACTCATTCAAAGAAAACCCTTTAGTAAACTAAAATTTCAAAATGTCTCTGAGTATATAACAAAATTCAATTGCCGTCATAAAAATTAAATTTTGAATTGTTTTTTTCATGCTAGAAACTTAAATATATGCAAATTTAAGCAACTTAAAAAGCAAAATACAAAAAAAACATAAAAAACCAAATCAAATCATAGCCAGTAAATGAAATCTCCGGAAAAAATTTTCTTAATAAGAAATTTAATTAAAAATATAAGCAGCACACCTTTACACAAATATATATATGTATATATATATATATATTTGTTCAAAATTTAAGCAAGTCTGTTTAAATTTTGGATAATTTGGTTCTTATTTAATTTGACATTCGCAAAACTTTTTAATGGAATATTTTTGTACAAAACAAAAACAAAAAAAAAGTAAATAAGATTTGGTTTATCTTTAGCTAAACTGCTAAAAAGAAAAACAAAACTAAAAAGAAACCTACTTAAAGTAAAAGATTGGAATTGATATAAAATGTAGAATCAATTTAAGGATGTATTTTTTGTTATAGTAGGAAATATTTCATTATTAATTATTTTTGTTATGATTCAATTATTTTTTCGCCTTTGAAATTTGAAAATTAGCTTAAGATATATTTATTGACAGACTAAAGATATTTGTTTTTTAATTAAAAAATTCAGTTCTCAATCAAAATGAACTTTTCTTTTATTTTATTTTAATATAAGTTACTAATTTCAGACAATAAAATAATGTTTTCCCTTTGAATAACTCACATCTTTGCAGATCTTGTTACCCAGCAAATCTAATGAAATTGTCTACTACTACTACTATTACTACTATTAAAACAATTACTCCTCAAAGAATTATAATGGTAGACAGAGCTTAGCAAATAATACTTTATTTTAACGATGTTTTTTCCTAAATGCTCACTTTTTCTAGAATTTTATTATTAACACCATTTTTTTCCAATTATTAAATGGCCATATTATAAAACTTAAGGCCCATCAGATTTTTGCTAGCTATTAGGATAATGTCTTAAATAAACCAGAAGGGTAAAATTTTAATAATTTACACTTTTTTCTAAAAAAAATTTAAAAAATTTTTAAATTATTAAAGTTATCTTAGTATGGATGGTCTTGCAGGATAAAATTTAAAAAAAAAAAGAAGGAAAATTAAGTATGTTCATTTTAACTCTAAATTAGGGTCTTTTGCACTCTATAGTTGGGTTTATATAAAAGGCTTATGAAGTTTGGTTAATCCATTTAATCCACAGTGATCAAATATTACACATTTTTCTTGAACTTCTTTTTTTGGTTCTCTTTTAATTTATCTATTTTTTGAAACTGAAAAATAAGAAGTCGATATGGTGCAGAGGTGAAAATCTGCTTTTGAGATAGTTGAAAGTCGTCAAACAAAATGCCTTCAAAATTCTGTCTACAAGAAAATAGCTCACAATAGCTATGACTCCTATGTATACAAAATGCTATTAAAGAATATCACTACGAGTATTTTCATAAATTAATAGGGTACACGTTTTTATGTCTTTTGAGTTAATACGGAGGTTGCTAGATAAGTTTTGTCGTACTTACAGAATATTTACTTTTTCTCGAAGTAATCACCTTTAGCAGCTATGCAAGCTTTCATACGTTCAAACCAAGTAGCAAAAGTCTCCAAAAGATTGTGGAACATGAGCGCAAATTTCTTCAAACACTCCTAGTAGCTCTGGGTTGCTGGAAAATTTAACTGCTTTTTCACGTATGGAAATAATGAAAAATCACATGGCGCTAAGTCCGGACTGAGTAATTTTATTTTAGATTCCTCGAGAAACGTGGTAGTAAGGCCGGCTCGATGTGCTGGAGCATTGTCATGATATAAGAACCAATTATCAAGTCTTGAGTTAGGTCGCTCATTCGCTTCGAAAACTTTTGGGACACAGTCATTGATGTACCAGGATGATGTGACAGTCTTCTGTGTCACTAAGGGAATATAATGGTCAAAATACCTCTCACTAAAAAAAAACCGCGACCATTACTTTTTTTACAGATCGAGTTTGTTTCACTAAAGTTGGTGGTTCCTTTTCTTCAAATATCCACATTTTGCTCTGGGATTTAGTAAGAACGTCGTAATAACAAATATAAGTTTCATCACCCGTGATAATTGAATTTATATCACTAGAGTGACCATTATCGAATCTTTGAAGCATTTGTTTGCACCACTTCACTCTCTGCTCTCTAAAATTATAATTTATCGGTCATCAAATGTGGTACCCATAGTGAACAAACTTTTCTAACTTTTAATCCCTTGTGCAGAATATTATGAATAGTTGGTGCACTTATATTCATTAAATTTTCTATCTGACGATATGTAATTCGTCGGTCTTCCATGATTAGATTTTTTATAGTAAGAATATTTTTATCAGTAGTTACCTCAACCGGCCTGCCAGATCTTTGCTCATCCTCTAAGTTAAAACTACCTCTTTCTATTGTCCTTAAGGATGGACAAGAATCTTGCAATATACCACTCATTTCCTCAAAGCATTGTTGCTTTGTAGGACCACGACGAAAATTATATAACATAATAACACGAATATAACGCCGCGTGAACTCAGCCATCACAGTAGATTAATTATTTTTTTATAATTTAGGAATACACGGTACGCATATCAAATGTCAACTGATAGTAATGTATTATTTATAGGTACTTAACTCAACATGTCTTGTCTTGTTTCATTCGGGCATACGACAAAACTTATCTAGCGACCTACGTATTTTAAAGTTGCTCTCGTTGGGTTACTTTTAATCTAACCAACACTCAAAAAGCGGTTTACGTTAGTTAGTAAAAAAAGTAATCCAAAAATAGCACAGCAGCACGTTGACAGCCATCTTAAACAATGTTAAATATCTATATGTATGAGCTCAAAAATAAACAGTAATTAAATTGTTTAGGTGCTCTAAAAGCCTTTTTATACAGTCTTTCTTAAAATACACAGAAAAAAATTTTGTATAAAGAACCATCGTATTACAGCTGGTCAAAGAGTATGTTAAAAAGTATAGAAAATTTATTGGGCACCCAACAATTTAAATATATTAACAATGCAAAATTTGATATTTTAATTCTCATTCCCACTTTGAATGCAATTAAAATCAATGCAAACGAAGTGAAGGAATTGTTTTTTCCCATTTGTACAATATTGATCGACACTTTTTGCTTAAGTGTAAGACATTGATCAGTCACATGATCAAAAGTCACCTTGAAGTCCTGATAGAATGGGTTTCTTCTTTTCCAGCTGGTGTGAGCTGCTTAACTTTCTAGGTCTCTTCTAAAACTTATGGACATACATTGAAAATTTTCAACTATTTTTTATTAGTGAGAGAGCCTTTAAATCAGTTTTTGTTCAGGACTACACACAAAAATTTAATCTCACTGTTTGCTGGGTAGCCTGATGAAAAATTACCCATTAGTCATATCATAAAATATGCCTAAAAAGTATATATAATGGTTACTTTGTGCATGCTGCATTAATAAAATATTTACAAATAAACTTTTTAGCATAAACCTTGCCTAACAAGATCACTGATGAGTAATTAGGAAACTTAATACATTTTAATAGTATAACTTTTGGTTTTTCTTACCCTTTTCTGTTAAACAACAAAAAAATGAATTTTTTAAATTAATTAAAGGGGTGCAGTATCTGCTCAATAATTTTTTGCTTATGGCTGGTTGGTAATTAAAAATTATTTAAATATGCTACGATAAATGTTATTCAATTATACCCTTTTTATATTAGAAATAAAAAAAAAAAACTGTCAGATGCATGTGTTACATTCACTTTGTTATTTTAATTTGTTTTTAAGTTAAATAAATATCTGGAACTAGAATACCAAGAAAATTATATTTTATAATTTTACTTACAAAAATAAAAACCAACATGCTAGAACTTGAATATTGCTTCTTTTAATATAATATTTGCATTTTGCTGTCCAATTATAAGCAGATTGCAACCTTTGTAGATATAAAATTATTTAGATTCAGGTTTTGTATATACAAGAAAACATGTCCAGAGATTTTATAAAAACATACAACAACAAAAGTTTTTGAATTTTTATAAAAAAAAATATTTTTCTTTTACCTAAATCAGATTGAAAATATAGCTAGAGACTTTTTTATGCTTAAGAAAACTTAATCACAAGCAACTTGAAAACTTCAATGCCAATATATAGCATTTAAGGAAGAGATTTTTGTACTTGAAGCTTTTTAGTTGATTGGCGCCTTGTAAATTGCTGCTAGATATAAAGTGTTGCTTGGAATCGATAAAAAACCTCTTAAATTTAAAATGAAATTATCGTCCACCAAAATTTTTACTAGTTTCCATTTTAAATATGTATATATATAGATATATTTGTTGTGTAAAATTCATTGTTTTAAGAGCAACCATGAAAATTTTGTTCTATGGAAATTTTACTAAGGAATTGGTCAGTTTTAAGCTAAGCTCATCCCTGAAGAAATTTAGTATTTGTTTTTTTCTACTGTCAATTCAATGGAAATTAAATGTAGATTTATTGTTAACAAGACACTGGCCAAAAAATTATTATTCTTATTTTCTTATTTTTAGATTATTGATTTTATTTCAAGGGGTGCTATGATAGCTTAAATCAATGACTTGCAATACTATTGCAAAATTTACAATACAAAATACCCCTTAATGGATTTAAATTTATTTGGTTAACCTTTTATCCTTGTTTAAAAAAAAAATAGAGTTTTCTTATAAAAAAATCAGTTTAAAATATTAAATCTCTTTAAAATATTGGATTAGTTTGACTCTTAAGGTAGTCTACTTGTAATTTATGAAATTTTAACCAATATTTTTCATTAATTGCAAACAAAGGGAAGATGTGCAGTTCAGGTTAGGTAAATAGAAAATTTTAATTAAAATATGAAAGGATTTATCAAGTGAGTAAGTATATACTTACTTGTTATGAAGAGTAACTAGGGCGTTACAAAAATGATGAGCATGTTAAGTTACGATATCTAATATAAAATAGTATATTTTCTTTTTAATAGTTTTATCAATCTATACCAGTTTTATGGTAGTCCAAATATCTATTTCATTGGAAAATCTAAAGACATTATCAACTGAAGTATTTGAACCTAATTTTATGTTATTTTCGTTTATACATTTTATGACTGGCTTTAATATAATGCGTACGAGATTTAAATTATCCAATCAATTCATAATATACTCTGCTTAAACAGCTTAAAATTGCTTTTATTATTACATAGCAAACTATTATAATTATGGTAAAAGTATTAAGAAATAAGTAAATTTTTTTTAATAAATGAAATAAGTCTGAGTGAAAAGAACTTAATTTACTTTGAACGTATTTTGCTTAGAAAAGAAAACAAAAGCAATATTTATTCCAGATAGAAAAACTTTTAAGTTAATTCTTACAATGATTTGTGTTTTGATTAATTAAGCACAAAAAAAAACAATTTAAAAAAGCTTTAAGGTTGTTTAAAAGACAATTTTCTGTCTTTAATTTTCTTTTGCTGTATAACCTCGAATAAAGCTTCAATCTTTCCTGTATATAGCCTCCTTAAAACTGTGTTCTTATGCAAAATTCCAGCAGTCCATATACACGGTTCTTTATACAAAATTTTTTTCTGTGTATTTTAAGAAAGACTGAATAAAAAGGCTATTAGAGCACCTAAACAATTTAATTACTGTTTATTGTTGAGCTCACACATATATAGATATTTAACATTGCTTAAGATGGCTATCAACGTGCTGCGGTGGTATTTTTCGATTACTTTTTTTACTAACTAACGTAAACCGCTTTTTGAGTGATTGTCAGGTTAAAAGTAACCCAACGAGAGCAAATTTAAAATATTGACTCAAAAGACATAAGAACGTGTACACTAAAGATTTATTAAAATAGTGATATTCTTTAATAGCATTTTGCATGCGTACGAGTCATAGATATTGTGAGCTATTTTCTTATAGACAGAATTTTTATGGCATTTTGTTTGATGACTTTCAACTATCTCAAAAGCAGATTTTCACCTCTGAACCATTTCGACTCCTTATTTTCCAATTTAAAAATCTTGCACAAAATAGAAAAATCAGAAAGGACTCAAAAAAAAATACTTGGAAGTAAAAATGTGAATATTTAATTTTCTTATAAGCGTAAATGTTTTCTAGGTATTCAGGCTCATAAAAATAGTGAACAGATCTTAGAAAACTTTCGAAATGTTTACAATATCGATAAAATACATTCATAACAATTATTTAGGCATATATAAAAAATAAGGGAACTTTTCAGTAGTACATTTTGTTAAAATTAACCATATTTACTTATAACTACTTTTTCTCTATCAAATTTTTGCATTACTACTTTGGCATTATTTCGTTTTTGTTAGTTTTTCGTAATTTTTATAAAAAATTTTTAGATACAATTATTTTATTGCTATTACATTGTTCCGAAATTGTTGGGTTTTAATTATATTTTTATCCTAATTGCCTAATATTAATTATCTAAAAAATTTTTACTAACATATTTTATTCCTCTTAACTTATAATAACGTTGATGGATTCGAAATGTGTCATTAAAATGCAAATGAGAAAATTATTTTTGTTAAATAAAAATTTAATGTAATTTTTAAGCACACTTGTCAACCTATAAATGCCTTAATGTATGATTATAGTATTATAAAAATTCTGAATTATTTGGTTTTTTGGGATTATTAAAGAATTTAAGCAACTTTAACTTTATGAGTACGTGTAAAATTCATTTATCTAAATTTTTTTTTTTTTATTTTCACAGTTTGATTCCTACAATCTTAATTACAATTAATTTATTAGTAATGTTGACTTATGCTATGTAATAATACTTATACCACTGTGGTTTTATCTGGGCTGTTAATCCATTAATCAATCCCCATATGTTAAGTCGTATGGCTTGACTCGCTGTAGTCGTCTAATTTTATCGGTGGTATATATCAATTGGATGTCCTCCATGTTTGAGTGGTAGATCAGTCTTTTCTCATGCTTGGTAGCATATTCGTGTATTACTTCCTCGACCCATTGTATTTTCAAGTCTACATGAAGTTCCTCGTTTGTCACGTATCTGTATACATTGTATAAGGCGTAAAATTTTATTCTAGCTTCTTTGAATTACTGCTCGGTTCGACTTCCGAGTACATCCCCAAAGCTGGATACCATAGATCGATATTGGTTTTATGATTGATAGATATATTGTTCGTTTACAAGTGAGGTTCAATTTGAAGTACTTCCCTATGAGGCAGAAAAGTTTGTATGTTAATTGTTTTATCTGCTTAGCCTTTTGCCTTACATGATGTTTCCAGTTTAATCTTTTAGCCAAATGGAGCCCAAGGTATTTAGCTGAGTCTGCTTATGGGATTTTTTCGCCATCTAAATGAATATAAATTTTTTATATCTGTAAAAGGACTTGTAAACAAATTTACTTAAGAACTTACTTTAATAATACATATATGTTATATATAAATATATATTCTTCTAAATTATATTTTCAGAGCAACCCTTCGACGTGGTTTTGCTTTCTCGGCATCAATTAAAAATCCTCCATTAGTTAAAACTAGGAATATTACATCACAAAATAGTATAAATACAAATCAAGCTGGAATTTATACTACAGGAAATATTTCTTCCAATCAACCACAAAAAATTAATAAACAATTTTTATCACAAAAATCTCAAATTATAACAGAGCACCAATGTTCAAAGACAACATCAGATAATGTAATAAATGAAAGTCAAGTATAAATTTGAAAATAAGAAACAAAATTATTTTTTTAAATATTTACATATAAAGAAAAATTGCTATTTGAAATATATAAAAAGTAAATATCAATGAAATGAGTGCAAAAATTAAAAATTATTTTATTTTAATTTGATAAATTATGTGCTTTATTCAAGAAATTCGAAATTTATTTTATTTGAAATTTAAAATTGATATTAATTAATAATTTAAGTAGGTAATAACACAATCAAAAAAACTAAAAATATATATCTTTTCTCTACAGATTTCTAATACACTGTATTAGTCTACCGTACAAAAAAAAAGCTTCTCCCCAGTCAGTATTAGAACATATTATGAAAATGTGAAAAAAATTGTCGTAAAAATAAACATTGAATCATTGAAACTGTACTAAAATAAGGTTTTTAAAATATTTAAACCAATTAACTAAATAACAAAAAGACAAAATAAAACCAAAGTTAATTTAAATAAATAAAATATTTAAAATAAAAATTACGTGGGACCTAACCTTTATTTTTTTGGACTTCCTGTGAATTCACAATAAATGTCCAAATTTCCTTGTATACAAGCTTATAAGGATTGTATTTACATATATACACAATTTCAGCAGTCTATATACACAGTCCTCCATACAAAATTTCTTTTCGTATATTGTTATACAGTATATTATTGTTTGTCAAAAAAGGAGATTACTAGTAAAATAAAAAATAAATTTTATCCAATTTTGCATATAAATATTATTTAATGTAGATTTTTCCATTTCTCAACAAAAGAAGTATAAACTGGTAAAATATATATATATATATATATCGAAATAATCAAGAAAAATATCAATTCACATCTGATTCTAAATTAATAATTAATTGTAATGAAAATTGTATACTTTAAAAATATTAAATGATGAAAGGAGGAAAATAATCCAACAAAAGTAAAAGAGTACAATAAAAAAAACATAAATTTACAGTTATTACTTATGTCATTTAAATTTATTTACAAAATATTAGCTAATGTAAGAATATTAATAAGTCTTTCATATAAAAATATGTAAAAGGCAAATTTCTTTTATTGATATTAATGATACTTTATTTAAAAAATTTTTATAGTTAAGCTTTTAGTCCTGTAGCAAATTTCATATATATATATATATGTATATTTATTTTTTATTTTTTTATATATACATGTATATATGTATATATTTGTATTATTTACTAGGCAACAGCTTAGTAAATATGCTCTATAAGTCATAGGCTTATCTGCGATCTTCCTTTCCGGCTTATTATAAATAGTAGGGTCATCTATCATTTGATGAAAAAAGCTTGCCTATCACTATATTTCAATATATTGGTCAAATTATTAAAATATTTGCGATCATAAATGCTATAGTCCAAAAGTGACTTATCATTTTCTGTTTCGCTCATTTTATAAGCCCAATAAAGGCCATAGAGAATTGAATTAGTCAGCAATATTTAATTAACTCTATACTAGAATTCTGAATTATAGTTTACATGTGTTGGAGCCAAATCAAAAGATAAATCAGATACATTGTTTTTGTGGGCAGTTATCAGTTTGAACATAGACCTAAACTAATATTAATTGAATAAATAGGGCCTCATAGATCACAGTGGCTTTTGGCTATGTGTAAATGGGCCTAATAGACTGATACTCACATAGCCTTAAATCTAAATCTAAATCTAAATCTAAAAATTTGATTTTATATTAATTTCAACTCATACGTTGCATATCATGATCAAACCTCATTTTACATACATATAAGATATTATTATAATGACTTAGAATTTCATATAAACAATTTCCCTTGGGACAGAACTAAAGTCATTATTGATGAGTAAAGTTAAGCATGTCATTTAAAAAACAAATTAACTGTTATATTGTTACACACTTTCAAATATTCAAAAAATTTCTCTTACTTGACACCTTTTTAGTTTTAATATAAAAGTGAGTCTTGAGTGTCAGACTAAATGTATATAGGCACAAAAATTATAACTTTTGATAGTTTCTTATTTGAATTCAAATTATTTTATTTAAGATAGTTTAATATAGTTCCACAGATTTCAGAGAAAATCCTTTAGAAAGTATATCTAGTTAAGTTAGAGAAAACGAGTGCTTAAAGATTGAAGCTATTCAAGTATCACAAGTATTACACAGTATCTTATTGTTATTACTAAAATTTTTATGAAATTCCTTGCCTTTTTAAGGCAATTTCCTTTTTAAAAAATCTAAATAACTAGATATAAACCAATTACGTCATATTGGCTGTGCCTTCAGCGTTTTTCATATCTATCAAGTTAAATTTTTACTGTAAGACAAAATAATTTATTTACTAATAAAAATATTTTACTAATTTTGCATAAAAAAAGTTTATCAAAAGATCAATTGATTATATTAAGCCATATTCCGATAAGCATTTCAAGAAGTTTGACTTTTTTAGTTCCGATATACATAAGCACCTATTTTCTACTAATTCTAATTTTACGTATTTATTTTTTTTAAATTATATAATTATATTAAGGATGTATACTTTGTTATTGCAAAATATTTCAACAAGCCTTTTTACACGAGAAGTAAAATCACCCTGTAGGAGTTCTAAAGTTTTTCAGTTTCTAGAGGAAGAGAGAATGAAAAATGGTGAAATTTTCTGTCTTATGAACTTGAAAACTTTAAAACGCAATTTTCTATAGTAAGGGTAAATTTACACAATGGATGATAACCCCAGCAATAGTCTCAGAATATTTTAATTTATAAAAAAGACTTCCATACAAAAAAATTAAACTTTAACTATTTTTTAAATTTAAATACTCCAGGAGTACTTTAGACTTAATCACACTTTTTGTAAGAAGACCAAATTTATATATATAAACCTCCACTTATTAATCCAAGCATAAGCGAATTTGAATTAAAATGATATATTAGAAAATTAAATGCTGGTTAATAGCTTCCAAAAGAATTTAGGGAGTTTAGTTTAACTAGTATAGACTTTACACTCACTCTTATCACTTTCAAATTTAACTAACTTACTACTACTTATTTTATGTACTGTTATCTTCAAAAAAGAAGCTTAAGGCTTCTTTCGCATTTTAACATAGGTTGTAGCATTATTCATTGACAAACGTTTATCAGTTCGCTATTTTTTGCCAATTTTTGAAATAATTCATCATAAAGATCAATGCAAAATCTTGCCAAAAATTATGATATTATGATACTCATACTCCTTGTCCCATACTCCTTGTTGATCTTGAATATAAAATAAAACCGATCGATATTTTTTGTAGTACTCTCCTCATAAAATTTCTTTTGTGATATTTTGATTACTTTAGATAATTTTTTTAGATATAATTACATATTTCAATATTTTTTCTAATTTTTCAATTTAAAAAAATACACAACAATCTTTTTTAGACTGGAGTATTAAGGTTTTTGGCGGCTTCAAAAAAGATTTTCCTATGCCAATATGTTTCTTTTTAAATGTCTTTTTTTGTTGCAAATGACCTTTTGTGCTATTGTATAAAATTTTATGTCTCAATGTGAACTACGGTGCAAGAGAAACACACTAAACAGAAGTAGATTTTCTGGGCTTTCAGACTCTAAGATGTTGGTTTTATTTTTGTTTATTCTTTTTGTAATTTTTTAAAAGGATTAATAATTAATATTCTTAGACCGAAACTACTTTAAATCATTTGACTTATTAACTTCATATATTTGACTGTCAATTATTGATCGTTTCTATACAAAGAGGAAAATTTTTTAGTCGTTTTAAGTGTGCAAATTTCTGAAGTCATTGAAAGTCACTTGAAATTCCTTATAATAAGGGCTACAGTTTCATGATATTCTATCAATAGTTCCAATTACCAATGAAAAATGGATATTCCCTACATTCAAATTTTTACAATAACACTCTTTTTGCTTAGGATCACATGAAATGCATGAAGACATTTATTCATAATATAGAAAGATATTAATATGTGCGTGAACCTGACAAATGTGAATTATGCCAGAACATTTAGCTGAATTTGTAAATATTCTCAAGAATTCTGTTTAAAATGGGACCCTTTTCATGTAAAAAAGTAACTACATTCCCTATTATTCTTTACACTTAAATTACGAAAAGTTTTAAAGTGTAAGGATTACTAATGTGTCATGAGCGAATAATTAACAATTCCATTATGAAAAAATTGAATTTTAATTTAAACAAAATAAATCAAAAACCTCTAATAACTTTTTTAATAAGACTGCAAGTAAATATTTTGTGTGGGATATTTCAATTTTTCTTTGAATAAGTTGAATTTGTGCTATTTATAGTAAAAAATTTAAGTACATTAGTTTAATATTAATTAATTTCTTTGAAAAAAAATTTCAGTTAATTTTAAATGTTTAAAATTTCATTTACTCTTACAGTGTTTCTCTATTTAGTAAATTTTGACGAAGCTAAGCCAAAAGTACAATTCATCTCCAATATATTATTCTACAGCTGTTTTTAAAAAATTTAGTCTGGTTTTATTCCTTTTAAATTTAAATTAACAAACACAAATGTGTTACATTTACAAAAATAACAACAATTAAAGGAGATTTTTACAATCTGGCTAAGTCAACCAAAAAGTATAAAATACAGAAACAAAGATTTTTTGTCTAGATTAGCGTTTTGGTGAGCAGAATAATAGACATTTTTCAAAGAGGATTTATAATTTGCAATTTATAACCTTTGAAAATTGTTTCTTTATTCTATTATTATATATATATATATAACGTAACTACTTTATTATTTTAATGGTGAATAATTAATTATGTTAAAATAATTTGTATAATAGAATGCAGTGTAAATATTTTACAACTATCTAACTTAGACAAATAGGATATTATTATTAAATTAGATAGTATAAGCCCTCCTTGAAAAGCGACTGTAAAACTGCCTATAAATATTCTAATCCAAGCGCAGTCTTAACGCTGCACTTTATTGATATAATTAATAAGCTTTAAATTTCTACAAGATATAAGAGAGAAACTCATTGAAAATGAAAATATTAATTGCGAATTTTTCCAAAAACTTCAAGCAATTATAAACAAATTTTCAATGCTACAAAAATGACCAAAGTTTTGCGTAAACTTTGAAAAGATTTAGATATATATATACATGTATATATATAGTGTATACCCACAAAAAATGTACGAATATTGTGATAATTTAAAAAAAAAATCATCATGGCTACCAAATGTCATTATATTTGACAAATATAAAATTACTTTGATAATAATATGATGTTGGTTACCATTTTAGTAAATAACTAAATTTAGTAAGCTTTTCAATAAACTTTTTTGAAAATGTTTAAAATAACACAGAGACACTTACATACACAAACGCAGCTTAAGCTATATATGTATATAATTAAAATTTAAGATATAATTTATATATTATATTTAAAAAGGCCTAATTAAATTACGTCTAGGTAATTTTTAAATAAATAAGAATTTAGAAATTTTAATAATATGTTTACAAATGCTGATTTTCGTTTAAAATACGCAAAAAATAGAAAAGCTATTTTTAAATTACTGTTAGAAAACTCTTGTTAAAATGATACCTAAGAAAGTATATCGTTTAAGAAATTACTAATAAATGTTATATCAAAAGAAAAAAGCTTCTTTTTTTAAAATATTTGAAAAACTTAATTCTTAAACATGAAAACCATTCAAGACATTAAGCTGGGTAAAACAAAATTCATTTTTAATCAGTCTAATTTCCTTAAGGAGCGGTTTGCTGAGCCAACAAGAAATTCCACCCTAGAAAACTGCTTAAACTACTTTAAGGGGATATTCTACTCTAGAGACATGAATTTTAGGTACTGCTTGAGGAGCAATAAAAAAACAAACAAACAATACTTTTAGTATTCGTTATTTTGTATAATATTTATTA
This sequence comes from Acrocera orbiculus, assembly GCA_947359355.1. Lineage (NCBI taxonomy): Eukaryota > Metazoa > Arthropoda > Insecta > Diptera > Acroceridae > Acrocera > Acrocera orbiculus. Next base: position 27,217,837 of record OX375759.1, on the reverse strand, counting down.
ATTCCTAAACAATACACAAAAAAAAAATTGAAAAAATCACAAATCCATAAAGTTACAGGCTGATGAAGTGGGGGGTTTCAAAAAAATGGTGCTCACTGGCTCACTGAAGTAAAAAAAAAAAAACGAATAATTAATCTAGAGGAGTGTCTCTATTGCATGAACTGGGATAGTTGAGAAAAAATTTTTTTCGCAAAGTTGTGGCTGTTTGAAGCAAACACATACGTGTTTTTTACCACTTTTTTTACGTTTCTGAAGTTTTTTAAAATAGTAAAAATTGAAATTTTTTTATAATTCTATTTCATGCAAATCGGTTCAGCGGAAATTGAGAAATCATGTCGGCAGTCTCGAAAAAAGTAGTTTCCAAAAAACGCCCTTAAAGTTAAGCGTAGTATGAGCCATACGTCACTAAAACAGCTAGATCTCTAAAAATAATTTGAATTCTGAAAAATTCTTTTAGGAGCGTTTTTTTAAAGGCTTATGCTTTGAAAATAAGAAGATAAAATAATCGATTTTTTCAAATTTCTAGAGTAGAATACACCCTTAAGGGGGGAGTATGGTTTTAAGCGTAAAAAAGAAACATTTTTCGTGAATTTTTTTTATGAATATTAATTTAGGAAATTTAGGAATTTATTTTATAAGTTTTTGTAAATTATTAAGCATTATGTTACCAACATTTTATAATATTTTTATTAGAAAATCTTTCTATGGAAGCCGGTGGCACAGCTTTTCCAAGGACGTCTTTGGAGAAAGATGATTTGCGGTGATCCCTGTATTTCAACTGGAAATTACCTGGAATCAAAAACACTAAAAACTTAGTCAAGATACTATTAAATCCTTCTCCCAACGTTTTCTGATTACTTTTTTTTTTATTTTAAAATTTTTGGTGTTGATTTAAAGTGAAAACTGCTATTTTTCACGAAAAATTCCGCCATTTTCTATGTGGAAAATAACCTTAATGTAAAAAAAAATTCAAATTTTAGGATTATATTTCTGAAATATTAAACTATAAGAAAATACAAAAAAAAATTCCATTTTTAAAAAGTGCTAAGCCATACTTCCCCCATAATTATTTTAATCAAAAAAATTAAAAATTGGAAAAAATTTTCTCTAAAATTAATAAATATTATCTGAAATCTTTGACTATATTTTACACTTAAACAACATTAACAAATAGATCCCAATAAGTATTTTCATAATACGGAAAGAAAATCTCCCTACAAATCTCCTATTACTGCTATAATCGTTTTCTGTCAGAATATGATACATTTGACTGGGAAAATGATAGTGTTGAAAATGATATAACTAATGATATAATTTCAAATTGGTGTGTCGGATGTTTTGCGATTGCACACAAGCTGCTAGAAATTAAAAATGTTATATTATTTATAAATTTCTTTTACAATAGATTTGTTCCAAATGAAGGTGTTTTTTGTCCAGCACAAAGTATCGTTTTTAATCGGAACCTTATATATTTATAGCAATTTTCAATAAATTATTCTTTTAAAATAATATCAATAAAAAAATATCAGGACTAAAACGCTCTTTTTTACGAAAGGCCGAAGAGTTTTTAGGCTACACCTAATATTACAAAAAAACCTTTTGCCCTTACCAGAAGAAAGTGGGTGCTAAGTGGCATGTTCACTTTTTACACAGGATATCATAATTTTTACATTAAAAGGATTTCACTAATTATAAATAATTTGTTAATACCTTGAGATTAAACTATTTAAAATGTCATAGTGTATACCTATAATTCCAAATAAAAGTAGCATTTTTATCAAAACTACCAAGGGAATTAAATATCTAATCAAAGGGTATAGAAAACTATTATCTATTTATATATAATTTACGAAACAGTATAATATAATTACTGTATTATGGATGTATGATAAATTAAATTTGACATCCAGACTGGTGCTACTTTTAAATGTCAAACTAGCTTATATGAAATTATAATGTACTAAAGGGCATCAAAAAATGAGCAAAATATTAGCAATACTATATTATTCCATTTGAAATTTACAATTATAAATAATATATGAAAATAAGATTGTATTGCGCAATTGAAAATACAATTTATTTGATAGATTTTTCATTACTTCAAAGTTTGTTACTATTATTTCCTTTTAGGTCAAAGAATTTTGTTTTTATTTTAACTGCTGCTATATATCTATTTTAAGGAAGCTCTAGCACATGTTTTCAATTAAATTTTTTCCATCTATTTTAGTCAATAATTCCATTTCATTGTCTTATTTAACGGTCACGCTATTTATTAGAAATATTTAATTTAATAAATTTAATAATAATAAGAAAAATATATTCAAGGAAAAAATATCCTTTAGAAATATTGATTTCAATTTTAGTTAAGTTTGAAAATTAAATTAAAATTTTTTATTAAAAGTTAATACATTTAAAAGATTTTCAAGATAGCTACAACTAATGAAGAATCTTACATTTAATATCTCAGTCACCTGTAATGTTAAAACAATTGATTTATTTTCATATTTATTTTTGGTCAGCAGCTAACAACTCTGACACTTTATTTGATTAAGTTAAAATATATCTAACTCTTTGGATATTTGACGCATGGATCCTCATCAAATAAAATACAACAATGCTCAAATTTAGCTGGCTTTTTTTCACAATTGAGAAATCAAAATATTGAGGTTTTATACAATTTCAAAGTGCAAAATATAATTACCTATTATTTTGACTCCGATATCTCTGAAAGATAAATTGAGGGATATAAGTATCATCATTTTTTATCCTCTTGAGTCTCCTAATTCTGTAAAGGTGCAAGCACAATGACGCGGTTTGCGGAGGAGAAGGGGTGACAGCTGTTATCGCTATGGGTATTTATATAGCTGAATTTTTAAATTCTGAATGAATTACCTTAAGTCATAGAATTAGAGGGTGATATGTCGTTGAAGTGAGAGAAATTGAAACTGACGGCAAATCATCTTAATGTGCTAAACATGGTTGATGCTTGTTTTGGCACAGTTCTAAGTAATTGAAGTAAAATAGAAATACTATATATATACACCAAAAAAATTAATAGTTACTTGTCATATATTCTTTTTTTTACTTTAAACATTTGTTAGAACACATTCCCTGCGAATAAAATTTAGATTATTTTCTCCTGTGTCAAGCCTTTGTTTTAAAGTTAGCAATATAATCTCTTAAAACTTCATATTTATTATATTATGACATAGCCTAGAGATAAAATTTATAATTATTTAAATATATGATTTATCTCTTAGTTCGCCAAGTTCGAGACATCTGAATTTAATCAAAAGTAAAATTTTGCAATGTAAAAAACAGTCTCAGTTATTTGATTACATTTCAATACATGGAAAATCTTTCAGATATAAATAATAAAAATAAGCCTATAAAATAATACTGAATGTATACAAAATCGAAACGATTTAAGAAAGTCAATATTTTTGCAATTCTGCTCTATGTATCATTTTGTTTTTTAGTCATAGCTTTGAAGAAGTTAGTTTATTTCTATCGCTCAAAAAAAGGCTATTTTAGCCAATTTTAATTGGCAAAGCTTGTTTCATATAAAAGACTTTCTATATCTTAAAGTCTAACGAAATTTAATTCTATTATACCATAAAACATATTGATACCACCAAATCCCATAAACCCCATCAAAAATACTAGACAATGATTCACTTCATAAACACTTCTAATCATCAAAGATGAGTCAATATACTTCTTCTCGTAGAAACATCTTGAGCACAATTTAAAACCTAAGGCTGCCTGCAAAGTGTCAGCTTACAGCCGAGCTGACACCGATTCCGATATAGAAGACTATAAAGTCGTTGTTGGTAAATTAATAGGAATATGCTCAAAGTGTTCAGAGTGCAAGCCTACCAAAGATTAGTCTATCGTAATGGAAATCGGTGCGGGCTCGGCTGTAAGCGAGCATTCTGCAGTCAGCCTAATTCTTGTTGTTCATATTTGGTGAACAATCCTTTACCATTGCAAATTTTAATCTTTTACAACAAAATTACAAAAATAATGCTCTAACTAGACCTTTTTTTGATTGTCGTATACATCAAAGCTAACATATTCCGATGTTTTCAATTTTTCAGCTGACTGAGGAAACGTTATCAATTCTTTTAAATTACTTCAACAATCTTATTGCATTAAAATAGATAGCTTTCAATAATTAATAATTAATTTCATTGCAATTATATTACTTTGACTTCAAATTATATGCATTTTATGGGCTGAATGAACGAAACATCTCATTTTATTACCTATGTTTCATTTTGCCATGATTCATGTTCTGATGTTGCTCATATAAATTCTCAGCTAATACTTAACGCTTAATATAGTAAATAAAATTCATAAAAAATTTACTTAGACATCTAAGAGTGATATGAAATTTTTATAGCATATTTTTCAATGTAAATACTTTCGAATAGGTGTAATGAAAGTGAAAAAGTTTTACTAACTTCTCATTACACTACAATTAATGCTAAAATATTATACATATATATGTTTTTAGTCATTAGAATCAAAAGGGAAATATAAAATTTCCTTATAGCACCCTTATAAATTGTAATAGTAACAAAAGGAGAACAGGAAATTTTTAAATTTAATTAAAATAAATAATTTAGTAAATCAACAAAAAAATTTGCAATGTAACAAAAATCTTTTCTAAGGAGTATTCATTGTCACTTTTTGGCAAATATTTAATACAATTAAACATAATAATAAACAAAAATAATTTTGAAAAACTTTAATAACAAAATTAAACTAAAGCTTAGTTAAAAAGTTGGTTTCCAATAGCAACTTTAGGCACTCACGTAATATTACCACTATTATTATTTAACTTGTTGCATATATTCAAATATTTTCAAGTTATGTGGTAATTTTTTATTGTCAAAGTTAACAATTAAATTTTAATCAATTGTTCAATAAAATTTTTGGTTACAATTCATCAAATGGACAGAGAAAGGATAACCAAAAGCATATTGTCCTTCAAATATTTATATATCGTAAGTATATATTGGAAAGCATTTGGAACAAATAATTCTTCAATTTTATTTGTTTGTCCTTTTTTTTCGTTCACTTATTTCCTTTTTTTGTATACATTAATATAGATAAGAATATCCATGTGTGTGTTTAATTCAATATAAAAGCATGTATCAACCATGGAATCTTATTCCGTTCTAGTGTCTCCGCTGTGGCAGTTCGTATAATTACCTTACTTTCGTTTAAAATATCCTTATTGCTTTAGGTTTTTTTTATAGAAATCGTATTAGTTTTTTGTGTTTTGTTTTGTGGTGTTTAGAAAATAAAAAATTACCTGTTGTATAGTGTTTGTGTTAATATTGCAATAAATAAGTTCTCATCTAATTCGATTCGGTCTGATAATTTATTTATATATATATAAATATATATATAATTTTTTTAAAAAAATTATCACTTATACAAAAAAATGGAACATAATAAATCAATATTATTAGGATAACGATGAAATTAATGAATTTAAGTTTTATTAAAATTTTGTAAAAAAAATATTTTTTTAATACTAACCATCATTTGAATTAATAAATGCCATTAAATGTAAGTTAATTTTGATTAAAGATTTATTAATTCGAAAAATCGATTAACTCAAAATATTAATAGTAAAATAAATAATTTTTTTGATTTTCATTTATATTTTTTATTTAGAAATACCAAGTAAACCCAAAGTTGCAGTAGAATTAAAGTGAATAAATTTCTTATTCTTTTAATTATACTACGTGATCGTTTGTTTTCACCCTGCTCCATACTCTTAAAGAACCAATACAAATTACCAGGTATTATTCGCATAGTGGTATGAATAGCTTGCTTAACGTGGCAATTTAATTTATCAAAAGAATTGTAAGAAAATCTAGATTCCATAATTTATAGATTAAACTACTTATACCCTGTTCTAGTATAAATTTCTTTTTCTCAACATCTCAGACAATTTTGTCCAAGTTTAAGAATGATCCGATCATTAATATTGTTTAATCATCCATTGGTGTCTAAAATATTTTTCAATTTTTCCCATGAAGAAAAACTGATGGTTATGGCTTCTGAAAGATTAATAGAAAATTGGGCCAAACGCAAGCATATCTGTATAGCTTTGATGGTGATTATTTTGAAAGATGGTGATGTTCCAAAAGTTTCTAGCCTGACAATCGTAATATTTTGAAACTAACTTTAGTGCTATCGTAAATTTTAATATTTTTCCAATCAAACGTATGTTACCGCTTAAAAATATCATTTGTCATTAATTTTTTAAAAGCATTTAAAATTTTTGTGTTTTTGAAAGAAATGAATTTAACAAAGGAAATTGTTAGAGGTATAATTTGGTATAACTTCAAACGTAGATTAACTCGTCAACAATGCAGAGATGAAATATTTTCTATATATGGTAATGATACACCGCCCCTAGAATCAATAAAAACATGGAACAATGAATTCATACGTGGACGGAATTTTCTACAGAATGAATCTCGTGAAGATCATCCAAAAACAGCTATAACTGAAGAAAACATCACTAAAATTCGAAAACTAATTGAAAAAGAAAATCGAGCTACTTTGCGTTTTATTCGTGCTTCTTTAGGCATTTTCATTTCCTAAATCCAACACATTTTGCACAATTATTTGAATGTTAAAAAAATTTGTGCACGTTGGATACCGGATAATTTAACACTGACCCAAAAAGACGTGCGTGTGAAATGGTGTAAGAAAACAATTAAACAATTAAACCAAGGACTCTCAAATGATATTTGCCTAGTTGTTACTGGTAACGAGAGCTGGATATATGCATTTGACCCTGAAAAGAAGGCACAATCTCGTCAGTGGTTGTTTGAAAATGTAGCAAATTCAACGAAAGTGCAACGTACACGCAGCATAAATAAGAAAACAGTAGCTTTTTTTTCTCGATAAATGACAATTTAGCTACTATTGCTCAAGAGGATAGAAAAACAGTTAATTCAGAATGGTATACCACAAATGTTTTGCCAGTTGTCTTGAATAAAAGTCAAAAAATCAATCCAAGAAAAACCATACTGTTACATTATGATAATGCACGTCCACATTCTGCTGCTGGAACAAATACATTTCTAATTGGGTTAAAAGTAGAATTATTGGGCCATCTACCTTATAGTCCTAATCAGGCACCTTATAACTTTTTGTTGTTCCCGAATATAAAGGATAAATTACGTGGAATACGATTCAGCACAGCAGAAGAAGCCGTTAAAGAATACAAAAGGCTCGTTTCAGAGGTACCCTCCCCAGATTGGAAAAATTATTTTAAGAAATGGTTTTAACGAATTGAATTAATTGCACATTAAATGGAGAATACTTCGAAAAACAGAAAATAGGGAAACATTGGAAAAATGAATTTGTTTTTTGTTTTAGGCTAGAAACTTTTAGTACAGCCCTAGTATCAACAATAAAATTTACGAAAGTGGGAGTTTTTACAAATAGAAACTTTATAGTAGCTCTTTACAATCTTTCAAACAGCCAAGCTTCACTAAAGGTGGTTGCATTTCAATATTGCATAGAGCAAAAGGAGTCATGAAGAAGTAGAAAGAAATGAAAATGTAAACAGATTGATAAGAATTAACTAGCATGCTAAGTCAATTTGTATACTCAATTAGAACATAAATAACTAGGTTTAGAAATTCAGTGCTAACTTGCAGCTTAAATAATTTAGCATGGTTGAAACAAGGACATTCTTCAAATATCGATTAAAAATGTTAACGAGGCGAGTACTTTTTGCCGTAAGTCCCTCAATAAAATCAATAGTTTATCACGTATCATGAATCCTTCAATAAATATTTTAACAAGATTGGAAGGACAACACAAAAACACCACGTATCCTTTAAAGAGCAAGTTTCCTCTTTGTTTTTTTCTTTTTTCACTAGACAGCATCAACACAACATCATCAGCAGAAATAATTTTCCAGGGTAAGCAAAATACATGCAAATGCGTTAAGGTGGCTATAGACTACAACTAAAAGTGGACAACTTTTGCTTCCTTCTCCATATAAAAACCTGTTTTCTGAGACTTTTCGGGTAGATATTAAACATGTTTGATATTTTTCTGATTTTTACCTGTTCTGCACTAATACACTCACAGATAAATTTATTTTTCAATTTTTCTTCGAGTAGTGCACATCGGTCTCTGCCATATGATATATCAAAAGGTGCGATTGCACTATGTGTGGGCTTGTACTGCAAAGTTTTTTTTTCAGGTTAAATGATAAGCAAATTTAGTTTTATTTTTTCTGATTAATTAAGTTTTCTTTTTATATTTGTATATTTATACTATTATCGATATTTTAACTATTAATATTTTTTGAGTTCCCCCTGCTTTTATTAAAACGTTAGCATTTTAATTTTTCTTCACTAAGTTTTTGCTTTAGCCCTGGCTGGATATAAAGGTTAAATGTTTTTAATGTTAACTTTTTATAATATCTCCTGCTTTTTCTCTTGTTCTTCTTTAATAATAACAAATCGAATTTTCATACATTTAATTCAGTAAATATAAAAAAAATCTCTTTTATGCCATATAAAATAATTTTTCTGATCAGCAGATAATTTTTGCTAATGACAATATCTAAAAATAACGTCTCTTTAATAATTTTTTTACTAGATCAAGTATTAATCTATACCATTCGTAGTTAGCAATACATTGTCCTTCATGTCTTCTATACACCAAATTTAGTGACCTAATAGTTGCTTTTCTAGTTTCCGTTAAAGTGACTTATCTTCAATGAGTATTTTTTAAAAATCTGAAAAAAACAAACATCTGAATTGCAATAAGTTTCGAACCGCACAAACGCCGGAACAAAATTTCTTATAGTAAAAAATATTATTGTGTTTTAAAGAGGATTAAAAGCTTTGATTCTCATAATCAAATGTAAATTACTGAAAATTTCAACTGTAATTTTTGTAAAGTAAACAAGGAAGGTTAAGCCAAAATAATGGATTGTAGGACCTGTGTTGTGTTAATAATATCATTTTTCTTTTTGCTTCTAGATGTTTAAATTAAAAATTTTTATACTAGTATTAAAAATAATGGAAACAATTTTCTTTTCAAACAGGGATAAATTGAATAATATTACTTCTCCTCTATCTACCAATTTAATTAAATCTGATTGTAAATCTGATGAAAACAGTTATGAGAAACATACTTATCAAAGGAACTTATCAAAACTTAAAAGAAATTCTATATCAACCTATCAGCCTGTAATAGAAATCCAACAAAAGGATAATTACCGTAATGCACTTTCAGGGAGAGAGCGCTATCATACATCTAACGATCAGATTGTAATGAAGAAATATCGTCGCTTCAGCCATGATTTAGGGATTTTAGCTCCTAATGTTAGACAGTTAGATCAAAATTTAATTGTAAGTATAGAAGTAAAAAAATTAGTTAAAAACGTTTGGGAACAGGTAAAAGATTTTGATTTTATTTTATTGTAAATTGTGAAGATGAATAGGATAATTTAATGCCCGTAATACCCGTTCTTAACAGGCAAACTACACACTTTTCAACTACACAGAAAGCCACGTTTGTATGGGCGAACTGAGTACATAAGTGGTTGAAACTGTGTAGTAACTACAGCCTTTTAAAGTCTGTAGTCAAAGAAAATTGACATCTGTTGTGAATTTTTTCTTATTGGATCCTCCTGTTTTGTGTATCTCAGCTCATTATACTTCACTAATATTCATTATTTAACTTTATAAAACAATTTACATGAATAAAATTAAAAACTCTTAACTTTTCTTTAATTTTTTTAATTAATAACCTGTAACATCTGATTTGACATTTCAAATCATTTTGAGATTTAGACGCCATGTTTTTTTTTTGGAGTGACTACAGACTTTGCTGTTAAGAACGGAGTTCTTTTGTATGGAAGACTACAACGTTGTAGTTGCGTCTGTTAAGAAGGGGTATAAGTAATATAATACTAATACAACTATTACTACTACTATTGTATATTTGTAAGCTCTTGAGTGAAATAAAAGACAGCAGTAATTTTTTTTTTATGACAGGTGACTGAAAATAACAAAATAAAATTATGAAATTTTTAATAATTATACAAACAACGCGAGAAAAAAGAGATCACATTTTACTGCATTATTCAATAAATTTTTTATTTTTTATTTTTTTTTTTTTCAATAAGAAAAACACCATTTAATGAGAAAAAATGTATTTTATTGTTCAATACACCTTCACTGAAATTTATGATATTTGTTCCAGTGATCTTTTTGTTTATGGACTCCATCCCTGAAGACTCTAAAAATACGCTTCGACAGTTGCTACTACTTTTAAAGAAAATTGCTTCGAATGTATGAATTTTTTTCAAAAGGAAGAACAGTCTAATAGAAAAGAACACTTAACATTGTCAGTAACTTAGATGCTGCAATAGTTCCTACTTTAATTTTTCGATTTTTATGATTATTTGGTGGACTGTCTTGTTGCTAACAGTTTACCTTGGCTGGTTTACAGTGCCTAACTCGCTTTTAAGCCTTTAAAAACTATTTAGTCGCATTTCTCTTTACTCTTGTTCCATTACGAGCAAACGTGGGCTCATTAGGAGAACACAGATTTTTGTCAATCTCAAAATGAAATAATAAAATTTTTAGCATGACATTTAATAAAAAACAATATATTTTATCATCTTTACTTACAATTACACAAAATAATTCAAATACTTTTTAATTTGCAATTGCCAGGAAAATAAAAATGCTCCATACTCGGTAACTAAATCTCGAATTGCTGACAAAATTAATAATATTGAAATTTCTGCTAATAAGGAGACACAAGAATATAAAGTTTTATCTACTCCTCAAGAAGACAACAAAAAAGATATTATCCAGGATGAGAATAGCCACCAAGATTATTTACAACCAAATTTAATAAAAATTGGACGAACTTGTAGGTAAAAAAAATTATAAAAAATAATTTCATTAATAAATTAATAAATTATTTTTTATTATTTTTTAGATCAAACTCTATGCAACCTTTTGGGCCAAAAATTGAATTTGAAAATTTTCCTGGAATGCCATTGATAAAAATGGGTTTTATAACTGAATCACAATCTAAACCTGATATAAGTAATTTTATTCCAGCACCGGATACAAATATATGGAGGAATTCAACAGGTACAATTACAACACTGCCAAGTACCCAAGTAGGTGATTTAAGTACAGCCAGCAGTTTTACTAGAAAATTTAGCAGAAAGAAAAAAAACGGAAATGAACGTAGAGTTAGTAAACAGGATAAAGAGGTAATTGAAAATACTGTTTATGTTTTTATTTATACTCGTAGCTTACATGATCTATAAATGAAAAGTTTTATTGCTTTTCTATTATTTACAAAACTCAGTTCCTTCACATTTTTGTACAGTAAAGTTTCTTTGAGGGTCATTCAGACCCTTTAAGCATTCATTTTTCACTTATGAAGAAAGTTCACTTGAGAAGTTTTGAACTTATAGTGGGAAATTATTTGAACCCAAAAAATAAAAAGGTGGGATAAGGTGGTTTAATCCTCTCTACCTGGCTAATAATTTTTTAGTAGCTATCACAGAAAAAAAGCTGAAATGGCTAAGAAAATTGATAATACCCCCCCCCCCCCCCCCCCCCCCCACCCACCCACCCAACCACCTCTCTCCAACCCACTTATTGCAAACAGATTTTACGCTACTGGCATTTGGAAACAAAACAATTTTTCGAAAGTACTTAGACAGTGCAGTAGAGTAATTCGGATGGGTCCTCAAATTTCAGAAAATTAACTTCAACATTAAAGCAACACATTCCTATCGAGTTTTCTTTTTTGGGAAACTTTAAAGCTTGACAGTACAAGCAAATTTACGCGCATACTGTAATTGTAATCAATTTAGTTACCATAATAATTTGGTAAACTGAACTTTTAAATAACAAGATTTTTATTTATTATTTCTTAAGGGCTTAGATCCAGAATCACTTTTTTTTCGTGATGGTAGAAGACGGATTGACTTAGTATTAGCTTGGGAAGAAGAAAATAAAGGCGTAATGACAGAAATTGAAGCCAATCATCAAGAACAACGTCGAAAATTTCAAGAAAATTTAATTAAAGATGGTCTTGAATTAGAACTAGAAGATAAATCTCAAGCATTTGATGAAAAAACATATTTTTTGAAAATTCATCTTCCATGGAAATTAGAAACTAGATATGCTGAAGTTATGAACTTTAAATTGCCAATTAAACGTTTAATAACTATTAGTGTTAATGCATGGGTAATTTTAAGCTAAACATTTAATTTAACTAATTTTAAATAATTATTGATTTTTTTTGAATATATATATATATATATATTTATATAGGATAGCGAAAAATCACAATCAACAAGATTCCATTTTTTGAGTAATATTTTAGCTAAATTTAGAAAAATATCTGATTTCGATTCAGATATTTCTCAAGAAGAAGAAGCAACATTTAAGAATGCTACTTCATCTGGAAATCCAGAAGAGCAGTAAGTTATTTTATTAAATTAAAATTAACTAAAATACTTCCATCTATAAAATAATTCTTGTAACTTCTTTAACCTAAGTAATTTAGTTTTATAGTTTTAGGCATTTAAGAAGAATAGAATTAAAATATTAAACGAAGCTCATAAGTTTTTATAAATAAAATAAATATTTATAGTTAAAGTATATATTATATCGTAATATATATTATTAAAAGTTACTAATCATTATAGCAAATATGGTTTAACAAATTTTTAAATAACATCATGTTTGCTAGATGCACGAGGCTAGGCCTGCTTCGAGCTTCAGTAATACATATACAATAAGGAAACACTATACCAGGCAAGAAGCAGTAGAATTTCTGCCTCATGTAGGCGAATGAAATTTTTGAAAGTTTCAAAATTATGTCTTAAATATTATCATAAAACTAACAGCTGCAAGCTTCGTGTAATACACCTCAATAAATGGTTTTAAAACTAACTAACAACTTTTGCATCTGTCATTAATCTTTTCATTTAATTTTGTGTTTACTAGTAAAAATACTTTGGAATTGCTTTTTTTTAATTTTAGTTGTATTGTGGTATTCATATTGAATACAAAACAACATCAAATTTAATTATCATTGAACGCTTTTAATCTTACTCACTGGAAAGATAGATTAATCTTCATTTATATAAAAAAGACAAATTTCTCCTGTCTTGGAATGATTTTTCCAATATAACAGCCATATAAGAAATGACAACAGTTCTCTCTTGTTCATAATGCATTCAGCTTCTTAAACAACAACAACTACCCCAAAATCTATATTTTAAAAAAATAGAAAAAATTGATTAGTTTCAATATTTAAACATTTATTTTTTTTCTCTTTTTTCCATAACAGATTTATTGTAAAAGATCGTGCTACAAACTATACAAATGCACAGCGAAGTTTAATTGTAATGCAAATCCTTTCAAGGACAAAATACGATAATACTGAAAAATGTGGTATTCGACGTTTATTAAATGATGGTACATATTTAGCAGCATTTCCTTTACATGAAGGGCGTTTTGATAGATCACATTCTAGTGGATTAGTATATGATAGACGTCGCCTTTATTTAAATTGGGCTCGTCCAGCTGTTTGGTATAAAAAGCAACCAATATGCTTAGTTAGAAAATATTTTGGTGATAAAATAGCACTTTATTTTTGCTGGTTAGGATTTTATACAAAAATGTTAATATATCCAGCAATTGTTGGAACATTTTGCTTTTTATATGGTATTGCTACAATGGATACAGATGATAATATTCCTAGTAAAGAGATATGTGACTATAATGGGATCGGAAATACTACATTATGCCCATTATGTGATACTGCATGTAGTTATCAAAGACTATCAGATTCTTGCCTTTTTTCTAATATTACATATTTATTTGATAATCCATCAACTGTTTTTTTTGCTATTTTCATGTCATTTTGGGGTTAGTAATTATATATGCACTTGCGAATAAAACTTAAGAAATTTGTGTAAGATAATAGTATTAAATGTCAAATAGGTTTATTTTTATTTTAAATATATTAAATTTTTAATTTTATTAATAAATAATAAAAATAACAAAAGCAATAATTCAGTTAATTTATTAAATGCATTGAAAATATTTTTTGAATTTTTTAATATCGTAATATTCCAAATTTTCAATTTATTACTTTCTGCTCTGAATACAAAAATCGATTGATAGCTTTGAAAATAACTTTTAAACTTGTTCGATTTATTGGACATCATTTAAAAAAGGTTTTCCCACTTAATTGTCATGATATGAAAAGTCTATAGATATAATAATACTTTCAAAAGTTTTAATTTATGCCTTGAGTAGTTATCATGCTAAAATAACTTTCCAAGAGACATGTAATTATATGCAGACTTAAACATATAATTTCTGAATACATATATCATAATTAATATTGATCTCTATACATGTTTTGTCTATTCTGTTCCAGAACTGGAATTATATTTCCCTATCACGATATTGCCACATAATAATTTCACTATTAATTTTACGTACTTTTTGGCAAAATCATAACAAATGAAATTCAGCAGTTTGGATTCTTCCCAAACCGAATCTGAGTCAGATTTTTTCACTATAAAAGCACTTTAGACTAGAACTAGCGAAACTAAAATTGTCATCACGTTTAGCAGGCCATATAAAATAGAAAGCCGTAGGCTAGCCTGGACTGATCTAAAATACTGTCCTTCACTCAATTTGTCATTTCATAACTCACTTTTGATTTTTTTTTTGTTTTTTCATCTAAAATTTTTTAATCCTTTTTATCCAAACGCCTTCATTGAATTTTAATATTAATGTTTACCAATTACAATATCAAATGCTACATTGTCTTGTGCTATGAAATTGTTGTTAGGTAAACGGGCGACGCTTCATTTCCCTTTTGGTTTACAATAATTGAAATCTTGTTTTTACATTACCATTTTTATTTCACGTTGAATATAAATAAGATAAAAATATTATATTTGGTTAATGTAAAATTTCGTTAATATGATTTTCATAAAAATTATTAAATCACAAAAACATATTTCTTAGTTTTTGCTCGTAAGTGTATTTATATATATTTTAATTTTTAATCAAAAAAAAAATTATAAAATAGCAACAACATTTTTGGAATTATGGAAACGTAAGCAATCTGTTTTAATATGGGAATGGGATTTACAAGATATGGAATCAGATGAAGAAAATAGACCAGAATTTGAAACATCAGCTAAAACATTTCGAACAAATCCAGTTACCCGTGAACGAGAACCATATATGTCTACATGGAATCGTGCTATTCGTTTTGCCATAACAAGCAGTGTAGTCCTTTTTATGGTATATACTTTTCTTTAAAAACAAAAAACAAAAAAAATAAAAATAAAACTATTTAATTTAAGGTTTGTATTGTTTTATCAGCTGTTTTGGGTACTATCATATACAGAATATCACTTGTTTCTGTTATATATGGGGGAGGAAGTTTCTTTGTTCAAAAACATGCAAAATTATTTACAGCAGTTTCTGCAGCCTTATTGAATTTGGTTGTTATTATGATATTAACAAAGGTAAATTTAATTGGAACTATCTATATCCAAATAAACTGAAAAAAAATTAAAAAATTTACTTTATGTATTTATAATTCTCATTGGAACATCAAAATATTATAGCTTTATTATTAATTTCAATCACTTTTGGCTTTTTGACAAAGTTTTTAGAACAAAAACTAGTAGGAAAAATAAAATAAAAGCGAATTACTTATAGTACCATCTCATTTTTACTAATAAATCAAAAAATTGGCCCTAGTTCAATCATAGAGAAAACAAAAACAAGATATTACTCATACAGAACAATTAAATAACGTGTAATAAGAAAAGAGATTAAAATAATTAAATCTCGTTTAGTTGCTCATTGAAGTTCTCAATTCAAAGTGAACAATTTTAGCTAGAAATTGTTTGTTGCAATGTTCTTACTCTTGTTATGTTTTGCTCTTGTTTGATTTGATTGTGATATAAAAAAAATTTAGTGTAATTTTTAGCCTTTTTATAACGTGAAGGCTGGAGAACACTAACGTGGTAAATAGCTTAGTTTTAACACTTTGAAGTTGTTTATAGGTGTTATTTATTGTTTGTGTTTTAATTGTTTCCTTTAGCTTTTAATATTATTTTTAATATTTATTTGACAAAAACTAAAAACAACATTTATGTTTTTGTTATATTTGGCTGCAGTATCAGTCTTAATGTGTTTTTCTTTATTTTTCTTTCTTATTTATTTTGAATACTTGGTGTTAAACATCAGTAATGACTTAGGTATATACGTAGAGCATCCCTTCTCTGTATTTCGGTTGAAAAGTTTTTTTTATATCAAAAAAATATTCTAAAAAAGTATTCTAAAAAAATCTACTGTTTTTATTTTAAAATCAAAAATCAATATCAAAACTATATAAAAATAATTCATTTAAACTATAATTAAATAAAAATATTTAACTTTTTTACAGATTTATCACAGATTAGCAATTCATCTGACTAATTTGGAAAATCCTCGAACCCAAACTGAATATGAAGATTCATATACCTTTAAAATATATTTTTTTGAATTTATTAATTTTTATAGTTCATTAATATACATAGCATTTTTTAAAGGAAGATTTTTTGACTATCCTGGTGATGATGTAGCACGTCAAAGTGAATTTTTTCGTTTAAAAAATGATATCTGTGATCCAGCTGGATGTTTAAGTGAACTTTGTATTCAACTTGTTATTATAATGATTGGAAAACAATGTTGGAATAATTTTATGGAATATCTATTTCCAAAATTTTACAATTGGTGGAGACAAAGAAAACATAAACAGGCAACAAAAGATCAAACACATTTACATATGGCTTGGGAACAGGATTATCATATGCAAGATCCAGGAAAACTTGCACTTTTCGATGAATATCTGGAAATGAGTAAATTAATTTATGAATTTTGATAATGTTATATTTATATATATATATGTGTATATATATATTTTAAATAGTTCTACAGTACGGTTTTGTAACTTTATTTGTTGCTGCATTCCCGCTAGCACCATTATTTGCGCTATTAAACAATGTTGCTGAAATCCGTTTGGATGCATTCAAAATGGTTACCCAAGCACGTCGGCCTTTAGCTGAACGTGTTGAAGATATTGGAGCTTGGTATGGTATCTTACGAATTATAACATACATATCAGTTGTTTCCAATGCTTTTGTAATTGCCTATACAAGTGATTTTATACCAAGGATGGTATATAAATATGTTTATGCTGAAAGCTATACATTAGCTGGATATATTGAACACACTTTATCTGGTATTTTGAGAACACTTATATTATAAAAAGGGCATTCAAAATATGGTAAACACAATACTTTTACTATTTATTTATAGTTTTCAATACATCAGATTACAAAGAAGAATGGGGTGCATCAAGTAGTGAGAAAGATCCTGATACATGCAGATATCGTGGTTATAGGTATGTTAAAAAAAATTTCAATTAAATCTAACACACTTATTAGTAAATCTGAATTTCAAAATTTGGTCAAAAAATATTATCATATTATCAAGGATTTTCCGGTACGCATCATAACTCGCAACAGAAACACTCAAAACTAAAAATTCAAAATTTATTTATTAAATGAAATATTTTTTGAGGTAATGACGAGGGGATATACGATATAAAGGAGACGCCTAAACACCTGCTCTTTGATTGTGGTGGTGGGGGATATCAAAGCATCTTCTCACTCGCCAAGTAACCTGTATTGGGAGAATGGAGTTAAGTTTGAAGTAAACCCTGGTAAAAGAACTGGGAATGAGTTTGCCATTATACCATGTCCATCGGCGAGCACAATAGACCGATTTGATCGCGGTGCATTTTGTTCTCTAATACTACTTCTAATACTGGCAATATTTTGCCATCTATAAAAAATATTTTTTCTAAATTTTCCGAATAATTTTAATGCTTTTATTATAAGATTATCAATAAATAAACTTAATAAGGCATTTATAAATATTCTTAGATATTTAGCATTAAAATACATATCTAAAGTTTTTTGATATATCTTTTAGTATCTAAAAACACTTAACAAAACTTATCCTAATTATAAAAACATTTTAGAAAATCCAATTTAATATTAATTTGATTTTTCACATTCAAAATTGTTTAATTTATAAACTTCAAAATTACTAATTGGCTTTCCATCAATATAAAACAAAGATTTTAAACAATTTTTACATACAAAATTTGTATCATAAATTGTATCTGCATTCTGCAGCACATAAATGGAATCTATTCCTCTGCAATAACAACATGTTGGTAATTTCGGATATTTACATTCTTTAACAATTGGATATTCGTCTCGTGTTAGGCAATCGTTTTTTGTTATAATATACATTGTTGTAAAAACAAATAAATGTTCACAGTTTCCGTGGTGTTTATAAATAGCTGGATCACCAAAAGAAATCGAAAGATCAATAAATTTTGTATCTTCCATTTTTAAATGTTCCACTTTTAGTTTTTCAGAATTTTGTAATGACAGTATAATTTCCTTTGTATAATCTAAATTATTTTTATTACGAAAATCACTATAAAATACTCTATTTATAGCAAAAAATCCAGAATTATGTATAGGTTTTGGATTTTTCTGATTTAAATCATCGCTAATATCAACCATATTCCCATTATTACAAATACAATAAATCTTATCTTTTAACTCATCTAAATATTGAGAACCTAAAACTAGGAATTCTTGTGAAAAAGTAATACTCTCTCTACTAATTGTATTTAATTTCTTAGGAAATGGCCTATAAAATCTTATTTTTAAAATAATATCTTCATATGGTATTATATCATTTATTACTGGTCGACGCTTGGATAATCTATTAAATCGTTCCTCTCTTAGAATAATTTGATTTCTTTTTAGGTACTTAAATGTTCTTAATGTACATTCTTCTGTTGATGTCTCCTCTTTAGCAGTATTAGTCGACGTTGTAGGTGCAGTCCGACTTGAAGGCCGCCACAAATTTTCAATAATACTTCCATGCGCAAAATTTTGCATATCTAAATCCTCACTTTTTTCTTTGAAAACATTTTCCAAGTCTAATATATTTTCTTTTAATTCATCAAAAGCTTCCTTTATACAAATTAAAGGCCGTTTCGCCGACTTTTCTTTACACTCCATATTATCTGTACAATATAGTTGACAGATAAATATCTGACAACTCTTAAATGATAGATGTCAAGCTGAAAAAGAATGCATTCAATGTTCACATTAGAAGGAAGCACGCAACAAATTGATGTCAACAATATCTTCGGTACCACATATAGCGAGAGAGGGCCTTATCTGCAAACATTTCAGTTCAAGAATAAATTCATTCTCACATCGTTCCGACGAACTAATATTTTTAAAAAAATCAGAGAACTTTGAGGGGTATATAGTTTTTTTTTCCTTTTTTTTTGTATTGTCTGTACTGTTCAAACATTTCGAGATTTCGCTTCGTCAAGAAACACTCTCTGTGTATTCCTGTTCAACTAGATATTTGTGGTGTGCCTTTAGCCAAATGTTACGATTTTTCCCCTTATTTTGACCTCTCTGGCTAAATATGCCAGCTGTTGGTGTGCTTCCTTTTAATGTAAACAGGCACAACGTGGTAAAATTACACTAGGCGAATACATCAGAGGGGAAAGGTGAAATGCAAGGAAAAGTTTTGAAAATTTCGAAGATTCCTTTTGAAGCTGCTAGTTTTACGACTTCAAGATATTGCAAAAAAATTGTTTGTATTGTTCAAAGGTTCTGCACATTTTTTCTTTACTGCCACTTACTTTAAATATTTCAGATGCGTAGCATGGGAGATTATAATTTTTATTAGACGCAATTTTAAGAACCAGTAAAAAACTTCAAGTGTATTGACATTTTCGAATACAAATTGACTATAGTTATACCTTATTGTAATTTAACCTAATGCTCATATTACATTACATGAGTTTTGTTCATAAACATTTATATTTATTAAGTCTAATCGGGCATATTTTGAAATTGGTGTTTCCATTTATATGTATTTTGTATTATCAACCAGCAGTAATCCACCAATCTTTTCTAGCATATCCTTTTAAAATAAACAACAAAATGTAGATAATAATTATGATTCAAAGAAAAAATGGTTATTTTTTAGGAATGGTCCAAACAACAAAGAACCGTATGGATTAAGTCCACATTATTGGCATGTATTTGCTGCACGTCTTGCATTTGTAGTCGTTTTTGAAGTAAATTTTCTTATTTTAACTATACAAAAAATATAATTCTATTCTAATATGAAATTTATTCAAGCATGTAGTTTTTGTGATAACGGGAATTATGAGACTTGTTATACCCAATATACCAGCAGAGGTTAAAACTCAAATACAACGTGAACAACTTCTTGCAAAGGAAGCTAAATATCAGCATGGTTTAAAGAAATCTCATCAAGAAGATTACCAAGAAATCTTAAATGTATTACGTAGTGAAAGTGCTAATAGTCAACCCGGCACTAGAGGTACCTGGGCACGACGGCTTAGTAGTCGTTTAAGTGACGGAATTGATTTACAAACAGATGTATTAAATCGTTCAAAAAAATCGATACGATCAACTGTATGGGAAGTTACTTAAATTTACTATATAAAAATGTACTTTTTTTTATTAAATCATTTGGAATAAAGAATGTAAAAAGAGCAAAAAAATTTTTAATTCTAATATATAACAAATATTATTGTTACAAAAAACTAATATATTAAATATCTTTACGCTAATAGGGAGTAAATAGTTGTATTTATATGATTTTTACTTATACGGATACAACGAAACAAATATAAAAATTCTATTTGTTCTCATTTTCATTTGATTATATAAAATGAGATTTACGTAGATTTAGTTGTAAACAATTAATTTTTATAACTTTCTAAGTAAAACTTTAGCTACATCATAACCAAAAAGCTTATTATATTTATTACCGTTAGATTTCGCATGAGGCTAAAACATTCTAGAATACAAATAATAATACAACAAAGGGAGAGCTGCCCATTGGTTATTTACCTGCATATGTTTTACTCAATAAGCATAACTCAAAAAATACAGTTTTCAAAATAACTACCGCTAGCTATAATATTATTACATTATAAAATGTAAGTAATTTTATTTATAGTAATAAATTAACTAAGTTAAGATTGTACTAGATAAATCCTTTAAAGGATGTTATTTATACAAAAACAAAAGTTTACATCTTGAAATTTCCAAAAAATAGCTAGTACCGTTAGCTTTGATTTGCTAAACTTTCATAGAAATTAATTGTTTAAATTTATATTAAATAACGGTAAATCTCAAAAAGTACCTCCATCAACAGAACATTATTTATATTATTGCTTTACTGAATTTTTAAATAATTTAAATTGAATTTTGAAAATATTTTTATCGACTTGATTATAGATTGTCTCACTAATTGGTTTAATAGATCTATCAAGTTTAGAGCCATTTTCTTCAAGTAAGTGTGGTGCCAATAAAAGAAAAAGTTGCTTGTAATTGAATAATTAAAAAAGATAAAACCATCGTTAAACAAAGAAAAATTTATATATATGTATATTAATTTATTACCTCCGTCCATGGTGGTATCCCAAAACTTGAAAAACATAGCTCCCAATTTCGAAGACCCAGGTGTGCTACTGCCATTCTAAGATATTCACTAAAACTGTCAGCAAGGTATTGCCATTTTGATTTGTTTAGTTCCAATATAAAAATTTTCGGGTTAGCTAGACCAGTGGTTTCATAAACCAGACAAACCTAAAAGAATATCCCTTTTTCAGTATCACTGCAAAATTTGATTATATACTTTATATACTTTAATTTAACTTGCTTAGTCTGTTTTTGTTTTATACTTAATCTCAATTTTGGCTCACTTATAGGCCTTTTACCGATATACATAAATTAATTGATTTGGTAAAAAGCTTGATTACTCACTAGACAGATGTCAAAATCACATGATTTCAGTTTTATTGGGAATTAAAAGTGAAATTTCTCTTCTAATAGACTGATACAGTGTTTCCCAAATGATGGGTCACAGATCCGCACCCGGTCGACCGGGCTCCTTAAAAAAATACTGGGTCGCCTCGCACAGTAGTGAGGGACGCCACTACTTCCGCACTCACATTACTGACCATTCGTTCAGTTGATTCGAGTTTGGATAAAGCCCAAACCTGCATAAAAGTCAGTTTTTGGCTGCTTTATTGTCTTATGTGCATAATGATAGCATTAAATTTGACAATGGGTAATTCGTAATAAAGTAAAATATACAAATAAGTTTTTAGTAGGTCACAAAGCAAAAGCATAAAAATAACTGGGCAACGAAAACAAAAGTCTGGAAAACACTGGGCTAATACATTACTGAACTGCCCAATTTGAGCGCCTAAAATTATAGAAGTAAAGATGGAATTTTTCTCTCCTCTCGATAAAACGGATTTTTCTATCAGTCAATTTGATAATTTAAACAAATACTCACATCAAAAGAGGAGATCTTCAATCGAAAATTTGCCTATTGTGAGGACCTTCCAGAATCCTAATTTTTAAATGGCTTAATTAAATTCAAGAAACGTGTAGAAAAGTTTCTATACTAAAAAGGCATTTTTTTAATAACCTAAAATTATATAAAAAATATGTTCACAAAATGTAATGCATAAATTACAAAGTTAAACTTTTTTTATGTCTAAAAATAGCCTAAACCATAAAATCACCCTAAATATAATTAGATGTAATCCATATAAAAAAAAGTCTTCAACCAAATTTACTCTAAATAATTAATTCCTCCTGTTATTTTAATAATGGAAATATTTTTTCAGCTTATTATCTAAATTATTACGCACACACTCTAAACATGCAATTTTTAGCAATGAAAAAAGATATAAATATTTTAAAGCTAATAATATTATTGAACCATTTAAACTGGCATTTAATTCATATGAAGATACATATGAAGTTTTGACAAAATAGGCTTATTCGGCTAAAATAAATCAATATTCTGGTGCAAAATTGCTTATATTTCAGAGTTACGTTGTTAACAGATGTTCAAACTAGCAATATTATGTTTCAAATTTGAAAATTTTAACTGTAATTACTCTTATGGTTTTATTCAAAAATTTTGTAAATAAATTCTTTTTATCTAATGAAATATACTTTGTTTTCGAATCTTTAGAATTATAAATTTTCATTTTGATTGGCACAACTATCAAAATTAATTGAAACAAATCCACTTTCAGGTAAATTTTTAGTTGTTGTATTTCTAAAACGTAATGGTGAGTGAATTGGACGATTAATTGTACGAGGTTTTATATTTTCCATTAAAATAATATTTTCACTTCCTTCTTCTGGTATATTTGTAAATATTATTGAATTATCACGTTTTATTTGACGTTTTTGAAAGGTACAATATTGAGATATTGTTAAAAAATTTTAAAACGTGGTGGTATTTCCGCATGATTTTAAAACATTTTACCACCAAACCATAGTTAATATATAATATTTAGACAATGCAAAAAAAATGCTATTTTTGTATAATAAAGAAAATTTTAGAGGAAAATTAACGAAAATATTTATAGTGAAGAACAAATATTTACTTATGTTAAATAATAAATTTTTCTTTAAAAGCATAAATATTAGAGATGCAACGAATAGTGATTTTGGCCGAATACCGAATACCGAATGTTCGGTCAAGCTCTCGGCCGAATTTAGTGGAAAATGTGTGCATTTTGTGCTAGCGTAATTCAGTTTATTCCCAGTCGGAAAAAAGCGCTCGAATAGGCATTTGAAACACGAAGCGCTTACTCTCCAATGTAATCTGTGTAGTACTTTAACACGGGATAGTATTGGACTAAGGCGCTTGAAATTAAGCACTTTTGAGCGCAAATCTAAAATTATAAATTCTTAAAATTTGATTTTGATGAAAAAAATTTTATTTTTTTTATTTATACAACAATAATACAATAATTTTATTCAAATAATACTAAAAAAATAAACTCCCAAGCGGACGTACTGGAAATGGTAGCAGCTGCACGCCGAATTGTTTCCCATTTTAATCACTCTGGTATTGCACAAGGAAAGCTGAAATGGTGCGATTATTAGAACAAAAACGAGCTGTCTTTCTGTACCTAACGGATTACGGATCTATAAATAATTTGACACCGACTCAGTGGATATTAATGGAGCAATGCATCAAACTCCTCAAACCATTTGAAGAGATAGCTAAACTAACAAGCTCAAATTTTTCTTGCATCTCTGAAGTAATTCCACATGTTGTCACATTGTTGAAATACCTGGGAAAGACAGAGACTGCCGATGGAAAACCAAATTTATTAAATATGAGTTTGAAAAACGGTTTGATTTTGACGGTAAGGACAAATATCTGGTTGCTACATTTCTCGATCCAAGATTTAAAACTAGTTTCCTGGGAATAGTTCAAACGGAAAAAGCAAGACAAAAAATCATCTTAGAAACCTTAAAAATTAGATATAATGAATCTAGCGCTGATTATTCTCCACCCTGTAAGCAAAAAAATGAAACACATGACAGTTTTTGGAACTGCTTTGAGAAAATTGCTACAGAAACAGATAATACACAAAGTGACGCTTCGGGAAATGAAATTGATTTTTATTTAAAAATTCCTCGCCTAGAGCGGATGGCAGATGTTTTCAAATGGTGGTCAGTAAACGCACAACAATTTCCGTGCTTAGCCAAATTTTCTAAGATTTACCTATCATCTCCTGCAACTACTTTTTATAGTGAAAGACTATTTTTAGAAGCTGGAATTATATACGAGGAAAAGGGCAATCGTTTGCTGCCAACAAATGCTGAAAAAATAGTTTTCATTCACCATAATTTGCCACTTGTAGATTTTAAGTATTAAAACAGCTTACAATTTATTATTTAAATATATACAATTTTGAGTAACATGTGTTATTTTTTCATTAATACTGAAATGTAATATGTGCTTTTTATTCGGTATTCGGCCGAATTCAACATACTATTCGGCCGAATACCGAATATTAGAAAAAGAGGCCGAATACCGAATAGTTGCCGAATATTCGTTGCATCTCTAATAAATATTGCACTCAAGTAAAATATAGAATTTCGGAGCCATCTCAGCTAATGTTTATCAAATATAAAACTAAATGAAACCACTGTTATATGCATTGCTCTAATAAATAATAATATAATCTAAAAATTATGTTTATGCGATGGAAAATTTTCTTTTTTTGACAAAAACTAAAAACAACATTTATGTTTTTGTTATATTTGGCTGCAGTATCAGTCTTAATGTGTTTTTCTTTATTTTTCTTTCTTATTTAACCTGTATTGGGAGAATGGAGTTAAGTTTGAAGTAAACCCTGGTAAAAGAACTGGGAATGAGTTTGCCATTATACCATGTCCATCGGCGAGCACAATAGACCGATTTGATCGCGGTGCATTTTGTTCTCTAATACTACTTCTAATACTGGCAATATTTTGCCATCTATAAAAAATATTTTTTCTAAATTTTCCGAATAATTTTAATGCTTTTATTATAAGATTATCAATAAATAAACTTAATAAGGCATTTATAAATATTCTTAGATATTTAGCATTAAAATACATATCTAAAGTTTTTTGATATATCTTTTAGTATCTAAAAACACTTAACAAAACTTATCCTAATTATAAAAACATTTTAGAAAATCCAATTTAATATTAATTTGATTTTTCACATTCAAAATTGTTTAATTTATAAACTTCAAAATTACTAATTGGCTTTCCATCAATATAAAACAAAGATTTTAAACAATTTTTACATACAAAATTTGTATCATAAATTGTATCTGCATTCTGCAGCACATAAATGGAATCTATTCCTCTGCAATAACAACATGTTGGTAATTTCGGATATTTACATTCTTTAACAATTGGATATTCGTCTCGTGTTAGGCAATCGTTTTTTGTTATAATATACATTGTTGTAAAAACAAATAAATGTTCACAGTTTCCGTGGTGTTTATAAATAGCTGGATCACCAAAAGAAATCGAAAGATCAATAAATTTTGTATCTTCCATTTTTAAATGTTCCACTTTTAGTTTTTCAGAATTTTGTAATGACAGTATAATTTCCTTTGTATAATCTAAATTATTTTTATTACGAAAATCACTATAAAATACTCTATTTATAGCAAAAAATCCAGAATTATGTATAGGTTTTGGATTTTTCTGATTTAAATCATCGCTAATATCAACCATATTCCCATTATTACAAATACAATAAATCTTATCTTTTAACTCATCTAAATATTGAGAACCTAAAACTAGGAATTCTTGTGAAAAAGTAATACTCTCTCTACTAATTGTATTTAATTTCTTAGGAAATGGCCTATAAAATCTTATTTTTAAAATAATATCTTCATATGGTATTATATCATTTATTACTGGTCGACGCTTGGATAATCTATTAAATCGTTCCTCTCTTAGAATAATTTGATTTCTTTTTAGGTACTTAAATGTTCTTAATGTACATTCTTCTGTTGATGTCTCCTCTTTAGCAGTATTAGTCGACGTTGTAGGTGCAGTCCGACTTGAAGGCCGCCACAAATTTTCAATAATACTTCCATGCGCAAAATTTTGCATATCTAAATCCTCACTTTTTTCTTTGAAAACATTTTCCAAGTCTAATATATTTTCTTTTAATTCATCAAAAGCTTCCTTTATACAAATTAAAGGCCGTTTCGCCGACTTTTCTTTACACTCCATATTATCTGTACAATATAGTTGACAGATAAATATCTGACAACTCTTAAATGATAGATGTCAAGCTGAAAAAGAATGCATTCAATGTTCACATTAGAAGGAAGCACGCAACAAATTGATGTCAACAATATCTTCGGTACCACATATAGCGAGAGAGGGCCTTATCTGCAAACATTTCAGTTCAAGAATAAATTCATTCTCACATCGTTCCGACGAACTAATATTTTTAAAAAAATCAGAGAACTTTGAGGGGTATATAGTTTTTTTTTCCTTTTTTTTTGTATTGTCTGTACTGTTCAAACATTTCGAGATTTCGCTTCGTCAAGAAACACTCTCTGTGTATTCCTGTTCAACTAGATATTTGTGGTGTGCCTTTAGCCAAATGTTACGATTTTTCCCCTTATTTTGACCTCTCTGGCTAAATATGCCAGCTGTTGGTGTGCTTCCTTTTAATGTAAACAGGCACAACGTGGTAAAATTACACTAGGCGAATACATCAGAGGGGAAAGGTGAAATGCAAGGAAAAGTTTTGAAAATTTCGAAGATTCCTTTTGAAGCTGCTAGTTTTACGACTTCAAGATATTGCAAAAAAATTGTTTGTATTGTTCAAAGGTTCTGCACATTTTTTCTTTACTGCCACTTACTTTAAATATTTCAGATGCGTAGCATGGGAGATTATAATTTTTATTAGACGCAATTTTAAGAACCAGTAAAAAACTTCAAGTGTATTGACATTTTCGAATACAAATTGACTATAGTTATACCTTATTGTAATTTAACCTAATGCTCATATTACATTACATGAGTTTTGTTCATAAACATTTATATTTATTAAGTCTAATCGGGCATATTTTGAAATTGGTGTTTCCATTTATATGTATTTTGTATTATCAACCAGCAGTAATCCACCAATCTTTTCTAGCATATCCTTTTAAAATAAACAACAAAATGTAGATAATAATTATGATTCAAAGAAAAAATGGTTATTTTTTAGGAATGGTCCAAACAACAAAGAACCGTATGGATTAAGTCCACATTATTGGCATGTATTTGCTGCACGTCTTGCATTTGTAGTCGTTTTTGAAGTAAATTTTCTTATTTTAACTATACAAAAAATATAATTCTATTCTAATATGAAATTTATTCAAGCATGTAGTTTTTGTGATAACGGGAATTATGAGACTTGTTATACCCAATATACCAGCAGAGGTTAAAACTCAAATACAACGTGAACAACTTCTTGCAAAGGAAGCTAAATATCAGCATGGTTTAAAGAAATCTCATCAAGAAGATTACCAAGAAATCTTAAATGTATTACGTAGTGAAAGTGCTAATAGTCAACCCGGCACTAGAGGTACCTGGGCACGACGGCTTAGTAGTCGTTTAAGTGACGGAATTGATTTACAAACAGATGTATTAAATCGTTCAAAAAAATCGATACGATCAACTGTATGGGAAGTTACTTAAATTTACTATATAAAAATGTACTTTTTTTTATTAAATCATTTGGAATAAAGAATGTAAAAAGAGCAAAAAAATTTTTAATTCTAATATATAACAAATATTATTGTTACAAAAAACTAATATATTAAATATCTTTACGCTAATAGGGAGTAAATAGTTGTATTTATATGATTTTTACTTATACGGATACAACGAAACAAATATAAAAATTCTATTTGTTCTCATTTTCATTTGATTATATAAAATGAGATTTACGTAGATTTAGTTGTAAACAATTAATTTTTATAACTTTCTAAGTAAAACTTTAGCTACATCATAACCAAAAAGCTTATTATATTTATTACCGTTAGATTTCGCATGAGGCTAAAACATTCTAGAATACAAATAATAATACAACAAAGGGAGAGCTGCCCATTGGTTATTTACCTGCATATGTTTTACTCAATAAGCATAACTCAAAAAATACAGTTTTCAAAATAACTACCGCTAGCTATAATATTATTACATTATAAAATGTAAGTAATTTTATTTATAGTAATAAATTAACTAAGTTAAGATTGTACTAGATAAATCCTTTAAAGGATGTTATTTATACAAAAACAAAAGTTTACATCTTGAAATTTCCAAAAAATAGCTAGTACCGTTAGCTTTGATTTGCTAAACTTTCATAGAAATTAATTGTTTAAATTTATATTAAATAACGGTAAATCTCAAAAAGTACCTCCATCAACAGAACATTATTTATATTATTGCTTTACTGAATTTTTAAATAATTTAAATTGAATTTTGAAAATATTTTTATCGACTTGATTATAGATTGTCTCACTAATTGGTTTAATAGATCTATCAAGTTTAGAGCCATTTTCTTCAAGTAAGTGTGGTGCCAATAAAAGAAAAAGTTGCTTGTAATTGAATAATTAAAAAAGATAAAACCATCGTTAAACAAAGAAAAATTTATATATATGTATATTAATTTATTACCTCCGTCCATGGTGGTATCCCAAAACTTGAAAAACATAGCTCCCAATTTCGAAGACCCAGGTGTGCTACTGCCATTCTAAGATATTCACTAAAACTGTCAGCAAGGTATTGCCATTTTGATTTGTTTAGTTCCAATATAAAAATTTTCGGGTTAGCTAGACCAGTGGTTTCATAAACCAGACAAACCTAAAAGAATATCCCTTTTTCAGTATCACTGCAAAATTTGATTATATACTTTATATACTTTAATTTAACTTGCTTAGTCTGTTTTTGTTTTATACTTAATCTCAATTTTGGCTCACTTATAGGCCTTTTACCGATATACATAAATTAATTGATTTGGTAAAAAGCTTGATTACTCACTAGACAGATGTCAAAATCACATGATTTCAGTTTTATTGGGAATTAAAAGTGAAATTTCTCTTCTAATAGACTGATACAGTGTTTCCCAAATGATGGGTCACAGATCCGCACCCGGTCGACCGGGCTCCTTAAAAAAATACTGGGTCGCCTCGCACAGTAGTGAGGGACGCCACTACTTCCGCACTCACATTACTGACCATTCGTTCAGTTGATTCGAGTTTGGATAAAGCCCAAACCTGCATAAAAGTCAGTTTTTGGCTGCTTTATTGTCTTATGTGCATAATGATAGCATTAAATTTGACAATGGGTAATTCGTAATAAAGTAAAATATACAAATAAGTTTTTAGTAGGTCACAAAGCAAAAGCATAAAAATAACTGGGCAACGAAAACAAAAGTCTGGAAAACACTGGGCTAATACATTACTGAACTGCCCAATTTGAGCGCCTAAAATTATAGAAGTAAAGATGGAATTTTTCTCTCCTCTCGATAAAACGGATTTTTCTATCAGTCAATTTGATAATTTAAACAAATACTCACATCAAAAGAGGAGATCTTCAATCGAAAATTTGCCTATTGTGAGGACCTTCCAGAATCCTAATTTTTAAATGGCTTAATTAAATTCAAGAAACGTGTAGAAAAGTTTCTATACTAAAAAGGCATTTTTTTAATAACCTAAAATTATATAAAAAATATGTTCACAAAATGTAATGCATAAATTACAAAGTTAAACTTTTTTTATGTCTAAAAATAGCCTAAACCATAAAATCACCCTAAATATAATTAGATGTAATCCATATAAAAAAAAGTCTTCAACCAAATTTACTCTAAATAATTAATTCCTCCTGTTATTTTAATAATGGAAATATTTTTTCAGCTTATTATCTAAATTATTACGCACACACTCTAAACATGCAATTTTTAGCAATGAAAAAAGATATAAATATTTTAAAGCTAATAATATTATTGAACCATTTAAACTGGCATTTAATTCATATGAAGATACATATGAAGTTTTGACAAAATAGGCTTATTCGGCTAAAATAAATCAATATTCTGGTGCAAAATTGCTTATATTTCAGAGTTACGTTGTTAACAGATGTTCAAACTAGCAATATTATGTTTCAAATTTGAAAATTTTAACTGTAATTACTCTTATGGTTTTATTCAAAAATTTTGTAAATAAATTCTTTTTATCTAATGAAATATACTTTGTTTTCGAATCTTTAGAATTATAAATTTTCATTTTGATTGGCACAACTATCAAAATTAATTGAAACAAATCCACTTTCAGGTAAATTTTTAGTTGTTGTATTTCTAAAACGTAATGGTGAGTGAATTGGACGATTAATTGTACGAGGTTTTATATTTTCCATTAAAATAATATTTTCACTTCCTTCTTCTGGTATATTTGTAAATATTATTGAATTATCACGTTTTATTTGACGTTTTTGAAAGGTACAATATTGAGATATTGTTAAAAAATTTTAAAACGTGGTGGTATTTCCGCATGATTTTAAAACATTTTACCACCAAACCATAGTTAATATATAATATTTAGACAATGCAAAAAAAATGCTATTTTTGTATAATAAAGAAAATTTTAGAGGAAAATTAACGAAAATATTTATAGTGAAGAACAAATATTTACTTATGTTAAATAATAAATTTTTCTTTAAAAGCATAAATATTAGAGATGCAACGAATAGTGATTTTGGCCGAATACCGAATACCGAATGTTCGGTCAAGCTCTCGGCCGAATTTAGTGGAAAATGTGTGCATTTTGTGCTAGCGTAATTCAGTTTATTCCCAGTCGGAAAAAAGCGCTCGAATAGGCATTTGAAACACGAAGCGCTTACTCTCCAATGTAATCTGTGTAGTACTTTAACACGGGATAGTATTGGACTAAGGCGCTTGAAATTAAGCACTTTTGAGCGCAAATCTAAAATTATAAATTCTTAAAATTTGATTTTGATGAAAAAAATTTTATTTTTTTTATTTATACAACAATAATACAATAATTTTATTCAAATAATACTAAAAAAATAAACTCCCAAGCGGACGTACTGGAAATGGTAGCAGCTGCACGCCGAATTGTTTCCCATTTTAATCACTCTGGTATTGCACAAGGAAAGCTGAAATGGTGCGATTATTAGAACAAAAACGAGCTGTCTTTCTGTACCTAACGGATTACGGATCTATAAATAATTTGACACCGACTCAGTGGATATTAATGGAGCAATGCATCAAACTCCTCAAACCATTTGAAGAGATAGCTAAACTAACAAGCTCAAATTTTTCTTGCATCTCTGAAGTAATTCCACATGTTGTCACATTGTTGAAATACCTGGGAAAGACAGAGACTGCCGATGGAAAACCAAATTTATTAAATATGAGTTTGAAAAACGGTTTGATTTTGACGGTAAGGACAAATATCTGGTTGCTACATTTCTCGATCCAAGATTTAAAACTAGTTTCCTGGGAATAGTTCAAACGGAAAAAGCAAGACAAAAAATCATCTTAGAAACCTTAAAAATTAGATATAATGAATCTAGCGCTGATTATTCTCCACCCTGTAAGCAAAAAAATGAAACACATGACAGTTTTTGGAACTGCTTTGAGAAAATTGCTACAGAAACAGATAATACACAAAGTGACGCTTCGGGAAATGAAATTGATTTTTATTTAAAAATTCCTCGCCTAGAGCGGATGGCAGATGTTTTCAAATGGTGGTCAGTAAACGCACAACAATTTCCGTGCTTAGCCAAATTTTCTAAGATTTACCTATCATCTCCTGCAACTACTTTTTATAGTGAAAGACTATTTTTAGAAGCTGGAATTATATACGAGGAAAAGGGCAATCGTTTGCTGCCAACAAATGCTGAAAAAATAGTTTTCATTCACCATAATTTGCCACTTGTAGATTTTAAGTATTAAAACAGCTTACAATTTATTATTTAAATATATACAATTTTGAGTAACATGTGTTATTTTTTCATTAATACTGAAATGTAATATGTGCTTTTTATTCGGTATTCGGCCGAATTCAACATACTATTCGGCCGAATACCGAATATTAGAAAAAGAGGCCGAATACCGAATAGTTGCCGAATATTCGTTGCATCTCTAATAAATATTGCACTCAAGTAAAATATAGAATTTCGGAGCCATCTCAGCTAATGTTTATCAAATATAAAACTAAATGAAACCACTGTTATATGCATTGCTCTAATAAATAATAATATAATCTAAAAATTATGTTTATGCGATGGAAAATTTTCTTTTTTTGACAAAAACTAAAAACAACATTTATGTTTTTGTTATATTTGGCTGCAGTATCAGTCTTAATGTGTTTTTCTTTATTTTTCTTTCTTATTTAACCTGTATTGGGAGAATGGAGTTAAGTTTGAAGTAAACCCTGGTAAAAGAACTGGGAATGAGTTTGCCATTATACCATGTCCATCGGCGAGCACAATAGACCGATTTGATCGCGGTGCATTTTGTTCTCTAATACTACTTCTAATACTGGCAATATTTTGCCATCTATAAAAAATATTTTTTCTAAATTTTCCGAATAATTTTAATGCTTTTATTATAAGATTATCAATAAATAAACTTAATAAGGCATTTATAAATATTCTTAGATATTTAGCATTAAAATACATATCTAAAGTTTTTTGATATATCTTTTAGTATCTAAAAACACTTAACAAAACTTATCCTAATTATAAAAACATTTTAGAAAATCCAATTTAATATTAATTTGATTTTTCACATTCAAAATTGTTTAATTTATAAACTTCAAAATTACTAATTGGCTTTCCATCAATATAAAACAAAGATTTTAAACAATTTTTACATACAAAATTTGTATCATAAATTGTATCTGCATTCTGCAGCACATAAATGGAATCTATTCCTCTGCAATAACAACATGTTGGTAATTTCGGATATTTACATTCTTTAACAATTGGATATTCGTCTCGTGTTAGGCAATCGTTTTTTGTTATAATATACATTGTTGTAAAAACAAATAAATGTTCACAGTTTCCGTGGTGTTTATAAATAGCTGGATCACCAAAAGAAATCGAAAGATCAATAAATTTTGTATCTTCCATTTTTAAATGTTCCACTTTTAGTTTTTCAGAATTTTGTAATGACAGTATAATTTCCTTTGTATAATCTAAATTATTTTTATTACGAAAATCACTATAAAATACTCTATTTATAGCAAAAAATCCAGAATTATGTATAGGTTTTGGATTTTTCTGATTTAAATCATCGCTAATATCAACCATATTCCCATTATTACAAATACAATAAATCTTATCTTTTAACTCATCTAAATATTGAGAACCTAAAACTAGGAATTCTTGTGAAAAAGTAATACTCTCTCTACTAATTGTATTTAATTTCTTAGGAAATGGCCTATAAAATCTTATTTTTAAAATAATATCTTCATATGGTATTATATCATTTATTACTGGTCGACGCTTGGATAATCTATTAAATCGTTCCTCTCTTAGAATAATTTGATTTCTTTTTAGGTACTTAAATGTTCTTAATGTACATTCTTCTGTTGATGTCTCCTCTTTAGCAGTATTAGTCGACGTTGTAGGTGCAGTCCGACTTGAAGGCCGCCACAAATTTTCAATAATACTTCCATGCGCAAAATTTTGCATATCTAAATCCTCACTTTTTTCTTTGAAAACATTTTCCAAGTCTAATATATTTTCTTTTAATTCATCAAAAGCTTCCTTTATACAAATTAAAGGCCGTTTCGCCGACTTTTCTTTACACTCCATATTATCTGTACAATATAGTTGACAGATAAATATCTGACAACTCTTAAATGATAGATGTCAAGCTGAAAAAGAATGCATTCAATGTTCACATTAGAAGGAAGCACGCAACAAATTGATGTCAACAATATCTTCGGTACCACATATAGCGAGAGAGGGCCTTATCTGCAAACATTTCAGTTCAAGAATAAATTCATTCTCACATCGTTCCGACGAACTAATATTTTTAAAAAAATCAGAGAACTTTGAGGGGTATATAGTTTTTTTTTCCTTTTTTTTTGTATTGTCTGTACTGTTCAAACATTTCGAGATTTCGCTTCGTCAAGAAACACTCTCTGTGTATTCCTGTTCAACTAGATATTTGTGGTGTGCCTTTAGCCAAATGTTACGATTTTTCCCCTTATTTTGACCTCTCTGGCTAAATATGCCAGCTGTTGGTGTGCTTCCTTTTAATGTAAACAGGCACAACGTGGTAAAATTACACTAGGCGAATACATCAGAGGGGAAAGGTGAAATGCAAGGAAAAGTTTTGAAAATTTCGAAGATTCCTTTTGAAGCTGCTAGTTTTACGACTTCAAGATATTGCAAAAAAATTGTTTGTATTGTTCAAAGGTTCTGCACATTTTTTCTTTACTGCCACTTACTTTAAATATTTCAGATGCGTAGCATGGGAGATTATAATTTTTATTAGACGCAATTTTAAGAACCAGTAAAAAACTTCAAGTGTATTGACATTTTCGAATACAAATTGACTATAGTTATACCTTATTGTAATTTAACCTAATGCTCATATTACATTACATGAGTTTTGTTCATAAACATTTATATTTATTAAGTCTAATCGGGCATATTTTGAAATTGGTGTTTCCATTTATATGTATTTTGTATTATCAACCAGCAGTAATCCACCAATCTTTTCTAGCATATCCTTTTAAAATAAACAACAAAATGTAGATAATAATTATGATTCAAAGAAAAAATGGTTATTTTTTAGGAATGGTCCAAACAACAAAGAACCGTATGGATTAAGTCCACATTATTGGCATGTATTTGCTGCACGTCTTGCATTTGTAGTCGTTTTTGAAGTAAATTTTCTTATTTTAACTATACAAAAAATATAATTCTATTCTAATATGAAATTTATTCAAGCATGTAGTTTTTGTGATAACGGGAATTATGAGACTTGTTATACCCAATATACCAGCAGAGGTTAAAACTCAAATACAACGTGAACAACTTCTTGCAAAGGAAGCTAAATATCAGCATGGTTTAAAGAAATCTCATCAAGAAGATTACCAAGAAATCTTAAATGTATTACGTAGTGAAAGTGCTAATAGTCAACCCGGCACTAGAGGTACCTGGGCACGACGGCTTAGTAGTCGTTTAAGTGACGGAATTGATTTACAAACAGATGTATTAAATCGTTCAAAAAAATCGATACGATCAACTGTATGGGAAGTTACTTAAATTTACTATATAAAAATGTACTTTTTTTTATTAAATCATTTGGAATAAAGAATGTAAAAAGAGCAAAAAAATTTTTAATTCTAATATATAACAAATATTATTGTTACAAAAAACTAATATATTAAATATCTTTACGCTAATAGGGAGTAAATAGTTGTATTTATATGATTTTTACTTATACGGATACAACGAAACAAATATAAAAATTCTATTTGTTCTCATTTTCATTTGATTATATAAAATGAGATTTACGTAGATTTAGTTGTAAACAATTAATTTTTATAACTTTCTAAGTAAAACTTTAGCTACATCATAACCAAAAAGCTTATTATATTTATTACCGTTAGATTTCGCATGAGGCTAAAACATTCTAGAATACAAATAATAATACAACAAAGGGAGAGCTGCCCATTGGTTATTTACCTGCATATGTTTTACTCAATAAGCATAACTCAAAAAATACAGTTTTCAAAATAACTACCGCTAGCTATAATATTATTACATTATAAAATGTAAGTAATTTTATTTATAGTAATAAATTAACTAAGTTAAGATTGTACTAGATAAATCCTTTAAAGGATGTTATTTATACAAAAACAAAAGTTTACATCTTGAAATTTCCAAAAAATAGCTAGTACCGTTAGCTTTGATTTGCTAAACTTTCATAGAAATTAATTGTTTAAATTTATATTAAATAACGGTAAATCTCAAAAAGTACCTCCATCAACAGAACATTATTTATATTATTGCTTTACTGAATTTTTAAATAATTTAAATTGAATTTTGAAAATATTTTTATCGACTTGATTATAGATTGTCTCACTAATTGGTTTAATAGATCTATCAAGTTTAGAGCCATTTTCTTCAAGTAAGTGTGGTGCCAATAAAAGAAAAAGTTGCTTGTAATTGAATAATTAAAAAAGATAAAACCATCGTTAAACAAAGAAAAATTTATATATATGTATATTAATTTATTACCTCCGTCCATGGTGGTATCCCAAAACTTGAAAAACATAGCTCCCAATTTCGAAGACCCAGGTGTGCTACTGCCATTCTAAGATATTCACTAAAACTGTCAGCAAGGTATTGCCATTTTGATTTGTTTAGTTCCAATATAAAAATTTTCGGGTTAGCTAGACCAGTGGTTTCATAAACCAGACAAACCTAAAAGAATATCCCTTTTTCAGTATCACTGCAAAATTTGATTATATACTTTATATACTTTAATTTAACTTGCTTAGTCTGTTTTTGTTTTATACTTAATCTCAATTTTGGCTCACTTATAGGCCTTTTACCGATATACATAAATTAATTGATTTGGTAAAAAGCTTGATTACTCACTAGACAGATGTCAAAATCACATGATTTCAGTTTTATTGGGAATTAAAAGTGAAATTTCTCTTCTAATAGACTGATACAGTGTTTCCCAAATGATGGGTCACAGATCCGCACCCGGTCGACCGGGCTCCTTAAAAAAATACTGGGTCGCCTCGCACAGTAGTGAGGGACGCCACTACTTCCGCACTCACATTACTGACCATTCGTTCAGTTGATTCGAGTTTGGATAAAGCCCAAACCTGCATAAAAGTCAGTTTTTGGCTGCTTTATTGTCTTATGTGCATAATGATAGCATTAAATTTGACAATGGGTAATTCGTAATAAAGCAAAATATACAAATAAGTTTTTAGTAGGTCACAAAGCAAAAGCATAAAAATAACTGGGCAACGAAAACAAAAGTCTGGAAAACACTGGGCTAATACATTACTGAACTGCCCAATTTGAGCGCCTAAAATTATAGAAGTAAAGATGGAATTTTTCTCTCCTCTCGATAAAACGGATTTTTCTATCAGTCAATTTGATAATTTAAACAAATACTCACATCAAAAGAGGAGATCTTCAATCGAAAATTTGCCTATTGTGAGGACCTTCCAGAATCCTAATTTTTAAATGGCTTAATTAAATTCAAGAAACGTGTAGAAAAGTTTCTATACTAAAAAGGCATTTTTTTAATAACCTAAAATTATATAAAAAATATGTTCACAAAATGTAATGCATAAATTACAAAGTTAAACTTTTTTTATGTCTAAAAATAGCCTAAACCATAAAATCACCCTAAATATAATTAGATGTAATCCATATAAAAAAAAGTCTTCAACCAAATTTACTCTAAATAATTAATTCCTCCTGTTATTTTAATAATGGAAATATTTTTTCAGCTTATTATCTAAATTATTACGCACACACTCTAAACATGCAATTTTTAGCAATGAAAAAAGATATAAATATTTTAAAGCTAATAATATTATTGAACCATTTAAACTGGCATTTAATTCATATGAAGATACATATGAAGTTTTGACAAAATAGGCTTATTCGGCTAAAATAAATCAATATTCTGGTGCAAAATTGCTTATATTTCAGAGTTACGTTGTTAACAGATGTTCAAACTAGCAATATTATGTTTCAAATTTGAAAATTTTAACTGTAATTACTCTTATGGTTTTATTCAAAAATTTTGTAAATAAATTCTTTTTATCTAATGAAATATACTTTGTTTTCGAATCTTTAGAATTATAAATTTTCATTTTGATTGGCACAACTATCAAAATTAATTGAAACAAATCCACTTTCAGGTAAATTTTTAGTTGTTGTATTTCTAAAACGTAATGGTGAGTGAATTGGACGATTAATTGTACGAGGTTTTATATTTTCCATTAAAATAATATTTTCACTTCCTTCTTCTGGTATATTTGTAAATATTATTGAATTATCACGTTTTATTTGACGTTTTTGAAAGGTACAATATTGAGATATTGTTAAAAAATTTTAAAACGTGGTGGTATTTCCGCATGATTTTAAAACATTTTACCACCAAACCATAGTTAATATATAATATTTAGACAATGCAAAAAAAATGCTATTTTTGTATAATAAAGAAAATTTTAGAGGAAAATTAACGAAAATATTTATAGTGAAGAACAAATATTTACTTATGTTAAATAATAAATTTTTCTTTAAAAGCATAAATATTAGAGATGCAACGAATAGTGATTTTGGCCGAATACCGAATACCGAATGTTCGGTCAAGCTCTCGGCCGAATTTAGTGGAAAATGTGTGCATTTTGTGCTAGCGTAATTCAGTTTATTCCCAGTCGGAAAAAAGCGCTCGAATAGGCATTTGAAACACGAAGCGCTTACTCTCCAATGTAATCTGTGTAGTACTTTAACACGGGATAGTATTGGACTAAGGCGCTTGAAATTAAGCACTTTTGAGCGCAAATCTAAAATTATAAATTCTTAAAATTTGATTTTGATGAAAAAAATTTTATTTTTTTTATTTATACAACAATAATACAATAATTTTATTCAAATAATACTAAAAAAATAAACTCCCAAGCGGACGTACTGGAAATGGTAGCAGCTGCACGCCGAATTGTTTCCCATTTTAATCACTCTGGTATTGCACAAGGAAAGCTGAAATGGTGCGATTATTAGAACAAAAACGAGCTGTCTTTCTGTACCTAACGGATTACGGATCTATAAATAATTTGACACCGACTCAGTGGATATTAATGGAGCAATGCATCAAACTCCTCAAACCATTTGAAGAGATAGCTAAACTAACAAGCTCAAATTTTTCTTGCATCTCTGAAGTAATTCCACATGTTGTCACATTGTTGAAATACCTGGGAAAGACAGAGACTGCCGATGGAAAACCAAATTTATTAAATATGAGTTTGAAAAACGGTTTGATTTTGACGGTAAGGACAAATATCTGGTTGCTACATTTCTCGATCCAAGATTTAAAACTAGTTTCCTGGGAATAGTTCAAACGGAAAAAGCAAGACAAAAAATCATCTTAGAAACCTTAAAAATTAGATATAATGAATCTAGCGCTGATTATTCTCCACCCTGTAAGCAAAAAAATGAAACACATGACAGTTTTTGGAACTGCTTTGAGAAAATTGCTACAGAAACAGATAATACACAAAGTGACGCTTCGGGAAATGAAATTGATTTTTATTTAAAAATTCCTCGCCTAGAGCGGATGGCAGATGTTTTCAAATGGTGGTCAGTAAACGCACAACAATTTCCGTGCTTAGCCAAATTTTCTAAGATTTACCTATCATCTCCTGCAACTACTTTTTATAGTGAAAGACTATTTTTAGAAGCTGGAATTATATACGAG
This sequence comes from Acrocera orbiculus, assembly GCA_947359355.1. Taxonomy (NCBI): domain Eukaryota; kingdom Metazoa; phylum Arthropoda; class Insecta; order Diptera; family Acroceridae; genus Acrocera; species Acrocera orbiculus. The sequence goes on along the minus strand of OX375759.1, from coordinate 27,177,734 downwards.
GAAAAGGGCAATCGTTTGCTGCCAACAAATGCTGAAAAAATAGTTTTCATTCACCATAATTTGCCACTTGTAGATTTTAAGTATTAAAACAGCTTACAATTTATTATTTAAATATATACAATTTTGAGTAACATGTGTTATTTTTTCATTAATACTGAAATGTAATATGTGCTTTTTATTCGGTATTCGGCCGAATTCAACATACTATTCGGCCGAATACCGAATATTAGAAAAAGAGGCCGAATACCGAATAGTTGCCGAATATTCGTTGCATCTCTAATAAATATTGCACTCAAGTAAAATATAGAATTTCGGAGCCATCTCAGCTAATGTTTATCAAATATAAAACTAAATTAAACCACTGTTATATGCATTGCTCTAATAAATAATAATATAATCTAAAAATTATGTTTATGCGATGGAAAATTTTCTTTTTTTGTTTAATTTAAAACTGTTTTGAAAAAAGTTTACCTTAGCTAAATCATTAATGGTATTAAGTTCAAAAATTTTTGTTTTTGTGGTTAAATGTAGACCTGCAGTCAAAGAGTTTTTTAATTGAAAATCAGCATTTAGCGATGCTGTTAAAGTGCTATAATTTTCTCGTAAAAGTGCGATCTTAAGTAGACTTGGTAGATTAATATATCCCACTCGACGAATATCTTCAGCTATAAATTAAAATTAATAAAACTTTATAGTTGTGTTTTTATTTTATTTTATATAATGACTTTATTACGTGCATATTGATAACTCCAATACATAGTAAAGCCATCAATTGATTGATAAAATTTTTTCATATCTTCAGGTAAATAAACATTATGCCTCTGTTCCCAATTGTTTATTTGATTCTTATTGCAAGGCTGCATTTTTTCACAATTTATATTTAATATACGTGGGATATTTGCTAAAAATAATTTAATTCTAATAAAGATATTTTTTTACGTTATATTTATAAATTATAATTACATAAATTTTTCATTAAACCCACTGTCAGATTTTCAAAGAAACAGTTATCTGAATTGAATTTCGACATTTTTCTTCTAACCTTTGTAATTTAAAATATTGTTACAACATTTAGCCAAAGAAATACAACATGAAAACTTTGACAAACAAATCAATAATAGATTGTTATTCAATTATGAGCCGTTTCTATGTGAAGAACCATAGCAAACCTCCTTTTGAAGGTAAGCTTTTTAGTGTATATTTAAGACAAATTTGGACTTTTAATCTAGTACATTTCGATTAGCTCTAGTACAAATTTTTTAACGCTCCCTACAAACTAACTACTCTTTGTACGTCTCGCCGGTAACTTCGAAAAGTTAAGCATATGTCATGACAACTCGTGTGTCACCACCGATTAAACTAAATTACATGTAGTTATACTTCAGAAATAAAAAGTTATTACAAAGGCGAAAATTCGAAAATTAAGAGAATTTCGGAGATTATTTTCGAAGCTGCTATTTTTGCAGCATTTTAACAATGAATATTGAAAAAACATTTAAACATGTTTAAACGTCCAGCAATTTTTTTGTCTGACTTCAGTTTCATTTGATTTCTGTATTTCAAATAGTAAGAATGATAAGTTTTAATTAATTGATTTTGCATTAAAATATTTTACGGCATACAATTGCATACTTAATTGAAATAATCAAAAATTACCTACTCTAAGTTTGCCAGCAACTAAGATCTCGAACACAAGGAAAATGTAAAATCTACGAATCGTAGCAACCATCTCTAGAAATGATACACGAAACTTTTTGTCAGTTACAGCACTTTTGATTTTGTTTCTAAGTGCATTTTTTGTGAGAAGTGCTATTCAAAAGTTTAATAGAATAACAGAGTATAATTGTAAGTATATCAAACGTTTATAAATAAATAAATATATACAGTGAAAAACAACTGATATTGTACTCCCCAGAAGAAAAACTCTTTTGATATTTATATTTAAAGAAAACAAAACAATGTTGTAGGGTGTAAAGAGATTCTACTTAAATAAAAAATTTACCCATGCGAAAAAATTAATTTTTCCAATTTCCAAGTGGTCGATTATTAAAAAATTTTTTATAATTAAAATATAGTGAAAGTATTGTATTTTCTTTTTTGTTATACATACAACTAGTTTGAATTATTTGTGTACTTTGTCAACTGCTATTTATACATTTGACTTTTTGTACTTATATTTAAGGATTACCACTAAGCCCATTACAAATTTTTAAAATGAACTCTAGTGAAGATATCACTTCACAAGGACCACCAGCAAAAAAGGTTATTTATTATAGATTTAGTATAAAGAAAAATAATATGAAACATTAAAATAAACAGGTGAAAACTTGTGAGTTAGAACAAATTGAAGAAGAGAAACTAAAAGCAAAATATGAAGCAAGTGGAATACGTGCTCCAGTAGGACATTCAGCATTTCTGCTAAAAAGACTACAAAAGGGGGTAAGTTATTAAAGTAAATTTAAAGAAATAAAATTTCTCCTACTAATAAAATTTATATTTTTCAGCAAAAGTATTTTGATTCTGGGGACTACCAAATGGCAAAACAAAGCGCAGGTGAAGTCAAACAATTACCTGCTAATAAAATATCAACCATTGATCTAATCAGTACTTTTAATTGTTCAAAACAATAGACTTGTAAAAAATGTGGGACAACAAACTAATTATGTTAGTTACACTTTTTACTTAATTTTACTCAATTATTTGATTTGTACAAGTTTCTAAATTATACTGTTAATAAATCATATTCATATTCAGTTGATGTTTCTTTTTACTTAAAATATTTATTTGATATAGCAAAGTAAATGCGCAAAATTAAGTATATTAAAACGATTGTTTGTGATTAGTTAAAATGTAGAATTCAGATTTAATTTTATTACATGAAAGATTTATTTTTAAAATATTATAATTCATAGTACTGTAGTTTCGTAATTTTCGTAATTTATCATAAATTTGTTACTTCGAATCTTCTTTGATATTTGTTTTTCCCTAGTAAATATTCAAATTCTTCTCGGGTAAGATTTCTCCACGTAGTTCTATTGCACCGATTATTTACCCTTCTTATGCGTTTCTTTTCAAAAATTTAATAAAAATTTTTTCCGTAAAATTCGGAATACATGCAATTGCAATTGATTTAAACAATTTTGTTTGCAAATATATTAGCGAGCTCAGTACCACCAAGATTATTTACTTCATCAATATTATTCTTTCCATTTTAAGAAAAGAAATTATGTTACAATTCCTTTACTTTACCTTACTGGGTAGTACTTTGCAAGTATACATACACATGACTTATAAAGACTTTATCAAACTTCTTACTGCATTCTTTATTGCAAAATGTAAACTTAGAATTTTGTTTTGTAGCTATCAAATGTTAGCGTATCATGAATCCACGTGTTGAAATAAATTTGAAGATAAAGCAAGTTGATCACAAGCAATACTTCTATTTGTTTGCTAAAACTTTTTTACATTTCTAATTTCATTATGCTGTACAATACACAATTTTGCTCTTTGAAGACAGAATGTAGGCATCTTTAAAATAGGCGACTGATGCACGATATTAATAAACAAAGAAATTTTCCCAACTTATATTTGAAAAATATAAATTAGTGAATGTAAAATGAGAGGTGACAAGTTCAGGTATCTCATTAAGTTGCTTTGAATTTTTAAAATTCATTCTCTAAAAGTAAAAGAAATTTTATAACATTAAAAAACCTATAGAATAACTATTTAATTGGTGCGTATCATTTTAAGTTTCATCTAAAAATTAAAGTTATTTTAATTAAAATTTAAACACTGAAAATTAATTACAAATAAAGACTTCAATTTTTCCCACAATTTTACTTGTCATAAAGATTAACGTGTTTGACAGCGTGTTATTAGCATTTTTCAGGCACGGTTATACTCAAGTGTATTTTTGCAATATATATATTTACATTAAAAACACAGAAACTCACAGCGATTGAGTTCATATAAAAGAAATGGTGTTTTCACAGCGCCAATGCTGTTAGTTAACGTTTCATATCTCAAAAGTTCCACTGTCTTCAAATGTCATAATAAGTGAAGATTTTTCTGAAGGATTTATTTAAAATTAATTAAAACGATTTAAATATGAATATAGCAAAAGAATTATCGGACGACAATAAGGAAATATTACGTGACATTCTTTTAGTCCTTGAACAACAGGCTAAGTTGTTAAAGGTTATAATAGAGAATGCAGTTAAAGCTGTGAAATTATTAAATAATTCGCATAACTCAACTTTCTTATATTTAAAAAGTTGGATTATCGGACGACAATAAGGAAATATTACATGACATTCTTTTAGTCCTTGAACAACAGGCTAAGTTGTTAAAGGTTATAATAGAGAATGCAGTTAAAGCTGTGAAATTATTAAATAATTCGCATAACTCAACTTTCTTATATTTAAAAAGTCGGAGATCATGGTCATGTGAAAGTTTCTTAGTTAAAAAATAACAATTAATGAATAATAAATTTGTTTTAGGTTGAAAACTCAAAATTTTGGGAAGTTGAAGTGCCCCTTTTTACTCAAAAAGCTTAAAAATTGCTTTCGGTGCAATAGAAGCACATTTTATAGTATAGTGGAAAATTTTTTCACGCTGTAAAAAAGGACACTGATTGGCGTAAGGTCATACCACTCGACAAAAGATTTGCAATAGGTTTGTATGTCCTCGCAACATCTGGAGAATACAAGAGGACTGTAAGCTTATTTGGTATAGGGAAGAGGACTGTATGCCGTGTTTTAAAAGATCGAAATATAAGCTACGACAGGGTCCAGCTGGACCAAAAGCAGAACAGTTGTTTGAGGAAGAGAAATTTGCTCTTGGAATTTGTCGTAATGCCCAAACATTTTAAAACTCTTTACATAATAATTAATATGATACTATCAAAACTTGCTTCTGTCAAATAACAGCATTTTTAAATATGAAATTAAATACTTTAGAAGTTTTTTTGTTGTCTTAAAAAATATAAGCAAATTTATATATGCTCTTTTAACATTTTTACTACCGAAACTAGTTAAATTAAAAGACTTTTAAACAATCAACTTTTTCGGAAAGCTAGATATAATGTAAAAACTTTCTTTTTCAATAAATGATAACATATATGAATTAAAAAGAATTATAATTACACATAATTATGGCCAAGAATTATAAAATCGTATATCAAAAAAATCAATCTGATTCAATATGTTACAGGTATATTAAGTTTAATTATGAATGTTTCTTGTTTAATTCTCATTAGTAAAATATTCATTGTAGTTCTTCTCCTTAAAATTCATTGAATTTCGATTGCATAATTAACAAAAATTAATTAAATGAGATTAATAAATTTAGCATCATATGAAATCTACTAGCTTATTTATAAAAAAAAACCTAATACTATTCATATCTTAAGCTTATATAACATAATTATTCCAAAAATTTGCCGGTTTTAATTTATAAAATTTACTTTAAAAACCATTAATGTAAAGAATCATTTATTTTCTATTGCAAACAACTATTTATTTTCTATATAATTTTTGTAAGGAACTCATTAAAATAATCTGTCTGCCATCTTTTTATATATATCTATCAAGCTGTCATTCTTCATTCTACCGCCTCTTTTTAGCGTCCCTTCTCACTGTCCCTAGAGCCATCTCTTAGTGTGCATAATTATTTTCCGTACTGCCTCATGTGCACGTTTTTGGTTTGTTACATTAAAAAAATTAACACTTTTTATTATCTCCTTAATCAAGTATAATTATTCTTCCTCGAATACGATTTCTTGCTTTTAATATTTTAAAATCATCATAACCATTTTTGACTAAATAATGTCCAGCTGATAATAATAATGATATTAATACTTTTACTTTATTAAAATTATTTGTTTTTTCTTTTCCTACATTTCCACTCATTATATTTTATTTTTAAAATCTGAAAACAAACACAATATTATCAAAATAATATAATCACTTAAATAAATGCTTACCTTTTTGCTGGAATAATTTTCCTAATCCTTTTTTTCATAAATCACCCTGAAAAAAATCACCATATTAGCAAAATAATACAATAAATAAATAAATGCTTACCTTTTCAATATTCAACCTGTCGGATTTAACCTTAGGCCGTGTTCATACTCGCAGCTGGTTGCTGGCTGGTACTTGTTGCCAACATTTTAATGTTACGAACTTGTAGCGGGGCTGGTTTGTAAACATTAATTTGTGTATAGCAACCTATTAAATGTCAATTCTATTTCTTAATGGAAAGAAGAAGAAGGATGACAGCCATTTTATTATTTTTGTGTTTCAATTTAATTAATAAATAATTTAATTTAGCTTGAAATTATTGATTATAAATAATAATTTTTATATTCATAAGTAAAATAATTACTATATCAGCTGATAAAATTGTAATTATTATCTTTCCCCTTTTTTCTCAAGACATTTAATAGGTTGCTATACACAAATTAATGTTTACAAACTAGCCCCGCTACAAGTTCGTGACATTAAAATTTTGGCAACAAGTACCAGCCAGCAACCAGCCGCGAGTATGAACACGGCCTTACAAAACATTGAGGCTTGTAACATTTCGGAAATGTTCCCCTACAATTCTCAGTCCACTAAAATATGTGAATATGTGGTGGAAAATATTACAGATAACATGTGTATATAAATGTGTATTAGTAAGATACCAAGCATGAGGCAGAAATATTTCTGCCTCAGGAAGGGGTAAAAGCTTTTTCGAAATTTGTGAAACTCCGTCTTACCTTTCACCTCCGCTTACCCAGAAATTAAATGTTACCGGACTCAATGTGAATACCCTGATTATCGATGTTTCAACAGTCACAATTCCTATTAGTGCTGCCATGAGTAAACTGCTATAACTCAAAAAATCAACGTTCGGCAACGAAGATTCTCACAGTCATGCATTTGTCATTTTTCCATACGAAACTCAGAGAATCGCTGTGAGTTTTGGTTGTGAGTGCCCTGTCTGAACCCACTATTAGCGATTTGGACAGCCATTTTTTATAGGCGATCTGAGGGACGGTTATACTCAGAAGTATATTGACTGCAATTATTAAATTATAAGTTCTCTCGAATAGTATAATTTGTACCTTTAAATTAATTTTATTGCATTTATAATGCGTTATTATTTAAGGTAAATCAATTTAATATAATAAAACTAGTTAGAAGGCAGAACTTTTATATTTTCAATCAAAATGTCAAACTTTGAAAAACTATTGAGTATAACCGCTCCTCAGAACTACTATAATTTCGCCTATAATTCGCTGTCCAAATCGCTATATAGCGATTATAATCTAGACACAGCCTTATGCCTGGTTTCATACTTTGTGTCTCCATTATAGGCGTTATGAGGCGCGGCTACTCAGAAGTATATTGACTGCAATCATTAAATTAGAAGTTCTGTCGTATAGTATAATTTGTACCTATAAACTAATTTTATTGCATTGTTATTTAAGATAAGTCATTTTAATATAGTAAAAATAGTTAGAAAACATAAGTTATATATTTTCAACCAAAATGTCAAACTCAGAAAAACTATTGAGTATAACCGCACCTGAGAACTACTATAATATCGACTATACCCTGCAGGAAATGCATACGATGATAAATCTGATATATCATCGCCTTTCTGTCGACTGTCTAATGTTTATGCCTCCTCTACACAATCGGCAAACAATGCAATTCTAGTAAATACGCGAATATGTGGATGGGTGCATTTGCTTAGTTGCTATACTTTGTGAAGTTTGTGCAAAGTTCGCTTTGTAGGCGAACTTTATACAAATTCACACAACACAAACGTCAAAAATAACAAATTCAAATGCGAAAATGATCTTTTCTTTTAAAAAATTAAATAAATCGAGATTATTAATAGTTTAAGGCATTTTTGTAAAACTTTTCTATAATATAATTATAAATAATATCCTGATTCTGATTAAATGCACGAAAATACAAACATTTATTATTCTAGCTAATTTTTGCAGATTACAGGTAATTTTGTATAAACAATTGCATTTAATAAAACCAAAACATAAATGTCAAACTATATCTTTTGTCTTTTTCTAATGCTCTGCAATGCTATTGAAACCCGAATTTTTCTTTTAACTTGATAATTTTTGCTAAAAAACAGTCATATTTTTTTTATATTATACATATTTATATTTCAAACAATTATTCTTAAAAACTAATTAAACAATTAAATAAAAATTATAAAAACACAAAACAATCACACTCGCGAGTAAAAGAAACAGCAACAACAGCAAGTCCAAGTGCTTATTCGACTGACAATAACCAAAAATTTTCTAAGCCTTTAGGACTTAGAAAATTTTTGATGGCCGATCTTCATAACATATATATATATCCCGAAAGCTCTTTACACATATAGCGTGTGTGAGCCAAAATGCTTTCAACCGATTCCACTTGCCTTCCATGTGAAGTAAAATGCGAACTCTCTGTGCGAAGTGCATTCCACTTTTCCCGCTGGGAATATCACCTTTCAACACATACGCATTACTTGTATGCGTGAGTAAGTCTGCTATAGCATATATATATATATATATATATATATAGCGAAATACTATTGAATAACGAATTAATTATATTTAGTAAAAATGCCAACATAATTTTTAAAAATTAGTATATTTATTTATTTTATTAAATGGTACATCATGTTATTTTAATATATGTCATTTTATGTCGGAAATATGCCTGACTTTAAACTTTAATTAAATCTTGTTCCTAAACGATTTAAATTCCATTCCTAAGTATAAATTAAATTAATTAATTTTATATTATTTAATAAAAACTATTAATACATCAACATCAGGATCAGTTAGGGTACCGCTTACATCAGCACCATGATTGGTGCAATATATGTAATATTATTCCAATATTTTCGCTCTAAGTCGTTAAAATCGAAATGTTTCGGAGGTGCATATCTGATATTTCAATAATAATTAATTCTTTTTAACGTTTAATGCATTTTTTTTATATACCTTTCTGTGTTTGCTAATTCCCTAAATTGTTTTACAGTTAAACCTTTTTTTTGTACATTAATTTGTTATTAATCGACTTATAAATCACAAAAATTCCAAAGTACTTTTTCATTCCATTTGTCATTTTAACTTAAAACATTCACTAACCAAAATTTTACTTTCCGGCATATAAAAACCACGCATAGCACGAATAGTTACCCTGATGAATTTAACAGTATTGTTATAAACTTATAAAATCTAAAACCTAGATAACATGATTGGGTGTTTCCACACTAAAGCGCAATGTTACGCTTAACAAACTGGTTTGTTTGCAGAATCATTTCCACACAAGGATTTTCGAGGGTTGGAAACATTTTCATGCACAGATAGAGAGTACAAATGTATGTGTGTGTATTTCCATATCGAAAAATTGAATAATATCAATACAATACAAACATCGCATATACACTAAACCAATTTTTGAATAAAAATTAAGTCACTATTATTCCTTAAACTAAAAATATTTTAGATAACTTTAAATGTGTAAAAAAATTTTGCCTTTTGACATTTCATAATAAATCTTTGCTTATATGTATTAGTTTGTTGCCTGTGAAATAGAAATGGTTTTGAATTCACATTTGTCTTCTAATTTTATTAGTCTACACCTAACTTCTTGCCGTTCTCCCCTAAATACGACAGTGTTACGCGTAACATGCTGCCTCATGTGGAAACACACATTACGATGAGTAGTTGTTAAAATATATTGACATGTCATCATAATGTCAGATTTCCTGCTGGGTAATTCTGCTATCCAAATTGCCAAATCAAGACACAGCCATAAAAACGCTAATCTAGGCACGATTTACGGAATTTAATATCGATGACAAAAAAGCTTATATCGGTCTCCTATGTCTTCAGATAACTTAAAGAGCAAACACAATGAACGCGGCGCGCAAGTGGAACTCATTTTCATTCAGAATTACGAAATTCAGCTATATAAGATCCCATAGCTGTGACAGCTGTCACCGCTTGCGCGCCGCGAACCGCGTTCATTTTGTTTGGGCCTTTAGATTGGTAATGGATTAGCGTTCTCGGCAACGGCAGAAGTCAATATACTATTAAGTGTAAACGTGCCTCAAAAATTACCATAAAAGTGACGCTAATGTGGACACCAAGTTAAAATCCACGCTGATTGTATGCATTTGCTTGGGGTTTAATTGATGCCGAGTTTTGCGTTTGCAGCAACGACAATCTTGAAAGCTTCATCTTTTCTTTTGAATCTGAGATCTATGATTTCGATAATTTTTTTGATTAAGTGACTGGTTTTCTCAAAACAATTTCGACCATACTTATTCATTGTTCATTAAAATAAATTTAAATATTTTTCAAATGCTTTCCATTGCCGGCACATTAGGCTATTTCTTTTCATGGCCGGCTTCTCCTATTGGTCTTTAGGCCATAGTCAAAAATGTTATATAATTTAAATAAACAAACGATTTGAAAATATCATATATTTTAGCCATGTAATATAACTAACCTTATTGGACCTATAATGCCTGACGGGCAATTGCCCGCCCGTACTTTGTCGTAAGTTGACAGAAAAACAATTAAGCTTTTTGGAAACTTATTATTAATGTCGCTGGTTGACATGGGTTAGAAAGCATAAAAGTTTTATATTTTCAATCAAAATGTCAAACTCAATCAAACTATTGAGTATAACCGCACCACAAAACTCTTATATAATCTCTTATAAGACCGCTGTCCAAAACGCTAAACTAGAATTATCCTAAAATATAATGTACGTATGTAAACTCTGTAACCTAACAATGTGCAAATTGTTATAAACTTCACGAGGCACGATATTGGAGGCTTATTCCCTGTGGCAGCACATTTGATTTTGTTTTTTAAATGCATTTTTAGTGAGAACCGCCATCGGAGGCTCTATAAGAATAACAAAGTATAACCGTAAGTATATTAATTATGTTTGTGAATAAATTTTTAAAGTAACTGATACTTGACGTGTTAGAAAAAAGTTTTTACAGTTTTTCATAATTTTATTATCAAATAAATACTTGTTTTTAATACATTTGTATTGTGTATGCAAATCTTATTCAAATAATCTATTTTATTTAAAAATGTGGCCGCTTTTATCTGACTAAATTTGATCATTTATGCAAACAATATATTTTTCCAAATTTGTCAAACACTAACATTTTTTTTCCAACTTTAAAACACAATATTTTACGTGTTTAAAAATTATCTATTTCTTTGTCTTACATACCACGTTTTTTATTTATTTGTATAATTTGTCAATTGTCATTTTGACATTAAACTGTTTGCATTTATATTAAAGAATTATCACTGAACCACATTACAAATTTTAAAATGAGCTCTACTGAAGAAAGTACTTCACAAGAACCACAGGCACAAAAGGTTATTTAGAATAAAATTATAATAAAACAAATAATATGAAACATTAAAATAAACAGGAAAAAGCTCATGATTTAGAAAAAGTGGAAGAAGAGAAACTAAAAGCAAAATATCCAGCAAGTGGAATGCGTGCTCCAGGAGGACATTCAGCATTTCTGCAAAAAAGACTACAAAAAGGGGTAAGTTATTATAGTAAATTTTAAGAAATTAGATTTCTCCTACTAAAAAATTTATATTTTTCAGCAAAAGTATTTTGATTCTGGGGACTATCAAATGGCAAAACAAAAGGGAGGAGGAGTCAAACAATTATTTGCTAATAAAGTACCAACCGGTGAAGCTATTCCGACACCAGAATCAGTGCCTGCTCGTAAGACATCAATTATACAGTCTTGTAATAAGTTTACAACTACAAGCTAATTAAGTTAGTTTACTTTTTGATATGTTGCTTATTTTGAACCCTTGAAAATCATTGTTTCATTTATGCAACTTTCCAAATTATATTGTTAATAAATCATATTCATACTCAGTTGATGTCTTTTTATTAGAATATTTCTTTGATATAACAAAGCAAACGGGCAAAATTAAGTATATTAAAATGATTGTTTGTGATTAGTTAAAGTGTAAAATTCATATTTAATTTTATTACATGAAAAATTTATTTGCAAATTATTTTAATTCATAGTACTGTAATCTAAATCACTTTGTAATTTATCATAAATTTTTTGTTTTGGATCTTCTTTGATATTTGTTTTAATAGCACCATATTTTCCTAGTAAATATTCAAATTCTTCTCGGGTAAGTTTTTCTCCGCGTAGTTCTATTGCACCGATTATTTGCTTTTTTAATACTCCTTCAAAATAAATGAAAATTGAAGGCAAATTCTTTTCAGGAAAATTCGGAATACATGTATTTGCAATTGATTTTAAAAATTTTGTCTGCGGAAACATCAATGCAAGCTCAGACATATAATGATTGATTAAAGAACACATTGGTACACCATTAGCATAAAGATGCAGAACCACCCATATATTCTCACCAGCATTATTTACTTCGTCGATATAATCCCTTCCAGATATTTCTTGAACTCTTCCAAATTTTGAATTCTCAGCTAATAATTTTATTTCTGCTATTCTTTTCCTTCTATATTCTTTAAGTACAGCTTCATCTTCTGAATCTTCAAGCTCATCTAACTCTTCTAAATTCATATCAGATAAATCTTTACGTTTAGCTGATTTTTCATCTACTACATTTTCAATGATTGATATAATTTGTTCCTCTGAAACTTCTATATCTTTGCTCTTTTGAGGGATTATACCTTTTGAGCGGAGTATATCATTCCATTCGGTATCTTCATTTGCCTGCTGTAAATAAAAGATTAACAAAAGTATAATTTTAGAAGTATTTATATAGAAAACAGTATTGAAAAAATGAAATTTGTGTTTTCAAAAAAACTATCGCCAACACATCAGGAGGATCAAAACTACAAGTCATATATTTTTGAACTAGTTATAATATCATTTTTTTTACCATGCAAAGAAAATCGGAATCACAAAGATTAATTTGCTTAAGACAAAAAATTCCTAAAACGTAATGGATTTTGAAGAAAAACATTCATATTTAAATTTTTAATTTTTTTAACTATCAATAAATATCCAAATCTACTATAGATGAAAAATCATGTCCCCAAAGATTGTCATGGTTAAAATTAAATCTTTCTATAGACAAGAAGAATTGTTTAGGATAACCCATGTCCGGATTGCGAATATAGCATTGTCTATTATCGCAAAATTGATGGACGAGTCCCGTAAGTTTTGACCGTCTATAGTGCTTTTGAACGCATAATGCCCGAGATACCCTCCTTCCGTTAATAGAACGCTTAATGCACCTAACTGTTTAATCAAAAAATGAACTCTCTAGCAGACTACCAGCTCTTATATATCTGGTTTACTTGAAACTTCTAAATATTAAAGTTGATATTTCAAAAATTGGAAATATACTGAAAACACAACAAATAAAAACAGCAAAACAAAGTTTGAATTACATGAAAACATATTTACATTTACAAAAGAAAATAAAAGCAACACAATTAAAGTTTACAAGTATGAAAATCAAACAACATTATATTCAAAAAAAGTGAATCATGGACAGAAGTCTTAAGAAAATTTAGCATATTTTTTGAAGACATGTATAACGGAAGGGAAGTATTATTATATTAAAAACAAGTTTTTATTAAACTAAATCCACCATAAAATTATAGAAAGTTTCTGTAATCATAAATTTGAAAAAAATAATAATCCACACTAAAAAAAACACACCATATAAGGAGAACTTATTATTTTTCTTAGTATAATAAATACCTGCATATTTATTTTTAGGATATTTTTTAAAAAAAAGAAAAATTGTTAAAAATTCTATTCAAATAAAGCTGTAAATTTTAATGGCATCTAATACACTCTTTTAAATATTCAACTCATTTGGGTCAATTATTTACACCTCATATGGAAAACAAATATTTGTGTTCTGTCAAAAAAATTGAAAAGTCAAATTCGCATCACTTACGACATGTTCATAAATTCAAACTGAATTTGAATTTTTTATTACTAAGGTGATGGGTCTGAATTAAGTAGATCTAATTAACCATATTTTGAAATTTAAGTTCCAATTTATATATGGTTTTGAATATTGGTTCAAGTCATTTTAACCCATCTAATCTGTTGTCTTAGACATATTTGATGACATTTAAAGAGCATATCTCTCAAGTGTTTTGGGTAACACTAAAAATTTTTGTTTTGTTATTATTTAGCCATCAAACAGATTTACAAGCATTTATCAAAACAGCTCATATTTACTGTAGTTTTTAATAATTTAATACTACATTAAGTAATATATGATGAGTTCTAAGGAAAAAGATAATCCACTTTCAAAAATTCGTCAATTTTTTCGTGCATCAAAATCATCTGGTGGTGAGTAAAAAATTATTCATTTTTACAATAAGTCTTTCGACAATAAATTTCTTTAGAAATAAATATAGTATAATAATATTAAGATTAAGACTAAAATTGGCATAATTTTGTGTTATTTATTAATTGAAATAATAAAAATTTTTTCATATATATGAAACTGGTTATAGTACGGTAAATATTCTAGGTCTATTAAAATTAAAGTACTTAAAATTAAACACTTGAAAAAGTTTTTTTCTCTATAAAACAATAATTTGTGGTATTTTCTTTTCTTATTTTTATTTTTAGGAGCACTAAGAGAAAGGGAACTTTTGCCAGAGCTAAGGAAAGAACTACGCCCCGAAACACCAGTTGCTCAAAGATGTAAAGCCTTAAAAGAACTCGGGGATCTTGTATTAACAACACGCCTTAAAGAGGTGATTTAACTCTCAAATAATAATATTATTTTTTTAAAATAAGAATTTACACATAAAAAAAGGCTTCACTTAAGGAGTTATGGGATTTAACTAAAGATTTAATAGTTGATAATAAATCAACAGAACATCGTCAAACTACTTTGACATTCTATCGTAAACTAATTGAAGGGCAATATGAAAATTTATATTTAATGAGGGAACACTTTTTCCTTGTTATTCAAGTAATAATTAGTATTTCATTAAGTATTTTACCAGTAAAATTTTTTAATTTTAGAATCATGAAGTTGCAGAAGATTTACGTCATAGATTAGAATTGTTAAGGCAGCTAACAGATAATGGAAAAGACATCACATATTTTGAAGAAAAAGTTAGTTTATACTTGGTTTCTTGTACACATACAGTTTAAATCGAATAAACGGGATTAAAATATTTTGTTTTCATTAAAAATTTCCACTCTACACAACTATACCATAATTATATTTGATATAACCACAAATGAAGATAATTTTTAATCAGATCAATCATATATTTAATTCGAATGTTAAGAAAAAATAATTTTACTTTTTTTATAGATTGGAAAATTTATGCTACAGTGGGCTCCAACAATCATTGATGCAGGCTTAATGGAAATGTTTTTTGAAATACTTGTTAATATTATAAAGTTTAATGCAGCACATTTGGATAATGATATTTTAGTAGGAATAGTTGAGTAAGCTAATAAAAATATCTATTTACAATTAATATTGATTCATAATTATTTAGACATGCTTGCAACATATTAATATGTAATGTAGATGATACAAAAATTGGACAACAATGCTTACAAGTCCTTGATACTGTTATTTGTTATGCTATTTTTCCTAATGAAACATTAACTATTTGTATAATTACATTATGCCGAACTGTTAACGAAGATCCATATTTACAAGCTTCATGGAAAGTATAAAAAATTCAAATATAAAATTAATTTAAGATTAAAATAATATTTATAATTTTAGATAATGAAAAATCTGCTTGGAACTTACCTTGGGCATGAATCAATGATTATAATGTGCAATATATTAAGAGATAAGGCCTTACATGGTAGTGATGTTCTCATCCGTGGTGCAATCTTTCATATAAATATGGGAGTATGGGGTTCAAATTCTTCAATTGTTCCAATGTTTCGAGCACTACCTTCAAAAGTTTTATTAAGCTACTTACAAGTAAAATTATAAAAAAAATATTTCTATCTTTTTATTATATATAAATTTTAGGCTTTAAATAGTCAGAAAATTATTGTTACTTATGAAGTTATACTAAGTATTCAAATGATGATAGCCAAATGTGGAAAAGATTTGGCTGAATATACTTGGGACATAATATGTGATATTCTTTTTGCTATCGCTGATAATATTGAGTATTATGGTGAGTGTATGCTATGCTTGTTATTAAAAAATTGATTGATTGAGTTTAAAAATGAAAAATTATTATGACTTATTTTTTTTCCAGAGTGTAATGGCTTAGCTAAAGATTTAATTTTGCAACGACATTTCCGGGAAACAATTGATACAATTGAAAAAATGCTACAAAATGATGATGTATCTGTGAACCCTGATCGTATATATAATTTAATTGAAAAAATTGCTGAAGACCGTCCAGAAATATCTATTTTAAATTTAATTGAATATCGTTCATCAAAAATTATATCAACAAGACCAGATTGGTTATATGATTTAAATGAATTTATAAAACTATTTTTTAATATGACCAATGTAAAAATACGAGTTAAAGCAATACAATCACTAATACAAATTATGGATAATAATCGGGGAGCATATGAAGAAGAAATATTAGAACGTGTTGTATTACTTAATTTTTCAAATAGTCATCAAGAACCGGATATAAATGTTAGAACTGCAACTGTAAAAGCTTTAATTGATTTTACTTGGCATTGTGATACAAATCGCTGTATTGAAATGCTAAATATTTTGGAAAATATTTTAAATAGACCATTTGAAAATCATGCAAATGATGGATTCTCTTTTAAAAATGAAAGTGATATACAGGATATATTAACAGTTGTTGAAGGATTAATTAAAGTTTTCATGGTGAAATTATATCGATTACCTTCTAATCATGCTATCAAAATATTTAATATATTAATTGGACATTTAGAACAACATTACAGAAATCCAAAAATTTTTGAAATGCTTAATGGTTCTCGATTTAAAGTTGATGTTATAATTATTATCTTAAATATAAAAAAAATAATATTTCAATTTTTAGATCTTTAATTGGATGCTTAAAGCTCGAGCAAATCGAACTTATCACATAGGATTTCCGGATGTAGTAAATCCAGATAATATACGTTTTAGTGACTATTTAGGTATTGATTCAACTCTTCCACATCATGTTGTTACATATCAGCAACAACTATCACAAAGTGGGCCTGAAACAATTCCTCCACTTAGTTTTACTAGCATTTCTATTAAAAGAGCATGCAAAGCAATAGTTTTATGTTTGGAAACGGAAAAAGGTAAAATTAAATTCTTTTTTAACTTTTTTTTTTGTAAATTTAACATTTTTATCAGATTGTATTTAATATTTTTTTAACGATTTTTCTTAGATTATTATGTAGCACAGCTCGTTTTAAAAGAATTACCAAATATACTTCAAAACAAAGCTTTAGTACAGGGAAATGATATTGAAGCTTTAGCCAGCACATTATTTAAGATATTTTTTGATAAAAAATTTGTCGATTGTATGATACCATTTTCTTCAAAACCTACATCAGATGATTTTCATGCATTAGTACTTCCAGCAATTGCCAGCCTAGTCATATATCATAATTTTTTACCACCTAAACGACAGCAGTTAATTATCGAAGCTCTCAAAATAGGAATACCTTCACGAATAGCTAGAATTTGTATCAATACATTAACTATAATGATTCTTGAAATGCCAGAGGCTTTGATGAGACAGTTACCTGATGTTTTACTTGAAATGAGCAAAATGTCGGACACTGTAACAGTTGCTATATCCGTTTTAGAATTTTTGTCGAGCAAGATAATTTATAATAATATATTTTTCACTTTTTAACATTTCTTATTTACAGTTTTAAGCCGTCTACCTAATCATTTATTTGCTAATTTTGTACCCCGACAGTATATGTATGTTTTTGCTATATCGCTTCCCTATACTAAACCCCATCGCTATGATCATTACACAGTTTCATTGGCCCATCATGTTATAGCTGGATGGTTTCTAAAATGCAAACTAGCATTAAGAAAAAATTTTGTCGGTTACATAATTGCGGTTTGTTTAAAAATATCCCATAAAAATATATTTTTTTTCTCTAAAATGAATATTTACAGTCAATACAGTCAAATGCTCATCTATCTTTTGAAGATGTTAAAGTAACACGCAATGAATTCAGCTCTATAAATGAAGATTCATCAAATCGAAAACGTAGTTCAAGTTTAACTGAACGTGGCTCTCGTGGAAGAGAGCGGCCCTCATTACCACCCCAATCTCCGAACTCCGATTTAAAACCTTTGATGAATGAAAGCTTAAAAATTTTCCATATGGAGCTGGCTGAAACTTGTATTGATTTTATAGCAAGACATACTTTTTCCCCATGTTCAGCTCTTCCTAAAAGGTAAAATTTATAAATTAATAAGACAGATTGGAATCAATAAATTCAGGATTGTTTTATTTTGTATTTTAGATTACCAACTGTTGAATACCTTTTGAAAGGAGCACCATCACAAACTTGGTTAGTAGGAAATAATTTGATAACAGTTACAACAAGCGGATGTTCATCTATTCCAACTCGAAATGGACTCTGTGATAGATGTTTTTTACAATGTAAAAACATGAGTGATAGTATGCAAAAATCAGAATTATCTGCACCAAATACAAATGCTCCGAACTCTCCGGAAGTAACTTTTGGGTTACAAAAATTAGATGGTCCCGATTTTCAACAAAATAGACGATATACAAAGGCAACTCTTCAATGTAGTAGTGGTACAGGTTCTGGAAGCACAGAGCTTAATTCATCTACATCGTCTTCATCACAGCAACAAAATCATACTAATATTGAAAGTCGAACGTTAAAACAAACTTTAAACAATGAGGTTAGATTCAGTGGTTCATCAGGTTCTCTTGAAACGTTGTCTCGTCGTGGAAGTAATCCTGATGCAGGCGAAAATCGTGATGCATCTGTTAGTTCTCTCTTAGGGACCACCTTACAACAACAATCTGGTCCTTTATCAAATGTCTCACAACAAATATGCGCTTGTTCATGCACAGGCTGGGCTGAAGTCTATATTCGTCGGCCCACAGGATGCATTTCTTGGATAATGCGTATACAAAATTCTATTGCAAATGAATGTTTGGGTGCTGATATGCCGCTTCATGATTTAATTACATTGTTTATGCCATCTCTTAATGGTGTTTTGGGAGAAAATTCATTAAAAGAAAATGAAGAGTTATTATCACAAAGCTTTCAATTGCCTTTATCGAATGCTGAACTTCAAAATAAAAAGAACACAGAAATTAAAGATAGTGAAGAACTAGAACGTGACACAGCAAAAGAAATAGCTAAAAATAGAGCTCTTAGAAGACAAGAAGAAATAACATCATCAACTGTAACTAATCCTATTGACATACCGAAAAATGCAACTAAACATAGAGAATTAGCTGAAAGTTTAAGTGATGCCGATGTAGATGAAGAAAATGTTGAATTTGAAGATGATGATTCAAAATCTCGCAATCCAGTTAGAAGGGTGAACTCTAGTCCGGAAATGAGTTCAAATTGGAGAAGTCCATTCATGAACTCTAAACAGCAAACAAGTAAACAGAGCGAATCACATTGTTCAAATGCTTTTAATACAATGCCAACTACTTTAGGGTCAGCATCTACTATTAATATTGATAAAGATGATAGTTTTTCTTTAGAACTAGAACAGCAACAAAAAAAGAAAGTCTTGTGCAAGGATATGCGTGTTAGCTGTGAAGCTATCCCTGAAGAAATACCTGGTTCGACACCACCCAGTCTTACAGAATCATTAAAAGATGTTGATAAAAATAATGAAATCATAAATTCTGGAAAAAATAATATTGAAAACAATAACTGTACCAAAACTTCAATTATATTACATAAGCAGAATTCAGGTGATGATATTATACCATGCCAAAAAAGTCCAACTACAACTATAGATTTGAAAATACCCTTAGATCAAACAAAAGTAACTACAAAACCACCTCAAACACCAACACCATTATCACCAAGATTACTTGCAAAAAATGCAGCTAACAAAATTGCTGGACAAACATCATTTGCACCAACAGTTGGTTTTGGTGGTAATACAAATAGTAATGGAAATGGAAATAGTTCATCTGAAAGTAATGGCACTGATTTGCCAAGAGGTCGTTCAAAAACGATATCAGTTGTACGTGAAGTTAATCGTAATACACGATCAGCACCAACTTTTCGTCCACGTGGTGCAAATCCACCAAGTATATCAAAATTAAGTATAAGCCCTAGTTTTATTTTTCTTCAGTTATATCATACGGGGCAATATCAAGTAGCAGAAACACCTATCAAAATTAGTCAAGATAATATGAAAGCTGTTATCCTTCTGGATTTGATACCACCCTTTGAAACTCATAAAATTGGAGTGCTATACGTTGGATCAGGACAATGTAATAATGAAATTGAAATTCTACGGAATCGTTGTGGTAGTGCTAGATATGTTGAATTCTTAAAAAACTTAGGAACTTTAGTCAGCTTAAAAGATGCTAAAGAAAATAATTTATTTATAAATATGGAAACAGATGGTCGTGATGGAAAATCAACATATGTATGGAAAGATGATATTGTTCATGTAAATTATTTTTTTTATTTTATTAATAACAAAAAGAAAAATAATTTACTGATGTAGGTTACATTTCATGTGGCAACACTTATGCCTAATAATGATAAAGATGTAAATTGTACAGAAAAGAAAAAGCATATTGGAAACGATCATGTTAGTATTGTTTATAATGAGAGTGGTGAAGATTATAGTCTGAGCACTATAAAGGTAAGTTAAAATATTTGAAAAAATTATCATTAGTTAAATATCTTTTATATTTAGGGTCAATTTAACTATGCTTGTGTTGTAGTTCAACCACTTGAACTAAATAGCAATCGAATATTTGTAAGGGCTAAAGATGAAATTGCTGAATATGTATGCCATTCTGAAGCTAAAATTGTTTCAGATGGTAGTGCTCCTCTACTTGCAAGACAATTAGCACTTCATGCTAATGTAATCATTTTTAAATATTTATTAATTAATTTTAATCATTTCTAATATTTTAGCTTGCATCACTTGTTTCACTATCATTAAAACATAAAAATCCTTATGCATCTAATTGGCTAGAAAGACTTCGTAAAATAAAAGCTTTACGTTCAAAAGTAATATTTTAGATTAAAATTAGATTTTTTATGTTTGTAACTAAATTTAAATTTCTTATAGCTGCTTAAAGAGTCTCAATCCTCAAATTTGTCAGATCAAAATAATGATTCAGGAACTAATGATACTTCTAAAGCAAATAAACAGAATATATATGATTTTACCAAATATACATAATGTTGGTTTTCTTGGCTTATTTTATTTTTAGGTTATACTCATCGTAAATATTGTTATAGTTCAATTGTTTGTTAATTTTCATCATGTTAAAATACAGCTGAAAAAATTATAAATAAGTTATTTGTTTTAATTTAATCAAATTGATTTGTAATTTTCTATTCTAAAATTTTTTTCCT
The DNA here is from genome assembly GCA_947359355.1 of Acrocera orbiculus. Taxonomy (NCBI): domain Eukaryota; kingdom Metazoa; phylum Arthropoda; class Insecta; order Diptera; family Acroceridae; genus Acrocera; species Acrocera orbiculus. The sequence continues at coordinate 27,156,146 of OX375759.1, read as the reverse complement.
AGTCAAATATTTCTTTGTATATAAATCAAATTTAATAAATATGGTTTCGTATAAAAACTGAAAAACTAATTCAGCTACATTGAAATTTTAATTTCTGTAAAACGGTCAAATTTTTAAAAAGAATAAATAAACATATATTTATTAAATCTGAAACCTTTTAAATAAAATATTTTTGAATATTGTTAATCTAGATTTAACAAAAACTCAAAATTTCTTTAAAGTTTGGATAAATTGATAATTTTTTACACCTTTTATCTAATACCTAATACCTATTTGTGCATCAATTAAATAAAACTATTATTCCAAAATTATCAAAATTTTTGTTATTAAAAATTTATATTGAAAATTAATTAAAAAATAACATCAACAAAGCAGCGAATTTTATTTTGCTTTTATTTTTTTCCGTTAAAATAATAAAATCAAAATTTTTTAATTACTATAAATTTTTATATTGTTAAATATATAAATGACTCAATGTTAAAATTTGAATAAATATTAATGATCATTCTGGACCATTCATTTTCTTTAACAAAAAACACCTCCACACTATCTAAGCTTTAGTTAAAACTAATAGAAGAAATTTTTAAAAAACTAAATGAAAAAATTAAAAATTTGCTTTTCAAATTCGTTTTTCATTGAGCCATAGCTCTTTTCAAAATTGAAAAGAGTTAAATTAATAAATAAATCTTGAACTATTGAATAGAAAGAAAAATCCAATTTCTAAAAATTATCCAAAACAGTTAATCCATATTAAATATTACATTATGTATTCTAGTTTGAAAATTCTTGAACTATAAAAATTTAAAAATCATAATTACAAGGCTTGCATTTATTTATTCTAGGAAATAATTTTTCTATATCATCTATAAATCTATATCATTTATCACTTTTATTATTGCATTGATAATATTTTTGTTGTGACAAAATTAGTTAATATTAACTAAGAATTTAATGCAATTATAATTTTGTACATTTATTTATCTTAAAGAGGGATCAATGATCTACTTTTGCTTATTTCATATTTAAAAGATAAATCAATTTCTTTGTTAATGAATTTATCAAATTCTTAGCCAAAACAAGAAAAAAAATTTTCCTGATTAGATACGATAATTATTTTTAGTTTATTATTAATACTTTGTTTGAAATAAATATAAATACCTTGAATTAAAAGGTATTAATTTTAACTTATCAAACGTATTCAAGTCTACCAAGTTTTTAACCATGCTAAGTATTTAAATTATTATTACTTATACAGTAGAGATATACATCAAAATTTTTTTATATTTTTTTGACTAGAATTCGCAATCTTAATATGCTTTCTGGGTCTTTCTGCAACATATGAAATAAACTTGAAAGATATTTGTGAAGGACATTCAAAAGGCATTATTTTAATGCATCCTGCCGATGAAGACCAATTTATTTACTGTGTGAATAATAATGCATTTATACAAAATTGGATATATAAAAATGAAAAATGTAATCATGGTGAACTTTATCCAAATCTAAATGATTGTTCTAAATATTATCAGTGTGTATGGGGTACTAAAGTTGAAATGAATTGTCCAGAAGGATTAAATTTTAATAACAAATTAAAAGTTTGTGATTATCCTGAGACAGCTGGCTGTGAAGAGAATTCAACAACAACTACTGATTATCCAACTGAAACAACAACTACTTATTATCCATCTGAAACAACACAGACAGAAGATTCTAATGAATCAGTTACACATGATTCGACCACTGAAACCCTGCCTACAACCACAAATTTTTATTAGAATTTACCTAACATTTGTGTTTTGATTTCGTTTTTATTTAAAAAAATATTGTTTTTTTGGTTCAGGAAAATTTTAATAATTTTTGCTTCAATTAAAATTACTTATATAATTAATCTAAATCTGTTACATTATTTAATATACAATTTTTTTTTTATTGTAAGTTTATCTATCGTCAATTTATACAATTTCTGATTAGATTCATTATAGTAAATCCTAGTTAAATAGAAATCCTTTTCTTTCTTATGTGTGATTTTGTACTTTTCACTATAAAGCATGCTGGTGTTTTTAGTCTTTTCCGAAAAATTGTATACAAAATAGAGTGCTATTTTAGATAGTGATTTTTATGGTAAAATGAACATCAAAGTAAAAAAATATTTAAAAAATTGTTTTTCTATGATTATTTTGACTTTATACGAATTTGTATTTATAAAACAGAATTAGGATCTATAATTTCGTTTTCCTTTTCCTTTTCTTTTCTTCGTATTTCTCGTTCTTTTTGTCTTTTCTTTGATAATCGCTCATGAATTCTTTTCATTTCAAGAATTTCTTTCATTTCCTCTTTATCGCTTTCCTAAAAAAAAAAATACTAATCAAAAAAAATATCCATTTCATAATTAATACTTTATTTAGTATTACTGTCATATTTAGTCTTAGTACAAGAGCCATTCTTCCATCTGACATCGGTTGACTATATGATATTAAATTTTTTAATCGTTCAGCTGGTGCTACACCTCTTTCGACAACCAAAACAATTCTTGCCCATTGTCTTTGCCATTCATTCCTAGTTTCAGCTATTTTTTGATATGTATTCCCCATCATTGCAATTAACATATTAACTAACAATACAGCTACAATAACCATAAATAAAACAAATAATATTTTTCCAATATTTTCATTGTTTGTCATATTCATTGCTCCATAGTAATCATTAAAATTAGTTAAAGACATTAAAAACATAGCTACAATAGACTCCATTGGTGATGGCAGTGGATTTACTTGAGAATCATCAATTTCTTCTGGTGTATCTGGATTATCAAATGATAAAAATATAATATAATAAGCTTGTGAAAATCCCATTACAAATACTAAATAAATGGATACAAAACGTATTAGATCTCCGACAACCATTCGATAAATCATAACGACAAAAGGACCAACTGTTTTAAAACCTCTAAGAAAATTTTTTATTTTTTTTTTTTGTATGTATCAATAACATAAAACTAAAATAGAATATTTTACCTACAAAAAAATAGGAAATAAGGTGATGTAGTTAACATAATTACGACTGCAAAATGATCTTCAACTTCTGTAGAACAAGTTAAACGTAACCACGGAATAATCATCATTAAACAGCATGAAAAAAGGAACATTATTCTTGAAGGTGCTGTCATCTGTAATAGCCATAATTAACTTTAGATGATTAAATATCTTTTTTAAATCATCTTACCATATTTTCTACAAACATTTTATAACCAAGAAATCTTGATTCCCGTAAAGCAGATAAGATATAAACAAAAGCTGCAATAAGTAAAATTACTTCAGTTGCAAGCCGTATCTAGAAATTATAATGATTAATTTTTAAAAATTTAATTAATTAAATTAATAATTAATTAGAACATATCTGCTGAAATATTTTAGATAACATTTTATAGTAATTTTTAAATATTTTCTATGTAAAGCATATTTGCTGTTCGATAAGTTTAAATCCTGAACAAGTAGTAAACATAAAATTTCTGTAGAGTTTTAGACTCAAATGAAGAAATTAAAAAAGTACAACAATTCAAGGCTGGCAGCGATTTTTTGTCATCAAAATTCATTCATGAAGATATTATGAAGGAACTTTATACAAATTCTACTTTTGTTTGTTTTTTAATTTATTTTATAAATTTTTTTACTTCACCACTGTCAAAGGTCTGATCTATTTGCAAATTCAGACGACACAAAATCAGTTAAGTACTATGCCAGCACTCTAATAAATCTAATAAATAATCATAGTTATTTTTTAATTTGTTAGTTAGTGGCTTACGTTTGCTTCTCAAAAAGCATAAGAAATGCAATTTCCACATATATCTTATACATTTCGATAGCAATATCTCAGGATACGAATCCTCTTGAGTTTTCTAAAATAGATATCCCTTATACTTTATTACATTCAAAATGGCGCTTCTTCTAAGAGTTTCAGAAAACAAGATTTATAGACGATGAACTCATTAGCAAACTACGTACTACATATTTTATGGTGTCTAGGATGAAAATATTTTAAGAGACTCTTATTAAATGCCGACAAAATATGCTGTAAATTAAAGCTTAAAAATCATGAGTATGATTTATTTGGGCGAGTTTTTTTTTTTTAAATCTATATAATCACTAGATGTTCATAAGTTATTTCAATTTAAAAACACAAAATATTAAATGATTAAGTCAGCTATACCTTTGCTTTTAATAGTTTTGCATTCATAAGAGGACATTGGCTGTATGTGTCCCACCAATAACTCAAATCAGTCCTTTCATCTCTTTCATTTGTTTTATTAAACCAAAACGGATCTTAAAATAAAGAAAATTGAAATACAATATTCAACCATTTAAAATAATATTGCATTTAAATTAATTTATAATATACAGCATAAAGAATTATATTTTAATTCAATCAAGGGCCATATTTTCTCAGAGCTTTAGAATAAAAGTGATAAGCCGGTGTTTGACATAGGTTTTACAGAATTTTCATTTCTAAACTTGAATTTACAAATGCAGACATGCAATTGATTCGGATAAATCTGTTTATGATAAGAAAATATAGACGCTATATTTATTGTCTTTAAATTTGTTTTAGTTTTAAAATAAAACAAAACGGCTTAGCGAATATTTAAGTAAATGTACTATGAATGTATAGCTTAAGTTTTCAAATTCGGTAAACTTTTGTCCAGTGAAGCCTTGGATATTGACGACAAAAATAATCTATGAAGGGTTCGATATCCAAGTAAAAGTTTATCTAGTCTAGATTGATTTATCTTATAAAATTCATATGCTATCAGTATTAAATAGAAGTATTTGAATATTATTCCATAAGTTTATTGTGATTTAGACTGTAGAAGAAAGTTCAAATTTTAATTAACAATAATAATACTGTAGTATTATTATATTTACCTTCATCCTGTACAAATGATTGTAGTGATTCAGATTTTACCTTTTCAAAATATTGTAACTTTTTATTAACATATAAATTATTAATTTTTTTAGAATTTTCTATAAATAATTCAAATTCTTCATTGTCTATACTATTATTTGCTTCAGTTATTTCAAAATCATTAAAACTTAATGGTCCTGGTCTTAATGTAAAACTAATTAAGGATATTAAAAAATAAAACGAAAACAAAAAAAACTGACGATAAAAACGTGATTTAACAAATGTATTCCATTTAGTTTGTAAAAGATCTATTAGAACACCATCAAGAAGTTCTAGATGTTCATCTTTATCCTTTAAAAAGAAATATTTAATGAATAAAAATAATAAAATGTTTTAAATTTTAATTTACACCAAAAACAACTAAATTCAGTGCAGAATTCTTACTTATATGACCATTTTCCATATCAATTGTATCAATTTTAGCTAAAGGATAGGCAGCACAAGTGATACTTCCTTAAAAATTTAAAAAAAAAATTCAAATATAATTTTTATATAAAAATTTACAAATATAAATTACCTAATTGCCAATAAATTTCTCTTTCAATATTCATTATATGAAAAAACATTTCAACTCTTCCCAATTTTGCTGCTAAAGTTAATGGTGTTAAATTTAAGGAATTTCTTAAATGTAATGATGATCCAACTTCATAAGCCATATCAAAAATATTTAACTTTTCATATATTACAAGCATATGTAAAGCTGTATTTCCATTAGTATCTTGTAAATCAGGATCAGCTCCTCTAGCTAAAACTAATCTATAACATTCTTCTTGGCCAAGACAAGCTGCGAAACTTAAAGGATATTCTCCCCAATAAACATAACCTTCATAGTTTGTAAATGGTGTAACACAAACATATTCAGATTCAATAATATCAAAACGTGATGTTTTTTGATCTTCTGCACTCATAAATGCACCATAGCATCTATAAATTTAAAAAAAAATCAAAAAAATTAAAATTTATCCTATATATAATCTAAAGCTATATGCAACTTAAATTTAATTGTGTAAATTTACAGATTAGATTATTCTAATTTAAAAATTTACCTTTCTGTTACATTTGCTCCTGCATCCAGTAAAAATTTTACCATAGCAGGATCTTCATTTACAATAGCAATATGTAAAACACTTTCTCCATAATATTCATCACTCATATATATATCAATAATAAGTTTTGGATAAAATCTTAGTAGTCGCTTTGCTAGATCTGCATGAAGTGATGTAGCATTCAAAAGACATAAATGTAGTATTGATTCACCAACAGCTCCTCGTTCCTATAATTAATTATCATTTATAACAATAATATATAATTTTATTAAAAAAAAATTCTATATACATTTAAATTCCAACAAACTTCACGATAAGCACTAGGATTAGAAGTATATTCAGCTTCAGTTACTTCTGGACATAGATCATTAATATTAAAGTCTTCATCAGGATTTTCCATTGATCGAATTTCTGGAAGTTGTTTATGTCGTGGCCTTTCTTTATTACGTAAACGAACTATTATCGATATTGGAATATATTTTCCTGCACCTTTATTATATAGATAAGGTTCTACTTTGGTTTTTATAGCATGATCAATTTCGGCAAATTGTTTGTTCTGACATGCCCTTTTCATCATATCTACCAAGAGTCCACCTCCTTTGAGATTGACCAATTTATAAAGTGTTTGTGTTGAGGTACCTGCTTGTTTTTTTACACCGCTAGTAACATTACTTTCAGTATTTCCCATTATTTTTTTTCTTGAAATTTATAAATTATAAAAATTTTTGCAAGACGATACTTGACATTTTATCGATTTAATAAATTCATATGAAAATATAATATTGAAATTTTAAGGTTAATTTATTGCGCAAAAGCTGTAACTATATTAATTTGTTGACAACTTTGAATCTTAGTGATATACCAAAAATATAAATAAAATTATATACAAATACATTTCTGACCCTTTTTTTGAGTTATTCTAATTTTATTTACTCTGCCTAATATATTTTTGGTAATAGAAATATTCTGCTATCTAAGCAAATTTAAAAATTTAACTGTATTTAAGTTTTTAAAAAATTTTTTTAAAATATAAACTAAATTATTTATTTTTGAAAATTTTGTTTAACTTAACATGCTTGGTATTGTAATAAAAAGAGGTTTTTTGTTACAATGTGGATAATAAATTTATTTTATTAGAGTCAAAAATTTTGCTTTTAAATTTAGCACTTATTTTTAAAAAAATGTTGCTACCTTTAATAACAAAATGAAAACTGTTACAAATATTTATTAATATGTAAGTTTTATAAAAATGTTATAATTAAATTTTATATTAATTTCAAATTAAATTAATTCTAAATTTTATAGATAGCCAAATGCATATAATTGATCGATAAGCTCTTGTTAATATTTAAATAGAGAATATCACGCTATTTTTATATAATTTTTGTAGATGTATATGTTAACAATATATGTAAAAACAGCTATATATTTCTTCAAACCTGTATTTGTACATGCTCATTTTTTCTTAAATTAGCATATTAAAAAATTCTTTTTTTGAAAAACCTAATTTTATTTTAAACTATTTAATTTAAAATAAATTTTTAGTGTTTTTCTATAATTTATAACAAACATTTATGAATTGAAATGATTATTTACTATTAAATTTAGGCTTGTGACTAGAACTTAATACATGTAAAACAATAATCACATTTATTTTTACAAAATATTAAATTTAAATATTTTTACGTATTAAATATTCCTTTTTTTTACTTTTTTAAAAAGGATAAATTCCGAAAATTGAGTTATTTCTCATAAGTTACAAAATTTAAAATCATTTAATCAAGTTTAAAGCTAATTTAAAATCAGAATATTTTGTTATAAATTCCATTTATATCAACATGTATAAAAATGATTTTAGTTATTTTTTTTAAAAAAAATTTATTTAATTAAATTTAAAACAAATAATACTGTTTCAGTCTTAAATCACTTTTTAAATTTTATGTGAAATTTTTAAATATTTTAATTATATAATTTCAACGATATTTAAATTATAGAAGAAAAAAAGTTAAAATTTTATATTTCATTTAGTCACCATTAATTTATTATTACATTTTATACTAGACTTTACACAAAAGGCAAAAAAGCAATTATTCGAATAATACGATTTTTTTATTTAATTTCTCGTTTTTTAAATAAAACGATAAATTCTGACTTGTGTCATTTTAAAGGAAACTATTTTATATTATTTCAACGTAATTAGCTGGAAAAAGACCATAAGTTCCATCAGGACCCAAGCCTTGCCACCATCCTTCATCAATTTGATCTATATGTGTGATTATGTCACCTGGATCAAATGTTATTTCAGATTCATCGGCTATTAATGTAAATTATCGAATATGATTATATTTTTACTAATATAGAAATGTTACCAGCTTGATAGTCATATAGAGCTCTTGCCTTTAGCCCTCCATCACTTAGCATATCTTGATATATTATATCATCATCACTTATATCTAAAATAAAAATAAAAATTCTGAGGATGACAAAAGAAATGTATCAGGTACATCAATAGGTGAAAAAAAGTAATAATTGTAATGGGGTTACATTGGCAATAACGTGTATATTCGTCATGCGTAAAAAGTATTTACCATTAGTTATTTAACTTGTAATTTTTGTGGAAAAAAGAAACATATTTTTAAAAATATGTTTAAAATGATTTGAGACCATGCCGAAATAAAAAAAAAATAAACTAAAAATATGAAAAACTATGAATGAAAAATATGAAATCAAAAATGTGATACACGTCATCGTTCGATTTTCGAGACACAAATTTGTGCGCACTTTGTAAGCGTGTAAGACACATATTATAAAACATTTTTTGGAAAATCATGAAAAAGGAAATAAAACTAATTAAGAGTTATTGCTTGTTGCTAATGAAATTTTTTATGCTTAAGTGTAACATGGCTTACTTAACATATCGTGTTCATAATATTTAAGACAAATGAGTTAAATAATTAATGAAGAGTAATAAATTAACGATAATTTACATAATAATATTTAAAACACACATACCATTTCCTTGTAGGCTTGAAAAATCATTTATATCGATTATATGATCAGATTGATTAGAATTATTTAATAATTCATTTGTATTCTTTGCGATCTGTTCATCATCAGGTGTATCAACGGGATTTGTTTTATTATGGGGTGATCTTTTAATTGTGGAATATTGTTCTTCATTGTTAGTAAAATTATCTTCACTCTGACCTACAAAAGTTACTTTATTTTTTATATCTGACTCAATATTATTAATTTCATTTGCTTCATTAGAGGTTTTTTTATATTTTGTAATGATTTCAGTTGAAGTTGTTTCAGGAATTTTAACATTATTTATGATTGTTTTATCATTATCGTTTGATTGTGTACTATTAAATGCATTAATCTTTTGAGCAATTGAATTTCGAATAGGTTTTGCAGGTGCAATTCTAAAAATAATGTAGTTTTAAATTTTTAAATTATTAATTGAAATGATTTACTTTGTTTGACTTTGATCATTAGATGTATTTTGGGTAAAAATTGCTTTAGCATTTCCCACACGCGTTCCAATAATTTTTAGAACTTCTTGACTTCTCTGCTGACGCATTTTATCTACCTCAGATATTAAGCGAGTTGGACTATGTAAAGTTTTGTTTGGACTTAATGGCTGTGGTGATCTAAGATGTTAAAATTTTAATATATTAAATATGAAATAATGGTTCTAAAAAGTAATTTTTTAAAAACGATCAGAAAAACACAACTTTCTAACAGAAAGTGTCTGTCAAATTGAAAACTAAGATTTATTTAATTTACTTACGTTTTAATAGGTATATAAGCAGACTGAACATCGGTATTCACTAAAATTGATTGTTCCCTTTCACGATACTCTTTCTCTTCTCTTAATCTTTGTTCCTATGAAATTATAATTTATATAAATAACATATATTAAATATAATCAACCTCTTCTCGTTTGATAATCTCCTGTCTTTTCATTTCTTTTTCTAATTCTATACGCTGCCATTCTTCTTTTTTTTCTTTTTTCCAAAAATTTTGCATTTCTGTTGGATTTAATTCTTTAGCTGGAATGACACGGTTGTAGTTAGTACCAACCGGTACTCTTGGTTCATCATGTTTAACTTTACTATCTTTTAAATCAAATGAAATAGCTGCTGTATTTAGTTTTTGTAAAATACGATCTTTATCAATGTCATCTTCTACACGAGCATTAATTGTTAAATGAGCACCCTTAAAAAATTTTGTAACATCATGAATATGATTAGCGCATGTCCCTTTGCGTAAAAGTGGTGCGCCTTCACCCTAAAAGAATAAAATAATAAATTAAAATAGAACTTTTCTTATTAAAAACTATTGAATTATTGCAATATATTTGTACTATAGAAGTTGAATTGTATAAAGGCGATGTTCAACTCTAGGAAAAAGCTTTTGGCTTGGCTGATTGAATAATTACATATTACTATCCAATATTTAATATTACCTAATATCAGTTATACAGCAGTAAAATTATTAACACAAAATTATATAGAATATTCACTGATAGTCCATGGATACCTAAGTATAATTCTTCCTAACAAATTAAACTAACTTTTGATACAATTTGGCTCACTTTTAGCTGAATATAGCTTGAGAAGATAGAATTATTTTTACTGCAAAAATCGCGTACAAAAATTTTTCGACATCTGATCACAAATTTAACACACACAAATATTTACTCTAAATCTATAGCAAATAATGCCTGATAGAATTTTTCTGTTAAAGATTGATATCAATATATATTTATTGATAAACGTCAAAGGAAAGCCAACAAATTAGCTGTACCTTTAAATTTTTAAAACTTTTAGACACGTTAACTGTTAGCTAACAAGATAATAATCATTATAAAGAATAAACTTGACTTTTATTATTGATATTGACCTAAATTATGGTAATATAAATTTGTTATATGAAAAAAATATTAATTTTTATATTCTATTAAGCAATTATTCTTACCTGCCAATTAATTAATACAAATTTTATTAGACCAGTATGGGAGTCACAAATTCGAAGAAATGCATACATAATTTTGGCACTGTTAAGTTCTTCACATAATTCTTCTAATCCATTTTCACCAGTTCCAACTAATTTTAAATCATTTGTTTGCCCTTCATATCCAAAAAGGGCCCTAAAAAAATATAAACAATAAAAATATTTTGATCTGTTTTAAATTTTTAATAATTACCAATTTGTTAAGCTTTTGCTGTCCAAAACATTTTTCCAGGCAATAGTAATTTTTTGACGATTTTTTTCAAAATTAATCGACATAATAAACAAAAATTCAATTTTATTAAATATTTCTTAATACATTGAAATTACATATATGACTTAAATTTTTAATTTGACATCTAAAAATTAATGCGGTATTCGGACATTTCAATCTTTGCGGTATTAATCAAAAACTCAAGTCAATAATAGTTTCAATTTAAAATTTCTAGATGTCACTATTTAATAACACGAAAATGTCATAATTTTTAATTACAAAAAATGTAAAAAAAGCAGATTTGTATCCTAAGGATATGAATTTAATATTAATGTGTATTTATTTAAATTATAAACATATATTAATTAAAGTTATTTAGTTCTTTTACTAAACACATGATGTCATTGTTCATTCAGAGCTTTGCATTCTTTAAATACTTCACATTCCATCAAAACTGTGTGAAAATAAATATCAGATAATCTGCGACAGAAGTATTTCAAATCATTTAGTTTACAAGTGTACATTATTTAATTGGATCATTTATACGTAGCAGACAATTGCTAACAATTTTAAATTCATATTTGAATATAATATAATGAAATAATAATTGTGTTAATTAAAAAAACCAAAATTAAAAAACAGGATAAACGCTTATTGTTCGGCGCATTCAACTATATCGTTCCTCGCGCGTAAAATTTATAAATACTAATATTTGTGTAAATATTCTTTAAAAACAAAAAGAAAAAAATAATAGTATTCTTGGAGGGAAAGCCCTTTAAATAAATTTTTTTAAAAATATTTCCCGTTTTATGTTTTGTGGCGTGTACATTTTTTTTTTCATGTGGAATGCGGCTGCTTTCCTTCTTACATCTCAAATTTTTTGCTTGACAAAAACAAAACAAATAAAAATATTATCATCTAGTTTTTGTTAAATGAATTAATTTTTGATAATAGTATAATAATTTGATTGTAGCTTGATAATTCTAAAGGATAATATAAAACTACGTGTTTTGTTTTTTGTTTGTTTTAATTATCTACAAAAATATAAATTAAATAGAATGGAATCTCCATTAGAAGTGTTGTCACGTGCAGCCACTATGGTCCAGGATAATGCTAATGGTGAATATTAAATTTTTTTTTGTAATTCCATTTTTTTATTATCCTTAATTTCATAGTACAGTCTTTAATAATATTTTTATTGTTATAATTTTAGCATTGCAATATTTATGATGCTGTATATCAATATCGTAATCTTGTAAATGCTTTTATATTTTTCGCTGCTACATTTTCTTTCATTCATGCGCCTAAATTTTAAGTGCTGCCAGATTTTAATGTTTACCATTATTTTTATATTAGTTACATTTAATTTAAAGCAATTAAAAACAAGTAGATAGACTTTCACTGTTATCAAAAATTTCAAAGTATAATGAATTTATTCTATATTTTATGATTAATCATTATAGGAAAATTCTTCTTAAGAATTAACTCCTTTTACTGTGATATTTTTTTGTATTTGCTTTTGTAAAAATTAATGCTGTCAAGCATATCCACTAAATATATTATTTGGGTCAACGCACACATAGAAAAAATGTCCTACTTTATTATCCCGGTGTCCAAGCGTAGACGAAGAAGAATATTTTCGGTCTTTTGTAAATATAATAAGAATGCATGTGTAAAATTGATATACATACTTTAAAAAAAATATTGTCATTCATGTAAACAAATACAAATTGATTTTTCTGTTGTTTTCTATAGACGCTCGTCCAAGGTTTAGGTTAGGGATTTTTATTTTTGTTTTATCTAAATCGATATTCAAGAGATATTATGAAATGTTTATTTTTAATTTCTTCAATGGATAAACATTTTCTTTAAAGTATAAATTACGGAAGTTTTTTTTTTACATCCAACTCTTTAAATCCACACGAGTTCGTGTGTTTCAAATTGTTGGACTATAATTTAGCCTGTTACCAAATTTTTTTGGCTTTTTGTGTACATTTAGAGCAGTGATTCCCAACCAGTGGGTCACGACCCCTTAGGGGGTCGTGATGGCTTTCTTAGGGGGTCGTGGACATACCTAGAACAAAAAGTACTACGGTAAAAGTTTTTCAGACATTTGCTTTTTCATTTTCAACTGTTAAAAAACGTATAGCTAATTTGTTAGTGAAAGCGAGTTTTACAAGAATGTTTGGAGCATTCCAGCAAGCACCCGATAGATGTTGTGCGGCTTTCCGTTACCATTGATGAAATTTGAGTCTAGAATTATTAAACAATCAAAGCAGTGGATTAAAGTCAGCAGTTTTGCAACAAAAAAAAGGTAAAGTCCGTTTCATTTGCAAGTCATGGCTAGTTAGTGATTTTTGGAAAGAAAAGGAATTGATTACTTTAAAAAGATAATCCAAATAACAGAAGAATTCATTGAAGACTTCTTGATTAACTTAACAAAAAGGTTAGTTTGCCTGGTTTGCCAAAAAAGGCATTTTTTACCATAAAAATACATCACAAATGTGGTCTTTCAATAAAAAAATTTGGAGATTTAATTTACAAAATGTAAGAGCATCCACATCATTTACGATGCACCAGCTATGCTTGTATCGAATTCAGGGTTTCAGAAAACAGTTAAAGACTGTACCGGAAGTAAAATGCTTGAACTGCATGATTCCGTATTGACCTTGCTACTAAAACACTAAAAAGCCTTGGCAAGAAGTACTAAAATCTTTAATTATATTAAATCTAGTGCTCTTAACACACGTCTGTTCAAAGAACTCTGCAAAGACATGAATTCAGAACATGAAACTTTTTTAAACTACACTGCTGGTTGTTAACATTTCCTTTGGTTATCTAACGGAAACGTTATTGAAGGTGTTTATGAGCAAAGGAAGAAATTAAATGTTTTTTGGAAATGCAAGCGAAAAAAGATTTTCTGACATATTTAACTAATGAAGATTGGATTCAAAGAGTTGCTTATTTATCAGATATCTTCAGTCAGTTAATCCAATTAAGTTTGAAGCTCCATGGCAAGGATTGCACATAGTTAATTTCAGAGATAATCTGAATGCCTTCGTTTCTAAGCTTAAAAATTGGAGACGTAATACTAATCAAGGAAATTTTGCACACCTTTGCACTTCGGTTGAAAAATCAGAAAATTGCATAGCGGGAAATCTTGAAGAAGAAATTGAAAATTACCTTCAATCCCTTGAAAAAGAAATAAAACTTATTTCCCAGAACTGTCTGAGCAAGAAACTAAACTAGTAAGGAACCCATTTCAATCTTCATTGGTTGTAGCTGACGTTCCAGATGTAATTCAGGATGAGTTTTTAGATCTCCGGTATGATTCTGCAGCTAAGGATTTATTTCTAGGAAAGCCGCTGGCTGAATTTTGGTGTGCTATGTGTCGCACTTATCCTAGTGTGGCACTTCTTGCTTTCCGGGTACTAGTACCATTTGCTTCGACATATCTATGTGAAAGTGAATTTTAAACTCTACTGCAAATAAAAACAAAAGTAAGAAATAGATTGAATATTGAAAATGACTTGAGATTAGCTTTAACCCATACTCAACCTAGAATTTTTAATCTTGTTGCGCAGAAGCAAGCTCAGTCATCGCATTAAATTATATGCAAAAAATTAACAAGCTTCAATATATATTTAAAGCGTTATATTTTCACTTTTCACTGCCTCTTCATGACAATTTCCCTGCTTTAATTATTCTATTATACAAGTAAGTAACTTTAAAGCCAAAATCTTTTTGAAATTTGTATAGGAATTTTTTCACTTTTTTTTTAACAGCCAATTTAGTCGGTGAAAAAGTATTACTCAAGTGCATTATAACTTAATACGAACGTATTTTTCAGTATACACTTTTTAAAAGCTTTATTTCTTTAATTCTACCAATAAAAAGAATTAGGGGGTCCTGAACATCCTAAGGAGATCTAAAGGGGGTCGCAGATATAAAAAGGTTGGGAATCAGTGATTTAGAGCCATATGTCAAACAATAATGCATAGAAGTCCTTAGGTTTTGGCATCACAGATGGAAATACAGATTTTAATTCCTCTGAGCTCTTAATGATCCAATAAAAAATAATTGTGTATTTTTATATATAGCTATAGCTCTCAAAATAAGCAAGAAAGTTAAGAATCAACTTTTCCAAAGCCGTAAATCATCTACTCCAATATTAATTAAAAGAATGTTCATAAATTTAGGCAATGACAAATTGAGTACCTTACGATTTTTTTTAAGGCTTAAATTAAAATAGTGCCTATTATTTTGAAAACTTATTTGTAGTTTATCGTTTCTGGTTTTTAACAAAGTTCTGCTACATGCAACAAAATTATGCTCCTCTATCTCTAGCTTAAAGAAATACAGTGCAACCTTGATATAACGAACCTCAATATAACGAATTTTTAGAAATCCCCTGGAACTTTCCATAAGAGTTAATGCTAAATAAACCTTAACATTACGAATAAATTTGTCAAAAAACCTCTTTATAACGAACTTTCAATCATTGCAGAATGTAAATAGAAAGCATAATCCCCCTCTATTAAACGAATTTTGTCAAATTGTAACCTTTATATTACGAATTCTACTAAAAATCACACACAAGTCCACAATAACAACAACAATTCCTGTGTCGGTAGATATAGACTTTAAATTTTTCGTTAAAACCTTGTTAAAACGAATCATAAACTAACCTAACCTCCATATAACGAGCCTCAATGTAACGAATTACTTGATATAACGAATATTTTCTTTTTCCCTTCAGATTCGTTATATCGAGGTTGCACTGTATTTATATTATTTATATAGAAACGAGCAAAGTTTAAAAATTAGTAAAATTTACTTGCATAGCACCTGCAATTTTAAGAGCGCTCACGTTAATTTTTGATCGATATTGAAAATTACCTCATATTAATCGCATTTTGAAATCTGATGCAAAAATTTGACTGTGTATTTTTGCTGTAAAGAAATGATAACATATTCCAGGTCTAAACGCAGTTGGTTAGAACCTTGTGAAAGGATCTTGGCCTTTACTCATATTAGATTAAAGTGGCTCGAAAAATAAAGCCATATTTAAAGGGTCGAAATTTTTCAAATAAGTCTCTGAAAATTTTTTTAAGTCAATCAGGATATTCATTAAAAAATCATCATCAGTGATTAAGCGCTTTTAGACAGCCACAAACTTCCATGTTCTCTATGAGACTTTCAGAAAAATTAGCTGTTTGGTGTTGTTTTTTATACCAGTGAGGTAATTGGATCGGATTTTTCTTTATTAATGATAATTGTCGAAAAGCTATAGTCAATTGGAAACTCTATACAGACATGTTTTATCGCAGCAATTACGTGTAAACAATTATGGAGATACGGTCTCAAGAAGGCTGTATCTTTTGTCGAAAAATTTCGACGCTGAACATTTGTCATTTTGGGGCAAAAGTTTTATTAAAGCTTTTGTGCTGTTATTTGTTTACGATCCTCATTAAATTTATTGCTTTCAGATGATCTATTGCGAAAAAATGATTGCCGGAAAACACTTTTTTATGCCTTTGGTATTAGATCTATTTCTTAATATTTAGCCAAAAAAATTTAATAATTTTCTTGAAAAAAAAGTACCAAAAATTGTTTTTTTTTTTGCCCTAACAAAAGTATCTTACCCTCTAAACGACTCCTAGTTTACTTGTATTTTTTATATAAAATGCTAAAATATTACCAAAAGAGATCCAAAAATTAAATTATAACAAAATATGTACATGTACAATTACATAAGAAATTAAAAATATATGTATATTATAAAACTATTAAATTTTTTTTCTTCCTTTTGGTCTTGCTGAAGCACATATATTATGTGTTATTTTTTCAAAGCTCAAATTTAAGCTTTTATCTTAAACTAAACTTAAG
This sequence comes from Acrocera orbiculus, assembly GCA_947359355.1. Lineage (NCBI taxonomy): Eukaryota > Metazoa > Arthropoda > Insecta > Diptera > Acroceridae > Acrocera > Acrocera orbiculus. The sequence continues at coordinate 27,139,022 of OX375759.1, read as the reverse complement.
TTTAACATATTAAAAATTATATTGCATAAATATAAATATAACTAATTGCAATATTTATAAATTTCATATCATCACTTTAAGAAGATGAAATATTATTTTATTACAAAGTAAAATAAATAATTAAATAAATAAAAACTAAACAGAATTTCCTAATCCACTAAGAAATTATGAAGATTACTTCACAAAAATTGTTGAGAATGAATAAATATTATTTGCTACATAAACACAAAAACAAGCAAAAAAAAAAACAAATCCTAAAGCAAACAATAAGTACAACATTTTAGACAATTTAAAATACTGATTTTTTAAGCCATGAATTGCTACAGATAACGAAATCTTTAGTTTATGTATTAAAATATATAAATAAGCAGATATATGGCTCAGACTTGTAAATAAAACTTGTAATCAAAAATAAAAATACATTATTGCAATTAACAGTTAGCTAAAATCCAAAAATCAACACTATATGAAAAAATCACACTAGAAGAATGATTTTATTTTTAAATCGTTGAAAACAAATTAAAAAACGATCTATAAAACGTACCCGGAATTGGTAAAAACAAAAACACATAAACTTTAGTTTAATTAAAAATTTATTTTTCCTCCTTCAATATAATTATAATAACGTCGAACCCATTCATCTATACATGTTTTGTAGACCAAAGACCTTTTGCAAAAAATTTAGCTTCTTTTCAAGAAATTCGATAAGCCTGTTCAGTATACTCTTAATTAAATTCCCCAAAGCATTAATTTGTTCAACATGCCCATACATTTATGTATAATCCTGCTTTTCCACTTGCTGGCTCGTGTGAATTTCCGGTAGTTTAGATGTACAAACTTCATGGTAAATAATGTCCCATAAGTTTGCAATGGGTTCTGAATTTTGACTTAATGTTGGCCAATCCAGAACAGAAATCCTATGTTGAGACGTTGCACAATTTTCGAAGATAATGCTCCAGATTCACAGATATACCGTAAAAGTAAAAAGAATTTTAATTAAAATAAAATAATAAATAATAAAAGTATAAATATTAATATTGAGATAACAAAACTATCTGGACTACTAACGAACGCAAATGATATTGGAAAGAGGTGAGCTTATAACCTTTTCCACCACTGAATATTGAATATACATCCTATTTGGAGGAAAGCCTTATTTAGATTTTTCTTTTTTAACGATTGGGCGTAAGAAATTTGATTTTCAACAAAAAATTTGAGGCAAAAATTTTGTTCTATCAATTTCTGATATTTACAGCTATTTTAAACACATTACTTGATATAAATATATCGCTGAAATTTTGTTTGGCAATTAAGAAAAGAAAAATATTATCGATTTCTTTAAAACGGTCCATTTAAATACAAAATTTTGAGTAGTTTTTATACAGAAAGTAATAATTATTTCAAGCAGTACAAAATTTTACATAATGAACACGAAATATGATTGTTTTTTATTTCTGGGAATATTTTTACTTATCGGAAAGATATAAGGGCGGGCACATATATAGTAAATACCATCTAACAGATTTAGGATTTTTTGTGTTTTTGTTTGTTTTTTTGTTGCTGCCACTTTTTTTTTCATTTTTTGCTGGTGTAATCAATTTAAAGAGTTTGGCGTTCTTCTTTTTCTGTTTTCGTTAACGTAATGTGAATGTAAACTACGAAAAATAAACCATGTTTTTCCATATATATATATACGAGTATATATATATAGTCTAGACTAAATTTGTTGTTTTTTTATACTAATAGTAATAAAAAAAATAACAATAAAATATATTACAAAGTTAAAAGTAAAGAAGCGGCATTAAAACACTATATATATATTATGCATAGCAATCCATTCACGCTGTATCTAGATTAGTTTTGGACATGAGAATTATAGGGGATATTATAGTAATTCGGAGGCGCGCAGACCATTGTCACAAACAGAATTTGACATCACTATAATTTGGTTGGTGTTTTTTTGCTACAATGAATGTGAAATCTTGAATATTAAATGTGCACTTTGATAATGAAATTTACATAATTTCTACTTTTTTTTGTAATTATTTTTTTAACCTTTTTCACTCGAAGCCGTTTCCGTACGAACTAACCAGCAACTCGAAGCGTTTGGTAGCGCTTTTGGTGAACTTCTTATCTCTAACTTAAAATGATTAAACACATAAAGTAACATATAAAACTTTTATATTTTAATCTTTACGAAGATAATTTCTTAAACATTAGTCTTCATAATTTTGCTTTGTATGATATTTGATGTTACAACTGCCGAGGTGCATGCCCGGCTTGTGGGGACAAGTGTCACAATAATATGTCTTTTGCTAGGCTTATTTCTTTGAGAGCAGACTTTGCAATGCTTTCTAACACCTGTTAGAATGCTTTGCAGCTTTCCATTTAGGCGAACGTTTTCGGATTCGAAGGTTGAAATTCTCTAGCACGTGCCCGACGAAAATTGGTGAACTAAGGTTTTCATATACCGGAAGTGGTTAGGCGACTGTTCTCTTCTCATAAGCATAAACAAAATATCAATCATCACATAAGGAAACATAAATAGTTTACACAGCGCATCGAATTTTCGTGTTGAGCGAGAATTACCTCTCAAGTTGAGGTATTAAATCATGTGAGCGAGACTCATCTATCGAGTGCAAAGGATTAATACAGCTTTTTTGACAGGCTTGGAAATTATTTAGAACTTGTATATTATATATTTATTATTTGCCTGATTAATTTTTTTCTTTTTGCCAAAAATTAATTTATTTTTGAGAGTCCTATTGTTTCTCTGTATCGTTCACGCATCGCATCGTATCGGTTCTCGTATCGTCAACGTATCACATCATTTTTTTTATTGCCAATGCATCGTATTGAATCCATTGCATATAATATTGTTTCTCGTACTCTCAATGCATCGTATCGTATCATCCCATTTTGTTATTAAAAATTTAAGATCACGAAAATGATGTCAAAATGTTTACTTTTTTATTTTTTAAATGCAAAGAAAAAACTATTCAGGTTAATTTTTATACTTTAAAATAAATAAAACTAATTAATTTTAATAAAATTATTAAATCACCTAACACACATCCGACATCAAAAATACCCATTCAAAATTATTAACTCATACATCAGTGATATACTTGCTCTTCGTTTTTATATATTTTATCGTCGTTTTTTTACACATTTCGATATTTGGTTTGCCGCTAACGATATGTCTTCAGAAAGTGATTGAAAGGTATATGTATATATAATATAGGAATTTTTTTTCTATTCCCCCCCATTCTGTATTTTTTAACGTTCGTTTGTTTTACTTCCAGACCTTTTATAAAACTTTTTTAAGACATACTGTTCAGACTTTTGTGTATCTTTAAAACGTTAGTTACTTACGATCATTTGATTAGCCGGTGAAATTTTAAGCAGGATATCTCGGCAAATAGAATTTTCGTTTTTATATAATTATATAACGGAAAAAAATATTTTTTTTTTTTTAATTGTGTTTTAATCTTTTTTTTTCTTGTGTTTGGAAATATTCTTTTAATATTTTTGAACTATGTGTACTTAGTTTGTTTTGTTGGATATTTTGTAAATAATTTATATAAAATTTAATATATTTTTTTGAAAATAAATTTAACTTGAAGATTGTGTTTTTTAATAAAAATGGAATATTTTCATATACTCAATGCTTTACAGCAATCTCATTCACAAAGTTCTCATAGTGGTTTAATTTTATGGCAACCTTGGAAAGATATATCTCAAAATAAAGGTAGTTTCCTACATTAATTATTAATTAATACAAAATTTATTAAAAAGAAATAAAAGGCTATTTTAAATAGTGTTATAATTTTTATTAATTTTATTACTTGTATAAGAAATACTTGTGAATATAGTCAAAATCCCAAAAATATTTTTTAAAAAAGTGTTTAAAAAACTATTTTAGAAAAATTTATTAATTTAATATTAAACGCTGTATATTTTTAAAGAAAACTCCCTCAAATAGGAGTCACATTCACAAAATATCAAGATATTTTATCTGAATCAACACAAATATTTTTTTTGTATTTCATATAATCCTATTTTTGGTTTTTTTGGGGGATGAAATATGTACTGTAGATATTATATACTTCCCAAATAATATATCTTTTTTATTAGAATATTGATTCTTAGATATTTTAATAATCTTTTTGAAGTCCACATTAATCTCTCTTTGGACGGTGGCAGTTGGTAAAAGAGAGGTAGGTTTGATCTTCTGATATGGTGTTTACACCGACCCAAGACCGTAGTATCAACTTGGTAGTATCAAATGAGTGTTTACATCAAAAGTAGTATCAATTATACTACTCAGATTAACAAAGTGAAGTGAAATATTGAACACGGTGAAATATCAAACTTGCTAAAAAGGTTAAACCAACCCTAATAAATTTTCTAATTAGTGTAATAATTGCCTGTGTTAAAATATATAAAATAAATAAATACGATTTGGGTACCTGATTTGGATCTGTCAACAATTACAAAATGGCTTAATCTATCACTTCAACAGCTGATTTCGAAAAGATTTTGGGCTACGTTTATAAAATCAATAGCTGAAATTGAAACCAAATATACATACCTATACATATACATATACATATACATTGTATGAGAACCATATTGCGAAGGTAGTACCGTCTGAAATTTCCATACAAAACATACAATGGTAGCATGGGGACCACGTTCCGAGTGCCGGTGTAAACACCCTATAAATAGTAACCTCCTGCTATTTCTGAGAGAAAGATGGCAGGTATCTCTCAACTTCTTATAAAAACTTACATCTATCTGTAATTATTTTTCTTCATCTTGTGGAGGTAAGTATTTGCCAATCTCAATAAATCATTTAAAGGACTTTCTATTCTGATTATTCGCCATGTGAAAATTGTTTATCCTTTATTTTGAAAATATTGGATGAAACCAATTAGACTGGGAGCCGGTGACACAAAGTGTGCACCCATCGAGTTAAAGAAAAATTCATGTTTTTAGCGATAGTTCATAATTAGGACATAAAAAAAAGTTTGGTCGGCCGGGCCTTATCCTGGTGGGATTCGAGCAGGGGGGTTATTTCTACACCGAAAAAACCGAGGCTAAACACCCATCGAGTTAAAGAATGAAATTGGGTTTTTTCAATCATATTTATATAGCAGATTAATTTAAGAAAGGTCGGCCTCGCGATATCTTGGTGGGATTGGCGGTATGACCGGATCATGTGGTATAAAAATAGGAGGCCTTGCACCCATCGAGTTAAAGAATGAAACTCATGCCAAATTAAAGGTTAAATATTCAGCTTTAATATTTTTTTGGTCGGCCGAGTGTTATCTTGGTGGTTTTTTTTTGCCGAGCAAATTTATAAGGAAAAGTCAGGAGGCGCGTGGCTTTAGCTATGCTCAAAATTTGAGTGCCTTTAGTGTGCTCTAAAAGAAAAAGTGTTTTTTATAATATATTTTAGTTGCTGAATGCGAATATGAAAACCATTTTTTTTTTCTAAAATAAAATGTTTGAAATTTTCGCTAAAAACGTTTTTTTTAGCTCTTTTTGATATAATAACATATATCTCCAAAACTAAATCACATTATACACAAAACCAGCCTTTTAATTAAAGATTTTGTTATTTCCTTTCTAATAGTATATAATTTGTTTGAATTAATGTAAAATTGTCGCCGTTACTTCCAAAGAAAGTCGAGAAAACTTCATTTTTACACTTGCTCTAATAATATACATTTGCATTTGTTTTTTTTTTTCAAATAAGAAAGTTTAAAATGAAAGAAAAATTGTTTATAAAAATTTTGAGCCCAAAGTTTCTACAATCGGACGAAAAATAAAAACTTTATGGAGCATTGAGTACAAGCACAAACCTAGCATTTTCAATTTCTACAGCGTAAGCTTCAAAGGTGCTCACATTTATGTATTAAAAAGTCCCCATTTGATTTATTTTTATTGTTTATATTGAGTGGTTCAATTATTTCAATTGTAGAGAAAATATCTTTATGAATAATTTCAGAATTATTCTGGGTTGATAATTCACATTAAATTTGTATGTATTGTAGAAATTAATATATTTAAATAGTATAAATCCATATTAAACTTAAATTTGTTAAATGAAAGCCATTTTAATGTTTAAAAAAAATCAATCATTTTATTATAAAAATAATTTTTTGAGTTATTGAAAATGGCAATAAAATTTACTTATTGAAAAATGTTGGGAAAAATATATACATATGTATGTTAGGATAGTTACAATATAATAAGATACAAGTATATAGTACAGTACAAGTAGATATGTTTTTTTCGTTTTAAGACATTATTTTTCGGTTTAGTTGTTTTTGGAACTTGACAAATTACAGATCGTATTAAAATATTTGTTTGGAATAATTTTCTTAAATATGAAGTGTTTTTTATGCTGTAAAGAGAGCCTTTCTCAGCAAAAATTGAAAAATGCGGATAGTAGTAGTGATGATTCCAAAAAAGAAAATATTTCACCCTCTATACTACATAAATTTAGTGAAAATACTTTTAAGAAATGTAGTGAAGTGTTAGAAATGCGTAAAAGACGTGGGGTTAAATACGGTGATTTAATATTAGACGAAAACATTATAACCGAGTATCGGTATCATATGCAGTGCTATAGAAAATGTATTTCGTTAAAATATGAAGTTAAAAAAGCTAGCTCCATTTTAGCAACAGATTCAACGGATGAAGGGGAGTGCATTGCTGGTCCTTCGAATATCGCTGATATTCATTTCAAAGTTGATGAGAGCGTAAGCTAATACTATTTATATATTTCCTTACCTTATCATAAATATATAGTTCAGTAATTTTAAGAGCTATATTTATAAACTCAATGTGGCTTTCTGCCACCGAATTTAATTGTCAAACCCAAAATCCTATTGATTGTGGATGGATGGTGAACACTGAAACTGGCTTTTTACAACCAAGTTGGTTTGAAGGTGAAGCAACACCCTTGAAAGTGGAAGACATTGTACAAAATGTTGAAAGCCTTGAAGAAGAAAATGAAATTTCCAATGATGAAGATTCTTCCGAATACAGCTCGGATGAATTTTCCGAATAAATAAAACTCAAAAAATTATTTTTATAATAAAATGATTGATTTTTTTTAAACATTAAAATGGCTTTCATTTAACAAATTTAAGTTTAATATGGATTTATACTATTTAAATATATTAATTTCTACAATACATACAAATTTAATGTGAATTATCAACCCAGAATAATTCTGAAATTATTCATAAAGATATTTCCTCTACAATTGAAATAATTGAACCACTCAATATAAACAATAAAAATAAATCAAATGGGGACTTTTTAATACATAAATGTGAGCACCTTTGAAGCTTACGCTGTAGAAATTGAAAATGCTAGGTTTGTGCTTGTACTCAATGCTCCATAAAGTTTTTATTTTTCGTCCGATTGTAGAAATTTTGGGCTCAAAATTTTTATAAACAATTTTTCTTTCATTTTAAACTTTCTTATTTGAAAAAAAAAAACAAATGCAAATGTATATTATTAGAGCAAGTGTAAAAATGAAGTTTTCTCGACTTTCTTTGGAAGTAACGGCGACAATTTTACATTAATTCAAACAAATTATATACTATTAGAAAGAAAATAACAATACCTTTAATTAAAAGGCCAGTTTTGTTTGTAATGTGCTTTAGTTTTGGAGATATATGTTATTATATTAAAAAGAGCTAAAAATCAGGTTTTTAGCGAAAATTTCAAACATTTTATTTTAGAAAAAAAAAAATGGTTTTCATATTCGCATTCAGCAACTAAAATATATTATGAAAAACACTTTTTCTTTTATAGCACACTCAAAGCACTCGAATTTTGAGCATAGCTTAAGCAACGCGCCTCCTGACTTTCTCTTATAAATTTGCTCGGCAAAAAAAAACCACCAAGATAACACTCGGCCGACCAAAAAAATATTAAAGCTGAATATTTAACCTTTAATTTGGCATGATTTTCATTCTTTAACTCGATGGGTGCAAGGCCTCCTATTTTTATACCACATGATCCGGTCATACCGCCAATCCCACCAAGATATCGCGAGGCCGACCTTTCTTAAATTAATCTGCTATATAAATATGATTGAAAAAACCCAATTTCATTCTTTAACTCGATGGGTGTTTAGCCTCGGTTTTTTCGGTGTAGAAATAACCCCCCTGCTCGAATCCCACCAGGATAAGGCCCGGCCGACCAAACTTTTTTTTATGTCCTAATTATGAACTATCGCTAAAAACATGAATTTTTCTTTAACTCGATGGGTGCACACTTTGTGTCACCGGCTCCCGGTCTAAATGGTTCTGAACCATAATTTAATTCTTAGCTTAATTGGTAATGTGCCAAACCAGATAACTAGATAATTATGCATATTTAATAGATCAGAGAGGGGTAGTGTAAGCTCAAAGCATTTTATGTTCTAAGTATCCTCTGGTTACTTCCAGTTCCCTAGATAAGTTTGACATATATTTCGAGCTGAATAGACTAGGCTTGGCTTCCATATACAGTTTTCTCTATCACATGGTTAAGCCATTTATTCCTCGCATTTTATTTTTTTTTTCAATAATAGGATTTCATAGTAGTACCAATTTGTTACTGCTGAAAATTTTTATGACAGCTCCATATGTGGTGTCAGTAACTGTATGTCGAAATTTAATTTCGGATTCGATAAATAATACACCTTACGCATCCTGAAAAACCGAGAACATAATTTTATCTGTTGATTTTTGAGTTTAACGACTATTTTCATCGATTTATATCATGCCATTTTCTGACTGTTTTGATCCGGAACTGATGTGAATCCTCCATATTTCAAATCTTTAGGTCAGTAAGACAGGAAAAACTAAAATCATTTTGGTTAAAAGTATGCTTTTCCAAAAAATAACAAAAAATAAGATTTTTAAGATTGATACAACAGGTATCTGTTTGGGTATAGATTTTTTCATTTACAGTTAATCCTTTTTTTGGGGAACCAATTAAAAAAGTTTAGAAGTAAATAAAGGTCACTAGAGGTCAAATTCGCTAAGTATGGTGTATGTTGTAATAATTTAAACTTTAATTCACAGTTAGTTTGGAGATTAAACTTGGATAGCAGTTCACTCTTGGAGAAAAATATATTTTTTTTTTCAAATGAGGTCGTTTTCCTTTGATTTGTTTGGTTAAGCGCTGCAATATCGATAGATTAGAGACTGTGGTTAGTATGGACGGAATTTTAAGCTAAGATTTTAATTCTTTAGCTCTAGGACTAATATTTATGTAATTGGTTCAATGGGTATGTTACGCATACCAGAGTATTGTTTCCATTACCTTAACGACTGATTTCATTGTCCTTCACTGTCCTTCAAATTCAATTTGCTTTCAAAAATGCACAATTGTGACGGTTGATTTGTCTCTATGATAAAATAGAGTATCCTTTCTTATTTATTGATGCAAGAAACTTGTTAAAACTGCAAGGAAAAATCTCATAGTTGATCATATGTGATTAAACGTCTCACTTATCTTGCCCAGATTTGGTTCATATCTAATTTTTTGTGAAAATTTAAAAAAACATTTTATTGCGATATGCTTATGACTTCATCTATTTCACGCATTTTAATTAATCGATCACTTCTATTGGACATTCCAAAAAATGTACATTATTTTGTCACTCTTTAAGGAATTTAATATAATCCTCGTACTAAATATGAAAGCACTATTATGTAACCTCAAAACATGAATATATGGCATTTTCAAATCTTGAATAAATGCTTACGGCTGAAGATTAAAGGTGCAAGCCTTTGAATTTAACTAAAGCAACCTTAAGTGATTCAGAATTTGGCTGAGAATCGAAACGATTTACCTTGGCATAGTACCGTTTAATATTTGCATGGCAAATAAATGATCACTTATTCTAAGCTTGAAAACAAATAAGATTTGGAACAAAGGGAACAGCAAAAAACTGATAACAGAAAACTGATAGCAGAAAATTAGTGTATATAATATTTCTACCCGACCAGACGACGTTTATGTAGTTTTCAAAGCAACAAGGATTACACGACTCTATTACTATTAATTGCTTTAAAAATTCATTCCAAAAAGAACCAGAAAATATTTAATTAAAAGTTATTTTACTTGTTTTCTAATTTATTTCTCGTACAGTTAAAAAAAAAAGCACACAAATTTTATTTTTTATAAAATAGCCCATTAATTAATGTACGAAAATGAGAAAAAATTTATAATTTACCTTTTATTGAGAACAAAAGAGAATAAATAAATAATTCTTTCTAATGTAAAAAGCATGAAAGTTCTTCCGAATATTCCACGGTTAATTAAACTTTTTAATCATATTGAATTGTGTCACCTAAGTATCTTAATTTTTTAAGCCTGATGTCCCAATTAATAATTTCAAAATATAATTTAAATTCCTTTCCAAGATATTTCTGTATATTTGACTTGAATTTGGAATAAGTTTCTTTTTTTATTTTGCCAAATTTTATCTAACCATATTTGATTGTCATGTAAATTTATTTTACCAAAATTTGAAGTAAATAGACTCAATGAAAAGTACTTTAAAAATTAATTATAAATATATAAAAAATAGAAATTAAGGCCAATAAAATTGTGTTTTTTTCTTAAGTCAAATTTTTTTAGTTATAAATTAGAAAAAGACAAATATTTTTGTCTTTCTCGCATCTATTTGTGTTTTTTTTTTATTTTAATAATGAAATTTTACCAAAGTATGATTTATTTATTTCAAGGATTTTTATTTTTTATAATTGCATTCAATTCTAGAATGTCCTGAGGTTGTGAAGTATCTACTTAATAATCAAAAGTAAAAAAAGAAGAAGAAGAAAAAAACAAGTATATAACTAACCAAAGAACTAAAATCATGGAAAATAAAACTTATTGTAGTTCACCTGTAATGATCAACCGTCTCACCTTTTGTTAATTGGTCTCATTCGAAAATGAAATTTTGATTGAACATTTCCGGCCATTATCATTATTATAGTCGAAAACTTGTTATTTTTGTTTTTGTTGTTGTTTTTTTCCTCTTTTTGTGTGTGTGTGTGTGTGTGTGTGTGTTCAAACTTTTTTATTTTTCTTGTAATCAATTACTAAATTTTAAGTAGTTTTTATTTTGTTTATGCTGAATTGAACAGGTTGCCTACTACACGATCATTGATTATGAAAGCCCATTTATGATCCTTTTGTTATAAGCAAGATCATTGTTTTAATTATTTTGAATATAGGAAGGATTAGGTCTAAGAAATTGTTAACAAGTATAATGATAACGAGTTTTTAATGAATTTATAACTTTATAGTTTCATAATTTGTTAATAATATTTTATAGCTATTAAAGATAATATATAAAAGAGATATTGTTTGAAAAAATAGAATCTAAGCCTGAGAAACTCGCTTTAAAATTAAAACAAAAAAAACAAAAATGTATGTATTATTTTATATTATACACTAAAATTGAATATTCTGAGAAATACTAGTTTTGTGATTAAGACATATGATCACTTTGACTTGTCAAACTTGAACATCTTTAATTTGTAAATTAGTAGCAATAATATAATAAAAGAATTATGTTCAGATATTGTTCACTATTATAACGTGAGAACATTAATCAGGTTTAATTTTTGATAATTATTAGATAATACACAATAAGAACTAAGACTTTACGTTGAATACTTAAAGCAGGGATCGGTAACTAGCGGCTCTGGGGCCGTATGTGGTTTGTACAATAAATCTACTATCATATTTTTGATAAATTGAAAATTAAATTTTCTTTTTATGAATGTTTGTACAGTTTAACACATTCTTAAGTACCACAGATGGTACACACATTATGTACATTGGACAGCCATCAGATGAATCAAACCAAAATAAAGGCAGTCGTCTAATGTCGTCAGCTACAAAGTACAAGTGCCGGTGGGAACGTGTTAAATAATCTGTGCATATTGACAAAAAACAGATAGGATTCATAAAAAAAATGTTAAAGTCGCTATTATCGAATCTAAAAAGAAGTTTCCGGGAAAAAAATATTTTCGGATATCAATTTAATTTAAAGTAAACAACGAAATCAGCTTTCACGAAAAATTCAGTTTTATTTAATAACTAATACATTTGTTCTTATTTTTAAGTAATTCCATAAGCCTGTTCGATATACTCCTAATTAAATATCCCAAAACATCTATAGCTTATTTTTCTCATACATTTGTAATCCTGTTTTTCAATTCGCTGAAAATGCGGATTTTTCGGAGTTCAGGTTCACAAACTTCATGACAAATATTGCTTTATATGTCCCAAATGTGGGCTTAATGTTGGCCAATTCAGAACACAAAACTCCGTTTTCTAAAAATCATGCTTTTAGAGAGTCAGGATATGGTGATTTTTTAAGTTTGGAGCTCGATAAATTTTAAATTTTCGTATCATTTTCCCATTTTCTAATTAGACGTAAACTGCATCCTAGGTTTGAGAGGTTGCACAATTTTCGTAGATGATGCTTGAATTTCACTGATTTACCGTAAAACTGCCTGTTTCGTTCGGAGAGAGAACTTTGAAAGACGATCTCTTCATTTTTCAATCCCTTAATTTCTAATGCCAAACGTAAAAGGTTTAGCGAACAGTTCACATTTGTAGCAATTTTTCTTTGTACCAAACCAGCATCTTTAAATTTTCACGTTTTAAAATCAGTTGAGTAAAAATTTTAAATTAATAATTATTTTAATTAGTTAATTTATTTTTTATATTATTTTTTGTCCACATGTTTCAATAAAATGCTTATGTTTTGAATTAACACAAGATGTTAAAATGAACACTTTGTTTTGAATTAGTTTTGATTTGAGGAATATAATTTATATCTTACTCTGCTTTATGTATTTAACAATCATGAATTGTTCTATAGTTTTTAGCATTAATTAAAAATCTCAAACTGGACTCACAACCAAAAAAAATCTAATAATTCGATCGAAAATGAGTTTTTAGTTTTAGCCGAACCCAGACCGAGAATAAAATAAACTCTCAGCCAAAACTAAGACCGAAAACGAGACTTAAAACACTACAACCAAAATAGGGAAAATAGTTTAAAATGTATAAACTTAGTAGTCAACATTTTTTTGTGTGCCAAACTTTTAATATTCAAAATTAAATAAAGTAATATTATAACACAAAAACAATAATTTTTGTCTTTTAAACAGTGTCGTCTGCCATATACTTGGACCATCTCACTAAAAACTTGTTCGCTAGCAATGCTGATAAAAAAAATTTTTTTAGCAGCTAATTTCAATACTTTTTACAGTGAGAAATGTCAATTCTTAAATATATTGACTTTGATTTGTATTTTTAGCTTTCTAAGAAAGTTATCTAGTGCTATTTCTAGGTAGGGTTATTACTTTTTTCACCGCTGGAGTTTGATTCATCTTCCATTTCGACCAAATGAAATAATATTAAGAATAAAGTCAGGGGTATGAAAACAATATAAAATTATATGAAAATTCTATTAAAAAAATTTCTCATGCGACTAAATTACCTAAATAAAGAATTCGGTTTTGGATTATGAAGTGATTCCTGAAACGATTCTGAATGAGATAGAACATAAATAAATAAATCAACTTATATTGAAAAAACAAAATCCCTTAGAAACTAGTTTTTTGTCACTACTTTAATAAAGTTTACTTAAATGGTAGGAATTTATAGATGAAGAAAGTAACAAATAATATTTCATAGAAAATTATAATACCTTAAGATTTCATAATGAATTTTTTTAATTCTAATTTAATTTCAAATATCATGTAACAAAAAAATAAATTCTATAGAATTATTTAAACAGACATCTACATAAATTATTAAATACATCATTGTCCGGCAATTAATGTATTTATCTTATATTACATTAGATGAATCCAATTTAAGTGTCACTTTTTATTTAATCAGAGTAATATATTTTTTAATATATTAATATATGTTTGTGATATTTTTTCACAAACTAAAAAAAATAAATATATAGTTATTTTATATAATTAATTTTAATATCAAATTATTACTATTACAATGAAAACTAATTAAAAAATGAATAAAATATTTTTTTATAGATTCAAGATTAACAACCAAAGAATTACCAACAGCTAAATGGCGTAGAGATCGCCGATTACGTAATACAGAATATCATCAGTCAATATCAACATCACCTTCATCATCTCCTCCAACAATTAATGTTGGTCATATAAAACCTTTAACTGAATCAACTAATACAACAGTTAATACAATTGAATGTCCTATTGATATGACAGTAACATCAACTTCAATTAAACCACGTAGTCCTCCACCACCTTATAGGGAACCACTTCCTGGTTCGACATTTGCATCAACTTTAGCTCGTCCAAGTGTAATTACACAAGCACCACCCAAAAGAGAAGGCCGTTGTATATCAAATTTAGAAAATGATAATCATGTTGCAGCAGGTAATTATTATTAAATAATAAATAAATATTTTATTAAATAAATAAATAAACATTTTAGAATCAATTTCAATGTGTGATCCTGTTATCGATGAACATTTTCGAAGATCATTAGGTGCCGATTATATGGTATTATTTAGTAAAACATCAAATGGAAAAAAAGATATTACAAATTCAGCAAGAACGGTAACAGTAACATGTACTGATACTGTTGGTACATCTGTTGATGATCATTTTGCAAAAGCACTTGGTGATACATGGAAAAAATTACAGGCTAATAAAAAATGATGGATAAAATAATTATAAGATCAAATTTAAATCCATACTTTAATTTAATTTAAAACTGTTGTGTATATTTTTCTATCTTTTTAAAGAATTGTAATTTTTTATTATTATTATTATTTTTTTTTTTTTTTATATTTTAAGAACACTGAATTCCTATATATTTAATTATGTTAACTGAGCTCACCATTATTATACATAAGTGTCAACTATTATATTAAGTTTTATTTTTATTAATAATCTTATTCAACAATTAATTTGATTTTAATTATGTTTGGGATTTAAATTTATAATTTTAGGATTGAATTTTTAATTTAATCTTATCTAAAAGTGTATTTTACCAAAAGCACATAAAGACGTGATATCTGATCAAAAATAAACTAAATCTGCTAATATTAATTTTTAATTTAATTTTATTTTATATGTATCCCTTTTATACACGAAAAAACTGATCTCATAGAAGGCAAATTTTTATTTATATGTGATGGATTATAGTTTCGTTTTTAGTATTATGTATATGTTAATTCTTTTTCAAAGATTTATTTATTTTATTTTGTTTTTAATTCTTTTTACTGGTATTAAACATGCCGGAGGTGTAAAATTTTATGCATTTGGGCTAATATCTAGTTCCAATTTTGTAGTACAAAAGTTATATCGGATTATTATGGTATTTTGGATATATTTTTATTAAATAAATCAGTATTTTAATTATGTTATTGATATTTAATGTTGCTTACAAAAAGCATGCCTTCAATTTTTTCATAGAGTAAAAAAATGAAGATATAGGTAGTAGTACCAAAACAAAACATGGCTAACTTATATATGTGATGACAGTCGGAAAAATTTGATATAAACCAAATTAATTTCAGTTAATCTAAATATAATATATTAGTCAATAAGTCATAAAACTGGCACATATAAACAAACTTCGTTTTGTTTTTGACAAAATTCGATTTTATTCTACAACAATCACTTATAAGCATAATAAATTCATTTTAATGCTCCCTCAACTCTTTTATATTGGTTGTATAGAACGAACTCTTAAGCTAACTTACAATTTTTTTTCAGGAGGATCATTTTACGAACAGCCAGTTATAGCATGGGGACAGATTTGTAGAATACGTTGGATGCAAAAGTAGCCATTCATGAAATTTAGACATTTTTTATTATTCATATGGGACCAGTTTTTTAGGATCTCTCTCTTAAAATGCAAAAATAACGTAATATAATAGTCTTTGTTGATATATTTTTTTCCTTTTTAATAGTAATCGATCAAAAATATAACATAAGCATAACAATGCCAACCGTCAATACAATAGTCTACGGACTAAGGTGTTTCGTCACCGCTAGTATGAATACCCAAAGCATTTACTGAAAAAATAATAAGTCTTACCAAAATTCTTCAATAGCAAAATGAGCAGGAATGAGTAGGCTGGGAAAAAAGTTCCTTAAACTATCCTTGTTAAAGAACGTTTTCAAAAAAAGAAAATCACAGATCTATGGCCCATAAAATTTTAGGCAGCTACCTGGAAGCCTAGATCAGAAATATGTTAAATTTACGATTAAAAACAAAATATGTTTGGCTGGAATCATGCGTACGGTACGAAGATTAAAAATATAATGTAATATGGGAAATGTCTCTAAAAACGTATGATGTTCCTTATCCCAATATCAATATTGGATATTGAGATCACCTTTAACAGCAAGAAATTATATAAAACATTTTTAAGCTTTTATATAAATAAAAATAAAAAAAAAATTACTTCGATTACAAATATTTCCAAGAAACATATGTAAATATTGGTGTAAAACAATGTTTTACTATTAAGTTCCCTCTTTTTAATTTAATTTATTGAAACTATTTCAATTTATTTTTTTCTCAGATTTTACACAAAATGTTTTTTTGTAAGATTTTGTTCGTAGTCTTTAACCAGCACCTACCTATCGACTCTTTGATTGCATGGGATTGCTGTGAAAAAGGTCATCAAAATTCCTCTATCATTTGCCGCAGAAGATAAAAGAATATTTTGGGCTCAGGAAGATATTGGCAAATGGATGTTATTTTGGGAATCACTCTCCATTCCAGGGATGTTTATTGGGGAGCACAATAGATCACAGATTGCAATGCATACTCGATTGCCAGATTATTTTTAAAAACGAAAAAATAATAATATATTTCTGGTAATTAGTTCTCTTTGACTTGATTGTCTTACTACAGCGGTTAATCTGTCCTTAAATCAGGATATCTGAAATCAATGAAAAGATAATAAGAAGCGGAATCTGTGTTTTTTAGCAAATGTATATTAAATTAGAGTTAAAAATTTGCTCTACACGTTAACATATGGTTGCCTAGAAAATAATGGCCGCAATAAGATATTTCCAATATTTAATTCATAAAATCATGCTTTATTTTAAAATTAACAATAAATACTATTTTTCACAAATATGACATTACAAAATTATTATATGTTATGTAAGTATTTAGGAAAAAATAAAAATTATAATATTTTTAATGCAAAAAAATTCCAAGGGAAAGATTTTTATATTGGCATTAATACTTTCACATTTTTATTATTCTTAAATTGAATTTAATTTATTCTTTTTTTCATTTTCTTTTTCTTCTTCTTAAGTACTTGAATAGAGTTTATCAGAGTTTTCGTTGGAAATATTAGTTCCGTTTGAAACTTCTTTATCTCCACAGATTTTTTTCACACATGAATCGTCAAGGGAGGTTTTTCTAGGGAATATCCCGAGTCAACAAGCAAGTAACAGTCTTTAAAAATCTTTTTTATGTTGATCTTATTAGCATTTGGTTAATGTTGTTTTTCTTCGACATGTATTTATACATCATTCCATTTTCCAGGCCTTGTGAATTTGATCTTGTTATATATTTCGTAAAAATTAAAAAAAAATTTGCAGCAATTTAAAATTTAACATAAAATTTTATACCTGTAATTTCATTTAAAGGCCTTTGCTTTAATGTTTTAATAACCAGAACTGTGTAAAGTTTGCTGCTGGAATCAAAATATGAGCTCCATTCTTACAGCCAATCAAATTAGAATAACTTCCTAAACCTTTTAATATCTTAAAATCCTTAGTTGTTTAATGCGTTATGTATGATTGTTAGTTTTATTATCAATTTACATATGGATAACACCATTTTAAATACACAACCGTTAAATACATTAAATATGCCTTAAAATTTACTTCAAGAGTTTTTTCTTAAAAATAGCTATTTCTAAATGCCATAACTAAGTATATTAAGGAAAGAATTCAATATTATAGCCACAAGTGCCTTCAGGCACTTCCGAAAAATGACATAAAGTCGCCTACACTTATGTTGTCACTTTTGTAGGCGACTAACACATTCAATGCAGGAGATTTAATTGAAAAGTGTTGAGCAAGTTTATAAGAGGACAATTTATTAGTGCACTCTGAGCAAAATATTGCTATTTTGATGGATTAAGAAGGCAAGAAAAGGTAATACGAAGTTTCAGAAATTCAAAACAACCTGGTAAGATGGAAGTTATGAAAACGCTCAAAATTTTGTACTTTTACAGTTCTGAGAATTTCGAAAATTATCAGCCCGCCTCTTGTTTGTCATCTTACCAATAAATATTTGTTGATCTCAAGTGTAACGAGTTTAATAATGTAATTTTATTGTTGATCATTTAAAAACAGTTCAAAACAGAATCTTGCGGATTAATTGACACTTTTTTCTAGTCAGTTTAAATCACACAAAAGGATGTAGCTTCTTCAGACTCAAGTATTTAAGTGAATATTCAAGACAAATCCTAGAAAAAAAAACAAAAATGGATTATTAGTCACTCGTATTGATATAAAATATTTTTAATGACGGAAATGATCACATCTTATATTAAATATAAAAATTTGATTTATTTATATTATTATTTTATTGATTAATTTTTAGTATCCTCAATATATAATGAATGGTTTTAAATTAAAAAAATTATATTAACTGGAGTTAATTTCACTTTAAGGCACTGATTTCGAATGGTGCTAGCATTTTTTAAATTAACTACCCACCAATCGACTTCAGTACCTTTTTCATGAAACATGTCATTAATTTACTATACTTAAAAGTAAAAAGATTTTACTTATTAAAATACAACAACAAAGGTTAGGAAAAGTATTGCGTTTAAATTTCAGTTCAATCATACCAAAATTAACGAAATTATTTGTATTTTCCTTTTTTTTTCTTAATTTATTTTTATTGCTTAACCCTTTTACTATCTTACAATTTTTCATGTACCAGCCAAAAGTACCTTGGAAACTATGCAATTTGAACGAAATTTTTTAAAATTACATATTTTTCTTAAAAATAAAGATATCTTCAGTTTTTTTTTTTTGTATTTTATTTTATAATAAATGTAATTTTATACAAAAAAAAAACATTCTCTAATAAGTTTTTCATTAACTTTATAACGAAAGGTTATAATTGTTTTGAAAATTAAAAACCGATATATCGGCTCATTTCTCGCAAAACTATCTATCTATCGATATATCTATCGGCTCAAAGGTAGTAAGAGGATTAATGAAAAATTTTTGCCGATTTTTTTAACGCATTAAATTATGTTTGTATCTTTCGAGAGCTACAGAAAATTAAGAAAATAAAAAATAATTTAAGAAAAAAACTCGATGGGGTTATCTCGAGAAAAATATCACCTAATAAATTCATTATGATTTTTTTGTTTCGCATAAGCCAAAGATGGATCATTGGATTTTTTATACAAGGTATTCTCGGAGATTCACTGCTAATATTTTACTTATAAAAGTATTTAATGAAACATATTTTGATTTGTATATAATTGTATAATAATTAATAAAAATAAATCAGCAATATCTATTTTCAAGAAGAAAAATCTTTTAAATATAGTATTATTTTTACACCCACATCGCCTTAAGCTTAAACTACTTAAAAGGATTGATATCATTTAACGTATATTTTAGTTTATTTTATAATAAAAAAATTTTCCACTAGAATAAATTTTGAAATGTCTCTATTCCCTGATATATATATTGAAAGGCGATTTGATATGATAAAATTTCAAAATTTAAATCGAATAATTGATTTTTAAGTAGTTTTTACTATTTTTTAATGATATTGCAATAAATTTTCAAATAAGCTTTTAATAAGTATTAAGAAATAGCCTGTATTTTTATGTTATTTTACTCAACGTGTCAAAATTCAAAATTCGATTAGTTAAAACCAAAAAACAAAAAATTGTAGAAAACATTTCATCAAAATATGCTACAAAAAGAAATATAGTTTTATTTTTTATTCAAATAAAATAGAAAAGTAATAAAAAATCAAATTTTTCCAAAATCTAATATAAATAATGATCCTTTAATATAATAACTACAGGATCAGAGCAGATATTACTATCACATCACTGTTACTATTTAAATATTTTAAAAATCCTTTCGTTTTATTATATATTATAATTTAAACTAATTATAAGCAACCAATCACTCAATCATTATAATTTACACTGACCACATAAAACTAATTTGCTTCAGTTTAAATGAGAAAAACAAGTTACAGATGAGATACCTTATACAAAAGAAAAAAACTAATATAAATATATATATATATATATATATAATGCAATTATTTAATAAAAGAACATTTTATATTCGATCCCCCACTTACTTCCAATGGGATATAATTCCATTAGTAAAAGGTAGAGGATATGTTTACTATAAAGACTTAAAGATGGGTATAAATTGTAAGGAATAGCTGAACCGAGACCAAAGATTGTCTTAGTTTACAAAAAAACACAAAAAACTATAGTTCATCTTCATACTAGATACTTTTTGCATCAAAGAAGCCTTGACAATTGTGACAAAATCAAAATAATTTTGAAATACAATATTTGTACTTGTTTTAATTTAGATGAAGACATTCTAAAACTATGAAATTTATTAAAATATTTTATATTATTTCTAGAAAAATAGTTATTAAAGCTTTTATTTTTTTATCTTGTTCTTTTGATTTTAATTTTCCTTAAAACAAGCAAACAAAAAAATTACCGAAAATTCCTTTTTATTTTCTATTTTTTGTGTGCATACAATTCTTTTTCATACTAACAAATATTAAAATTTATAATTATTTAAGGTTTCAATACATAAAATAGTTGGCAAGTAGAAGTAGTATTTTTTACTTAACTTTGTACAAATAGAAAAATTATTATTTTTTTTTTAGTAAGGTGACACTTAACTTAGATATCAAATTGTAAGCCATTGTACTTTTATATTTTCATCACTTACAAAGTAATTTGATATTAAGAGTTTTATTATTATTACAGCCTCCATAGTTTCCGTGCATAAAGCATTCGATATATATATATTTATATATATATATATAAATACATAGCTTTGCCGTTATTCCAATTCAATATCATCCATTAATATAATATAAGTATGTATTGATCAATTTTTATAAAATTACACCATTAATATATATCTTAATTAATTATTTATAGTAATTTTAATACAAATATAATAAATACTCTCTTAAATTCTCCATATTTGTATGTATGCTTTTGAAAATTTTTATATTAAAAAATTCCTTTCTCATATTCTACTTGAATTTAATTCATTTCATAATCGAATTTTTTAAATAGAATTATAATAAATCATAGTTTTAGCAAAAGAAATCAAGGCTAGTTAACCTATAAAATCTAAAAATTTCAAATTTCCACTGTCACTTTTTGAAATAAATACCTTTTTCTTAAAAAGCCCACGCTACTGCTTGTTATTTTCTTGTAGTGACTTATTATTGGAAGACTTCCCTAAAATTTAAGCTCTTAACATTCAAGAATTTATAAATTTTTATACTTTTTAATCTTATTGAAATTGTTTTAGTATACTTATATGTAATCTTTACCAATATTACCTTAATTATATCTTTTGGAATTAAGGTTCAAGATGTTGCAAGAAAATTTTTAAGTAAAAATGTTAAATAGTTTATTTTTTATAAAAATTCTTGTAATCACCCCAGTGTGTCAAGTAAGTGATTCCAGAGAAGTGTACCAAATAAAGGTTAAAAACTGATGCAATTATTCATACCAGATTCTATTGAAAAAGCTTTCAAATTAATGAAGAATAAGATTACTGAAACTTCTTATTAATGGACACAGAAAACATTTAAATAGTTTGTTGAATTTGATAGAATCATTTAAAAGAATACGCAATTTTACGCAAGCCTACCCTGTAATCCAGTGAAGAACTACGTTAATATATAATATTACAGGAATTATTTTATCCACTTTGGCAGTCGCCTGTACATCGAAAAATATTCAGGCTAATTTCAAAGTCTTAGAAATTTAGCCCTTTAATAAAGAAATTTCTATTAATACCAAAAATTATTATGAATATTCATCAGTGATATTTTAAACCCAGTGGAATCAAAGGAACATCAATTTTATCCATAACTGAATCTTTATAATTAGAAAAAAGTTTCAGATGAAACTTTTCATATGTTATTTCAACACAAAATAAAATTTTCAGACTTGATAAACTTCCAAAAACAGGCATTAAGATCATATATATATATATATTAGGTCATTCAATAAGTCCGTAGGATGACACATAGATGGCGTTACTTTTATTTTTGCATATGATTTTTACTTTTAGTACCAACCTTCAAATGATACGTGTACATATAAATTTGACAGCAATCTAACTATTATTTCGTGAGGTATAGCATTTTGTGTGAAGCAACTTTTGCTTTTGAAAAAAAATGGAAAAAAAGTGAATTTCGAGTTTTAATAAAACATTGCTTTTTGATGAAAAAAAATACAGTGGAAACCAAACAATGGCTTGATAAACATTATCAGAACTCTGCCCCATCGAGACAAATGGTAGAGAAGTGGATTGCTGGATTTAAATGTGGTCGTACCAGCACAAATGATGCAAAACGCAGTGGACGCCCAAATGAGACTCTTATTCCAGAAAACATAAAAAATTCCACAAATTGGTTATGAACGATCGCAAATTGAAGGTGTACGAGCTAGCTGACATTGTAAAGATATCAGATGGTAGTGTTTTTACCGTGCCGCGTGCCGCGTGAGCTCACAGTCGACCAGAAACAACAACGAATCGATGCTTCAGAGGAGTGTTTGGCGCTGTTAGTCCGCAATAAAATGGGATTCTATCGTCGATATGTGACAATGGATAAGACATGGCTTTACAATTACACACCAGAATCCAAAAGACAATCAGCTGAGTAAACGAATCAAATTCAAAGCGAGCAAAGACGCAACAGTCGGCCGGTAAGTTGATGGCGTCTGTATTTTGGGATGTGAAAGGAATAAGTATCATCGACTATGTCTAAAAAGGAACCACCATCAACAGCGACTATTACTGTTCACTTTTGGATCGATTAAAGGCTGAAATCGCAAAGAAACGGACACATTTGCAAAAGAAAAAAGTGTGGTTTCAACATGAAAATGCACCGTATCACAGATCGATGAAAACGATAGCAAAATTGAATGAATTGGGCTTCGAATTGCTTACAAACCCACTATATTCTCCAGACTTTGTCCCCAGCGACTTTTTCCTGTTTTCAGATCTCAAAAGAATGCTTGCTGGAAAGAAATTTAAGATCAATGATGAAGTAATCGCTGAAACTGAGGCCTATTCTGACGAGAAAGAGAAATCGTATTATAAAAGTGGTATCGAAAAGTTAGAAAATCGCTATACTCGTTGTATCGCCCTCGAAGGCAACTATCTTGAATAATAAAATCGAGTTTTGTCAAAATTTTGTTTTTTTCTTACTTATCCTACGGACTATTTGAATGAACTGGTATATATATATATATATTGTATATTAAGTCTTAACGAAGTTCCAGGTTAGTGTGTTTATTTATTTAAGCATAAATCAAATTAACAAAATAAAAAAATCATTCAAATTACGACAGTTAATACAAGTCAATGAACCATTTTATAGCTAACATTACTTCATTATTTAAATTTAAGAAAATAGATTCAAAAAAAATTTATAAGAAACAAAAAAAATCACAAAGTATGACCTGGCCTAAAATTGAAGACTATTTAAGCAAATATTGTTATCAAGGATATCTTTAATAATTTCTGTCTGATATGTTGGGATGAAACGTCAATTCTAAAGTGGGTAATAAAGGAAAAAAGGATTCTCAAATGATTATTATTAGCATTTGTTAATTATTTATTGTTATTATTATCCTTAAATATGGATAATTTTAGTGTTGATTTCTGTTTCTTTATGTTAACTTTTTTCCGTTTTTGTTATTGTTAGTGTCTCGAAATAATTATTATTATCTTTTGAATTTATTAATAATAGATAATAATTGTTATTTTTGTTAATGATTGTAAAAAATTTTTTAACATCAACAATTAAAACTAATTGTTATCAATAATAACAATGATAAACAATAACACAAAAGAATTAATAATAATAATAAGTAATAAATCACAATCAACATTAAAAATAACAATAAACAATAATTAAATAAAAATTAATAATAACTAAGAAACTTTAAACGCGTTTTTCTCGAAACTACTTTTTTCGAAATTATTGTCAAGTTCTACTAAACTGATTCACTTGATTTTTATAACAAATTTTTACTATTTTTAGAAAATTCGGAAAAGTAAAAATACTTCTCTTCTTTTCAAACAGCCGCAGTTTTGCGTAAAAAATTTTTTTTCAACTTCTGTTCAGTTAGTACGATAGCAATAATCTTTAAATCAATAATACTGTGAGGGTTACAATCGTGACAAGCTTAGCGCATCTTTTTTTGAGAGCCCCCAACTCATCATCCTGTAACTTTTTAAATTTTTAATTTTTTCATTAGCTTTTCAGGCATTAATAAATATCGTGACAAATATTGGAATTTAAAAATATTGTTTGTTTTTTTCTTCATTGAACATAAGAAACACCTAAAATTCATGTCTCTAGACTAGAATACTCTTAAGAATAATAAACAATATTTTATAAAAATTAGCAACCTGTATTCAAAAAAATTTTCATCACGCTGATCAATGACCGACCAGTGATTGTACCTGACTAAGTTTAGCCTACAAATATTTCGTCGGACATCCGAATAAGTCAGGTTCCTTGCGGATGTCATACAGAGTGAGTATTTGTTTGCTCTCTTGTTAAAGTGTCGTCAAACTTATGAAAAATCATTCCATGAAAAAACAACAACAAAGGTAACAATGAATCAAGTAATAATGAAATTATTAAAATGCTCGGTCAGATACAGAAAACCCTCGGGCTGTTAACAAGGAGAGTAGAAAAACTGGAAAGTATCTCCAAGCCGCTCAACATAAAAATCAACAAATTTAAAAAAAATGATTAACACATTTCTGCGCATTCTAACATGGAACGCAAATGGGCTAAGTCAGCGAGCCCAAGAACTAGAACTATTTTTAAATAATTCCAACATTGATATTGCTCTAATCTCAGAAACACATTTTTCACATAAAAGTTATATAAAAATAAAGGGGTACAAAGCATATTGGACTACACATCCAAGCGAACGTGCTCGTGGCGGAACAGCATTATTTATCAAGAAAATATTAATCATTTTCAACAGGAAGAAATAAGAGAACCATATATTCAAGGCACTATCGTTACAATACAATATAATGAAACCGAATTTCATTCATCACGTGCTCCAACTTACTGGCCTGCTGACAATAATAAAATTCCTGATTTGATTGACTTTTTTATTTCGAAAGGAGTAACATCAAATTGTACTGAAACAAAGGGAATAATTGATTTATCATCGGACCATATCCCAATTATACTGAAGCTAAATGCAACAGTAATAAAAAAAAGAAAAATCTCACGAATAAAAAGACTAACTGGGAAATATTTCAAAATGAACTTGATAATTTAATTGATTTGAACGTGAGGTTAAAGAATAATACTGAGTTAGAACAGCAAGCGCAAAGTTTCATCAAAAACATTCGCCTAGGGGCTAACAAAGCAACCCCTATACCAAGTGACAGACCAGAAGTAGAAATCACCTGTCCAATCGAGATAAGAGAACTAATAAAGGACAGACGTAAAGCAAGGTGCTTATGGCACAGAACAGGAAATCCCGCGGACAAAACAAAATTCAACCAAATGAGCAATCGAGTCAATAAGCAAATCAAAGAGTTCAAGCAGGACTGCATTGACGAATATTTATGTGAATTGGGTCCTAATGCAAACAAAGAATATTCACTTTGGAACGCAACTCGTAGAGTCAAAAGACCTCTTTCTCAAATACCACCTATTAAAAATGCGCAAGGACAGTGGGTAAGAAGGAATGAGGAAAAGGCTGAAGTATTTGCCCAACACTTACAATACATTATACATTACATTAAAAGACCATAACATCCAATCTAATATTGATCCAATACTAATGCACCAACCAGAAATGCAAATCAAAAGTTTCACCTCTTATGAAGTAGCACAAGAAATCAGTAACAACTTGCACCTCAATAAAGCACCTGAAATAGATGAATTATCACCTGGGCTATTCAAGGAACTGTCGGGGAAAGCAATTATCATGATAACGTATTTGTACAATGCTTGTCTTAGATTGGAGTACATTCCTAATTGCTTCAAATTGACACAAATAATTATGCTCAAAAAACCTGATAAGCGAGCAGAGCAAATAACGTCGTACAGGCCAATAGCACTAATACCTACAATATCAAAATTGTTTGAGAAACTTCTGCTTAAAACACTTAAACTCCTCATTCATATTCCAGACTTTCAATTTGGTTTTAGGGGTAAGCACTCCACGGTTGATCAAATCCACCGTGTCACAAATGTAATCGAGAAAGCATTCGAAGGGAAAAAATATTGTCCAGCGATATTCCTTGACGTATCACAAGCTTTGGTAAAGTATGGCACAAACATATATCATATTATATAATATAAAAAAGTTGGAAGCTGAACGTTGGTTCAGTTAAACCCGTACACGTTACAATATTTTCAAAAATAGTAATAAATTAACTATGTTAAGATTGTACTGGGCATATCCGATTAGGGATGTTATTTAAAAAAAAAAAAATATTTTTCTGACCAATGTTATTAAATTTATAAATTTTCTTTCATAAAAGTAATAAGAACGGAGCTAAAAATCCTTTACCTTCTATTTTATATACGTCGATGTCTGATTGCATTCTGGATCTTATTCTACCTTTCTAAGATTACAAAATCTTAAACTCATTTTGTAAATAATCTCAGAAGGTCTAATAAGGATATAAACGAAGATTATTTTAATTATTTTAAAAATTTGTAATATTTCAATAACATTCAACTGGCTTGAAGAAGTTTTTTTCTATTAAGACTTTGTAAAATTTAACAGTATTTTGCCCTCTTTAAAGTTTTCTAAAGTTTTAGGTTCTTTAATAAACCAAAACTGCTACTAGCTAAAATATATTCATAACTTTTATATAAGATTAGAATTTCAAAAAAATAACCCCAAAAGAGAATTGAAATAAACTTTAAAACTTATAATCCGATTAAAAAGTAACCCACCCATACTGTTCAAAAAATAGAAATTTTCTTTAGGATTCTAAAAAACTATTCTCCCACGTGTTTGGTTAATTATTTTCTTTTGTCGCGCAAATAATTGAAATTCCTTGAAAATGCTTCTTGTACGTGAAATCAAAGTAAGCAGCTTTCAAGAAAACTTTGCGGGGGTGTCAGTTAACAACAACCAAAGGACATATACTACGCATATAGAAATATTATTCAAGCCAATAGAATATAATTTCCTTGAATTTGATTAACATATACCTCCCAGAGTTTTCTATAATTTAATAACCCAACGTATTTTAGTACAAAATTGGCTTTCCTATCTGTTTTGTTTTGAATATATGTATATATTAATTCAGGATAATTTTATTATTTTTGAATATAATATGAATTTCTTAGAACTGTTCATACTGAAATCCAAAATTCTAGAAAATTTCATGCTGTTAAGATTTATTTTTATATTTTAGTAAATACCTACACAAGTTTTATATTTAAACAAAAATTTTTTTATAAATTTTATTTTATTTTTTCATTCATCGATTTATAAAAAAAGATAAAAATAGCTGTTATTTAGTTATCTAAAAAGCAATTGTTATAATGCAATGCTTACGTTTTTTGGATTGAAATTATGTTCAGCATATTTTTTATGTCGCTAAACAGGATAGTAAAGCGATCCATCATATTTTTTTGATTGTTTATGGGTAAGCAAGCAAGCAGAATAACTACTAATCTCTGGTTTCAACAATCAAGGGACCCATTTATTGTACCAAACACTGTTCAATCAATTTGTCTCTGACTTGTGTGTCAGTATTGGAAAATTTTGCCCTAAGAAAAATTAGTGTGTGTTTGAGAAGAAAAAAACAGAAAAAACTAAGAGAACAAAAAATTGAAAACTTAAAATCCTACTCTTTAATGATTATTAATTCAATATGATTCACACAATTCAAATAGAAGGAACTAATGGGCTGAACATGAAAATTAACAAAAGGGTTGCAAAATTGTATGGAAATTTAGTGAATTAAATTGACTTTAAAGTATAAAATTTCATAATCACTAAATTTCTATATCAATATCAGTGGATAATATTTTAGATTATTTAGTACCCTTGAGCCACAATATCGACTGCAACTAAGGGATGAAAGGAGACTACAATAAAGAAAATTAATCGGTTTAAAAAAAAAGAACACACAATAAAATTAATTTTTTCAATTGCTATTTTTAGTTTATTTTGATAAACTAAGAAAAATTAGGCATTTTTTTTATTTTAAATTTCTTTTATTTTAATTCAGGTTTGACAAAGTAATCTAATGTATTAATGCCAATTTATAACCTATTAATGAGCAATACTAAAAATAATAATAACCAAATTTCGATGTGTTTTAACTAATTACAACAAGAAATACGAAAAATGGTGCAAAATGCAAATGAGAAGTAAAAACACAGGAGCTGTTTTCTAAACCTAATAAAATTCACAGACACAAAATGCGTTTGGCAAACGTAATGGAGTTGTAAAATCTGTTTGACAATGTTTACTATAATAAATGAGCCAATAAATGTCTGTAATTTGTTTTTATTTTAGAATTTGAATCTTTTTCGAATTGAGTAAAAAAAAAATTTCTTTCCTTTTGTATTTTATGCTAATGTTTTAGTCTGAATATTCAATATCTCTCCGACCTTAAATACAAATTTTAATTTTTTCCGGTAGAAACTAAGACAAAAAAAATACCTAAAAAATAACGCCAGTCTCGTGGTCATGACTTTTTTTAATCAAAACACTATTAAAATGCGGTTATATATAATATATACATATACATATATATATATATGGGTTGGAAAAATTTAAACCTAAATCTATAGATAGCAAAAGTTTTCATGTAGAGTATGTAATAAAAAATATCTAATCAAAATTGACGATAAAACTTTATCATAAATTTAAGAAAAATGAAAATAAAAATAAAACAATAACAATTTAATACAAAATTAGCATTGGGGGCGTTGCCTGCTCTTTACTAAACATTTATTTATACAGCAAAAATATTCAATTTATCGCTACGTCAATTTCATTGAAGAAAGCTTCACTTATAAATACCAAAAATGCACGTGGATATTATTTTTATATATTTGTAATATTATAAAATCTAAGGATCTTTTTTGGAGGAAATATAGTCTGTTAAGGGATTGTGGCCTATGCATACATATGTATATAGATTAACAAAAATTGCAAGATATGATTCATTCTATACCAAAAAACATGTCTTTGCATGTCAAATACGGTAATAATATCCCAAGGCATATGCATATACTATATATATGCAAATACTAGTATGTACACATATTTCAGGCTCTAAATTGTAAAAAAAAGAAGATAAATATATTTTACTGAATGATTTTGGCGCTTATCGACCGATTCATGAATGAAATTACGGCCAATTGTAATTTCAATAAATGATTGAACAATATTGATATTAAAAAAGTATTTACTTTTTTTTTGTGATGACTTTTAAATTAGCTTAACCATCATTTTGAAAATGTAATTAATATTATTTTGCAATCTGCTAGAATTATGCTGGAATTCAATGAATGAATAAAAGTATGACAAACTTCAAAAAAATTTTGTATAGGAAGAAAGGTAAAGTATAGAGAATATTAATGGAATCCGTACTGCCAGATTTTACAAATAGATACAAACGAAATATAAAAAAATTTTAAATTGTTTTTGGTTCATTAAAATTAGTTCCATAAAATTCTGTCAAAAAATATATCGGACTATTGGGACAGACTTTAGAATTTATAGTTTTTGATTAAAAAATATATATTTCAATAACTTTTATTCCTTCAACGTAGTAAAGTATTCAGTCATCTGAACATCAAATATCAAAAATCACTTGTCTGGATTGTTTTTTAGTTACAAATGTTTGGGTTTCTTCCCTTGTCTTTTATCTCTCTGGCCCAAATATAATATATCAGCTGATTGTCTGCTTTACCCAGTGTATAAATATGACCATTATTTGTAGTGAACGGCTATGGTTCGGTTTCAACTAAAAATCTTTAAATAGATGCTTACAGGATTATTGAGCTGAATTTTTATATAGCCTTTTTATATTAGTACTAATGTGCTAAATATTTAAATGTGCTTATATAGGTGGGGCCGTACCTGCTGGTTTCTTCCATTAATACGGACACGACACTAGATTCTTAAATAGACAAATTGCCTCTAGCAGCAATGAGATTGGGCACTAAAAGGTCTGTGATGCCCTTAGATTTCCTGGGCTGCCCGCGTGCTACAATAAAAGTATCAACGTGTATTTCCTAGACCGAGAGGTTCGGGTAAACCGCTAAGTCACTTCTTGCTTGGGATTTTGAAATGAAACTGTTCACATGAACTTGGGATTCCCAGTAAGTGTGAGCCATTAACTCGCCTTGATTATGTCCCTGCCCTTTGTATATTCCGCCCGTCGCTACTACTGATTGAATTATTTAAAGATCTGATACATAATCTCTAATGTGAAGTTATAAGCTAAGCCTATTTGCTTCACCTAACTCAAGGCATTATTTCTCCTGCCATTCTTTACATTTCTTGTTTTTGTAATCAATAATTTTTGCAAATGTATTTCTTATTTTGTAAATATAGTTTAAAATAAAATTTTAACAGTGTAGATTGTATGTATTTATAAATTTGTTGGTAGATATGGTTTCGTAGTATAAATTTAACATTATGGCCCCATTAGAGTTTTATTAATTTAAAAGTAAAAGCACTCACATTGTAATATATGACGCACTAAAATATCTCATTTTCCTTTTCGCATTAAAATTTAAGATGCTAAAAAGGCCTCTGGACTGATCAAATGAAAATCTCAAATTTAGATGTTAAGGGAATAATAATGAATGTTAACTATTTTCATCACTTAAGGTTTCTCATACTTCAATGCCTACGAGTAGCTGTAAAATTACATTTAAATTATGTTTTTATGTTCTATACCTCAGGGCTGGGATTCTGTCTCGGTGAGAAGTGAGAATGAGAATGTCAAATTTTGACATATTTGCCATACATTATATGTTTAAATGTTTAAATTTATACTCACAAATGGTCATTTCCATATACTTTACATAGGAAGAGAGAGAGAGAGACATGATTTGGAAAAAATAGAGAATAGTCCTTATAATAGTGATATCCACTTTCTTAATGACAAAATACTGTTGAATGATAGGAATTGATCTTTTATGCGATCTGATCCACTGTTAAATTGAATTCTTTTTGGTCTAGTAGTGACTCATAAGTAAATCATATATGTACATATATGTATATTAATGCGGACAAAGCTATTAAGCACTGACCTGAGAATTTGTGTGATGATATAGGAGTCTGTATTATTTTGTGCAAAATAATAGGATGAACGAATATGCGTTTTTACCATCCATTATAAGAAAGTTCAATTATTTTAATTAAATCAGCTGATAATATAAAAAAGCCTTTAAATAGTTTCAATTGTACACAAATAAATGATTTTTATTTAATATTAATAAAACAAATATAACAAAACACTATTTTGATATCATCTGGCAGCACTATTATTAATGTACTGACTTTACCTCTAAATACACAGAGCTATTCATATATATATATGTATATATACCATTAAGAGAGAGCAAAAGAATAAAATCAGCCTCGCCCTTTCATACTATATAAATAAAATCAAAATTGAAGCAGTAAAGCAGTTTCTTTTTCGTTTTGTTTCGTTTTTGTTGTTTTCATATACTATTGTATATGAAAACAACATGATGAACCCTGCATAATTGTGTAGGAGGTTAGTTTAGTTAGTGAGCTTCTGATTTGTACATCGTGTTTAATGTGAATGCGATTGTCATTCTGTTAAGGTTTATCAAGATAGGGACATAAATTGTTCAATATTTTTTTTTTGTCATTACATCTTTATAATTATTTATAATAATTTATTAGAAATTGATTACTTGAAATAAACAAAATTTGTTATAATTTTGTGTAAACAAATAAAACAAAAAGAACTCTTTTCAAATAAAAGCGGGAAAATTATTATAATTGTTTTTGTTTTTTGTTTGTTTAATATATACAAGTGAAATTAATTTATTATTTTATATCATATATGTATTTTAATTAAAATTAATTCTCTTATACTATATAAAAATGCCTGAAAATAAAATTGATACAGTTTCTAAAGAATGGTTGCAAACAGAATTACGATTAGCTGAAAAAAATTTAATAATTTTAGATTGTCGTAGTTATAATGAATATATAGAAGGTCATATAAGATCAGCTGTTAATTTTTCAATTCCTAGTATTATGCTAAGACGTTTAGCAGCTGGTAAAATTGATATAATATCAACAATTAAATGTCATAATTTGAAACAAAAAATTCAAACAAATTATAAAATTTGTATATTTGTTTTATATAATGGTAATAACGGTAATAAAATTAGTTGTAAATTAAATAACAGTAATAATTCAAATTTAATAGAATATAAATACGGAACTAATTATAATACTAGTAATAGTGCTGATAATAGTGGACATTATATTAATTTAAATAATATTTATAATAGTGAAAATCGTTCATCAAATTATTTGATTGAATGTAAAGAACAAAAAATTCCAAATACAACAAATCAGTTGACAAGTAGCATCAATTGCGTTTATAATGATTTAACTAATACAAGTATAATTAACGTGTTGCATCGCCGATTAAAGCAAGATGGCTGTCATGTTGTATGTTTACAAGGTAAATTCATATTGGAATAATATATATTTAAATTATTTATTTTTTTTGTTTTGTTTAAGATAAATTAACTTATTTTATTATTATTTTTTTTTTAACTATATAAACAAATATAAATTTTGTAGTTGTAATTTTCATTATAATGTGTAAAAAATTTCAAATTTCATTATGTTTAGTTTATTTAAATTCAATTAAACATTTATTATTAAATATTAAAATGAATTGAAAATTTTTTATTAAAATGTTGACAATTTTTACCGTTTTACTATAAACATTTTATTAAAATTTAATTAAGAAAGCAAATGTCCTGTTATTTTTAATTATATTTTGATTGTTATTGTTCCAATTGGTTTGTTTTCTATATATAAATATTTAAATCTGGCAACATTGCCTTATGTAGCTGCTAATAATGGACCAGTTTTGAAGGTCATCTGCCTTTTTTTACTATCATAATTGCCTTATTGATAAATGCTTAGATCATGATTATTGCAAATATTAACAATAATGTGACAATTAGATATTTTATTTTAAAACTTTAAATACTTCCGTTATTTTATGTAGCCTTTTAAATATTGTCAATTTGTTAATTTTAATTAATTTGATATAATGTTAAATGAAAATAAATAAAATCAATGATTTTATCTTTTGTTTTTTTATAAAACTCAAAATTTAAGTTTTATTTATCAATATTTATATCTATTAATTAGAACTTATTAATATTCAAATACAAAAGCTAAAAAGTTATTGACGGTGAGGAAAATTTGGGTAGCTAGGAAATATTTTCAAATTCACTATCACTTTCTGAGGACTCCTGAACATTTTCTTCGTCTAAAACTCCATTAAAGTTCTCATCATGGACACTGCATACTTCACTTTCAATTTCTTTTAGACCACCTTCATTCTCATAGAGTTCATTATCCTCAATATTCATTCATATATTATTCAGGTTTTTCAAAATTTCAGAGATTTTCAATCGTTTTGCCATTTTCTGGGCTTATAAAAATAAAATCAGAAACAGTGATTACATAAAGATTATATTCTTAATAATTTTTCTTATCTTATTTTCGTATCCAGGACTAAATGAACTACGAAATATACTTTCGAATCACCATTTCATCGAATGCCAAAATAAAAATTCTTAAAAACACTTTGTAGTTATACTAAACGAGTAAACTTGTGAACGGTAAACAAATTACAGGATGATTTTGCACTTTAACAGCTGCTGGTATAAGTCGTCATGATACAAAATTATTTTTTATTTGTTGATTAAAAAACAAAGTTATATTCATCATACTATTTCTTGAGTTATTGTTTCAAAAGTCATGACATTTTTATGAGTAAAAAAATATAACATGAAGTAGGAACATATTATTAATAAATTGATTTTCAAATGTTTTCTTAAGTCTACTAAAAAAGCTAAATCTAAAAAAAGCAGGTTTCTCTTATAAATATTTTTATTTCAGTTCTCAAACCGTAAAATCTTTTGAGCATTTTCTCCTTGCTGAGCTATCTAAATTCTGTATAATAAATATCATCTCCAAATTCAGTGCCCATTACCTCAAGAAAGTTTTGAAATTGTCTATGATTAATTCCTTTTGCTCTTATAAAGTTAATGGTTTTTATAACATCACTTAATACACTTTGCATATTTTATATTTTTCCACATAAATCGCCCTGATGTAAAATTCAATCTGATGATTTTTAATCGTACGACTTACAATTAGTTTGTTATCATTAGGCCGTTATCCTTAGAGAAGCTATTTAAATAAATAAATTCAATACAAATTGGAAAAGTTGCTTTGTCGTGTAAATTTGCTTCCATAAGGATCACGACCCCATGATTATAATTAAGAATAACTACCTTTTTTTAATAAGAAAAAGAAAACAGGACATAATTTTTAAACCAAACTAATCATAGATAAAACTAATTGTTTTTAAGAAAATGTATATAAAATATTAAAAAGGGCACATACCTTAAAAACAAAATTTATTAAGTTTATGGTTATATTTCTTATTTTGTAGATATTTTTTATTAGGAAAAGGGTTAAGGTACACCTTATTCTGTTTTTACACGGTAAAAAGTTCCCGATAAATTCGTGTAAAAAGTATCAATAAAAAAATTAGATTGGTTCTAGACACAAAAATTTAAAGAAAAAAATGTAATCGTAAGTATTTTACACATGCCGAAAAATCTATAAAATTTATAAATTTAGAAAAAATTATATCCCGGGCTGATATTCCTGGAAATATGGGTGAATCATGCTTCGACATATTATTTTCTACGTAAGTCGCTAAAATAGTAGAGGAAATTATTATTATTTTTTATTTTGTTGGGTTGGAAATTTGTGTCATTTACTTCTACATTATTTACCGCCCAAAAAATAGCCTGCAATGCATATTCGGAAGTGTTTTAAGGTTTATCATACTGTATAAAATTATAAAATCAAATCAAAAAACCGAGTTTATATAGTTTTCCCTCCCCTCAACAATACGGTACACGTGACAGGGAACGTGTTGATAAAGTGATTCAAGTTAAATTAAAATTCATATTTAATTTTTTATTTATTATAGCTATTAAAAAACATTACTTTCAAACTAAACTTCAAAATGCCTGGTAATAAGAGAAGTTCGAATAAAATAAATTAGCTTTCAAATTCGTTGCAATCTGAAGCAGTATCGCCATCCTATACAATATTGTATCAGATAGTTGTGATAGTTGACCTCTTGCGCTATTAATTAAACAGCAATTATGTTTGCTTATCCCACCGAAAAAAATGCAAAGGTTTTTACTTGCTAATTGTCAGGCTCTAACATCTAGCTGGACGGAAGGCACTATGAATGAGTAAAAATCAATAGAATATTAATCCAATAATTTTTACTTTTAAAATTAACAATATCTTATAATTTGTTATTAATAATTCATTTGAGTGTGGTCAATTTCAAAACAATCAGGAAGGTACAGGGTAAAAAGCCAATTTTTGCACTCCTACATGGTTTCACTGCATTTATAATACTTTTCACATAACTTGCATCTTCGTCGGGGACTTTACTTATTTTTTTGTAGTTAAAATTTTCCGGGGGGGAATGTGTCCATTTTTTGCTTGCAGACGTAGTGATACACACCTGAAGACAAAATTTCAGGGGTTCCATATTCAAGACTATTTACATTTTGTAAGATTTCTTCGGCAATATCGAGCCGAAATTTAAAAAAGGAATATTTCCTGACTTTCGAGACTGGTTGTTATCTTTGACAATCAAAACAAACAAAAGCATTAAAAAGGATTACTTATGTCCATTAAATAAAAAATATGTTTTTCAAGTTTTAATAAAATTTTCGCATCAAAGAGAAGGAAGAGAAGCAATTATCTTGAAAATCTGAAAATGAATAAGGATAATACTTACTAAAAATAACAATGAAACTATTACTGTACTGACTAGTTTTTAATTAATTATACCGTTATAAATCTAATATTGACGGCTAAGGCTGCCTGCACAGTGCCGGCTTATAGCCGAGCTGACGCCGATTCCGATACCGAAGATTATAAGCTCGTTATGGGTAAATCAATACGAATATGCTCAAAGTATTCAGAGTGCAAGCCTACGAAAGATTATTTTGAAGATTATTTCAGCCTAGAACTTGTTTTGAAGCTTGTTTTGTAGCTTGTTTTGAGGGATGGAGGATATTGTATGTGTGATGCATTCCTTAAATGTGTTGGTTTATTTCTATACATATTTGTGGTAATGGCAAAACAAAAACAATACGTTCGTATGACAAAATATGTATATATTAAATAATATATATATATATATATATATATATATCATATGGCATAATATTGCAAAATATGACAAATAGAAATTTTAGCTGTCTATATGAACTATATATTTCGAATTTTCAGGTAGAAGCAATAAAGAAAATTACATTAGCCTTTATCCTTTGTTTATATATTTGAAAAAGTGAAAATACCAGAGGTAGACATTATGATTCACTCTCAAGGGTTTCAAATTTCAAAATATACACTCTTACATATTTACTTTAACTATTTTATTGCCGGCAAAATTCGTAAGAAGGACGAGAGGTAATAAAATACGTAAACCCTTGCAAATATAACTGATATAACAACTGCAAGGACAAGAGTTTAATACGCAAAAATAATATTCCCTTTCTTGGAAGGAATTTACAACTATTTTTTCAGCTTCAAGTAGAAAAAACAAAATTCTCGAATATATGCATTAAAATCTAAAAAAGAAATACTACTCTTTCTTTCAATTCACTACAGTAGTTTAAAAAATGCAGCTAATTTTTTATTTTTCCGGAAAATAAAAATATTGTTAACATTACACTTTATAACGTATTAATTAAAAAAAATAATAAATATTAACTGTATCGTTAAAAAAATTATGGAAAATAGCCTTTTTTTGTACCGAATTAACCTTACTACCCCCTTAATTCCTTTTGTTATTGATACTCTGTTGCCCATGAAAATCTTTTGATAAAACTCAATGCTGAGTCATAAATATAATGTTTTAAGTTATTTTTTAATTTCAAATTATTACCTTTTTAGAATATATGCCATTTTATATAAGAAAAACAGATTTAACAGTATAGATTTAAAAACAGAATTTTTATACAGTTGTCTGTGGCAATTTTTATAAATAAAAATTTTTATATATTTGAAATAAATTAAAAAAAAATTAAAATAAACAAAATATTTTAATAACATTAAAAAATAAAAAAACGCATTGAATTCTAATTTAAACCCACCAAGCAGTAAATAAGGACAACATTTCATGAGCCTACTCAGGCTGATTTCAGCCGACAACCAGTACAGAATAAGCTAATAATCTTCAGCCATCTCAATCATCTTTAATAATCTTTCCAGCCAGTCGCAGTAAGCTTGCACTCTGAACACATTCAGCCGATTCCTATTAATTTGCCCATATCGACTAAATAGTCTTCGGCGTCAGCTCGGCTGTAAGCCGGCACTCTGAATACGTTTTTTGCTGTAATCTCGGAATCGGCGTCAGCTCGGCTATAAGCCGGCACTGTGCAGGCAGCCTAAGTAATTGTTCTAATTTCATATTTGAATAACGGTTTTTAGTTAAGGGTTAAGTACAATTAAGAGCTATTTACCAATCCGCAAAATAATAAAACGTAGCAAGTAATATTTGGTATCGCAAGAAAATTTAGTGGACGTGCGACATGAATTGCTCAGTTGTACGGGAAAATTTTGAACACTAAGGACTCAGTTAAGAAAAAGATGTTCGCCTGGAGGTAAGTAGAAAACTGTAAGAGGGCCTAGAGTAAGTACCGGCTTTTAGCCGAGCTGTCACTGCTTCCGATACCCAAGACTACAAAGTTATTATGGGTAAATCAATAGGAATCTGCTGAAAGTGTTCAGAGTGTAAGCCTACCAAAGATTAGATTATCGCAATGGAAATTGGTGTCAGCTCGGCTGTAAGCCGGCACTCTGCAGGCAGCCTAAGAGGTTAAGGAGCTACTTAAAAATATTTTCGTAATCAAACGTTATACATTTTATAGACGACAAAGCCTGACATTTGTCATTCATTGGTGTTTAAAAGGGAATTCATCGCTGGGTTATTATTATCTTATCTATATTTTCTCGTCTAGGAAGTTATTATAATTAATAAAGTCAAATTTTAACATAAAAATTTTCTACAGTTCAATTTCCATAATGAAAATATCTCTTCATATCTATTGAATTTCCGTTCAAGTTAACAGGTTAATATTTTATAATAATTTCATGTTTTTTGTTTTTCGTGCATGCTTCTCGAAATAACTTAACTTCCTTTCATACACTTACACAGATCAAAATGGTTTTTTTCTTTTAAAATTCTACAAAAAAAAATTTGATGACTTGATAATAACTAAGAATAAAATCTTTTTTAATTCAATGCATGACAAATTTCATTGATAAAACTGTCGGATTGCAGACAATACTGCGAACGCTCTCCCATTCTTTGTTTTTGTCAATTGTTTGACAATTTTTCTTTTGTTTGTTAGTTCATTTATTTTTTTTTGTTTTTTAACATTATTTCATTCATTTTCCTGTTATCAGTTTGATAACATTATTATTATTTGATTTTTTGGTTTGCAATTCATATAAAAATAAAATTGTAAGCCACAAAATACTACATATATTGAACAACCTATACATACACACCGATAAGTATATATGTAAAATTTATTTATGGTAAAAAATATTGTGAGGCAATGTACGAAAAATGCCGAAGAGTCATGCGCTTTATATATATTTATATATACTTCAGGTGATTCAGCATGTAGTAAAAAATGTTCCTCTTTCTTTTATTTTTTCTTTTTGTTTGTTTTGTAGTTGTTTTTTGTTTGCTTATTTGGCCTTAGTATAGTGTCAAATTAAATTTCATTCACAAATAGAAAGCTTTATCCGAATGATAAACCTGTAGCGGGTATATCTCGTTGAGCTTTTTTGCATATGTGGGAAAAGTGTTAATCACAATCAATGGAAGACAATTTTTCACTTTAATTTCAATTGTTTCCGTTTTTTTTTGTTGTTTCAATTTTGCAGTTTTTTGTTGTTGTTGTAATTATTTTGAGTAAACCTATTTTATACTGAAAACTAATTCAATTATTTAATTTAATTTTTAATTATAAGTAATCAAAATGAAATACATTCTAACCCTAAAGTGAGATGGGGGGAGGTATGTTGCATTTTCTTCCCAGCTCTTTTAAATTTTATCACAGTTTATCATCAACTTTTATTTATCAACTTTTTAAAAGTCCCTGATGTTCGGCAATCATTAAAAATTTTACATTTAACATATAAAATACCGCTCCCCAACGATCTTCTTTTTTGTTTGTATTTTTTACACCACTTAGATGGTTACAAAATGACAAAATTGTGAATTTTTTCGTTTAAAAACGTTGATTCGATTACAAACGAGCTCAAAAAAATATAAATATGATAAAATTAATTAAGAAAATATCGTTGAAGGAAGAAAAAACTTTATTTTAACTAAATAAATCTAATTTTATGATTAAAGATATTTTTAGGTTTCGATTTAGTGATTATTGTCAATTGACTTGACTTTTTTGAAAGACGACTTGAGAAATGTTTTATAACTGGCTTATTTTTAAATACTTTTATACAAAAGTTTCACAGAATGTTGTAAAATTATTTAATATTTTGCAAAACATTTTAATACTAGGATCGCCCAGTTCACGAAATTCGACATTATAACAATATATCGAAAAAAAACAAAATGGAATATATTCTTCGCCTGAATATTGTTTGTATGAGTGAAATGTGTTGTATTAGCGAAGAATACCTCCGTCTCTGCTTTTGCAATAAAAATAAATGGCAAGCAGAAACGTAAAAATACACTCGGCTTATCTATGAGTTAACCGAATAGAGCCGAAGAGAGAAAAAAACAAAAACAATATAAAGGTTCTGGTCTTCTTTTATATTGTTGTTTTGTCCCATACATTTTATATGGGAAAAAGCATGCAACACACATCACTCTTTTGCGAGTGATATGTGGGGATCTTTGAGATAATTTTTTGTTCCGTACATCCGCGACGTCACCTTTCGATTGAAACCGGTTTGAGTGAAATCGGTTGAGTGTAAATACCTTTAAAACTTTACCTTTTTAGTTTAACCATAACCCCCTAACCATAATGATGATTACTTTTATTAAATCTAAAACTTATTGCAAAATATTTTGGAGTCTGATGAAATGTTTCTTCTGATAAATTAACACTTGATCAAAAAGTTCCCGGAGTCCTTGCACTCAGCTGTCAATTTTTGCAAACATTATCCGCGAGTTTTGGCTAAAAACAACATAAATACCATCCAACAATCGAATTAAAAACAAAAAAAAAAAACAAAAAATAACACTGAAAGGAACGCGTGTCAGCAGCCGAGAGAAGATAAGAGCAAAATTGTGACTAGTTCTAGAGGCACATGTACTCAACTCGACGTATCTTTCACAAATGATAATTAAATTAAGTCAAACTTTGGTGGGAATATATCAGTGACAGTTGAGTAACATAATAACAAAACAAAAAATGAACAGAGTGCTAGAAGCGCCACACGTTGGTCATCCCGGAAACTTTTTGTTCAAGGTAGTATTGTATATATCTAATTAAAAACTCCCTAAGTGTGACGGCTCATTATAAGTATTATCCATTCCAGAAAAAATTTTATTGTACGCCTAAAGCAGATTTTCAATTTAAAAACACATTTTTCTAGTCCAAAAATTACCTTATGGTTGTCATCCCTGATAACTACAACACATTTCTGTACGTCTTAAGCATTTTTTTAAGCATCTTTTTCTCTTCGATTGGAGTACCTCGAAAAATTGCTTTTGAATATTTTAAAACCAATTTCAACAGTCAAAAATCATTATCTACGAATTTTATTTATCACAGATGAGAGAAAAAAATTGTCAGGTGCCAAATCATGACAATGCTTTTAAAAATTCATTTTAATTACCTTCAGCTCAGTTCAGCGGTTCAGTTCATCTGCCGCCATTTAAGTTAATTATATGATTCCTAAAGTAATAACTTAAATAGATAAACGATCAGAAATCAAAATAAAATAATATCTTCCATATATGTTTTTTAAATTTTTTTCTATTTATAATATTAATATTTTATGTTACGTCATAGATTAAATATCGGACTTTATATTATTTCTATTTTAATATATATCTCTGGTATAAAATCCAAGAAAAATAATATTAAACCATATGTTTCCGCTATATAATTTAATCGAATTGTTTGAAATCCGGTTAAATTTTTGCAATCATTCGCTCAACTTTTTAGCCGTAACAAAAATTTAAATCATATCTTTTTCATACAGTTCAAATCAAATCAAATAAAGACTACACAAAGAATCACTGAAAATAGCTTCAAAACAAATTTCTAGATAAAATTTTTGTATATAGATCCATTTAAGTAGAATAAATTGATTAAATATCATTTAACAAACTGTTCCTGAAATTCTACTGTAAATATTTACTCTATTGTTGGATTTAAAGTGTTAAATATTTTATACTAAGAAACAAAAATACAAATAAAAAAACCACAATAACAACAAAGAAAAATAAAAATAAATGAATAAGGTAAGAACTTGTGCTACTTTAAAGTTATAATTCAATTTAATGGACATGAAATTGAATGTGAGCCCAGTCTGTAAAATGTCAACTAACATAAGCAAAATCTTCCTATACACAAATTAATTGTTCTCTTTGAATTAGCCGCCTAAACATTAATATTTTGTTGAATAAAAAATTTTTGGGAATTAAAAATAAG
This sequence comes from Acrocera orbiculus, assembly GCA_947359355.1. NCBI lineage: Eukaryota > Metazoa > Arthropoda > Insecta > Diptera > Acroceridae > Acrocera > Acrocera orbiculus. Next base: position 27,096,656 of record OX375759.1, on the reverse strand, counting down.
TTGAAGTCAAGGATAGAGTTATTCTGTGTAGGACGTAAAATGTATTTGTTATAAGATATTTCCGTTTATTTTTTTATTATCATATTCAACATCACACATCGTCTAATATTTTCTTCTATGGTTTATTATTCTTTAGAACGTGCTAAAAAAACCAAAACAAACATGCCAAATTCATAATGGAATGATATAAAACATACTCTGTGTTTTAGTAAGTTATTATGTGCCCCCCCCCCCTTCCCCCTCTCCATCAAAATTCACAACATATTTGTATTTAGATATACAGTAGTAGTCATAAAATAAGGGACACTATCCTAATAAACTTGAATTTTTAAAGTTATGATAAAATTACCATAGATTTTTACAGTTTACACAACTTTTTTATAAATCTAATAAGAAATTCAATAGCACTACCGATATGCAATTCATACGAAACTAAACGCATTTTTTTCTAATTTTTGTACTCATGCAAAAGCTTGATATGTTTTATCTAAAGAAATTAACTTAAAGTAGATGTTAACTTACTTTCTCTGGAGAAGTTCATCGACGTCCATAGATTATTCCCATTTTTTCAACTGGATAAAGTAAAAGTTCTTTTTTGTATATTCTCAGAAATACTACAAATTTACTACGGAAAATTATGCAATGTCAAAATTATAGCTTCTATTTCATGAAAGTTATCTTTCAGTTTGATAAAAGTTTTAGGAGTATTTTTATATATTGAGTGCACAATTTAAAACAAAATATAATTACGTTATTTGTTCATTACATTTATTAAAAGCTCATTTAACAATAAAGTTCTATTGGAGAATTTAAAGTGTACTGTTTTTCGGTTGGAGTGTATTTTATTTAGTTTTTGAATGAAATTTTTGAGATATCAAAATCAATTATCAATTTATTTTTGAATTTTTTCTGTAATAGCCTTAGAAACTAAATTCCGGTTTATTTTTAAGTATATATTAGAATTTTTTTAATATTATTAAAATTTTATTTAACGTATTTTAAGAATAGTCATCACATGATAAGGGTTATCAGAAACAAAAAAGGAAAATAATTAAACAAATGACACTAAAATATAAAGAAAATAATAATTTTAGTGTTAAATAAAAAAATTTGACATAATATTAGCATATTTTACATGGATATAAAAATATAATTATACTAGCTTTAAGGCGGTAGTCTAGTTGATTCGTTCGAACTAAAGCATATTTTCGCGAATTTTTTATTAATATAATTTTATTTATTCAATTAGCATATAATAAAATGATATTTTTTAAATATTGCTGAACATTCCATTAAAAAATATTTATAATTTAGTTATTGACAGCAAATCATGGCCGACGATTTTGAAAAAAAAATAAATTCCGGTACTCATCTCTGGATTATCTAAAATCAAAAATCCAAATCGGATACTTTAGCTAAGAGGTTTCTTGAGGTAATGATGTCAAGTTTCTTTTATTTTCGATTTTTTAGAACACCTTAAAGCCAAATCACCGTTTTTTTTGTCAAACAAAATGTGTCATTTTGTTGTTAAAAAATTATTAGTTAATATTTTTGTATAGAAAAAGTGTTCAAAATGTGAAAAGGAATTGATGTATTAGATTTTGTGTTATAGTTGGTACTGACTCTCAAAATACTAAGTAGTAGAAAAACGCTTTTGAAAATTTACAAGTTACAATATAATCTTGTTATATCATCGTTTTGTCGATCTTGTCGCGTTACTTTTTGTGGCATTTCACTGGGATTGACATAAAATTTCAACACAATGATCTTAAAAGGTTCTACTTTAACATTATCCCAAAAAATAATACTAGACTACCTCCGTAAAATTTATATATTATTATGATATGATAATATGAATATGTTTATAAACAATTAAATTAAGTCTTATATATCAACATTTGCCAATTACAAAGAAATTGGTTGCGATAAACGAAAAAAAATATTACTTAAAATATTCCGATTTTTGATGGCATTTAATCCGTTTCACAATATTCAAAAGAGTCTATTTATGGATCCGATTACGGAAAATTCAATACGGAGTTTTTCTCAGTCATATTGTCATCTGTGTATATGCGAAATAAGAACAAGGATATCCTTGAAATCTATAAAGTGTTATTAATATTACAGCTCAAATATTTAATATTAAAAATATATCATGCATAATATTGGATTGAGTAATTTTTCTTTAGCATTAATTTTTTCTAGAGATATTCGTATTAATATTTAATAATTTATTTTAAAAATAATTTAAATATGTTTTTTTTTCACTACTTACAGACAGTTTTTCCAGTTTCCGTGATACTTTTCCAGAATGGTGTGAAGATGAGAATATAAGTTATAGTATTGATTCTGGTCGTAATACATCTACAGACCAATTAATGGGCTTAAGGTATAGGCAGATATAAGATTTAGATTCTAATAAATATGAAATATTTTGTAATTACTGTTTTTGTTTTGTTCTTGTGTTTTAGATCATTAAGAATCTCGACACCACATTCAGATTCAGCATGTAGTAGTTCAACAGAATCCTCAGATTGTGAAAGTTCTATAGTTACAAAACAACAAATAAATGAAGCACCAATTGAAATTGTTCCTGGTCTTTTTCTTGGAAATGCATTACATAGTGGTGACTCAATGGCCCTACAGAAATATAATATTAAAGTATATTATTTTAAAATATTTTTTTTTTTGTCTATAAATTATTATTATTATTCTTTTATATTTAGTATGTCTTAAATGTAACACCTGATCTTCCTAATGTATTTGAAGCTTCCGGTGGGATTCAGTATTTGCAAATTCCAATTACCGATCATTATTCACAAGATTTGGCTGTACATTTTCCTACTGCTATACACTTTATTGGTAAGTTTAAATATTAAATTTAAATAGATTTTGCTATTCGTTTGTTGTTATTTTTGAGATTTACTATATAGAATTTAATAATTGTTTATATTATTTAAATATTTTGTAATTAAGTTAGCGTCAAGAAGTAATTTCAGTACGTCCAAAATAAGCAATTACTCGTAAAAATAACAAAAAAAAACTGTACAAAATTATTATTACTGATGGTTAAATTAAATTGAGTAAAAATTTAACATTTTCAACATATCAATGGAACATGTTAAGCAAATTTTATACGAACAACCGGATATGAATAAACTTTATTTAAAATGGATGCCACATTATTCTATAATGGACCAAAAACAGAAATATATTGCTGAGTTGAAGTGCTTTTTGAAAGGAATAAAAAAAATAATTTTTGCTTTTGTATATAACAATAGACGAAATATGAAACAATGTTTATTTCAATGTTTATTGAAATTTTCATTTTAAAATATAATTAAGTGAGCGAGTGGCAGGGAATGTCTGGAGGCACCTCGAAAAAAATTTGTTTTGCGGTGTTCATTATAACTCACAACAGAATCATCTAAAAGCAAAAAGACAAAATTTATTTATTAAAGGAGATGATTTTCAAGGTAGCAACGAGCAGTTTTTGTTTTATTTCAATTTTACAAGTTTTTGTAACGTTTGGAAGTCAAAATACCCATTTTTGCTTAAAAACTAGACATATTTGTTATTGTAAAATTAATATACTTCCATTTCGAGTGGAAAGAAATTTTTTGGCTAGCCATTATTTTTTTTGAAATCATTTTTTTAAAATATTTTTCGGAGGTACAATTTACAATTTTTTGTTTTTCTTAAAAAATATCATTTTATTAGGCAAAAATCCAGAAGTTTAAGAAAATTTACAAATATAAAATGTGGAATAACCTTTACCCTTGGCCGATAATGTATTTCTTGCACAATAGACATAAATTAACATTTAATATTAGGGGCCATCCATAAATTACGTCCCACGAATTTAATGATTTTTTTTTTTTTTTACCGAAAGTGTATAAAAATCGGCCATTAATATAGTTTCTTTCAAAAATATGTATTAAAATGCGATGAAATAAATCTATCTATAAGTCTAAATTTAAAAAAATGATCATATACCAAAAACACATCAAAGTGCATTCTCAACATTTCATATACATATGTGAATAATATTTTAAAGTACGTGAAATAATGGCGTTCTTTTAGATAAAGATTTTGTCTTTTCATCATATATAATTCAATTCATTTCATTTGCTATTCATTCGAGGTACTTTGGAATAATCTCTTTAATAATCAAATACATTCCATTTTTTTTGCTGGATTATCTGATATCCTTACAAGACTCGCAGTTGCGGTAGCAAACATTCACTCCAAATTTCATATAGTTGTCACCAAACGTAAACCAAATTAATGTTGAGAAGTTGGCTGAAACGTTCGTCACTGATAAACTGATCCTGAACTTTCTGTTGAAGTTGTGTCAGTCATCATAAAGAAGTATTTCAATCTAAACCTAAACTTTCCCTGCAAACATTTCAATACGAGAACGGATTCATTCGCACATCGTTCCAACGAATTAATAGTTCGAGAACGGATCGGAGAACGATACGAGAACTGATTCGAGAATGAACAAAACGTTACATCGTTTTCGGATGCGAGAAACGATGAAAACCGCGATTTCTTTGAATGTATAGGTGCTATAGCTTATAATATGCAAAAATATCATGCGACTTCATGACTTCTGAAGTGGTTATATATATTTCTTTTTTATATAAACAATATATTTGTTCTTCTTAAAGACATGAATCACATATAAATTATTTAATCAAAAATAAATTATTTAAATTTTTTACACATTAAAACAAAATACACTAAATTTAAAACACGTAATTTAAAACAAGCACTCGCGACTAGGCAAACAAAACACTACACTAACAATGTCAAAGAGTAGAGATCTTAGGACTTACATTTGTTGCATGAATTTTGAGAATTGAACAGAAATTTTCTAAGTCTTTAGGACTTAGAATATTTTCGGGATCAAAATTTCATACATATGTAGGGAGGGGAAATTCACCGTTGGGCTCTTCTCACTCTTTGGCATATTTTGTACTTTGCTAACAGTTCGCGGTTTGGTTCGTCTCGCATCATCTTTCGTAAAAATGTTTGCAGGGTTATGACTCATAAATACAGTAAAAATGTTTAAGCAAGTCAAAAGTACGTTATTAAATAAAATTTTATTAAAATTTCATTAAATATTGAAATGCCTAAACAAAATTAATTATATTATTATCTGATAAGTGGATAATCAAACTTAATAATTCAAAATCAACGCATGTTATCTTCTCGTTACGAAAAAATTATAGGGAATTAAATTTACATATAAAAGGTGAATTGATACCTCATAAAGAGTCTATTAAGTATCTGGGGTTACATCTGGACTCGAAGTTGAGCTGGAAAATCCACATACTGAAGAAAACCAAGCAAATAGATATGCAACTGTTACAAATGAACTGGCTTATAGGAAAGCACTCTAGAATGAAACTGGCATATAAAAGACTTCTGTATCTAACTATGATAAAGCCTATATGGACTTACGGAATACAATTGTGGGGCTGTTTCTGTAAGTCCAATAGGGACATAATTCAAAGAAAGCAAAATAAGATACTAAGGCTTATGACAAAAGCATACAGATATGTAACAAACAATGAAATTCACAAAGACCTTCAAATAAGTAGGGTTGACGAGGAAATACAGAGAGGTGCAACTGAGCATGAGAAAAGGCTTCATCACCACTCAAATCTAGAGGTATTAAAACTCTTAGACACAACAAACAAAACAAGAAGGCTACTAAGAAGTAAACCTGATGATCTAACCTACTACAGGTACTGATAGTTGGAGGTGATGGAGCATTGGTCTTACACACTGAGCACAGATAATACTAAGTCAAGTTAGAATAAGTCAAAAGTACCAATGAATTAATATATAATTAAGATTGTAGTAACAAAACTGTCAAACTAAAAATAAAAAAAAAGAAATATTATTATCTAGATGTAATTTTTTTAATAAAAAAGTTATTAGTAATATTATTATTATTTTTTTTCCAATTTTGCTAGAGGAAGCTCATTCCAAGGGTTCAGCTGTTCTGGTTCATTGTCTTGCCGGTGTTTCACGTTCGGTTACTGTTACACTAGCATATTTAATGCATACAAGATCCTTATGTTTAAATGATGCATTTTCACTAGTTAGAGATCGAAAACCTGATGTTTCACCAAATTTTCATTTTATGGAACAATTACATTCATTTGAAAGGCAGCTAAGAATAAGTCCAAATCGAGCGATAGCATCACATAGTGGTACACCAACAGCTATATCACAACAACAACAACAACAGCAGCAGCAACAAGTGGAAAAGTCTAAAGAATTTGAAAATTATTCAAATGAAAAAATTTTTACATGCAATTGCATTCAAACTAATTGTAAATGTATAGAAGGTAGCTATATAGTTAATTTAAAGAATACCGGTGTATCACCTGATTCTGGAATTGAATTTGATAGATGGACGCCGTCCGATACTGGGCATAAATAAAATGACATTGTAGGAAACAATTTACTCTAATTTATATTAGTAAAGAATAAAAAAGCTTTTAAACTTCTTTTTTTTTGCTTTCTTTTGTTCAAATAACGTAAAATTTCAATTCTAAATGCTTAACAAATTTTTTCCTACAGCAATCAACAGATTTTTTTTTTCTTTCTTTTTTTAATATTTAAAATTTAAAAATTAAACGAAATAAAAGAAATAAAAACTATAAATATAACTATTTTATGATTCATTGATTTAATACCTGTTGAGACCTTTTAAATGTCATGTAAAATCCTATTTTACATTAGTATTAACTTTAATAAATTTACTTAATTATTAAGTTGAATTTACAAGTGTTTCACAAAATATTTTTGTCTTTTTTAATTTATTCAAAGAAAAAGAAAGTTAATACTAACAACAAATTTGAATTATATTTTATATTAAAGTTTAACATCCGTTTTTATTTGTAACAATTAGAAAAATTATGTTGTTTATAGTTAGTAAATATAAATTACAATTAATGCTAACTTCGTTTTGGTGATATCGTTTAATTTATAACGTAAGAAAATTTAAACTACTAACAGAATAATGTGAAAATATTCAACCAATTAAAATTTAGATCCTAATGTTATTTTATTTATTTTTTTTAAAATAATTTTATATTAATTTTATCCTTCGCTTAGGTATAAATTAAACGAAAAGTAAATATTTATATATAAAACACATGACTGTCAATATTAAAATATATTTAAATTAATTTTATGAATAACGTTTTGGAAATTGTTGTTCGAATCAACATAAATATTCATTGTTATTATTTATTCATAAATTCTAACATCACGTTGATAATTATAATAGATATTGTGAGGCTTTGTCTAAAGTTATTTTTTAACCGGAATTTAATAAGATTACATTTGTTATACCAAAAAATATTCTATATTTTATATAACATGTATTATTAAATTGAATGTTATACATTTAGATAAAAATAGTTTTGAAAAAAAAACTCTAATAATATAAAAAAAGAAATTTTTTCAAATTTAGATAGTACTTCAAAATTAATACTTCTAATCACTTTTTTACTCGCCATAATTTATATGGGAAAAAACTAAAATATAAAATTTAAGTGAACAGTTTTACTTTTAAAAAAATCTATATTATCAATAATAAAAATAAGACTGAAGTTAGTTCAAGAGTAGCTCCCAAAACAGAAGTACATCATAATGTTTTGCTTCTGGATTGTTTGAAATAAGAGAAAATTTACTAAAAATATGAACGCTTTTAAATTAAAAATTCATTTTAAAACGTTCACGGACAGTAAAAATTTCAGTGAACTACAAATATGGGCAGGAAATTTTTTTAAAAGCTATCCAAAACAAAACAAAACCAATTCTGAAAAATGGTGCATTTAATTCAATTTATAATGAGATAGATTTTATAGCAGAACAGTTGGAAAATGTTTTTTCTGTTTTTATGACCTGATAGATAGTAATGCCCCTAACACCACTTCATAATTTAACCAAAATATTCAACATGTTGAATATTTTCTCTCAATTCGTGGTTTCCATATATTTTATAAGCTCTTGTAAAAAGAGACCCAATGTATAGGAAAGATGTAGTACTCAAGCCCTTATTTTGATGTCCAAAAGATGAATGTTTATAGGCTGAGTTTCCTACTGGGGAGCTTCTATATGGGTGGTGACACACGAGTTGTCATGACATGCATTATACTTTTTGGTGACAGTTTTTTATTAGCTGACACACATCATAAGTCAAACAAGTATTAAAATGTATTATAATGTAAATCAAAGGCGAATTGTTAAAATTCGCTTTAGCCCCAAGGTTCGTTTTGAATTAAGTAAGACAGAACTGACATTTTTTCCTTTTAATTTTACGATTCCTTTTAACCGGGGTAAAAACTTAATCCGAATCGCTGTTAATCGATTTGACTTTTAGCGAAGCACAACTTTTGCTATCTACAAGTGGTTTTTGATTAAATTTCCTTAGTTGAAAACAAAGAAACATGGAGAATTCGCGTATTCGCTGGAATTACTTAATTTGCCGAATGTGTAGAATATCAAATATCTAAAAAAAGAACACACATTATATAAAAACCTTTATAACATCATTATTATTAAGTTCTAAAGCTTTTTTACAATTCGCAAAAGTGTAACCCGCTTTTTTTCTTAAAGTTGCTAAGCCAATCTTCTCCAAATTTAACATGTGTCGTGTATTGTGTATACGTCTTATTGCTTGTTTGAGAAACATAATTTTGCTGTTATAGTGCGTTCCCACCGCACGAATTTACTGACAAATTTACTAATGAAAGCCCCATACAAAAAAATAGCGTTCCCCTTGCACGAATTTACTGACGAATTTACTGAAGAAAATTATTAAACGTCAAAAGTGTTAAAGAGTTATTATTGTGTGGAGTGTTATTAATAATTATTTAAATTAAAGTTAAATTAAAGCATTAATATAAATTATGGAACTAAGCGAAAGACAGAAAGAAATATTATCCGCTGTAGTACCTGTATTTCAAGCTGTAATTCAAAATTTAATGGTAGAAATGGAATTATTAAATATAATTATTACAGCTTGTAGGGATAGATTGGATAACTTTAGAGAATGGTCATGTTTTAACGATGTTTTAAAACTTCAAAAGTAAAATATATTTTAACTGAACACGGAGTGAAGGAACTCGATCCAAATACAAGGTTTTTTTCATTTCAAAATATGAATTTGATGGATTAAATAGTTTAATATTTTAGAGTTTATGGTTCATGTGGTAGATTATTTATTCTATCAAATGTTCCCAAAATGCTTGACGAACTTAAACAAAAACAAGATACATGTGAAAAACTAATGGAACAATTAAATGATAAGAAAGATTATATAGTTAGAAATATTAAGGAACAGGAAACTAGTTTAAGGGAATTAGTACAACAAAAAAAAAAGATGCTGAAACAAAATGACTTTAATTTATTTTATTAAAATTCATCTAAATTGAAATCTGCATATGTTGCAAACTCATTACCTAAATTACGATTATGTTTTGGCTTATATTTTTAAAGAAATATACTTTGGGCCCATTTATTTACAATTTTTCCTGATCACATTATTATTTTTGAAGCTATCATTCGTACAATTTTAGCCATTTTTTGTATAAATTCCTCAGAAAGAAATGGTGGATCAGCTATTACTATATCAAAGGTATTATTGTAGAGTTTTAATGTTTCATTACAAGAATTTATATCGTAATATATAAAATCCTGACCATATGCAGAAAATCTTTTATCATATTCAAAAATATTAACTAAAATGAAAAGATTATTTGGTTAGAAAAATTAATTTATTATTAACTAAACGATATACCGTTTTTGTGAATACTCTTAATAGGCAAATATAATGAAGGTCAAGAAAAAAGGCCAATTTTATTATTTTCATTTGTAATTATACATTGACATATCTTTGCGAGATATTTTTTCACTTTTTGAACAGCAAATAATTACAATTTAGTCACTATAATTAATATAATAAACTCTTACCGTTTTACGAAATTTATTTTCATACATAAGCCATATCAAAATTAACCTCACAAAAAATTTTACACTACTGTCAGAATGACCCAGAAGCTTCGTTCTTTTCAAATAGATGAGAATTCCCCTCCGTACTGCCATATGACATTTCAGTAAATTTCTATTTACTGATGAAATTTCTGTGGTAAATATACTGAAATTTACTGAAGTGACTTATAATTTTCTCATATAAAATCTATGAATGTCAGTAAATTCGTCAGTAATTTTGTCAGTAATTGGGCGGTGGGAACGCACTATTATAGAAATATTTAGTAGACTAATTTACTGAAAAAAATGACAAACGATTTGCCAATTAACCAATTAACCAAAAAAAACGATTAACCAACTTCAGGAAGTGTATATATAGAGTCATTAATGTATGCGTGAATTTTTGATATTTTGCAACCAAAACAAGTAGGTAGTCAATTAGTTTTATTCTCTATAAAAGTAAAAACAAAAATGAAAACAATTATAACTTATTATACTTAAATTACCTTTATTATAACCTCAATTTTAAATATTGAACAATAACAGTTGTAAAATTTCAAAGCAACATTTTTATGTATTAGAAAAGCTGCCCGTGTAGTGAGTATTAAAGAGTATGGGATTCTTTTTTAATTTCGACAAGCGGCTACAAACTTCCTGCTCTTTAGGCTACGGTCCATATGGTAGCGAATTCCTGCGACTAGCGAATTTTGATCGATTGATCGACATTTATCGCAGGTTGTCAAAGTAATTTATATCGTTTTTTTTCATGCGTTTACAAATTGTCGGGTAAAATATATATTTTTTATGAAAAATATGAATCAAGGTTTTTATCAATTTTTGAAATGAAAAACTTACCATACAGTAGAGTATTTTTAATTATAAGTAAAATATTTAATATAAATATGCTTATTTATTTATTAGGTAATAATCATGTATTACTTATTTTTATTATTTGTTAAAAAACATATTTATATTAAATATTTTACTTATAATTAAAAATACTCTATTGTATAGTAAGTTTTCTATTTTAAAAATTGGTAGAAACTTTAATTTATATTTTTCATAAAAAAAATTTCTATTTGTAAACGCATGAAAAAAAACGATATAAATTATTTTGACAACCTGCGATAAATGTCGATCAATCCCATCGATATGGGAAAATTCGCTAGTCGCAGGAATTCGCTACCATATGGACCGTAGCCTTATACGTCTCGCCTCTAGCTTTGATAAAATGTGCAGAGTGTCGAGAGTGTCACCACCCTATTATGATTAAAATCAGAGAATATGTAAAATTTGTATAAAACAAAAACAAACTTTTATTAGGCTATTGTGAATCTTAAATGTCAAACTTTGACATTATTAGATAGGGAATTAAAGAAAATTAAATTGAGTTTATATTTATCTTTTTTGAAGATAAAACAGAATTATTATGGTTTTAATTTGAAAAATATTATTTTTGGAATTTAGGTAATGTTTTTTTATTTTTTTTTTCTATATTTTAAGTGAAACACGGCGTGAGTGAGTATTAAAGAAAAATTTGCAATATGGAAGGAACTGAACAAATTAAAAGTAAATTAATAACTAAAGAAAATTCTTCAATGACTTATTAATATTTTTATTATTTATAGGTGAAAATCTAAAATCTAAATACGTTGGTGTTGTATCAGACAATTCTCAAGGAGATCGGTAAGTAAATCTTTTTTTTTTTAATAATTTTAATTTTACAGCATGAAAAGATGAAATATTTATATTCAAATGCTTTAATTATGTAGTGTTATTTGATGATTGAAAAAATTACAAAATAATTCTAGATTTAATAATGATAATTAGATCACATGATCATATGGTAAGGGAAACTTGTAATGAACTACTTAAAAATTTTTTGAAATTATGTGCGATATTAACTTTACTGTTTTTATTCTTAGTGTTTTGGTTAGGAAGTGATGGCATGTCATATTTTTTTCATCCCAAATCTTATATTATTTTAGTTTTTGGGATTAAATAAAAGATATTAGGCAAAAAACAAAGAAAGCTATAAAACTCCAAATAAAAATTAGATAGGACCTATAGACGGAATTAGATGTTGTGGTCCAATGTTAAGGCTTATATATAGAAAATTTTCTTTCGGGATAACCTGTATAAATGTATAAATATAAATGCGTGGCTTGTAAAAATTTAACTCGCTTAAGGCTTGATTTATGGAATTTTATATGTTCTTTTTTATTCATTGCTTTATTTTTTAAAATACCTCGATATCTTGATTATCTGTTTATTTTTATCAAGCAAAGAAAATTGTTTTTCGGTAGACAAAAACATAAAGAGAACGTGGAAGCGATTTTGATACCGCGAGCAGGACACAATTAAGAACGAATACTTATTATAGTTTTATATGTGGCACATGTGAAATTTAGGTTAGATTTTTGCAAATTCCTGTAATGTTCAAAATATCAGATAGAAAAGTTTTGCATATTAAGGATATAGAGAAGGTAAGGTGGGTTTCTCAAAGGCCACCTTGCTCTTGTAAAAATATAAGTCGTCTTGACTCTGGCATATGAGCTACCTAAACAAAGTTTTTTACACTACTTAGCAATTTAGGTTCAAAATATTCCTATACACGTACTCAATTACACTTACTCTTTATCAATAATATTATTCAAATATTAATGATTAGCTTGACTATAACTTATACAATAAATAAAATCCAAATAATAGATTGGAACTCATGGAAATTATTTACAAGTATCTCTTCAAAAATAAAAAATGAAAAACCATTTTTAAAATAAATGACACTGTCGTTTATTTATCTTTCGGTCAATTTCATATTTACTTTGTAAAACAACTGCAGTTATTAATATTTTTAAATTTTGTATAAATATTTTTTTTTATATTATATTCAAAGTTAATGCTTAGACATTAATACTGAAATGTGTGTTTGTGTTTTTTGTTTTTATTACTATAAATAAAAACCATATTCTTTCTGATGAAATATATATTTATATTTAATTTGTTTAATTTTCTTATCTTGAAATTCACACATTAATAATATGATTGGGAAACAATAAAAGTATGAAATAATAAAAAATTTTATCTTATGATTATTTCATAAAATTTCATAGATAAAACTAATTTACCTTGAATTTTTATTTCATTTTACTAAATGTTAACGATAAACTATAATTTTGATATTGTAAATAAAAGTTTTGTTCTTGTTTTGGTAAAGAATATTCCCATCCTATTTTCATTTGTAATTTTTCAAATATGTTTTTGTAGTAAAAAATTAACTAAACTCCTTGATAGTTTCAAATTTATAATATTAATATAGAAATCAGTAAATTATATCAAAATATTCAAAATTATCCAATTTTAATTTTATATTTGTACAGTTGTGTGAAATTGTGCTATAAATATAAATTAATATTCTTATCAGATAATAAATGAGAATATATGAAAGCATTTAAATTTTGTTTGTTTCAAAATTCGATAGGATATCACGTTAAGCTAAATAACGATCTAATTAATTCATGAAAATGAATTATTTGTTTAAAAAAATTGAATATTATGGCTATTCATTATTGAATACTAGTGAAAGTGATGTTGCGTATTTAACATCAATAAATGAAAATAAATTCTTACATAAAAAATATAGGTAAATTATTTTTTTACCATTTTATAAATAAATTTCAAATATTTTTACTCGTGATAAATAATTTTATGAATTATGCTGTATGAAAAGTTTTTATTAAATATCTAATTTTAGTGATATGTAAATCAATATTAGTTTATTTTTGTATAATGAACGAAATTGATTTCATTGAAATAAATTATCTTTCTGTGATTACAAATATAAAGTTGGCTATTCATTGTAGCATACACTGCCGAATAGATATCGGAATTATTAAATGGTGATATCATATTATTTTTTCAGAGTGTTTGACAAAATGTTTCCTATAGTAGATCCATATGCTTTCTCTTTACTTTTACCTTCCTTATAGATTTTGTTGTTGTAATTTTTATTAGCCACAAATTTTGGGAGACTGCACTGCATTTCATGGTAGTCACACTGACGAAATATGATCATATTCCTAATGATCATTTATAATATTATTTTCCATTGTGTCAGTAATATTTACGTTATATATTATAAATAGTATTACGAAAAATATGACGTTCACGAACGTAATATTATGATGTTTAGTTTTAAAATGATCATCTGACAACCCTAAAGGCGGAAATTTATTTTTCTTGTAGCATTATGACAACTGAGTCATAAACATATGATTCATAGTAACTTGAAAAAACATAATAAAATTCCAAGTGGTAAGTTTTGTTTACAGTAATTAGTGATTTTAGTATTTAAATTATAGTTTTTGTATTTTAGGTATCGAAATTAAATAATATGTTTTAAATCTAAAAACTATTTAAAAAATGAACAAAGTCCGCGAAACAAAACACTGTTAAAACTCAAATGACGTTAATCAGCTCCTTTGAAAATATTACGTTTCGTCAGTGTGCCACCGAAATTGTATGATCTAAAATATGATCATATTTTGTCAGTGTGACTACCTTGTTTGACATCGCCAAGCATATCATTTTTCCATAAGCATGACCGCTTTTCTGATGTGCACAATACATACGTTTTAGGTTTGCATATGTTTTGTATCTGTATGCTCTTGATGAGTTTCTCTTGAATTTCTAATTTTTCCTATTGGAACTTATTGGAAGTTATTTTTATACTTCAATATCATCTGATACACTGTCAAATGAGTCGCTCAGAGGCCAATGTGGATAAGTCCATTTCTTCATATTTTCTGATTTTTGCAAATTTTAATAGAATAAATAATATATTTTCTGGTCTTAAAAGGATTTACTCATACTTTCATTTTTTGTAGGTCAAATAACCCTTTTTTAAATAGCCTCTGCATGTGTTATGTATTATGAATGCATTAAGAAACATTAAATTTCTCAATTTGGATTTTTTGGACTTATCCACATTGGCTTCTGAACGACTCAAATTTGCTGTTAAATAAATTAAAGGAAAGGGCAATTTAAAAATAAAACGAATTCCTTTTTTAATTTAAATATTTATTAATTTTTAATATAATATACAAAAACAATTCCATAAAAAAAAACAAAATAAAAATAATTAAAATTCTCAGTTTTTAGGTTATATAAAATAAGCAATTATTAAGTTTCAATTATTGTTAATTTTTATTTAATTTTCAATAACAGAAACAAGATGCAAATAATTTAAGTTATTAGGTTTTATTATAATTGTGTTATTAGTAACTTTTAATTTCTTATATTACATTAGCTCCACTTACTAACTAACTCAGACTTTTAAATTTAAAACTTTTGTATAATCCTTTTTTGTTTACTATCATTTTTAAAATATATTATAATTGTTGCTTTCATTTAATCTCATTCCACTTCACATTTTTCCCAAGTCGAAATGACATTTGAGTGGCTTAGCGTAATTTTTCATTTATGCAAAACTTTTTTAAAAATCATACAGGCTGTTTTTGCAATGTAGTCTACTGGTAACGTTTTAGTATATACTATTTAAAACCCAATTTTTTTTTTTTTGGGCTTTTCATATGACCAAAAAATCAATGTAATTATTTTCTCCCTATTCATATTTCTCCTTTTTTATCAGTGTTCTATATTTACTGTCACTGTACCTCTCTGTCAATTGGGGAAAAACTATTATCGTTCAATTGTCAATTATCTTTTTCCGATACATTATTGGCTTTAATAATGATTAACATTTTCTTATAAATACCTCTTGGAGTCTTAAAGCCCAGTAAAAGAACAATTTCGACGATTTTTCTTCATATTCAGTAAGTTCTTTTGAATGGACTCCTTTAGTGTTGACAAGAATTGAATTTCAAAAGGTCACTTTTTTTTGAGGAATTAGTTACAAGACTGCTTTCTAAAAGCAGTCAATATAAAAAAAAACCAATACTCTATCAAAAGTTGATTTAATCGAGCCATTTTTCTAAGAAATTGTATTCTAATTTTAAAGGGCACAGAGTTTATTTTTCTATTACAGGAAATTCGTTATAAGCAAAATCGTTATAAATGAAATGTACTGTATCTAAATTTATTATAATTTTTTATTGAATATAATTGTTACAAGTTAACAAATAATAATTCTTTTTCAGTATAAAAACTGAAAATTTTATTTGAACTTCAACAATAATAAAAAATCTATTGGATATCTTTCATTAATTTATATGCTACCATTCACTTTCTATGCTATTTATGTTATGTATGCTTTGTAACAACTAAGCGTAAAGCAATTTAGGTACATTCACTTTCTTTAATTTCTGGTTTTAATACCATACAAAGCTAGTTGGACGCCGCTGTATTCATAATCCAAACTTTAGTTTTAATATTTAAACCGAGATATAAACATCGAGAACGTAATTTTAATTGATTTTTGTCGTAGTTGTTGTTTCTTATTATTAAATATATTTAGTTTTTTATTTTATTATTAATTTACTAATGTATGTGTGGACTTAATTATATTTTGCTAATGGCAATTGAATCATGTGATGTGGCTTTTAAAAGTTTAATTTATTATGGGTGATTCCAGTAAAATAATTTTTCAGAATATGTTTGCAAAGTTATTACGGTTTGTTTTAAAGTTTTACATTTTTTGTTAAATTGATTAATAGGAAAAACCAAAATTTATTTCTCTTTTTGTTTTTCTTTTTTAGATTGATGTGAAAACTCTTATTTCTTTCATATTTATATATTTATACTTATATTTATTATAATATGATAAATTTTAAAATGAATTATCTGCTAGATTGAAATAATAATTACTATACTGTTTGATTTCTTATGTATCGGGTTTAATTTGTTCTTTTGCTTCGAATATTAAAAATCAGACAAGAAATAGATAACGTGACAAAAAAAATAATAACGATTGAAAAAGTTCATTTCCTAATTAAGTATCGCCGTATAAGATGTTTGCACATTAACTAATATTTATTAGCTATTTTAACTGAAGAGTTATCTTTATTATAAATAAAATTATGATGCTTCATAAAAATTTAAAATTTCTGATATTTGATGTATTGATTTTTAAAATGTTTTATTTCTCTGATCCCCATAAAATAGCCTTATGAGTTTCACTCTGTTGATGTTTCCGTAATTCATTCCAAAAAAGGCATGTTTTCAAGATTTTTTTTTGCCAATACAGATAGTTCTAATTTATTTAATTAATTTTTGAATGATAACACAATATTTGAACAATATTTTCCCAAATTTTTATTTTAAAATAATAATAAGTGAGCCAGTGACAGTGAAAGTCTGGAGGCGACTTCGGCAGAGATGATGAAATTTAAAATTTTGCTCATCAGCCAAAATATTCTATCGTACTCTTCGGTATAAAAAGTAAGAAATTATCTTTCGTTGCTAATAGCTATATTTTGCGAAAACTTGCAGAAAATTGAAGTTTCAAGATCATCTTTGTCCAGGGTTTCCTTAAAACACGTAAATACTTAAAACACTGGTCTAAATAAAAATGAAAAAAAGAAGAGCTTACGATCAGTATTTTTCCTACTGAGAATAAAACACTGATGACACATTTTCTTCCTCTGACTCGATCAGAAAAAAATCTACCAATACTTATCTTATCTAAAACTTTATTTATTTGTGATTAAAGGTATTTTGAGAACGAGTTTTATAGCATTTTCTTGATTTAGTTGCCCATAAGGTTTCAATGTAAGATTTGTAAGAAAATAAAAATGTCTAAAGAATTTTTAAAACGTAACAGATCATCAGGTCCGGAAAATCTCACACATGATTCTTTTTTTGTAGATAATGATCGAGATTTATTAATTCGGTAATAAATAAAAATTTAATTAATTTTATATATTTTTAAACACTTTTTGTTCAGTTGCATTTTAAGTTTTAATTGTGATTAAGTATCAATTACCAATAAATGTTTTTTTTTTGTTATGTAAGTTAATATATACAATTTCCATTTGAAAATAGAACAAATTAATTAGAACTACAAAGATAATAACAAAGGTCACCGTGAACTTTTTTTTGGTTTTTGGTTTTTGTAAAACTAACGCGCAAAATAAAAACAAAAAAAATAAAAGTAGGAAATAGAGCTAATAAGCTACGGCTGATAATCATTGTGTCGTTTTCTTTGAGTATCATATCGCAAAAATGCTTGTCGGGGTCATGCTTTGAGTTTTAGAGTGTTTTTGATGAACTCCTCCATTTG
The DNA here is from genome assembly GCA_947359355.1 of Acrocera orbiculus. Lineage (NCBI taxonomy): Eukaryota > Metazoa > Arthropoda > Insecta > Diptera > Acroceridae > Acrocera > Acrocera orbiculus. The sequence goes on along the minus strand of OX375759.1, from coordinate 27,078,394 downwards.
ATAAAATTGACAATTTAAATAAGACCAAATATGAACTCTTCTAATATTTGTAAACTAAAAAACATTCCTCGATATAAGCTAATGAAGTGAAAGTTAAAATTATTAAAAATTAGATTTTTGGCAAAAAAAGGTTCTTTATGGGATTCCACATTTAGTGAAAAGAAGTTTAAAAGAGATTATGAAAATAATGTCAACACTAGATTAAAATTATACAAATTAATGAAAATCTTATATTTTTTAAAATCTTTTAATTTTGGAATTTAATGTATATAACTTCCATTGGAAAGTTGGAAAAATTAACTAAAACTACAAAAACTAAAATGACCGTGAAATTTTTCTTTCGGGTTTTCGTAAAACTGACGCGTTAAAATCAAATCCATAAAATAATAAGAAGAAAATAGAGCTTGTAATTTAGGGCTGATAGCAATATAGATAAATAGTTGCGTGTTTTTTTAGTATTTTATCACAAAAATGTATGTAGGAATGATGCGTTAAGCTATAAAAGCCTTAGAGAATTTGACAATTAACTTTTGTTAGTTATAATTAGTTCAAAAAGCTAACTATACTCAGTAGATCATATATTCTAATTCCTAGTTCAAAAAAAAATTTTTTATTTAAAACATAACCTTATGGAAGCAATTTTTAACAACTTTAATTGATTTCATACATTTAGCGTGACTTGGGACAACTATTCCTATTTTTATGGGTCATAATTTTTGTGCGAGCCACTTTTGATCGTGCAATTTATTAATTTTGGACAAGAAGAATTGCCTTCAAAAGCTGAATCTTGTGAAAACATAATCTTTCGTTTTCTTAATTATGCAATTGTCTGTGTTCATGTTGTTGCTTTAGTCAAAAATTAAATAGTCGAAATGTTTCTCCTATATTTCTGGTTTTTTTTTAAAATAAAATAAATCTTTTGCAATTTTACTAAAGCCTTTGGGTACAATTGAAGACTTATGGAAACACTTGTAGTGCGTCAGAACTTCAAACTATAAGCTGAGAGCAAGTAATCGTTCACTTTTTTCCCATTTTTTCTTTTAAATTAATGTGTAACATGTGTAAAGATCGAGTTGATCAGAGTAAAATAACTGATGTTATGAGCATTTGAGTGTCCTTTGCTCTATAGCAAAGAGTGGGTAAGCAAAATTTTTAATGCGTTTTCTTGAGGCTTGTTTTTTTCATGATAAATCAAAATTTACTCGATCGATCGTTTTAAAATTTCGCACACTACTTCTTCACATATTTCGCCAGGTAATAACGAGAGCTCTCAAAAGGATTTCCTGAAATTCGAATTATTTTTGGAGTAACAGCCCATTTTGTGACGCACTTAGTGCTTAGTTAAGTACAGTCTTTAAAACTTCAAACGCATTTTTATCGAAACTACGCTTTTCGAAACAGTGTGCATAATATCTCAAGTTTTACTCAACCGATTCAATTGAAATTTGGCACAGAGATTCTTTATAAATCATGCTATCGCAATACAAAAAGTTTTTACTTTTGTTTTTTTTTAAATTCCGAAAGGCAAAAAAACAGGTAAAAAACGTAACTTTTTTTTCAAAATGTCACCATTATGTGGAAAAAAACTTTTTTAAAACACTTCTTAGTGCCTAACTACATTTTTCTTGTTGAATAATTAAGAAAGATTTTCTTCTTCAGATTACTGGAAAGGCTGGAATCGTGTACACCAGGACACAACCTTTTTTCAGGAACCCCCAATTGCCGACCTGTAGTATTTCCAATTTTTTATATTTTCAACACATCAATAAACAAGAAACAAAAAAATTTTTGCTAAAAATATTCATTGGTTCCGTTTTATGGTGTCTGAAAAAACACCTAAAATTCAAGCGTCTGAACGAGAAGACCCCCTTAATAATTATTAAATTTACAATAACAAATCAGTCGATTTTTTAGCTGAAAATCGGAATTAAAGGCTTTGCCTGAAGAAAGCTGAGAAATAATATTTAATCACCTGTTCTGATTTTGTAGGCAACTGAGAGCTCCAACGGAGTAACAATCTACATATCGACTAGAACCCTGACTGTGTATGTACGCGAGAAGTTTTTTCATTTTTTGTTATTATTAGTTTTTGTTATTTGTTGGAAAATATGAATAAAAATAATTCATTGAGCCAGCATATATAACATTTTATGCTGCTATTTGCACAGATTACAGAGATAAGAAGGAATTTTGAAAATTTAAAAACTTCTCAAACAACTCCTTTTGGCAGAAATCTTACTGTTTCTTGTTTATCACTTTACCGATACATATACTATGTATGGGGGTATCGATTAACTTTTATATATATATGGTATATAATTTGTTTATCTAATTAAATATTTTAACAAATTTAAAACGTCTGTACTGTATTTATTTGAACACTGTCTAGAACTATATCCATCTGTCTACAACAAAATTAAAATTTTTAGGTTAATATTTTTATTTTATAAATTTGTAATTTTTATTTATTTTTGCTTGCAGAAAAACCTCAGATGAAAATGGGGATGCCAAAGTCTTACTGGACCACCAATCACAATCATCAATTAGATTACCTGTAATTGGAATGAAATGCCAGTCTTGTGTAAATAATATTGAAAAAAATGTTATTCAAAAGCCTGGAATCATTAATGTTAAAGTTATTCTTAGTGAAAGTGCAGCCTATATAGAATATGATAGTAATATCATTCAACCAGATAAAATAGTTAATATTATTGAAGATATGGGCTTTCAATGTCCTTATGTGCATAATTTAAATTCAAAAAAGTTTGTACGTATTAACATTGAAGGAATGACTTGTAATAGCTGTGTTAAAAATATTGAAGGAAATATTTCTAAAGAGCAAGGTTTAATATCAATTCAAGTTAATTTACAGGAAAAATATGCTAATATTGAATATGATGAGAAATTTATTAAACCAAATCAAATTGTTGAATTGATTGATGATATGGGATTTGAAGCACAATTTGACGATAATTTGACATATAAAAATATTATAAGTAAAAAAATTGATGAAAAACGAAATAATAAGACTGATATTATTCGGATTGATCCATTATTAAATGATAAAGAAAATTTACAAAAACCAATATCAAATTCACTGATTTTATTAGGTGATACAAATCATAGACCAAATGAATCTAGCTGGAATTGTTCAATAGAGCAAAATTTAAATAAATGTTTTTTACATATTAAGGGTATGACATGTGCCAGTTGTGTAGCTGCTATTGAAAAACATTGTAAAAAATTAGATGGTGAGTTAGTTTTTTTAAACATATTTTATGAAACAGTCATGACCAAAAATAAATTGTTCCACACGTTTGGTATAGAAAAGTTAGAAAAACGTTCTAATAAATTTAATAAACTGCTGGAAGATCATATTGATGAATTTGAGTTGAATTTTGTTAATTTTTTGGCAGTCTTGGCAGCTACGAAAATTTTATCTTTAAAAGTGTCCTAAATTTAAAATGAAAAATAATAATAAGATAAAATATTACTTAAAAAAATAAAATTATAAATGTAGCTTTTTATTTTTATAGGTGTTGAAAATATTTTAGTTGCTCTCCTTGCTGCCAAAGCGGAAGTTAATTTTAATGCTAATATCATAACTGCTGAAGATATAGCACAATCCATTACAGAACTAGGCTTTCCTTCAGAAATTATAAATGAACCAGGTACTGGAGAAGGTATAATAGAAGTTGAAATTAAAGGAATGACTTGCTCGTCTTGTGTTAATAAAATTGAACAATCAGTTTTACGAATACCAGGAGTTACATATGCCACAGTTGCATTAACAACAAAAAGAGGAAAATTCAAATTTAATAATGAACAGACAGGACCAAGAAACATTTGTGATGCTATTAATGAATTAGGTTTTGAGGCAAATTTACTTTCATCTAAAGATAAAATGGCACATAGTTACTTAGAACACAAGTAATTTTTCTTTTTCCAATTAAAATATTTAAATTTATATTATTTTTAATATTTTTATTGCAAGAGAAGAGATCCGAAAATGGAGAAATGCATTTATTATTTCAATATTATTTGGTGGTCCATGTATGATAGCAATGATATATTTTATGGTTGAAATGGAAACAAAAACTCATGAAGAGATGTGTTGTATAGTACCTGGTTTATCATTAGAAAATTTAGTCATGTTAGTTTTGTCTACGCCAGTACAATTTTTTGGTGGTTGGCATTTTTATATTCAGGCATATCGAGCAGTACTTCATGGTTCTACAAATATGGATGTTTTAATAACAATGGCTACAACAATCAGTTATATTTATTCTATAGCTGTTTTGATAGCATCAATGTTACTAGAACAAAATACTTCTCCGATAACATTTTTCGATACACCACCAATGCTTTTAATATTTGTTTCATTAGGACGCTGGCTAGAGCATATAGCCAAAGGTAAAACTTCTGAAGCTCTTTCAAAATTACTTTCTTTAAAAGCTACTGATGCTGTACTTGTTACAATTAGTGAAAATTTTGAAATATTAACTGAAAAAATAATTTCTGTTGATTATGTACAACGTAGTGATATCCTTAAAGTTGTACCTGGCTCAAAAATACCAGTAGATGGTAAAGTTATTTATGGACATTCAACATGTGATGAGAGTCTTATTACTGGTGAATCAATGCCAGTACAAAAGAAAAAAGGTTCTGTAGTAATTGGAGGATCAATAAATCAAAACGGTTCTATATTAATGATTGCTACACACACAGGTAAAAAAACAAAAAAATATTTATAAATTATACTATATTTCAATGTTTATTTTTATTTGGCCATTGAATTTACAACAGGAGAAAATACAACACTTGCACAAATTGTTAGACTTGTTGAAGAAGCGCAAACATCAAAGGCACCAATACAACAATTTGCTGATAAAATTGCTGGATATTTTGTACCTTTTGTAATAATTATATCGTTACTTACTGTAGTTGGTTGGACTATAGCTGGTTATATTAATATTGATTATTTAAAAATGTCCCATAGTGCTAAAATTGGATTAAATCGTGAAGAAATAATATTTAGTTATGCATTTCGATGTGCTTTAAGTGTTTTGGCAATAGCTTGTCCTTGTGCTTTGGGATTGGCAACACCAACAGCTGTAATGGTTGCTACAGGTGTTGGAGCTTTACATGGAATATTAATTAAAGGAGCTGGTCCCTTAGAAAATGCTCATAAGGTTTGTTAATTATAAATTAAATACTTAATTCTAATTATAATATAATAAAATTTTTATTCTGTTTTAAATATGAACTGTTCAGCTCTAATGACAATGAAATAATTATAAGTTATGATTAATGAGATTTAATATAATAATTTTTTGTGTATTTTAGGTAAAAACCGTTGTTTTTGATAAAACTGGAACAATAACCTTTGGAACTCCAATGACATCTCGAGTAGCAATGCTAGTTAAACCTACAGTTTGTAGTTTGGCTAGAGCATTGGCGATCTTTGGAACTGCTGAAAATAGCAGTGAGCATCCTATAGCTAATGGTAATGATTTCATCAACATGCAAATCCTATGTTTAATATTTCTTTGATTTCAGCTATTGTTAAATTTGTCAAAGAAACTTTATCCCTAGATGTACTTGGAAAATGTGATAATTTTCAAGCTGTACCTGGTTGTGGAATTAAAGCAACTGTATCAAATATTGAACCATGTTTGGTACAAGCACTTAAATCTGAAAAAATTAAAAATTTTGAAAATTCTTATCAAAAAAATCCTTCATTATCACAACTAATAAATGGTGTAGTCTTTGAGGAAATAATTTCAGCATACACTAAATCACAACGGAATAATCTTGATTTACAAAAACTTCTTCAATTAGATGATGAAATAGAGACAAATAAAAAAGAAGATTTAGCTGATATTAAGGAATTCACAGTATTAATTGGTAATCGTGAATGGATGCAAAGAAATGCAATTATTGTTCCAGTCGAAGTACAAAGTAAAATGGCTGAAGAAGAATCTTTAGGGAATACAGCTGTACTTTGTGCATTAAATGAAATATTGGTTTGTATGATATCTGTGAGTGATATGGTAAAACCTGAAGCTCATTTAGCTATATATACATTGAAAAATATGGGAATTGAAGTGATTTTATTAACTGGTGATAATAAAAATACAGCAGCAAGTATAGCAAGACAAGTTGGTATAAATCATGTATTTGCTGAAGTTTTACCATCACATAAAGTGGCCAAAATTCAAAGAATACAGGAAAATGGTGATACTGTAGCAATGGTTGGTGATGGTGTTAATGATAGTCCAGCTTTAGCACAAGCAGATGTTGGTATTGCAATAGCATCAGGATCAGATGTAGCTGCTGAAGCAGCAGATGTTGTTTTAATGAGAGTAAGCATATAAAAATTACAAATAATTTTTGTTTTCGCAATATTAGACTAAAGTATATAGAATTTCACTTAATTCACTAAAATAATATTCTATTAATGTTAATTATGTAACGACGATAATTTAACGGCCACATAAAAATCATATTGGATTGAGTAATTAGGAAGTATAAATTATGGATTGCTTTTTTCAGTTATATTCAGTTTCAATAAAAATTTAACAAACAATTTTATTATAATTTATTTTTATTTCTAAAAATAATAATTAAATGAATTCAACTTTCAGAACGATTTACTAGATGTTGTCGCATGTTTAGATCTATCACGGCGTACAGTACGACGTATAAGATTGAATTTCTTGTTTGCTAGCATGTATAATATTTTGGGTATACCACTAGCTGCAGGTATTTTAAGTCCATTCGGTTTTACATTACAGCCATGGATGGCATCTGCAGCAATGGCAGCCAGTTCTGTATCAGTTGTTTGTTCGTCTTTATTGATAAAATTGTATAAAAAGCCGTCAATGAAAACTCTTCAAACTCCGGAATATACATACCTAATTAATTCAGAAGCTAATATGGCATTAGATTCAGTATCTGTACATTGTGGATTAGAAGATATACCTCGACCAAATTTCAATCGATCAAATAGTTCATCACTTTCAAGGTGAGTTTTAATTTTAGATTGTTAAAAATATATAAAAATTCTTTAGATATTTTGTCAAGTAAGCTTTGCAAGTTTGTAGAGACATTAACATTACATTTTAATACCGAGTGTGTATCACTTTACTATTACTTTGTTTACTGTGGAGAAATAACTATATTCTAGTGCTTGGGATTTTAAAAAAATATCATTTTTGCTAACAGAAACGTTATTCTAAAACTAAATATTAATTTACGTAATATTTTTTATGTAGGTTAAAAATATGAGCCACTTTTAAGTTTTTACTTACAATGCAAAAAATATTTTATACCTAAAAAAGCCGAGTAGATTATAATTGTTTTATTGACTTACTTTTCACAGTGAAAAAGAAAATTAGTGTTTTTTTAAGTAAATAAGCATTAATAAGGGTGAAGTAAACTTTCATAGTTTGTTTGCCTAATTTTTTAATAATTTTTACAAGGCTGGTTGCAGTTCTACTTATATTGATTAATCTGATTGATTAAACATTTCAAGCACAGTAATATATTTAATTTATATTATTATAATTTTTTTTTTCTCAATAAGATGCAATGATTTCTTGAGATTTGCGCCATTTAATTTTTGTCAGAGGTAATTGTAAATTTATAATAACAATTAATTTTTATTTTAAATATAATTTATTTTAAAAACTTTTATGGAAATATTAAAAATTATTTTTTTAAAATTATTTTCAGTTCAAATCCTTCTCCTCTATGTACCTAGTATGGACTGCTTATCTCTTTTAAAATTTAACAATAACATTTTCATATAGAAATAAACAATATTTAATAATTATGAATGCAACTAATTTTTGATTTAATTTTGTATCTAATACTGTGCAATAAAAATATTATTTCTGCTTTGTTTAATACTAATTTAAAAAAAAATATTGTTTTGATTTTTGATTAATAACAAATGCTGGCTGTATCTTATTATTTTTTTTTATATAAAACTAATTTTGATCTAACATATATTTAAATTATTTTAATAATTTTCATACTTAAGTAATATTCTTTTATGGAATCTAATATTAATAGTTTTATATATTTAGATTAAATTGTAAATTCTTTTGATATTTTGGAATATTAAATTTTCTAGTGTTATCTAAACTGAAAAAATAGATTTTGTTTTTTAGAATCTTCGTTATCAAATCAATATATGTTATGTTCACTTTTTGGAAATTTTTATATTTTAACTATTTGATTATGTGTATTAGCGAAGATGATACATATAGAGAAAACGATTTTATACAAAATTTATAGTCGATATTGGTTTGATTTTAACGATGATATTCTAACTATATACTGATTTCATTTAAATTATAACTTTTACAAAATATAAAATTATATTTATTTGAAAAAAACCTTTCTTTCATAAAGATATAACAAATTTTATTGTTGCAAATGCTAATAATTCTGTTATATACTCGTATTTTCAAATTACTTACAACATTATTACAACTTATTATTTAAATTAATAGTATTAAATTTGTGCATATAATATAATTTTTATTTGAATTTGTTGAAATTATGTTTTTTCTTTAGAAAATTTTGCCATTTACTTAAAAAGAATCTACCTCCTTTTATTATATTAGATTATTGTTTTCACCTTCCGATATTTTAATAGAACACCACAGCAGCATGAAGCAGCAATTAGTCTTTTGATTTAGCTTATTGCCTGTATTTTTACAATTAAACCAAGAATTTATCTCTAAAGATAACTATAAGTACTGGTTTTTTGTTTTTGTTTGGTATGGGAGCTGAAATCGTTTAAGGAGGTTCTATACTTTCTAAAAATAACATTTCATGAATTCTATGTTCTGTGGAAAAAAGCAGGTAATTTTATCGAAAATAATTTATAAATAAAGGTAAATATAACTTTACCTACAGTTCTGTAGTCCTTCCTAAATAATTAGTTCCCATTGGGGAGTCATAACAAGATTAACTTTTTAATCTTTCAGGCGTTACCTCTTTCTAGTTGTAGGCTTAATTTTACTTAGAATTGATTTTAAATTACCCAAAGTAATTACTATAAGTGCATAAAAGTATTCTTAATATTTTTTTTGTTATTTATATGCACAGTTTTTGAAATATAGTTTCTAAAATTCACTTAAATTGATTCGTTAATCTGCTAATAGAGACAAGAGTAGAGCTATCATCATTTATTGAATATTTACGCCTTCAGAATATTTTTACAGTTAAAAACAAAAAGAAGCAAATGTTTTGCTTTAATAAGTCAGTCAGTCAGTTATCCGTATAATGCTGAGTAAATTGTGAAAAATTGCCTTCCTTATTTCCATATTAGACCTTGATTGTTTATCACTTTTGATAGCAACAAAAATTTTGGATATTTTTGTTGTTATTTTCAATCAATTAAGGTTTCTGAATGTTTTAAAAAGCACTTTAAATAATTTTGTGTAACACATGAAACATGTAAAAATTTCTAAAATAAATTTTGTTTCGTATATTAATTTTTATTATTTACTGTTACAAATAACCTTGTTATTCAAATTTTAATATATCAGAAGTAAATTTACTTTACGAAACTTAATTATTAATTAACAGTTTTTGATTCTGTAAAAATTATGATTATAGTTAAATTTTTGTGATACTGGAAAATTCAAAAAGAACAGTAAATTGCCTTTAACTAGTTATTTAATTTTTATAATACTTATTATTATTTTCTTTTTGTTGAAAAAGCGAGGTAATATATACATAAAAATGGTAAAAAAAAAATTGTTTTACACAAATCCTTAAAATAGTTTTTATTTGATAAAATAAAATTACTTAGTAGCTACACAATCACAACAAAAATTCACAGCCCGTTCTTCCCATACCCATAATTCACTTCTTATATTTGATAATTCTTGATCTGGTGTTATTTTCCTTAAATATTCAGTAATTGTTGTACATTCATTTTTACGTTTCTTTAATATTTGTACAGTAAAAGAACGTGGCTTACATATATGATGACCATACCAACAATTTTTTCGTATACATTCGACAGTCCTTAAATATCGTGGAAAATAATTTGGTCCAATATCAATCCATTTTATACGTGGCTCACAATCCCATGGTCTTGATCGATTTGTTTTATCTGATCTTTTTATACTATCTAAAAAACGACGTCTTGAATCAGCAATTGATCTACGTTTTATATCAATTGGTTTATTTTGATAACGGATACGTGGTATATAATCAACTTCCCAAGCTGCTTTTTCACTTATTTCTGATGTATACTCATCATTAACATAAAATGATGGAAATTCTGATGTTTTACGTTTTATACCAAAAATATCTTCGATTTTTTTATAATTATAATCAGTACCAGGCTTGACAACACTCATATAACGTGAATTATATGAAGGTCCAAGTAATACTCTTAATGTACTTTCAGGAATTTTACTACATAATTTTAATGCTTCTTTATTAGTTAATTTTCTTGCATAACATGTATCCTTACACAATATCACTATTAATGCTGTTAGAATATTAAACAGTAAATAATTTTCAATATTGATATTTAAGTACATTGTTTCTTATTGCTACAAATGTCAAATGTCAACTGTCGGTTATAAATTAAATTTTACAGTATGGTTACTAGGTATATCAGCTGTTATCCAATTGGAGTCAATTCTGCTATTAGTTTTTGCGTTAAAATCAATAACATTTACGATTAGGTCAATTTTTGAGAAATTTCTCATAGTAAATAGATTTATTTTGAGGCGTTGATCTTATTAACTTTGGTCGCATCTTATTTTCCGTAATATAAGTATTAAATATTCTCATTTTAGGAGTTATGAATTTGATATTGATATTTATATAGATTTTTTATTTTATGTATGTTACAGTAAAAGTAATAAACTGGTGATTATATATAATAACTGGTAATTATGCATAATCATCGATAAATTTGGTAAATATGAATTTTTGAAAATTGATCAAATTAACCGGTTTTTTGCATAATTTCCAACTCGTCATAGTAAATGTGATAAAAATTTAACGAAAGTTCGTTCAGTTTGCTTGCTTGGCAACTGACTACATTAAAAATACGTGACAACCACATCATTTATTTTTATCGTTGGAAAGTATGGCATAAGAGATCACGAACTCCAATATTTTATATTTTACAATTGAAAAGTCAATAAATGGTTATTTTAAGGCGCATACGTTTATTTAGCCTGAACGGAAAGTGACTGACAGGTGTTGTGAAATGAAAAAAAATACAATTTGCATGGACTTGTTATATTTTTTATATGAGAATAAAAAAAACATTTTTTCAAATAACGTTAAATGCTATTACCACAAATTACTTAATATTTTACATTTTCGAACGTGTTAAAATTTTAGGGCACTTAGAATTGCAAAGTTTTCCAGATTTTCTACATTTGCAGTAATCAGAGGTGTATTGCCATATCGCTGACATCCCTAAACTCCAGAAAAATATGTCTTTCTAACGCATTCTCGAAGTGATATTGCTAGATCTGGAACATCATCAAGCAAAAGAAATTTTTCTTCACAAATTGTGAATTGATTTCTGGTATACAACTGTAAAAATTTTCCTTGTTTCGTTCCTAACTGATAAAAATCTTCATTTTGAACTTTTAATATCACCGCTAATAAATTTTGGGGATCACTTCTTGCTCTGTCAACGTCTGGTATTTTTACGTAGTTTTACTAACAATAAGTCACCCACTTTACCAGCAGGAAATTTAAGATTTGAAATCTTCAACATTTTCTTTGTAATTCTAAACTTTCTTTAGCACTTATTCTATGTTTTCTTTCTTGCTCTTGCCTGTAAAAAATATCAGTATTAGAGAAACCTTCTCCTTATTCCCTTTCTGAGTCTTAAAATTAACTTCAGATGGAGAATCATTTTGAGATAGATCATCAGTGTCCATATTAGACAATTTTCTATTTGGTTATTAGTGTTTTCGGAAGCATTAAGTGTCTCGATTAATGCCTGAAGCTCTTCTTCAGTTCTAAGGTGTTCGATAAAGTCATTCGGAAAGGAAGACGTTTTAAAGGCGAATTTTGCAGGCGTCTCAAACATTGGTTCATAAGGAGAACACTTGATGCAATTGCATGTCAATTAGGTCCACTTGGCATCTTGAGTTCATCTCTTGAAAGACCATTGGACTAACAGCAAGTACTTTCTTAGGTACCTTGGTTTTTTTTTGGCAACTTTCACACAAATTTAAGTAAATCATGACTTCTTCGCTAGTAATGTTTTGTATGTTCTTTTAACATCCTGTTTCTATCATCGTGGCCTATGGATTAGTGTTCTTCATGAATTATCGTAAAAGTTCTTTAAAGTACACGTAAAATCTAACATTGGAGCTGTCTTTACTTACGGGAAATCTAAGTTTTTCAACATTACCTACTTTCATTACATCGTATTTTTTAGTCTTTGATATTCTTCTAGTTTTTCCACTAATTTTGCTTTTACTATTTTTCAGTTTTTTTAAATAAATTATATTTTTTTTTTGTCAGGGAACTGCTGTTTGCTTTTTTTGTATCCATAATATTAATTAATTTGGAACTAAAACGCTCAAGTATACCAGCCATTATTCAATAGTTTATTAAACACGAAATGCGAACGACTACTGAAATGATGTGGTTTTCACGTAGTTTTCATGTATTCAGTTGCCAAGCAAGCAAACTGAACGAATTTTCGTTAAATTAGGGAGTTTTATCACATTTACCATTACGAGTTGGAAATTATGCAAAAAAACCGGTTAATTTAATTAATTTTCAAAAATATATCATATTTACCAAATTTACTGGTGATTATACATAATTGCCGGTTATTATATATAATCATACAGTTTATTACTTTTACTGTAACATATATATTACATTAATTTTATTTTTTTTTTTGTTTTAAATGAAAAAAATAAATTTTAAAATTGAAGGATATAAATTTTGTTTTTCTTCTTTATAATTTAATTTAAATACAATCGAATTTTAGAAAAACTATTACAAAACAATTTGCTTTAGTGGTTTGTGTTCTATAAATACTAAAATTTAATTGCTCAAGTAATATACAATATACAGATTGAACTTAAATTTTTTGAAAATTTGTTAGGCTTGTATTTTAAGATTGATTGATTACAAATAGCTATTTGAGGTAGAAATTATTAGACAGACGCAATGAAAAATTTTTATAGTGTAAAAAACATAGTAATTAACAATTTTTTATTCTAAAAATTATGACATAAAAATTATATATATATATGAATATAAATTTCCTTAAAATAAAACCTTGGCATACAGGGCAAGACGCTAAATTTGGCTGGCAGTGAATGTGTTAATTATTTTTAATTTGATTTTTCAATCTTGAATAGAAAAGTTATATTATTTATCCGAGGGAATGCTATATCTGGGGCCTCTTAATATTTGTGGAATTAATCAATTGATTATTACTGTAAAAAAAATTATAATACAAGCATGAAATGTAGCAATTACATTATAAATTTGATCATTACCAATTAATGATTTGAAATGGCCTAATTCAGTTCGAATTAAAATTCTTAATAATGTTATTTTATACTCAAATAGCATTTTATTCTAAAAGCATAAAAGAATGCTAGTGATTGGCGAAAAATGCAGGATATACAAGAAAATCTTAAAAGTAGTTTGAAAATTGTAGAATTGTTTCAATTATAAATTTTTTTTGTATGATACACAAAACGAAACTTAACCATACTCGTCAAAGATCTCCATATTGAAGTTGAAGAATTACACTTTTTGCAACTGCTGAGTAATCAAATAAATAAATTTAACAGCATATATCATATCATTAGTATTCAACAAAATAACAAAAAAATTTGTGTAGCAAGAAATATAAAAAAAATGAAGATAAAGCGGAGTCTATGAAATTTGCCTAAAAAAATCAATAGAAGCCTTTTTTAATTACATAAAATATAGGAAAAAAACTCGTTTTACTACCGTAATGCTTGCCATTGATTATAATTGTGGCTTTTAGTTCATTTTTTAAGAAATATGGGCCAACAATAGACTCAGATCAATATCCATCTAGAAAAACATTCACTCAATGGCAATGTTTGGATTCTCTTGCCCTAAATGCATACATTAGATAGCCTCTAAGCCTTTTTTCTTTTAATTCCGTTAATATTTGACAAAAAACAAAAAGTCTTTAAAAATGTCTACCATTAAAATCAATTTATTTATTGCTCTTGAATTGCTAAATATATCTAAATATGATCTAGTTTTATTTCAAAATAATACTTAATAAAATTTTAGGTTTCTTTCCAAAAATATAATTAATATTAAATTTAATTTCAGAAGATTTATATTCGCAAGTAAGCTTAACTTGAACGAAGTTAATCTTTTAACATCAGCACCAACGATTGGCGAGGATAATGAAAGTTTACTAAATGTTAGCATTGCAGGAAAGAAGTCTCTAAGAGATGTTACCGAATTACAAAAACTTTAAATTAAATTTATTATCTGAAAGACATCACAATTTTCCAGTGGATATTTTCCAAAATAATAATTCAAGTGATATTTTTTAAAATTTTAAAGTATGTATTGATATCTTCCTTTTTCAATAAGTGTATTTTTAAGATAAAAACAAAATAAATATTTTTGACTAACTTAGATCATTATTTTTAGATGATTTTCTAAAAATTTTAATTTTGGGAAAAGTAAAAATTAGATTGATTTATTATATGTATGAATTTCGACACATTTCGATCTCAGGATTCTTCTTATGTGGATATTGATATAGTATGGATTTTAGCACCTTTTGATCACCGTTAAGCCCTTTCAATTAGTTTGATACGCTTAGATCATGGTATTCCTCTTGTTTCGAAACATTTAAGTCAAAGTTATCCCTTTTTTATGGTTTCGCCACATTTTTATTGAAATTATCTCTTTGTGTGGATTGCAACTAATTCTTTTAAATAATATAATTAATTTATTACTCTTATTAAATTGTGCTCATCAAGCAAAACGTATGTGGGTTTGGCTGACTCAATGCTCAACTCCCAATTTATTATATTGATAATACCACCATTTTTTAAATCTTGTGTTAGTGACGTTGCTATAACTTAATTGTCTCAATTCTTGGCATTTAAAAAGTTTCCCCTTTCTTAAAAGTATATCCATTCTTTTAATTTAAATTGTTAAAAAAATTTCATTTACTAAGTTTTCTACATATAGAAATCCTTAGAGCGAACTGTTATTATTATAGATATATATATTTTTGCTTTTATTAATTAATTTCACATTTTAAAAGTTTAAGACTTTAATGATTTATTTTGGATAAATATGTTAAGATATTTGTGTTAAATGGAGTTTTTTATTGCTGTCTATTTACATTAATAATTATAAAAGCACACAGCGTAAAAAAATTGAATTGTGAGTAAATATTGCGTTTAAAGAAGGACAAACGTAGGAAATTTTTACTGTCCTCAATACCTATATAAATATATAAACATATACACATATATAAAATGTTATTTATATATGTATATTTCACTAGCTTTGTAAAAGACAGTAAGAATTCAAAAGTTCCCTTGAGGTTGAAATTAAGCTGGAAAGCCTAAACAGAAATGATTTTTCTTCAAAGAATACTCAATTACTTGTTGCTTGCTTTTAACTTTTTTTATCAAAAAAAAAAGCTTAAATGAAAACTTTTTCATTTAGTTGATAAGAACACTTGAAAAGCTCATAACATTTAAGGTTTCGAAAAAAAGTACATCTTTCTTATATTATTGACAATACAACGGCTTTTAGCTGGTTAGTTGTTATCTATCAACCGTTACGCAAGGAGGTTAGCTAGATTGTTGAATGAACATTTCATTAAAGGTTTACGTAGTTTACTTTATTATTATTCAAATTTATTACAAAAATAAATAGAAAAAAGCAAACAACAACAACTTAATTGAACTAAGTAAAAAAGGATCAAATTTTGATTTTATTTAATTGTATTTTTAATAAGGTGTTATTAATTTATGGTAAAATTATTTTTTGTTTTGTTTTGTGTATCAAAAGTGTTGGTTAAAAGTGACAAAAATTAAAATTAATAATAATAATATAAAGTAAAAAAGGTAAGATATAAAATTTCAATTTTCAGAAAAAACCATTTATTTGAAAATTATCCTTAATTTTAAGTAATAAAATTTGAATTGAACAATATGTTTTTTTCAAATAAACAAATTTCGCGTGGGCATATGCGCGCGCGTTTTTTAAATGTTGTTTTTTATTTTTAATATCTACCGCTTTTTATATCATTTATTTGATTTTTTGACTATTTAATTTGATATAAAAAAATATTTCGAATAATATTGAAAGAATAATTCTTTTGATGTTTTTCTTCTAATTTATTTCTTTACTAATAAACTTCGGCATACTGAATTTTTTTAGATTGCCATAAAAATTTGATAACATTAATTTCTTTTACTTTTCTTTTTATTTTTGTCTTATTATATTTTAACATTTTTATTCTTCCCATATGGTGGTAAAAATCTTTTATTACTTTTCATCTTCTAACTGCTTTTATAGGTTTTCAATATTTTTGTAGGATATTTATAAATAAAAAAGCGTATCTGGCTAAAGTAGTTTTATTTTTTTAGTTTACTTGGAATTGTTAATTTTATTAAAAAAAACTTTTTATTTTAAATTCTACTTTATATCAAAAATTTATCATTTGCTTCCTACCTTTATATTCCATAAAACATAGGATATTGTCCTTTTTGGATCATTCTATAGGTGTTTTCATTAGCTTAAATCAAAATTAAATTTAGTAGCTGTTTGACTAAATGGTATAAAAAAAAGAACAGATGGGTTAAATGGAACTAAATTGCCATTACTAAATACATATAAATAAAAAAGAAATTTAAAAATATGATTGGTTAGACTTCCTTACTTACTTACTTACTAACTTAAAACCGACATACAGGGTAATTATAAAAATTAAAATTAAAATTTTAATTGAGTTAATGAATACACGTATTGTATGAAAACAGGCTGATTGTTTACATTAAAACTTGTAGGTTTTAAACACGTACACTTATATAGTCTGCTGGGCCATAGTGAAAATTTTTTCAGATGTTAACCAATTAGCATTTAATCCTTGAAAAATGTTAACATGATCCCATGAAATCTACACTTAAAGCAATCCGTGCAAAGTAAAAGGGAAGTAACGTAGCTTAATTATGAACAGAAAAACTTGTCAAGTTTTAGAAGAGATCACAGTAAAAGTTCAAATATGTTAAAGATATTTAATGGCAAACCATTTTAGTCACTTTCTTTCTTAAATTCTTTTACTCTAACTTTTTAAAAATATGTCAAATGTTTTAGTCAACTTTTTAACTTTAAGTCTCGATTAAACGATATTTTCAAAACCTGTTATCATCGGCAATCAAAGAATACTGTACCAATTTATTTGAAATATTATTTTTACTTTCTTTATATGAAATAATTAACCCAATGTTTTCTTACACTGTTTAGGGGGTTGTAAAATCGACAAAATGGTAAATTTTTTTATTAAAAACCCCTTTTTTTACTTCAAAAGATGGCAATAAATATAAAAATGATAAGAAAAAAATTAAAGCGAATTCGGAAAGAAAAAAGTTCTGTTTTAACTAAAGAAATTTAGTCTTTTGATTTCAGATAAAATTTGAGGATGATCACAGTAAATTGACTTTTAATAAAGATGGCATGGGAAATCCTTTGCCATTTGCTTATTTATTGATATTTTTGTACAAAAATTATACAGAAAGTTGTTGAAAAGTTACTTAATATGTAATATGCAAAATATTTAATTTAACTATCTTTAAAAAAATTTCTTAAAATGTGTTGCTACTTTTTTAATGTCTTTCTTTTTTTAGTTACGTAGGCTGATTCCTATATTTATATTTAATTAAAAATATGTCTTTAATTAAATTTTTTTCTTTTAACTAAAAAAATGCAAAATTAAAGCAGATCACTTGGCTGGAGTCTAAGGTTGTGGTGCTTCACCTCGCCTAATTAATATAATTCTGACTCCTGTTCCTACATCATCGAATCTTACCTTAATACTAAGAACAAGGACAAATAAAAAAAATTTGCCTAAAAGGCTTCCGTTTTCATTTACATGAATATATTTTTATATTTGAATTTTTGATAAAAAGAATTGATAAATTGGTTTTATATAGCCTAGAGACATAGAAATATTACAGTTTTATTTGTAAATAGCAGCTGGTTTTTTTAAAGTTTTTAAAAATAATAATTGATCGAATGATCCTTAGCTAAATTTAGAGCTTTGTTCTGAAAGAAAACAAAAAGCAAGAAGTAATATACAAATAAAAGACCTAAAAAACTTGTTCATAAATTTAATAAGTTGTCATATAGGAACAAGAAATACTATTCAACCGTTATAATCTAGGACATTCCAATAAAAATTTACAAAAGAAAGTGTAATTTTTTCTTCAAAAATAAATTTAGTGTTAACATTTTATTTACAAATATTTACCTATAACAATCTAGCAAAAAAAAAACTTATAAAATATTTTTTATTTCATTTTTTAAATGAAAAATTTCACTGTAAGTTTTTCATATATGGTTTTTTAAATATATATTAATAGTTATTAGAAGCAATTACGAACCTATTAAAGTGATACTAACACTTCCATACATAGTAATATATGAATTAGAAAAAAAAAATACTTATGTAGAAAAAGGACTTTATTATTTTATATAGCTATACTCATATATATATATATATATATATATATATATATATAAGGAATACCCGCACCCTCTAGTCTTTCCTTAATTGTTGATATCGATATCTAAGTGTGTGAAAAATGAGCATTTAGTAAAAAAGGACGCTTGGGCAATAATATATTTTCATTTTTTTGCCATTAAAACTACTGTTAGGCATAGGATAAAATACGATTCAATCAATTATCATTGTCATTTCTTGTTTTTTTATTTCTATGTTTGCCACAATTCATAGTAATGCCATAAAAAACACCCCAAGATTTTGTAATTTTAACATTAATATTAATGATAGCCATTTGATATAAATGAATATAATTTAATTAAAATTTATCATTAAAAAACAAAAATAAATTAATAACTAACGAAAAATTAAATAACATAAAAATATTTGTAAATAGAGAAATTTTATTTTTATTTTTGATAAATTTAAAAATTTTAATATTTATTTTTATTTTAGTTAAAAAAAAAATCTTTTTTTGATTAGAATTATAAAATGTGATGGTTATAGTTGACTTTTTTTCTACTCTTGGTTTTCTGGTAATAGAAAATTAACATTCTGATATAGACATAAAACAGGAGGAAGATGAAAATCCCATTTTTATTCATGATATACAAATGTAAAACAAAAATGCTAAGTCTTTATAGTGACTAATTTATTATTTTGGTTTAACTCTAAAAAAATATTCGCCTTTCAACGAAACATACAAAAATTTAATTTTACAAATTTTATTAGTTTTATTGAAGCTTCGATTATTATTTTGAAAACAAGCAATTCAAAAGGATTTCGTGTGTTGATTTCTTAATGCTTTTTAATGGTAGCAAATAACTTCACAGTAAAAGCTTACCTTGATAATTATAATTTGACGGATTTTTAACTTCTAAATGAAATACCTAAAAAATCATTGTATTAATTAAAACAATTTTGCATCGTTAATAAATTATTTAATTCAAATAATCTATACTAATTTTTTTCCTATGCTGCCCTACTTTTGAAATTTGTATTTAGAATACCTATGTCTACGAAACCTGTCAAATTGACGGGATAGGTAATTTCTTATACAATCGTTATATGTTTATTTCATACGTAGCATCATTCCTCCAATAATAAATATAAGAGTGAAAAGAAAGGTTTCACGTATTGTTTTTGGAATCATGCCTCTCTAGAAGGCTTCGTCTGGTGTGAGTGTTCGTCTTCAATGAGATCTTGCGAAAGACACAAAAGACGAATTCTTGCAGGGACAGTGTGCAAAAGTTTTCAATTATTGTAAACATTCTCTGCTTATTAACACTACTTATAAAAGAGTAATTGAAATTGGCCACAGTATTTGTTTTTACTATTATCAATGCAGTACAAGTTCTGAATACTTTGAAAGTAGAGAGATAGAAGAATCTTAGCATAGTGAAGTGTAAAACTTTTTAAAAGTGTAGCATAACAAAAAAAGGATGCATATTATTTTTAGTTCCAATTTTGAAGATGAGGGGACAAGCTTTCTAAGCACACCCGAAAATCCTTGCGTAGGCCATGTCAGTAAAATTTGAGCATATCCATAATGAATTTTTCTCCATCACTAAATATTACTTAACGCCAACTTTTACTAAAGTGAATATATTTTTCGTGGAATTAAAAACAAATTATTTTAGTTTAATTTCATATATTTATAGTTTGAAGATTTAGCAAGAAACTTTCTAATTAAACTCAAAGAGCAAGACTAAATTGAAGCTTTCTAAAATTTTTGATAGAAAATTTTTTCCGCACAGCTCTGTGCTTAAAGGATTCTTTTAGAACCGTCATTTTCAAGTTATTTATGTAGTAAAAAATTTTTACCAGGAAACATTTCAAATTATTTGGAATAGTTCTTTTAATATTTAGAATAATTAAATTTTATTAAAGAGGAATAACCTGAAATCCTACAATTTCATAGTAACTTTGTTATAACGGTATTTTTAAAATCATTTGTTTCTTTAACGGAATTAAATCAAAGACTAAGGTATTTGATTTCTCACATCACTAATACCGTAATCAACACGATTGATGCAATTTTTTCAGGTGTAGATTTTTGTTACTTCTTTTAAGCTTTTTATTCGGCTTTCAATTAATTGCATAGTTGGTAGGTGAACTTATAACTAATCACAGTATTGTATGAAATTGGATTTATTTATACTCAAATGCTTTACTCAATACTGCTGTTTCCTCAGTTCTCTCTTTTCATAGCCTCCCAGCACTGAAAATTCTCTCTTCGTGTGAAAACAAAGTTGCCATCAATCAATGTTAAATATAACATACAACAGACTGATGAAAAATTGAATACATAGAAACTCCATAAAGTTTAAATATGTACAATTACGTGTAAATTTTGTATATGCATAGCATGGTTATAAGTGACAAAACCTGACATTTATCCACGATGAATATCCACGTTTAAGTAGAAATTTACCTCTGGGATATTATGATAATTAAATTTCGTATAAAATATGCTCATACGAGAAATGCTAATATAAATCGAGAGTTTTGTCTCCATCCTAAATGTGCCTAAGTTACCTCAATTTAAAAATTTATTTTTTATTTTCTTTAATTAAATTAAATTTAAAATTTTGTACACATTTTCAGATATTTAAAAAGAAATGGTGACAATCGATTCAGCAAATATAGGAGCTGTCACTGGTATTGGTGTAGCCCTTTTTGTTGCTATTAGTATTATTGTTTATAGACATCACAAATATAAACAAAAAAATAAAGAATGGGGAGAACTTACCCGCCTAGAAGAAGCTAAAATAAAAAGAAAAATGAAATCTAAGGTATGTATAAAATTTTTGTATATTTACTAAAAATATTTAATTTTTTCTTCAAATTTTATATTCATGTCATAAATCAGTAAGTAGGATAATAAGTAAAATGTATCAAAATTTCATAAATACTTAAATGCTTACATATACTTTGTCAGAAGGATTTTTATGCGTATTGTTAAATTTGTATGATCAATCACTGTAAAAATTTTTTGTCAATCTAATCAATCAACTGAAAAATAAAAAAAAAATAATACTTTAATTAGTTCTTTTCCGCCCGATTTCACAGTGTGAGCTTAGCTCGATCATAGTATCATATGTCAATTTAAGTTTAAGTTTAATTCAGCTGTCATTTGTTGGCCTTATTTTATTGGTATTTTCTTTAAAATTATTTTAAAAGTAAAGAAATTTTTAGTAATTTTACATTAATTTTTGTATAAGATAAATAAAATTTTTATAAATCAAAAATTAATTTAAAAAATAATATTTCTCACTAGGCGCTTATAATATTTTTTTATCAAAAAGATAAATAAGTTTGATTTTAATTAATTACACTTTTATCTCTTTTTAAAATGAAATACAAAACTTTCTTTTGTTATTGTTTTATAAATATCTATCAAACAAGCTTAATTTATTTAAGTTTAAAAATAAAATTATATTACAAGGTAAATAATACTTTTATAAATTGAAAATTTTGTTTCAATTAATCAAAAGAAGGATATTTATTTGGTTTTATTAAAAACTTAAAAAATACACAAGTTGATCTTGAATTAGAAAAATACAACAAATAAAGATTCTCGTGATTATAATTTTGCTCTCGACCTTCTTCTTAAGCAAATATTAGACTAATTTAATTTTAATTTAATAATCAGGTTCCATTTGCTGCCAGAACATTAAAAGTTATTATTGCCTAATTTCAGGCATTAGCAAATTAATGAATAAGTTATTATGAGCAATTTTTGCTCTAAATTATTATAATTTTTTAGGTAATTTATAAATCAAGGTGAATAGTTTATAACAACGATAATTGAATTATACAAAATTTACTACTCATATGTATTTCGGAAAGTCATAATCCCCAATTAAATTTTTCAAGGGTTTATGGATACTATCAGATTATGCTTTTAAGTTCTCTATAATAATCTTCTCTTTTTTGATGTTCTAGGAAAGTGTCATTTAATATGAATATCAGTTATTTTTTGGCCGTGATTTAAATAATTGACTCATTCTCTAATTACTGCGGAGAAGTGGTTTTTTTTATGAAACTCATTAGCCAAACAAACTGAGCTATATCAAAGAATCACCAGGTACAACAAGTTTATTAATATGAATATATAGATTGTGTTATTTTTGCTTTGTTTGGAAACTTTTTGTTCTTCTTCTTGTTCCTCTTGTTAAGAAGATGCTCCAATCAACGAGATGTTTTTGTTTTTTTTATTTAAAGTTTGTTTTATTACAATCTTAATTTAATTACAATTAATTTATTAGTATTATTGAAAAATGCTATATTATGAGACTTATGCTATACAGTGAATCTTATATAGGTTTATGATCCACTGATCACTCCCCAAATGGTAGTTCGTGTTGCTTGACTCGCCTGATTTCGTCGGTAGTATCCAACAATTGGATAGCCTCCATGTTTGAATGGTAGAGTAGTCGTTTTTCGTGTTTGGTGACATGATCTTGTATCACTTCTTCAAGCCATTTGATATTCAGATCTACATGTAGTTTCTCATTTGTCACATATCGATAAGCATTAGTTCAAAAGTTCTTGTCTAACGAAAGAAATAACAACAACAAAACATATTACTAAAAAGGAGGCATAAATAAAACTAAATGTTATTGGCTATAGTAATCTATTTTATATAAATAATTATGGCAGGCACAATTTGACGTTATTCCTAAATATCTTAGGACGTGTTTGCTACAATTAATGCTTACCTTTACAATTTATCAAAAAGTTACACTTATTTTTGGTAATCAAGTGTCCTAAAACAGAAAATCTTAGTTTAATTTGTTTTAGCTAAAATTCAGAAATCATCAAAAAATAAATAAATACCATTTTTAGATTTCGAATAGCTTAAATTTCAGGTAATTACATTTTATGTTATTCAAGATGTTTAGATAAAAAGAAAAAAATATTATATTATATTTTATCCCCTACATATTACCCTCTTTACATTTATTTCATTTATCTAGGGTAATCTCCCTTCAGTAAGGGATAGTTTTTACTTTGATGATGTATTGTGACAAATTGATATTCAGTAACAATATGTGGCTGTAACTATGAATATTAGTGTTGAGATGACTTAAAAGCATATCAGTACAGTTTACCTTAATTAGATTTTACTGTTGAACAACTATAGCTTGCCTATCAGATATTTTATTATAAAACCAATACCTAAATTACTGATAGGCAGAAAAAATAAAATAAAAATGACACAAATGAATAGTTAGTGTTTGCTTTCTACTTACTTGTAGATATATTTAATAACTAATGATTAATGGATTTTTGATAATGTAAATTTATATATACCAACATTGGGTTGAGTTATAAAAAGATTATAGTTGTAGGGTATATTTATGTAATAATAACAAAATTATAGGTTTGAAAATTCTATAGAACAAAATATATAGATATAATATATTTTATATGTTTTTTTAATTTGAAAAGTTTTCTTAGCTTTATTTGGCTTCTTGATGATAAAAATTAAAGATTTTTCTTAGGATATAACGTCATTTGGCTAATTATATTTATTACTTAATTTAATTATATTCAAATTTTTAGCACAAATAATATCATATTATATAAAAATATTCATATTATTAGGGTCACAATTAATGCTACAAAAAGAAAGATATTTTATATTTATTACTTAATCACAGAATATAATTATAGATTGAAATTGATATCATGGAGAAGAACTACAATTAAATTTATTAAGGCTCAAGTTATTCCTTATTTTATAAATTAAAATTAAAAGTCTAAATATAATAAAATTTACACATATCTAGAGTATTGAATATGATATTCACGAAGGTAAAGTTGGAACAACTATAATCCCAGAGAAATTTTAAATTGTGCATTTAATTAAATGCGATAAAAGAAATGTTTATTTTTTCATAATTTCCTAGAAGTAAAATTTCTGCCAAAAAAAAGGGTGCTAATAAATTAATGCTCTAGAAATGTATAACTTTTCTTGTGTTGATCATATAGTCTTCCTGTAATAAGGGATAGAAAACTTGTAAAACTGTGCAAACAATTCAAAATGATGAAATTTAGAAAATCTAAAAACTATCATTTCCAGCTAACTCCAATAATTTAATGATAATTGAATGTAAAAAAAGTGATTTGTGGCTTCTTAAGTTTTTTTTTATCTTTAAATTTAGAATAAATTTAGAAAATTAGTCACATGCCCTAGAGATCATTATAAAATTATAGAAGGCTGATAAGAGGATATCAAAATATATCAAAAATTTTAAAAATTGAACAAAGTTCTCGGTGCAGATGCATAACAAATTCCAAACTGCTCAGAAGCTGGACCTTGGGAAATATAGAAAGCCAGCAAGCGGATATGTTTCAAAATTATTGTTTTTTTTGCTAGCAATATTTATTGGTTCTAGCAACATGGAAGTGTAGGAGTTTAGATCTAACCAACTACCGATCATGCTATATATCTAGTATCTCTTGCACATTTTTAAAGTTTTGTTTTGTTAATTAGTGTAATACGAAAGCTACTAATTTTTTAACTTAGTCGTGTGATCTTAAGCATATATTTTATATTTTTTGTGAATTTAAGAAGGATTTACCTAACCAAATAACCAAATAACCAGAGTTTTTCTGGTATAAGAGTTCTACCAGGCTTACTTATGTAACAAATACTATACATTTGTCCTTAGCTACAATTCAAATTTTATAGTGAAAAGGAAAATATTAAAAGAAAAATTATAGTTTGAATAATGTATTTTTGGGAACAAAAAGAACCAAATCTAAATAAATTAGATATTATTCTTCTTCAGTTGACTCTTTATTTTTACATAATGTATGTGACAATTGAATATATATATATATATATGTATATAATTTGTCCCTATTCAAGTGTGTCAAAAATATCAGCCCTGAATTCGTCCCACAATTAGCACACAAAAATTATAGCATCGGCATGACTTCTTTGTGGCCATTTTTCAGTTTGATTGCCATACTTGAACTATTGAATAGAATATATATATATATATATATATTTTCTTATCCTTAAAGTTGTTCTTAGAGTAGCCTAGAACGAATGTCCAAAGGACCAGAAAATTCTTTAACAATTGTTATATACAACGAAAATTTCATTCATGAATTGTTATATAAAAATTATGTAAAAAAAGAAAAGAAACAATTAAAGGACTTTGTATGAATTACATGTCATTTTTATCAAGCATATCATAGTTTATGGATTGGTCTTAAGTATCGATCAAACAAACACTTCGATTATCTATAATAAAAGGTGGGAGGATCGTCTTTCTATAGATTAGTTTTGTTAATAATATATAAGCAGTTGGTTATAGTAGAACACACTCTTTGATATGAAATGAAATATGATGACAAATGACAAATATTCTTCTTTTGTCCTTAATTTTTGTCAGGTTTATGTTAGATCAGAATTGAATTCCTTAGCATCATGACAAAAATAACAAATAAGAAGAAAAATACTGATCTGTTCTAAATGAATGTTTTGGTATTGTCCATGATTATTGTTAGCTAAATTTAATTCAACTCTAAAGGACTTACCGCACTTTAAGGATTTTGAAGATTTTTAAATATTATTACTTAGAACTACTGGCATGCTTTTCTTTCTTTTGATTTGACCAGTGTCCCAAAAGTTAGTTTTTTTTTACTTCTTTCTCTTCTCCTTTTTTTAACAAAATATATAAGTAATTTTTGTAAGAAAAATTCAATAACAACAAACAAAAAAACAAAACAATGAAACAAAATAAATAACTAAAGGTATTAGGATTGGCTCGTGCGTAAGATTTTTTGATAATTTTATATATACATGGCTTGTTTTATAAGGAATTAATTTTGTTCTTTAAAATTAAATATAAATAATTTTTAATTACATTATTTTTATGGATATATATTTAACACTAATAGGATCGTAAAGTAAAGAATTTTTTTTAAAAAAAATCTAAATTTGTTATTTAAAAAAAACACAGGTTCAAAACAATTTTTATTCAAAGTACTCGCTGCATATTTTACATATATTTCAAATACCAAGCCAAAATGAAGAAAATCTATCGTATTTGAGGTAAACCAACTCATAAATCCATTATCTGACGTATTTTTGTTAAAATCAAAGTGCTAATGGTCACTGGGTATCGACAAAATCTAGTGATAATCGGAAAAGGCCAGATTTGATAAATAAATAGGATGGGGATGAGTGTTTTCAAGTAGTTTTTGACTTTTTTTAATGCATACAATTTGACATATTTCGATCAATTGCTGATGTTAGTAGTGACAATTTATGGTTTTAGGATACTTCAATAACTTTGGGATACTTTGCTCATTCCACCAAACACACACAGCATTGTCTTTCTTCCAAAGTTATTTAGTCAAATTACCAGAGAACTTGTTAACATTTCAGAAAAGGTTGTTTGTAAAAGCTAAAATTATGTAAAATTGGAGTTTTATATTATTTGATTACGTGTGTACGTGTGTGTATTTTGTATGAGAAAAAAATCAACTTACAGTTAGTAGAATAAATTTTAATATTATCAACATTAAATTTGGCCTATATCTTTATTAAAAATCTCTTGAAGTATGCCTTGTGACAATGTATTTGAATTAGGTATCGTCTTAGTTTAAAAAATCCTGCAATTGAATTATTACTTGCGCTGATTTTTACATTTCTTTTTTCATTAAGTATTTGCTGTAGTCATGCCTAGGATTCACAAGCGCTTAGCGGCACAGAATTTAGCACTAAATGCTTTTGAGTCCATTAGTCTCCACTGAATTGGTATATAGCCTGGATTATCGACTAGTCAGCGCTAGCTTGTCGGTTTCTCAAAGAAGATCAAAGGAATATTTTAATTCAGGAAGAATTAAGTCATTTAATATTAAGATTTTGTACTTAAAGCAAATAACAACACATAAATCACAAATAGAACTGTCACTTTGGCAGAAGTATTTTGCTTTCTGAAAACAGTAATAAGCTAGTGAGTCCATGCCGATTGGTATTTAGGAAAACTCTCCATTTTTACTGTGCTAAGTCGTCCCATACGCTAAGCGCTAGTGAGTCCTTGGCATCAGATTATAATTAAACTAAGTACTTTTTCTTTACAATATTTTTAGCATTTTGTTAGAATATGTTTATTATGTTTTAATAGTCCTAAAACCATAGATAATCTTTCTTTTTTATTATTTGTCAAACTTTTAATGTATTTAAGTTGTTTTATAGAATTTATTTTAAATAAAAAACAACCTTTTGAATTCAAAATTATGACCAAAATATATATTTTATACTTAATGTCACTTTTAATTAGCTATTGAACCCTTTATAAAATCCAAAAATGATATGTTCTCGCATGGTCAAGCAGAAAAATATACAATGTTCGAATTTATGTTGTAAAAATCTAAATCTGTATTTATTTAAATAATGCCAAACAAATACTCTGGCATCAGTTCTCTTTTCTATTATAGACAGCGGCAAACGATTGGCTGAACATGAAAAGAATAAGGGATATAAAAGGGAAAACATATTTTTATATGACGAGATCATAATTGGTGGTAGTATACCCTTAAAATGTTTATTCTTGTCATAAGGGTGGCTGACTTTTATAAATATACCTTTTTCCCGAGACAAACAGATTATTATTTACTCTATATGAAAAAATAAGAAAAATCTTTTTTTCTTTTTGAAAATGGAAATAAATTAATTAATAAGCATTAATGAAATGATACACAGGGTACTGAGAAAACTTCTTAAACGAGACGCAAAAAATAGCATACCGTCAAATTTAATTGATCTTTTCTCGTCATATCAAACTTGGATTGCTAAAAAATTTTGTCCAAATATTGGAAAAAGATCAGAATTCTTTTGAATATCTGTGTTAGAAGTTTCCATCATTATCAGAAGCAAAACTAAAGGAAGGTATTTGAATTAGACAAGATATCCTTTTATGCTTTAATATAGAAGCATAACCTAAAAATTTAAGTGATATCAGTGAAGAGCAAGGTGCAAAATTTCACCAAAATATTTGAATATGTTATCAAGAATAAAATCAAACAAATATTATTGCGAGACAATGAAAATACTGAGCACGAGCTAAAAAGATAAAAAAAAGCTCTGAAGGCTTAGATAATAATTAATATTTTACTTTTTTACCAAATTTTTACCAAGTTTTTACCCATTTCAGGTGTATAAGAGTGAGCTATACATGATAAATCAGGCGTAAAAAAGATTTATGCAATATGGATGTTACATTAAGGGCGTATTTTGGTTTAGACACCCGATTTTTGGATGTCGTTTCGGACGCCCTAAAAAAACCAATAAATATTTTTAACTTCTACTTTTTTACTTGTTATTTATTGATATTTTAAGAGTATAAAATATTAGTAATATTAAAAAAAAGCCAAAATTGAAAAAAACTGTAGGCCGGTAAAGCTCTGTGCTAAATATCAAGTAAGAGTGGGTCTACACAGGCCAAATCACAGCAGAAACTCACAGCAGAAACTCACAGCGATTCTGTGAGTTTTGTATGAAAGAAACCGGTTTCGCTGTGAGCTTTCTGCTGTGAGTTGGCCTGTGTAGACCGACTCTAACTCGGTTAAGTGGATATCAAGGATATCTTTAAATGTTTCGCTGATGTTTTTTGTATATCAAATGAATACCCATCGAATGATTAAACGTGAATTTTGCAAGAACTTTTGGATTATTTGAAAAATAATCTGAGTAATTTTGCTGGGTATATGCCAGAAACCAAATAGCAGTTTAATTAGTGGTTGAAACTGACTTTTCGGCCCAAAAAGACTAAGTCTATTTTACCTGTCCGCAAAATCATGGCTAGTATTATTTGAAGTTTCAAAAGAATTCTCTTAATTGATTATCTTGAATAGGAAACAATAATTATATAGAAATATTATTTAAAGCTTTGAGATCTAATAAGTAAGGAAATTAGTGCAAAAAAGTCTGGTTTGCTGAAAACCATTTTTCCCCAGGGCAATGTTTCTGTCAACAAAATGTTTTGAATATGAAAAATTTGGGAGATTCAAAGTAGGAAGTATTGAAGCATTGTCTTTGACTTAAATTTTTTCTTATACTTGAAAGAATTTTTTGCTGGAGAACATTTTGCCTCAAGCCCCAAATGATGATATTTGAGGACATAAATGAATATTTTGCAGATCCTTTAATATATTATTTCAAGAATGACATACTTTTATTAAATAAGCGTAGGAAGAAGTGCATTGAAGTTAATTGAGATTTTGTAAAAAAATTAATTTTTTTTTTCAAAATGAACAATTTTACAATTTGATTTCTTGCAATTATTTTTTGAGTATAACTATTCTGATATTTTTAATTTGTCTTTTTCAAGAAAAGATTCGGCTTTTTCAAAACCCTCATGTGATAGAAAAAAGCAAAGTAACATTGTTTTTTATGTTCCAAAATCCCATAAAAGTAAAATAAGTTTTCTTGACTTTGCTAAGTGAACTATATTAAAAATTTTTAGAAATTAATTATTATTATTATTATCATTATTATTATTTATAATTGTAGAAATATAGTATGGTAATTAAATTAAGTACCGGATGAAGTCTTAACACTTTAAGTTCCACGAGTTTTAAGTATTTGACCATGACCATTATAATTTATATCATTATGCCGTCGGATATCCATTGATACGCTAAAACAAATATCATTTAAAAGAATGAAACAATAATCTTTTATCTTTGATCATTTTATGAAATTATTGAACTAAAACAAAAAAAATATTATTTAATACCCTTGAGTAGGAGCAACGGAAAAATTATGCTTTTCATAAAATTTATTTATAGTTTTTGATCACAAAAAATAAAATCCTTAAATAATGCCAATTTCAGCATCAAATGGAATATTGACAGAATTATTTACTATCAATCCTTGAAAAGTTCAATAGAAATTATAATCTCTCGGTGATTTAAATTGATTAAAATTTTTCTCTTTTAGATCATAAATCATATGCAATTATCATGATTGGAATTCTACTTTTGAAAAGTTTTTTCTTTTGATTTTTTTCTATCATTCAAAGAATATTTATTTAAGTATTGCATAATTTTATGATTTCAGTCAAATATTGATCAAAGATATTTCATTTGCAATATTTTAAATGCCCTTTCAAAAAAAAAACACTACATAAAAAAGTATTATTCAGCTGAAAAAAATGGCAAAAGAAATTTAAATCAAAATGAAATAAAATATTCTAACCATTAAATTCTTTTGCAAGGATTTGAAATTAAAATTAAGCGCTATTTGAATTGACTTTCATTGAGAAGAATATTTCAAAGAGCTACTAATGGCATAAAAATCTGTAAAATATAGACTTTTGTTAAGTAGTTATAAAAAGACATAAATTTTTTAGAACTGAAATCTGACAATGATGTTAAGATTTAAGGAAAAATAAAATATAAAATAGGAGAAGTACAACTAACAGTGATAACAGTGATTGCTTTGGCAAATACTCAATTTTTCTTCAAATTTAAGACTTGAAATAGAAAAATCGCCTTCTATAAGAGGACTAGCTTATTCACCTAAAGCAAAATTTTTGGGTGTTTTCTCCATTATCAAGCCTTTATTATAAGGAAAAGAAATATACTTTTAAATGTTTTATGTTTATTATGTTATGACTAAGCCTTAAAATAATATTTATGATTATTTAAAAATGAAAAAAATAATTACTAGTTATTTGGTTGCGGGCATTCTAGAAGAAAATTTTTTTTGCTACTTTTTGAATAACGCATGTATGTTCCGTAGGAAAAACAGCTTAACAACGGAAATAATAATGCAGTTTCATTTTCGAGAAACAGTAATTCTGTATTTATTTAATAATAACGACTGTGGTGATAAAAATAGTATAAGAAATTCAAATTTAAATACATTTCACTACCTGGATCATATTTCATCTATTTGTATAAAATTAAAATTACACTAGAAAAGCCAATACTTTGCCCAGTATATACTTGCAATACCCCTCTAAGCTCCAGTTTATGCCTTAAGGATTACCATAAACATTTTTTTATTCCCTAATAATCATTCTAATCTAATAATGTGAGTGATTATTTTTAAAATTAAAATTTATAAAAACTTATTTAAAAAATTCTATAGAACATTATATGGCCAAAAATTTTTTAATTTAATTATGTCATTAACGTTTTTCTTGAGCAAAACGTCTGAAGAAAGGATTATATAAAGTTATAAAGTAAAAAAAAATATACTTTTCTGTATGATTATTTCATAAAATTAATGAACTAAAACGAGAAAAATAATATTTAATATTATTGAATGAGAACAGGGGGGTAAATATTTCTTTTAAATGTGAATAAAAATTAGTTTTCCGTAAATTTCAAGTGAATAGCTCTTTTCAACTAGAGCTTTTTGTTTGTTTTGTTAAAAAAATAGTGAAAATACTTCAAATAAAAAATCTTTAAATAATATTCGATTGAAATCATAAAATTATTCTATGCTTAAATTCTTTGAAGGATAGAAAAAAATCAAAAGAAAAATTAAAGAATTTTAATTATGGTGATTTCATATGATTTATGAAGTTGCAGACAAAAATTCAAATCAATTTAATAAAATAAAAAATTAAAGTGCTTGGGAGAGAAACACCGAGAGATTATAATTCCTAAAGCAGTAATAACTTTATTTAATATAATTTATTATTTTTAAGTCCTACACTTTAAAGACTTTGGACTGTCATCCAAGCACTTCATGATTTCTTAAGTTAAATTTCAGCAGCGTGTCCCATAGTTTTAAAGAGGTCGGTTGGAAGATTTTACTGCTTCCGTGACGAAAACTGAGAATTTTTTACACCAATTTATGTTAGAAAAGTTTTGAATAAATAGTTGTGTCCGTAAATATATTAAAACCCAATTTCAAGTTTCTATAAAAGAAAAAGATCCTTAATTGAAAAAGCAACAAAAACTGCAATAAAATAATTACAACTTTGTGTTTTATACTGTTTGCTTGGCCAACCAGACGGTTGGCTTATTTCTTGGAAATATTTTGGATGGGTTTCTTGATATTTTTGACATTTTAGTGTTGGTCTCAACAAAATTAAAATAAAATATGGCAATAATTTTATGTTTTTACATGTTATTATATAAGTGTTTATAAATTTAAAAATTACTAAAAGGTTTTACATTTAAGACTTTACATAGGTTTTTGAAAAGCCAAGCCAGCCTGCCAACCAAGCAACTAGTTGAGATACAGCCCTGTAACTTGGCACATTCCAAAGTAAAAATCATTGACATTTTGCGCGAGGATGAGGTACCGTTCGGGCTGCTCTTTGCATGAAAAAGAAACTATGATGGCTACATTTTGCCGGATCTATTTATAAATATTTCCCGTATATACTCTTCCTATCATAAATCTGAAAGAATTCTCATATAAAAAACTTGAGTAAAATGTTGGTTTAGGTTTTTTTGTTTGAATTGAAAGGGGGACCCCTCTGATAAATTTGCCATCGGCACTTTTTAGAATTTCAATGATCTTTTTATAGCATTGAAAGTGTTGCAAAAAGTTATTTTATGGTGTTTCTTAATTAAAAAGTACTATGCTCTAAGGGTTTAAGTATTTAAAAGGAATTCATATAATGAAAGATGAAAAGACAGATTTTATGGAAAAAATAATATCCCCAAAAACAGGACTAATTTTGATCAAACTACAAAAGTATCATAAAATATATTTAGACGCCACATTGAGAAATATATATTACTTCTTTGTCAGTGTGTGTGTGTGTGTTTTCTTTTTTTGTTTTGAAATACTTGTGACAACAAGCTGCAACTGGTCACGGTAAGTTAGTACCAAAAACAAAATAAAAATCTCCGCCCAGGTTAATTCAAAGGAATACATTTTGATAATAGTACGTGCCATTGTTGTCCTTCGATCCTGAAAAATTTCATTCATAAATTCTTTTCAGTTTTAAACCAAGGGCGGAGTTACTGATGTTTATATCTAATCATCATGTATTAGGGGTTGTAAGTATATCTATTATTATTTTGCTAAAATAGTAGAGGGCTGAACATTATAACGTTTTCTTATAATTTGTGGTAGCAGGGTTTAAAATATATAGTAGGGATATTCTTAAAAAACATATAAATATATTTGTAGGATTAATTTTAGCATCAGTTAAGATTTAGTTGTGATTTTCTTAAGTTATACATACAAAGAAAAAAAGAAAATAGACAATGTCACGATCATTTTTAATGGAATCTTTATTAAGTGATATTCCAGTTAAACGAAAAAGTTTTGATACAGTTAATAATGGTGTACATTTACCAATTATACCATATCCAGCTTGTTATGTTGGTAGCTATTTGTTTTCACTTGGTATTCAACAACAACAACATCATCAACAGCAACAACATTATCAACAACAATTAAGTCCATTTGGTGGATCAATTAAACGAAAATATTCTTATGATTTTAGTCCAACACATAAATCAAATGATATTTATTCAGATTATTGTATATCACCGACATCTTCAAATCAAGATTATTCAACAGTTTTTGATGATTTTTTAATAACACAAACTCAAGAAAAACTTCGAAAAATATCTAATGATAATTCACCATGTAAATCAACAATAATACCACAAGATTATTCGGATTCAAGCAAAAGAATACGTACAGCATTTACAAGTAATCAATTATTAGAATTAGAACGTGAATTTTCAAATAATATGTATTTATCACGATTACGTCGAATTGAAATTGCTAACCGTTTAAAACTATCAGAAAAACAAGTAAAAATATGGTTTCAAAATCGTCGTGTTAAACAAAAAAAAGGTATTAATGATAATTTTAATGGATGTACAGGACAAAAGGATGAAATCTCAACAGATATTTCAATTAAAAATGGAATTCATTGTTGCTGCAGGACTAAACTGGTGAGCCATTGTAATGATAAGTTATGTTCTAGAGATTAGAATTTAGGAATTATATTGTACATTTTAAATTGAAAAAATAAATTATAATTATTATTAAAATATTAAAAAAACACAAGAAAAACATTTTATTTCAGTGAACCTTATGAATATTGATAAATCAAAAAGAAAGAAGAAATGTTTTCAAAGTTCCTTATTTGATTGCAGATTAGCAATCTTCAGATGGAAAAAAGTGATAAATAATTTTTTTAGACACATTTTCTTCCTGATTATTTATATTAAAAGAAAAGAAAAAAAATAAATATAATAATAATATTATTAATAGAATTCTTTAAAAACATAATTCAGCCCAGTAGGAAAAATTTATACAACGAAATTGTTCAAATAAAAATTCCTCTGTGTTTAAAATAGAAAAAGTGCACATGCATGAGTTTATACATAAATCCTGTTGAACGGATTACTAAAATTCATCAATACAATATGCAGGAAGTAGCTATAATGAATATTTCTTAGACATATTTTTATGTAGTAGTTGGCCTGGACGTCAAACTCGGATTTCTTTTATTAATATTTTGCTCGAGAAACTACTGACCTTTGGAAAGTGAAAAGTAGTTGTATTTACTTTTCCCAGTTATATTTTTGTTAAAAGTCTAAGGATGCCTCCAAAGTGTCAGCTTACAGCCGAGCTGATACCGATTCCCATTGCGATAATCTTATCTTTGGTAGGCTTGAGCTCTGAACACTTTGAGCATATTTCTATTGATTTACCCATAATGACTTTATAGTCTTCTGTATCGAAATCGGCGTCAGCTCGGCTCTAAGCCGGCACTCTACAGGAATCCTAAGGATTGAACATGCATGTGACTTGCAAATCTATTATAATTCACAATAGTTGTGCGTAGAATGAAAGTCAATAACCAGAACCAATACCTTTCCCACAATCAGGCTCTGAGCCTAAAATTGTCATTTCATTGTGGTATGTTCTAATAAACAAGGAGGTGCCTTGATCTTTTAACATTATATTTTTTATTTTTTTTTGTTTTAAAGTTTTGCTTACTACAATCTTAATTATATTATAATTATTTTATTAATATTATTGATATTATGCTATATTGTGAAACTTATTATGGGATTATGATCCAATGATAAATTCCCAAGTGGTAGCTCGTTGGGCTTGATACTTTGAAGTCGCCTGATTTTGTCGGTTGTATCTAACAATTGGATAGCTTCCATGTTAGTGTAGTAGAGTAGTCTTTTTTCGTGTTTGATGGCGTATTCTTATATCACTTCCTCTACCCACTGGATTTTCAGGTGTGCATGCATTTCCTCATTTTTCACATAGCGATAAGCATTAGTGACCAGGCGTAGGATTTTGTTTTTCTCTTTTGGATGATATCTCGGTTTGACTTTCGGGTGCATCCCCACAGTTGAATTCCATAAGTCCATATCGGTTTTATTATTGACAGGTATAAGATTCTTTTTGGATTGCTTTCCTATAAGCCAGTATAATTTGTATGTTTGTTGTTTTATTTGATTAGCCTTTTGTCGTACATGGTGTTTCCAGTTTAGCCTTGAATTTAGATGGAATCCAAGGTATTTTGCTGATTCTGCTTGTTGTAGTTTTTCACCATTAAGATATATATGCATGCTGCTTTATTTTCTACGCAATGAGTATATTACATGTATTGATTTTTCCCTGTTTAGTTTTATTTACCAATTTTTAGTCCATTCACTGATTTTCTTAAGTAATTGTTGAAGCTTTTCCGTTGGCTTGGCTTGCGTTTTATCTATTGAAGTATAGGTGTGTCATCAGCGAAGGTTCCAATGAACGTGTCATTCGTTATGGGTATAGTATAGTATACAGTATCGGTCCTAAGACACTTTCCTGCGGTATACCCGCTTTTATTGGATAATAGCATTAAGTTGCAACTTCATGTGATACTCTGAATTTGCGGCCATTATATTATATTATTAAAATTAAAATCAAATCATATACAAATGTCAAAAATTTAGTTTACCTTGTACTTCACATACCTCTGGTAGAAAACTGAAATCAAAATTATTCCTCACTTAGAAAAAATTACAGTTTAAGGTATAACAATATTGAATCAAGACTCATAATGAGGAAATACGTGATTTAATATAGGTAACTTTTAGGATGACCGGATTCATAGCAATTTCATCTTTACTTTGTCTGATTTAAGCTAAACAAAAGTTGATATTTGGTAGTACGAGTAACAAATCCTTAATTCAATTACGTTTAGATCAAAATTAGTCTGAAAACGAGTTGGTTTTGATTTTATCTGAGAGTGATTAAACCTATTTTCGACTTAAAGTTCATACAAGATCAGATATCTCATAAGCAGCATACTAAAATAATATATAACTGACAGAAAGCTGCTACAGCATCATAAAGATTTAGTTTTATCTTTGAAATTTACAAATTTTTTGCCAAAAAAAAATTTAAGGATATTATTTGCTAAAATAAGTCAACCACACGAGTCAAATTTCATACAATAATAATCAAAACAGTGTATATAATTGCTGTAATTATACGGAATTTTTTAAATATGAAAATAATCTTAAATTTTAGCAGAATTCCTCAATTTAAATTATTCCCAAATACTAAATTTATTTCCATAAAAACCAAAACAACGATTTGATTTTATGCTGAAGAATAATTTTCCAATTTTTAGGCGTCACTAGGTCTGCTAGTTCTTCTAAGTGGCAAAGTAACTGTCTTTTAGTGAACTACTTACAAAGCAAACAAAATCACATAAGCCCACCTTTATGTATTTTTTTTTTCACTTCCAACAAACAGGTAATAGCCTTTTAACAAGTGTTAGACATAGCTAATACCTTTTTTTTGGATCCATTTCTCAAGGGAACAATTTAAAAGGCAAAGCAATTAGAAACTCATTCAGTTCACTTGACCTTTTTTTTTATATATATTATTGAATATATTCTATCCTACACCTCTAAGACTATTAAGGAGCTAGAATATTAACAGCGGGAGTCTAGTTTAAGGCTTTTTGGAAAAAAAAACAAAATCCATCTGCTTTGCTTTTAAAAAACTGCAACAACTGCACAGCAGGATATACACTTGAATTTATGAATGAATCTGCAATTCACCTCAACTTTGCTTAGGACGTACGATAAATTTATTTTTTTTTTACAAAGAAAAGAAAAGCATTCATTTTACTGAATGAATTTTTTCTAATGGTCTTATTATTATTTTTTTTCTTTTGTTTAGAAATAATTCCAAAAATTTCTGTTAAAGTGTGCAATCTATGAAAATTATAGTACAATTGAGAACAAGTGTTTATTGTTAAATTTTAACTAAAATCGTTTGTCGGTTAACTTTGAAAAATATAATAGACTCTATGAGAGCAGCAAAACAATTTAGTATAGCATTTTTGTTATATTAGTCAATACTTAGATGACTTAAAATAACAATAAACTACTTTTCAAATAAAAATCATTTATCAGTGAAGAAAAATATGTTACTTGTTTTTTAAGCCTCAGAATATATATTAAATGTAAGAAATATTTTTTGGTTTATGGTTTTTGACGGAATAATAATATTGTAATCAACTTTTTTCTTTTTTAATTTTGATTAATTGCTGAAAAATATGAAAATCTTTCTTGTTTTTTGTTAGCTTTTGGAGCATTTAATGTACATTCTGAACAAATTGTCCTACTTTCTTTCTTAACAGGACTACCAAGAGCTTACGAGAAAAATATGCAAAAATACATTGTTTTTTAAAGGTTCATATTCCTTGGAGACTAAAACATACCCAAGATTTATCAAGTATTATTTGTGTAGTATATATTAGCGAGATCAATATGTTTGACGACTATAGTAGATATTAAGGATAGTTAAAATCATTGTGATCAAGAGAAAAATAAAAAAGTTTTTGAGATTTGAGTGGAAGTGTAAATTTTTCAGATTTTAAGTCGGCTCCAATAAAATTATTTCAATTAAATTAATTATTAAAAATGGTGATATAATTATTAAAAATGTTAATATTCTATTCAAAATATGTTATTTTTGTATATAAAATGGCTAAAAATCATAGAAAAGCTTGAAGCAAAGAACTTTAAGTAGGTCACATTTACAAAACCAAATTAATTTTTTTGTGCAAAAAATTTGTAAATTTCAAATGTAAAATTAAATATTTAAGAAAATTTAGTATAATTCTGTGACTTATATATTCTTTATTAGAATTGAGAAAAGAAACAAATGAAAATATGTTATTTTTTAAAATGGTACAAACAAGTTCTTTTTTTCAACTTTAATCATCTGTCACAAACGTCAATTATGCTCGTCTACTAAATATTTTATGATTTGCATACATGCTCTATTTTTTCAAAAACAGAAAATAGCATCTTTGTAACAATGGCTGGGTAAGTCCAGTGTAATACCTATATTTGGAGTTGAAAGGGCTTCTTTGAAGCAAAAAAATGGCTATCCTTTGTGGATTTATCGGCAAAATATACTTTCCAAACTTTTGACTTTTTTCTATTTGGGTTAATTTTATTTTTTTTTAGGCATATTTAATTAGCTTTAATCTTAATACTTAATTATACACAATGTTGCATAAAACTAAAAGCAGGAATATTCTACTACATAAATTTTTTAGCCAAAGCTTTTTAAGGATCAAAATAACGAAATAGTAAAACAAAAATTTATTAAGCAAATTCATAAGTTTTCTCACATCAAAAGCTCAAAAGCTTTAAGATGCTTTCACTCCTGAAAATAAGCATTTCTTGTTTTATATAAATTCACTTTCTCCATCCACCCACAGCTACAAACAAAAACTTTTCTTCACACCTTTACATAGTTATTTTATCTTTATATACTCTGATTATATTATATTCATCTATATATCTATATATCTTTATATATATATATATATATATATATATATATATTTATTTATAATTCGCGATTTGATTAGAGGTGAGGTCCTTTACGTTCAGTGCAGCTTTTCGGTTGACGACATTAGCAATAAGAAGTGCTTTCTCGGACTTGAGTTTTTCCATTTTCTAGTAGAAATTAACTTTTTTATTTTTTTCTTTTTATAATATCAAAATAATTTCATAATTTATAATAATTCTAACCGGTAATAATACTATTAGTGATTTTGATTATTTCAAAATGTTTAATTAATATTAAAAAACAACAAAAAAGAAAAAATGAAAATATATTTATGTGATCAAAGTAACTAGTGAAAAATTTTTATATTTTAATATAACAAATTTTTATGTATACTATTTAACTGGTTTTTACAATTAGTACAAATTTATTGTTTATTTAATTAATTCAAATAAATAATTATACATTAATATAAATTAAATTTTCGAACTAATTTGAAGTAATTTAATAAATTAAAGTAATATTTTAAGTATTTTAAAGATATTTAATGATATTTCATTAAAATATGATAATGAAATTTTTCGGAATTCTCTAATGTATACATACATGAGCATACATACATAATTAGAATTATATGTTCAACAAGTTATTCTTCTATGGGTTGAACATTTTATGTACATATAGGAAGGTATATACATGAGTATAAAGTAAACTCTATTGCAAACAAAGCTTTTGGTTATGGAAGGCAATTTACCCAGAAATATTTTTGGTTTTAATGTCGCTTTTTTTTAAGAGCGAAATGCCTAAACTTTTTAAACTGAAAGGAAATAACAATATTTCGTATTATCTTAAATATTATTTCGTTAAATTATTTATGAAAATCTTTTAATGTCGGTTAATTTGATTGATCTTAAACAAAATTCACACTTTGCTTTCAACAAAACAAGAAGAAGACCAAATCTTAATGAGATGAAATTTTTTGTTCAGGTCTTTTTTTAGTTCTTTTTGTTCTTTATATTGGATTTACATTTCTGTGAATCTATTCACAAATTACTTAAGTGAAATTGAAACTTATTCGTAATCTTAAATAATCCTATTTATATATTGAATGTTTTACTGATTTGGATGTCAATCAGTTCAGTAAGATTATAGGATATATTTGGAACTTATGAGATTAAATTAAGTCTTGTTATTATTTTTTTCCTTTTGTCTTTTATTAGAAAAGATGTAACGGATATTGATATAATATCCGGTCTGAAATATAAAAACTTCCTTTAAAGCTAAATAATTGCCAATTAATTTTATTATTTAAAAATTTCAAGGCTTACAATTTTTTCTATGAAGATTTTGCAAAATTGTTGTCCTGCTAGTGGTAAAGTAAAACTTATTTTTCATTGTAACACTTTGGATCTAAATGTATTTGTTGAAAATGAGATTTTGTAGCTCTCATAATGAAATCCACTAAAAATCAAAATAAAATTTTATTTTTCTTAAAAGTAAAATTACTGCTTTTATTAGATCTAAAATTTATTACAAAATATTTTTGAGACCACTGACAAGTTTTTTCTGATAAATTAATACTACCTTGATCAGAAAGCGCTCGGAATGTTGTGTCACGCCGGAATGTTGTGTCATTTTTGCCATAATAATTCCCGAATTTTTGGCTAAAAACAATACGAATACTATCCAATGACCACCGAGTTCACCTGATTTGTTGCCCTGCGACTTCTTCCTGTTTAATCAAAATAAAAATCTATTGGAAGGAATACGTTTCAGAAGCCGAGAGGAGACACGCAAAAAATCGAAGATGATTCTAAAGGAGATACCTAACAACAAGTTTAAAGTTTCGAAGACTGGATCAACCGTTGGCATGAGTGCGTTGCAGTCGAAGGGAAATATTTTGAAGAGGACTATATCGATTTGTAACAATAAGCTTGTATTGTTTATTTTTTTCAATAAATTCCCGGAATTTTCACATGAAAACTTGGATTTGTTAAATTTAGAAAAAAATAAACGTTTTAAGCATAAAAGAGTCGTAAATATTATTAAAATGTAACACTTTATTGGAAAGGAGATATATTACCATTTAACATAGAGTACAACAATTGATTTCAATTCAATTGATTCTACAGCGGTAAATAAAAATAAACCAAAGAAGGATATTCACCAAAAGAAAAATTTAGTGGTATTTCTTCACACTAAACTATTTTATTATATGCAAGTACAAAATCTAAGAATATATTCGCATTATATCCATATAATCCATGTAATGGGTAATTATTAAGAAAAATGGAAAGAATCTCAACCATGTTAATGTAAGAATAAATGTACAAAATTTTGTCAGAATCAATGCTTTAGCTTTTGAGTTACAAACTTCAACTCCAAAATAACAAGTTCAGAAAAACGCTTTAAATTCTTTAAAGCTTCACACAGATAGTTCTATTATGCTCACACAGAGCCACCAAACCTAGGCCCATAAAGATTAGAGATTTTACTTCATCATTCAGACCATTATTAGACATTATTATTTTTCTTGATCGGTTCAAAATTTTATTACTTTTCTTTCTTGTTTTTTCTGCTCCGGCTGCCCCAATAGGTATAAAAATTCATTAAAGAACTATCTTAAAACTGTTTTTTTTAAAAAACTAGAACCATATTTTAGTAGTTACTTAGCCCATTTCCACTCTAAACATTTTTAGGCATATCATTTAAATTTCAATACAAAAGATATTGCAACAATCTCGCATTCTTACCAGCTTCACTTTTGTCTGGCATTTTGATAGAGACGTAACAAAATAACTAAAAACATTACTAAACATTGCCAATGAATTGATAATAGTTTTATCCGTTTATGTCATAAAAATAATTAAATTAGGCATACATTTAGCGCATTCAATTTTCAAAAATTAGATCACAAAAAAAAACTTTCAAAATTTCAAATTATTTCAAAGTCGTTTGTAGTGCTCAACTCCTCAACTCTGCATAGCGGAAGGGAACTCAAGCGAGTTCTAGCAAATAAAAAATTATCCCATCTATCAACCGATCATATTGAAGCGTTTTTTCCGTCACTATGCTTTCTATCTGTTAATTTCTTGAAACAGGGTACTTTTCTTTACGTGGAATCAACTGACTTTTAAAATAAATGAAGTCGATATGTCTCTCGATCAAAAAGCGCTTAAAATAGCTAATGCTGGAG
Organism: Acrocera orbiculus; assembly: GCA_947359355.1. Classification (NCBI taxonomy): domain Eukaryota; kingdom Metazoa; phylum Arthropoda; class Insecta; order Diptera; family Acroceridae; genus Acrocera; species Acrocera orbiculus. The sequence continues at coordinate 27,035,635 of OX375759.1, read as the reverse complement.
TATGGGGTATAATAATCAAATATCATAATTTCTTAACAAGAAATTTTAAATAAATAAAACTATAATTTAATATTTATTTAATTACTATTAAATATAATTAAAAAATCCCAAATATGTCAAGGAGCATTTATTGTATAAAACTTTAGCTTTAAATTTTACTACTTTTATGTTAAACATAAACTTTTATTCAAGTAGCTTTCCTAAATGCATAGACTTGTAATATTTCAAATCAAAAATTTCTGAATGCCTTGTTTGGTACCCTATAACTTTCTGCTACATTACAAAATAAAATGAAAAAGTTTATCTATTACAATTTTAGAAGTAAAAAAAATATTGTTTTTTTGCTTCTTTCACCTGCTCTACAAACTATTGCAAAAAGGATGAAATGAAGTATTTATCAATTGACAAGAAAATAAAAATCTCTTGGGAAAAAATTTATTACAAAAGACTTCGTTTAAATTAGCCAGCAGCCAAAGCATATAACCTTTTTTAAGGGCTCTTGTAAATCAACCAGCCTTTTTTTAGTAGCAGACAAGTGCTTGAGATTAATGCTAAGAGCAAGTACTAAATTTATTTTTCAAAAATATTATAGCCCTTAAAGGTAAAATTCTCATCAGTAAGTTTCTACTTTTTTTTGTATAAATTTTATTATTGCGGAAATTTTTTTGTTTTATCCCAGCGGAGATTGTTTTATGGATATAAAGTAAAATTTAAGAAAATGTTTTCTTTTCAACAAATTATGAAAACTTTTGGTTCAACAGGTATTCAAAGTTTTCATAGACAAAACGGAATCATATGTAGATTGATTTTAAAATTAAATCAAGATTCTTTTTAATCAAAGTTTTTCTTATTATTTATCTAGAAAAAAATGTTGTCATTAAGATAAATTTCAAATTTCTCAGTGGTGAATCTATCATTAATGAACTTATTTTCATTGATAACGAGAATTTTCTCTAGGAAAATATCAATAAACTTTGTCTAGAATAGCTACAATAGTTGACAGCCTAGTTATTTCTTGCAAGAAATTTTTGAATTTATTTGAATATATACATATAAAAAATTGTGTTTTTTTCTGTCATTTAAATAAAATTAAGTTTCCTGTACTTTTAAGTGCTTAACTATTGATGCAGTTATTTTTTGACCACCTAGCTTATCCTTAACCGTTTATATCTGAACTTTTTTTTCATAAGATAATTAAAATCAAATATAATATTTTGTGCCACCTATCGAAAAAAACACAGGATAATCTTTACTAAGCTCTAAGGACTTTTTAATTATATCTCTAAGATTTTGAATAAATAAGCTAAGATACATAAATCTCATTTCATATTTATTTAAAGCTATCATTTTTCTAAGTATATCTACTTTAATTTAAAATCCGTTAACTTCCCTTTTTTTCTATTTTTAATAATTTTTTCAATGATATTTTGTTGACTGGACTTAAAAATCCATAAAAAAAATTTATGCTTGTCTGTAGTTAATTTAGTTATTCAAATTAGTTATTGACTCAATAAAAACCTATAACTTAGACTTTATCTATAAATAAAAATTATTATATTTTCCTTTAATTTGAATGATAAGCCGACTGTTTGCGGTTCAGATCAAAAGAAAAAAAAATTTGCAAATTGAAAAATACCATTTAAAGTAAATAATAGAAATTTTTAACTATCCAACCAAACAATTGAAAGGATTCTTTTGCCTTTAAAAAAGACCCTTCACCATTTATTTTTAGTTTGTTTTTATTTTTTTCTTAGTATAGTTAATATAATGAAAAGAAAAATATGCCGCATTTACTTTTTATTTTTTTGTATTCAATTTTATATAGTTAGTTAGATCACTTGATCAATAGAATTTTGGTTGTTTAAAGATCAATGATCGCAAATAGGATTAAACCCTTTTGAATGTTAGACCTTTTGCTAATAATCTTTCATATAAAAAGACTTGTTTAAGGTAACAGTCTTTGTTAAAATAATAAAAAGTGAATAGAAAATTGTTAAAAATTTTCTTTTCATAGATATAGGATAAACTCTTTGATTTAAGGCCTAAGGCTAAAATGTTTGATTTTATTCATTATTTACTACTTTCAATAAAGGCTATAGTACTTTTGCCATTTTTATTTTTTATTTACAATTGTTCAATAAGGATAGTATCTTATCAAATTTATATCAATTGGGTGAATCTTCTTATATATATATATATATATTTATTTTACCGGCTATCATATAAATCTTTGACAATTCACACGATTTTTATGCTAAAAATTTTCTATACATTAATTATATTGTTAGTAAAATATTAAAAAATTATTTTTGGTTTTTATTTAAGGCTTTTTTTTAAAATAGAGTTTTGTATTATTTTTTCATGCAAGCTGTATTTTTCTTATTTCTGATCGATGTTTGAAGTACTTTTCAATGAGCTTTTGTTTGAAATTCTATTAACACATTGGATTGGACCAGATATTTAAATGCTAAAAGTACTCAGTGGCCAAATATTCTTTTGAGTCAAATATTTTCAAATTAGTTATAGTTTGTTAGCAGTTAAAAATCATTGTCACGCAAAATATTTATTTTTAACAAAAACTTGAATTCAACAAAAACTAAATGATTTTTCAAAATGTATATGAATTAAAAATTTATATAAAATAAGTAAGTGAACATCGAAAGGCTTGCAAACGTAGCAAATTTCACTTCTTTTTTCGTTAATTTTGTACACTTTGTAAATTGTGAGAAGTTGCTTGTTTTTCGAAGTTGTATTGGAGTGTTCGTTTTTTTATACTACCTAACAGTCGATATTGACTCATTGTTTGGATAAAATATGGAACTGATACAAGTAAGTATGTTGACCAATATTCTTTCTAATTCCTCTTTTGTATACTTTAAAATTATAAGAGCTAAAAAGTTTTTAAATTCCGTTTGTCTCACAGGAGACCATTTCAAAAATTTGCTAATTTTATGTTGGTTTTTTGAGGCTTGGCTATAATATAAGGACGTCTGATAGTTTAATTCATCTCCGAGATACTATTTGGCTGTAGTGATTCAATTGAATGTACCAAACACCTTCAAAATCTTTTAAGCTCTGTTGAAAATCATCTGTTCAACAATTATTGCTAGCAAAATTTGACGCTACTCTACTAGAGAAGCTATTTATTAAATGACCACTTATCTCTGACTTAGAGTCACTTACACTTCCTTTTTGTCTGCACAAATAAAAATATCACTGTCTTCATTTTCTCTGAAACCCCTTTCCGTTTTTTACAGTTTTCATAACTTTATTAATTTCTTCAAAGTCATAATCGTTCCCACATTAACCATATTTTCGTCATCACTTATCGTATATACAATAAACTGTCCGCAAATATTTTTGTAATATTGTTTGTTTTGTTGGCACTTGCCTCTGCGTTATATGCACCCTTGTCTATCAATTAGCAACTCCTTGCAACAACGGCCCTTAATGACACAATATGAAAGATTCCACAATATGTCATCTGTCCACAAAGTAATGCAATCTTGTGAAAAGGTTGTGCCAAAAATTTAACCTATTCCTAGTTCTGAAAATAAATACAGCGTAATCTTATGACTGAATGCACTATAAATGTCAATTCTACTTAATCTGCTGTTGAAGTGATGGCTATTAGGACGTCGAAAAAATTCTGTTAATCCTGAAAATCACATTAATATATTATTCAAAATTTCTGAATGAGAAGATTAGTGACAATAGTCCTTAAGGGCTATTTATTTCATCCAAGGAAATACATATATTCACAAAAGCACTTGGGATATCAGAAAATTGAGAGATTTAATGTAAAAAATGCTAGAAAATTCACTTTATTCTCCTGTTCTTAAAGTTAAAAAAAGTTTTGGTCGAAAAAAAAAAAATACGACGATATGATAGCGGCCGTACGAATATGTTTCTGATATTCCAATAAACTATTTCCAGTATAGCATCCTTTTATTAAAGAAATGGTGGACCAAGTGCATTTTGTAAAAAAATAAATTTATATTTAAATTCAAAGGACACTTCCATGTCGTACACTTCCATGCCAAAAATTTTTCAACTTTTAAATTGATAATAATAAACGAATTTACACTTTACATTAATCTTTCTGTATTGCATAAAATTAATAATTGAAATAAAATTATATCAGCCTTGAAGTCAAATAAATTTCATGTAGCTCATAATTTCAAATCTAGAAGACTACTAGGAAAATCTATATATTACTTCCATATATTACTTCCATACTCCAGGCTTTCTGTCCTATTATTACATACATGCAAATAATATCTAAAAGCTAATTATTATATTTATCAATTTTTTATAACTATAAATTCATCATTTTAATTTTATTATTTTAAATCTAATTTCAATCATGAAAATTGTTGCCAAGCTCCAAGAGCAAAATCAGTTTTTTTTTGCTAGCCATATTCAAATTTAAAAGCTTTTTCATTTTTCTTCTTTCTTTTTTTTTGAAAAACTTGCCGTATGAAATTACATAAGGCGTATTAATATCCTGACTAAGCAGGACCTACTCCCCAAAAATAAAAGATATTTGCTTTTCTCTTTCATTTGAATTCTCTGTACTCATATGAAACACAGAAGTATATATATTTAATATAATTCAGATATTATATTTGTGGTTTTTGTTCAAATGTATTAAAAAATCATATTTGGAGTATATAACTGTTTATATGTAGCTGTATATAAAATCCTGTTGCTTTAGTTATTAAGATAGCCCTTGTTATATCCCAATAAAGAAAAAGACTATACCAACAAAAAATCAATAATTATGAAATTTTCAATGTAACCTTTAATCCTTCCTTTAGCTTATATACATATATTATTTTTCGTTTGGGTTGTATTATGTACATGTTATTTAAACTTTGGTAATTATTAGTATATGTAACTCTTTTTTCTTTGAATCAATTACAAAAATTAATATCCTGCAGTGTTTTTGCTTAAAATTTTTCTTTAAATAGTAGTTTCTTTTATTTTTTTTTTGAAGTATTGAAAATATTTAATTTTTTAAGAACTGAATTTCTTAATGGTATTATCTCATTTGTTCAAACTTAAGAAAAATATGAAAATTTTCTACAAAATGAATAATGTAACATTTATTGTGAATAATTAGATCGGGTCAACAAATGCTTAAACGAAAAATATCCAGCGATTGTCAACAGAAAGGGCGTTATTCTGCAGCACGACAATGCATGATCAAAATGTGCAAGGTGATGGGAGAAACTGACTCACCTACCGTACTCGCCAACATCATACTCTCGGATTCTATTTATTCCGAACCCTACAACATTTTCTTAGGCTGCGTTTACAGTGAAAGCTGGCGCTGGCGCTGGTGCTGGTTGCGAGATTGTTGCAGAAAAACTTATTCATAGTGGCAGCTAGTAGCTGAGCTTGTTTATAAGCGATAAATTTGTGTACAGCAACATTAAAATGAAAGAAAGAAGGGGAAGGATTATCATATTGTTTCGGCTGGTAAACGTCATGTATACATATATTTTGTTGCTGAAATTAAAATGCATTGGTTAAATTTTATTTGAAATTATCCCAAAATTGTTTTACATTTCCAAGAAAAAAATTCCTTCAAATTTTTACCTTGAAAGGATTATATCTACACATAGGATGCATAGTTTTCTTTCTAATATTCTTAGAAAATATTTATGAAAGATTTTGTAACCTTTATGGAAATTCATATGTTTTATGGAAGGAGTTTTCAAAACATGTATTTCAGGATTTTAGTATTATATTAGTACCTGGAAGCAAATTATATTGAGTTTATATGGGCATAAGTCTAGACATTTGAAGGAGTAAAAGTGAATTTCTCCCACAAATCGCAGTTTTAACGAATCATTACTTATTTTTAACGTCTATAACCAATTTAAGCTTCATAAATAAAAATACTGTCCTTTGAAATATCAACATGAAATTTATCATAATTTAAATATAATAATTATTCTAATAACTACAATTTTATCAGCTTATATAGTAATTACTTTAATTTAAATATAATTAAAAATCATTATCTATTATAAACACTTAATCTAAAAAAAATATTAATTAATTGAATTAAAACAAAAAATTAATAAAATGGCTTCCATCTTTCCTCTTGTTGCTATATACAAATTTTGAACTAGCTCCGCTATATGATGTCACATGAAAATGTCTCGTATACAAGCTATACGAACAAGCTCAAACCAGCTTGTCAGCCAGCTTCTACTCTGAACACATTAAGCTGGTTGCTTTGATTTGCCTTTAGCCACTTTTCTCGCAACCAGCACCAGCGCCAGCGCCAGCTTTCACTGTGAACGCAGCCTTAGTGGCGAAAAATTTGAAAATTGTCCAAAATGCCATCTCGAGATATTTCACACAAAAATCATTTGATTTTTTTGGGTCCAGGATCAAAAATTTTCACACAAGGTGAAATTTATAATTTATTTAAAATAATATCTTATTAAAAATTTATTCTTTTGAATTTAATGTAAGAAAGTGACATTACTTTCTGGTCTCCTTAATATTACAAATAATTTTTAATATTTATTTTTATTAATTTATTTGACTCAAATTAAAAATTCATCGTTAAAGCTGATTAAAACTAATTTTTCTTCGCTGCTAATAATGAAAAATTGGAGCAATATTAAAGCTTTTTAACGAGAAAAAAGAAAATGCTTAATTTTAATACATCATATCTCGTAAAATCTTGCAATTTTACAAAATTATTGTTACTTAACTCTTAATTAGGCTATTAGCGAAATTAAATGTTTAACAAATATTAAAATTTATTTTATACATTTCAGGGAAATTTTTTTCTTAATAAAAAATTCGAAACTATGAGAAGGAATGATTTCTATAATGAATTTTTACATTAATAAAAGTTTTACCTACTACGCTTGGACTAATCAAAAAATATAATTTTCATTCGTTTATTATGGCTTGTTGAAATGAAATTTTTTTCTAAAATTTGCAATTTTTTGATAAAACTCTCTATGCAATAAAAATATTAATCCTTTGTACACGAACACAATAAATGAACAGCATAAAAGGTAACAAATAAAGTTTTTAGCTATGCTGGTTTTTAATTATGTTTGTTTTTATTATTTGAAGGCTGGGCCACTCAATGCATGTCATTCTTTTATTTTCATAGCTTGCATATATGGAGAAAATAATTATTATTTCAAAGTAAAATTTGTGGTTATTGTTGAAAACCACAAGGATATCATTCAACATAGAGACTTCATTAAACGAGTTAAATATAAAAATGTTTATGAAAGCTCTCTTTCACTTGTAGCATTGAATGTTTTGGTTTTATTATAAAAAAACGGAGTTTATTCATTTTATTGAAGGTAACTCATTCTTTTTTTTGTTATTTTTTCTAGCTGAGTGGGTATAGTCTACAGAACAGTTTGTTGTTGTTATTCATCGAATTCAGTTATCCTCATTTTATACGATAAAAATATTTTTTTTATAATAAAGTTCCACTTTTAATGACATTAGAAAAACCTTAACGATGATATGCAGTGCATCTTTTTTTGTAATTTGTGAGAGGAAATATTAGGTGAAAATTTTAGTTATTTGATTTGTTTTTTTTGTTGTGTTTATCTGTTAGTTGAAAATATTTTAGAAATATTTTATTATTAGTACTCAATTAAAAGATATAATTCTGCTATAGAAAATTTCAATTCAGGAAAGAACATCAACAGAAAAATTATAAAGGAAAAAGAAAAAGAAAAACACAAATAGTCTAATTAAAAATAAAATCAAACATTGTTTAAATTATGCTCATTTTTTTAAAGCTAATCAATTTAAAATCCTTTAATTATAATATAAAGGAAAAATATATAATAAACTTGACTTAATTTTAATGATTAACATTTAACAGTTATAATACAAATATTAAAAAAAAATTTTAATATGACTTTCATGAACTCCACCCATTTATATTTAAAATACAATGAATAGTTTTTGATACTTTTAAAAAGGATATTTATGTAGGGAGTCATATAGAGGGTTAGTATCAAGCCCTTCTTTTATATAATATAGTAACCATGTTATTAAATGAATACTCAAATAATAAATAAACAAAATATTTTTATATACTGTAAAATGTTCATCCCCTTTCCTTTATTTTTTGTTGTTGTTCTATTTTATTTAATTTTACTTTGCTTTTTTTTCCTTTTTATTTTGCAAAATGCTTTATAGTATGGTCAGGGGTACTTGAGAACATTAGAATTGTAAACAAAATATATACAGCATCTGCCCTAATGCCAATGAATTAAATTTTTATCTCAGACGGTGGTAACAGAGACCTAACAATCCTTATCATATAATAAGCATAACTTATTTATTAGAATAGAAAAAGTACACGCATATATACATATATAGTTGCCAAAAAAAATAGAAATAAAACTCTTTCATTAGTCATGCTAATAAAAGATTCAAGTAGTTTCTATTTTGTCTCCAATTTTCAACACTTAACATTAAACGGCTGTTCAATATACACATTTCCATAGGGTAATGGTTTAGTGACGGTATCGCTTACACTCAGTTGCACAATCTTTTGTAATTATATATAAAGAGGGTATATTGAATTCATAGTCAGATATATATTCCTTATTTTATATGATAATATGGTGTTAAATTCCTATTTAAAAAGTTTTTCAGGTAGTAAATGATCATTGTAAACTAACCCTCAATATTAAGGATATTTTTATAAATGACCAGTTGTAGTCGGCAACTTTAGGTGCCTTTAAATGAAGAGAATGGTTTTAAATGAATGACAATACAAATTTTCTACTAAATTGAGCATCCATTTCGAATTTGTGTTTTTCTTCTTTTTTGTCTTTTGTTTTCTTTCTCTATTTTTCTGATTTTCATCTTTTTGTTTTTTAATTGTAAGATATTTTTTTTGAAAATTTTCTCACTTTTTTTAGGACTAATATAGGTTGATCCAATCAGAGCTTTGAAAAGCTTTTATTTTAATTAAAATACATAAAAATTAATTCATTAATCAAAAATTGTATTCGAAAGGTTAATTCTTTCCACAAGATCTTAAAAGCTAATTCACAGATTCATTTCTTCAAAAAATTTTGGTCAAATAGATTGATGATTTTTCCTCTGGCATGGCACATTGCATCATTTTGTTAAAATCAAGTACTTTAATATCTTGAATTTTTGGCATGCTGATGGATGATGGTTGTAGCGAAATTGATGGTTTTATCTACTATACTATCCAATTATATCACCTGCCTATAAAATGTAGCAAATAGTTTATTTATTCGGATCAACTGAATCCAAATAGAAGTATTTTGATTTTTGACGTATCCTTTCAGTGCGTTCAATTTGATGATTTTAAACACCTCAAAATGTTCGAAGGATATGATAAATCTGAGTATTTAGTAATGATTTTTAATGTAATGATTATATTTGCTGCGTAATGATTTGAGGTTTAAATCTATTTATGGTGAATTTTATTAATGAACTAAATTATTATTATGCGTGATATATCCGAGAATCTCTTTTAACCCTTTTCACTCGAGAGGTGAGTCTCGCTCATCATAGGATTTAATGCCTCAGCTCGAGAGGTGACTGTAACTCACCACTTTGCTTGGTGCAGAAATTCGATGCGCTTTGTAAACAATTTATGTTTTTGGTTCTGGAAATTTGCTCAATAGATTTATATATAGAGTATAATTACTAAACCGAGAGGAGAACAGCTGCCTTACCACTTGCAACATGTGAAAACCTTAGTTCAGCAATTGACTAGAAATTTTCGTGAAACACATGCTCGTGCACTTCAACCTCCAATTCCAAACACATGCGCCTAAATGGAAAACTGAATAACATTCTAACAGGAAAGATTGCAAAGTCTGCTCTGAAAGAAATAAGCCCGGCAAAAGACATCAAACGATATACAATTGTGACACTTGTCTCGACAAGCTGGGCATGCATCTCGGCAGTTGTCATATCAAATATCATACAAAGAAAAATTGTAAAGACAAATGTTTAAGACATTATCTTCATAAAGATGTAAAGATACATTAAATATTAAAATATAAAAGTTTTATATGTTACTTTTAGTGTGTATTCATTTTAATTCAGAGATTAGAAATTGAAAAAAGCGCTACAAAAGACTTCTAGTTGCAGATTAGTCCGCGCGAAAATTGCTCTGAGTGCAAAGGGTTAAAAAAGAGTATTTACTACTTTTTAAAAATTTTAAAGCAATAAATAAATATCTAAATAATAAATTTTTTGACGACTCATGAATACCATTATACTTTTGAATATCTAAATAATGCTGAAGTTAGCTTTAAGGGACAGGCAGGGGTCATCCTGCCCCCTATCCCACAATTATGCCACTGACTCAAAACAAACTATATTAAAAGTTGTAAACACTAGATGACAGCTTTTTATAATATTTTTTCAACATTTAACTTAACATAATATGAAATGAAACACAAATGTAATTTAAAATTATTTTGTTATGTACATAAAAGCTCTTGGAAAACATAAAATTCTGGGTATGAAATGTTTTTTGAAAAGTTAATTTCCTTCAAATTGATTTAAGCCCACAATTATAAAAAAATGTAATCAAATTGGAATTTTTCAAAAAAAATTAAAAATATCATTAAAAAGCTTTAAAATAAATGAAACAGAAATAATAAGAGATTAAAATTTAGAAAAATTTTTTTAATAGAACCAGAAAAAACAAAGAAAATAATATTAATAAATAATTGTAACAAGTTTTAATAAACGAATTCATATAGAACGTGTATTCTTTATAATCTTATTCTAAAATAATTCACAACAAATAGTATTAAAAATATGAGCGGACTTGGACCAGCTGCCTGCTGGTTAGCACATAAAAGCTTAGAATCATGGTCAAGGTTAGCTAAAGAACGAGTAGGAGGTGTTCGTAAAACAACTGAAAGTAGCTCTGAAGATAAATCTCAAACACCGCCTCCTTTAACACCATCTTCAGCATCATCAACAACTAGCGGCGTAGGTAATAGTTTTCTTAGTACAAGTTTAGATACAGGAACAGAAAACTCATCATCATCGGCAGAGGTAATATACAAAAATTTCTATAAAAATGATTATTAACAACAACAAAAATAATTATTTATTTGAGTGCTATAAAAGAAAACTATGAAATAAATATAATATATATGTTTTTGGCACTTTTTTCTTTTGTATTTACAGGAATATAATATAGTACGAGAAACCCATATGATTCAAGGTGTATCATCTTTACCTACTCATAGTATGAATACAGAACATTATCGAGGAGGACATGAGTTGCCATCAAGTCCATTACATACACATCTTCAACATCAGAGTCGATCATTTCCACCACGGCTAACAAGGACACCTTCAGTTAGTAGCCAAAGTAGTGTAGATAGTACTCCGTCTTCCAGGCAATCTGTATGTTTTAATTTTATTTGTTTTTTTTTTTTATATTTGTTTTTAAACTATTTTAAATATTTTTATTAATAGGGACATCGTGGTTCATCACCTCAAATAAGAACATTTGGACCTGATGGAAAATCTTCTTTGGCCACAGAATATAGTATTCCTCTTGTAAGTATTTTTTCTTTCTTATATATTTAATTTTTTTATTTTAATTAATAAATTTATTTATTTGGTTTTTTTCAATATTAACCAAATTAATATTTATATTATAGACAGTGAGATCACCAAGTCCATTACGTGCAATTAGCTTAGATGCTCGATGTGGTTCTTCATCAACTTCAACAGATATCAGTGATATAAGATCAACAAGTCCTTCACAGAGTAGCTTAACATCACTATCAACTGGAAATACAGTTAATATATCTGTACAAAGTCCACGATCGGGTAGATGTCTTTCACCATTATTAATACCACCTAAAATATCAGCTGGTGGTGATAATTTTTGTGGTCCAGCCTCACCATTGGGTTCACTACAATTAGATCTATATACACGCCAAGAGGGCCCAATTTATTTAACAGCACCTGCTTCAAGTCCAGCACTTGGAAAACTTCATTTACGAATCCAATATGACTATCGTTTATGTGATTTAACAGTTCATTTAATTGAAGCACATAATCTTTGTCCAATTGAAGAGGGAGGATTTCGTGATCCATATGTACGTCTTTTATTTTTACCTGAAATTGATCAGCGTAAAAGAGAAACTATTATTTACCATGGTGAAGCTAATCCATATTTTGATCAACATTTTAAATTTCCCATATCAAAAGATCAGATTCAAGGTAAAGAATTAATATTACAAGTACTTGATTATGATCGTTATTCACATAATGATATAATCGGTGAGGTGAGAATAGTTATGGATAATTTGGATGTGTCAAAACCAATCGAAGTATTTTATATTTTAGTTTAATTCATAAGTTTTCTTTTTAATTACTTGTCAACTTTTCAGATTTGGGGAGATGTAAAAAAAATTAAAATGCCACCACCAGATCGTCCAGAGCTACTTGTTTCACTCAATTATCTCCCACAAGCAGAACGCTTAACAGTTGTAATAATGAAAGCAAAAAATTTGGATACAAACCAGGAACCATATGTCAAGGTAAAATTAATGAATTTTTATGAAATTCATAACTTTGCTTCAACGTCACCACAACGTCGTAGTTACAAAATTAAATCTTAAGAACGGGATAAATATTTTTGAAAGTATTTTAATTGTAGTGTTTTCAAACAGGTGTCTAATACACTGTATTAGAATACAAGGAAAGAAAGTTTTTATCTATACCCTTAAGGGTATATCCCAAGTCAAAATTTTAAGCCTCTTTTCACCTCGTTGCTAAGGAAACCGAGTAAGTTGAAAGGAGGTTCAACTTTCTCATATGACCTTCTGTCAAAAATGGCCGTCTTTTTAACGTCTTGAGCCTACATAAGTCCCGATTGAGTAGCAAGAGGCCCAAAGTAGGTTAACGAAAGTTTGCATTTTTGCGATTAAAGAGGATGAAATGTCGACTCGGATGACCTTACGTTGAACTTTCATAAAGTCCATATGTTTTTAGTTTGTTTCAAAAGATAATATAATAAAATTTGAGTTCAGTTTTCAAAATATTCTTGAAAACATCTGGACCTATGGCACAGACAAAGATTATTTGTTTAGCACATAAAACACATTAAGTATTCATAAAATGATAAAACGATATTATTTTATTGGATAAAATCAAAATATGACTATGTACATTCATTCCAATGCTTCCCTTTCTATTCTATAACGTCCTTGTAGAAGTTTTTTTATCTTTAGTCTTAAAATAGCTCTTAGTTTTGACTTAATGATTTTCCCGACTGGAATTTTACTGTGTGGCCCCCGTTAAGCTTGCCTCACTTGACATTAGGTGCAAATGTGGCAAGCCCCATGCGGACCGCATAAGGCATGTAACGCTAAGGGTATGTTTGGCCCTAATTAGGCATGCCGCATTCGGCGGTACTTAGACAGAAGTGAGGATTACCGCACATGAGGTCTTCCGCATTCCCACCTAACACCACCTTTAAAAATAGCAAAAAATTTTGTAATCATAGTTGAACTGCATATTATAGTATAGAAAATATATTTTCTTTGGAAAATTTAAAATTAAGAGAAATTTTTTTTAATATTTCTTTATTTATGAAATTTATAAATGTTATTATAGTGTATTGTTTTTATCTTCGAATTATTAATAATTTAATTTTCGGAATTAAAAAGAAAGTTCTTATTTTTATAACATTTTTATTAATGTATGATGGCCATCCTTCTTAACATGTGACAGCCGTCCTCCATCCCAATCCTTGCAATGATGGAAATTACTTTTCAAAGCAATTTCAATTTCTTCCTCAGAAATTTCTTTCCCTGTTTTGGAAGATTCTTCTATGATTGATGCTGGAATAAACAAAATAGTATTTTTATAAATAAAATGTATTATAAATTATACATATAACTTACATTTTAAGATTTGATATAGGAATGTTTCTTTAAAAACTGACTTACCGTTTGTACTCTGTTTTAGATTGTATTTTATGGCGACGTCACGTGCTAAGCAAAACCGCAGCATTTCTGAGGTATTTTTAGCAAGTGGGTTCTTCTTAAAAAACATCCGCTTAATTTTACGGCACTGTTAACAAGAAATATATTTTAAAAAACAAGCATTTTTTAGTAAATATTTTAAGCCACACTGCATGATAGTTTTAAAGAAATTACCACTTTATTTCTAATTCCAACATTGCCTGCGAGTTTTTGATCGAATGTTTTAAAGTCTTCCTGAGTTAAACAAGGCAATGCTGTCGATGACATGAGTATGTTTTTCTTTATTCAACGGCCCCGGCATAAATTTACATTTTAGTTGCTCAGAACAATCGTCCATTAATATCCAAATGCTTGATATGATATCTATATCTAGTTTTTTTTTATTGTCTTTTTTCACAAAAACAACCAACCTATATTTATGGTCATAAGTTAAATTTTCATTTCTGTTTCCCATTTTTCTAATAAATTTTTAAAGAACTTATTTATCAACGTGATCACTTTAATATGCATTTTCACAATATTATTATGCACCAAAAAAATTTAGAACACACTCGATTAACTAACACATGTCGACTAACTAACAAAACCAAATGTCACCAGGTTTTATTTTTTTGCGCAAGACACGCGCAAAACATTGTCGCGACCCCGCGACCCCGCTTAAAGCAGGGTATTCACTATATTTCGGAATCAATGATTCGGCTCTTAGTTCCCATTTAAAGTATATGGAAAACACAAATAAGAGAGAAAATATCCAACATGTTGAATATTTTACTCACAAATGATTCAGCCATATACTTTATATGGGCTAAGAGAGCCGAATCATTTATTCGGAAATATAGTGAATACCCTGCTTTAAGGGCACTATTCACTTGTTCTTGCTTCGCCGTTCGAGTTGCCACTGTAAACATATATGTATATATTTATATAGTATATATATGAATATAATATGTATACATATTAGTGTGTTAAACGAAATAAGTTTTCAACAAAATGATCAAGAAGGAAAATTTATATATATTTAAACCTTCTTTGTTAGAAATAAAAATAAAAATTCAAGGAATGGCCTACTACGAAATATTTTAGACACGTCTCACTTAGGTATGCCTTCATATTGCCCCATGTGGGCCTAATTTGAAAATCAGAAAGTTCTAGCCATAGGCTAGCCGAATGTACGCCGAGTAAGGGCCTCATTTGCATGCCGCACTTAGGCATGCCTGTTAGTCGCCTTATTCGGCCCTCATTTGCTACTTGTGAGGAATGCCGCACTTAGGCTTGCCGTTTGTTGGCCTCATTCGGCCGTTATTAGGCATGTCGCACTTAGGCTAGCCAAATGTTCGCGTTATTCGGCCCTCATTTACTTTTAGGCATGCCTAACTAAAAATTCCAGTCGGGTTTTCATCTGATTGTTAGACAAAGCTTCTTTATAATTTTTATGAGTTCATAGTGCTTGGTATGATGGACGAAATATTGCATTAAAAATAAATAGTCTCACTTAATATTAATCGGAGTGAGCTCATAAACGTTTTTGTTTCGCAAATTTCAATTAAAAAACTGACAATTTAGCGTAAACTAATCGCCAATTCAGGCCACCTATCAATTTAATTGAAATCAGTGGATTCTAATTCGCTTTTAATGCTTAATTTTATGCCGTCAAGCGTTTGTAAGTCTTAGACACCAAATGGTGGATTTTACATGTGATTATATATGCTGAAATCCCTTTTAGCACTTAGAGCAAAGCGGCGAAAACTATTCAAAATGAGTCTAAAATTTGATCTTAGACACATAGAGGTCTGATATTTTTTTTAATTTTGTGAAGCTAATGAATATATATATATGAATTTATATTTAAAAATGAAATTTATAATTTCTTTATATTAATTTAATTATATTATTTTAGCTTTATTTAATTCAAAATGGTAAGCGAGTGAAAAAAAAGAAAAGTAGCATTGGAAAATCCTCAGATCCTGCAAATCCTGTATGGAATGAAGCATTCACTTTTAATTTACCATCATCAAATGTATCTACAGCGGCAATAGAGGTTAAATAAAATTTATTTGAAAAAAAATTTTTATTAGCACTGTTTGTTTTTTTTTTTTTTGTTTGGTTCCTTATTTTAAGATCTATGTTGTATCAACTGGTGGTGAGGCAAATGCTATTGGAAGCTGTGGAATTGGATCACAAGAAGAAGGTTCAGGAAAACAACATTGGCAGGATATGATACATAATGCAAGATCCCCAAAAGCGATGTGGCATTTTCTAAGATAAAAGCGAAATATTGTAGTATGTACCTGAAAAGAAAAATTTCCTTTATCTACGAAAAAAAATAATAAGGAAATAACTTTATTGATAGCGGATTTTTTAAAAATATATATTTTGTTATTCTTTTTTGCATAATTCAACTTCATAATATCTGAAACTAGCTTAAAATAGCTCTAATTTGCTCAAGGACCTTATTATTATTATTCATGTGTAAGAGTATTTGAGTATATACTTGTGATTATAAATAGGGAGCATTTGAACCCTTTTTGATATATTTGTTTTTCTGTCGTACTGAAAGCGATATCCTTTCTTTCTTTTTGTTCTTTATAAAAATATAAAGTAGTGGTTTTTGTTATATTTATAAAAATTAATCTTTATATATATATGTTTGTATATATTTATATATATTACAATTTATAACTGAATTAGTTTTCATTTTTCAAGTACTTTGTTGACATTTTATTTTAAGCCTTTTGTTATTGTCAACATATTTATATAGTTTTTTGTTGTTTAATTAAAGAATGAAATTTTTTTTGTTAAAATCAGGTTCTTTTCTTATTTTAGTTTGCAAATACATACGTACGGTGTTTTTTTTTTTTTAAATTTCCGGACTACTCCTTGTTAAAATTTTGTCATTGATTCATCATTTTAGGTATTGTGAAACTAATTACAATAAATTTTTAAAAATATCTTTTTAATTATATTGAAAATTGATTACGCTTAGGTCTATTTTGACGTGGTGAGTAGGTGTACAATTCAAAATAGAGGAAAGATGGTGTAAGTTGAAGAAGGTGCGTGGCAAAAAATATCGCGTATAAGAAGCTTACCTGATGGAAAAAATTATTGTTAAAATTAGAAAAAATACGCAAAAAGCCAATTAAAAATATAAATTTAACTATATTTAAACTTATTCAGTATTACTGTATCCTAAATCCGTTTTTTTTTCAGCACGCTGACAAAATTATGTTCATTTCATTTTACATTCTTCTTTATCAATTTCTTGTAACAAACTTTAAAGCTATTTTAATTTTTTTAAGGAATCTTGTTTATTTAATTATCAATATTATGAAATAAGTGATCATGAAATGATGTTAAAGTTTATTGATCAAATGCAGTCCATCTCAGAACCAACTTCTTAAGAATGAAGTGTCCTTTTCTCTGTTCTTTATTATTAACAATCATGAATCACTAAAGCTCAAGGTATTTATTAATTTGTAATAATTAGTTATCAATTCACCAATATCGTCAAATATCATCTAGCTCTTCAAACCCTTGATTTGATGTGAATCCTTTACATATGCCATGCCTATTTTTAAGAAAGAAAAGAAAACATTAAATTAATTTTTACTTGTAGAAAACTTATTTTTGAAAATCATCGCTAGAAAACTATCACAACATTTTTGTGTGACTAATCTAACGTTTATTTGCCATCAGGTAATACATAGAGAAATACATTAACTTAGATGTTGTAATAAGCAAACAAAGCAATTGTAATTTCTAGATCAAAGGATAAATTTTAAAAATTCATAGAAAATAAATGATTTTCGAATCGGAATAATTAGAACTTTTTTCAAAGCTAAGAGCCGAACACTATGAAATAACTTTTCAAAAACAGAAAAAATCTAGTTAAAATAAATAAATACTCCTATCAATTGAAAAAACAGGTTAAATGTATCAGAAAAAAGTTGCGTGAAAGAAATTGATGTTAATTTAAAAAAATCGCGATATAAAATACCACCAAAAAATTTAATTTGTGTATAAAAAAAATGCGTTAAAACAAACCTAAGTATTTTTTTAAATTATTTATCTTAATAGCCAATAAGTAAGAATAAAATAAAAAAAACATTTTTAACTCAATCTAAATATATAATTATTAACAGTGTTAAAAGACAAAAATAAAATAATATTAGAAACGATTTTAAAAAATCAAAATAACTAAATATATTTTATTTATTAAATTGAAAATATTAATAAAAATATGAAAATTACGTCAAAGATATATTCTTATTTACTAATCTAATTTTTGAAAATTTTATAAGATTTATATTTTTTTTGAATAATTCTACTATATTTAATGTAAAAAAGATACAACTCATAAAAATATTTCCGCTACATACAAAAAAAAATATCTTTTATACCAAAAATATATTCATTAATATATAATATATATTTTTTAAATTTATTAATCGATAAAAATTTTATCAATAACTTTTATTTATATATAAATTTCTATATATAAGTATATTAAATTAAACTATGTATTTAAATCAGAGCTACAGGTAATTTACAGAAAGAAAATAAACTAAAATAAAATGTATGTTACTGATATAAATTAAAACTTTAATCTTTTTAAGATACTTTTTATACATAAATTGTATCATTAACCTTATATAAAATATAGTTTTCATTTAAATCCATTAATTAGCTTTAAGTTTACTAAAAACACAAATAGAGGCACTTGACCGATCAAATTAAATTATTAAAGTATTTTGATTAAATTTTTAAGTATATAGTTCTGGCATTAGTTGTAAAATCACAGGATTCTTTTTTGAATTATTTTTATTATATTTTTATATTATTCAAAAGATATAAATTTCGAGCATGTATAAGGAAATTTTATTTCCTAAACAACATCTTCCAGATTTGGATTAAATTATAACACATTAAGCAATTTTTTTTCCAAATTTCTTACTGACCCAGTCCCCTTGAAATCCTAACCTTAAAATTATTCTGTCTATTAAATGAAAATTCATTGACAACAAAAAAAAAATTTAATTTTTCATCGAATTAAACTTAGAAATATAAATTTATTTAAAATAATTTTATATATACAAAATTATTATTTATCACATTTATAGATTTTTATTTTAGTTTAAATATTTAAGTATTGAGTTAATCTATATTGAGCAACATTGCTCAAATTCCAATTTGCAAATTTAATTTTCACGGTCAAGTTGCACCTTAACAGTGCTTGCAGAAAATAATAAAATAAATAAATAAAACAATATAAAAAAACAAAAACATTAAAAATTAACACAAGTATATATATTGTTGAGGCTATAATATTCAATAGTTTGAAGACATTATTAAGGAAAAAACAGTCTTATGATCAACAAAAAAATTTTTATTAATGTTATAAAATTTAAAGCAAGAGTCTATTTATATTATACGAAAACATATGAAATATATTATATATTTGAAAATGTACGTGAATATACATATATATACATGAGCATTATTTAATTATAACCTTATAATATGTTTAAAAGAAGGACTACTGATAATAACAACATATATTTTAGCATATCTCTAGCCTGACAAATTGATGTACAATTTTTTGGTGAAATTTAACTTTATCCTTTATCATAGTTTTCTTTAAATTCACATATTTATTTCAATGTTCAACTTTTGTAGATATTGACTGTGTGAAACGTTTTATTTTTGACCTTAAAAAGCAATAGATTTTGTTGATACATTGTTAATTTGAGATAAATTCTGGATCATCACAACAATATGTAATATGGCCAGTAGTTACTTAAGGCCAGATCTAGCAAATAACGGTAAATGCAAAAGTAACTTAAAGCTTAGCTTGTACAAGAATTTCTGATACAATATATTGTTTAGGCTTATGAAGTAATAATAGTTGTAGTAATATTGAAACTAAATAAAATAGTTCTTTGGGATAATAATAATACTAAGCATACCGTGATCAAAAAGTTCCCGGGATTATGTGTGGCGCTCCTAGCACTCAGGTATCAAGCTATTTGTTGTTGTTACGTTGCTTAAATATCACTGATATTTCGACCAAAGTTTGGCGTCATTTCATCACCAGTTGCGGAAGTTAAGTCAAGTTGAGTACATATGTCTCTGAGCATGTTGACTATTTTTGCCATCATTATCCACGATTTTTTGGCTAATAACAACATGAATACCATCTAATAACAACCGAATTCACCTGATTTGGTCCCGAGTGACTTCTACCTTTTCAAACAAATCAAAAAACCACTGAACACATTTCAGCTGCCGAGGGGAGATAATTGAAAAATCGAAAATGGCGAAGAAACCGAGAGTTAACTCAATTTAAGGAGCAAAATTGAATTAGGAAAATTACATACTTTGCGGCTTATTGAAAACATCTCGAACCGTGTTTCTAATTGGAGCTGCTTATAAGACAATTCCATTGACAATGCAGTGTACTTATTGACTAGTTAAACGCCAGCTTTATGCTAATTTGCATGCCAGATAAACTTGACCTTGAATATGTTTTCTAGTTCTTATCGTGCGGTGATTGAAGTTTTTCCCAAGTTGGCTCAACACCCCAGATTTGTCGTGCATACTCAATAATAGTACGATCACTAGAGAACTTTCCACTTGATGCAATATTATGAATTGCCATTTCCAGCCATTTAGATTGATTCTGTTATAAAGGAAAGAAAATGTTTAAATTAAGTACAAAAATTTTCAAAACAATTTAACCTGATAAGTTTTTGAAACCATTTCTTGAGCTTTAATATATGCTTCATAATCTGCTAATAAATAAAATCTATCATGCTTAAGCAGGACATCAGCAATATTTTGAAATTCATTAGGATTATTTGGACTGAAAAATCCACCTTGAATTTGATCAATGCATTGTTTGAGTTCCACATTTTTGCTATAATAACCATAAGCATTGTATCCTTTTTGCTTCAATGCTTCAACCTCTTCAACTGTCATTCCAAAAATGAAAATATTTTCATTTCCCATTTCTTCTGCCATTTCAACATTTGCACCATCCAGTGTACCAATGGTCAATGCACCATTCAGCCTGAATTTCATGTTTCCAGTACCAGAAGCTTCTGTGCCTTTTGGAAAATAAGAAGCTACAATTCAATGTAAAAATTGAAAATCTCAAATTATATTATTTGGATCATTTTTTAATATGTTTTCATTATATTAATAATAATTCTGCTATAAATCTCATTTATTGCCCTCAATGCACTGTATGTTTTTTTAAAATTGTTTGTTTTTTTCTGGTGACAGAAAGTTTTTTTTTTATACTTTCTATCGATTTTCTCTGTGTCATAATAAAGTAATAGATAAAATGTTATCATAATTAGCCCAAAAAATAGTTAATTTCTTAATTTTACACTCCAGATGTATGATAGTGATGTTAACGAAGTTATATACAAAAACTGAATTTGATTTTCCTTAGGAAGTTTGGATTCCTTCATACTTTTAGATTTTGGATTTTATAGAATTTTTCTTCATAGATTTTAGACGGGCTATAAAATCTTGTGTAAAAATTTGCAAAAGTATCTCAAAAAATCACTTATGATTTTATAGCCTGAACAGTTTGTCAGTTTGGGAAGTGCGACTAGACGTGATTTTTTATTTCATCTTTCTTACCAAAGAACAGATTTTAGCATCCTGCTAAATTTTAGCAACTAGTTAGATTTGTGAAACAAACCTATAGTCAATATTTGCTCTTTGAGGGTCGGGAGGCATTTACGGCATAGAAGATAAAGAAGTAAATTTGCCATATAATAACAACAGAGCTATTAAAACACAAACTCTCTATTTTTTTCTTATATTATTAAACGGTGACTGTTTTAGCTATTCGCCCCCTTTTTTTCACCTTTATGTTTTTTGTTTTTTAGATTTTCAGAATTTGAAAAGTCACTTTGTGTTATATTCTTTAAATTGCCTTAGATTGGTAATCAAATTTCATAATCTAAACCTTTGGAATTATTTGACAAATAAAAAATCCAAAATTATCCATTTGATCACTCAAGATAAAAAACATATTTCTCTGGATCGATCAAATTGAACACTTTTTAAAATTTTAATATTTCGTAAAAAAATAACAACAACGAAAATTAATTATTTTCATTAGTAT
Organism: Acrocera orbiculus; assembly: GCA_947359355.1. NCBI lineage: Eukaryota > Metazoa > Arthropoda > Insecta > Diptera > Acroceridae > Acrocera > Acrocera orbiculus. The sequence continues at coordinate 27,013,474 of OX375759.1, read as the reverse complement.
TATTAAAATAATTTGCTTTAATTGATTATAATTTATGAGATCATAACGAGAATATATTTGATACTCACCTCTCCATCTAACAAATTTTATTATATTGTGGGTGTTCTTTTTTGCTTGGAGTCTATTGTACATTTGAAGTTGTCACATCTAATATAATGGCTCCTTGTTATACCATGTCTAAACCAATGAATTAGCAAGGGAAACTGTGATCCATTGCTTTGGTATAACCATCAGAAGTTTCCCTCACCCGACACATTGTTATAAAAACTAATGATATATATATATACATATGCATAACGAAATTTCTTAGCTTAGGAACATTCAGTCCTCTAGTAGTTGAGCTTGAGAAAAGATTCTTATGTTTTATTTAAAGAAATATTAAACGGGTAAAAAGGGGAGTGACAAAATTTCATTCAGTTGATTCAATTGTAGTAACGAGATGTGCGCGCGCAGATTTTTTGGTTTTTTAAATAATTAAAAACAATAAAACTCAATTGAAAATCCTGTGTGTTTTAAACTTTAGTTATGTTTATAAACATACATATATGTTTATATATATATATATATATATATATTATTTTTTTTTTGTTTTGCTTCTTAAATAAAATTTCAAATTAAAATTCAAGTAATGCGGGAAGTATACATCCGATTAAATTAAACAACGGTTAGGGTGGATTGCTAACAATACAGCACACAGCGGGTGCATCATTTGATTATGTGAAATTTTTAATATGCTAAATAAATATATTTTTATTTAATTGAATATAATTAAATTAATGACAGTTACACAAAAAAAAAAAATAACAAACTTATCCTTAAATAATGAAACCTTTAAAAAAACTTATAGATTTATTAATTTTAATAGTGGCAATAAATTCATCCACAGTGGAATGTTTTGGAAAACAAAATAATTCAATTGGTATGACATAGAAATATAAATTATACTTTATTAACAATAGCTGAATAGTTTAGATAGTTAAAAATTATCATTAAGGCTTCCTAAAGGTTATCTTTTTAGTTCAAACATTCACTAAGTTCATCATTAATTTTTCACTTTTTTATCATCCTTATACAACAATCAATTGGATTAAAAATTATCTATGACTCAGATGACCGAAGTTTTAAAGACTTATTTCATTTATATAATTTTTGAAATAAATTATCATACAGCAGATATATATTACATAATACTCGAAATTTATAAACGATTTAGTCATTTTCTTTGTATAATTAAACTAATTGCTTTTTCCATTAATAAAAAATTGGACAGTCAAAATTTAGAATTTATCCTGTAGGGAAAGTATGGATCCATAATCAATAAAAGAGAATTACTTTTCAATCGTAACCATGATTTTCTTGGGAGAAACATTAGAGAGTTTGTTTCTAGATTAGCCACAGAACTAACCGTTCTGACTACTTTTAGCTACGATGGCTATTTTCTGCATTATTCATTGATGAATTTTTCAATCATAACTATGCAGGAATTTTTATGAAAAAAATTTACTTAATATGTTGCAGTGAATTTTTATTAAATGAGATCCTGCTAACTTATGATAGAAAAGAGTCCAAGTGAAAAATTAGTCAATAGAACATGCAGAAAGAAGCAAGGATGGTGAGTTCTGCGGCCATTCTAGAATAAAACTCCTTGATGTTTCCCGCGAGAAAGTCATCGTTATTACTTTTTCATCGTAACATAAGTTTACCTGTTTGACAGTTGATGTTGTGGATGCATTGGCTTTTCCATAAAAATGTGTAGATTTTGTTTAGAAAATAGATCATTTTGCGATATTTAATATTGTCGCAATGCTCGTTTTCCGATTAAAAGCGATACTTTGTATTAGAAATTGAACAGAGGTAAAGTAAAAATAAATAAATTCAGTATGCACGAAGCTCAAGCTAGGATTGAGTGAAAAACGAAAAATTAAAGAAAAATAAATGTAATTAGTTTGTTGTAAAATTAGAATTGAACAAAGAGAAAACCAAAAAAACAAAAAACAAAAAACAAATTTAGTAATTTCGATTGTCAAATAAGTAAGAGAAAAGAAAATTTAGTAAGTTCGGGCCTTTAACCTGGTACTTTTAGTAAGCATAAAAACACTTATAGCTAAATGAAACCGTCGAGCTCAATTAAGCATTTGTAAAGCAAACACAAAGTTGTGAAAGACAAACGCTTGAAGTGTTTTCAGAGACTAAAAAATCAAATGAATAGCATTAACAACTTATTTATAATAGTATGACCCAAAATATAACATGTGACATTTTGTTTTTCAGACTATGTACTTTTTGTTCACATTTTATTCATTATTTCTTCACTATTTCAATAAGTAATATATAATACAACCGTAAAGTTAAGTTTTTTGCTTTGCTGGTGGTACGTGGAAGTGGTAAGTAAATCACGAGCTGGAGCCAAATACTACAAGAGAGGCCATTCTAAAAAATTAGCTAAATGATGTATTTGCACCTCTGACAGATCACTCAAATTATAACCAAACAAAAAAAAAATAAAAATAAATTCAGTAAGTTCGGGCCTCAAGTTGGAATCACAAAAATTAACAATGAAGGAAATTTAAATTTAGTAAATTTCAGGCTCAAATTACATTTAAACCCGGAAAAAAAAATAAATATGGGATACAAATTACAATTGATCGAATAATGTAAATCAAATAAAGTAAAGAGGAGGAGAAGCAGAGCATGATTATATGAGGCCTCTGTCAATAAGATAAGTGCCGTGATCCATATATAGTTATGACTTTAAACAACATTTAATCATTCGACGTACCTACTTCAGCGGTTTTTAGGTCTTTTCTTACTTCTTTTTATCTTCTTTTTTCTTTTGTCACTTGCAGGATCTACAAACATTTCTCAGTTTTATTGAATTGGCTGACAATTTTCGCTTAACCTCTTAATCAGCCTATCCCATCCGATAAATCCTATATATGTATATAAATTCAACGAAAATCACTTTTATGTTATATCCTAAATTATTTTGACCTTACTCAGCTTTCACCAGAGAAGCAGGGAAATATTGTCATCAAGAATACAACAAATGTACAAATTATTGTGCATATTTTATTCCCAGACAATTCAATTTCTTTTTAACATTTCAGAATATGGTCAAAGTATTATTTCTTCAGATACTTCAGTCGTCTACAATTAATCAATTGATAGAAATAAAGAAAAAGGGTTTATTGAGACTAATAAATTGAACTATTGATTAACTTAACTAGAGAAAAAATTGTTGACAAATTATTGTTCTGTTATTTTATGAAAGATTACTCCAATAAAGGAATTTTAGCAATTTATCATTAGTAACTTCATCCTCTTATTATTCTCAATCATTAAAATAGATGTAATTATTTTAAAATTTTTCAATATCAATGTCAAAGAAAAGTATAAAAATATATTTTATATTGAAGTTTTTTAAGTTTTAACTTCATAGACATTCATGTAAGAATGTCAAGGACATTCTGATAATTTTTACTATTCCAAATACTAAGCATGCTCAATATTACTAATTATTAGCATAGTTACTCAATAACTTAATTGAATATTTTACAGTTTCTGTATAATATAGAATCTTTAATAAATTTTGAATTGAAATAAAAAAAAATTTGAGTATTTCAGTTAAAATGAGTGGAATTCTTCTTAATTCAAAGTTTTTCTTTGGTTCAGTTTTAAATAATTGTTTTGAAAATTTTTCAAAATATCAAACTGAAAATATAATTAATCGTTTAAATATAATTATGTCTAGTAATTTTCCTTTTATGGGAATTTTCTAAATCTTCGAAAATCAAAATAATCTCTCATTTCAAGTGTGATAATTTATTATTATTAATATCTGCAAAGTAAAAGAAAACACAGAAAGTTTAAAAAAACTAGTAAAACACTTGAAATAAAAACAAATAAACAAACCACTTTGACACACAAAAATAAATTAAGCCAAACGAACCTTACTTAGGATTGACACGGACCAGACCATACTTTGGAGTACAACAAACTCACTTGGATGGAATTTCTGTCGCCATAAATTACAATCAAAGATGTTTCTTACATTTTTGTTGTTTTCTACTTATATATATATATATATATATATTCTTTGGCTTCCATATGCATATTCTGTTTCCTTTCGAAGCATTCATTTAGCCTATAGTAAAATTCTTAATGCGTGTAATGAAATGCGAAATTATCTTTAACTAAAGAAATAAGTAAAATTAAAGAAAATGTTAGGCGTCTTTCCTCTTTTTTTTGCGACACTGAGTTTTTTATATGTAAATCAGCGAGAAAAAAAAAAGATTTTAATTTATTGATGCCGTAGGGTGACACCGTAAAAACGTACTGGGCTATATAGTTCTTTGGTGATAAGTATAAAATGGATCTGATTTTGATTATTATTTTAGTTTTATTTTCAAATATTAACTTCAATTTAAAAGAAAAACAACACCAAAAATCAAAATTGATTGATTATTACACTGGATTTCATAAGAACTCCAGTATTTGAACAATTACAAACTTACTTGTTGCTGCTTTCTTTTCCTTTTTGTCTTTTTTCTGTGTTAGTATCCTTTAATTTTTATAGCTTGGTAAAGTTGTGGTACTAAACTTTCTTATGAAAGCAAACTTTAAGTGAATTTCGCGATTTTCATGGAATTTATTAATACAAGTTTGCTACTCACTGGGGGATGGTGCGGTTAATTCTTCGAAAAAAAGGCATGATTTTAAGAAGTTTTTTTATTGGTAGAATTAATTCTAATTGATTCAATTAATTTTTATATGATAACACAATATTTGAATAATGTTTTTTCCAAATTTTTATTTTAACCAGTTAACTGGCGAGTTGAAATTTAAAAACTCCTCACAGTGTGTGAACTCAAAATCAAACGATGACGTGTATACACGACAAATGCAGGGCAAAATGGTCCTATTCCAAATTTTATGAAAAACGAAGAACTACATTTTTATTTAAGAGAAAATCAACAATTTCATTCTGCAAAAGTTATTATTATTATATACTTAAAAATTCTCAAATAATAATAAAATAGTTTTCATTGTCAATGGTAACAACGAGGAGTAAATACGTCAAGCGCACCGTAATAGAGATTTCGTTTGATGTATATGTTACGGTAAAAGTAATAAACTGGCGATTATATATAATAACTGGTAATTATGCATAATCACCAGTAAATTTGGTAAATATGATAAATTTTTGTAAATTAATCAAATTAACCGGTTTATTTGTATAATTAAAATAATAATAAGTTGAAAAAAAAGTTGTTTTGCGGTGTACATCACTACTCCCAAAAGAATTACCTAAAACAAGAAGATATTTTTCGAGGTTAATATGTGAAGATGAAGTCTTCAAAATTTCAAAACAATCGGTCCAGTTGGTTTTGAGTTATCGTGCACACCACAACGTCTTCGAAAATAATAAGCTTCAGGCAAATACTTTAAAGTTTTGTTAACTAAAAAATTATAAATGAAATTCGATAATTCTTTTATATTCACACAGGGAAGAAGGAAAATCTTGAAGGAAAATCTTGAGCTCAGACAGGCTTTCTTCACTATATTCACTTACTTTTGTTATTTTCATTGTTAATTTTTAAATGCCATCCATCGATGAAATCCAAACCATTCAAAATTATTATAAAATAGTAAATCTCTGTATTCCCAATTACCCCTGAAAACAAACTAGTAATTAAAAACTTTTTCTATATTTTGTGCATCAATTCTTAAAAATTCATCTAATCTCCTTAAATTGTGGCAAAACTTAAATTTATTAAATAGGTTGCAACTGTAAACTAAAATTTTATCATAAAATTTCTTATCTTCAGGTTTTTGAACTCTGATGCAACTATGCAAATTTAAATTGAATATTTTCAATTGCAACATATGCAAAACGGAAATAAATTTAATTCAATTAGTAATAAATCCAAAGTTTTTAATTGATTATTAATTATAATATCTGCAATTATATACGAATTAAAATTTGTATTAATTTAATAATAATTTATTAGAGTTTTGCAATTAAGCTTTAATTTATTGCTTACATTCGCAAATTTGAATTTCAATAAATAAGACAAAATTGTAATGTAAAAAGTTTATTTGGCAATAATTAAATTATAACTAATTACTAATTATTAACTTAAATTAAAAGACTTCAGTTGATTGTTAATGATATAGGTTAAAGGATCATTTCACCGAAGCGTTTTTTAATTCCCTGATTTTTCTAACTCTGAATTTCTTAAGGCAGAGTACTGTTTTTTCATTCATTCCTTAATCAAATGCCCTTAAATATTAGTAGAAGGAAAAAGTAATACCCTACCTCAAGAAATTTACAGTTGGAAAACGCAGCGACGTAAAAAATGCTTTAGTGTGAATGCTCCTTAAATTGCCATAAAGAACTTAGCCTGTTAGTTAATTTTGTTTCATTTCAATTTAATTCAAACGATTTTAAAAACAAATTAACATAGATAAAAATTTATAAGATTTGTCACAACAAAATCTGTAGCACATAATTTTTATAATAATACACATACATTAGCTTCATTAATTTACTTTAAAAAAATGAATCGTTTTAATATCTAAACTGCAAATAAAACTATCCATACAGTAAAATCACAACAAAATTAAATTATTAATAATAAAAAAGATGGATTCATATTTAAAATAATGAATAAATTTAAGGAAATACTTAAGCCTCAAGATCATTTAAAATAATTACAAACACTTGCCCTGATCACCCATCACCGCAATACCAGTTAATCCTCCTAGTAATCATCATATTCAAGTGGCACTACATTAATTAATCATCTCGTAGAAGCCTTTGAAAGGGAACCTGATTTCAGATAACTTAGCTTTTAATCTTTCTTTTTATTTTTTTTGTTCATTTTTTTTGTTTTTGTTTTTGTGGCATTTAAGATAGTCAGATCTAAAGCCCAGTTGTCATGTTTGCATATATATTAGTCAAGCGATGATTAATTTCCATAAATCCAAGATCTATTTCAGTTGTCATAGATGAGCAGGCAGTCACAAAGAATCATACAACATTATTATGGATGAAAAATAAAATTTGTTTTTTTTTTAATATTCCTTCCTTTGGAAATCAAAGAATTATATTTTTAGAATATCTTCCCTTACACTTGATTCATACTAATTGTAAGTATTAGCAATTTTTTCATTGAAAATATAAAAAACAAGTTTTACCCTTTTTATAAATTAAAGTACAAAATGAAAATTCTTTTGCGATCTTTAACTATCAAGCAATACAACAAACTTAATTTTCTTCTTTCTACCAAATAGTTTAGTTTGACAACGATGAAATATAAAAAATAAAAAATAAAACTACAGCAACAAATGTAGACCGCACGACTAATGCTACTTAAAGGAAATCCGAATAAAAATCTTGGCAGCTGATTAAAGAAAAATCTTTTCTACTAATAGCGACGAAAGTTTTTCTTTCTTTGATCTGTCAACAAAATGGGAAACGGCATAATGTCATTTGGAAATACGTTTCATTTTGAATTCAAGACACGATTGAAAACACGTGTTTCTAAGTAAAATTTTATTTTATCTGACCATAGAAAAAACCATAATAAGCACATTTTATTGAATTTCACTCAAATAATTTCATGTTAAATTTTATTTGAAGGGATTAAATATAAAGTAATTAAAATTTTTATAGCTCTAATTATTGTTTTTCTTTGAAATTTGGTAATTAAAGTGTTGAGGATAATATATCAATATGATAAATTGTTATATTAAAATGGTGGATACCAAAATAAAATTTATATGTATTTTTCCATTTTAATTGACAATTAGAAAAATTACATGAAATGCAACAACAAAATATGATTTTAAAAGTTTATAAAATGGCAAAAGCCAGTACTAGAAATCATTTCTATAAAGACCAGAGATAATTAATACAATAACAGTAAAAAATTTTGAAATCTTTACATAATATTGATCATTTCTAAGCGGTAAAAATTTTCTCTTCACACGACAAGCGGAAGGACCCAGTGGTTAATTTCTCTTAAAATATAAAAACATGCTTTTAAGGAGGTGAAAGTGGAAGTGAAGGAACACTTACTTCTATTAATTTCACACATTTTCGATGGACTTAGAAAATATTATTTAATATATTCCTGTACATAAATATAGGTATGTCTATATTATGAATAAGTGATAAAAAAGTTTAGCTAAAAAAGAATACAAAATATTCCCCTACATTAACGCTCTCCATTTATGTATTCCGAGAGCGCTTAAAATTCACTCTTTGCAAATCAATTTAAAATGTATAAAATTTATTTTCCTTAACATCCATAAATATACTTCTTTTCAATTTTTAAATAATCGAACATTCAAACACTAACTGTAGTTCTATTGTGCTCCACGATGAATACACCTAAGATAGAAAACACAATCATCCTGAGGAAAAGATTTTTCTTCTTCTCCGGTAACAAAATGCCCATAATTTTTAATTAAGAATTTTCGGTGGGAAAATAGGAGAAATATTTAACAGCTTAACAACCTGAATTCTAAAATAAATTTTTAACAAAATAAAAAATATTGTTTGTATTAACTGAAAAAATTAGAATATTTGTGAACTCCATAATAACATATTATTTATTGTTCTTTTACTTGATTTTACAAATATTCAGTGAATATAAGATTTTAGATTTAAAAACACTAATTGTTTTCTTCATAAAACTAAAATGAAAGAGTTTTTCTCGCCTATAGTCGCACATGACTAACAAGAACATAAATATAATTTTTCTGGAATTCTCTGTGTTCAGGTTTTAAAAAGACTTCATTAATCTTTTTCACATTATGAAATTAACCCCTTTTTCTAGTAGATATTTTAATGTTAAAAACAAAAAAAAAGCATTTTAATTTATGCTAGATTATCAATCATTAAGTTCTGAAATTTCTTGTCCCTGAATTACCGCATGACAGAACAAAGCAAAATTCTGATTTTATATGAGAGCTAAAGACATCACTTTATCAACACTGCTTAGTTAATTAATTTTGACAGAAACTTTGAATATTATTTTATGACCAGCCTTTTAAAACTTTTAATAAGTGAAAATAATTATTTTTACACAAATCCTTTACTAAGAAAAACCACATCCACCAAAAACTGTGTTCCACGAAAATATTGATATTTAACTGTAAATTGTGAAATTTTGTGAAAAAAATAATAAAAAACAATGTTTTAGAATATTTTAAAGAAGTTGACATAAAAGACTGATTAAAAAGATAATTCTTTCATTAATTTTTTAAATAATTTTTTGCTTAATTTTAAAACGCATACGCCATAATACACACGATTCTGTTACCGAAAGATAAGAAAACTTTTCAAGCATTTTTGTTAGTTTTTATTGATCCATAGTAAATTGTACATCTCTTAAGAAAAATTAGCGGCTCTAAAGTTTTTTAGAAAATTAGAAATTCAAAGCGAATGGATAGAGATAATAACTGAAATCTTCTCAGAAATATAATGATCTCTAACATTTTTCATAAAAAGGCTCATCTTCTTCTGAAGCTTTACTAGCATAAAAAAAGATTCGATGATTTTACCTTAAAATAAAAATGTTTTCTACTATACTACAAAGTGAAGTGTTTTTAAGATTTTCGGTTTGAACCCTTTTTTATTATTAAAATAAAATCATAGTTTTTTGTAAAATATTCAAACCTAAAATCATTATGATTAAAATAAAATTGCAAAAAATATAAAAAATTATATGGGAATATACTATTTTTAACTTTGAACTTTTTTTAGGTCTGCCACAGGACCTTCTACAATGTTAATGTTAATGCTTATTGTTAATTTAATGAAATTTATTTTATAGCATCACAACTAAAAAGTATTTTTTTAATTTCATATTTTATTTAAATATATTTGTGAATGTTTATTTCAATTTATCATTTGAAATTCGATTAGACTTTATAGCTGTTAGCTTTATTTTTCCATTGGGTAAAAAAGATGACAGACATTTTTCGGATTTAATAATTTAACCAAGTTTTCTTTAATTTCATTAGAATGACTGAAGCGTAGCAATGGATTTTGTTTATCACATTTTGCCGGATGTTATTAAGTTTTTATTAAACAAACATAACATCTTGTGAATTATTAATTGATATAATTGATAAATTTCAATTTCTATTTTTATACAAAAATTAATTTTTAAATATCTTATACTCACACCACAAAGCTCATAATACAGTATTAATATATTATACCGATATTTTGTGTGGGAAATCACCCTTCCTGGCTAATAATCTTTTAGTTGTTATCAAAGAAAAATTGTTAGGATGCCTAACGGCAATCTGACAAGTAACGCCTTTGGCTATATTAGGACTCTATTAGTTCCTTATTATGAAAGAGTATGGAAGAGATAGTAGTTGAAAATGGAGAAAATAGAGATCTTTTCATATACAAGAGGTGCATTAAAATTTCACCATAAACTACGATGAATAGTATACCTTTCTCCGTTCCACATTTACTTAACATAAACGGCATAGAAGATTGTAACAATTTTGATACCACCAATATACAAAACTCTTAATAATATAAAAGGAGTCAGATATTTCTTGCAAATTTACTTTGTAATTGATTTTAAATATAATCATTTTATAGACTTTCGTGATATTTTACTGAATAAGTACCTCATTTGAGCAAAGCAACAGCTTTAAGCCTTATTAATCAATGAGTTATTCCATTCTAGCTTAGGTTTGAGTTAGTATTATAAATAATATTATCATTATATACAACTTTAAATAGCTTTTATAAACATAAGTCAATCAATATAAGTGTAAAAGTAAATACTCATAAAAGGCGAATAGCATAACGAGAAGAAAAATGTTTATGTGCTTCATTCAAATTGGTTAATTTAGAATTGTATCAATTGATTTTTGTTTTTATTTTTCGTTTGTTTTTTGATTTGTATGCTTGGTATTAAGAAAATGACATGACAACAGTAATGCCAGTAAATAGCGAAAATTTGGCTTGTGTATTGTGTCAAATTTTTTATTCCTTATACTTTTCACTTTGTACAGATGAAGTGTCAAATTTTTTAGAAAAAAAATATATTTTTTATTATTAAATTATCCAAATAAGATATAAATTTTTTTGTTTGGTAACACAAGGGTTGAATAATCAATCAACAATTTATTAAAAACAAAAAAAATCTAAAAATTCTAACTGATTCAAATACCAGATGAGTACATATTCTAAGATCTAAGCAATTCGAATAACTTATTGTCCCCATTCAATGTCGCTTCCTATTAATTACTTAAGAAATTTAATTTTACCCTCAAAGTTCTATTTTGGAGTACTTCCGCTCCATATTAGTACAAATGTATTTAATTGGGTAAAAATTTGTTCCTAACAATTCTATTTTAGTGTTAGGTTTAGATTTTTAGTTTCAAATCAATTATAAACAATATAAATATAAAAAATTTCATCGTTTTTGGTTTATTTTTTGTTGTCATTTTTCTTTTTTTCTAGATATTTTTACATGCTGCTCACTGGTTTATGGATCATGTCGAACATCATGTGGTAATGTAAGTATCATGTTGAAAATCGTTAAATGTCCTAAATAATAAAATACTGAAAACTGTCAACAAAAAAAACTTGTTAAGCTTATGTTTCTCTTAATATGGTACACCAAAATTAAAAAATTATACAAGCATTAAAAACTAAATGGGAATTATCTAAAAATTGCTTCATTATAAATTTTCTGTTAGATATCTTATGTTCAGAAAATTTGGCCACCATTAATGGGCAATTAAAAGATAAACTGAAATCTGATATCTGAAAAAAAAATTTTTTTTTATCACAATCCAAACTAAATGGAAACTTAATTGATTTATGCATTGTTTATGAGTTTTATTTTGAGCTATTCAGATAGTATCTTAATATTAAATCAAACTAGTTAAAACTATTGACAATAATATTTGTTTAACGACTGTTAATTAAAAACTAACATTATCCTGTCATTTATTGCTCTAGGTCTATCTCGTTAAATGAAAAACAAACTGTTATATTTTGAAGTATAACTCATAATATTTCTTGGGGAGCTTGAGAATATAGAACATAAGTACCGTTCGCTGCGATCAATTACACTTTATGATTTTTTATCATAATTTTAAATGTATATCTTATAAGTTATATTTTTAATTAGTTTTCAGTTTCGTTAATTTTATTAAGTGTAGAAAAAAGTTTTATCTGGGTTTGTTTTTATTTTTTTGTTCGAAATTAAAAGTTCAAAAATAAAATATTTATTTTTGATATTATATTTCAGTGGCTTATCTAATCCTCTGGGAAAAGAAGTCCTCACTTTTAGAGCCAAAGAAATTGGCCCCTACTATTTCCGCTCCCCCGAAAATTCGACCTAAAATAATCGACCAACGTTTAACGTTGCTAAAGCGAATAATTATCACCTTTCTTTTGGCAAAAAATTGAACTTTATGTTGTTTTTCTTTTTCAGATGCAAGCAGCAAAAATTAACGTTAACTGTTTCATTCTCTTTAGGCAGTCATAGTACCTACAGTATACCTATGCTATACCTTCAGCAACACATCTTAAATTTATTCTAATGCATACCAGCTTTTACCGTGTATGGTGGAGTTTTTTCACAGTAATCAGGCTTTTTTTCATGAACAATTTTTCATTTCCAATCACCAAAATGTCCAAAAATAGCTCATCTTTTGACAAACAAGGAGAACTTATCGAAATTCTTTCATAATTCATATGGCACCCAAATATTGAGGTTTTGACACAAAATCAAGACTTTTAATGCATTTCAAAGATATTTTGTGATCAATTTGAAGCTTAAAAGCGACATTTAAGAGTGATAATGAAAAATGGTCATCTTTGACATCTGATGGTCTGCCTGACCTAGGCTTATCCATCAAAGAAATGTCACCTGAAGCAATTACTCAAATTACACTGTTCCCCTCTTCGAAGCACTTCTAAGGAAGTTTACCTGCCCACATCGCTATACAAACTTCTTATTTTTGGCATTCATATAGTACATATACATTTTCGTAAGTGCACTTTCTCTTCACTCATGTTAACTATTTTAAGAACTACATAAAATTTACATAAATTATCTCCAAATGGTGAGATTTCTATTTAAGGACTAACACTTCACCTATACTAAATAGTATCTTAGAAAAAAGTTAAATCTTAACTTAAAAACTAGATTTGATTGTCATAAATAGTTATGTTTCAAAAATTATGCCAACTTGAAACTATTTTGTCATCAAATCTTATATTTCCTGTAAATGTTGCCTGTTATTCCGGTAATGTTATGTTTAACTTCCAAGAATATTTAAATCAAATACCACTAAATATTCGAATTTTTATGTTATCTTTACATTTTAGGCAAATAATACTAAAAAAATTTCATTTAAATAATGATTTCTTCTATGAAGCAGACAATGTGAAAATATTTCCTAACCAATATCTTTATTAATACCATTTTCAGGCAACAAACACGAAATTTAAATATTTTTTATAAAGAAAAAAATATCAATAGATACTTAAGAATTCAATACACAATGTAAGCAGGTGTGTGAAACAAAAAATCTTTCTGAAGGATCTTTTTAAAATCTTAATAAAAAGAAAATACTTCATATCTGACCAAAACTCACAATAACTCTATGAATTGTGGTAAGGACATGTTTCTCGTATTTCAGATATTTTTTAAAGACCTTATAAATTTTGGCAAAATATCCAAGATTAAGGTAAATACCTTTTGTTATCCTTAACAATGCAAAAAGAAAGTAACATAACATAAAATATACTAAAATTTATATTTATATATTTGTATTTATGTTACTTCATATTATTGAATTGAATTTTTTATTGATTTTATTTGCTCTGACTTAGTCAATTAACTGTAAAACTATTATTTGAATCACTTACATTAGTGGTTAATTTTCCATATTTATTTATAAACTTCAATTTTAACCAGTTAAGTGTCGAATTTAATTTTTAACCCCATCACAGTGTGCAAAAATAATATCAAGCGATGACGTGTATACATGACGAACACAGGGTAAAATGGTGCTATAACAAATTTTACGAAAAACGAAAAAGTGCACATTTTTATTTAAGAGAAACTTAACAATTTATTTATGCAAAAGTTATTGTTATTATATAATTAAAAATGTCGAATCCACCGTAGTAAAGATTTGGTTTGAGGTTTATACACAACAAACCCGCTTAACTGATTAATAACCTTACTTCGCGATATCGTAAGCGATAGGTAAAACAAATTTCTATCAGAAAATGATACATTACATTGGGAAGCTAATAGGACTAATGATATCGGTTCAAATCCCTATTTTGCATGTGCACAACAAATTGCTGGAAAATTAGAGCTGCATTATTTTTTATCTGAATTTCAGGTAAAAATCGAAATTTGATTTTTTCTCAGCACAAAGTATCACTTTTTATTGGAAAACCAGTATTTCAAAAACATTATACACAGCAAAATGTTTTGTTTTTCATATTGCTCATCACTAATATCATAAGTACTAATAAATTAACAAGAATATTAAGATTGTAGTAAGCTAAATAATTTAAAACAAAAAAAAAAAATATTCAATGCCTGAATCAGACTACAATACGTTCCGGACAGCTTTAAAGTAGCTGAAATCATAATGATAAAAAAACCAGATAAACCAGCGGAGGAAGTTACCTTCTATAGGCCAATATCACTCCTCCCAACGCTCTCAAAGCTATTTGAAAAGCTGCTCCTAAAGAGACTAAAACCTCTAGTGACCATCCCTGACTATCAATTCGGACTTAGATCCAAACACTCTACAATTGATCAAATTCATCGAGTCACTGATCAGATAGAACAGGCGTTTGAAGAAAAGAAGTACTGCTGCGCGGTATTCCTTGACGTATCACAAGCGTTCGATCGAGTCTGGCATCAAGGGCTTTGTTATAAGTTAAGCATTCTCCTCCCAGGCAACTTCTATAAACTACTGGAATCGTACTTAGCCAATCGCAAGTTCCAAGTCAAACATCAAGATGCTAAGTCAAGAATATACCCAGTAAAGGCAGGTATTCCCCAGGGTAGTGTTCTGGGACCACTTCTATACCTGATATACACTGCGGACATTCCTACCACGGAAAATACATTCATCGGTACTTTCGCTGATGATACTGTCCTACTCTCAGTGAATGAGTCTCAAACCAAAGCAACTGAAAATCTTCAAAACTCACTTAACTCTATCAACAAATGGACATCTAATTCGAAGATAAAAATTAACAGCTCCAAATCTGTGCACGTAGTATACACATTAAGAAGAATCAATAATAATCTCCACAATGGTGAGCTAATTCCAAAAGCTGAGTCGGCAAAATATCTAGGCCTAAGTCTAGACTCTAAGCTAAATTGGAAACATCACATACAACAAAAAGATAAACAGATAAAGCAACAATTAATCAAACTTTACTGGCTACTTGGGAAAAATTCTCCCCTAAATCTCAAAAGCAAAAAGGCAATATACACCTCTATCATTAAACCCATCTGGACTTATGGAGTGCAGTTGTGGGGGTGCACGCGTAGCTCAAATAGAGATATCAGCCAGAAAAGTCAAAACAAGGTACTAAGATTAATTACCAACGCCTATCGCTTCATCTCAAATAAGGAACTTCACGATGACTTGAATATCAAGTGGGTAGAGGATGTTATCCGCGATTACGCTTCTAAGCATGAACGAAGACTTATATATCATCCAAACATTGAGGCCATCCAGCTGATGGATACATTTGGCAAAACCAGGCACTTGTGCAGAGTAAAACCGCATGAATTGACAATCTAGTATCAATTCTACAATATCAATGCATTATGGCTGTCATCACTGGACGATAGCCCTCACACATCGAACTTACCTCAACACTACCAACTCACTAATATCATAAGTACTAATAAATTAATAAGAATATTAAGATTGTAGCAAGCTAAATAATTAAAAAAAAAAAAAAAAAATATTGCTTGTGATATATATTATATTTCCTATTGAATAAATTTTGACGCTGTTATTAATAAACTATTAACGTTATTTTAATAAAACATATTAAGATTCAATGATAATAAATTAGTTATGAATAATAATTAGAAATAATTAAATTTATTAAAGCATAAAGCATGAAGACAACGTTTTAAATTTTGATTTTTGATTTGATATATTTTGGTTTGTATATTTTATACAATTTAAGAAAAATATAATTATTATGCTTAATTTTAATTGTAAACTAGACTATCAATATTATATTAAGAATATGGTTTATTGATTTTTGAGGCATATATGATGCAAATTCTTAAAAAATGATCTACTCTGCAGAATAATATTTTTCTTTAATATTTTGGAGAGATATTTGTCAAAAGATATTAGATCCATACGATGATATGTAGGAATTTTAATGAGCATACAATGCAGTTTATTCGGTTCAAAAAGACTTTCTTTAGTTTTACCTGTAAGGAATTTCTAATCTAAAAAATTACATTGACATGCAGTTAAATCAAAGACACATACACTCCTTAACAGTTTCGCTACAAGCGCCGCATATATACATAGTATCATTTCAAGCATTTGAGCCCGGCGCCACAAATGTGCGGCGTGTTTACTTTTTCAGTTTATAGCAGATTCTTACACTTATTTTTAGCCGAAACAGTTATAATATCCTCTAAAAAAACAAAATGGATACAGTTTACATTGTTTAACCTAAGGTTTTTGCTATTATATTTTTAAAACAGATAATTTTATCCGACCCGACGTTAACTAAAATTAAAAAAATGAATGATCTTACAAAGCTCGATAGTTAAAAGCATTTAACTGTTAAGTACATTGCAAAGGAGGTCATTTACGTTATAATAAAATAAATATTCGAGAAATGGATAATATACCTACCCTCAAAAAAAAAAACAAAACCCAAGGTAGAAAGTTTACCATTAAGTAAGAAGAATTGAAATTAGTCTTTAACATCTATAAAAACTTTTTTTACATGTGAATATATTTTGCTTATTTTTAATTTGATTTAAAGTATTTGTTATAAATAAAAAAATATTTTAGTTTTTTATAAAATTCAAGGAGGTATTAATACTTTCATGTGACAGCTTTATTGAATTAAAAAATTTAAATACATCCAGCTAACGTTTTAGATATTAAATAATTGAAGATTTTTATAAAAAATATACATAAGAAATATAAATTTGAAATAAATCAATATCGGCTAGCTTAGAACATATGTGTACATATATATATACAGATTTGTTCATTGAGATAAATAAGTATTTTATTCACGTTCTCGTAATATTGCTACATGATCATCCCAGCGGGAAATTTAATGCATCTTAAGTGATGTTTTAATGAGTTTTGTTTGGCTCAGAAGTCCTTAGCATCACCTTAGTTTTCATACAAAAAATCTCCTTAGTTTTGTATGAAGAGGAGCCGCTTTTAAGGAGATTTGCATGTATGCACGAATAACATGCCTTTGCATCTGTATGGGTGCTATTTCTGGGCATGCGCGTACATTGAAAAAGCTTTAGGAAAGCTTTGTTTGCATGTATACATATATATATATTTCATATGATTTTCGTTGTAAACCTAAAATCTTAGTCAGATTTATAAAAGAAAAAAAAAATAGTTTTACGTTTCAACTGATTTATTTTTAATTATTTTTACAAATTTAGAACTAAAAACAAATTATTTTATTTCCTTATTATTGTAATTATGTAATGTAATTAATAATTACTTAAACCTAACTTCTATTTTTAATGAATTAAATTAAATTTAATAAAACATTAAATTATATTGCAATACTTCTATTTATATTTAACTTTTTATCAAAACTAAACTTTACATTAAAACCATTTTAAAAAAACACAGCTACTTTAATTTTACCACGTGCACTCCACTACTAATAATTATAAAATGTCAACCAAAAACTTTTTAAAAGCGAACACTTAAAAATTTATGTATTTATACTTATGCCTATATGGATTAGTTTGATAGGCATATGTGAGTGCCTATAAAAAAATAAGAATGCAAACTCCTTAGTATGCCTTAGAATTTAAGGTAATACTAAGGCTTTTTTAGCTGCTTCCATTGGAAGCTCTTAGTCGATTTCCTGCTGGGATATTTCCGGATTTTAGTTTTTTTCAACACACCAAAAGAATTTATAATTATATCTATCCATCTATATATATATATATATATATATATATTATCATTCAATAATTCACTCTTCAAACTGGGCAGCCTTCTTCTTATGTTATACACTTCACTTAGGTCACGATCAATGCAGAAAGATTGTTATCAGAGGTTTCATTGGAATCCAAAGTAATCTTCAAGTGTTTTTTTTTAAAGAAAATCAAAAAAAACTCAAAACGATTGATTAAAATGACAAACAGAGATATTAGATAGCCAATAACTTATATTCGGTTAATGTTTACGTTAAGTATCATTTTTTATATGAAGATTGATTTTTTTCCGATAACGAAAGATAAATTTAATAATTTTAGTTTTTAAATTTCAGTATTTTTGATTACTTGAAAGAGTTAAAATAAAATATTTTAAGCTGTCTGAAATAAGTGTCTCCTTGTTTTGTACAATATTTTTTAAAAAAATCTTTAGAATTTTTATCGAATACTATTATAGTATTATATATATATTATATATTATATTACTCTATTATCTAGAACAGGAGTAGATCATTTACAGTAGATCTCTACATACAATTTATCTGATCAAAATTGATCATAACCTCTATACTATATGTATTAATTGAATTTATTGGTTATTATATAGTAGTACTAATTAAATATAATCAAAATTATTAACTTTCTATTTTATAATATTTCTAAAGTTTCATAGAATTTATTGCATTGAAAAAATGATTAATTAAAGAAAATATCATAGTCATAATATCATCCAAATAAGCTTGAGTTTTCACTGGGATACTAGTTGGTTTTCCTCTTTAAAAAACTTAAGTTTTGAGTTAGATAAATTTTCTGTGGATATAGTTTTCGGTATCTTCTAATATTTTTCACATTTAATTTTGTTTTTTGACAAAATTTAAAGAAAAACTTGTCAGTTAATTCGACATAATTAACCCTTTAATATTTTTTTGTTAATACTCTTCCATTTTAGATTAACCAAAGCTCGCTGACTATTGATAATTCTTTATATTTCATCCCATACACATTTATTTACCTCCTGAGAAACACCATATTTTGTATATATTCTTTTAATTGTTATATCTCATAAATTACTTTGGCTACAACTTGTTTTAGTTTATAGTTCTTATACCAATGACTTCAAGCAACTTTTGATTATGTGACTTATCGACTTCATATATTTAAGTAACTAATATTGATTAATCCCATACAAATAAGATTTATTTTTTGATTTTAATTAAATTAAATTCAAATTGTTTTAAGCATAATACAGAAAAAAAACTAATAATTGCTTATCATTAAAATCCAGTGAATCCATTTTCTGACCGGAAATGCTGCCCTTTTACAAAATAATAACTGTGTCTAAACTATATCAAAATTTCACAGATATAAATAATTTTTTACAGCTTTCATTAGTACAACCAGGAGCTATAGATAGCAGTTCAAAAGATTCGAAACTAAATGAAATCAAAAGATTTTGCTCTTCAATACAAGTAAGATAAAAATTTACTTTTTCCATAAAATTACACAAATTCAATACTTTTCTAGGTTGAGTTTTGGGGCTGTATTAATAAAACATTGCAAGGTAAGCTTAAAGTAAAATATTAAAAAAAACACCATGGTTAATAAATTTCGAATTGGGAATTAGAGCAATCCGAAATGATTGAACTTTTGTCATAACTTGAATACCTTGTACCCATCGCAGTATTTCTGACACTGGATTGTCAACATTTAACACCTAACCAAGAAAATTTAACAATAAGTCGCTTTTTCACAATGTATTCTCCTTGTTGAATTCTTATTCTAGAATAATTTATAAATCAAACTAAAATATTTATATAAATTTATGAAAATATTTTTTAAATGTAATTTCAAAAAACAAATATTTTGTTTGTTGTCTTTTTCAATAATATTTTAGCTATATCACGAGGATCACAATGGTCAGGACGTAAATGTTGTTCACTTGGGTTATCACCAAGATGTCAAAATACTTGTGTAACCTCCAGTTCAAAATCTGAAGTAAACAGTGGATGCCGGCAAAGTGATGAACAATATTTATACTCATGCTTTGAACGACAGGAAATAGCAGATGAATGCTGTGGAAATGCACGAACTTCAGAATGCTTACAAGTAAATAACTTCAATTATTTATAAAAATATTTAAATAGAATATATTTAAACAATTATAAAGGCATGCCATGATGCATTTGATCAGCGTTCAACTATTATAAAAGAAAAGAAACGTGATATAGAAGAAATTTGCTATGGGAATACATCAAATACAAAAGTAGTACAATGTGTTAGAAATTTTATAGATACTACACCAATTAATAACGCAAAACAATGTAAACACTATATTTATATTAAAAAACAATAATATTAATGTTAATTTATTTTAGATTTACCCTGTTGCAAGTATTCGGATAACCAAAGATGTAAAGATACTTGTAAACGTGCTCTTGAAACAATCGAAACAACACAGGAAACAATTGATGAATTAGAAATGGGTGGCTGTGGGCCACCCCTCCCACATGACCCCTTATGGCAGTGTTTTCTATCAGCTGGAAAAAAAGTTTTAATACCATCAACTTCAAATGAAGTTTCACAAATAAATCATGTAATAAATTTTAACTTAATCAATTGATATTTATTTACAGTGTGTACCAAGTTTTTAAGGGCTACCCAGTTTTTTTTAGTATAATTTCTTTTTTAATTTTGACAAATTACACATTAACTCCTTAAATTTTCATAGAGTTGAATCACTGGCATAGTGGCATAGTAAATTTTCCTCTTTTGTATGGAAATTATGGAAGTAAGCAAACGATTAATTCAAATATTACGTTAAATAATTTGGCAAACTAAGCAATAAAGTTAAAAAAAAGTGACCCAAAATTATAATTTTGCAAGGGTACTGTTTCAAACATGATATAAAAAAGCTCTGAACATATTAAGTCCTTTGAGACTCAAGCATTTGTTAATAATAAAATTAGGTAAACGTAAAGCTTTTACTAAACGCAACGTAATTTTATGTTCTAGCCATGATCCTTGTCTTGTGTTGATACCTGAATTACCAACAAAATGATAATAATAGATAATTTTTGTTCGGTGGATTGAATTTTTTCTTAAACTCCCCCTATAATTTCGATTTTTTACAAAACTCACAAATAAACTATATTAGGCTCTCTAAATTATCGCAAAAAATGCGAATTTAACCCTGTAGGATACTCAGAAAATTTAGTGCAACTTTTGTAACTTTTGGAAATCAATATTATAATAAAGAAAAAATTGGATGTCCCTATTAATTGACGGACACATTGTACATCTCTAAAACAATATCCATCATCAGGTTGGTATGGATTCAGCTAAACTTCATTGCTGTCATAAAGCAATTGCACCAAAATGTAGACGTTTATGTGTACAAACTTTTTCAAATGATTGGACTATTACCCGGGGAGATTTTGATGTTGATTGCCTTCTACAAAATAACGAAATAAATTTACGTAGATGTATTGATGAAGTCGATGAACCATGTGAGCTCGGATGTGATGGTCTATCATTTTGTTCAAATTTCAATAATCGTCCTACAGAACTTTTTCGTAGCTGTAATATCCATGCTGATGTGGCAGCACATTCTGATATATCAATGTGGCAGCATATTGGATCATTAAGTCTACCAGGATTTAATTTACCAATTAAAAATATATCTAAGTGTTCAATGGATACATGGAGGGCTATTGCTTGTGTTTTACAAGTAAAACCTTGTACAAAAGGATCTCATTGGAATCAAATTTGTCGAGAAGATTGTTATGAAATACTAAATAAATGCATGGACTGGACACGACTTCAAAATGGTAAAAGAAAATTATTTTTATATAATTAATAAAAAAACATATTATATCAAAGCATTGGTGATGTGTAACATGCTTATATGTCATTTGAGCTCATGAAAAATATAATTAATATCTTGCATGAAATCTTATCTACAGAAAAACCCAAAAATAGACTAAAAATATGTATATTTTTCTACCTACTTCATTGCATAATATATAGCTAATTCGGAATTTAGCCAATATTTAAGTCAAAATTAAAACCACAATTTCAAGAAGTCATTCTCAATGTAACTAAAACTTGGCATTACGTTCTAATCCTAAAAGAGCAATAAATGAAAGCCATCAACTTCTACATAAATATTTTCTTCTGATTCATTCAGTAGGAAATACAATCTATCCAAAAGAGCGTTAAGCATGCATTTAAGCGCCCTGTCGGTAGTGTGTTTGAATAAAAACTTGATGGACGTGGAACGCCAAATGACATTATCACTTATTATTTTACTATTTAAAAAAATTTAATGTTTCGTAATATTTTGCATAGTCACAAATTGCTCTTTTTAATCTCTGCACATTCTCACGGCTGGTTTCAGGATTATAACTAATTAACTGGAAGATTATAGTTTTTCGTCAGTTGACTTTATCAAGAAAGCCTCGCGAAACTTAATTTTCCGCTTTCTTGAAGTTCAAATAAATTATCAAAAACTAAAAAATCTGTATTTTTTTATTAACTGACTTTTACTTTAAAGAGATGCAAACTACCGGTGAAGTATACTCCTAAAAGGAAACTTTTTTCTAAAACTCGAATGGTAATCACTATTTTTTAACACAATTAAAAATAAATTATTTATGAAAACTGAAAGCAAAACAGACTAGGACACAAGATTAGATCTCATATCTATTAAAAATTAGTTAAAACCACATTTAATGGCATGAGTCAAAAAACACGAGGAAAATATAATAAACCTTTAAAATAAAACTCGTTCCTATACTTAAGCCAACTTCTTTTATAGCTGCTACTCTGAATATTTTTTTCTATTCCTTCTGAGCTTTCCCTAGACTTAATTGATGAAACCAAATATAATTTTTTTATATACATTAGTTTTTCTTTTTATTTTTGTTTCTCTTCTAGATTATACAGCAGCATCATTATGCTCAAAATTTTCACCAAATAATGATATGCCATGTGTTTCCATCAAACCATATTTAGAACCTAGTGATATTCCAACTGATACACTTGGACATCATCATAAAATTACTTTACCTTGTAAAGGCCATCCATGTAATGAAACTGAAGTATGCATTCTTAAACGTTATGGTATGTCTGGATTTCAATGTGTTCCTGGTTGTAGTCTTGGAGAAGCTTCCAATTATTGGGTACCATTTGGATCATATATTCGTATACCAGTTTCACCAGCTGAAAGAGGTTGCCTAAAAATATGTCGTTGTGGTTATTATGGAAAAATTGAACATTGTCAACCACTTCCATGCTTTTCATATGATGCTTGTAATCTAGCTGGCCGTGGTATAGAACATGGTACATGGTTTTATGTTGAGTGTAATATTTGTAGTTGTTTTGCTGGTGAAATTACATGTACTAAAAAACAATGTCCAGTTCCTGGTATATATATACATGTATATATATATATTTATATTTTTTAAATTATATTTAATAGGAATAACTGATCGCTCACATACATCCTTACCATGTAATTGCCCAGCACATTATGTTCCCGTTTGTGGTAAAAATGGTAATAATTATTATTCAGCTTGTATTGCAAAATGTACTGGACTTCAGGATTCTGATATTGAATTTGGTGAATGCACTTCACATAATCCATGCCAAAAATTAAATTTTATTTGTCCCATTAATACTAAATGTATTGAAAATAGACAAGTATGTCTTTCAGTAATGCATCGTCCATGCCAGCAATATAAATGTGGTAAATTAATTTTTAAAAAATTAATCAATTTATATTTAATCAAAATTAATTCAATTAAAATTTAGTTAATATGACAACAGAATGTAATCTAAGTGAAATAGCATGTGATACTGAAGGTAGATCTCATTCAACAGTATGCAATTTATTAAATTCAGGAGCTGAATTTTCATATTTTGGTCCTTGTTTTGAAATGTGCTCCAGAAAAGGAACAGTATGTGGTATAAATGGAATATCATATCGAAATGAATGTGAAGCATGGAGTGATTATTCTTTAGTTGATTATAAAGGTAATTGTCGAGAAGTTGGACTTTTAGGTAAACTAAGTGGAAAACAATGTAAAAGTGTAAAATGTAAAAAGCTACCATCTAATAATTGTCAGAAAATTATCCCTCCAGGTGCTTGCTGTTCAATTTGTTCAGGAGCATTTAGAACAATATTTTCACGTAAACAAATTGATAGAGCATTATATGCCCTTAAGGGAAAAGTAACAGATACTGTTAACCTTAAAAGTATATTAAAAGCATTAGATAATTTAATTCAAGTATCTGAATGTCAACTTTTTGGATATCTAACTATGGAAACTGATTTATTTATTGTTATACAAAGTAAAAATTTATCTCCAAGTGATATTCAAATTGAAGTATGTTCAAAAGAAGCAGAAAAATTGGCAACTCTAATAGCTACACAGAGTCATCATATTACAAGTAATTTAGCATTAAGTGCTTTAACAGTAGCAAATATGGTAGCACCATTTACAGATAGTAATAAATGTGCTCATCATTTTAAAATTAATTACATTTTATATTTAATTAGTATATTGATTTTATTGAAGGCCTTTTAAAACTTTAATTTCTTTTTTTAGGTATCTTTTTGTTTTTCATTTTATTTTACATAATTTTGCCAAAAAATTAAAAACACTTAGAATTAATCTAAATGTGGATTCAGAGTGCCAATTTGAATATTTTGAAATATTTTTGTGATATTAGAGTTTTAAGTGATTTAAAAATTATTCAAAATATTTAAAATTTTAAGAGCCATAATATACCAAAGGCATTTGTTAAGAAATATTGTTAATTTATAATTAAATAGAATATTTATGGAAGATCTATAGAAAAATTTTTTAAAAAATTATTTTCAAATAACAAAAACAAAATTAATATACAATAAAAATGTTCTCTTTTTGTTCTGTTTTAGAAATTAGGTTAGAAAATTTTGTTAAATTTAAGTCTTTAAGGTAGTAATAATATCAGAAATTTGACCAAAAATTTAAATTAAATGAAGGATAAAAATCGAACTAAAAATCTTGTTTTATATAAATATAAGAAAAATAATAAAATAAAATTTATTTAGTTAATTTAAATGATTTGATCATAAAATCTACTAGCTCCTGGGGTAAAAAGTAGAGATGCAACGAATAGTGATTTTGGCGAATACCGAATATCAAATGTTCGGCCAAGCTCTCGGCCGAATATTTAGTGGAAAATGTGTGCCTTTTGTGCTAGTGTAAGTACTGGACGTACTGGAAATGGTGGCAGCTGCACGCCGAATTGTTTCGCATTTTAATCACTCTGGTATTGCACAAGGAAAGCTGAAATGGTGCGATTATTAGAACAAAAACGAGCTGTCTTTCTGTACCTAACGGATTACGGATCTATAAATAATTTGACACCGACTCAGTGGATATTAATGGAGCAATGCATCAAACTCCTCAAACCATTTGAAGAGATAGCTAAACTAACAAGCTCAAATTTTTCTTGCATCTCTGAAGTAATTCCACATGTTGTCACATTGTTGAAATACTTGGGAAAGACAGAGACTGTTGATGGAACACCAAATTTATTGAACATGAGATTTTCATTTAAAGTTCAGATTGAAAAACGGTTTGATTTTGACGGTAAGGACAAATATCTGGTTGTTACATTTCTCGATCCGTGATTTAAAATTAGTTTACTGGGAATAGTAAAAAAGAATAGGAAAAAGCAAGACAAAAAATCATCTTAAAAACTCTAAAAATTAGTTGTGATGAATCTAGCGCTGATGATGATTATTCTCCAAAAAAATGGTACACATGACAGTTTCTGGAATTGCTTTGAGGAAATCGCTACAGAAACAGATAATACGCAAAGTGACGCTTCGGGAAAAAGTGCTATTGCTAATGAAATTGATTTTTATTTCAAAATTCCTCGCCTAGAGCGGATGGCAGATGTTTTCAAATGGTGGTCAGTAAACGCACAACAATTTCCGTGCTTAGCCAAATTTGCTAAGATCTACCTATCATCTCCTGCAACTACTTTTTATAGTGAAAGACTATTTTCAGAAGCTGGAATTATATACGAAGAAAAGCGCATTCGTTTGCTGTCAACAAATTCTGAAAAAATAGTTTTCATTCACCATAATTTGCCACTTGTAGAATTTAAGTATTAAAACAGCTTATAATTTATTTTTTAAATTAAAAAGTGCTGGAAATTTTGCGGTTTATACAAAAAAAAATTGCGGTATTTGTCTTTTGAACTTTAGCAGGCGCCGTAAAGCAAAGAAGGAGACATAATATTAAGAGGCGTTATATATATAATTGAAAAACAATCTCAATATCTATATTGTATTGTATTGTTTTTCAGCTGTGTAAAAAAGACACGTGCCTTATAATATTGTCTTATTTTTTTGTTTTATTGTTTTTTTGCTGTGTAAAAAAGACACTACTGTTGTTACATATTTTCCATTTTCAACTCATTTATCCTAAAGAGTTATTTTGATTTATTTTCTGTTTTTTTTTTTTCAAAACATAAAATGCAAACACTCCAAGGACAAAAAATAAAAATACTAAACATTTAATATAACATATACATATAATATCGCTTATGTGTATGTTGTTAATATACTACAATAAAAAAAACAAAAAACAACCCCATATTTTTTCAATTTATAATTTAGTATAATTTTATTTAAAAAAGTAATAATTTAACTAAAAATTAATGCGTCTTAACTGTTGAAATAATTTTGCACCTAATTGAGCTTAATTGCGTTTCTTTAAATGGTGTCCACAACGCTGGATAGAATGTGTGTAGGCCCAAACACAATGAACGCGGTTCGCGGTGCGCAAGTGGTGCACCTGTCACAGCTATGGGATCTTATATAGCTGAATTACGTAATTCTGAATGAAAACGTGTTCCACTTGTGCGCCGTGTTTATTGTGTTTGTACCTTGAGTCACTTGCTATCTCTTCCCACTACGTTGAGTCTTATTTTTCTCCTATCATTAATCAACTTTAAATATTAATTGCTTATTATCTTAATTATATTATATATTATATTATGCTTTTTAACTAGTTTTATTATATTAAACTGACTTACCATAAATAATAATGCATTATAAATGCAATAAAATTAGTTTAAAGGTACAAATTGTATTTTTGGAAAAGACTTGTAATGTAATTATTGCGGTGAATATACTTCTGAATGTAACCGTGCCTCAGATCGCTTTCCAATTCGCTTTCCAGATGGCTGTCCAAATCGCTAATCTAGACACAGCCTAAATGACATATTAAAACCTACAAATTTTGTAAATATGTTATAATTTTCCTGCTCTCTTCTCAGCAGGCAATGCGTAATATTATCGCGTTTAATTGTGCCCATTCAGCTATACTTGACGGGCCTCAAGTCACTGACTCAAAAATCCCAAAACTCGAGAAACAGTATTTCACAACTCTTCTTGAGTTTTTGACTCATTTTGTGTACATGTAGGTTTTCACATATATTAGTAATTTGTAACATTTTAAAGTTGTGCCTAGTGTCAAAAGTGTATAAATTTTATAAAGGAAAATTAATTTTATAATTGATTATAAAAATTTAACCATAATTCATAATTAAAACGACACTGAACACTTTATCGGCTTTCGCCCAACCGATTTAAAAATTTCACAACAAAACTTGCTCTCTGTGTATTGGTCGCGTGAGTTAACTATACTTTTAGACTCATAATTATCTCCGAATATTCCGAATTTTCCCCTTACTTGTTGTCTCCATAGCCTAAAAACCACAGTGTGTCCGGTCCTCGAGGCGCCGTCAAATATAGCTGAATAGCCTTAAGACGATTGTCACTTGACCAGCCCTAGGCTGGGATTCTGTCTCGGTGAAAAGTAAGAATGAGAATGAGAATGTCATATTTTTACATATTTGCTTATTAAATATTGACCTAAGTTTGGTTTATAGTGCGTTTTCACTTATGTAACGGGCCCCTGTTCACATTTTTTTTTCCAGCATGTATTGCAGCAAAATATTATTTCAAAATAATATTTTGAATGCTTTACAGTGAAAGCAACTTGTTTGTTTCGAGATCAAGTTTTGTCAACAAGTTGGAAAAAAAGGGTGGGGAAAAAAAGTTTAAGTATCGCGTAAATTGATCCGAATAAACTTTGATTTTGTTTGAAGTAAGTTTTGCTAACAAATAAATTTTTGTCAAAATGGCGTGAAAAAAAATGAATAATTTTTGTGTGGAAGTGAAAAAAAAGAATCTTGAAACTATTCTTTCATGATTGTTAAATCAATATAAGTGGAACAATTGAAATAGAAAGAAACTAGGCATGAATAAAAGCAAAAAAAAAAAATATATATCAGGGCCACTGGTTAGTGTTACGGACTTAGAAAAACGTATAATTCAACAAATTGAATATTATTTTGGTGACGTTAATTTACAAAAAAAAAATAAATTTTGATTGAACAAATTAGCCCTGATAACGGCTAGGTGCCATTTTGTTTTACTTTATTAATATTTAAACGTTTAGCTTCACTTTCTAGTGATGTTAATACTATAATTACGGCTTTAGAAAAATCTGAAGAAGGTTTAATTTTAATTAGTGAAGAGGAAAAAAAACTAAGTAGACATTCTGAAGGGCCATTACGAGAATTAAATGAAGAAAACGAAAAAGAAGAAATTATTTCACGTACTGCATATGCTAAAGGACTTCCATTAGATACCGAAATCCCACATTAATTGATTATTTTAGTGGATTAGAAAAGATTGTTAATGTGGTTTATTTGTTGCATTCCAAACAAAAGAAAAATTAAAGAAGGAAGCAAAGATAGAGATAAAAAGAGGAATGAAAATAGAGATGATAATTGATATATTTAATAAAATATTATTTTAAGTTTATATTTTCTTTTGTAAATAAATTTAGATAAGGAGTTGCTGGGCCCATCAACCCTCAGAGAAAAAGAAAAAAAAAATCATGTAAGTTTTTTTTTTTTTTGAGAATAGTTTTTGCTTTATTTAATTTTCTTTTAAGGATTTAATAAATAAATTGAAATATAGTTTTGATTTTCTTTTAGGATCGAATTAAAATTAGTTCAAGATTAGTTTTTTTATTATTATGATGAGCCCTTTTTTTTGGTCTTATGAAGTATTAAAATAAGTTTACAGTACAACTTTTGTTATTTTTTTTCAACACAATAAAGTGTTTATTTAAAATGATTAATATAATTCTTCTCTTTGAGATGTCCTAATCCCCCTTTCCATACAATTTTTTTGCTTTCAGGTCAGCTGGTTTAGCTATAAGATGGACGAGCAAAGGGGCTTAACTCCTTTGTCTCGATTTTCTTTTGCTTTTCACCTTTTTTTTTATTTCATTTCTGCGGCCAATACCCTGTTATTTTCGAGCCAAGCGCTCTTTTCTTTGAAATTCTCCCTTTCAGTAGCGAGATTTAGTCCAGTGTGTCAGTGGCAAGAACCACCCCTATAATTCTACCGCAATAGCCGGCTAGCGAGCTCGCTACACCGCCACTTAAACGACACCTCGAAAATCGTGCCTATGTTTGGTCCTCAGGGGGTACGGACCCCTGCATAAAAACATATTGTAACGTAACACTTAACCTAGTTTTTAGTATTTAGTACTTTTTTTCTCCATATAAGAAAATAAGTGTTTTCACTGAAATTAGTACTTTTAGTACTTAGTAAAAATTTCAATTTTCTTATCTTTGTTGTTGTACAAAAAGTCTTACGTCATATTCACAGTCAAACTTAACCTAACTTCCACAGCTGTTCACTGTCAAACTATTGCCGAAAGAGAGAATCCGAAAAAATTACTCAAAATTTCCACTCCTTACTGCCGGTATTCATAAAAAGCCTTATAATGTTTTTTACCTTAAAAACTTTTCATTCTTGTTTATTTTTTGCAAAAATTGGCTGCTTGTTCGGAATTGCGTGAGTCACGATATGAAATTCTGTAAAAGTTTTACGGGAAACAATTAAGATCCTTCGAAATTTTGTTGAAAGAAAATAAATAAAAATATTTTTGGAGTTTTGATTTTAGAAGTCAGTCTAAAGACTAACTTCAATTCAGAAAGATCGTTGATTTTCTTGCAAATTAAAATAAATATTTCTTACTGTAAATTATTAATTTTGTGGAAATGTAAATTATTAATTTTGTGGAAATAGCATTCAATTCCTGTGATATGAAAAAAATTATATCTATGCGTTGAATATATATTGTTTTTAATGCATTTAAGTTCTTTGATTTTAAGTTCTGGTTAAAGTAGAAATTATTCTTTTTATTTTAATTTCTTTCAGAGGTTTCTATTTTAATTACTGATTTGCAAATGGCATAACAAATAATAATTTAACAAGTAATAATTTAACTTAAATTTTTCTTAAATTATATTTCACGAAAACATGCGAGAGCCATTAGGTTTGGATTAAGCAGAAATTTTAGTTTTTATTAGTTATTTTATTCTCTTCTCTTCACATAAGTATATTATGAAAATCTCTATTTCTTTGATTAGTATTAAAACCAATACCAAAGTTGTAGCTGCTTTGAAAGTTGTATCTACAGCAAGCGCAAAGTTAAATTTTTATTGAAATTTTTGTGGCCCATGTTTTTAATTTCATAAAACTTTACTTTGAAATAGAGTTGATAAATTTTCTAATCAGAAGTATTAAATTGTATTCTGTTGAAGATATCCCACAAACTTCCTTTGACTATATTTGAGTACCATGTTGTTGCTTGAGATGTTTACCAGCTAAATATAAGCTTGGTGAATATTTATATATAATTGAAAATGAACTATAACAACTTATATCATAGATTACTATAATAATTGTATCAAATTTGAGCCTTGCATGCAGGTATATAATATAACAATGTATTCATAATTTTATTTATATATTATTTATTAATAAACAAATTTTATTAAAAATATTTTATTTATTTAATAAAATACAATAATTTTACTTTATACCACTTTAATAATGATATTTGCAGGTGTGCCCTTATGTTTATACCAAAAAATAGTCAGCACTTTGAGGGGAAAGTACTCTTGACAAATGTCATTCAGCACTCTTTTATAACCAAATTAGGGAATTTTTAATTACAAATTATGCAGTTTTTGTGCATTGTCACCTATAATTAGTGTTTAAAATTAAAACTATTAATAATAATTAACATTTTAAAATGAAAAACTTTGTTAGTTAGATGCAACTTTTCGAAGTGTTAGAAAGTGTGAAAAAAACATAACTAAAAACGCTAACATAACCTAAAACTGGAAAAAAGTGCTATTATTAACTAAAATAAAATGACCAATATTTTTTAATAATTTTTTATTAATTTTTGGTGTGACAATCATTTCAAAAGACCTTCTAGAAACTGAGACCGGACAAATCGTAATTATGCCCTAAATTCAGAGTGTCGATCTGAATTCCCTTGTTCCAATTAATTTTGGGTAGCAACCAAAATTAACTTCTGGTTCAGGGTATCGACCTGAATTTGATACCTGTAAATTAATTTTGGGTAGCGACAGAAATTAAATCCATATTCCGAGTATCGATCTGAAATTTATCCTGATTCTAAAGTGCAACAATTGTGACAGTAAATTTATATATAAACTATTTTTAGTGATTTATCCTAGCGCTGGAGACACGTTTTACATCATCTGTAATCAAAATACCATTTCCTTTGGGGTAAAATCCAACGCGAAATATAATATTTTTGTTTGTGAAGTATTTTTGATGCAGACAAAATTCTTAAGAATTGTCTCATCAAAAATGCTTCATAAACTGAATTAGCGTCCCACACAATCTATGCAACTTTTAAAGTATTAAATTGCATAGATTGAAATAAATATTAAACTTAGATTATAAGAGTCAGTCTTAAGACCACTCTCAAACAATAAAGTTCGAGTTAAATATATAATTAAAATTAAATATTGTTTTTTTTATAAAGTTTGAGTTAAATATATAATTAAAATCAAATGTTTGTTTTTTATATAAAATCATATATAATTTGTTTGTTTTTAATTATATAAAACCATATGTAATTGGTCCAGTCGATATTTCATCGATTTCAAATGATAGGAATCCAGTGATCAAATAATAAAAAAAGAAATAAATATAATTTTTTACTTAAGTGAAATAAATATAAAAACAAACTTTTTTTAAAAAAAAGTTTTCTCAATATTGTGTTGAACTAAAGTTCGAGTGAATTTAAATCACTAAACAGTAATATATTTGTGATTTATCATTTAAAAACAAAACAAAAATTTTAACTACATTAATTAAATAATTAAACTTATTTATTTTTTCTACCGTATTGTAGTGTATTACAAAAAATAGTAAATAAATAAATAATAATAATAATGTATCAAGTAAAATTATAAATATCCTTTTTGTAAAACCACTAAATAATCTGAAAAAAAATTAATTAACAAACATATGCCAAAAAGTAAAAAGCTGAAAAGTGATCGATTTTCAATTTACGTGAAAAGTGAAGAAGAAAGTAGTGAAATGACAACTACACCACCACAACCACAGCTTACAATGACACTTGATGCTCAACGTGTTCATGAATTCCGAGGAGATGGAAGTTATGCCTTAACATATTTTTTAAGGGAAGTGGATACAATTCTTGCACTTTTGGAAAACAACATTTCAGCGAAAAATTATGTTTATCAGCGAGTCATAGTCAACAAAATTCAAGGACCTGCTCTAGGAAATTAGGACAGTGAGCAACTTGGGAGGAAATCAAAACTGCGTTGATACACAACTTCGAAGTAAGAAAAACTTATCATCAGCTGTACCACCAAGCATTATCAGCAACAAATTTTCAAGTAAGAAATTATTTTACAATTTTAAAAAATATACCATCGGAATTAAACGAAAAATACGAACACGATGCGGAGAAACCACAACAATTCAGCCCCAAATGAACAAGAAAATGATGCTGAAAGCATTCATAAATAATATTGATTAAAATCAATTATTTTAAATAGAAAAATTAATAGTTTAAGAGAAGCTTTCAATTTATTAGACGATTTAGGTATGATAAGAAACAATTATAAACATAATTTTAAGAATAACGTTTTTCAGCAAACCCCAAAATTTCCTGTTAACAATAAACAAAATTTTTCAAAAACAAATAATTTTAATCCTAATTTCGGACAGCACAAACAACAAAACACTTACAATTTTGGACAAAACTCAAGACAGACAAGACAAAACTATACCAGTTTTACTAGACAACAACCGCAAAATAGACCCCAACCAATGGATGTTGATCACACAACAATTTTCAGTTAACGCCTCCAAAATATACTTACCAATAGTCGAATTAACTATAGATAATAATAGCGATATTTTATCAATTTTATCAATAAATGCCCTTATAATTTCAATGAAATTTTTCAACTAGAACCCTCTAATATTAGTTTTAAAGAATTCGAAAATTTATTTGTTTCACTAAAGAAAGAAGAAAGTGAACATCTAAAAACCTTGCTAGAATTTTATCAGGATCTCTTTTACAAGGAAGGAGATCGTTTCAGCAGTACATCGGATATTACTCATCAAATCATAACAGCAACAGATGCACCAATATATTCTAAAATATATAGGTACCCTCAGGTACATGAAAAGGAAATAAGAGAAAGTAATTTTCCGTACAGTAGCCCTTTATGGATTGTACCAAAGAAATTAGACCATTCAGGCAAGAAAAAATGGAGAATCGTGATCGACTACAGAAAACTGAAATAAACGTTCTTGACGTAAATAATGAAACAGAGGAAGAAACTGATTGTTCTAAAGAATCATCAAATCTCTCTACCCATAATAATGCTGAAAGTATTGCCGAAACAATACATTCACAGAATGAAAATTTAAATAAACATATAGTAATATTAGATACTATTGTTAATCGATTTAAAACCCAAATCATACTTGCCAATAACAAAAACAA
Source organism: Acrocera orbiculus (assembly GCA_947359355.1). Classification (NCBI taxonomy): domain Eukaryota; kingdom Metazoa; phylum Arthropoda; class Insecta; order Diptera; family Acroceridae; genus Acrocera; species Acrocera orbiculus. Next base: position 26,979,294 of record OX375759.1, on the reverse strand, counting down.
AGAAAATGAAATCGTTAACAAAAACAAGAAAATCTATTTAAACTCTCATGATCTAAGGAATAATTTTTCTAACATCTTAAGGAGGCACATTAAGTCAAGAAAAGTAGGAATTTACACAGAACTTACAGATAACGAATATAATGTTTTACAACAAAAAATAATAGAACTTTTTGATGGGACAAATTTAAAGTTTTTAAGGTGTTTTTATCATGCTAAAGACATGAATAGCGAAGAAGAGACACACAAAAACATTCATCAATATCATAAATTCGAAACAGGTCATACTGGAATAAACGAAAATTATGATGGATTAAAGAAACTTATATACTACCCCAATCTCAAAACCCTTATACAAAAATACATTAATAATTGCGATATTTGTAACCGCGTTAAATGCGATAGAAACCCTGTTAAAGAAAAATTTAAATTAAATTTATATACACAAACTCGAAACCTAACTTTCTAACATTTATTGACCGATTTTCTAAATTTACTACAGCTTATTATCTAGAAGATAGAAATAATCAAACTATAATAGAAAAATTAAGGAATTACAAATCTCAAAGAGGACATTTTAAGAAACTTATAACAGATAATGAATTTAGAAGCATAAATATAAAAGATTACTTAAAAAGGGAAGGAATAGAACTTCACATTGTAAAGTCAAACAACCATACTGGAAATTCCGATATTGAGCGCTTACATAGTACTCTTAGCGAAAGAATTAGAAATTCAGGTATTGAAAATAAAGAATTAGGTATAAAAGACGAAATGTATAAGGCCATTGAATGGTATAATAAAAGTTATCATTCAACTACTAGGGAAAAACCAACTAATATACAAGAAGAAAAATGCGATAAAATACTTATATTGAAAAATATGCAGGAAAAAAAACATAGATATATCAATAAACGCAATAAATTTAGAGAAAATTACGTAGAAAATAGATCAGTAGGTTACATTAAAAATTATAAAAGTTTAAAACAGAACAACCAAAATTTATTAAAACTACATTAAAAAATGTAAATTCCTCAAATATTAAAAGAAAAATAAAAATTTTCAGGTCAAATGGATCCTAAAACTATTATTGTTAACAATAAGGATTAATACAACGAGAACTCATTTAGTATTAGAGCGAATAGAAACCGATGTCGGATACGCAGAAATTATATTAAACAAAGTAGATATAGTATTTGACTATGATACCATATTTCACATAATTAACCCTAAGGAAATTATGAATATTTTAAATGACCTTGAGAGCAATATTAAACAGGCAAATTTAGAATAAAAAGAATTAATTTTACAATGTCACCTGAAGGCGATAAAAAATAAAATCTCAACACTTATTCCACATAGAGAAAAACGAGGTTTATTTAATTTTGTAGGCAAAATGCAAAAATGGCTTTGGGGAACTATGGATGACTCTGATAGAGAAGACATTGAAAATCATCTTAAAGTAATTGATACAAACAACCACAATTCTATTAAAAACCTTAACTCTCAAATAAAAACTAACCAAAATTTTAATGTCTCCTTTGCAAAAATAAAAGAAATCATTCAAAAGGATAGATCAACCATATTGTGGGGTCTTTAGTATATCATATGACATTTAAACCACATTTAATTATACAAAAGAAACAACACTTCACATATTAAATTATTTTAATAATAAATGATTCTAACAAAATTAAGTTATAACATTTTACTATTCTTTTTAAAAAACTTTTTATCAACAACAACTCTCATAATAATAATAATAATAAATTTTAAAAATACTAAACGTCAAGTAAGTTTTCATGACTTACTTGATGTTTATTAACCTACTTCGATTCGTTTTAAAAAAAAATATTTTAAATTTAATTTTGACGAGCCGCCACATCACTCCCCCACCAGATGAACGTAAGTTTTATCGAAACACAATTCTAATTTGATGACTATTTCGGAAACACAAAACGAACTTTTTTATGAGTAGATTTAACTTTAGATGTGACATCAGTTGAACTATCTGTTGATTGACAAAAATAATGAGGTTTCAATCTCTCAATTGAGACTTTTACGTCTTTATTTTTAATTTTAATCGTAAAATATTGTTTATTACGAGCCAAAATTTCATAAGGTCCCTCGTATGGACATTGAAGCGACAACTTATTAGGAGATTTGACAAAAACATGTGAGCAATCACTAAGGTTTTTAAATATAAAATATTTTTTGTTAGCATGATTTGTAGCCGGAACAGGTCTAATATCAGAGAGTAAAGATTGAAGTTTAATAATATAATCCGACTGTGATTACTTAAAATTTTGTTCATGTAGAAAGTCTCCCGGTAATCTAATTGATTCTCCATATACTAATAGAACAGGAGTAGCAAGGAAATCCTCCCTAAACGTTGTTCTTAGGCCTAAAAGAACGAAAGGAAGTGATTTTGACCAGGAATTGCCATTATAAGCCATTATTGTTGATTTAAGCGTCCTATGCCAGCGTTCAATAAACCCGTTGGATTTAGGATGAAAAGGAGTAGTGCTTTGTCGTTTAAAACCTAACCCCTTTGCTAGTTCTTTAAATAATATTGCTTCAAACTGTCGACCTTGATCCGTTATTATATATTTTGGAACACCGAAACGTGCTATCCATTCACGGCATAATGAATCTGCACAAGATTCAGCTGTGCAATCAACCATAGGAATTGCTTCTGGCCATCTTGTGAACCTATCAATGATAGTAAGGCAATAACGAAAGTTTTCTGATACTGGAAGTGGTCCTATAATATCTATATGAATTGTGCTAAATCTAGAAGAAACCGGTAGAAAAATTTTAGGTGGACTCTTAACATGACGAGAAATTTTACTTTTCTGACATGATAAGCAAGCTTGAGACCAATTATTTATTGCTGTCTTTATTGATTGATGGCCAAAAAAATTTTGATGTTAACATTTTATTTGTACATCTAATGCTCGGATGAGCTAAATTATGAACAGCTTTGAAAACCTGGAATTTGAATTCTTTTGGAATATAAGGTCTTATATAGTTAGTGGAAGTTTCACAAAATATTTCCAAATTTGACGTAAAGACTGGAAACTTAGCAAATTTTAAAACTTTATTACTTTTAAGTTCCTCTAACTCTTTATCTTCCTTTTGAGCTTCTGCAATGGCCGCAAAATCTACAGTTAGGGGACAGGTGATTGCATTAATCCTCGAAAGAGTGTCAGCAACTACATTATCTTGACCTGAAATGTGTCGTATATCTGTAGAAAATTGAAATTGAAAATTGAAAATAAAATCTAAATGTCACATTTGTCTAGGTGAAGCCTTTTCTGGTTTTTGTCTGAACGCGAAGATAATAGGTTTGTGATCAGTAAATATAATAAATTTTCGACCTTTTAGTTGGTATCTAAAGTATTTAATCCCTTTATATATGGCTTAAAGCTCCCGATCGTAGGTGCTATAATTTTTCTGAGCGTCATTTAATTTCACAGAAAAAAAACCTAAGGGTTGCCAAGAATTGTGAACTTTTTGTTGCATAAGGCTGAATCAGAGGCATCTACAAAAAGTGCTAGCTCTGCTGAAGGGTTAGGAAAAGACAAGAGTTACATTAGATAACTGATTTTTGATATTTTCGAATGCTTCGATGGAGTCCTTATTCCAATTAATCTTCTTATTGCCTTCTTTCTTACTACCCACAAAAATCTATTTAATTGTAATTGATGCTGTGCAGCGTTAGGTATAAAAAGTCGCTAAAAATTTACCATTCTCAGAAAACGTCTGAGTATCTTAACTGTCTCAGGAAGTGGAAAATTTTTAATAGCTTCAATTTTTTCAAGAGATGGTTTGATACCGTCTGCACTTATTGAATGACCTAGAAAATTTAGTGTTGACTTTAAGAAAATTATTATCAATATTAATCGTTAAACCATATTCTTGAATTTTTTAAAAAATGAGTTCCAAGTGATTTAAATGTTCTTCTTCAGATTTAGAAGCAACCAAAATATCATCTAAATAATTAAAGCAAAATGAAAAATCTTGGAGAACCCAATTAATAAATCTTTGAGAAGACTGAGCCGCATTGCACAAACCAAAGGCCATACGAGTGAACTCAAAGAGTCCGAGCGGAGTGCAAATTGCCATCTTCGGAATATCTTCAGGTTCGATAAGGGTCTGATGGTATGCCTTTGTTAAGTCTAATATAGAAAATACTTGGCAGTCTTTTAGATGATGAGAAAAATCATGTACCAGAGGTATTGGATAGCGATCCGGAATCGTAATGGCATTAAGTCGCCTATAGTTCTTTTTAACTACGTGAAGAGGCGAGGACCACGGAATATTTGAAGGTCTACATATCCCTTGACTCAAAAGGAAATCAAACTCTTTTTTAGCTGCAAAAAACTTATCTTGCCAGAAGTAAGAATTTCATGTGTAACGTTGTGTTTAACAGGCTTTGAAATATTACAATTATTTGTTATCTCGTACCACTTTGTGAGCATTTTTTTGATTCGAGCCTTTGCTTTGGTTGTTGTGTTTTGTAAAATTCCTCGATCTTGAACGAGATCTGGATTTTTATGTGAAGTTTTGTTGTTTTTTTAATTTGTCTTCCAAATTTTTGACTTGACCTGTTAATAAATTAAGTTGCTCTAAAATCAAATTAGATTGATTATTATTAACGCTATAGGCGTAAGCATTGGATTTATTGTATACTTCCCCTATCTTATCTGCACAATTTGCTAACTCTTGCAAGGTACCTGGATTGCAAGCTAGATTAGCTTGCATATTATCTGGCAAACATTGTAGCCACAATGTGCGTAAGAGCTCCTCTGTAACCTTATCACCGCCTAATTCTCTCATTTCCTTCAATAGCTGAGAAGGTTGACGATCACCTAAAGTTAAATCATTCAACAATTGACTAAATTTTGAGTTTTCACTTGCTGATAAGCGTTTAATTAAATTTTCTTTAAGATTATCGTAAGCCAAAGTTTGATGAGGGGATCGAATGATATCACTCACAATTTGAATGATATCTCCTTCCAAAACGGAAAGAACGTAATTAAATTTTGTCCTTTGAGAACTTATACCCGCCAGCTCAAATTGAGCCTCAAGACGATCAAACCAAAACTGGGGTGAACGTTTACAAAAAGGTGGAGGTTTGACAGATAAAGCGGATACCGAAGGTATGGTATCTCCCGCAGAATTATTCATAATAAAAACGAATCGTTACAATTAAATATAGTAAATATAATTAAATAATAATAAAACTATTAAATATTACTAAAAGTTATTTAACTTATCTCTTTTAAATTAGATTTTCAAATATTATCTTGAGTTGTTTTCTTCTTCAAATCTTGAATAAACTTCTTTTTTTCTTTTTTTCTTTTTCTCTCGTTTTTTTGTTTTTCTTTCTTCTTTAATTTTTTTAAAACATCTTTTTTATTTCTCTTTATTTTTAAGTTAAAATAAATTTTATATGATTCTCCTTAGTCGGGGTCACCAGTATGTGGGGTCATTAGTATATCATATGACATTTAAACCACATTTAATTATACAAAAGAAACAACACTTCACAAATTAAATTATTTTAATAATAAATGATTCTAACAAAATTAAGTTATAACATTTTACTATTCTTTTTAAAAAACTTTTTATCAACAACAACTCTCATAATAATAATAATAATAAATTTTAAAAATACTAAACGTCAAGTAAGTTTTCATGACTTACTGACTTGATGTTTATTAACCTACTTCGATTCGTTTTAAAAAAAAATATTTTAAATTTAATTTTGACGAGCCACACAATATTAAGAACTTTTAACCAAATTGAAGGACATAACAAAATTCTACAAAAACAAATAATTTACACTGACAGTGTATTACAACTCAAGATTTTACAAGACAACATTGAACATATACAAGACAATATAGTAACAGCAAGACTAGGACTTATTCATACTAATATATTAACAAATGAGGAAATTATAAATTATAAGATTAATGTCCATAAATTAGAAAACATAAAACTAGGAATAGTCTTAGATAATAATGAAAATATTTTATTTGCAATAAAGGTACCCAAAAATATTTTAACTTTAGAAATATCATTACTTTACCCTATGACAGATAATACAACAAACGAACTTTTGTTCGATCCACAAAAAATTGTAAAATATATTAACAAAATATATAATTATGTTAAAGAAACAGATTTTAAAAATTTGAGGATTTCAAAAAATTATATGTTAAAAAGAAGTTGCTTAAAAATATTTAATAATGTATCTGAAATGATTGAATTAAGTAGAAGGATAGTATTGTTAAAAAACCAAAATAATGTTAATATTTCTAGTAATTGTGACGATCGAAAATTAATAATAAATGGAAAATATTTAATAAATTTTAATAATTGCACAATAAAAATAAATAACAAAACATTCGAAAACACTAGAAAAGAAATTACACAAAGCTTTATTTTACCCAATTTTATTGATAAAATTAATGATTTAAATAAAAATTTGAAATTTGATGATAAAATATTAAAACAGATACAAAATACAGATGAAATTATTGAAATTAAATATGGAAGAAAAACAAAATATATATATGGAAGCTTAATAGTTATTTTGATACAAATTTGTAAACAAAAACAATTAAAGGTTAAGATTAACAACTTGACTCAGGAGAGTCTTCGAAATAAGGAGTGAGGTGTTACATCATCTGTTATCAAAATACCATTTCCGTTGGACTAAAATCCAACGTGAAATATAATATTTTTGTTTGTGAAGTATTTTTGATGCAGACAAAATTCTTAAGAATTTCCTCATCAAAAATGCTTCATAAACTGAATTAGCTTCCCACACAATCTATGCAACTTTTAAAGTATTAAATTGCATAGATTGAAATAAATATTAAACTTAGATTAAAAGAGTCAGTCTTAAGACTCAAACAATAAAGTTCGAGTTAAATATATAATTAAAATTAAATATTGTTTTTTTTATAAAGTTTGAGTTAAATATATAATTAAAATGAAATGTTTGTTTTTTATATAAAATCATATATAATTCGCGCTAAAGAGGTGAGTAAATTTCATTATTTCTTGCGCAAAATCTATTTTATTTTTGAACCGAAATAAATCGTATAAAAAATAAAAGTTATCACATCCCTTTTCATTTAATTAAATATTTCCTTAAAACTAAGGGCCAAGCTCATGCAAATCCAATTACCATATCTGAGCTTACGGAAAACGGTAGGTATCCTAACAAAAAGAGTACAGAGATTTTCGAAGACTCCAATTCTGACACAGATTATGAACTAGCAGCAGACTTTCAAGAAAGCATAGTAGAAATGACGCAAGGTACTGCATTTGATTTATCGCTAGCAATCAAAATAAGTTCCGAATTCAGCGGAAATATTAAAGATGTAGAAAATTTCTAAACAATATACGATCTCTATCATAATACGTTAAATAATTAAACAAAACCAAACTTAATTGAATTTATTTGGTGTGCTAGATTATCACAGAAAGCGCGCAATAAATTAGCAGCAGTTGCAAAGCCAACAACGCTACAAGAAAAAAAACAAAAAATCAAGGAATCTTTCAAAATAACAACTACGCCACAACAAATTTTTCATTCCAAAAAACGACAAAATGTCGCAAATATGCCAGCTCGAGTAAATCGTAATTTTTCTAACGGAAATAGAAAACACTATACCAATTCAAATCAATACGGTTACAGAAATAACTACCAAAATTATAATAATTTTAGGAATAATTTTAATAATAATCAAAATAGGTATAATAAATAGATTTAACAACATTAATAATAAATGCTATAACAATAACTTTAGAAAAAATAATAATAATAATTATGTGAATAACAGATGAAACAGTATATACTTACAATACAGAAAAAATGTCGTAAATTTTCTTCAGGACAGCGCCAACGCAAAAAGCCCTGGGCGAAACCAGAATTAATATACATGTCTAAGAACATATAACTTAGAAAACCATAATACGAACTACGTTCACTTCTTAAATCCAGAAAACAATATCCAATTATCATTTTTAATCGACATAGGTGTGGATATTTCAATTTGTAAAAATAATTCAATAAAACATAAATTTGACAAAACCAGTCAATGCAAAATAACGGGCATAACAAATAATGAAATATATTCCCTAGGAAAAACAAGAATTAATTTATTCTATGAACAAACGCAAATACAGCATAAATGCCACATAGTAGCTTCAGATCTACCACTAGCAACAGATGGTATATTAGGAAGAGATTTCTTAATGAGCTATTTAGCTAAAATAGACTACGGTGCCTTCACATTACAGATCATAGTAAACAATGAAATCGTTATATTACCAATGCGGAATAAAATTAAAACTGGCATAGAAGTGCCAGCTCGCATTTCGGTGCATTTAAAAGAAGATAGTATAATATGCAATCAAGAAATTACTAAAGGCGTATTTCTTGCAAATAGCATTGTTCCAGCTAAAGGTATAGCACATATAAAAATTTTAAATATCCTTGATCGCAACATAATATTAAATGAGTTGGAACCAAAAATTCATCCCTTAAAAGAATATCACATTCTAAATTACATAAAAAGGCGCATTCATCAAAAAGAAGATTTTAAGAAATTATAACAAAGTTAAACCTGGATGGGATGGATGAATAATAAATATTTGTAGAAAATACCAAGATATTTTTCACTTGGATAACGAGCGTTAAGAACAAACAACTTTTATAAACAGAAAATAGAGGCAACCGATAACACACAAGTATATATAAAAAATTATAGATTATCTCAATCACAGGTCGAAGAGATCAATTCGCAAGTTAAGGATTTATTGAAAAAAGACATCATAGAGCCGTCTGTTAGTCCTTATAATTCACCATTACTCATAGCGCCGAAAAAGGTAACAATAACGACAAAAAATGGAGATTAGTTGTCGATTTTAGACAGCAAAATAAAAAAATATGTAATGATAAGTTCCCTCTAACAAGGTTAGATGGTGTACTAGATAGTATTGGCAGAGCTAAATATTTTTCCACGCTGGGCATGACAAATTCCTTTCACCAAATTGAATTAGAAGAAAACTCAAGATACCTAACCGCCTTTTCAACAAATAAAGGTCATTACCAATTTAAAAGACTATCGTTTGGTCTAAAAATTTCTACTAATAGTTTCCAAAGAATGCTATCAATAGCCCTTAGCGGTCTAGATTCAAATGTATTCGTTTACGTAGATGACATTATATTGTTTATGGATGTAGTTTAAAGCACCATAATCATAATTTAGAAGAAGTATTCGGAATGTTTTCTAATTTTATAATAAGACATTAACATCCAATCCCCACAGATTGGCAAACCTGAGGAAAAATATAGTGAGAGGATATGTAATTAGGACATCTTAAAATTAAAGATATTCATTTAATTAAACATCATTATTTATCTATTATATCCATATATAAATCCTAAAATATAACAAAAAATAAAGAAAAACCAAAAGATACTAATGAATTTTAATTTTTAGAATTTTACAACGCCAACTAAAATTTGTACTAAAACAATTACCTTAACCTAAAACAAAACTATTAATATTAATATTATGATATATTATGATATTTGTAGCATGAATTTAGTATTTAAATTAAATTAGTACTTAGATCATCACTATTCACATTTAGTTAACCTTATATTTAGTTTAGTAAAGTAAACGGTATTTCAGATCAGGGGCTAGATTCTGTCTCAGGGAAAAGTGATAATGATAATGATAAATAGCCATTTTGACATATTTTATCACGAGAGTGATTCTAACAATAAGTTGCAGTGATAATGAAAACTATTGCCAAAAACTTATCATTTGGTGGATTATTTTATCACTGAAAAAATTATCGTGATAACGAAGTGATAAGTTATTAAAAACGAATAAAAATTTTTAAAATGCAAAATTAAACGCTAAAAATTTGTTACAAAAATGAAAATTAATGAAATTAAATAAATTTGAGAAAAAATTTCCTTTAATTCTTTATTTAAGTTTTGTTTTGAAATATTTTTTCTTTTGATTACAAAAGTTTACAGCATTTTGCATCCACTTTTGGAATTTTTAAATTTTGTCTGAAAACCTCTGCCAGTTTTTTATTTAAGGAAATATATATAAGAATTTAAGGTTTGCATTCTAATCAAACATTTATTTAATCCAAATTGTTTTTCTTTTATTTTGGATGGTCCATCAAGTTTTATGTTAATAGTTTTAATAAAAACTTAAAAAAAAATTATTAAAAATGGCTTTTTTTTTTCAATCGTCTATAGTAGAATGACTCCTTTAATTTGCAAACTAGTGTTATGTGCTTATAGAAATTTCAGTTATCAAATTGGGCGATTAGCTTAGTTCTTGTTAAAAATTTCACTATAAGGATTCGTGATTATTGGTACACATTTATTTTAAAATCCTTTTATATTCTTAGAATAATTTGCTGTGTTACATGTTTTATTTAAGTAGTTTTTCCTAAAACCATAAATGCTTTTAATATTAAGGCGATCGTTATTTTGAATAGTTGTAAGATTTTGAAATTTCCATAAAGATTTTTTACACCCACTCCATAAGCATCCCGCAATCTCTTTCAAAATAGCTTAATTATTTTACTGAAATGAAAAATATATTAAAAAAGAGCAAACCAAATTATTCTATACTGTGAATTTCGCCTCACATACATATATAGCCGCCAAACTCATGGTTTCTATTCTTCAAAATTATGAATCCTATGAATTTTCTGTAATATAACGAGAGTTATTGTTTACTATTAGAAAATAAACAACTTACCTTAATATAAAATAAACAACTTACCTTAATTTAAAATGATTTAAATAAATATGTAATACAGAATACTCTAAATTACAAATATTTTTGTCACATTTGACAGCATGAATTTATCACTCAGCAATTCAGCACTTGTTTTTATCACTTAGCAGATTTCATCAAGACAGAATCGCATTTTGGTGAAAAGTGATAATGTTTATGATAATGAAAACAGCTCTTTTCATTATCACTTTTCCCTAAGACAGAATCCGTCCCCAGCCCTCATATAACCGTAAATATTGAAATTTTGATATAATATCCTTTTTCAATCTATAAAACTGCCCAAAAAACCAATATACAATATTTATTATTGTAATCCGACGGCCGTGAAAATTTTCAATTACACCTCACTAATTCCCTCAATGTCCTGCTAGATTTATTATTTTAAAAAATTAGTATAATTCCCTTATACTAACAAACTTATAATAACAGCAAAAAACTAAATATTCTTTGGCATTGTAAATTGCACTCCTTTGTACTAAAATAATCTTCTCGAATACACAAACTTCACTTGAATTAGTTTTAAGGTCAGAGCCCACTCCACCAGGGCTCTGCCTTTTGCAATATCCTAACGCTGACTTCCAACCTTTCCAATTTATTTCTATTCTGCTTGAAAGTAGAACCAGTACGTCTATTGGCTTTCTCCGGTATTTCAACCTAATTCTTGTTTTGTCACTAAGTTGATTGACCGGGAACGCAGTAAGTTCACTGCTACAAATCAATAAGAGCAATTTTAGCTTAGTTTGAAATAATGAATTCTTCAGATGAATCCAGTTGAAGTTTTCGTTATCTATCTAATATATAAAATTTTCATGTCACAGTGTTTGTCTCCATACTCCTCCGAAACGGCTTGATCGATTTTGATGAAATTTCATATGTATATTTAGTAGGTCTGAGAATAGGTTGTTATCTATTTTTTACACCCCTAAGGCCGTGTTCATACTCGCGGCTGGTTGCTGGCTGGTACTTGTTGCCAACATTTTAATGTCACGAGCTTGTAGCGGGGCTAGTTTGTAAACATTAATTTGTGTATAGCAACCTATTAAATGTCAATTCATTTCTCAATAGAAAGAAAGGGAGGGATGACAGCTCTTTTATTATTTTTATTTTTCAATTTAATTAATAAATAATTCGATTTGGGCTATAATTATTTTTGATATGTAATGATTTTTGTATTCATAGTTCAATAATAATTACTATATAAACTGAAAACTTATAGTTATTAACACCGGAAGCAAAAACTTTTGACTTAAACTACGGTTAATACTTAAATAAATTTGAAAATTATCCCAAATTGTTTTATATTCTCAAAAATGCAATCTCACCTTGAAAGAATTATATTTTACATAAAGGTTGCATAGCTTTTGTATGTATAATATCCTAAGGAAACGTTTATAGTAGGTTTTGCAGTGAGTTTTGATTTAATCATATCATTAAATATCATAAATAATTTAAATGCAGATCAAGTTATTTATTATCTAAAGAATATTATAATCTTTTCAAGCCAAAAATGAAATTGCTTAAAAGAATTCTCAAAAATACAATTTCTTCAAAGTTTTACCTTGAAAAGATTAAATTTTACAAATAGGCTGCATAGTTTTTGCTGGAAAAACACACTAAACAGTTACTTATACTGTTATGCTATACTATTATGCTATTATATCACTTCTTAAAGAATAAAAACCTACTAAAAAACTAAAAATCCAATCTCAAGCTAATGTCCTTTTCAGTTGTGAATCCTTCCAACATGTGAAATCCAAGCTCATTAACTTATCACTTTTTAAATTTTACTTGGTTACTAATTTTGGGTATATTTAACAGATTTCTTATTTTAGGTATTATATTGTAAAAGAGACTGGATAAATCTAATAAAATACCTTTACTCCTTCAAATGTCTAAACATAAGTAAAGGACAAATGCAAGGAACCCATATCATTTGCTTCAACGTACGTAGGTTTTAAAAATTTCTCATATAAAAAGAATTTCCATAGAATATTATATTATTATTATACAAAAACTATGCAGCCTATTTGTGAAATTTAATCTTTTCAAGGTAAAACTTTGAAGAAATTGTATTTTTGAGAATTCTTTTAAGCAATTTCATTTTTGGCTGGAAAAGATTATAATATTCTTTAGATAATAAATAACTTGATCTGCATTAAAATTATTTATGATATTTAATGATATGATTAAATCAAAACTCACTGCAAAACCTACTATAAACGTTTCCTTAGGATATTATACATACAAAAACTATGCAACCTTTATGTAAAATATAATTCTTTCAAGGTGAGATTGCATTTTTGAGAATATAAAACAATTTGGGATAATTTTCAAATTTATTTAAGTATTAACCGTAGTTTAAGTCAAAAGTTTTTGCTTCCGGTGTTAATAACTACAAGTTTTCAGTTTATATAGTAATTATTATTGAACTATGAATACAAAAATCATTACATATCAAAAATAATTATAGCCCAAATCGAATTATTTATTAATTAAATTGAAAAATAAAAATAATAAAAGAGCTGTCATCCCTCCCTTTCTTTCTATTGAGAAATGAATTGACATTTAATAGGTTGCTATACACAAATTAATGTTTACAAACTAGCCCCGCTACAAGTTCGTGACATTAAAATGTTCGCAGCAAGTACCAGCCAGCAACCAGCCGCGAGTATGAACACGGCCTAAGTGATAAGGGTGGTCCGCCCCAAAATTTTTATTTTTTAAACAAAATTTTTTTTTTTTATTTTTTAAACAAAAATTTTTGTTTTATTTTTATATGATATGGCAATAAAAAATACATACAACCCTAAATTTTCACCCTTCTACCATCAACCGCTATTTTTGAAATAGCGAAATATATAGTGGATTTTGATATTAGAAATTCAATAATTTTCAACCCCGGTCTATAACTGATGTCACTGGTGTCACTTCTGACTTGTCAGTAAACAGCACGGAGTAGGGATATCTCTCTCATACAACCAGCCGTTTCTCAATGCCTATAGTTTTCAGCCATTATTATTATTGTTTGTGCATCAATCGTAATAGTGACGTTTAGAATTATCATTTAACTATTTCAGTGTTATTTTGAAAAAAATTTGTCATTAATTTGCAGGGCTGTAATTATTTATTCCTACATATAGTCATTAATTTTGAGTGTAGTTCTCACGTTCAGTTAATTCAGTGATAACCACAAAAGTACTCGACATGTGACATGAGCTCACACCATTGATTTTTATTTTTGTTACATGCATCAATTATTCTGATTGTCAGTGTGTGTAAAATTTTGTGAAATCATTTCAAAAGAGAGATAATCTGAAAGGTAGGTAAAATAATAAAAAAAAATACACGATATACACTGAATAACACTAAATATAATATAGATGGTAGAAGTGAAACTTCTTTATGAAAATTGAATTAGAATAAGTCTTTTTATTTAGTAATTTTAGTAAAGAAAATGGCGCGTAACTGAAAAAAGTGAGGATTAGTGATATACTATATATAATTTAAAAAAATAAATTACAATGAATTAAAAATATAAATGTTTGGTATTGTGCTATTTTTTATATTCCATCATCGTTCACAGTGCTCCATGCCTCTTTCACTCATATATACCACATCCTCACATACTGACAATAAGTTAGTCAGTTTTTTTTACTAAAATAATCCTAGGAATAATTTATATTTGGCAAAACAACGTTTGCTGAGTCAGGTGCTAGTTTCCTACTATACGACTATCACAAAAAACTAGTTTAATCCAAAAGTATTTATGAATTTTATAGTGCGATGATCTTATATAAATACCAATGAGAAATATTGATTAATGTATTAAAAAAATAACTTTATATCTACGTAATTTAATTTCAAAATTAAAAAAAAACACATGCGTGTGATTCACCCTCATTAGAATTGAAAACCGATCACAAACAGAGCAAGTATACACATTGTTTAAAAACTTTTTACAAAATTCTTCATGGGCAAAATTACGATGAAATTGTGAGTATGGAAATTCAGGTTATACATCCACTGGAATGTGGATGTGATCTAAAGCAGTTAAGATTAATAAAAAAATTCGTTCGGAAAATATTTAAATAAAAAATACTAACAATAATAGTTTTCACCATTTTTTGCATTATTACTCGCAATAGAACTATTATTTTCGACACTTAATAACGCCTTTCGGCGAGCACGAAACTCACAAACACGTTCTTTTTAAGTTTTTGCGATGCTCTAAATCTTGTTTTCTTCTTTTTTTTCTGTCGATACTCCGACACTTTTGAACATTAAGCCTTGTATAGACCAAAGCGAATTTTATTCGCTAGACGCTTAAGATCATAAAACGGCTGGTGCATTTACTTCTGTGTTTTATTATCTTATGAGTTACTACGAAAGCAATTAAGACCGGCCGATTCTGGCCAAAACTCTAATAGCTATTCTCGGTCAAAAACAGAAATCATTGTATATTTAATTAAAAAGTACAGTAACGTATACCTTCATTTCCATTACCTGACAAAAGACAACCCTTGTTATAAAGAATATAACACATCTGTCCATATGAACATATGTACATATATATATATATATACATATAATATATATAATATTTCAAATCACTTCTAGAAGTTTTCACTCCAATAATTAATTTTGTTAGTAAGGTTTGATGAATTTTCAAAATGATGAAATAATAAACAATGTTTTTGCTGAATTTTAACAGTATAAATCGTTTTAAATGGCATTAAAAATATAATTTACACATATGAGCTAAATTTTGTAATAGATTAAAAATTAAAACTTTTTATTTAAAAACTAATCCATTTCAAAAAAATATACTCATAATAATTGATGGTTTTTAAAATCAATAACAAAAAATAGAATCAAATAATAAACCAAATTTTTATTAATTTTATCACATTTTGAAGCTATATTATATTAATTTATTTATAAAAATAAATAAAAAAACATGCACTTAGCTATTCCGATTCCATTCGGTATTATTTTAAAGAATATAAATAAGCTACACATAAACAAATTAAAATACAATCTAAAAAGCATTTTAATGGGCTTTAGTTTTGTGAAGCCTTTAATTCTATGCGTTTTTTTAATATATTAAAAGTACGCTGCATAGAACGCATTTGGCAACGTAATGTACTTGTCATTTCTTTTTGTAATTTTTGAACTTCTTTTATATCCTTACGTAAATTTTGATATTCATTGTTTACTTCAGTCATTGATTCCAGAAGTTCCATAACACAAACTTCATTGAATTCTTCACCTGGAATTTTAAGATTTCTTTCAACTTCACTTAATTTTGTAGCAACTGTCGTTAATTGCATTCCTGTGCTTGCTACCTAAAATAAGTTTTTTTTATACTTCCTTTTTTTTATAATACAAAAGATTTAAATTAAAACATCTTTTTATTTATTATTTACCGATTTTTCCAGATGAACTAATTCTTGTGAATTCATTTTGTTTTCGATATGTAAAAATATATTTTTTTATTTAAACTCTATAATGATACTTCTTAAAGGCCAATAATATTTCTGATAATTATTACAGTATATAATTATTAATGACATTTTGTTTCCAAGTAACTTTCCCAGGATTAAAAATAAAACTGTTATATATCCTGTAATATATTGGTTCAGTTTAATATACAAGAAAATTTTTCTGATTTAATGTTTCACAGTTGTATAGGTCAGAAGATTTCTGCGCGATTTTTTACTGCGCATTCTATGTATCTTTGATTGAAAAGGGAAAATATTAAAATAGGGCAATATGCCGACAGGAAGTGAAAATAAATATTACATTTACCTCATTCTTTTTATCTTAAAATGTATGTTAATAACTTGAAATCGAGTTTTTGTTTGTTTTCATATCAATGTATTTCCTAGGTATAAGGTAGTAATAAATAATTCAAAATTTTTTTTGTATTTGTTATATAGAAGAACAAGGACAAAAATGACTTTTTTTGATTTCTTGTAGTGTACTGTGATTAAACATGAATGAGGTTTGTAGTTTATTGATATAAATACATTCTACTATAAAAAGTTCAAAAGTTCTTATTGAGTACTTTAATGAAAGAATTGATGTAAACTAGAAACGTATATTAGCCTTTTCGACAGTGCTTTTATAGGTGTTTTTGAGGGAAGTTTACACTCAATAGTATATTGATTGTATAATTACATTACAAGTCTATTCGAAAAATATAATTAGTACCTTCCAACTAATTTTATTGCATTTATAATGCATTATTATTTACGGTAAGTTAATTTAATATAATAAAACTGGTTAGAAAGCATAACTTGTATATTTTGAATCAAAATGTCAAATAACTATTGCAGTCAATATAGTGTAAACTTCTGTAAAAGCGCTGTTAAAAACGGTAATCAACAGACACTAGTTATATTATCTGAAATCTGATTAGACATATATTGTAAAAGTAATCAGAATATCTAATATTAACCATTAGTTGATCATTATTTTTAAATGTATATTAATTTTAAAAGCTTAAGGTTTGATGAATTTAAATAAATAAATATTGTTATTAAAATTTGAATTTTAAAGCACTCACGCCACTTCACTCCCTTCTAATGCTAATCATTGTAAAGTTTAACTTTGGCATGTCTGCACCTGCTAGCACACAGTCAAACGTAGTTGAGTTCAGTTCGGTGGATATTATCCCAGGGGGAAATTACTAATGCGCTTTAACTCCAAGCACAACTCGAGTGCTCCGCCACCATATTAATTTGGAGCACAATCCGAGTTTCAGCAAAATAAACAAAATTATTTATGTCAGCGAAACTAGATCCGGAATATAATACATAATATGTATTGAAGATAAGAAAGGAATTTAAAACTAAACAAAATTAATTTAAGAATAAATAAAAATAATAATTATAAAGAACAGATTTAACTTAAAAGTCAGTCTGAAGTGCAACTTTCAACCATAAGGTTATATGATGAATGATATTATATGGTTTACAGAAGTCCTTGAATATTATGGAAGAAAATTCTACTCCTTGATCGGTGATAAGTTTTTTTGGAATACCGTGAATGCTTAAAAAATTCTTTATCGCTTTAATGATAAGTAAACTGGTTCTTCCCATAAGTGTGTAAGCAGCGATGAATTTGGAGAATTTGTCGATAATGGTTAATATTGGATGGGCTTTTACTGTATAAATGTCAATGTGGATGATATCCAGTGGCCTCAGCGGAGTTGCGGAAACTTGAAATTTAATTTTTGCTGGGCTTTTATCGTATTTAAGGTTTGGGCATATTTCACAATTATTAATTATTTAGGTAATTTTTGCTTTCATGTTAGGAAAGTAATATTCGCTTTTAAGGTGGGCTACGGTTTCATTATTTCCTCTTATTATGATAATTTCTTATTAATTCATCTTGTTCGTCATTATGTAATATCTGTTAAGATATCGATACATCTTATTAATTTAAAGATTTTTGATTGAGAGAAGAATTTGGTATAACAGTGTTGTATAAGGTGAAAGGTTTCTTCATCTGTTTTTATTGCAGTTAGATGATTGGGTGTTAAGTGTTCTTTTAAGATTTTAATAATTTCTTCTTCAGAAAATATTGGTTGTCGAATAATATGCCTTTGTTTAGCTTTAAATAATGTTTTCATGGTGAATTTAGGGTGTTTGTTTGATATCTCTAATATTATTTGGTTTGAAAAATCATTAAGTGGACGATCTGAAATAGGGATTCCATCCTCTAGATTTTCTTCTGCTGAATGAATGGTAGATGAACTGGGTTCTACGAAAATTGAAGCTGTTTCATTTGTATTTAGTTCATTATTCGAGATGTTCTGATCCGGTAGTATTCTACTAAGTGCGTCGGCGTTGGAATTTTGTTTACCTTTTTTGTAAACTAACTCGTAATCAAACTCCTCTAGCTTAAGACGCCACCTTACTAACTTTGAATTTGGATCCTTTAGACTGATAAGCCATGTTAATGGTTTATGATCAGTAATTATTTTGAATTTGTTGTCGAAAATATTTGGTTGCCCAGACAATTGCTAGGAGTTCCGTTTCAATTGTTGAATAATTAATTTCGGAACTTGTAAATGTGCAACTGGCGTAACATATTGGTTTATCACTACCAATAGTACCCTTTGACAGTATTGCTCTAATTGCAAAGTTGCTAGCATCAGTGGTTAGGAGAAATGGTTTTGAGAAATCAAGGTATTATAAGATTGGTTCAATTGTTAGAAGATCTTTACAAATCTCGAATGCTTTTATGTACTTATTGGTTAATTTTCTGTATTACCCCTTTTTAAACAGTTTGTTAACGGTTTGGTGATTTTCGCAAAAATTTTGGATAAACTTACGGTAATATCCTAACAATCCAAGGAAGGACTTAATTTGTTTTTGTGTTTGGGGAACGTTGAAATTTTGTATTGCTGATATTTTGTTTGGGTCAGGTTTTACTCCCTCATTTGTAACAATATGTTAGAAAAACTCGATATTCTTATGTAAAAATTCAGATTTGTCCAATTGAACCTTTAGATTGGCTTCCCTTAATCTATGGAATACTTTGCTCACATTTTCAATGTGTTCTTGAAGAGAAGTTGAGAATATGATTATATCATCGAGGTATACTAAACATACTTTTTCTTGCAGTTCTCTCAGTATATTATCCATAACTCGTTGGAATGTGGAGGGTGCGTTTTTTAGCGCAAATAGCATACGGACGTATGCACTTTCTACCGTAAATGCTGTCTTTTTATGTCCGGATGGTTCATTTCAATTTGATGAAATCCGCTTACCAGATCTGATGTGGAAAGGTACATACATTTTTTTAGTTTAGTTTCTTAGGATAGCTAGCGCTTATAGTTTTTTCGTCAAGTTTCCTATATAATCAATAACCATTCTCGATTTCTGCTTGCCACTGGCATCTTTTATTTTGGGTACTATCCATACTGGAAAGCTCCATAGTGAGTAGCTTTTTCTTATGATAACTTGATCCAATATTTCAGAAATTTGGCTTTGAGCGTCAGTTTTATGAATGAAAGAGTAATGATAAGATTTGGTGAATATGAGAGTTTCGTCTGTTGTACGAATATTATGTTTCACCATGTTAGTGAATGTTAGTTTTGTGCCTTCTTTATAGAAGATTTCTTCGTATTTTTTGCAAATTTTGATAATAGCCTTCCTTTCTTCGGAATTTAGATGTGGAGTGCGTATTAAGTTTCTTATTTAATTTGGTTTGAAATAATTATAATCATTTGAGATTATTGCCTCATGGGTGTTTATTTCATTAGTTCCGTTTTGTAACCATGGTTCGGTTTTGAAGAGTTGTTCCAGAAGAATAGTTTCGTAATCGTTATTATAATTAATGATTTCAACTATACTTTTCCAATTTGCAGCTTTGTAGATACCTTCATTGACACACAATCCTGGGGTTTAGTTCAGGCGATTGAATTATAAATTTTGATCTAACCCGAATAGTATAGTCATGAGATATAAAATTTGGTTTTAATAGAATTGGTGGAGAAGCATTCTTGGCAATTAATAATTTATTTGCGATATCCACGTTTGCTTTTAGTTGTGTGAGTATATCTAGCCCAAGTAGTCCATCAAAATATTTGTCAAATTGGAACACAAGGAAGCGAAATTTTCCTGTGTTTTTGATGAGATTTGATTAATTTCGAGTTTTTCGGGCTTACATCCTGTCTGTTCATTCACATTAAATACTTCTTTGGATGTAAAATTTGGCAGCCCAGATTGTTTAAAAAAGAAACTTCCCGCTGATTTATATGGTTGAGCTTGATAACGGTTGGTAGGCATGAATCTGCTATTTCCCGAACTCGTATCCATAGGTTCTGGTTTATTAAATCTGGGTATATTTCTTTTTTGACCAAATTGTTTATTATTATTCCAAGTAGAAGGTTGTGAATATTCTTTAAAATTATTTGGCAGAGATCCCTTAGAGCTAGAGTTATTTATATGTGGGTTAAAATTAGTTGAATAGTTTGCATATGTTCATGGATAGAGATGGGTATTAATACGCTGGAATGGTGCCTTAATTGTTTGTAATTTGTTTTAATTATATTCTGATTTGAGCTAATACATGTTTTGTTCTTTAATACAGTAGGAAAATGCAGTTGCTAAGCTTTCTGGTCGCATTGCGCGAATAGTAGATCCAAAGGGTTCTCTTAATCCAGTCAAAAAAGTATTGAGACACATTTCGGAATATAGTGTCTTCTTTGCAAGTATAACATTTTGTTCATTTCCGTGTATTTGCACTAGGTGTGTTATGCTAGAAAGCATTTCAATTACCTACTATAGAAAACCTCAACTGTTTTAGAATTTTGGCTCAGATAATGTAAATTTCGTATAAGTGATGTTTCGTCACGCTTGTCAGAATAGTGAAGTATAAGGTTATTTTTAATGGCTTTTCATTCCAATGGAGTCCCATATGTGTTAGGTACTTCCTTAACTGGTCCTGTAATTTTATTTCGGATAGCTCGTAGTAGTAGTTGACCATATGGGGTACTGGCTGTTGGTGCGACTGAACTAATGATTCCTTCAACATTCTGAATGAAGTCAAAGAGTAATCTCTTGCTACCTTAAATCTTTAATGACATCCGAAACTCTTAGTGAATTATAAATGTCTATCGACGTTATCATTATTGGGATTATTGTCTTGTAACGGGCCTCTGAATATTAGAGATAAGAGGTCAAGCTGCAACAGCTTATCTCAAAATAATTTTGATTGCATTTTGCCAACGGGACTGCTGATTTTCCCGTTGACAAAATGGAAAGCAGAAAAGTTATAGCGTGGCTTGAGTCAGTTGGCGTCAGAGTTAAGTGTAGGCAGAGCCTATGTCATTTTAGGATCTGACCCTACGGTTTCTTTTAAAGTTTTTTTTATATATTTGAAAATTTAACTTTTTTGGTAAACAAGGTAGTTACGCGGTTTCAAAACAAAAGAAAAAGTATAAGTATCGCGTAATTAATCAGAATAAAATTTGATAGTGTATTTTGTTTGAATTAAGTTTTATTGAGTAAACACGTTTATTACACACGTGTTTCACACATGAGAATATGGAAGGTACTACCGTAAAATGCTTTAGAAATGAACATGATAGTTATAGTTTGAGACTAGAAAGTACAATTTTTGCATGAGTGGGTTTTGTGGAAGTTTTGTTTGGCACTCAGGTGAAAAGGAGAAAAAGTAAATAAAATTATGATAGTAATAAATTAAAATGTTACTGTGAGATGCCATATTAGGGTAGTGGTTTTATCAACTAAAAAATTTTTTTATATATACAAAAATGCGTGGATAATAAATTGGTTGTTTTAATTAAATCCGTGATATACATTAATGATAAATATAATTAACGGTATTAATAGATATATAGATTTTATATAAGAATTTGCAGTGAATATAAATATATATATATACTTCTATAACTCATATGGTTTAATTTTTCGATTAAGTACTAAAACATTTAAATTTGAAAAAAAATAAACTCCTGAGTGGGCGGATTAAGGCTGATTAATTAAAAGATTGTTGCTATAAAATCCTGCAAATTTTTGTATGGTTACCAATAATTAGAATTTATTCTTGTGACATTTTCTATGTTAAATGTGAACATTGTGAGAACTCAGGAATTTAAATTTAAATTAGAATTTGGTTATTCTTTAATCAATTAAGTCAAAAATATATTTATATATTGAAAAATTACTGCCATCACGATGATTTATAAATTTTATTGAATATGGGAGCAAATAAAACTAAGGTTATGAGATACCTACAAATTATATCATCATGAACTAATAAGGTTGGATTGTAATTTTCAAAATTAATACAAGTTTCGTGGAATGGGGCGAAAACTAACTATAATAAAGGATAATCGAGAGTTGCTAAATGGGAAGAAAACAATTTTTTTTATTAAGTCAATGAGAAAGATGTCAAAACTTTTGAATAAGGGGAATTTGGTACTAGGATAAACAAATAGGACCTTAGTGCCTTAAATAATTTAGTTTTGTTTCTTCAGTATATATATTTCTTCTATACTTGAATTAGTATTGAGGTATTTTCAATGCTAGTGTTTTTTTTTTAAATCTAGTTAATTGTATTAAAAAGAAAAAAAAGAAGGGAGATATTTCCAAACGCCAAAACACCAAGAAAAAGTTCTGGTTTCTTTGATTCCCGGAACAATATTCGAACAATTATTTTTATTTCGAGTTTCTTTTTTTAATTAATAGAAAATTAATAGAATATATATATTATATAAGAATAGTTTTTCATTCTTTTTATTTAATCAATATTAGTCAGGTCGTTTCCTTTTTTTATATAATCATTTTTTTTTCTTATAATTTAGATAAAAGTAGTATTTGGATTATTAGTTTTACCATAATATAATTAACATTAAATTTTGGTTTCTTCCCTTTTCATAAATATTTTATAATTAATTTAAAGTTGGTTTAGTGGTTTTTATTTTATTGTAAATAATTATCTCTGATTTAATTTTTTTAGTGTGTAATTTAATTTTTTTTATATGGGAAGTTTTTTTAAATATTATAATGATTAATTAAAAGGTTTTTTTTAGATGTCCTAATCCCTTTTTCCCTCATAATAAGTTAAATTTCACAGGTCAGCCGGCCCAGTCATAAGATGGATGAGCAAAGGGCTTAACTCCTTTGTCTTGAGTTCTTTTTTTTTCTCCTCCTGTTTAGATTTTCTCTTTCTGCGGTGTGCAGTCCCCCTTTATTTCAAGCCTAGCACTCCTGTCTTTGGAGTTTTCCCTTTCAAGCAGCGAGAGTAAGTATCAGATTGTCGTCGGCAAGAACCACCCCTCTAATTCTACCGCTATAGCCGGCTAACGAGCTCGCTACGACTGCGGAAGAAGCGACAACTGATAGATCGTGTCTTTGTTTGGTCCTCAGGGGTATGGACCCCTGCAAAAAAACATATGGTCACGTAACAGTCTGTTGCCATCGTATTTAAATTTTCTTCACTATTTGCAATTTAATGGGTTCTTCTATTGAGTGCTAAATTATTACTAATTTTTAAAGTATTGTTTTCAATAAATGTATCACCTCCTAGTTTTAATTCAATAGGGTAATTCTTTTCATATGGGCGTAGTCTTAAAGTTTTTCTCTTAATTTGTAAAGGCATACAATAATTTAAATTTATCACTTAAAAAAAATTTTGCACAACAACTTTGAAATGTTTTTATTAAAAAACAAATTTTCAATATAATTTATAATTTTTAAAATAACAGGAAGAGAGGAGAGGTTTCATGAAAAGCTTATATATAATATATGATTATAATTAGTCATTTAATATTAATTTAGAAACTTTAGTTCAATTGTTGAATTTTATTTAGTATTAACTTTGAACTTTAATTTTATGTTTTTAAATTTTATAAAATATCAATTTTGAAACTAGATTTATCAATTCAATTTTATTTACTATTAATTTTGAAAGTTTAAATTTAAAATGCGAAATTATACGATGCTCCCGAGTAATACTTGAATGGTATACTGCCCTTGATTTTTCTGTCACACCTCTATTTGTTTAATTTTCAGCGGATTTTTCATTTTATAATTACTCAGCATAATTAATTAGTTTCAGTTTTGATAAGCATTTGTTTATTCAAGTTTAAGTTTTGATAGCTGTTTGTTTTAATCAAATTACAGTCGACTAATGTCTGGCTGTAATTTGATCAACATCCGTTGGCTGTTATGGAATGCCATAACTCGCGCTTCTCTCTGAGACTTGTTTATCTATTAAACCTTCCATTAAATGTGACAATCTTAAATGCTACAGAAATAACATTATCAGGGGCACTGCCATTGTTATCTCTATCTAAGTCCAAGCCAGTGAGTTTTCTCGCACAGTACTTCTCTGCCACAGTCATAAAAACATATATACATATTCATGGCTCTGTTCGCTCAATACTTCTTGCTGCTTTCTACCTCCCCTGTAGATGTGAGCCTAGAGCGATTATAGAGCTGGATCACCTCCTTTTCATTTCCAAAATTGCAGACTATTTCATTTGGGGTGGTGACCTGAATGCCAGAAACCCTCTATGAGGGGCAAAACCACAAACTTTAATTTTAAAAATATGGTTATTCAACTCTGCACTGAACGGTTTTAAAATCATTGCACCTATTACACCGTCCTTCCCTAGGTCAGGCTCTTTTCTGAACCTTTTCCTCATCTCATCTAATTGGTTTGACATTATTATCAATACAGATATACATAGATGTCGATTTTCACACTTTTTATGGTCTCTCTGACGACTTGGGTATCAAACTCACTATCAATGCAGAATTCGCCACATCCTCCGTACCCTCAGTACGAACGCTACACACAGCGAGTCTCAACTGGAAGAAGTTCAATAAGCATATATCTAATAAATCGTCCAATTTAGTGTGTAGTTTTTACTCCTACACCGCGGAGGAAATAGATTCCATAATAGCTCGAATTAGCGAGGTACGAGTTCTCCAAACCCCGCTACCTTAAGGTGAAGGGATACATGGACTTTGTCAGGCCCACTACGTACAAACTTATTTCTGTCAGGAAAACGTGTGGCAGCAAACTGCGTAAATTATACAAAGATCATCTTAACACATCAGACCCTTTTTACGTCACACTTAACAGTCAGATTAATAGACTGAACCTTCTCATTAGTGAAAAAAATAAATAGGACCGCAACTAGCATTTCCAAAGAAGGATTCGTCTTATCCAACCAGCCCCAGGGGTCTGGAAGGATATTGACAAATTAACTGATAGATTAATAGAGACAAATTTAACAACATTTCGTTAATATACTGCAATAAACGGGTACACTCAACTCCAGACAAGTTCCTGGCATTCAGAAGTCACTTTGGGGAAATTTTCAATTCCAGCATTCAGAGTGATAATTCTTTGCTAAGCTCGTAGGCCAGCCTGCTTTCACAATCACTCAATGCCTCAAAGAATGACCCGATGATGATCTTTTCGTCACTCCTGACCTCTGACAGCCACCTGCTCGATAATCCATTTTGTTCACTGGACGAGGTATTAGACACTATACACAGACTTGCCCCCAAAAGCTTCCATGGACTGGATTCAATACCAAGTAAAGTACTCAAGCACTGTACTCGGCTTTTTGCCGAGTATATAATAATACAATAATACAATAATATTCAACAACTGTATTGCTAAGTATTGCTAAGTTAATACTAATTCACAAGAACGGATCAGCAACCAACATTAAAAATTACAGACCTATTTCACTCTTACCTAACATTGTGAAAAGCTTGTGAAAAAATCATAAAAGCTCGACTCACCGACCTTATGACACTACACAATATACTGTCATGTAATCAATTCGGATTCTGCGAATTGCACTCCACCACTCACTGCCTGTAAGCTCTTGGAAATACTCTGACACATAACCTTCGCGCCAATAAATACTCAGTGGCTTTCGAACTAGATTTTGAAAAAGTATTGTGATAAAATCTGGAGTGGGGGCATTATACTAAAACTTCACAGTTCTAATTCACTTATCACTTATCAAAGTATTACATAGCTTCCTCACGAAAATGGTTTTTAGGGTTTGCATAAATAACGAACTTTCGGAGCTGATTGAAGTGAAATCAGGGGTCCCCCGAGGCTCTGTACTAGGGCAATTGACTTAATTAATGCCAATAAACTCACGTTTGAGAGTTATTTTTTAAATTGGGGTCTTAAACTAAACACCTCTAAATACAGAATACTAACAATACGAAATGCAAGCGAAAATGCCATGGATCGTGAATAAGGGAAGCAAAAATATTGTGCTTCTATCTTTTGGGTAACAAAATAAAGTTCACAATTGCACAATCTTCCTCAGTCTTAATATCACAGATAAATTCGGCTCCAACAAACACGCAGCTTATATTCTTACGAGAGCCGAAAATTCTGTTATAAACATTTACAGTGCCTTCTCATCTCTGTCATGGTCCTTTAAAACAAACTTCTGCTTTATAGAGCTATAATCAGGCCCATTTGGGATATGCTTTTCCGATTTGTTTTGCTAAGTTCCCTACATATGCTTTGAACCTTGAAACTTTTGAAAAGTCCCAGCTGAGGCGGTTCATCGGGCTTTTTCGTAGACCTAACAAAAAGTATTTTTCTAACTCCAAACTGTATGTTTCAGCGGAAATAACTCCTTTACTGACCTTCTAAATCCCAGTGTGAACATGCTAACTAAACTGCGCTGGCACCCGAACACGGTACTGAATAATATCTGTATCACAAACTTTATGACATCCATATATAACAAATACTTCCTTTCAAATTTTAATCTGCTTCACGAAGACTCCAAGTGTGATCTTAACATTAATAATTTCAAAATGGAATTATTAGAAAAAAAAGTGAGTGTGTCAAGAAGACGCATGATAGAAGTGAAACTTATTCGAATGTTATCGCGAGATTTTCATTTTCATATATATATATATATATTTTGCCATATGGAAATATATATATATATCCACACGCACATATATATATATATATACATATCCATATGACCACACATATATATATATATCACTATAACCATATATGAGCCGCTCAGAAGACAATTTTTTTCATTTTTTCTGATTTTTGCAGATTTTAATAGAATAAATAATATATTTCTTAGTTTTAAAAAGATTTACTCAGTTTTTTTATTTTTTGTAGGTCAAACAACCCTTTTCTTTATAGCCTCTGAATGTGTAATATAAAAATTTCAGAAGCCATTGAGTATAAGTCCACTTCTTTACATTATTTTCTCACATCGACTTTAAACTACAAACAAAACTTTTCTTCTTCCTTCAATATATTTTAGTAACAATTAAACAACATAAATTTATAATAAATACTATCTGTTAATTCCACTTTCTAGAAGAAAGATTTGAAAAGAACCCCATTTATTTTGAGTTTTATGTGCGTTACTACGTAATATTTAAACTTTGGTTGAAAAATAATAATACTACGCTGAAGTGTTTATGAATAATTGTTTTGCTGACTTAAAATAATACAAATTGATTTATTGTAAGGGTAACGGAAATAGAATTGACAGTGAGTGAAAGTGAAAGTGATGTGCCATTTTATCGTAATTCAAGGAGAGTTAATCGTATTGATATTGACACATCGTCAGATAAAGAAAATAATTCACCGACCGACCGACAAGTTGGTAGAAGACGTAAGAAAAATACAGATAAATGGTCGCGGAATGCCGAAAAACGAAAACGGATACAAGGTAAACAGTATCTCAATAGAAATAACAGTATAGTTCCTGCAAAGAAATTTGATAATAAGCCTTGTAATTGCTTACGGCTTTGTAACAGTAACATAACCTTTTCTCAAAGAAAGAAGGCGATGAAAAGTTTCTACAAGCTTAATGATCATCACAAGTAAAATATTTTTTTAAGTGGTTTAATTAGAGTTTGTGCTATCAAAAGATGACGACCCAGAAATAGCACTAAGGGACCAAAATCGCAATCTTTTGAAAATTTTATTAGACTTAACGACCAAGATGTTCAAGTTTGCAGAAAATATTTTACAGAAACGTATCAAATAAGTAACGGGAGACTACATAGCTGTTGTTCGAAGGTAGATCTGAAGGACCATCGTGGGCAGCATATTCCAGGAAACAAAATAGATAATTCCCATGTAATAGAACACATAAGTTCATTTCCTGCTATTTCAAGTCACTATACAAGAGCTCATAATCCCCGACGCCGATGCTTGAATCCAGATCTTTCTATTGCAAAAATGTATAAGCTGTATGTCGAAAAATGTCATAAAGATCAAGTTGTGCCAGTAAAGGAAAAATTTTATTATAATATATTTTCGACAAAATTTAATCTGCGCTTTAAGCCACCTTTGAAAGATACTTGTCAAAAGTGTGATTTTTTGGCAATAAAAAAAAAATCTCTAATAGATGAAGAAAAACATTCGGCTGAAATTGAACACAACGAACACTTGCAAAATGCAGAAATTGCTCGTATTAGTATGACTAATGATCGATTAAGAGCTTCAGATGAAATTTACGTATTTAGTTTTGATTTAGAAAAAGCATTACCATTTCCTAAACTCTCCACATCAGTGGCTTATTACATGAGAAACTTATATCTATATAATCTTGGTTGTCATGACTTAAGGACTAACGAGGGCTACATGTATATTTGGCCTAAAACCCATGGCTCTCAAGGTTCACAAGAAGTTTCATCGTGCCTTATTAAACATATTGAATTATATGCAAAGGATTCCCGAAAAATAATAATGTATTCAGATTCGTGCACCGGACAGAACCGAAATATAAAAGTTGTTTTAAGTTTACTGAAATTGATTCAGAGTGAAAGCATAAAAGCAGAATCAATTGAGCAAAAATTTTTGCTAAGCGGGCACAGTTTTTTGCCCAACGACTCTGATTTTACAGTCATAGATTCTCATGCGAAAAAACAGCAATATATTTATAATCCTAGTGACTGGTATCACATAATTCAAAATAGTAAAAAAAAAAAAAACCTTTCAGCCTTGTTGAAATGAGTCACCAAGATTTCCTGTCCACAAAACCATTGGAAATGGCTATTACCAACAGAAAAAAGACAACAAGTGGACTAACAGGCAATTGGCTTAATATGCGATGGATAAAAGTAGAAAGATCAAACCCAAGCAGCATTAAGTTCAAATATAATTTTGACGAGGATGACACCTTCCATGAAATTGACATAAAAATATCCAAAAAAGGGCGACCAACAGCATTAAAAAATATATATCAACCATTATTGTATCCTAATGGTAGAACAATTTCAAAAGAAACAAAAAAAGATATGATGAAATTATTAAAATATATACCTCCAATAAAACACGACTTTTACAGGACATTAAGAACAACACGTGGAGATCAAAATTTGGAAAACTCGGAACAAGAAGATGTTTGTTATGATGAATAAATTTAAAACTTTTATGATAATAAATGTTATTGTTTAATTTTTACATAAACCTAACTTTTTCAGTTGCCAAAAGGTATAAGTCCATAAGTTTTCATGATTCTGCCATTGTCTCAATAAATACTTACGTTTTTATTTACACATTTTGAACATATCTCATTTTATTGTATAGTCTACACTTTGCTGATTAAATTAATATACTTTTTTGATCAAAATAATATACCAGGAATTTTAAAAATGAGTGTATTAAAAAACATTGATTATCTCAATTTCGATTTTTTGGACTTATCCACATTGGCTTCTGAACGACTCATATATAAAAAGGCCTTTACACGCGCTTGTTTTGAAGCTCGAAGCTCCAATGTTATCTGTGTAGTCTTTTAACACGTGATAGCATTGGAGTAAGGCGCTTGAAATTAAGCAAATTTCAGCGCTTGAAACTAAGCACTTTTTAGCGCTTGAAATTAAAATCTTTTGAGCGATTTAAATTAAGCACTTTTTAGCGCTTTAATCCCGGCAAAACCTAAAATTATATAAATTTTTATATATTGATGTTAAGGATCCAGATTAATGAAAAAATATATTTTGATGATGAAAAAACTTTTATTTTTTTTTATTTACAATAACACAAAAAATACTCAAAAATAAAAATTTTATGTTATCCTTTTGCCTCCTCGAAAGCAGTATAGCTTCCTTCTTTGGCTTCGACAGCTTTTGTCAAATATTTATATAAAATTTCGGTTAAACACAAAATATTTAAAAAAATTAAAGGAATTGTGCTTTTACTTACCGAAAGTTATATATATGCTATCAATAACGAGAAAAATCTACGAGCTTTAAGTACAGAATTTCAGTAAAAAATAATTTCGGTTAACAATTAATATAAAATATTTGAAAAATTAAAGCAAATGATATTTTTACTTACCGAATGTTATGTCGACGATGTCAATAAACAAACTAAAACAATATATCCCTTTAAAATGTGTCGACTTACCAAATAGTTTTTCACTGGCGCCAGACCGACACACGCGCGTATTTAGACGTGTTACACTTTATATTTAAAACAAAAAAAAGCTACAAAAATAATAATACTATATCTATATATAATTATATATAATTATATATAATTATATATCTACCTATATATATATTTATCCAAATGATATATATATACACACACACACACACCCTCACACACATATATATATATATCCATCAACCATATATATATATCTAACTATATATATATATTTATCCACACGAGGATATATATATATTAAAGTTTGAAAATTTGGTCTTAATCTCGCCAATTTTGGTAACGCTTTGGTTTTACTCACATATTTTGAGAACCCCGGCTATAGAAGTTTCACTTCAAAAAAATTTTGGTTTTCCTTTTAGTTTATTTCAATAACAAAATATTCATTATTTAGTTATTCAAAAATTGAACAATGATTATTTCAAAAGTACCCAGCGGGAAAAATTCTCTCTTTACTCATGAAATTGCGTATAAGTGAATTTTGTAATCGAAGTGGTAATCTACAGGTTTGTATGTGCCAAAAACCAAGAACACTAAAACTAAAGGAAATATAAAATGCAAAGCATATACGAGTATATATATCATACTTGACACATACACGTATGGAATTAACAAACTTTTCAGCAATGTTATACAGTTTAATTTGCGTTTTTGTCAGTCAGTCGGTGAATTAGTTCGAAAGAAGTGTGAAGCCAAAATCAATAAATTATAAAAGTTTAGTGCAGTAAAACAAGTAAAATTAATAATATTATTTTTGGTAAGCATAATATCAACCTATAATATTTAAAAAATTATTCACAAGATTTTATAAAACTTTACAGATTCGATAAAATCAAATCAAACAAAGAAGGCTTCACCAGAAAAGAATTATTTTAATTAATTTCTTTGTAATCAATATACTTTGTAGAAAATAAAAAATAAATTTTGTTAAAACTTGTTTTAATTAATAATAAATCCCTTCCTTATAAAATCCAATAAAAAAATTAAAATTTACTCCACAAATAAGATTACAATTAAATTTCATGAAGTAATCGAAAAGGTAATCTATGCAGAAAAGCTTTTTGTCTTTGGTTACCACTTTGTTTCCGACGGTAATCTAAAAACGCACACGTTACTTTCCAATGACATCCGCGTGATAAAATCCATCGATGCTGGTAATTTATAGATTAACATTGCCCAGGTTACTTTCCTACTTACATTGGTAATGCAAAGAGAGAATTTTTCCCGCTGGGTATCAATTATTTACTTATATAAAAAAGAGTTTTCTCTTTATTTTTATTTCAAACTTTTGTAATTATAAATGAAGATGTATCTTGACCCATCGAAGCCTCTCAATCGACTAACTAAAGCCCTGCTCAGACAAATGCGGTTTTCGTTCGCACGACGGACAAGGTTGTAAAACGGGTGATGCATTTGCTCTAGCTATAGCTAGAACAAAAATTTTTGTTTCATAAAGATCATTTAATGGTAAAAGGACACTTTATGGCCTTCAAAATTTTTGTTTTACTTTAAATTTTTGTTGGGCTTATTCTAAAAGGGATAGGAAATGATTTTATTAATTTTAGAAATGCATTTTGTGGCCTTCAAAATTTTTGGTGTACCTCAAATTTTTGTTGTACTTATTCTAAAAGGGATAAAACGATATTATTATTTAAGGAAGCTAGGTAAGTATATGTCATTAGAATTCATTTAGGACAAAAAGAAGAAAAATATTGTTCCAAAAAATATGTCTTATTGTTGTTGTTTTTATAGTAAAAGCATTTTATTAAATATGTAACACATGTGAAAAACAAAAATTTTGATTCTTTTACCTTTATTACCATTATGAAACAAAAATTTTTGTTCTAGCCATACTAGAGCGAATGCATCACCCGTTTTACAACCTTGCCGTCGTGCGAATGAAAAACGCATTGGTCTGAACAGGGCTTGAACAGTTACCTATCTTTCCCACGATCGCGTATTTCTTATCCGTCATGTAAAGTATTTGTGATTCCCATTGCTTATGTCTCAAATGTAAATAAAAACCGATACTTGAGACATAAGCAATAGTTTCTAGAAATTTTTATGTTAGTCAACACTTTTTATCTTAAGGATAGAAGTGGTTTAAATTTTGTTTATTAAAATTTTTGTTTATTACAATTTTTGTTTATGCTTCAAGTTCGGATAACTTGAGGTGAAAACAAAAATTTTCAGACACGAAATTTATTACATAATAAAAGAAAAAAAAGGAAACAAAAATTGTTTCAAATAATGTGTTCTATAATACCGCACTGCTAGTCTGAGGCTCCGGCGAAGCGTTTTTATTTTTTCTGAATTTTAGGTAAAATCTTACACTAAATACTACAAGTATTATAATAAAAATAATAGTAAAATATGCGTAATCTACATATTTTTTGCTTAAAATTTCATTAATTTGTTTTCCATTATTATTAATTGTGTTTATATGAATTTCCTCTAATTTTATAAAATTTACAGTGTTATTTCCTTCAATTCTTGTAATAAAATGGGGTAGTAGGATAATTTTTTTGGCACCTGTATGAAAATTTTCAAAAGTATGATATTTATTGTTAGTTTACAATCTTTAAAATTTATTAGAATTTTATAATAACATTTCGATTCCATTAAAAACTTAAATTGATTACCAAACTCAACTTCCAACAATAGCGGATAAAACGTTTCAAATTCTCTATAAAGAAAAAGAAAATGAAACTAGTTTTTGAAAATAGTGGAAATATTAATCTAAATATACCAGTACTTCAAAAAAATGGTTTAGCTTTCCTATAGGAGCAGAAGTCCTCAGATGGCGAACTAATCTTATTCGAAGGTATTTACACCGTAGAAGATTACAAAGCTAAAATACAGATACAAACAAAAATTAATAGTCCTTCTAAATTCAAAGTTGATCAAAGAATCAACTTGGAAGACCAAGAATACAAAACCAGTTTCGAAGCACTAAAACGGTTATTGATTACAGAACCAATACTAGCATACCCCGATTTTAATAAATTGTTCACCTTATCAACCAACATAAGTCAGTTTGCTCTAGGTGCTGTTCTGTCACAAAATGGTCATCCAATTTGCTACGCCAGCCGCACCATAAATGACCATACAGAAAACTACATTACCATAGAAAAAGAATTATTAGCGGTAGTCTGGGCAACAAAATACTTTCGCCCTCGCCTATTCGGTAGAAAATTCATCATAGAAACTGACCATAAACCTCTATAATGGCTGTTTTCCATAAAAGAACCGAATTCAAAACTTGTACGATGGCGCTTGAAGCTAACTGAATTTGACTATAAAGTTCAATATAAGAAGGGTACAAAAAACGAAAATGTAGATGCGCTTTCAAGAATTGAAGCCAATATTTTGCAAAAAAGTACATCTGATATACCCGAAAGCAAATCTAAATGTATTTAAAACACAAATAGTTATAAATAAAATAATTTCTGAAACATTAAAAATTGAAAACATAAAAGTTTTCAATAAGACTAGGAACATAATTGGCGTAAAAACAATGAACAAGGAAACAGCTATTACTATTCTTAAATCCCACACCAATCAAAAAACCTTAAATGCAATTCACGTAACAGATGAAGAATTTTTCAAAGTTATTAAGCAAAACTTCCATAAATATTTTCTCAACGGCCAATTAAAAATTATTAAATGCAATACGTTATTAGAAGATGACGAATCATGACTTGTAGAATTAACCGGAAAAGAACACATAAGCAATAACCATCGTGAAATCACAGAGGTTTATAACGAAATGAAACTAGAATACTTCTACCCAAAATAACATGCCAAAATCACTCAGTTCATTAATAATTGCGAAATATGCAATATCGAGAAATACGAAAGGAAGTCTGTTAAACAAAAATTTCAGATAACGAAAACTCCCCCTAGATCCAATGATACCATTCATATAGACATCTTCTATACATTAGTTAGAGAAAAAATTTTCTTGACCCTCATCGAAAAGTTCAGCAAATACGCACATGCTATCAAGTTAAATGCTAGGACTTGGACAGAATTTAAAAGAGCGATACTCCAATATATATCTACAATAAAAAAAATAATCCCCGAAAATGAACTAGCAATAACACTACCTCAAATTCGGATAAAGAAAGACTCCATAGCACTATAAACGAGCACCTGAGATTTTTAAGACATGATGATAACAAAAATATTGACACGATTGAAGAAAAAAATCTGAAAATAGTATCCTCTTACAACAACTCAATACACTCCACAACAAACAAGAAACCCATTGACTTCATCACTGGTAAAATTAAAAACGAAGAATACGCAGATATATAGGCAAAATCCAACACCCAAAAGAAAAATTAACAAATAAACTAAGTTCAGATAGAGAAAACCTGAAAATTGAAACAGGTGTACACTATATCAAAGACCCGCGGGGAAGGAAAAATCATGCAAAATTCAGAAACTAGATATAGAAAAAATGGATGAAAACCATGTCAAAGATAAAAATTCAAATAATAAATATTATATGATAAATCCCATATAAAACGGAAACGAAAATTCCAAGATGACAATAATCCAGCAATTAAATCTAAATTTAAGTCAACAAAGAAACTAAAGAAACCTAAAAAAACTTTATCCGTTTTTGGTAACAATGTGGGCCGCGTATAGCTTAATCCTTCTTACATTCCCCCTAATTAACTCACAATCAACAGAGGTACAAAGCCCACTTAACAACAAAGGATATATTACAGTAAAACTTAATGATGTAAAATTGATTCAAAAATATACAAAAACCCTTCATATTATTAACGTTGCGAAATATGAGCTTGATGAACAGATCATCTACAAAAACCTCCAAACAATCCAAATTGAAGCAAACCTAATACTACCTATGTATTATACTTTGGTCCACAATTACATGCAGATCGAACAAAAAATAAAAAACTCAAAACCCTATAAAAAAGAGAAAAGAGCCTTATTAGACATCCTAGGAACAGGATTCAAAATTATAGCTGGAACTTTAGATCACTTCGATGAGATCGGAATAAATAAATCGAAATTAGATCCAAATAAACTATGAAATCAATCTTCTAAAAACCCACATAGATGGTATTCAAGAGGTAATATTGTCCAGTAAGTTCAGAGTTCTCACAAAAAATATACTTACGGATAAAGAGTTAAAAATTATTCCTGGCTTGCAAAGCTTCGAAGACGTTAAGGTTCATGTAACATCCCACGAAAATCAGTTAGTTATAATTATATTAATTCCCATATATTCAGGAAAACCACTTTCAAAAATCTTAATAGAGCCAATAACTAATTCTAAAAATAAATTTTTATATATTAATGATAATGTAATCTTAATCGACAGTACGAATAATATTTTTATGAATAATGTAAAAGATAAAGTTAAGAAAAACATTATAAATTTTAAAGAAACTGTGTAATGAATACCAATAGAAAATAAAAGAAATCGTACCTGGCTTAGTCATAACTAAAAATATTGATAAATCACAAATAGACCAAAATTGTATAAACCTAAATATGCACATATGTAGCTTTATTATATATTTCAAACTATGTAATTATAAATGAAGATGTATGTATCTCTACCCGTCGAAGCCCCTCGATCGACTACCTAAAAAAGTCGTGCGAGTTACATCTCAACTTTCACCTCATTCAAAATAATGACTTTTCACATAAATTAAATATTTTATGTTTTCCAGATATCCTTATCTCAAGTACTTGCATCTTGAACACTCAAATGGACCAAGTGTCCATTCAATTCTTTTCTTAATAAATTATAATAATATAGACCAAATGCAACCACTTGACATTTGGTCACTTTAAAGAAACCCTTAAATACTTGAGATTTCTTGATCACCCAATGTGCACCAAATGTAACCACTTGACATTTGGTCGCAATTTGAATTTAGAAAAACAAACCAAAATATAAATAAAACTAATAAATTAAAAGATAAGAAAAAGGATCATGAATATATGAATATAAATACTTGCTTGAAAAACAAACGAAATCAGTTCCAATCAGAGTTTAAGCTAGGTCGTAGAAGTTGCGCAATCTCTTTTACAATTCTAAGTTTTGTAATAATTTTATAAGTTTTGTAATAATTTTATAAGTTTTGTAATAATTAAATTTTAAATAAAAATATTATAAATAAAATAAAATTTAATTAGTATTTTAATAATAAAAGTTAAACAAAATAAAATATAATTTGCGCGAGTAATGGATTTTGGATTTTAGGTTTAAAGAAAAATAAAAAACAATTAAAAATACTATTTTGATTTTAATCGCTTTTGGTTTATCAAAGTGTTAATACGGTAAATTAAGTGTTGTGAGAAGTATTATTAAATCTTTTTAAAAAATATTTTGTTTTTCGAATATAAAAATTAAAAAAACATGTCATTAATTGTTGATAATGAAGTCTGGCGAGATTTCATTGCCATTTACAGAGAGCAGCCTGAATTATGGCAAGTGAAAAGTGAAAATTACAAAAATAGAAATTTAAAAAAAAGGGCATATGCGATTTTATTACAAAAATTAATGTTAGTAGAGCCGGATTCCAATGAAGAAGTAGTAAAAAAAAGACTTCATTTGCTAAGGTCGAACTTTAGGCGGTAATTGAAGAATTGTCAGATGTAGAAGTGGTAAGTAATATATTTTTTCCTAAATTAAGAATTGCTCATTGTATAAAAATAAATTGTTTTATTCAGCATTACTTTTAAATTTAATTTAATTTACTATGCAACCATAAGTTAAATGAATACATTGTTAAACACTTTTTCTCTTTTAAATTTTAATTTTTATAAAACGTGTAAAAAAAGTTATAAATCTATACAGAAATTGATTCAGTGTTACTTTTAAATTTAATTTTATTTACTGCCTGTTGGAGGTTATCTGAAAATACATTGAAAATTATTTTAGGATATTATTTTAAAGACAAAAAGGGTATTTACCACAATATCCTTGATATATATTATAATTCAAGTCGCCGTATTGCCCCAGTACCATTAAAGTATGAACAAGAATTGTTTCGGGTTGTTTCCGCTATGTCAGTAGCATTTCTGGCTGTTTCTACAGTGACTATTAAACCATGCTTTCGGCTAACTTCGCCAGAGCTCCCATTTTCTGCAGCAATAAAATCTTGAAATTGTGTAGAAGTACTTTTTTTCCTAATGAAATTATGTAAAAAGCAACAAGCTAGAACTATAATAGTAACCTTTTCTGGCTTCAAATTGATAGTTGTCAGCAGAACACGAAATCTGCAAGCCAATATGCCGAATGTATTTTCAACCGTTCTTCTGGCACGTGAAAGTCTATAGTTAAATGTTTGCTCTAAATCTGTAAGATTAGATTGACTGTATGGTTTCATCAAGTTTTCCATCAATGGAAAAGCATCATCCCCAACGAAGACAAAAGGAGATTGGATCTCACTATCGAGCAGATTTTTGGTTGTGGTATTTTTAATTTCCTTTCTTTAAGGTTTTTGAATATTTGGCTATTAGCAAACACTCCTCCATCTGAAACCCGCCCGTTAGTGCCCACTTCAACAAACAAAAATTCATAGTTGGCATTAACAATTGCCATCATCACCACACTATACGTTTTTTTGTAATTGAAATAAAATGAGCCTGAATGTGCTGGCTTGACTATCTCAACGTGTTTGCCATCGATAGCACCTATGCAATTGAGAAAATTCCACTTCATTTTACATCCGTCTGCTACCATCTCCCATTCTGTTTCATTTTTTGGGAGTTAAAATTTAAATACAATTATATTGCTTTTTATTTTTTCAGGTTCAACCACGTAAAAAAAAGAGTAGAACAGATTTGATGGAAAAAGCCATTGAACATTTGTATCATATGAAGCAAAATGACAGTAAAAAAAGAGACGAGTGTGATAGTTTCGCAGAAACATGGGGACATAGTTTTTGATGGAGTTTTCTTGTGGAGTTTTTGACTTCCGTAAAATGGTATCCTGTTTTTTTATAAGAGGAGACACTTTTTTTAGAAGTTCCTCGTAAATTGCGACGTCCATTCTTAGAAAATTAGCATAATCCTGTGAATGCTTATCTCTCAACTGCCTTAAAAGATGAGTGTGTGAAATATTTTGCCTCTTCAAATACCAATCTTTAACCCAATATCTTTTTTTTTTGTAAATATTAGGTTTTTCTTTTGGTAAACATTCATTTATTATTAAAACCGCGGTCAAAATTTGCAATTCTCGAGACATTTTTAACACTTAAAAAGTTTTTTCTACAAAAAATATAACTTTTTTCACTCTAAATGAAGTTAAAGTTAATTCTTTTTCACTTAATTAATTCTCAAGTTGTGTTTTATATTAAATTTTAAAAGAAAATTATTTATATTAATAGAAAACATAACCTTTAAAATATTACAAGTTTTAATGTCAAAATCTATTTCTCTAATTTTTTAACTAATTAACTTTTAAAAATACAGCGTGTACGTATACAAAAGAGCAGATCGTGTTCTTGAAAGTGGCTATAGACTACAACTAAAAGTGGACAACTTTTGCTTCCTTTTCCATATAAAAACCTGTTTTCTGGGACTTTTCGGGTAGATATATTAAACATGTTTGATATTTTTCTGATTTTTACATGCCCTCCACTAATACACTCAAAGAAAAATTCATTTTTTAATTTTTCTTCGAGTTGTGCACATCGGTCTCTACCATATGATATATCAAAAAGTGGGATTGCACTATGTGTGGGCTTGTACTGCAAAGTTTTTTTCAGGTTAAATAATAAGCAAATTTATTTTGCATTTTTTCTAATAGATTAAGTTAGTATGCAAATAATTATTCACTTATTTAATTAAATAAATAAATATTTATTAAATGATAACATTGAAGAAGATACACATGAAAATATATTCAAAGAAAATAAAAATTAAGACACCTAATATTAGTAATAATAATAATATTTTGGGAAATGAAAGAATTCCAAATGCATTATTTGAAGAAAAAAACTTTAAAAGAAAATACTTTCCATGATTTAAATTCAACTATGTCAAATATAAATATTTCACAATTTTTGTAGGTAGGATAACATACAAAAAGATAATTTTATTTCAGAATACTTGATAATGATCAACAAAAAAGTTCTATAAAAAGAAGTAATATTAATATTTTATAGTTATTATAATAATTAATTTCCAAGTTGTTAACACTTTTCTGTAACTTTTTTATTTTTCTTTCAATTTTGATGATTTTTAGCTTAAAGTGTTTGTAATAAGTTTTTCTTCTACACAAAATTTTAAAACTCCTAGTAATAAGATTTTTTGAGGCAAAAGAAAGTAAATGAAAATGTGTGATTCTGAGAAAAGGTGAAAAACTTCACTTTTTCTTAAATTTAATCTCTTGTAACTTCGTTAAATACAAATTGATTTGTATTTTTTATATATCAACTTAAAGAAAAGCATGATAGCTTTTCAAAAAGAGCTATTTTTAATCAATCAAAAAATTATTTCTGGAGATATAGATCAATAAAGAAAATACACCCAAAAAACACGTATTTTAAGAATATCTCAAAAACGCTTTTTAGGATGTAAAAATAATTGTTATTTTCGGACTCAGCGACCCAAAATTACCCTAAAAAATATCTTTTTGTTGAGTTTAATTTTTTTTGCCGAGTAGTGTATCTATACGTCCGTAGCAAACCTGAAAAATGAAAAAATCACGTCCTCCTTTAAGGATCTATAACTTTTTTAATTTCTTACGACCTTAAAGGTTTTGCCTTTAAAATTTTTGTTACAAATTTATCTTTTACTAAAAATTTTAAAACTTTTGGTAATGAGGTTTTTTGAGGCGAAAAAAAGCAAATGAAAATGGGTGATTTTGAAAAAAGGTGAAAAAAACACCTTTTTTTCAACTTTGATCATCTGTAACTCCGCCAATTTATATTTGATTTGCACAAATAATATTTTGTTTAAAAGAATGAAAAGTTATTAATTTAATAATAAAAAATTTGTTTGGGTTTAATATTAGGTTTTTAAGATACGAGCCAATAATTAAAAGACGAGCCAAAAAACATGTTTTTCGGCAAAATATCAAAAACGTTCTTTCAAAAAAAAAATGGTTTTCATCTTCGAATTCAGCGACCCAAAATTAGTCTAAAAAGCACTTTATTTTTAAGGTACATTTTTCGTGTAAACTAGTGTTATTGGTTAAACTTAATATTAGATGTAATTTTTTCACTTATCGGTAATGAATTAAGCTGCCCAAATTTTTATTTTCCTTGAATATTATTTACATATGTTTCTTCTTCAATATTATCATGTAATAATTTTTTATTTATGTAATTAAATAATTGAATAATTACTTGCATACTAACTTAATCTATTAGAAAAAATACAAAATAAATTTGCTTATTATTTAACCTGAAAAAAACTTTGCAGTACAAGCCCACACATAGTGCAATCCCACTTTTTGATATATCATATGGTAGAGACCGATGTGCACAACTCGAAGAAAAATTAAAAAATGAATTTTTCTTTGAGTGTATTAGTGGAGGGCATGTAAAAATCAGAAAAATATCAAACATGTTTAATATCTACCCGAAAAGTCCCAGAAAACAGGTTTTTATATGGAAAAGGAAGCAAAAGTTGTCCACTTTTAGTTGTAGTCTATAGCCACCTTGAAAGTAAGAACAAGTGAATAGTGCCTTTTAAGATAAGAATTTTTTTATGCTCATGAGAATATTGTTATTTATCATATCCCATGAGCAATATTTTTTTATTAGAAATAAGAAGCTTTATGCTTCCGGTCATTCATAGCCCCTCCTTGGCGAAATTAAAAACTCTCTTGAGTTTTTTTAATATGTTTTTTTTCACTTCATTATTTTTTAATTCAATTTTAATTTTTTTACCTTTTTGCCAATTTATCAAAATTATCAAACTTACAATAGCAAACATTTTTAATAACCTATTGATCCCACAGTACAAATTTTTATGAAATTTTAATTCTTTAATTTCTTCAATATTATCAAAATGTTTGAAAGCTAGGCTGTCAAAAATCACCCTTTTTACAAATATCTGGTTAAATTCATTGTTAGGATAAAAATATTTATCCTAAACATTTTTTTTATTATTGAAAAATTTATTTTGATATAATTTTAATTCACAATTATTAAATATAATAAAGTAGTTTTTATTTAATGTACTTTAAAACAAATTTTTGCGCATGATAATTAATGCTTACAGATATGTGAGTAATCATGAAATCCACAAGGACTTAAACATAAAATGGGTCAACCAAGTGATCCAGGAATGTGCTGTTAAACACGAAAAACGATTACTAGGACATAGCAATGTAGAAGCCATACAACTCCTGGACATTA
Source organism: Acrocera orbiculus (assembly GCA_947359355.1). Taxonomy (NCBI): domain Eukaryota; kingdom Metazoa; phylum Arthropoda; class Insecta; order Diptera; family Acroceridae; genus Acrocera; species Acrocera orbiculus. The sequence continues at coordinate 26,937,104 of OX375759.1, read as the reverse complement.
CAAATGAAACCAGGAGACTCAAACCAGTCAAGCCTCACGAATTAACGTTAAATATAAAAGTAGTAAATTAGGAGCTAAGCATTGGTTCAGCACACCTGCACACCTTTTTGCTTTATAAGTACAATTCAACAATAGTAATAAATTAACTAATTACGATAGTACTAGTCATTTAAAAAAAAAAAATTACTGTCACAATCTTGGGACAATTTTTCATTTTCTGCATTTTTCTATGAAAGGTGTACTGTCATCTAGGATTTCAATCGGTTCTGTCTTCGTTGCTCATAGTACCGAATAACCATGTGATAAAAAGGAGAAAAAAGAAACACATTTCTTAAATAAAGCATTTTATTAATTAAAATATCCATCAATAATCACAATATTAATATATTAATTAATTAATATTAAGTAATACAATAAAACACAAAAAAAACTTAAATGCTACACACTGCACACGACTGCCAACAACTGACGACTAAATGACTTAAACACAAAGTCAAAAAAGACTTAGAATATTTTCGCAACAGAGCAAAATAAGACTTAGAATATTTTTTTGTCCTCCTAAAATGTGTGTGTTTGCAAAATGACAATAGCTTATAGCAGCGTTTTAGCATGCAAAAGTCATGCATACGGTAAAGAGCGCAAATTAACGAAAATTAACCGCTGGGTAAGTAAATTTTTATTTTCTATGCCCATTATTACTAGGTTAGCTTCTATTTTATTAAGAACATCGTTCATCTTCATGGGGTCAATGACATGTAAAACTGTATTGGTTTGGTTCACAATCTCTCCCAGCAAACATTTATGCGGACTCTCAGAAATACGGATCTTACACGGATTTCGAGAATCCGTGTAAAATACGTGAGACCGGATTTTCACGGAATGTCAAAATTTAGTGTCGTGTGAAAGTGATTTTCATATGTAAGTTATTTTTTAATAGTTTAAATAGTTTTTAATTTAAAAAAAAACTAATTTGGTAAGTAAATAGACATTAGTATACATAATATATTCATATTTTTGGAATTTTATACGTAATATATACATATTTTTGAAATTTTGATAATAAGCAAAATAAGGTTTTATTTTTACCAATTCTAAAAACAAAGTGTGTGATATTAATTCAGTATTTGTTTTATAATAGTGAAGTTTTAAAAAAATATTAACACAAAGCAGACTTATTTTTAACAATTAAAAATTAAAAGGTAAGATTATTTAACATTATTAAAAAAAATAAAGTGAATGACACAAAAAATTAAGGTAATTAATTGTTTAATTTTTTAAAAAATACATAATTCACATATTAGTATATTTCAGGCGAAAACAAGGAAATTTTTAGGTTAAGAAATATAATGTATTAAAATTAAGTTATTTGTAAAAGAATTATTTAAATCTAAGATTTTTTTATATAAACACTTTATATGCCAACAATTAAAAAAAACTATTTTAATTAACTGGACATTGTTTGTATTTATAATTTTTTAAACACTTTCCTTTCCAAATCAAATTTTAGATGTCTTGACACTTCAAGGAATTGATTGCGATATCACGCAAGCAAATATATATGAAAAGCACATTAAACCAATTCATAAACACGTATGCGTATGCGTATGCGTACAGCATACGGACCGTAATGTTTGCTGGGCTATTTCTCGTAGCTTTACTTGTATGTATCCCGATTCCTCCTGTATTGGGTTGACTTGTAGTGTCCCTTCCATCTTTGTGAATACCCAGCGGGAAAATCGGAATGCCCTTCCTAGGTGAGTGATAAAGAGAGCATTCCTAAGTATCCCGTGTTAATGCCAAATGGAATGCGCTGGCACACGTATTCCATTTGTGTAAAAGCTCCAAATATAACTTTTACCATTATTCACATATATGATATAGTATATGAAACATTCACATTACACAAGTATGTATATGAAATTTTAGCGCATGCGGCTTGATGTTTGATTTGACATTTAAAGTATTATCTTTGGTTATGTTTGAAGTGAAAAATGATTGTGTTTTAATTAATCTAAATTTATTTATGCTTTTTTACAGAAAAAATGTTGTAATTTCAGTGTGATATAAATTATTTTACATAAATAGTATCATTTTTGAATTTTTCAACCTAAATACTTAAAATCAAAGTGATTAAAATACAAAAAAGTGTATAATTTTATAAAAGGTAGGCATTTATAGTTTAATTATTTTTAATTATTTTATTTTAGGTTAAAAACTTAAACTAAGGAATTAAAAGAGATGAGAATGCCAAAAAAGTGTATAATTTTATAAAATTATTAATAATTTTATAATTGAATTATTTGTAATGAATGTCATAAAATTATATTTGGGGTTTTAAATAAAATAATTTTAAATTTTCAAAATTTGTTTATTTTCAAACGAAATTTCCCTACAAAAAATGCACGCATTTTAAGTGCATTTCAAGAAAATCAGGTAAATATTCATTTAATTAAAAATAATTAATATTTATACATAAGTATTAATATAATTCATTATATTTCAAAAAGACTTTTTAAATAAAATATTAAAAATTTTCAAAATTTATTTATAAAAAGAATTAAAATGAATTTTTACAGGGGACATTCCATTTCATGTTATTTTGTATGGAATGTCATGGCCTTCCATATACTAACAGAAAAGTTCTTTGACTGCCTCACTTTCGTATATTAAAAAGCTTTTCTTTAGTATATGGAATGCCATTTCATTCCACACAAAATCAACATGAGATTCCCCTAAAAAAGCTTTTCATGCAGAATAGGTGTATGCATGTATGCGCTTTTTATATTAAGGTTACACACACATGTAAACCTAATTATGTTCATTTGTGTTATGACCTTCCCTCCAATGAAGTCGTAATGTTAAATGAAGGCCAAATGGAAGGTGGTTTGTACTAGGGATGGAAGGCCCTCCCACAAGCCATGCCAGTATATTTGAAGGCCTTCTGCGAGTACCAAATTTCCCGCTGGGTATTGATGCCAGTATCATGATGAAGCTGAGGCTCTGAAAATTTTAATTGGCGTTTAATGTTTGCTACACGGACATTTCGCAAATCGTTTAATCTATAATATGGTTGGTCTTTATGTCTCAAACGTTTATAATTTCAAATGTGCCTTGTATTCTATTTTCCTTGCAACTTTCTCTATTTATATTTCTATTGTTCATAATTCGAACTTAGTTTTTCGTATTCTGCTTTGAAGTTCCGGAACTTGGATCCTTTTCTTTGCTGCTTTAGGGATACATTTTATCGTTGAATGATACCGATTATTATAATTTGCTATTACTAACTGTATCTGCATCTCCACTGAAAGTTCCTTATCATCGATTCCTGTTGATTTCTCCAACATAGTTGAATGTAAACGCTCTATATCAGCATTAACTGTATGATTATTGGGTTTAGTTAGATGAATTATTGTTGTTTTTCTTAAGGTATTCTATTAGTTGCTCTGCTCTGAATTCGTTATCCATTAAAAGTTTATTAGGTTTGCCAAATTTTGCAAAATGCTCCATTAATATTGTTTTCTTTGCTCTCCAATTTCGGTCTATTTTTCTGTATCCTGCAGCAAATTTTGTAAGCTTATCTATTATTGTCACAAATGCTTGTTTTTTAAAGTGAAACATATCTAAATGGATAGTGTCATTTTTATCTTTTGGAGTTTCCGTATATATATAAAAATTTTAGCTTGATTGGTTTTCTATCGTACTTGATTTCTTTGCATTTATCGCAATTATTTATTATGAATTGTATATGTTCTCGTAATTTGGAGTAATATAATTTATTTTGTAAATTATAATAACATTCATTGATGCCACTGTGCATTGATTCCTTTACATGGTAGAGAGATAGTTGCTTATGCAATATTTTCTCCTCTTTAATTTCTGTAACCCTTTTTGTAGCTCGAATAAATTTTATTTTGCTATTATTAGAAAACATTGATATTTAAATTACTTGAATTTTATTATAATCCGTATCAGCCACTTCTGAGTAGATCCCTATATGTCCCTTTTGTAAGTGATTTCGAAATTTTTCTTTCGTTTCTTCCTCATTTTCCAATGGGTTTATTTCTAATATTTTTCTTTTATGTAACACAATTATTTCATTTTTTGGATTGTTAGCTAGTATGATTTGTGTTTTTTATTTATTAACGATATCTTCTTTTATTTTTATATGCCTTGACTGTCTTCAAAATGTATTCTACCTGATAGTTCTAAATTTGATTCACTATCATTTTCCTTATTTATTTTTTCAGAACTACTTTACCTGCTTAAATAATCAGCTACTTTATTCTCTTTTCCTTGTAGATCAAAATTATATTCTTGAATTTTAAGTATTTATCTATGATGGCGTTGAGAATACTCTTTTTCTTTGTATTTATTATTCATATATTTAATAGGTGCATGATCAGTAACTATTTTAAATTTTTTCCATACAAACATGGTCGAAGGTAATTTACAGCATAAACTATTGCTAAGAATTTTTTGTCTGTATTACAATAATTTGGGAGCATTTTTTAACCCAAATGGTACTCTTAACCATTCATATAATCGGGCAGGTGTAATAAAGGCAGTTTCCTCAATATCTTTTCCAGCCACTAATATTTGATGATACCCTTTGGCGAGGTCAATTGTACTAAAATACTGTACCTTACCTAGTTTATCCAATATACTATCGATGTTTGGCAGTGGGTATTTATCATCAATGGTGATTTCATTAATTTTCTATAGCCTACTACAAGTCCGTAGTTTTGCACACCCGAATTGTGCTTCTTTTTAGGGACCACTAAAATAGTAAAATAGTAAATACTCTTACTTTTTCTAACTATCCCCTGTTTTTCCATTTCTTGCATTTGTTTACGGATTTCTTTTCATGCTGCAGTGGTAAACGATATAACTTTGAATTCACCTGTTCATTTCTTGTAGTTTTAATTTTATAAACCACTGAACTTTAAGTCAACTTGTCTCCTTCTATGAACAAAAGTTTACTATATTTATTGATAATTCTCAGTACCACATTTTTTTATTTTTTGTGTGAACCATCTAATTGAAGATTTTGCCTTCCGCTTACTTCTAGTATATTTATTTCATTTTGTAAAGATTTTGACAATAATGGGAGCCTCACTTTATTTTTTAGAATGATTTCTTGTTTATTTATGCATATTGCTTCCACATTTTTACTAATCCAGTCCATTCTTAGTAACAAATCATTGGGTTTATCTATTCTCATAGCTACCCATTTAAATCTAGCATTTTTTTCGCATTTGAATTCTATTGGACACTTAATTGCAACCGTTTTATTAGATTTAAAACTAGTTCTCTCTGAGACAATATTTTGTGGATTGTGATATTTATTTTTATTATTCTGAATCCTAGTATTATTCCTCGTCCACTCACCATCATTATTATAATTATAAAATCTATTGCGAAAATTAAGATTTTGTGTTTTAGTGGGTTTATTATTATTAGTGTTCATTGAAAAGTTAGCTTTTTTCATAAGTTTTATTGAATTTTCGATATAATAAACTTACATTTAAATTATATTGATCTTGTCCAATGAAATTATTGACTACATCGCTAACTACTGATAAAATTTTCATGGGTATAATTAAACGGGCTAATGATCCTGATACTAGTTCTTTTACTCTTTGTTTTAACATTCCACTAAAGATATCAATTATTTTTCCCTCTTCTTCATCGAAAGTAGCGTATTTTGCTATATCTTGCATAATCACTCTTATCTTATTACCTAAATCCTTAATACTACTTACCCTTAAGGATCCAATTTCTCTGGTGATGGATAGCTGGTCTTTCATTGCTTTGTAATGCTTCTTTACCCTCTGTTGACCTTCACTCCAGATAGTTGGTGGATTTGCATTCAGCAAGTACTTGGCTGCCCCTTGAATTTTCTGAATGTAAATAATTTGGAAGAAGTCATTTTCTTCTTCCCAATTTTCCTCCATTATATTATTTACTGCATCCATAAACGATGGCAATGTTTTTGTCCGTCCCTCAAACGGAGTTAAATACTGGATTTCTTTTCTATGGTTGTTCTTCGGCTCCGAGGATGATTATATTGAGGAGCAATCTGGGTCAGGGCTATTAAGCATTGGCTAATTTGATTAAAAACTTCCGGATCTGCCATTTTTTTTTCTTTGTCAAATAGCCTATTTTTTTGTGTTTTCAAATTGTTACCTTTAGCTAAATTGTGAATTTCACTTTCACAATAATCGAACAGAAACACAATTAATTAGTTTTTTATGACAAAAAAAAGTAACACTTTTTGTTTAGTTAATTTTAAAAGCAAATAACACAAGAAAAGAATTGTTTTTATTTTTTTTTGTTTATTGTTTTTTTTTATCATTGGATTCCTTTTGTTCTGATAGGAATCCTACCGACTGCGCCAGTAACAAATTTTGGATTTTAGGTTTAAAAACAAATAAAAGACAATTAAAAATAATATTTTAATTTATTGAACGAAATGAATGCTTAATAACCATGGAGGTCTTGCCTCTTCGAAGTCCAGACGCTAACTAGTTTAATGAAATATCAAGTGATCAAAATGCATTTGATATATTTGTGGGATATGCTGGATTAATCATATTTTTATAAATAAATTCTTAAAATAAGAAGTTTTTTATGTTCATGAGAATATTGTTATTTAGCGTATCCCATGAGCAATATTTGTTTATTAAAAATAAGAAGCTTTATTCTTTCTGTCATTCATAACTAACGTGACCATTTATTTTTTGACTCAAAACGGGACATTGGTTTATTTAGGTTAATTAACAGATAGTCAATATAAAAAAAAAAACATTTTTTTAAAGTTATTTATTTAGAAAAATTAGTTAGTTAAAGTTATATTTATATTTATCAGAGGAACAAATTTGCTTTAATATAGCTGGTGATTTTAAGTAAGAATGAAACTCTTGGCACGTTTTTTTTATATTCACCTTAATTATCAACATCGCCTTTAGAACTGAAATTTGTAACTAGGTCTTCTCAGATGGCCACAATTTGTTCATCATAGAAAATACTATTTCTACTGCAGCATTTGTAGCAGGCAAACATAAAATATATTCAATTAAAATAGAAAAGTTTTCATGCTTAAAATTGTTAGCTTGAAGGTGTTTGAATTCTTCCACCCTACGAGTTTCCTTGAAACATTTAGATTATTCCATTCGGTTACTTTCTGCGATGTAATGTAGTTACAAATTAACGAAAATTCCTCAAAAACTTTATTACAGTCAATATATTCCTTTTCAATTAATACATCCAGAGATTTTTGAACGTCTAGCTCGAACGAATAGCTCCATTTCTTTGGTAAGAAAGCACGTCCACTGTTCCAGATATTCTCAGCTTGTTTGATAAAATTCTGTAGCCGCCCTTTTCACAAACTCTTCATCTATGTCAGTAATATTATCTTTCGATTTCGCTATTAATTGACGGACCATAAATGGAAGAAACTGATTGGTCTCTTTCTGAGTCAAATTGTCTTTTAATTGATTGATTTCTTTTGTAGCTCAATTGCGGATACAGTCTGACCTTCCAGTTTCAATACAGCTTGATGAAAACTTGCAGACTGAGCGTGTAAAAAATAAAGCCACCATTCGGATGTCGGATCTTCAAAAAAGTTTTTTAGTAACAGGGGATATTTTTCAATACTCAAAGAGTAGTTTTTCAATGGCTGATACATTTTTAAAACCCTTTCCAAGGCAGACATAAGAGCAAGCCATCTAGTTTTACTATAGCCTGTCTGCAGCAGATTTTTTTGCATTATGAATTACATGGGCTCCATATCCAATACTTATCAATGGCTTTTTCAGTGATGATTGTAATTTCGGTAACACATGACGTCCGACCGGCTCGACTACTCAAATTTTTACTCGGTTTCAAAAAACGGGACAATTTTGCATCCCAGAGCTCCTTTCGGGGACACCGGGACACGTAACTCTAAAAAGGGACAGTCCCGTTCAAAACGGGACGTCTGGTCACGTTATTCATAACCCGCGTTACTTATCTTGCTCTCGATCACGTATTTCTTATAAGTCATGTAAAATATTTATGATTCCCATTGCTTATGTCTCAAGTGTAATAAAAACTGATACTTGAGACATAAGCAATAGTTTCTAGAAAATTTTATCTCCCCAGGACTTCTTATCTTAAGGATAGAAGTGGTTTCAAATTTTGTTTATTAAAATTTTTGTTTACTAAAATTTTTGTTTATTCTTCAAATTGGAGTAACTTGAGGCGTAAACAAAAATTGTCAGAGAGGAAATTTATTAATTAATAAAAGAGAAAAAAAGGAAACAAAAATTGTTTTGAATAATGTGTTCTTAAATACTTAACCTCTCCGATGAATTACGAGCATCCCTCACACTTGTAGCCCTACAACTGTAGGGCGCAGTTAAATTAGTTCTTCAAACAATAATCAGGCCATCTCTTTCCATATCTAATCTCTATCAATCCCGAAAATTTAAACAGGGGACCCATCTGCATCTTAGCATCTCCATCTTCCGGTGCTTAAGGCAACAATAACATCTAGAGGGCATAGTTAATATGGTGCCGCAAGCAATCGTCAAAGCGCCTTGATCATAGTAATTTGATGAGTTAAGAGATGTTGAAAATAGTTCCAGTTTTCATATAATCATAGTAATAGAATATAAAATAAGTTTTTGAACTTTCTATTATTTTGATTTTTAAGTTGTTTCAGGGGAATTTTAAAAACATTAATTAATTTTTTAAGCATGCAAGTGCATACATGAATCGAACAGTATATGCTAAAATAAGGACTGTTTTGTCACATTCCACATTTCGCATTTCTGTGTAAAATTGCACAAAATTTAATTTGTTCTTTATTGCACTATATTTAGTTTGTTTTTTATTGCACTAGCATTTTGTGCAGTTTTGTGCTATTCTTGATGAGTTATTCCAATACCAACCCAAACTTTATTAGCAAAGATACGTAAAGTATGGGATTACGGGTAAGGAGTATAAACAATTCATGGAAAGCTGATATGTTAAGGAAAAACCAGAATTTTTCAAGGATCCATAGATAATTATATGATATATGCTAATGCTTGTATATAACAACAATCTGGCATGTATAGAAAATATGTTTAAAAAGTAACTATACATGATTTTGTTATCTAGGTATATATTTCATAAGAAAAACAAGACCTTTGTTGTTGATACTTATTGCATATTTTACCATTACTCATTTGATTTTCTTTTAATTTTACATAGCAATTGAAAATAGGGTATTTTTAATTTTTATTCAGTAAAAATAAAAATAATAATGTGAAATTCATACATTATACTTTGATCAAATCTATTTGATCAGTTGAGGATCTCATATTGAGTGAATATATGAGCAAAATTTGCTTAACTTCCATCAAATAACTTTGACACTTTGATTGGATTGGTCAAGGGTGCCCTTTAGTCTTATTCTACCTTTCAGACTTGTCTACTATGAAATCATTATTAATCTTTTATAGATTTAAACAAATATAACTATCATTGGGTGGTGACACACGAGTTATCATGACATGCATAACATTTCAGTGGCAGCTCTTCTATTAGCTGACACACGAGGATGCATAAGTCAAATTTCAGAAAGTGTACATATAGAGTCATTAATGTGTGCGAGTTACATTGTATATGCAACCTGATCCTAAAGGAATGTCTGATTTGATTCCCACAGACCAACCTATGTCGTGGTAAGCAGATTCGACTTCCTCTAGAGTCCAGACGAAGAAAAACAAAACGATCAGGCTACTGATAATGAAAAAATAAAGTGTAAGCAAATAATAAAATTCAATTTAGAATAAGAAAAGCATTTTATAGGAGAGTCTTGATATAGCCTTCAGAAAAGAAGGTTGTGCTGTAATAAAAGAATATTGTAGTTTAATAAAATTAGTGTTCTTTGATGTATTTTGAGTTTATGTTAATTACTTAAATTTAATAAATAAAAATTGGGTTTTATGAACATAATAACAAAAAAATTGTGACTCTGTTTATTGAAATAAATAACATTTTGTTATATAAAAATAACAAAAATTAAAGTGGCGCAGTCGGTAGGATCCTGTCTAGTAAGAATAGGATCCAGAGATACGAACCTTGGTTTTTTTTTCAAAGTGTGAAACACAGTAGTTCAAAGTAAAATTTAGTGTTCTACGAAGAAACAAGCACACCGAAGAAACCTACACAAAATAAACAGAAAATAAAAATATTACACAATCGGAGAATGGCTCAACTCAGTGTAATGGAACAGTGCTTGGCAATGTTGACAAATATTGCTAGCCAACAAAATCAACAGACAACTCTAAGGAGTAGGATCGAGAAGGAAATACGATACCTACCAACCTTCGAAGGAAGACCTGGAACATTACCAGCCTTTATCACATCAATGGAAAGAGCACTTCAGTACTACGAAAATCAAGCGCCTCAAGGTTTCACCGTCATCTATAATGAAAAAATACAGGGAGCAGCAAAAAACTACTTGGAAGCATCAGCACCAACAACGTGGGAGGAGTGTAAAACAAAATTAAAAGTGCAGTACAAACCAACCAAGGACGAAAGACAAATTTCCAGCGAAATTAGTAAGCTCAGGGTAAGTTCTATTTTAGAATTAAGTGATAAAATAAGAATTTTTGTATCAGATATGTCGGAATGTGCCATTTTTAGTGAATATCGAAAGCAAATTTTAAATAATTTAAGTAGTGTGTTAGTCTCAAAAATTAAAGAGATAATCGCAGATCCCTTAGCGGCAGAAATTTATAACAAATATAGATTAGAAGAAATTAGAGAAATCTTAAATAAATATGTAGGTCAAGATGTATACAATTTACGTAAAACCTTTATACAAAAAGACAGAGATAGACCAATGGTAACAAAATTTAATCCAAAGTATACAAGTAACACACAAAATCGAGAACAATTTAACCAAAACACTAATTACAAGTATTTAAACAATTACCACGGTCGTAATTACTAGTCCCCGAATCAATAGGGATATTTTCGAAGGGATAATTTTAGGGATAATTCAGGGCAATTGCGGCAAAACGGTAGAGGAAATTTTAATAACAGTGGGCAGTGGAGAAATTCAACGCAAAACAAGTATAATGGCAATCGACCCCAACCGATGGAGGTTGATGCAATTCACACAAAAAATAGTGAAAAACAATTGGTCAATGAGGAGTTTTTTACAAATTAGCCTCGGACAACACTAAAATTTTTATTACAGTAACATTAAAAGAAAAAAAATTCCTGGCGTTAATAGTTACTGGTTCCACAATCAGTCTACTTAACAGCCGAACAGTAGACAAATTATATTACACAAAAATACCAGGAGATAATATACAAATTAATACAATAGAAGGACAAATACGGAGAAATACGGAGTATATAAAAACCAAATGCCGGAAAATTCTAGAATGCGGTGGGTTAAAATTTATTTAGATAAAAGCTACGATATGTTAATAGGGATGGACTGGATAAAAAGTAATGTAGAAGTGTTAGATATGATAAATAGAGAAATAATATTAACAAACAAAGTAAAAATACCATTTATTAGCAAAATTGTAGAAGAGGAAGTACACATGTTAGAAGAGAGTGAATTAGGAAACATCAAAGTAGACCACTTAAATGAACAAGAAAAGTACAGGATAACAAAATTACTGGAAAGACATAAGAAGTTAATATTCAAAGAAGGGGATATATTAACTAACACTAAGAGTATAGTACATGAAATTAAAACAATCATTAATGAGCAAGTCAATTCAAAAATGTTCCGCTACCCACCTTTGCAAGAGAAAGAAATGAGAAAGCAAATCACAGATCTAGAGAAACAGGGAATAATAAGAAAGAGTTATAGTCGTTATTGTTCAAGAGCCTTTGTAATTCCCAAGAAAAAAGACAATTCTGGGGTGCAAAAGTATCGAATGGTAATTGACTATAGAAAATTAAACCAAATTACAATTGACGACAAGTATCCACTTCCTAATATAGAAAGTATATTGGACAAGTTGGGGAAAACGCAATATTTTAGTTCTCTGGATTTAGCAAAAGGATATCACCAAAAAACTGCTTTTTTATCACCATCTGGTTTGTATAAATTTGTGAGAATGTCTTTTGGTTTGAAAAACGCCCCAGCGACTTTTCAACGTCTGATTAATGAAATTTTAAGAGAATACATAAATAAAATTTGTGTAGTCTATTTGGATGACATATTAGTATTTTCAACCACTTTAGAAGAACATTTAAGCTCATTAGAAAAGATTTTTAAATGTCTAACTGAGAATAATCTAAAAATTCAAGCAGATAAGTGTAGCTTTATGAATAGAGAGACAGAGTTTTTAGGTCATTTACTGACAAAAGAAGGAATTAAACCAAACTCAAATAAAATAGGTGATATAATAAAAGTAGTATTACCCAAAACCGAAAGACAATTAAAAAGTTTTTTAGGAATGACGGGATTCTATCGTAAGTTCATCAAAGATTATGCCAAGGAGGCATATCCATTAATAAAATATCTGAAAAAAGATGCAAAAATCAATACGAAAGACCCACAGTATATAGAAGCATTTGAAAATTTAAAATTACTTTTAACATCTCACCCAATTTTAAAATTTCCGAACTATGAAAGACAATTCGTGGTTACAACAGACGCAAGCGATTATGCAATTGGGGCAGTACTTACCCAAGATAGTCACCCAATATGTTACGTTTCCAGAACATTAAACGATCATGAGAAGAATTATAGCGTAACCGATAAAGAGTTTCCCGCGATTGTATATTCAGTAAATTATTTCAGACCATATCTATATGGACAAAAATTTAAAATAATAACAGATCATGCACCAATCAAATATCTAACGTCGAAATATAAAGGGAAAGAGTTTTCACAGCGAAAACAACGATGGATCCTCAAATTACAAGAGTATAACTTCGAAATAGAATATTTGCAAGGAAAACAAAATAAAGTGGCTGACTTTTTAAGTAGAATAGAAAATAGCCAGTCTGACACCAATCATTCAGTGGAGGAACAATTACTAGATCATATTAGTATAAGAGAGGAGATTGTAAACAAATATAGGATTCAACTAATATTAAAATACAATCCCACTAAAGAATTCAAAATTTTACATAACAGAAAAATAATTGAAATAAATCCCCAAATGAAAAAAGAACAAATGAAAAAATTATTAAAAAAGTATATTAATCAAGGAAGAATAGGAATATATTCAGAAGTTAGTGATAAGGACTATAGCAAAGTTCAACAATGCATTATAGAGCTTTTTGCACACGAAAAGAAAATAAAATTTATACGATCATCACAAAGAGCACAAGAACTGGAAAACGAAGAAGAATGCCATCGTCAAATATCATTATATCACACTAAGGAATCATTACATAGCGGTATTATTGAAGCTTACAAAACTCTAAAATTCAAGATCTATTATCCAAAACTACAAGAACACATCCAATTAGTAGTTTATAACTGCGAAAAATGTCAACAGATAAAATATGACAGAAAACCTATCAAACCGAAACTAAAAATTACTGAAACACCCAATAGTAAGAATGAAATCGTACATTTAGATATATTTCCTTACAAAAAACAAACCTTCGTAACTATCATTGACAAATTAACGAAGTTTGCAGTGATATATTTAATCAATGACAGAAATTGGGTAAAAAAGATTGCAATAATAGCAATGTATATAGCTGCTTTCGGGAAACCAAAAAAGGTAATTATGGACAATGAATTCCATTCAGAACAAATGAAAAGATATCTGCAGGAAAATAAAATAGAGGTACATTGGACCAAACCAAATAGCCATACTGGCAATGCAGATGTGGAGAGGTTACATTCCACGTTAATAGAAAAACTGCAAGCGATTGAGGAGGAAATTCCATTAGAACATAAAATGCAGAAAGCCATAGTGAATTATAATAATAGATATCACTCTACGATAGAGATGACACCCAAAGAAGCACATAATTTAGTAGATTTTTCAAAAATTACACAAAAAATAAAAAGTAAGAAAACGAAATACATCGATAAGCTAAATAGAACCAAGGAAAATTACCAAGAACGTAGAATAGAGGGGTTTATTAAGAACTATAAAAGAGTAAGGCACAAAGACCAACCCTATTTCCGAAAGTATCCTTTTGCAAATGTACATGTTACAAACATTAAAAGACAATATAAATTTTCAGGTTATGTTAACAATAATACTAATGATGAGTCCAGCCCAAGGATTATTACAGGTACATCCAATACAAGAAGAGGGAGGTTATATAAAAATTAGATTAAATGAAGTAGAGATATGTAATGAAACCGATACCATTCTACATATAATAGACATTCGAGAAATGACAGAAATCCTTGAAATATTAGAGCGCAATATTGAGCACTTAAAAACAGAATATAGATTAGAACTAAAAACAGAGATTGGGATTATCAAATCTAAATTACGAACAATTCAAAACCCTGTAAGAACAAAAAGAGGATTAATTAACGTGGTGGGTACAGCGAGCAAGTGGTTATTTGGAACGATGGACGATTCAAACAGACAAGAAATTATAGAACACCTAAAGATCATAGAAGAAAATAACCACAATGCTATTCAAAATTTAAATAGGTAAATTAAAATAAATGAACAACTAGATAAAACCCTAAGAAACTTAAAGATAGTAATAGAAAAAGATACAGAGAAAATATTAGAAGCGGCTAATGATACAAACGAACAGTTAAAAGAAAGTTTTAATAAAGTTATAATAAAGTTATATTTTTAGACCAAGAAACTAAATTAAGATATTTTGAAAATAAATTAAATCAAATTCTGGATAATATATTAGCAACCAAAAATAATATAATTTACCCAAGTGTACTAACAGTAGAAGAATTAGAAACATATAGAATAGATTTCCATAAACTAAGACTATTAAAAGCCGGAGTAATCAAATACAATGACCAATTACTGATTTTCGCTATAAAAATACCAAAAAATTTTGTTATGACAGACTTACAATTAATCAGACCTATACCGAATTTCGAAGGACTAGAAATTGACGAACAAGACGAACTTGTTGTTCAAATATTAGGCAATAGCTATACTTATGCGAACGATGTTATGTTAAAAAATTTAAAAATAAGTAAAAATTGTATATTCTTAGGAAAATGTAATATGAAGTATAACAATGTAACTAGTATAGAAGAAATAGATGATGAAACAATTATAGTAAAAAATATGTATAAGGATATTATGCACCAAAACTGTGACAGTAGGAAAATAAATCTTACTGGAAATTATTTAATTAATTTTAACAATTGTACTGTGGGAATAAGAAACAAAAAATTCCTTAATAAAAAGGTAACCATTCTAGATAAGTTCGTTTACCCATCGATTGAAAATTATAATATTAAGGTAAAACCTATAAATTTAAATAAAATAAATATGGAAAATATTGAAAACATAAAAGCAATTAAAGAATTGAAATATCATAAAAAAGTAATGTATGGGACTAATGTAGGCCTAACTGTTATAGTAGTATTAAGTATAATAGGGTTATTAATATATAAAATGGTTAATAAAAATAGAATTAAAGTTAAAATTGAAAATAATAGTATGAAGCCGGAGGCTTCTGAGTCGAAGGGAGGAGAAGTTACATTGTATATGCAACCTGATCCTAAAGGAATGTCTGATTTGATAACCACAGACCAACCTATGTCGTGGTAAGCAGATTCGACTTCCTCTAGAGTCCAGACGAAGAAAAACAAAACAATCAGGCTACTGATAATGAAAAAATAAAGTGTAAGCAAATAATAAAATTCAATTTAGAATAAGAAAAGCATTTTTAGGAGAGTCTTGAGATAGCCTTCAGAAAAGAAGGTTGTGCTGTAATAAAAAAATATTGTAGTTTAATAAAATTAGTGTTCTTTGATGTATTTTGAGTTTATGTTAATTACTTAAATTTAATAAATAAAAATTGGGTTTTATGAACATAATAACAAAAAAGCTGTGACTCTGTTTATTGAAATAAATAACATTTTCTTTTATGGCACTGGACTTTTTGAAGAGCTCCCGTTTTTATTTTCTTATTTTACTTAATTAACCCTTATTATAACCTTAATTTCTAATTTTGAATAATGAGGGATGTAAAATGTGAAAACAACATTTGTATGTATAAGTAAAACTGCCCGAAAATCCACTTAAATATAAGATTCTTTTATAATTTCGGAAAGCGGCTACAAACTCCCTGCACTTTATATATCTTGCCCGTAGCTTTGAAAAGATGCGCATGACATGACAACTCGTGTGTCACAACCCATTAGTATCTAATAAAGCACTGAATATACTCTTTCTAAGTATTAAATGCAAACTTTGTTCAATTCTGCCAACATATTCCACATTTCTTTATAGGGTGTTTACACTGTCACTCCGAACATGGTTTCTATAATACCGTTGCATGTTTTGTATGAAAATTTGAGACGAAACTACTTTGGCAGTGTGTTCTCATACTATTTAGTGGAGATGGTATGTATTATATTTGTTCCAATTTGAGCACATTTATTTAAATCAGGTATCGGGGCTATTTACATTAGGCCAGCATCTGTCAAATCTGATTCGGAAATTTTCCCCTATAAATATCCCTCCACTAAAATATGTGAATATGTGGTGGTAAAATATTACAGACGACGTATATATAAAAATGTGTATTAGTAAGATGCAAAGCAAGAAGCAGAAATATTTCTGCCTCAGGGCTAAAATTTTTTCGGAAATTTCAAATCCTCGTTTTACCTTTCACCTCCGCTTACCACAGAAATCGACAGATACTGGCCTAATGTAAATACCCCCATCAAAATCGTATTTATATATATTATTTATTTCATATATTTTAACACAGGCAATTATTGCTGTAATTATTACACTAATTATTAGAAAATTTATTAGGGTTGTTTTTACCTTTTTAGCAAGTTTGTTTTATTGAAGTAGTTTTTCTGAGAATTATTTAAGCATTTCTATGTATCATAATCGTTATGTTGATTACTTCAAAGATTTTGCAACTTCCATAAGGATTTTTTACATTCACTCCATAAGTTTTAAATTAGAATAAAGGTGAAAGATATTGGTTGTAAGGAAATAATTCAGTGTTGAACTTATATAAGGAAGGACAAATTTGGGTAAGCAATTTTATATTAAAATAAACGCTTGTGCTATGTTTTATTTATGTATTTTTTAGACAAAATGACTGATGCTCAAAGAGGAAAACGTCCGACACAAGAACAAAAAATCATTTATTGAATTTTTTGGAATTACATATTGATTTTGCGAATGATAGGTCCAAAATGTTTCCTATAATATACATATAATAATTAGTTAAATTTCATTTAGAATAAATAAAAACTACCTTTATAATAATGTACCTATAAAATATTACTAAATAACTTATAGCTGTCAATTGTCATATTGACTTCAAAAATACTTATTACTAAATATATAATTTATAGTAATAATAACATGAAGTTGAACTTTTAATAAAAAATGATTAATTATGAAAACTTTAAACTTTTGATATCATAATGAATAGCACTGTTATTTTATGCTGTAATCTTTCGTTTCATGCTATTAAAAATGTATGAAGCTGTCATTATGTCCTCGTAAACACATAATTTACTCGGACATTGCACCGGACCTTCAGATTGGTCCGCGGACATTGCTGTAGACGAATTAAATATTCCGGACATAGTTAAGCTTACATGTGTGGGTAACTTCAATATAAAAAACGCACAAATGTATACACTTATTCTATGCATGAAAAGCTTTTTCAGGGGAATTTCCATTTCATGCCCGACGTTTCATGGAATGTCCCCTAAAAAGATCATTTTTGTTCATTTTATAAAAATCAAAAATTTTGTATATTTTATATGAATACTTACATGATTTTCTTGAAGTGCACTTGAAATGCACTTAAAATGCGTGCATTTTTTTTGTAGGAAAATTTCTTTTCAAAATAAACAAATTAAAAAATTTAAAATTATTTTATTTGAGACCCTTAATAAAATTTTATTACATATTATATACTTTTTTTCTTTTCTTTTAACTGAATCTTAGTTTTAGTTTTGAACGTAAAATAAAATAATTACAAATAATTCAATTATTTTAATAATAACATAAAATTATACCTTTTTTGCTATTTTCATGTGTTTTAATTTTTTAGTCTGAGTTTTGAACCTAAAATAAAATAATTACAAATAATTTGATTAAATATACTTACCTTTTATAAAATTATACACTTTTTTGTGTTTTATTTGTTTTTTTTTTTATAATTACTACACTTTTCTATATTAAAATTAATTAATTATAACACAACACAATTATTTGAATTTCACAGCACTAAAGGTGCAAACACAATGAACGCGGCGGGCAAGTGGAACGCATTTTCATTCGGAATTACGAAATGCAGCTATATAAGATCCCATAGCTGTGACAGCTGTCACCGCTTGCCCGCCGCAAACCGCGTTCATTGTGTTTGGCCTTAAAATTATGGAATACATAACCTAACATAAATTCTAAATGTCAAATGTTGACTACAAATCAACGCGCATGCTCTATACACATTATGTACATATATGAAATTCGTATGTTTCATATCATATATGTGAAAATGGTAAAAGTTTTATTTAAAGCTTTTACACCAATTGAATACGTGTGCCAGCGCATTCCATTTGGCATTCACACGGGATACTTTGGAATGCTCTTTTTATCACTCGCCTGGGAAGGACATTCCGAATTTCCCGCTGGGAATTTATAGAGTGTGTTTTTTTAATCAATCCACTTGGGTTATAGTTTAACCCAGGGAAGTGTTCATAAACTAAACGAAAGTTATGTCGAATGTCAAGTTAGTTGCCAATTTTTGATTCGGTAAAATTTTTGCTTGCAATTATTATTTACAATTTGTATTTAATCCTGAAAATAAAATATAATTAAAAATCAAAATTAAATAGAAAAATGGCCTGTTCAGGAGGTAATGATTCTTTTTTTTATTTTAAATATTGTACATGTATTTTATTTTCAGTATTAAATACAAACTGTAAATAATAATTGCAAACAAAAATTTTACCGAAACAAAAATTGGCAGGGGGTTTCACACCATGAGACATGTCCACTGGAAATTGCTCCGTCTCCTTGTGAAAAAGTTTTTTTGAGGTTATATAGGACAAAATAATCATGTCCCATTGTTTTTTTTATCGGACGAAAAAGATCCGCCAGGTTAGCCAATTGATATACTAAAAAGAGGGGAACTAATATGACATTGACATTATTGGCATGTGCTTGAATTTTTTAGAAAGAATATTTTGAGGTGAGTTTTGTGCCATGCACTTGCATTGATTGATACATATAATAATACAAAATATTGTGCGTCATAGAGACATTAATTAGTGACTTTTTTCTTTTGACTATGAGCAGAGGATTAAGATGGTTAAATGTCTTAAGTGAATTCCAGTTCGCCTAATTAATTTAATATTTAACATTAAATAACACATTAGCTTATCATTTCCTTCTCTGGTGAACTATTTAAAATTAAAACCATCAGTGGATGATTCGATCAAAAATTGATAAAGCCCGATTGAAATTTCAAACACATGGTGAATTTAACATGCTACATTTATAGTAAAATAGCTTAGCGTGTAGCGTCATTGACGCCATCTTGCTTTTGCCTATTGCTACATGTGCTTTACTGCCCATGCACATTAGTGTCAACACTGATAAAATTAAATTAAAAGGAAAAAAAAAAAAAAAAAAAATAAAGCAGTGAAATTAAATAAATCAAAGTATAACAATCAGCATTGTGGAGTCACGTACCATTTTCTTAAAACATTTGGGTCTAAATCGTACCACTGCACCATTAGGCTGCTGCACTCAACGTAAATAATACACGTGAATCGTGGCTCTGGTCAAATACACTTTAAGTTGGAAAGAGTGTCATCTAGGCTTAAATTTTTTCTTTTGCACTTAATTTCTTGCATATATTTTTACATTTACTTTTACATACTTACTTAATTTTAGGCATATTATACGATACTTATTTCATCTAAACATTAGGATTAGGTTTCCGGCCGATTGATTGGGCATGCTTGTATTTTCTTGTATTTTGTTGAGTATTACTCGACTGGGTTTAGTTTGAATTGATTCACGCTTTAATGCCGAAAAAACCTAGGAGTAACTCCGGACAGGTCACACCGACCACTTCGTTTTCCTTGACTGCAGTCAATAATGACTCGAGCTCGGGCCACAACAGAAGTCAGAATAGCGTCACCTATAATCCTAGAAATCTCTTAAATTCTTTGATTAATAAGACCCCTAGTCATTCTTATAGAACTAGGGCAAACCTACGATCTCAAACTAACTCGATAATCAATGCAAATAAATCTCCCTCGAGTATGGGGAGCAAAAATAGTCCTTTTGAAGATTTAGCAAAAGTTGCTTCTTTTAAGCTATTGAATAGCCCGTCAGTATCACAAATTGACGCTGGGATTCACGCTGAGCATGACTATGCAAACAATCGGAGAAATTCATTCAATGGACTAGATGAAGTAAATTTGGATCTTGAGGAAGCCGCAATTAACTCGACTGTCCCGGGTAGGAATATACGAGCTAGTCAAATAAATTCAGGTTTATCTCACGCGAGTAACAAATCGGATACTGTTATGGAAGTCAGATGCCCACCAATAATTGTCTCGGGATTGGACCACTCGGTTATACGTAGTAAGCTCAGGCAGCTCTCGGACAAAGATCAAAGGTTCTGGCTCAAGATAATAGCCAGAGACAAACTATCTATTAATACTAACTCCAATGAGCTGCATTCTCGCTGTATGGGTTGGTTGAAGGATATCAAAGCTTTAGCTCATTCATTTTGTCCTTCAGATAAAAGGAAAAACGCGATTTTAGCTAAAGGAATTAATTATAACGAATCAACGGATGATATTCTTTCAGATCTTCAAGCTCAATGTCCGAACACAAAAATTCTAAAGGTTAGCAACTTCATTACGGCTAGATCCAAGAAAAATGGTTACAAATTAAATGCCTTTGTGATTCAAACTGATGAGGGCCAAAAACTGGAGGAAATTAAAAACGTCAGTTTCATATTGCACCAAAAAGTATCCTGGGAGAAGTTATTTAAGCGTTCGATCACAAGATGCTACAACTGTCAGAACTTTGGTCACACGGCTAATTTCTGTTGTTCCGAAACCATTTGTATGTTATGTGCCGACCATCACTCAGGTTTGACCTGTCCCCTTCTTGCGGAAAATAATACATCAGACTTCTCGACTATTAACCCCGGTTTATTGAAATGTGCCAACTGTAACTCTACTGGTCATGCTGCTAATTCTCCGCAGTGCACGGAATTCAAAAGGTATGTCATTAAGCAGCAACAGCTCAAAGAGAAAATCAATGCCCGCAGGGAGCACATGCTTTCTAAAAACAAAAATTTCCTCGCCTCTGCCAACAGAACCGTCTCTCCTCATCTCTCTTTTGCGGATGCTGCCAGGTCATCCTTAGTGGAAAATTTAGAACGTGATACACTACAGACTCTTGCCTCTAAATCAAACCCTATTAAGGAATTTGCTCACGAAATATACTCGTTGTTTGGAATGAGTATGAAAAAACTTTTCTCAGATATTAATGAGATTTTAACTAATCTCAGAAAGTGTTCCTCTAAATTGGATAAAGTTGCTCTGATTTTCGAATTCATCGCTTCCTTCGGAGATACCATTTCAGCACCGTAATGAATAACTCACTCAATATTATAGCGCTTAATGTGAACTCGGTCATTGCCATGGATCGTAGGTTAATAGTACAAGACATAATTAATTCGCAACGGCCTTTAGCCACATTTCTCTCTGAGACGAGATTAACTTCGAAACATTCTCTAAAATTAGATAACCTTAAATGTTTCAGAAATGACAACCACAGGGGTACAGCCATCATCGTCTCTGACTCGCTGAAAACTAAGAATATTAGTTTTATACCTGAATACTTCTCAGCCACTGTCATATTGGCCTATCTAAATATCAACGGAGCAGTACGGAAAATTTTGCTAGCTGCTATATACTTACCAGGTGGATGTGACCCTAGAATGATCGGAGAACTTAACCAACTACTAGAACTTTCTAAAGAAGCAGACTACTACATTTGGGGAGGTGACTTAAACGCTAGAGACCCATTCTGGGGGGATAAAGTTACTAATTCTAACGGGAAACTCATTGCTAAATGGCTAGCTGATGATGCACTTACCGAATGCAAAATGGTCTCTCCGGACAAACCTTCCTTTCCGAGAGCTGGCTCTTTTCTCGATCTCTTTCTCATTTCTCCAGTTTGGTTCGATGTCTTTCTTTATCCCAACAGCTGTGTGAATTGCCATACGTTTTCTGGTCTATCGGACCATTTAGGTATCAAGCTCAGCATAACGACTGATAACTCACCACAAGTGGATTCGCCTGTTCAAATCTTTCACCTCAACAACATTAACTGGAAGAAGTTTAATAAGAGATTAACCGATCTGTCCGCTAATCTAGTTAGCAACCTTTAAACCTACTCCATGGAAGAAATTGATGCCAAAATCAGGCACTTTGCAATTATAACTCAAAAGGTGGTGCGCGAGTTCTCTAAACCTCGTTTACCTTCTATCAAAGGGTATATGGACTTTGTCAGTCCTTTCACATTTAAGCTCATCTCATCAAGGAAATCTTGGTGTAACAAACTACATAATTACTACAAAAAGCATCTCAATACAACGGATCCCTTCTATATAGCGTTGAAGAGCCAGATAGACAGATTGTCTAAGTTAATAAGAGAGAATACAAAAAAAGATCTGAACTCGCATTTCCAAAATAGAATTAAATTGATCCAGCCGGGACCGGGAGTGTGGAGGGAGATCGATAACCTGACAGGGCGTCATTCCGCTAAAAGAGCTAAATTTAGCTTCTCGGATCTAACTGTTAACAATGTTACAGCACATACCACCACTCAGAAAGTTGAAGCATTTAAAAATCATTTCGGTTCAATTTTTAGAGATAGCAATAGCAGTAACGACATAACGATTAACTCGGAAGCTACCTTGCTCACCCAGTCTATCAACGCTTCCCATGATGATCCATTGTTGATCTTCTCGTCTCATACACCTTCAGACAGTCACTCCCTTAATTTTCCATTTTGTACACCGGAAGAGGTCTACGGGACGCTCTGTCGACTTAAACCGAAAACCTCATTTGGGTTGGACAATATGTCTAACAAACTTCTAAAAAACTGTGCCCCAGCTATGGGCAGATTTCTTACTATAATCTTCAATAATTGCCTAAATATCGGGTATTTCCCTAACGAATGGAAAATCGCGAAAATGGTACCTTTACATAAAAAGGGTCCGACCTCAGATTTAAAAAATTATAGGCCCATTTCGATGCTCCCTAATCTGGGGAAAGTGTTTGAGAAAATTATTAAGAGCAGGCTTACAGACTTTTTCTCCTCTCGAGAGCTTATACCATGGAACCAGTTTGGGTTTCGGGAAGCTCACTCTACCACACATTCACTTTTGGCCATGGGGAACACCATAGTTCACAATCTTAGGAACAAAAATTGTACTATAATGTTGGAATTAGATCTCGAGAAGGCTTTTGACAAAATATGGAATAAGGGTATCATTCTCAAACTGCACAGATCTAGCTGTCCACCGCCACTTTTAAAGGTGGTTAATAGTTTCCTGACCAGGAGATATTTTAGAGTTGGTATTAGTAATATACTGTCAGATCTGGTGGAAGTAAACTCTGGAGTCCCGCAAGGGTCGGTCCTAGGCCCAATGCTTTTTACTTTTGCTTTGCACGACTTCCCCTTTCATTCTACTGACCCAAATAGCCTTCAAGCTTTTATTTATGCAGATGATATAGTTATTACCACTAGTGCGACCCGACCCTCCATTGCATTGGAATCACTTAATGCTATTAAACCTACTCTCGAATGTTACCTCCTGAACTGGGGACTTAAATTGAACACTGACAAATGTAAATTACTTGTGATTCGTAACGCTAGCGGTATATGCCACAGGTCATGTATTAGAGATACCAAAGAGATAAACTTCTACTTAATGAATAACAGAATTAAACTACACAAAACCACCACGGCTCTGGGTGTTCATATCAATGAAAGGTTTGGGTTTAATTATCACGCATCCTGCACTCTTAACAAAGCTAAAATAGCAGTTAGATTAATATATAGCGCTTTTTCTTCCCCCTTCTGGTCATTCAAAACTAAACTTCTTCTATATAAAGCTATCATTAGACCAATCATGGGATATGCATTTCCCTTTTGGTTCAGCATATCGCCTACCTATGCCAAAAAGTTTGAAATTCTTGAAAGATCACTTCTCAGATTAATAACAGGACTTAATCGTAAACCCAATAGGAAATTCTATTCTAACAATCGACTTTATAACACCGCGAAAATAACCCCTGTTCTGAGCTATCTTCTTAGACTGGGTGTGAAAACACTAAGTAAAATATCATGGCATCCCAACACAACACTCAAAAATATATGCTTAGAGAACTCTGGGTCTTCGCTGAAAGACAACTACTACCTTTCACCTTTTAATATTTTACATGATGATTCTAGGGAAGAGCTTAACCTTTTAGATGAAGCAACTGATAGTGTGGAGACTCCTCCCTTCTACAGTAAGTCCAATCGCATTAACTATAGGGCTTAATATTAACTATGTCATTCTCCTGCAGTACGAGCATGCCTTAGTCGATTTACCGGAACTAGATGGTTCTAATTTTAAGAAACGGGCATTTTGCGAGAATTGTACATTGTCTTCTTGTAAATAATTTTAATCCGATTTGTACACTTTTTAAATGTTTTCTAGGATTTATGGCAATATAAGTTAAGATAAAGGAATAAGATAAAAATAAAAAAATAATAGTAATAATAAAAAAAAAAAAAAAAAAAAAACTTGGAATTGAAAGATAAGCAAAGTTTTGTATATACTTAATCTTGTTGTTTAATAACTTTAGTCGATTGCTTATATAGTATTATAGTTGGTAAGATTTCGTAGTTGTTAAGTTTAGTATTAAGTTTCTTGTACCTAGTCAACTGTTTTGAAACTAGTTACTATACATACCATACTTACTGTATGTTCACACTTAGTTGGTATTATTAGCAGAATATTTGTACTCAGTAGATGATATACGTCAAATTTCAATTGAACTTTAATGTATAATTACTTCCCAGTAGGAAATGTCTTGCTAGACACATCCAAGTGCCTTTGATGTTTTGACCAGCATAACCCCAGGCATATGCATGCAACCACAGCGGTTTTTAACATGGGCATCTCCGCAGGTGACCAGCAAGCTCTAACACAAGTGAAATAAAAGTGCCTATGTGGTAATGTGGCTATACTAACACATATATGCGTAGCTGTTAATGGTATGTGTGTAGCACACAGAGTGCTTATATAAATATATATATATTAAAAAAAATGAAAAATAATAATTAATATCTAATTTATTTATTTTATATTTTTATAAATTTTTGAAATACATTAATTTTTTTATTTGATGTTTTCTTTTTGACTTAAAATGAGTTTTACAGTTTCTTAATTTCAGATTATTGTTTTTCCACTATATTTTCTGAGTAAGAGCCCATTAGTTTTCTTTTACTGTTTCGTGGAAAATGTATATGACTTCAAATTGTCTCTCTGAAAAGATGAACCAATTGCAATAGAAAAAATATTAAACAAAATAATGTGCTTACCATATAAAAAGAGATATGTCTGTATCCCGATAATCCATCATTTTCAATCATAGCAATTTTATTTGAAAAATAATTTTATTCTTCAGGATCCTTTTCAATATCACCAAGTCAATAAAAATGGACGCTGCAAATATTGGTAAGATTCAAGATTTAATAATTGAAATTCAATGAAATTTTATATGCACAAATTTTATTTCACAAACACGCCATATATCTTAACCAAAAATGTCACTTTTTTACTCACACCATCAAAAATGCGCTTTACCAATATATATAAGCCCAGTCTTTAGAGCGTATAATATATAAAGCCTATAAAACGAGTAGATTTTTACTTACATGCTGGTCGCGGTAGCAACAATTCACCCAAGCATTCTTGTTGATTTCGTCTGCTGTAGACCAAATTCCTACTGGGTTCATTCTGAACTCATTATATATATATGTTACCTCTTTGACAGCCGGGAGCAAGCTGCGTTTATAGAATACTTAGACCTTATTAATATTTAGCACTACCTACTCACTTTGTGAACGTAGGTGTTACTGTCACACCAGAATAGGCTTATACACTTATTATTGGGCCAATATTTCTCAGTACTATTAGATCGTAAGACTAAAGTTTTGTATACAATTGTAATTAAAAAGTCTCAATAAAATTAAATTGAAATTGAATTGAATATTTTGAGGTAAGTTTTTCAAAATTGAAATTAACCTATTTGATTAAATTTTTTATTCCGTAAATGGGGATTATGGAGAAAAAAACTTTATCGAAAATTATCGAGCTCTATGAAGGAATCCCATGCCTTTGGAATAAAAACAACGAGAATTATTTCAACAGAGAAGCAAGGTCCAACGCTTTGAAAATTCTACTAGAAAATTACAAGCAAATTGATGGACAAGCTGATGAGAAAGCATTATTGGACAAAATAAGGAATATGCGAAGGGCTTATTTTCGTGAGCTAAGAAAGGTATTAACATTTTTCACTGTTACAATTTATTTATAAAATAAAGTATGTATTTTAGGTAAAAACTTCTCAAGGTACTGGTTCTGCGGCAGGAGCAAAGTATAAACCAAAACTTTGGTACTTTGAAATGTTTCATTTTCTTAATGAGATCCATGAGCCTATTGTTGCTTGTAGCGAGACTTTAACGGTGGAAGATGTAATTTTTATATTATTGTAAAACTTTTTATTATAAAACTTATTAATTTTTTTTTTAGAATATTTTTCATTCTGATACTCCGGCAACGAGGAGCCCCAAAGCGGAAATGTGTAAGCGCCGAATTAATCTTTTGGAACAAGCAAAAGAATTGCTCCAAACACCAACAGATAGATGGGATTCTTATGGGCATACAATTGGTAAGGTCCGACCGAGAACTCGGTCTCGGCCCACTCTCCGCCTCTCCCATCTCAGTTCTCGTTCTCGGCTTAAATTTGCCGAGATTCTCGGCCATAGCCGAGACTGCACACGTGCCAGTCTATCATAAGCCAGCAAAGTTTTATCAGTTCCACTGATAGGCATTTCACATAGGCTCTCATATTGCAATTGAAATATTACAATACATTAGAGGAGATTGAATTTTCCATACAAATTTACAAAATGGTGGAATCGAAATTGTAATATCAATTCTGTGTGAAACGCCGATGACTAGCGTTGAGACTTTTTAGTAGAGCTGGGCAGCTATATGATGAGAAGCGGCACAACTTAAAAGGTAAAAATCTAGAAAAATTACTGTTTTTGTGTCATAATATTAGCTTATTTAATTTTGAGTATTAAAAATGTCCATATACTCATACACAGAAAATATAAGAATTTATTGCATTTTTTGCACTTTTAACTTTTAACCATCTTATACCCATTCTCCACTGAAGCTTATACTCATTATTACAATACAACGACGGAAATTTTGTATGGATTCTCCATCGTTGTATTGTAATAATGAGTATAAGCTTCAGTGGAGAATGGGTATTACCCATTTAGCTGCTATGTTTTTAGTCTCGTTCTCGGTCTCGGTCTCGGCCGAGAATAAAAAATCATTCTCGGTCGGACCTTAACAATTGGTATGGCAATGCGAGAACTGAATAAAAAGGAACAGATATATATGGAGAAGCTTATAGCTGATGGACTCGATATGACGATGCCTGAATCACCGGAAATTTTTACGGAGGAATATTTGGAAGAATAAGCTTATTGTATTTTATAAAAATTAAAATTACATTTCAGTAGCTTGAGTGTTTTATTATTAATTAAAATATAAATGTTTGAGTTTGATTATTATATATTTCGCACTACATTCAACATTCTTTCCTGGAAAGAAACTCTACCCTCCGCATTAAAATATTCTGTAAAATTAAGCCGAAAATTATTCCCTTCTTCACATCTTTCCCTATCTGTTACTTTGCTTAGTGGTGGCAGTGTCTGAGTTTCTTGGCACCAATCACCTGGACGAAATGAAAATTCATTTATATCTTCCGAATCTATTAAATGGCCTGTTAGGTATCCGGAGGATTTGTTCTGAAGGAAGTTGTGAAGCGCACATGTTGCCAATATTATCCAATCGGTATTAGCCACTTGTACATTAATTTTCCTTTGGTAAATTCGGAATCGTGCACACAAAATTCCAAACACATTCTCTATCACTCTTCGTGCTCCAGAGAGCCGATAGTTAAAAATTTGTTCATTGACATCTAAGTTTTTGGCATGATATGGTTTCATTAGATCTCTACTAATACCGAAAGCTTGGTCGCCCAAAAGAACATAGGGAGCGGATGTAAGGCTGCCAGGCAGTAAAGCAGGTGTAGGTATATTTAGATTGTTATTAAATAACTCTTTATAGAACTGCGTGTGTTTTAGAACTCCTACATCTGACACGCACCCATTAGTACCTGTACTGATATATATGAATTCATAATTTGCATTAGATATGCCCAATAAAACAACACTAAAAAAGTGCTTATAATTAAAATATTGGGAGCCAGACCCTGGTGGCTTTTTTATCGTTACATGCTTGCCGTCAATTGCTCCTAAACAATGAGGAAACTGCCATTTATTCTCGAAATCTTTGGCTATATGCTGCCATTCCTCTTGTGTTTCAGGCATCTAAAACATGTAATGTAACTATTTAATAGGTGGAAAAATTTGAATTCGCTACCCTTCCTACCTTAATGTAATGTTTTAAAACTTTATATATAGAATAACAAGTCTCTGAAATTATTGCTGATAGACTTGGAGTTGAAACCTAAGTACTATAACGCAGTTGATTGTAGCATTCACCTGTTGCCAAATACCGTAACGTAGCAAGTAATCTTTCTTCGGCACTTATGCTTTCCCTCATTACAGTATCATTTCCTTTTAAAATCGGCGCAATTAAATTAAGGAGCTCACGGTAAGAATCTACATCCATTCTAAGGCGGTTTTTAAAGTCTTTCGCGTTCACCTCCCTTATAACATTTTGATGGCATTGTTTTTTCCTCATCAGCAGCCATTTTTTTGTCCAGGTTTCCCTATTGACGGAAGAAATTCCTTCACAAGCCAATAACGCAATACCCGCTTTTTGCTTTCTGGTTAAATAAGCAAACATTTCAAATTAAAAAATGGTGTTAATGTGCGTAATGACTCTTATTTCACACAAATTTAGCTGAAACTAGGAACAGACAAATATTCCTACACTCTTTCAAGTCAACCTAAAAAATATTTACAGAGCTGCCGGCATATGTCCGAGTGCATTCAATATTTTGACAGCTAAAAAACTGAACGCAAAAATGCTTGGGACATTGATCCCCGTGTAAACTCTTAAAATAAAATTAATGCTTCCCCTCAAAAATTCCATTGGACTTGGTTCTATGCAAATGTCTCACCGTGTAAGACCCCCTTAACTTGACATTCGACATAACTTTCGTTTAGTTTATGAACACTTCCCTGGGTTAAACTATAACCCAAGTGGGTTGATTAAAAAAACACACTCATAGTTTCATAGCTGCGTTTGTTTAATCAGGCGGCTCTGTTTGTTTCTTTCTTTTGAGAGAGGGAGACAGATTTATATATATTTTTAATATTTTATTTCACTATTGTTGTCAAAATGTTTGGCCTAAAAAATAAAATATTTTCAAAGCTAGGCTTAAGAATTATTTTATTGCTTCTAATATTGTTTATTTATTATTAAAAGGACTCAAGTTATATTTAATTACTAAAGTTTGGAAATTTGTAAAATGTTTGTTCCTTTAAAGACTCATTAAATAAATAATTGAATTGAATTGAATTGACGTGTTTGTGAAAAACATAAGCTAAATTTAATGATTATTGTAAAACTTATTGTTTTAATTAAATTAATTAAATCAGGTTTTGTAAAATTAAAAAAAAAACAGTATGAAAAATGCATAAGCCGGTAAATGAGACTAATATTAATAGATTATTAAGAGCAAAAACAAACTGTGAGAATTTATCAAATGATCGCTTCTCCGACATACTTGTGTTTGGATATGCATGTAAATTATTTCGTGATGATGAGAAAGCATTGCAAATTGATAAAGGGAAACATTTGATACCATGGATGGAAGATAAATCATTGAAAATAGATAGGTAAATTTTTATTAAATGAATAGCAAAAACAAAAATATCTATTGAATTAAATTTCAAAATGTCTATACAAGAAGAAAATTAAATATTACAACATAGATTAATGAATGTATGAGTATAGTCTATTTTTTAGTTTGTTTTTTAATGTTTTAGCTTATTCATATAATTGTAGTGAACAGGGTAGGATTTATTTCCATAAAAAAAATTATGAGAATTTAAATCACAAACTAGAGAATCTTTTTAAGATATGCTTACAGTTTCTTGTTTGCTGGGGGTGAACACGGTAAATAAAGGAGCATACAATATCCCAATTCGAATTATTTGATAATCACTTGACTTGGCGATATATTTTGTCCTTAATATTCCTCTCGTTTGTACAATGTTTTTTTCAATTATTGCGTCTTTTAAATATCTGCAATAAACTGTATCTTTTGATAGTTATTACTTCTTAAAAATTATTTAAATTTGTCACTAGTGATGTCAAAGACTTATTGATCATAATACTAAATAACCTTAAAAATATATTTTAAAAAAAAGAAAGAAAAAATTTTCATTTTTACGAAATTATTTAATTTTTTGAAGGTATGATGTTAGAGCAACCTTGTTAGATATAAAACAGTATGAAGCGCCTCCTGGAGGTTTTGAAAATCGACGTGATTATATGTCACCCTCAGAACAAAAGGCTGAAGATTTATGCGAAGATGAGCGTTATTATAGTTTATATAATAATGAAGACGAAGAACAAATGTATAAAGGTAAACCATATTTTTAACAATAACTTTTTTTTGTGCAAAAAGAAAATATTTTAAATATGATAATGATAAATTTGTTAATTTTTTATATAGCGGAAACAAAAATTTTCTTAAAGAAATGAACTAAGAACTTTTTTTAAAGAAAAGTATTTAAATGAATTATTTTGAAGTTATAAAAGTTTTGAAATTTATCAAAACTAACAGCTAAATAAATAATGAAAGCAGAATTTGTATTGTATAATTGCTTTTTTTGTTGTTTTTTAAACTGTTTTAGCTATTAGCAAAGAAATTTGGGTTTTCATATGCTCTTAAAAGTAATCTTTGTACTTAAAAAGTTTTTTGATAACATAGTAGGAAATTAGATTCTAGTTGCATCCTAATTAATCGATAAACTATATCAAAAATACATAACTAGAAAATATATCTAACTTTAAACTAAAAAAAAACAAATACGGCTTAAACATATAGTAATTGAGGCTGTGTTAATTTTAAAACTAAAAAATATCTTTGGGATTTTTAAAAAAACATTAAAGTCATGGTTTTTTAATAATAAGCTGGGTATATTTTTAATAAATAATTTTAAATTTAATTTTATATATTTTAATTTCTCCATTGAATATCATCTACTGATAGCCAAGACATCGATTACGAAGAAGTATATATGCGTATATATTTTGCGTAATTATTTATTGGAATTTTAAATATGCGTGCTAATTTGAAGCAAAAACAATATCATTGAAATAGTTCTTGCCAGAACTGAAATTATATATTTATTATTTTGGGTAAATATCAATTATTTTTATTTTTAAATTGGCCATTAAATTTTAATTTAAAGGAACAATTCAGCATAACAAATTATCTAAATATTTACCATTTGTTAAAATTGCACTTGTTATAAATAACAAATAAATGTCGCAAAATAATTTTTTTCTTATAACTTTTTTTTTAATTGTTGAACACTTGTATATTATGTAAAAGAAAACTAAGAAAAATCTTTTATTAATTATTATAATGGTATTCAACTTCTAATTTCTTATAACCAATTAATATTATATACTTGCGTTGTTATCCTACAACAAATTTATGTTTATCTTTATTTCGTTACTTTAAATATTTTTATTATCTATATATGACGTCTACATTAATTTAAAAAGACATATATTCAAAGAAAATGAATTATTTATTCTAAGAATTCATTATTGTTGATTTGAGTTTGTATTTTTCACTTGTAACTATAAATTTGTTACAAAATGGATTATTTTTTCCGTTTTTGGTGGTAAGTATTAAACATTGAGCAGGTCTTTGTAGGGATGAATTCAGAATCCTCAAGCTGCAGCCCAACTATGATTTTATCATCTAGGATGCGAGCAACTTAAATTCTACTTCTCATTTATAAAGGTAAATGCTTAGAGGAAAGCTTTTAATTACATACTCTAATTAAGAATAATATATATTTAATTTTTTTGAAAAATATAATTAATTCATGTAATTTATATGATTAATTGACATATATACTTTTATAGAGGAGGAAATAAAACGTCTACAACTTCAAGAATCTACACCATACGGACAGGTTGGATTTAATTATCAAAGTAGTTCATCAAATATAAATAATCAAAAATTTGAAGGACCTGATGAAATTTATCAAATGCCAAAAACTTTGAATGTTCCATCAAATACTGAATTGGTAAATATTAATAAAAAATATCTATGATAAGGTTATTAAATATGCAATTTTTACGTCTCTAATTTTTTCGTCAATATATAATTTAATATATGTGTAATAATTTATGATTCTTATAGAAATAATAATTTCATTTCGATTATTTTTAGCCTGAAACAATGAGACAGCATACAATCATTGAAAAAACAGCTAAATTCATATCAATACAAGGAACGCAAATGGAAATTTTGATTAAAGCTAAACAATCAAATAATCCACAATTTGAATTTTTAAATTTAAATAATCGGTTAAATCCATACTATAAATATATTTTGTCCGCATTTAAGGATGGTACGTATTCTTTATCTGATGATAATGGTGAAATTAACGAAAATAATGCTGCCACAAATAATAATAACAATACAGACACTTTATTAGCATCCCTATCAAATAAAGTACCTGAAATACCACTTTTGCCTTTGCCAATGATTAAATATAAGCCTTCAGCAGATTGTGCTTATACCCAATTGATAAGTAAAATTAAAGGTATACCGTTACCAATAGAAGAATCAAATAACAAAAGCCATAAGACTGAAAATGTCCCTTTGTTTAGCCACGATACATTTTACACATCATGTAGTTCTAATAATTCACAGTCCACTCTTATGTCAGAACCTTCTTTAGAAAAGCCAATTAATTATAACAAAATCGATTTAAATAATAAATGCACAGATGTTGAAATAAAAAAGCTATCTTCTGGCTTAATGCTAGCTCAGAGTTATACATCCGATTCTGAGGATGAAAATATTCAAGAAGAGAGTGATATAAGTACAGTAGATGAATTAAAATTTCCCATTCCTCCAAGTAATTTACAACATGTTATTGATAAAACTGCTGCTTATGTTGTTAGAAATGGAAGACAATTTGAAAATGCACTAAGAAATAAACAAGATGGTAGATTTGAATTTTTAGATAAAGGCAATGAATTTTATAGTTATTATATGTATAAAGTAACGGGCAATATGTATGTTTATCCAATTACCTCAAATGAAAATAATCCCAAATTGATAGGTATTAATTTTTTTAAATATTCTATATATATTAATATAATATTAACTCTTACAGGTCCTGTGTCATTTTCAATAAAATCTAAGGATGAAAATTTATTTTCATTTAAAACTGTTCTACCACAAGAATTTAGTGATGACGAAAACTCAGTTTACACACATTGTAATAATATAAACACAGAAATATGTGTTTCAAATATTCCTATGCCTGATATGAAGTCAACGAAATCTGAGTTTCAGGATAATACTCCAAAAGCTATAAAATCTCGATTTGATATTGATAATACTGGTGCTGTTGTTAATCCAAAATATAAAATAAATTCAGTTTATATAGCTCCTATTCAAGTAAATGCTTCACATCAGAAGGAGCTATTACTAGGTTTGGTTAGAATATTCTATTAAAAATAATTAAAAAATTGTTTTCTTTTAAAGCTAAAGAAAAAGTTAAAGATAAATTAGCACAAATAGCAAGAGAAAAATTAGGTTTAGTATCTAAAGAGAAACAGCTCCAGCTAGAAAGGAAAGAGAAGGCGGCAGCTTTTTTAAACACAATCAAAAGTAATACCAATTTAATTATAATTAACAATATGCAGTAGTATTTTAATAGCTATTTTTTAGTTAATAAAGTCCAAGTAAAAGAACCCCAGACACATAATACACAAACACCTTTAATTCACTGTATAACTGATGAATCTGATACATCTTCGGTTTGTTCAGTTCCAATTATTATAAGTGATGAGAAAAATGACAGCTGTAGTATTTCATCTGATAAATATGTTATGGATATAAAACGAAAATCAAGATCAAGATCGAAATTACGTTATCATAAAAAAAGTAAAAAATCAAAACATCGTCATCATAGTAAGAAAAAGCAAAAGAAACGATCAAGGAGTCGTTCAAAATCATATAATTATGAAAGAGATCATAAACACTATAAAAGTCGTCCGAAAAAATCTAAAAAGAAGAAACATGATTATGATTGATTTTAAACTAAAAGTTTTACTTTTTAGATATATTTTTTTAAGGGAATATAATTGAAAAATATCAAAAGCTTTTTATTAAACATATTTATAATCAGGTTAGTCGTTTTTTATTCTATCAAATTTTATTCTCAGCAATGTTTTCTTAAAAATTTATCAATTCATTATTTATATTTTTTTGTATCATTCAAAAAAATTTAGTAATTCTCATGTCTCATGTCTTAATTACGGTTTAAATTTATTCTAAAATCTAATTTTCTAGTTTTGTTATATGTTGGACAAAGATGGGATTAATCCATGCATTGGATTAATTTCAATCTGTTCTACTCGTTTTGATATATAAATACTACATAAAAAACTTGGTTAATAAATCTAATCCAATATAACTCATATCTATAAATATTGATAAATGATGATAATTTTCAATTTCAAGATTAACTTTATTGATATAGATTAAGCTTCACAAATATTTACTCTTTAAAAATATATGTTAACAAATATAAAAAACTACGATAAAGAAGTGCAGATCATATTGGAAGGTCGATGATAAATCTATCTTATTCTTTCATGTTTTTTAAAACATACCTAAAAGACGTCATGTTTTTCAGGCAACAGGAAAATAAAACAAATACAGGCGATTGTGATTGTGGCATTTGCACAGGCTTTCAAAGTCTCTTAAGCATTTTTTTAACAGAAAATATTTATGATATATAGGAAAATAAAAACTATTTTTAAAAAAAATATGGAAACATCCAAAATTGTTTATTGTGTATGAAAATTGTTAAAATATCTTTGAGCAAGTCTTAATTGGCAGCGATAGTTTCAAGTTTGAAGGGTAATAATATCACATGAATTTGTTCAATTTAAAAAAGGGCAATTTAAATGATTGCATTAATTTTGTAAAAAAAAAAACAAAAAAAAAAAAGAAATGTCATTATTTTACAATTAAGTTATTTATTCCTCTGGTATTGTTAGTAATTGAGTAGTGTTGGGATGAAATATAAATAATAATAAATAAAAGTGAATAATGAAATAAGTCAAATGATTTATCTTGGATTAAAGAACAAAAAACACTCAAATACACAAAAAAGTTAAGGTAAACATTTATTATTTGGAAAATTAGTTTAATTATTAATTAAATTATTTCATATTTAAATAAAAATGAATTACTAAAGTATTTAGAAATAATTAAATGAATTGCACTATGAAATAAATCATAGTCCATAATGGCAATACTTAATTCCCGTATAAAAAATTATATCAAAATACAAATCACAATAATTTTTAATAAATTTTATTTAATAAGTAAAGTAATCGTTTCATTCAAATTTTCAGTTGAGTAGTGAAACTACAGATTAATTCATAATTACTTTATAAACAAAACATTTTAATTACTAAATATAAATTTTTCTTACTATAATTTTATTCATAAATAGTTAATATTAATTATAATATTTAATATTAATGATATAAAAAAAGTGAATATTTTTTTTTATTTAATTTACCATTCCAAAATACCTGGACAATATTTGTCAATAAGTGACTGATAATAAGGCCATAGGCTATCTATATCAAGACGTTTTTTACTTTTTGTATATAAATCGTAATTGCTGGAAAAGAACAATTAGTTAATTCCTTATATATTTATACATTTTCGCCTAGTTATAAATTATGATAGTGGCAGAAAACAAGATAGTAATTAGAACTTTTAAGTGAACCATTAACTAATAAATGAGAGGTTAAATTTAATA
Source organism: Acrocera orbiculus (assembly GCA_947359355.1). NCBI lineage: Eukaryota > Metazoa > Arthropoda > Insecta > Diptera > Acroceridae > Acrocera > Acrocera orbiculus. Next base: position 26,900,520 of record OX375759.1, on the reverse strand, counting down.
AAAATTTGATAACCATTATGTCGATAATAATTTACAATAATATACAAACAATTGATCAAAATACGTCATTATTATTTTGTTTTGCGATATTTTTCGAAAAAAACAAAAAATTTAAGAAAGAAATTATGCGAGAAAAAATTAAATTCAATGTGTTGCAATTGATAATTATCTATTGAAAATTTTCGCTTAAATTTGAAAATAGTATAATTAGGTATTAAACTAATCATTTGTAGTGTTATTGATTTTTTCTTTTAGATAAATTAAAGGTAAATTACTTACTTGAATATCAAAACCCATTTTCGTGTATCCTCATCTTTTGGTTTACAAAAATAATTATAATCCCCTCCAGTATGCCATGGATAAAATGAATGAAATCTAATTATATTAAGGCCAACTTCAGGTGTAGTGCAATTATTATGTTTTAAAACATTGTATAAATATTCATCATGTCCCCAAGACATTAATAATTTATCTAATCCACATTGTTTTGAATACATTCCATATTTAGTATTATATTTTGGATTTTCACCATCTGGATTACCCATAAAACTATCTTCCCGATAGACAATATTATTAGACCATTTACAGCCTACTGGAAATGTATCACCTACAACAGCCCATTGTGGCTCATTATAAAATGCCATTACTTTACCAAGATCATGAATTAATGCAATAAAATGTAACCAATCAATATTTGGATAATCTTTACGTGCTTGTTCAGCTGCCTGAAATGCATGTATTACATTTGGTAAATTGATGTCTGGATCTGATTCATCAATCAAATCATTTAATTTTTCTAATGCTTCACGAATAGTTGCTTGGAAATGATCAAATTTTAACCATTTTTCTCGACATTCTAAATATGGAAAAAAAGAACGAAAACAAAAACTTCAAGTTTTATTGTTAAAGATAAAAATTTAACTAAAACTTTTAATTGAAAATTTAATGTCTAATATTAAAGGGATAAATAAAAATTTTAAAGTGATAAATTTCGTTGAATAAAAAAAGATACTACAGAAAATTTGAAAGTTTGAAAGGAAAATATTTAAGTAAATCAAATATGAAGGGCAACGATTAAGCTGATAGACTGCCAAGATTCAGCTAGAATCTTTGGTTTGCACATAGCACAATATCTTTTACTTATTATGTATACTCGAGCAATATTTAAATGACTGGTCCAAAGATTTTCAGTTATGGACTGAGTCTACTAACCAACACATTTTTCATGTATCAGAAAAAAATCTAAATCAACAAAGGAAAATGGAAAATTAGCATCCTGAGGTGGTTCATTAAGAACTACAATTTTTTTAAATAAATCTCTCTATTAAATAGTGAAATGAACAAAATAGAAGTACAGACAGATTCCTGGTATCAGATAGAAAACAGTTTCGACAGTGTGAATGGCGCATGTTCAAATGAGCAAAGCGTCTTTTCCTTTAACAAATAATTCAGGATAAGAGAAATGAAATTAGCTGAAGTAATTTTTTAGCTTTGGCAAGAATATGTAATTTAGAAAAAGATTAGTTTTAGATTATACAAAGAACGAAACACCAATAAACTATTTTTAGAACTTAAAAATTTATTTCAGACTATAAAACTTACTTTTAACAAAATCAACTGTCTGATTTAAATGCATCAATCGATAAGTATTACGTACTCTTTCTTTTATAAAATTATCCTTATCAATTGAATAATCACGAAATTTTGAAATTGATTTAACAGCAAATTTTGGTTCCGGGCGAAGTAGTTCCGAAGGATCAATAATATCGATAGTTCCCTAAATTTAATAAATTTGAATAAATAATTAAATGCAATATGTTGTCTTTTGCTTACTGTATCAAAAATTCTCATTTTACAAAAAATTTAAAAGATATATATTCACTAAAGTAACAGCTTAAAAAAACAAGCAAGAATTACAATTTATTTGACCGCCAAGATTCACTGATAGCCACTAAATTGTTTTGCGTAAAATGCTGATTGCCGTTTTTATACTTATTAGAGGGGTACAAGACCTTAAAGATTAGCATAACGTCAACTTTTATGTTGGCTTTGTTTTGCAGATAATTAACACTGTTTAATACAATGACGCCTATTATTTGTTGGCACGTGATTAATTTCCTTTTGGGTCAAGCAGATCATTGGAAAAAAAAATGAAATATTATTTTAAAGATTTCAAGAATTTATAATTTTTGTTTTTTCTTCAGCTTTACATTTAATTGTGTTTTTATATTATGAATCTATGTATGTAAATTTATTACTAATAGCAATTAGGAATTTTAATTAATTTAAAAATAATAAAATGCTTATTAAATTTTGCTTAAAGTATCTAATTTCTTTTATTTTGGTTTATTTGCAATCAAAGCTAATTTAGAAATTTCTAGGTCAACACACATACGAAAAGAATTGTTTCGAACAGAACTTACATCGTTTACTATTATTCATCTACTCCCTTTAAGATGGACAATTCTAATAAGAAAATGTGATTTATTATTTTTTATTGTTTTGTATTTTTTCCTTGCTGTTGACTTTGTATACTTGTCAATACAGTAAATATTCCGACAGCAGTAATGTCTCGTAGATCATCTCGCTTATATCATCCACGAAAAAACAGCAATTTTTGTTATGGGGCTATTGGGTGTTTCCACACTAAAGCGCAATGTTATGCGTAACAAACTGGTTTGTTCGCAGAATCATTTCCACACAAGGATTTTCGAGGCTTGGAAACATTTTCATGCACAGATAGAGAGTACAAATGTATGTGTGTATATTTCCATATTAAAAAATTGAATAATATCAATATAATACAAATATCGCAAATACACTAAACCAATTTTTGAATAAAAATTAAATCACCATTATTCCTAAAACTAAAAATATTTTAGATAACTTTAAATGTGTAAAAAATTTTACCTTTTGACATTTCATAATAAATCTTTGCTTATATGTATTAGTTTTTTTCCTGTGAAATAGAAATGGTTTTGGATTCACATTTGTCTTCTAATTTTATAAGTCTACACCTTACTTCTTGCCGTTCTCCCCTAAATACGAAAGTTTTAAGAGGGGTATTCACTATATTTCCGTATGATAAAGTATCCGTCTCCATTGCAGGAAAGCAATGCAGCTTTTCGCGTATGTGTGTTAGTAATGCCCTAACACCACTTCACAATTTAACCAAAATATCCAACATGTTGGATATTTTCTCTCTTATTCATGCTTTCCATATATTTTATATGGGAACTAAGAGCCGAATCATTGATTCGGAAATATAGTGAATACCCTGTGTTATATTATTTATATAACAAGGGTTGCTTTTTGTCAGGTGATGAAAATGATGGTATACGTTACTGGACTTTTTGATTAAATTATACAATGTTTTCTGTTTTTGACTGAGAATAGCTATTAAAGTTCTGGCCAGGATCGGCCGGTCTTAATTGCTTTCGTAGTAACTCATAAGATAATAGAACACAGAAGAAAAGTTGTAAGAATTTTTTGTTACACCAAATTTCATGTAGAAATCCACAATTAATCTTTATTTAAAGGTTATTCTGAGTTTTTCTTTTTTTTGTTTATTTAAAAATAGTTCTAAATTTTTATTGTTTTTATTTGTCCCGGAATTTTTATTTCAAATTACACAATTAAAATTATTCTTTTTCGTTATTGGTTTAACAAATCTTCATAAATTTTTAAATTATAAAAGTTTTTTTTCACTATTGGTTTAACAAATCTTTATATGTTTTTAGTTGAAGATATAAAATTATTCTAGGTCCCAACTAAGAATAAACAAAATGGTCAAAATCTTTTCAAGTTCAGTTTTGGCCAGTATCGGCCGGTCGCACTTGAAAAGATTTTTTATTTCTAAGTCTTGTTTTTGCAGAAAAGTTAAAGCTTTGGCCAGTTTCGGCCAATCTTAACCTTCCCGCAAAAACAACCTCAGTTACCAAAAAATTACAACAGACTGCTTTATTCTAAAGAAAAGTACTTTCTTTTATAGTACCTTTATGTCATGCAATTTTTGTTTTTTCTGTAGTGCAATATTGTTTTGTGCTACAATTGCAAAACAATATTGCTTTTATTATTTTTTTTTTTTATTTAACTTATTGGGCTGATCCAATAATTTTTAGCTTACATGCAAAAAATTATTATTTCGTAAGAAGTGAAATAATGTATAGGTTCTTAAACTGTCTACTTTTATTTATTTAGTATATACATACGTTCATTTTTCTTTTAATTATTCTTTTAGTTTATATTCAAACCTAAATTTTCGTATTTTTTTTATGATCATCGATCATTCTTTTCCGTGCTAATGTACCAATTTTTTCCGAAAATATTACTGATTATGACGAAAATTTAGTTTTGTTTATATAAATATTTATTTATTTATTTAACTTAACATGCTAATAGTGAAAATCTCCCATTGTTAAATATATAATATATACTTTGCCCCTTTTATTTATTCATTACCATTATTATTATTATTATCATTATTCTTATTATTATCATTAAAATCAGACTTAAGCTTATAATAATTTATAAAAAATATAACTATTTTTATTTAAATAGGTTTGTAAATGAACATATAAAATTTTTAAAAGTAGAGAGGAGCCATTTGTTTTTTTGACTTACTTTTACCAAAAAGAATAAAAACAGATGAGTGATTATAAATGTTTAGTTAAGACATTGATAGTGAAATTGCGTTTAATCAGGGTACGCACACTGTTTACATAACACCTGCTTTAAGCGCTTTTACGCGTGATTCAGAACTGTCAAACTGGTTCTAAGGAAACAACAAATTATATGGGAACAAAACTCTCACACACACAAGGAAAAAAAACGTGTATGATCCCAGCGGTTAATTTTCGTTAATTTGCGCTCTTTACCGTATGCATGACTTTTGCATGCTAAAACGCTGCTATAAGCTATTGCCATTTTGCGACCACACACATTTTAGGAGGACAAAGTCTTATTTTGCTCTGTTGCGAAAATATTCTAAGTCTTTTTGGCGTATGTGTTTAAGTCATTTACCCAGCAAAGACTTACGCCAAAAAGACTTAGAATATTTTCGCAACAGAGCAAAATAAGACTCAGAATATTTTTTTGTCCTCCTAAAATGTGTGTGGTCGCAAAATGGCAATAGCTTATAGCAGCGTTTTAGCATGCAAAAGTCATGCATACGGTAAAGAGCGCAGATTAACGAAAACTAACCGCTGGGGTAAAATGAATTTCAGCAGGAAGATATGAGAGCCGAATCATTGATTCGGAAATATAGTGAATACCCCGCTTAACATGCTGTCTCGTGTGGAAACACCCATTCACAATTTTTCATTACTCATCAAGCCGCTCTCTCGTGCAATATAAATTAAATGGAAATGGCAGGCTTGAGAGTAAAAAATTAAACATATTTAATTTTCTACTCTCAAGCCGCTATCGGTTTCTTTTGTCATTCACTAATTCATACATGTCATCATTTTAAATTTGCCTTCGAGGAGTGCAGATCTAATGCCGCGTCTACACATTCGCCAAACTATGCAATTCTAGCAAATACACAAATGTGTAGAGGATGCATTGGCCTTAGTCTGGCGACTTTGTGAAGTTTGTACAAAGTTCGCTTTGTGTGCGAACTTTATACAAATTTCTGAAGCACAAACATCAAAAATACCAAATTCAAATGCAAAAGCGTTCTTTTCTTTAAAAAAATTAAATAAATCGAGCTTATTAATAGTTTAAGGCATTTTTGTAAAATTTTTCTATAATATAATTATAAATAATATTGTGATTCAGATCAAATACACAAATGTCTGGATGGATGGATATACAAATGCGGCAAATAGAACGAATTTGGGCTTTGGCGAATGTCACGAATGTGTAGAAAGAATGTGTGTAAGAAAACATATGAAAATGCCAAAACAAGCTGAGTTTCTACAGCAGAGTTTTGATGTATGCGTTTATACTTCAAAGTTAAAATCTTATTTAAAAAAACAGAATTTGAGAAAAACACTTACAATTCTTTCAATTTTACTTTTTTTTGAAACTTTAAGAATTTTTATTTCAGTCTTACCCTATTTACCTGCAAAATATGGCAAATATTACTGGAAAATCCTTGTGACATTTTTGTGATTAAAACATTATTTTGCACAAAAACAACACTTTAAAATTAAAACAAATTGATGTTATTTATTTCTACGGAACTACGAAAGTGTTTTCACCAAAAAATATTTTAGTTTTTTTCACCTAAATATTTTATTTTACAAAATTTAAGAAAAAGTGTTCGAATTTCCTATGGTAAACATCATGTTTAATATCAGCCAGAAAAGTCCTAGAAAACCGGTTTTGTATGGAAAAATGAGCAGAAATCATTGATTTTTTTTGAAGAGCTGCCAGTTGGAAGTGAAACTTGTACATTTGAGGTTTGACAATTTAAATTTTCTCATTGTATAAATTTTATTTTTATCTCATTGTATTAAATTTATCTAAATACATATTTACCTTTGCAATGCTCCATTTTAATTTTCATTATTTTATTACTAAGCTGAAACGTCAAATGCACAAGTTTCACTTCCAACTGGTAGTACTGGAAGTGCAAAAACGTAGTAGATTTGTAGTTTTGGCTAGTGCGTTTCCGCCGCACGAATTTACTAATATATTTACTAATGAAAGCCTCTTATAAAAAAATAGCGTTCCCAGCGCACGAGTTTATTGAAGAAAATTATTAAACGTCAAAAGTGTTAAGGTGTTATTATTGTGTGGAGTGTTATTAGTAATTATTTAAATTAAAGCATTAATATAAATTATGGAACTAAGCGAAAGACAAAGAAATATTATCCGCTGTGGTATCTGTATTTCAAGCTGTAATTCAAAATTTAATGGTAGAAATGGGATTATTAAATATAATTATTACAGCTTGTAGGGATAGATTGGATGACTTCAGAGAATGGTCATTTTTTGACGATGTTTTGAAAACTTCAAAGGTAAAATATATTTTAACTGAACACGGAGTGAAAGAACTCGATCCAAATACTAGGCTCCTTTTATTTTAAAATATGTATTTGATGGATTAAATAGTTTAATATTTTAGAGTTTATGGTTCATGTGGTAGAATGTTTGTTTTATCAAATGTTCCCAAAATGCTTGACGAACTTAAACAAAAACAAGAGACATGTGAAAAACTCATGGAACAATTATATAATAAGAAAGATTATATAGTTAGAAATCTTAAGGAACAGGAAACTAGTTTAAGGGAATTAGTTAACAAAAAAAAGATGCTGAAACAAAATGACTTTAATTTATTTTATAAAAATTCATATAAATTGAAATTTGCATATGTTGCAAGCTCATTACCTAAATTACGATTAGGTTTTGGCTTATATTTATACATTTTTAAAGAAATATACTTTTGGGCCAATTCATTTACAATTGTTCCTGAGCACATTATTTTTGAAGTATCTTCAGCTATCATTCGTACAATTTTAGCCATTTTTTGTATACATTCCTCAGAAAGAAATGGTGGATCGGCTATTACTATATCAAATGTATTATTGTACATAGGGTTTTAATGTTTCATTACCAGAATTTATATCATAATATATAAAATCCTGACCATATGCAGAAAATCTTTTATCATATTCAAAAATATTAACTAAAATGAAAAATTAATTAATTTATTATTAACTAAACGATATACCGTTTTTGTGAATATTCTTAATAGGCAAATATAATGAAGGCAGTGGCGGATTTAACAGCAGACTGAGTAGGCTATAGCCTAGGGCTTCAAATTTAGGGCAAATTTGGGGACCGATTTTTTTTTACTGTCTTACAAAAATCAGAAAAATTTCTGTGATACGATTTCATTTTTCCTTGCAGAAATAAATCTGCAAGATATATTTCCGATGGATTTTTCCTTTCCATTGCACATTGAATACTAGGTTGAATATTACGTTTCTTACTAAACAGTTCATATCATCATACATTCTATTATATCTATTACAAAGGTGTTAAGCGCCAAATGACAATTACAAAATATTTCAAACAAAATTAATATATAGTGACTGTCTTCTGTGGCTTAATAGGTAATTAATAATTTTAAATGTGCATGTATGTGTATGAGAATGTGTCCCTAAGCTCTTAATAAATATTGATTTTAATAAACTTAATTTGTTTTGTTGTTTTAAATAATCACCTGATATTATGAATTATTAATCCTATAAAGATACTTTTGTCTTTTCTTCATACATTCAATTATTCAGACTTTCGATTATCCGAATAACATACGACAACCATTAGTCCGGTTTGAAAATTACAATAAAACGTCAAGAGCGCACACATACAGTGTATCTTTATAATAGTTAATATTTTCTTTTTTCGGTATAATCGACAACGGTAATTTTTCGTGTTTCGTGCATTCTATGAATATTCCGGTATCACCGGTAAGTAAAAACTTTCAATAATCACTATATATAATAATTAATCATTTGTAACAAATCATTGTTTTGAAAAAGGCCTGCAAAAATTATTTTCTGATTCAAGTATTAATTGAAACAAGCTTAATTTGAACTGGTCAATATTCTCTTATTTCGCTCTTATTTCCGTATGCATGATCCTTTGCATGCTAAAACGCTGCTATAAACCATTGACAATTGCGACCACACACATTTTAAGAGGACAAAAAACATTCTAAGTCTTTTTAGCATATGAAATTTTGCTCTGTCGCGAAATTGTTGTTGTTGGCAGTCTTGAACACGTGCAATGTGTAGCAATTTAAACTATTTTTGTGTTATGGTATTAATATTGTGATTAGTTTTGTATGGTACTAAGATTGTGATAGTTTTCTTTTGTTTAAATAAAATATATTATAAATCAAAACAAAATGGGCTTAATTTTTGTCCCTTTTAAAGTTATTTGTTTTGAGGTTTATATTACATACATGCATATACTATTATACATATGTATAATATACATTTAGTGTTATGTGTATATATCTCATTAGAAACAGAAGTAGAAGAAAATACCTAAAAGAAAACAAAAATCTTTTATTTACGTTCTCCCTTTTGTGTATCCGGACAGCGCATAAAATCCTATCTTGGCATGCTTTTGCAATCTGATACCAATGTTAATTTTCATGCATGCTGGGAGACGTAGATTTAACACGTTTGCCTTTAAATTTAATTAAATATTTGTTTTCATTCTCTATTTTACGGGAGTAAAACAATGAGTGACCGATCGAAATTGGCTAGTTTACTCTGAAAGTAAGAGTTCTGTATACTGTGGACCCTGTTTAGCATTTGGTCCCTTGGAGAATAAAACTCAGTTTGAAAACGAAGGATTTAATGATTGGAAAAATACAGAATACCGAGTAGCTCAGCATGAAAACTCTGTGCGTCATAAATCTAGTATTCTTAGTCTAAAAGCCAGAAGTGGGATTGATGGTTGAATCGATAATTTACTGTATCTCCAAATTGATGAAGAAATTACTTATTGGAGAAACGTTTTGAAAGGGATTGTAGCTGTTGTAAAGCGCCTGGGTTCAAGAGGTCTCGCTTTTAGAGGAAAAAGTGAAAAGTTCGGCGATCCACATAATGGAAATTATTTTATGATTTTGGAACTATTAGCAGAGTTCGATCTTTTTCTAGCCAGTCACATTGAACGATTCGGGAATCAAGGATCTGGAAGCACCAGTTATTTATCAAAGACTGTTTAGTTCAGGCCTGCACAACATACGGCCCGCGGGCCGCATGCGGCCCGTCTGGTGCTGGCTAATGACCCGCGTACATTTTTATATACATGAATCAAAAGACTTCATAAAATTTCTAAAAATCCAAGTTAAACAATATTCTTGTGTTTGCCATTTTGCTATTTGATCGCAAAGTCTTTTTTGCTTGTTTTTCAACATGTATAAAGCGAACTATTGTTTTAGGGAAAATATGTACAGGTAAATTGTTGTAAATTTCCGTAGCGTGCATATGATTTCTCAATTTTTTTAGGCCTAGGCATAACTAAGACAAATAATTTTTTCTGAATATTCTTCCGGAGAATTTTTTTTATTTATTGCATATACATCTATATTTTTGTTTTTTTGTCAAGTCTTCCTGGGTACTTTAAACTTGTAGCCATTTTAAAAGTTAAGCAGTTGTAAGAAAACTCAGTAATAGTGAATATTATTATTTAGAAATCTATCTCAAAATAGTTAGAAAACTAAAATTAATAAATCTACATAATCCACATTTTTGGTTTTAATAGTTGTGAAAAATATTTTTTTTTGAGAAAATGAAGCAAAAAAATGAAAGGGAACGCAGAGTTTTCAATGCCGAATGGACAAACAAATACTTTTTTACAATATTTCAAGAAAAAATAATTTATCTTGTGTGTGGTGAGACATCAAATCCTCACTAAATTAGATAACACTGAGTGAGAAAAAAAGTAAAGCGGCTAATTTGATGACATCTATATGAAAGGAACAGCAATTTTTTAAGAAAACAACAACTGAAAACAAAACAGCTCCCAAGGTAGCCTTCCAGATTTCAAGAGAAATTGCTGCTGCTGTATGTTGATGCCTGTTGCTGAATTATGTCCGGAAAAAATTCGGCTGTTTGAGAATATCAGTTTGTCAAGAATGACTATAAAGCGAAGAATAGCTGAAATTTCAACAAACCTTAGTAATCAGCTGAAACAAAAATCTCGAAATTTTCTGTTTTATAGTTTATGTATGGATGAAAGCACAGATTTACAGGATACAGCACAGCTTCTCATTTTTATTAGAGGAGTTGATAAAAATTTTGAAATTACAGAAGAGCTTGCTGGTTTGTGCTCCTTACCAAGCCGCACAACAGGAAAGGAGCTCTTTAGTGTAGTAAAAAAATTCATAACTGAAAAATTGGGTTTCGAAAATGTAATGAACGTAGTAGTTTCCGTTGTAAGCTACATCCGATCTAGAGGACTCAAGCATAGGACTTTTAAAGCCTTTCTCGAAGAAGTAGATGCTGAGTACACCGACGTACTTTACCATACCGCAGTGAGATGGTTGAGCCGTGAACGTGCTTTCCAGCGTTTTGTTTCATTGAAAAAGGAAACATTTAACTTCCTCGAAAATGACCAAAACAATTTCTAGAGCTTCAAGAAGAAGCATGGAATAATGATCTGTTTTTCTTTTGCGACATTTCAAAGCATCTAAATGATTTGAATATTCAGCTTTAAGGGAAAAACCAGCTTATATTTGAAATGTTTGCAGCAGTGAAGGGTTTCAAAATAAAATTGAACCTTTTCAAAACTCAGCTGCTGAAAGGCGAAATAAGTCACTTTCCCACTTGTGCATTGCATATTTCTCAGCATAGGGTCGGCAATTTCGGGCAAAAATATGTAAAACATATTGATTTATTAATTGAAGAATTTAGCAGAAGATTAACTTTGTCCAACGAAGAAAATATCAAATTAAAATTAATTGAAGACCCTTTTTCTGTAGATCCAGAGCAAGTACCGCTTAATTTGCAGATGGAATTAATTGAACTTCAATGTTCTGTAGTGTAGCGAATTTATCATAGAGAAAACACTTTCCACGATTTCTACAAAAGCTTAGATTGCAAAAAGTACAAAAGTCTCATATAACTTGCTATGAAAACGTTTTGCATATTTGGAAGTACAGCAAGCTCAAATATGACACCTGAATATGAAAAACTTGTTGACGATAAAAAATGTAATTTTTCTCATTAATATTTTCCATCATAAATTTTAATAAAAATAAAAAACACATGTATCTTTACTAGGAAATTTTTTTTAAAAATTTTATTTAGCAAATACTTCCAAGACATTTTTCCCTCTTCTAAGCAACAAAAATGGAAAAGCTCCGCTCCAGAATGTGTCAAATTTATTTATTAATAAATATGAACTTTATTTAACATAATAATGGTTAATTACATATCAGCAAACTTAGGAACTTTTTTTATTTGTTAATTAAAATGTGTAAAAAATATTTAGCATCCCTGCGGCCCTGAAGCATTTCGCTTGAAGCTTATATGGCCCTCAACACCTTCGAAGTTGTGCAGCCCTGGTTTAGTTTATTCTATTGATGAGTCATCTTAAAGCAGATTGGAGATGATATAAGAAGGGCAAAATACTTTTCCTTAGTTATCGATTCAAGATATAGCACATGTGGACTAACTCACCATCGTGATTCGCTATGTTTTGGAAACGAGAGAACCATGTGAAAGATTTCTCAAGTATATCCTCTTAGTATCAGTGATCCTAGTACTAATTACCGATTAGGTAGTGATTACTACAAATATATCTTAAGTACAGTACGTTTCTGTTAAGGAAGAATAGTAGAATGACCTACTTTTAATATTAAGTCATAGCTTTAGTTATTTTAAGATTACTTTAAAAGTTTAATGGGAATATTAAAATACTTACTAAAATTAATCTACGGCTTTTTTCTTTTCTTATAATCAAGTAAACAGTAAATTGGAACAAATTTTCACATCTACCGAAATACCATGTGACCTAATTATTATTCAAGAAATCGTGGGCATTTACGCGGTGATCTTTCACTAAGTACACGAAACTTCAATTGTTATGATGAATACCGGCTAGCAAGTTGTCAATAGGCATACGAAATTATTTCAGGAAATTTTTAATGTGTTGTTTCAACAAATAAACGTGTATTACATAAATTATTTTATACTCTTGGTAACCCGGCTGGGGTAATTATTGAGTTTTAATTACAAGGAGGTGGAAGAATAGATCTAGTACTGTCAAGATTTGTGGAAATAGATGATATTCATCCGATTGGTATAAAGCTAAAATTGATACTTACTCTTTTTTTAATTCTACGTTTGCTATAAGTTTAATAATAAAAGTGCATCAGAATTCATGGAAAACTTGTTCGTTAGAATTGGATAATAGACTAATTGGATAAAACAGCTAGCAAGCTTTATTAAAACAGAAAGTTTATAATTTTTTCAAAAAATTTTTCTAGACATTAAATAATTTCAAAGCAATAAAATAAAGAAATTAATTTCAAAAACAACTGTTTAAAATTTTCAATTTTTTGGCAGCAAGTCTTTTGATGGGATGTGTAACCAATATTTCGCAACACTTTTTATGAATTCTGACGAAAAAAGCTTCCTTAAGTTTTATGTAATCATAAAGAATCGAAATAATTTTACCTTTTATTATGAATAGAATCTGTACTGTACTCAAAGCAAGAACATTTCCTAGAGTAATATCGAAAACAGGTAACTATAAAAAATTAAAATATATATGTATATAAGCCTTTTATATTTTAAATTTAATAATCCTTTTGTAAAGAATTTGTAATAAATATATTATATTTTATAAAATAATACAAGTTACACAGCCATACACACTATGATCTTATCAATATTTGATTTGATTATAATAATTAAACTGATATTCATATTTCCAATAAATTATTATTCTAAGCATTTGTTCAATTCAACTACAATTTTGCAGAAATTACTATTTTGTATATTAGTGAAATCTGCTATAACAACATTTATTTTTGGTTCTCCAATAGAATCAAACTTGCCAGGTTTTTGTTGTTTAATCCATTTTATCATTTTATGATTGACATTTTTAGCCACATGATTTAATGATAAGAAAAATCTTTCGTTAAAAACAAATTATTATAATTGTTTAATTGAAAAATAAAAAAGAAATATTACCTCAATATAATAAATTTTGTTGTAGGTGTTAGTATACATTGTGATAGTGTCCATACTGTGGTTTCCTATTTCTAATTGATTCATTTGAAAACTTACATAAAGCACAAATTTTATTTATATACTTTTCTTACTGCATCTTCCACATCAGGGGCAGGCTTCGAATTAATATCAATACCATAAGTCATTGAATCATGGGTACCTATTTTTTATATTATATAAATGAAATGAAATTATATTCATATTGTCAAAAAGCTATTCTTACCTGGAATAGCTAAGTTGCAGTATCATAATTTACAAAAGATATGGGATTTATTTATAATAAAAGTTTAAAATCTTAAATAAATTTTATTGTATTGCATATGAATGAATAAAAAAGTTTCCTGGTCACTGTTCGCATTCCAAAATTTCGTTAAGGAAAACAGAGCATTTCTAAAAATCAGAATGTGTTTAAAGCTAATGAATAACAGAGAGAATTGACAAAGAAAATTGAATATCGAAAATAAACATTTCGAAGCTCTGAACACTTTTTTAACCACTTATAAATTTTCATACCTTTTCACGCCCTTGCATTCATTTCAAACAAAATAAAAGAGATCTGCTTTTCATGATTTCAATACTTTCGGAACATTTAAAAATATACATAACATCGATGAAAACGCCATAGAATTCTCGTCAGCGAAATTTTTTGTGACTCAAGAAAGTCAGGAGCTCAGGTTCAAAATGCTTTTACAAACGACCTCAAATTGAACTCTTGTCATAGAAAACAAGAAAGAAAACACGAACATATTTGATTAGATTTTCATTGCACAAATATATTGATAAGCCAAAGGTAGTCTGAAGTAGGCAAAGAACTACCATTCTTGCAAATAAACCTAGCTTTCCACGGTCTTAATCACAAAATTTACAGAGAATATCATAATTCAGGACTGGAATATGTGTGAAAAAGCCCTTAAAAAATATGCCAGTAGATAACAGAGGAAAACAAACTCATTAAATTTCCTTTACACATTTTACTATATTTTATTTACAACTAAACAACTAAAAAGTTTCAAATTATTTTACTTTTTAAACTAGATATTTGGAAATAAGCTTTTTAAATGTTCCTATTAGTTTTCCTCACTTCAATAGAAAAGTTTTATGGAGCTAATTGAAATACTTACATGATTCTTTATGCTTGCAAAATATCAGCAACACTTTTTTATCATTTTTTCAATTGATATACATTTAAAATTTTTTTTATCTCAAAAAATAATTTATTTTTAATATATTAAACAGTGCTTTGGTCGTATCATTTCCTTGACTATTTTCTTGACAGATAAAGCTTTGTTTTGCTTCAACTGTAAATAGTAGCAAACAGCGCTGAACATCTTTAATAGAAAATATTTTTCAAATCTGGCAGTTTCATAGCTCAGTAATCGGCTCAGTTTTATTTTAATTTAAAGAATAATGGAAGAATATGAATACGAAAAATGTCTTTTAACACGACGTGATGAAATATCAGATATTCTGGTCTGGAAAGAGAAAGTCACGCCGGCATCAGAAGTACATAAACAATGGTCTTCATACTTGGAATTACAGATTCAATCAATAGGTAAATTTATTTTTTTAAACAAAACAGAAATAATTTATTTTTTGGCAGAATGGCAAGCAATACGGAAAATTCCTAGACCAATATGTGAACAATTAAATACAAAATATCCAACAATAGTTTATGGCACAGTTAAATCTGTTATATTTAATACACTCAAGCAATTTTTTGGGTGTTGGCTGTGGAAGATGATGATATCCAAATTCCAGAAGAACATGAAGTTAATCTCAAAAAATTATGGCCAACAAAAAAACAAATTAATACAAATTTTGATATTGAAAAAATAGCAAGCTCAATTGATATTTTAAGGTAGAATTAAATTTTAAAACGTATAAAAATTAAATTTTTATTAATTTCAAATTGCTTTTGCGTAGAATTTCACTTTAAAATCATTTTTTCAAACATAAATTTTTATTTATAAAGATTTTTTTATAATAATGTATGGATGCCATGAGATGATGACAATGACGATAATACAGATTGGCCTGAAAAGTATTTAAAAACAAGAGTACGCTTTATTCTTGATCTAAAAATGAAAGTAATAAGAAAACCTTTAGCAGCTCATATAAGAGCTTTGTTAAATGAAGCACTATTGATGCGTGCTGTCTTAGAAAAATATTGAATTTAATTTTTCACTGAATCTAAAATACTTCTTTTTGTGCTTGCAGTACATTTAATTAATTCTGTTGAGCACAAAGCAAATGTTGAAAAGAATGCTGCTAAAAATCCTGATACAGCATTG
Source organism: Acrocera orbiculus (assembly GCA_947359355.1). Lineage (NCBI taxonomy): Eukaryota > Metazoa > Arthropoda > Insecta > Diptera > Acroceridae > Acrocera > Acrocera orbiculus. The sequence continues at coordinate 26,884,523 of OX375759.1, read as the reverse complement.
TTGTTGATGATTTTTCCATTTCCCACTGTTAAGGTTTAATCATCCTATTTTTTTAAAGCAAAAAAAAACTATTAAATAACATTTAAAAATTATTTTTACTTACTTTTAACATCATTTGTGGACTGTCCAATATTATCTAAATTCTTAGTTATATTTTTTGCTAGCACTACAGCCTTTGTGCCTGAAATAATATTTTCTAATATATAGGGTAGACCGGGAACCAACGCCGCCCTTTTGATATTTTTGCTTCTACAGCAAAAAATTGTTAACAAAAACAAAATTTAATAACACAGTTTTATAGTAGGACATAATAGCAACAATTTATAGAAGAACAGTTTTCAGTTTGTGGGCTATTTTTTTTTCTATGAATGTTTGAAGTAAGTCAAAGTCACTTAAAATGGTCGATTTTCAAAATCCCGGTGTCCAACGCCGCATATTGAATATTAAAAGATATGTTCATTTATGTTTTAAATGAAAGATATCTTTTACTTAAATCTACAAAGTTTTATTATTTAAAATATGAAAAATTGAAAAATATTAAAAAATTATTAAGAAAAATATTTTTTTTGTTATGTTTTTTTTTTAAAGATTTTGCTTTTGAAATTTGTTCCGGTTTTGACGCTTTCATTATTTCGCGAAGTCTATCTCGTTCCAATAAACATTCTCTCTCGGGACTATCTGTTAGGATAGAAGTTTTTCCTAGTTTACCACCGCGATTTGACATTTTTCTTGCTTCTTTTACCTTTGGAAGAGGTGGTATTTCATGTAAAATTGATGAAAACGATGATGTGCTGTCGTTCAATGGCTCATTTACTGATGTATTTCGTTCACTTATTGGTAAAAAGTCCTGTTCTGAAAAGATATCTTGATTGAACGGATAAATTTTTGCAACTGTGAAACCGAAATAATATTGCTTCTAGTGAAAGAGTTATCGAATGCTTTTTCACAATTGCAGGTATATCAAAAATAGTCATCGCACGACCAACATTTGGAAACATCCAAGCATCACTGGCATTATTGTAAAATTTTTTAAACGATCGAAAAACGCTTCTATCAAGCGGTTGAAGCTTGTGAGAGCAATGGGGTGGGAATGTTAATACAGTTATTCCGTTTGCTTGGCCGAATTAACTCGTGCTTTACAATAAGTTCATCTAAAGCCTTCTCAATTTTTTCCGGTGAATGGTGCCGACGCATACGCTTTACACTATCATTTTTCACTTTTTTAATAATTTTTGTTTCGTTTTTTTTGTTATTTTTCGATTTTGATTTAGCCAGTATTGCTTATAATCACTAAAAATAACAAAAAAATATTTAAAAAATAACATGACATTTAATTTAATACAAATGCAAAATGCGGCGCTGGTGCCGGGTTCACATGAGGCGTTGCAATTTTTTGCAGTGCTTACCAAATGATGTATAAAATAAATAAATGGCAAAAGAATTCCTCCAAATTAATATTAAATTATGAAAATATATTAAATTGTACTAAGAATAATGAAATATTTTGAACAACATTTATATTTTAAATATTTGAAAAATTTACTTAAAGCCACAGACAAAAAAAGTTGGACTACCAAAAAGCACACTTTTCACCATTTTATATAGTTATATTTGATATTTGATCGCCAAACTTTCTGAATAAGCTTAGTATAATATTACCAACATTCAAAAGAAAAACAAAAAAAATTTGTCTCGCCGTTTTGGAGAAAATGGCGGTGCGGCGTTGGTTCCCGGTCTACCCTAAATAAACAAATATGACAGCAATGCCGACTGCCATTTTTAGGCTGTGTCTAGAAAATTTAGCTCCTGTCACCAGAGGTGCGAAATATCATCGTAGCCGGAATACAAACTGTCAGCAGAATGAAAAAAATTGTTTTTAATTTTGAAAGGAAACAGCAATAGTAGAGCAAAATATTTTTAACTTTAAATTACAAAAAATTTCAGTTAAATTATTACTTTTTTAAATAAAATTATACTAAATTATAAATCGAAAAAATATGGGGTTGTTTTTTGTTTTTTTTATTGCAATATATTAACAATATACACAAAAGCGATATTATATGTATATGTTATATTAAATGTTTAGTATTTTTATTTTTTGTCCTTGGAGTGTTTGCATTTTATGTTTTGAAAAAAAAAACAGGAAATAAATCAAATTAAACTCTTTAGGATAAATGAGTTGAAAATGGAAAATATGTAACAACAGTAGTGTCTTTTTTACTCAGCGAAAAAACAATAAAACAAAAAATAAGACAATATTATAAGGCACGTGTCTTTTTTACACAGCTGAAAAACAATACAATACAATATAGATATTGAGATTGTTTTTCAATTATATATATAACGCCTCTTAATATTATGTCTCCTTCTTTGCTTTACGGCGCCTGCTAAAGTTCAAAAGACAAATACCGCAATTTTTTTTTTGTATAAACCGCAAAATTTCCAGCACTTTTTATGTCGGTATTTATAAAAAGCCTTATAGTGTTTTTTTACCTTAAAAACTTTTCATTCTTGTTTATTTTTTGCAAAAATTGGCTGCTTGTTCGGAATTGCGTGAGTCACGATATGAAATTCTGTAAAAGTTTTACGGGAAACAATTAAAATTCTTCGAAATTTTGTTGAAACAAAATAAATAAAAATATTTTTGGAGTTTTGATTTTAGAAGTCAGTCTAAAGACTAACTTCACTTCAGAAAGATCGTTGATTTTCTTGCAAATTAAAATAAATATTTCTTATATAAGAAATAATATTCAATTCGTGTGTATAGTATATAACAGATATAAATGAGCTAGCATTATCATATGAAGATGAAATATTTAAATATGTCGACATAAATAAATTTAAAAGTACGTACAATAAGCTGCAAAATGAATTAATCGCGAGAATAAATATAAATAAGAATCAAACTTTAAAAATAATATTATATAAACCACCTATATATATAACAAAAGAAAAAGAAATGAAAGAAATAATTGGAAAATATCATACAACACCAACAGGAGGACATATAAGAATCAAAAGATGTATTAACAAATTAAAGAATAATTATATTTGGAAAAATATGAACAAAATGGTGAAAAACTACATAAATAATTGTGATTCATGTGCACGAAACAAAATAACGAAGTACACAAGAGAGCCTTTAGTAATCACTGAAACACCTAATAATAGTTTCGAAATAGTATCCATTGATACAGTCAGTCCTTCGAGAATATCTAATGGATATATTGTAGATACTTATTAACTATCCAATGTGAACTTACAAAGTACATTGAAGTATTTCCAATGGAAAATGAAGAAGCATACACTATCGCAAGAACTCTCGTGGAAAAATTTATTCCGAAATATGGTTCTTTTAAGATATTTAAAACAGATCAAGGAACTGAATTTGTTAATGAAATATTTAAAAACATATGCAACGCATTAAACATAGATCACGTAATATCAACACCATTTCACCATGAAACCCTAGGGTCAATTTAGAGAAACCACAGAGTTCATAATGAATATATGTTATACTTCGCCGATGAAGATAATTGGGATAAATGGATTTCTTACTACGTTTATAGCTACAATTCAACACCCCATTCGGATAACCAATTATTCACCATTTGAGTTGATATTTGCCAAAATTGCAACACTATTTATTAATAAATCAACATATCCCAACAATATTATACATAACCTAGATAATTATGCAAATAAAGTACAACTAAGATTAAGAAGGACTCTGGAAAGAGCAAAAATTTTACTAAATGATGCAAAACTCAAACGATAATCAACAAGCGATAAAAACATGAACCCAAGCAATTTTAATACAGGAGACTATGTATACCTAAAGAAAGGGAATGCTAAAAAACATGAAGCACTTTTGAAGGCCCATTTAAAGTTATAAATAAAATGAAAGTAAACTCATTAATAGACAAAAATGGAAAACACAAATTAATACATAATAATAGATTAAAATTGAAAATAAAATAAAACAAGATATGTAAATCATAAATTGTTAGAAACTAAGCAACAAAAATTTATATTTTATCACTTTAAAAATAATTAACTTTAAACTCAATTATTTTTAAGCTCGGGGTGAGGGTGCAGTATAATTGCATTATTAAATCTATCTATCTATTATATAAAAAAGTTTTTGACGTCATGATGTTTAAACACAGTAAGCCGTGGGATTCAAAAACGATATCAGTTACACGACAATCGTATTGAAGTTTGATTGTTGGGTCCCCTACTATGTGTTAGGTATATCTCTCGATTCTATGAGCTATGTTTTGTGGAAAATGAAATATTTTTAACATAAAAATTTTTGGAGAAAAGGGGTGGGGGTTGGCGAGCGAAGCCCCCTAGTACTTTAAAAATATATTTTTGATACATTTTAAATAATTTTAGTATAAGACATTTTTTTCATTTAAACTTATAAAATTTGAACTTTTCTTCATGGTCGAATGTATACAGAAAACGGTGGAATAATTGTTTGTTATACAAGACATTTGCAATTAGCTGGCGGAAATAAAAATCATTCAAATGGTCTTAGACCGATTGGAACCATACTTTGGAGAGAATTCAAAGTAAGAAGAACGTTGATCGGGACGAACAACCTTTGGACGAAGAGAGTAGTGTTATGAATTTAAACGTAGTAGGCTCACTACAAAGTCGGCTGTGAGCTGAACATATTAAAAACATTAAATTAAAAACACTAAATTAAAAAAAAAAATCAAATACTTCCTGTGATTGTATTATATGTACGGTGATAGCAGGGGCGTATCGAACGGGGGGTGTGGGGGGTGTGACAACCCTCCAAAACAGTCAGCAGTCGGAAAACCTCAGTTATTCTATCGTGCAATTCAAATATGTAATAGGTAGCTTGACATGGATTCATGGCAGCACTACTAGGAATTTTGAATATTGAAACATTGACACTTGAGAATGACCATTTTGACAATATAATTAAATGTTTTGTGAGGTTAGATGAAACAAAATATATGGTGAAAAGGTAAGCATTTAATTAAGATGATTGTATTATTTTGCTAATATTGTGATTCTTTTTAGATGAACTTGTGAAAAAATAAACATTCTTGGAAATTCTGTGAAAAGGTAAGCATTTAATTAAGTGATTATATTACATTATTTTGTTAATATTGTGATTGTTTTCAGATTTTAAAAATAAAACATAATGAGTGGAAATGTAAGAAAAGAAAAACCAAATAATTTTAATAAAGTAAAAATATTAATAATAGGTGCTACTCTCTGGTCCTCTTATATGCGTCTCACTCATGCAAGAACAATTATGTTTTTCTGCTACTGCAGCAAGTTTGTGAGCAATTAAATCATGCCTGCCAATGCGAGGCCAATGAGTAGCGAGGCAGTGTTGTAATATATAGCATACTGTTTCCGTGTTTCTGCATCCCTTAGCACGACATTTTCTAGCCTCTGGAGGGTTAGATGGAGTTCCCAAGCACGGAAGAAGATTGAGACGTAACAAAATCCTTTTGATATATTCATGTCCACTCCAATTGGGAGGGGTGTTTTTTATGAAGCTGTTGCAAGATCTAGGGATATTGCATCCTTGCAAGCCTGTGCCAGATATACAGTTGTGCAATTTATAGGTTAGATAAGATTTAATATCTTGTTTATTATTAAGTCCGGGTGTCAGAATCTTCTTTAGTCTATCCATAGTTGGATTAAGAAGGTCTATATTGTAGCACATTAGACTATTGTGATTCCTGAGATTGTCGGTTCTTTTTAATAAAATTTCAGGTATTGCTAAGGAGAAGCAAAAAATGCATAATCTACCTTTATTTACAGGTGCGTAAAAAAGAGCATTTGAACTGTGTTTAGGTAAATGCAGAGTTTTCCTGGTGAATGCTCTAATCTTTTTATCTGCGTCCAGTAAGTGCTTCTTAGCTACGTTTGGAGTCTGAAGACTAGAAATGTATCGAGGTATCAGGTATGTATTTAAAATATTCATTTTCTGCTGTGGCTTTAGAGGGGCTACATATACTGATATTTTTGAGCTGTAAGAACAGCTCCCCCATGCTACATTTCTTTATGCCTCTGTGGGTAAAAACTTGGCCCAGATACCTAAATTCATCATGAAAGCTGAAGGCTGGTATAATCTCGTTGCATATCTTGAATTTTACGGAGTTATCGATGTAAGTTTGTTTCCTACCTGGAACGACGTAGATCGATAGTGATCCGCATTTTTTGATATTTAGAGATAGTCCCTTGCTATCCAGAAATTTCTTAGATATTCTGAGTAGGTTATTTGCCTCACATCTATTATTCGAGCAGAGGATGATATCGTCTGCATAGGCCATAGCACTTAAATTTCCTGACCCAATTTTTATGTCAGATTCATTGTTCACTATCTCGAGCAACTCGTCTAGAACCATATTAAATAGAATGGGTGACAGGGGATCACCCTGTTTTACTCCTCTCTTTATGCTAAAGTCATCATATTTCCGCCCATTGCAATAAATGGTTAGTTAGTTATTTATTCCTATATCAATATTAAATCGCTTAAGGGCTCTTGCGATACTGTAATACGAAATAGTATCGAATGCTTTAGAAAGATCTAGAGTTAATAAGAATAGAGGCTGTCCATTCAATCTATGACTTTTGATTAGATTCTGCAAAGTAATTATATTTGCCATGCAACCATCGATGTTTGCAAATCCTCTTTGACATCCATGTATTGTAATGGAGTCTGATATCCTATTTGCAATAATTTTGTTTAGAATTCTAGAGTATATGCTGCCTATTGTTATTGGTCTCCAGTTCTGTATATTAATTAAATCATCATTTTTCTTAGGAATTAGAACTGTTCTGCTAAGCTTAAATTGTTCTGGAGTAGACTACATATAAAGTACTAAATTTAAAAGGAGTGAGATGCGATTTATATTTCGTCTCGCCAAGTGTTTTTTTGAGAAACCATCTGGACCTGGTGAGTTCGATTTCATGCTCTTCAAAGCTGCAGAGAAGTCAGATTCAGTGATCGGATTACTAATCACTGAGGAGCAACTTTTGTAGCTGGATATTATCGAATTATCTAAATTACTCATTGAAGAGAAAATAGCTTTATAAGTAGAACTAATTTCATCCGAACTAGGTGAGAGCAACTCTTTCTGGTCCTGGATTTCATCTAGTAAATTAGTAGCAAACTTTTTGGTATCCTTTTTGTAGTCTAGTTGAGCTAGTTTGTATTTTAAAGCCCTTCTTTTCCGTTTGGAAGAGGTTTCTGCTATCCTTTTAATCAGGAGATCTCTCGTGGATTTTTTAGGAGTACTTAATTTTTTGTTTTACTGCAAAGCATTTTGTCTACCCAATTTTGGTATATTATAGGATCAGTCTTTTCTTTATTGTTAAGCAGGTGTGTTCTAAAATCAATATCCTCTATGTTATTTAGATTTAAATTATAAATAAAATCTAAGATAGTTTCCTTCGCAGAAGATATATCTTGATGTTCATTTAATTGCGTAAGGTGAGATGTATTGTTCTCGGAAGATTCTTCCGTAATATTTCTATACTGTGTGACCTTATTAATATATGATGGCAGTTTTTGGCGGCATCTTATAGCTTCTTTAGATCTAGTTGAGAAATTAGAGAGATAAGTTACTATTTCAGTAGATAAAAGATCCTGGCTACAAGCGGCTTCTAGACGAGCCAATTCATCTTCTTCCGCATTTGTCCATAAATGGAAAAGTTAAATGTTCTGTAGAAGTTGTAGATGTTGTAGCACGTGGTCTAATATTTGCAATGTTGGCAACAGAAGATATATTGCGGATGTTAATATTCGGATGGGCGATATTTACATGTCGATGGCGACCTTTATAATTTTTAAATGATTTATTGCATATGTTGCAGATTCTTTCACTAGTACTGAATACTATTTTATGCACTCTCTTTTGATGTTGTCTAAAGGCTTTTTCATTGCTGAAAGTCTTGCTGCAAGTGGAGCAAGAAAGTTTGTCAGAGGTTGAAGACATTGTGGAAATGTTCTCACCAGTCTTTGAAATAATAATTCCAAATCAAAAATAAATATATACAAAGTATAAATCTAAAATCAATGCGAAAAAATTAAAAAACATAGCACAAAATACAACCTTTTATCTCTGTAACACAAAAGTGTCAGCTACTCTCATGATACATATATCATGCAAGGTTAGAACTACAATATAGATGATAAATATGCATAAACAATAAGTAACAAACAAGTTTTTCAATGCTAAACAAGCTATTTTTATATCATTTCACGTGTGCTTAGCATGTTATATGCAGATGTTCTTGTTCAAAGTGCACGGCTAGTAGATGCTTGTAGCGGTTAATGTGTTTTAAAAATAATAAATTCGCGATAATTCGTGAACTATTGGCGCGATTTTAGCGAAACTTTCTGGTAATATTAGTCAATCACTGTTACCAGTTTATCTAAACTTTTAAGTCAGTGCCGTTATTATAACAGTAGTTATCGAAAAAACACCAAAACTCGCGGAAATACCGTTCGATTTTGGTGAAACTCGGAATATAAACGCGAAATACACTGCTTAATGTTTCTGTAAAACCTCAAGTTCATAGCACAAAAAATGTGGAACCCAGATGAAATAATCAAAAATCACTACAGCACAGAGCAAAAACACGTCCGTTCACTTCGAAAGACCTTAAGAGAGTCATTTAGTCAAAAAAGGTTATAATGATTTTAAAATATTAGAAGCAAGAAATCGTATTGGAGGAAGAATAAGTACACTTGATTCAGGAGATAATAAGCTGCAAAATGTTTTTTTTTAATGGTTTTTAAAGTAAATTTTATAAATTAAAACCGGAAAATTTTTTGAATGATTGTGTTTTATAAGCTTATGATATTAATAGTATTAGGTTTTTTTATAAATAAGCTAGTTAATTTCATATTATGTTAAATGTATCAATCTCATTCTATTAATTTTTGTTAATTATCTTTTATTTAGTTTTAGTAGTGATTGTATTCTTGACTACATAAACTGTAATTATATATATGTACATCATTAAAATTCTTTCTGCTTTTCCCTTTTTACAATGATTTGATTATTCGTATTTTTTAAAATGGTCTCCTAAAATGTGTAGCAAAAAGGTTAGTTAGCTGCAATTGAAATCCAATGTATCTTAAAGAGAATTACAATGAATATTTTACTACTAAGAATTAAGCAACAAGTCTCATCCATAATAATACTAGATTTAGATGCTGCCGGAAAGTTGATAAGTCTGTTGCATTATCAGTCAGTTATATATGCTTTTATTCATAATTACACTTAATATACCTTTAACCTTCCTGTAACATATTAAATCAGATTGATTTTTTTTGCTATGCGATTTTATAATTCTTATCCATAATTATAATATCTAATTATAATTCTTTCTAATTTATATATGTTATCATTTATTAAAAGTGAAAGTCATACAGTTCAGGGGTATTCCTGATGTGAAAGAATTTAGTATTAAACCTACCATGAGCGTTCAAATGGCGGAATCGAAAAATATATATTAGCCAGTTTATTTCGCAATAAACAATAAAAAAAGTTGTGAATATTGAAAAATGGGTTGTGTGTATATTATAGGCAAAGTTAATGTTTACATGGTTACAGTATAGTAACGTTCTATGCGAGAAATTCCAAGAACGGTCATTTGACCATAATTTGAAGTTTTCTGAACTTCAAATTATTTAAACGAATAAGGTTCTAAGTACTTAACATCTTCTTCATATTTTGTCCATTGTTGTTTCGGTAAAACTGTTTTTGTGGTTGATAGCATGAGTTATTCTATAATTTCTTTCATCATAGACATTTTTAGGTAGGCGGCGAATAGCTTCTTTAACATCTTCTGTTTCATGCAGGCAATCTTCTAAATGCAGTCCTATAAAATAATATTCAGTCTTGAAATTCGGGTAATTATTATGTTATGAAATTTACCATATTGGTTAAATCCATAAGCTTTATAATACCATTTATCTAAACTTGCGGCAAATAAATTTTATAGTACATTGAGAGCAATTTTTAGACCTCTTTCAGTATAAAGGGGCACTCTAACTTCCCAAAATGTGAGCTCTCAACCATAAACGAATTTGGTATTCATTAATTGCTATTTTTAATTAAAAAATTTACGCATTACCATGAGCTCCGACTATTTAAATATAACAACGTTGAGTTACGTGAATTATTTAATAATTCCACAGCTTTAACTGCATTCTCTATTATAATAATTAACAACTTAGTCTGTTGTTCAACGACTAAAAGAATGCCACGCAATATTTCCTTATATTTCTTTTTATATTTTATATTTTATGCATTTATATTTAAATCGTTTTAATTAATTTTAATAAAATTATTCACAAAAACCTTCACTTTAATGGAACTTTGTGGAACAGTGGAACTTTTGAGAAATGAAACGTTAACTAACAGTGCTGGGGCTGTGTAAACACGCTTTTTTTTATATGAACTCAATCGCTGATAGTGTTCTGCTGATAGTAGCCTGTGTAAACACGCTATAAGTGAAGAGACTTTCGCAATAGCAATTTCGAAGAATGTTAAATAATAAATAATGCGTTGATGTTGTTTAATTCTTCGAAAATTAAAGTTGACGAAATTAGCCTACGTGAAGTCGTTGAGAAATGGTCGGTATTGAAACATCGCAGATTTAAACTTTGATATTTATCATTCTATGGATAAGAAGCACTTATGAAAATAAGACAATACTCATTGCGTAATTAATACTTTTTTTAAGAATTATTTTTGCGATCGTTTAGCTGTGATAATGTTGTTTATTCCAAAAATTCTTTAGAGTAATTATTTCTTTTGTTATAATAAAGTTCTATAATAGTTAATTTGAACACACTGATATTACTATATTTCCACCCACATGCCACATATGCAGTCATCAAGGTTTCTGGGTAAGACAGCTTTTTTATACCCGGAACCAACCAACGCTCAACACCCTCGCTACGGCCCTGGGTGATAGTTTTAAAACTAATAATCACATTTATTTTTTAATATTTCTATTATACTACAATAATAACATATCTTATAAGGACTACTATTAGTAGTTTATATTTCAAAACTACTCAAGTAATTTTGAAGTTAGTTTGGCTGTTACCAAAATTTGCTGTTAATGGTTCTTAGTTGTTTTCTTTAATCATAAATAAAAAAGGGATCTCCTGTATTAGATGGACATTGAATTGAAACCAAGTTTGGGATATGTGTGTTCTAATATCGAGTTTTTAATAGTTTGTAGTTTTTTTTTGTTTTTATTAAACATTTTTTTTTTTTTGTTTTTAAGCTCTGAATGCTTAAAATATGAAAAATAGATAACTTTTAATTAAGTTTATTCGAAAATTTGTTCTTGTATGTTAAACTTTTGAAATTCATTGTGTTCACTACTTTTCAATAAAATTAGTAAAAAGAAACTTCTCTTGTATCTGTTTGAAGCATGAATATACTTAATTTTGATGTAATACTTCTATTGAATAATAATTGTCTTTTTGGAAATTTTTGGAAATTGGATAATATCAAATTTAAGTTTAATTACCTTAAAACTAGACAAATATTCTCTAAAATCCCATTCCATAATGAATTCGTAATATTGGCCGTTTTTTGATTTATTATCAACTTGAGAGAATTCTTTTGAATAGTGCTAATATTTAAAGGTAGTTTTTTCACTACATAATACTATGCAAACTAAATAAAAAAACGGTTTTTTCTTGCATATTATTAAGAATTTTCTTTTTTTCTTCAAGCGCAAAGAATTGTTACAACGATTTCACAGCCAATTATTGATTTTTAATATCTTTGATTTAATTTTTTGTATTTATTTTATTCAAAAATCAATAAACTAACTGCATTTAGGTGTAAAAGCACCTGTAAATTCGAGAATTGTATTTTTTTAAATATAAATGCAAATTTCTTATTTTTTTGTTGTTCAATGTTCAACATGTATTTCAATTGCTTTTCAGTATTAACTTTCTTTATTACTACAAATCTAAATGTAAAAATCAATCTTAAAATCTTTAAACATTAACAAAACCTTTAGTTTTTTTTGTTTTCATATTAAAAGCCAGTATGAAAATACATACATTGTTCCTCGAACACGGGCTTACTTACTGAGCTCTTAAATAAAATAACTGTAATTACGTTTAAATGTCCTCTATTAACTGTTGATTAGCTCACATATCGCTAGATATTTGGATTGTTTGTATATAAGTCTGCTTTAATGAGACATTTATTATTGGTTAAATGCTTTTCAAGTAGTACGATAATTGTATCAATAAACTTACAAAAATTTTGGAGCTTAACAATAAATTGAATTGAAATCCTTCAATATCAATAATATTTAGTTATTTTTTGTACAATTTGGTTACTAATGCTCTTGCTTCTCCTGCTAAAACTCATTTTTAATATTAGTTGAAAAAATCTACTAAATATTATTGATATTGAAGGATTTCAATTCAATTTATTGTTAAGCTCCAAAATTTTTGTAAGTTTATTGATAAAATTATCGTACTACTTGAAAAGCCAAGGGAATATAGCAGAACAGTATCCATATGCCCTAAATTTGTAATTGCTGGGTCTGAACTTAAAATTAAATTTTCGTTTATTAGAAAATTTTTATAAATTAAGCAATCGAGTTTTGACGAGAAAAAATAAAAAGAAAGTCGAGATATACTTGGCCTGGAGTGTTGAGTTCTTTTTTAGTTGGTTGGGGAAAAATTTAATATGGTTAAAAAGAACCAGGGTGGAAAGAAAACGAAGTGAAAATTTAACGTTATTTATTGTAAAAACCTTAATATAAGTTAAAATAAAAATAATTTTGTATTGTGGTTTTAATATTTGTGATTTACCATTCTTTATATTTTATATTATTTTCCAAGATAAATATAAATACTCATCTCAATTTACAACATTTTATTTATTTACAATTTAAAATTAAAATAACTCTTTATAATCAAACACGCCAGTACAGCCTCACACTGGTTATTAAAGCTTTGTCCCGTGTCAACAACATTTAAACTTTTTGCATTTAATTCTTTGATTAAAAAAAATATTTTTGTTTACAATCAAACACTAATAAAATTAAATTAAACTTTATAATGTTTCTTTATTCACTGACTTTTACAGCTAACTTAACTTTATTAAGTTAATTTTTCATAACCTACTGAGGCACAATGCCTACTAATATTATTTCTCCAAACCTACCGCCCACCTTGAAGGGCTGTGCACTTCAAAATGTTAGGTCTTGAGGTAACAACAAACACAATTTTGTGATGGGTCTTTTAAGGAACCCATTTTTCGTTTTTAAGTTTACTACTCTTACTAGATCGTCGTTGCCAGTATGCACCTCCACTATTCGCTCAGCTAACCAGCTTCCGGGAGCCAAATTTTGATCAATCACTAGAACTAAGTCATCAATTTGTAAATTCTTTTTTTTCTTGTAACCATTTTGATCTTTGATTCAATGTATTTAAATACTCCCGGTTGCATCGTTTCCAGAAACTTTGTTGCAAATGTTGTACCATCTTCCATCTGGAGCGTAAGCATTTTATATCTTCGTCTGGCATTATTTCAGGAACAACTATTAACGGTTCTCCAGTTAAGTAATGTCCTGGAGTCAATACATTGATGTCTTGCTTGTTGTCCGTCAGCGGAGTTAGTGGTCTAAAATTTAATTGAAACTCTATTTGACACAATAAAGTATACAATTAATGAATTATATTCAGTTTTGAATGCCAGTTTTTGTTCAGCTTTGACCCATACATTCAATGCTTGATCTAATTCAATGATAGTTAAATATTCTGTTGTATCTGTTACAATACGATCCTTTTTTTTACATTTACGTAGAAATCTTAGTATCCAAGCTGTAATTCTCAATAGTTTGCTAAATGACGAGAATCGATCTATCAAGCCATCATTGGGATATTTTTGAATTGTGTAACTCTGTTTTCATCTTTCTAAATTTATAATTTTTATTCTTGGTATTGACACATGTAACCAATAATCATTTTGCAAAAAACTTGGTCCATGCCACCATAACTCTAAATTTATTGATTCCTTCGGAAATATACCCCTGGAAATTATATCAGCTGGATTGTTGGACGAATTTACATGTCTCCATCTGTTGGCTGGAATATTAAAGAATATATCACAACCAATAATCATATCCAATTTGGCTGGTTGATCAAAACGTTCATCTGCTAATTTAGACAAAGACTTAAGCTTTGTTACAGCAGACACTGGAATCCTTTGTGCAGGCAGTTGACGTGTTTACTTAGGTAAAATGTAAGCTGTTGTATTAAAACTTGTATCTTTACTAAACCTTGATGCTAAAGTTAATTGAACTTCACCTCTGGAATAATTATCGGTTTTTGCACCTATTCTTGATATTGAAATTCTAGATGCTTTACGATTTAATTGTAAGCGTTGAACACAGTTTTCAGAAATTAGTGTGACTTCTGAACCACTGTCTAACAAAGCTTGGGATAATTTCGGTCAATTCATGCCATCCTGTACCTTAATTACCACTGTGGGTAAAACATTTATGGCTGCATCCGACTTGAAATTTCCATTATTTTGAATTTTTCTAAATGCATGACATAGATTACTTTTGAATCCACCTTTCTCTGTTAGATGCAACGTAGTGTGATGCCTTTCGTTGCAAAAGTGGCATCTTCTTTGAGAATTACACTCCTTTAACTTATGTTTTCCTTTAATACAATTAAAACATAAACCTCTCTCTACCACTAAATTTTTATGATCTCTAACAGTCATCGCTAAATATTCTGGACAACTAGAAGCAAAATGATCCCTTTTGCATTGAACACACTTCAACTTAGATAGAGTCTTTTGTAGACTTTGATTCGTTGAATATGTTGCATTTTGCTTCATTGGTATTGTTAAAGATTCTTTTGTCCTTATTTATCGTTCAGAGAATTAAAAAAAATTCTCTTTAAAATATAAAAATACACTATTTATTTACACTAGAAGTTGATTTTCACAATATAATTAAAATTAATTATAAAAAGAAATGAACACAATATAACTAAAGTATGAAATATAATTAAAGTATGAAAAACTGTTTGTGACCAAGGCCATTAGCCCTGACACCTTGTAGTTCTGCTGAGGCACTTAAACCACAACAGAAAATAAAATTGAATTGTAATTTTGCAGGTTGATCGATGTTCTTCGCTCCACGGTCTCAACTCGATTGTGTCGAATGCCGAACCCCTTTCCTTTTTATTAATTTTAGCGTGAAAAAATAATTTTTCTTTTGAGCTTCTTATCTTTACCAGACATATAGCTATTTTGTTTACGTCATAAATTTCTTGCGCTTATGTTTCCGGACTAATTTAATCAAAGTAGCTAAATGAAGTCAAGATAAAAATGAAACGTAAACACATTGTGCTGATATGAGATTTTATTAAGTGGCATAAACAAAATATTTATGTGTTTATGCTATGGAAAAAAGACATTGTGATACATTGTATTGCATTACAAGACGCTACAATGTATTTAAGTATAAAAAATAGGACTTATCAAGTGGCATAAACAAAATAATTATGTGTTTATGCTATGGCAAATGTGATAGATATTACGATACATTGTATTGCATTACAATGTGATACAATGTATTTAAATATAAAAAAAAAGAAAGATAAGGGATTCAACAGGTATCACTCCAGAAAACTCAAAAATTCTTCTCTCCAAATAATCCATTGAATTTACAAAAGTTGGATTTGATACAGATGCACATTGCCTTCTCCACAGTTGTTGAGACTCTGTATCCAACTTGTTGACAATAATGAAGTTTAACCAACAATCCCAATGTTCAGTTGGTAAACCTCTTGCTTTCAACGCTCGCACGTTTTCATCAAACATGCTATGTATAATCTTCAATGACTCTACTGATGGATATCCAGCTGTAGGAGTTTCCATCATTGCTGATAAATGGATTTCTGAAATTACGTCTGCCTTATCGCATCTTTTTATTAAGATGTTTAATGCCACTTTATAATTGGCATCAGTAATATTTAAATGTTTCAGTACTGATGCTGCTTTATCCTTTAATGACATCTTCAAATACTGAAACTTCTGAATTGCCGTTAACTGCTGGTTGTTATTTACCATCGTATTAAAAATGTCATAAAACGATGGCCAATCTTGATAGTTCCCGTTAAATGTCGGCACCTGTATTGATGGCAGCTGTAACTTTGCCTGTGATTGAATACAATATTCCACTGTTGATGTTGTTGATTAAGAATTACTATCTGTTTTCATTTAATCTTTAAGCTTTGCATATAATGCAAAATATTTGTCTTCTATATTCTCCCTATACTCGAGCTCCCTCTCGATTAAGGATTCTTCATCTAGTAAATTTTCAATGTGTTGCTGAGTTTCTTCAAACTCTTAGAACAGCTTTCCTAATCTTTCTATTCTACCGAGATATTCATTTGGTGTAATTGACAGTTTTTCCACCCTGCTCAACCAAGTATCTAACCTGGAGATACTTGCCTTGATCGTAGTTCGTTTTCTTCGTAAATTCTTCATTGATTCTTCAATATTCTCTTCAAATAATACCAATACTCACTATGCTAGTGTTGGTCCCTTTTTTAATTTTTCAATTTTCTTCTTTAATTAATATTGTACAATAAGCCTTTTTACTGTATGATTGTTTGAAGTCTTTTAGGTGTTAAATCACAACTAGTTGCTTCAATTCTATTTATTTTATTTAACTCTTAAAAAACACTTCAATAATTTTAACCTTTCTAACAATTTTGTTACAATTTTACTAATAAATTTAATTTTGTCTTCTCTATTTGAAGACTTGACAACAACTGGCCATTTGCAGTAATTAATCGACATCAAGACTTGACTTAACTGTAAGTACAGGTCTTGATGTCGATTGCTTATTTGGCTGAACATCCTACCCCTTTGACGACCCTGAAAGATCGTCAACATCTTGTAGTGGTAAGCAGGCTAGCCGATGAATAGCACGACGTAATACACCTGTCCTTGTATTTATAGCGGCTACCAGAATTCTTCCGTCTTTACCCTCGTATGTTTTAAACACTCTGCCCAACAGCCATTTTTGTGTTGGTAAGTTATCCTCATGTATAATGACTATTTGTCCTTTAACTAAGTTCGGAGATGCAGTTTTCCATTTCTGACGCCTTTGTAAAGATAATAGATATTCTGATGACCATCTGCGCCAAAATTGCTGCTGTAACATTGTTATGTGGCGCCATCGATTAATGTACGACATAGTTGAATTCTTTTTGGAAATTTCTGGCTCAATAATAGCTTCCAACGGTGCCTGACACCAGAAATGGGCCGGTGTTAAGACACCTTCATCATTTGGATCATTGGACATTTGCACAATAGGGCGAGAGTTTAAGATCGCCTCAATTTGACAGCACAGTGTAGAGAGTTCTTCAAAGTTCAATATGGAATTATGTAATGTTCTATATATATAATGCTTGGCGATCTTCACCGCTGACTCCCATATTCCACTAAAATGTGGAGACCTTGGGGGAATGTGATGAAACTGTATATTTTGTTCTATGCACCAGTTTGTGATTTCATTTTGTGTCCGTTGTTTAAGAAATAGTTCTCGAAATTCCTTTAGTTTATGCTTAGCGCCCACAAAATTTGTTGCGTTATCACAAAATAAGTGTCTACATAATGTTCGTCTGGCAACGAATCGTTTTAATGCTGCGATGAATGCATCAGACGAAAGAAAATAGTAGTTATAATAAATTTAAGTTATTAAATAAAGACACAAATAACGAAAATATGAATTACATAAGCTCAATCATATTTAATAATAACGAAATCTAATCAGTATAGAGAAAAGATCATTTTGAACAGTCGGAATATGCAATGATGTGGTATATAATAATGTAGTCTAGGCATTTTTGAAGGTTCAATAGGTTCTATGTGACCTAAGTTCAAATATTCTTGTAGAAAGTTCTTGTATTCAACTTGTAGTTCGGGTGACTTCTTGAATTTATTTTCTAGTGTATGCAATCTCCGTTTTGCGACTTCAAAAGAATCTCCCAAATCTTCTTGGGAGCCCTTGAAGGGGTAAGCTATGACTAAACGTCTTTCTTCTGTTTCCTTAATAGTTTCACGAAAAATGTTTTCACATTTCTGTTCCTCCTCACTAAAAACAACAAGTATATGTTCTGCATTCTCCATTTCCCAAAATCTTTCAACAAGGTGGTTTAGTGACAAATCTTCTGGAGCGTAGCTCTCAGGCATGACAAGGTGGCAACGAAGTTTAGAAATTGCTGAATTAAGTCTTCTACACACAATCTATCCAAAAAGCGTTTTCTGCAACACTGGTAAATCTGTTCCTAATTTTATTTGTCCTACACATAGAAGTTCAAAAAACTTGTCTGCTCCTATTAATAAATCTACTGATTGGGGAATATTAAAGTTTGGATCTGAAAACTGAATATTATTAGGAATGTTCCAGTTGCAGATATTTATTCTTCTTTCTGGTGACTACCAGTGATTGAAGGAAGAACCCACATATTTAATTTACCTTCATAGCCATTTAGTCTTGATTTTATTACCGTATGTGTTTCATATTTAATATTAGTAGATATGTCTCCAATTCCATTGATATCAGCGTTTATAGCTCTTCGTTTGAGGCGAAGCCTTTGCACTAAGTCCCCCGTTATAAAGTTTTGTTGAGAGTCTGAATCCAACAATGTGTTATATATTATATTGAAAACTGTTCTATAGTATATAATTTATTTATTTCACTTGTCAATATTTATTTTCTTAAAATAGGATAAATAACAAAAACTTTATTTGAAATCTATTTAACACAATGGTTAAGTTTTAGACGAACAATTCACTTATAACTTAAATGAAACATATTCTATTTACTTCCTTTTTTTTTAGTATATAATTTAAACTCTCGGCAATATTTTTTCTAATTTAAGAATAATTTTCTTTCTAATTTAATCGGAAGAATTCTATATAATTTTAATAAGATTTACTCTACAGAAACTCTAAAAACTAACTCTCCTCTGATCTTTTTAAAACTATCTATTTATATGCAGTTATTTCTTACTCTGCATGTTATTTCTGTTACGAGAACTAGGTTACGATGTTACATATAATAATATTTGTAACCTAGTTTTAGCAACCAAATTAAATCCGCTGATTGCGAAGGTCGAAACTAAGTTTGTCAATCAGCGAATTTATGTAAAATGATAATTGTTAAGCAATATTGACTTACTTTATTATAATTATTAACCAATATTGCAATAACAATCATCATTACGCAATACTGACTTAGTTTATTATAATTACTACTTAATACTTGATACAGATTCCTTGCAGATGTTGGAATCTGCACCACAACAAATGCACGAGCAAAATGATAACAACCTGAGCTATCTTTAATTTTTAAAATAGCCGTACCTAAGAATACGTGGTCATAGGTGTCTGGTATCCCTTCATTAGATGAATATGGAGATGCCTTTGTCTGATAGTGCTTAAGCAGAACATTTTGTAATTTTCCAAAAGTTGTGGACTATTTAACTCCAGATTAGTTGTAGTTGTCGACGGTTGTGTAGTAGAGTACCTATGTAATAACGTATGGTGAGGTCTAAAACAAACTTAGCATTTCGATGAACGACATTGTTTTACAGTGTGCCCAGTTCTCAAACAATTTATGCATAGGAGGCATCGTTTTGCCTGCTCAAGGCGATCATTGACAGGTAATGATGAAAATTATTTGCAATGAAAGATGTCATGATCGATGTCATTACAAATACTACATGCAGAAGACGTTACCTTTAAGGACATTTGCCTCCTGTTAGAATGTGCATAGTTACGTTTGGAGTGTAATTCGTGATGATTTAAATTTCCAGCAGCCTTATGTTCTCTGGATTCGAGAAATTGACATCTTCTGCTCAGGATTGCTTCGCAGTCAACTCAAGTTGGTAAATAATTGTAGTCTACAGCTTCCTCCCATTTTATTTGTGTGTCTGAATCTAATTTGGACATAACAATATGAATAATTATCGAATTAGTTATGTCCTTATCACTACCAAGTAGTCGTAGGGCACATAAATAAGAACTAATTCCATCGACTGGTTTTCGTAGTTGTATAGCATTACCTTTTGACACCTTTGGCATTTCAAAAATCTTGGCTATATATTCCTGGAACGTTTGTTATGGTACATAGATCTTAAAATCAGATCAAGGTCATTAAAATATTTAAATGAAATAACTAGGTTACAAATATTTCAAATGTAACCTAGTTATTTTAAAACACGGAAAATGCACTTCATGCAAATTCGGTAATTGAATATTGAAGGTTACAAATATTTTGGTGGCAAAATATTTGTAACCTACTTTAGTAAATTATATAAAATTCCAAAAGAAAAAATGAAATTTGGAAATTGCACTTATTGCAATTTCCATATTTCATTACATAATTGCGTAAAGAGTTATTTTAATTCCGGCAAAATTACTACCGGAAAAATTAGTATAAAATAAATTGTTTTAGATTAATAAGTAGTAGTTTTTTGGTAGAAGTTTAGTGAGTAAGTGTTATTTAGTCTTAGTTCTGAAAGTTAGTTTTATTAGTAAGGTTTTGTAGTACTACTTTTAATTTTAAAACATTGTTCCAAGTTAAGTCCAAATAAATATTGTGAAAATAAAAAAAAGCAAAAATAACCTTAAATAAAGAGTTTAATTTAACATTAAAGTAAAAATTAAATAACATCAACAAAAATAACTTTAAATAAATAAAAAATCAAATCTAACATTTGGCGCAGCTGGTCTACCGAACCAGCCCGTATAAAAATAATAATAATAATAAAAAAAAATATAATTATAAAAATAATAATAATAATTTATAATAATAATAATAACAATAATAAACACAAAAACTTCGGTGAATCATCAAACTTTTAAATAATATCGGTGATAGTATTATTCAAAGTGAATTAATGACAGATAAAAACTCACCCAAAATACCGTTAAACAAAAATGTAAAAAATTTTATAAAAAAAATAGATTCATTTAGTTTTGAGAATTCAAGCCCTACCAGCGGAGAGGTAACATCATCACCGGAATTTACACCAACTGGAAAGTTGAAGGAAGCAGTCCTAGCAGCCTCTACACCTAATACAATAGAAACAAGAAAGGAACAAAATCAAGTGCTACAACAACAAATATCACCTACCAGACTGTCCTTGGTAGATCTACGCTACGATAGATTATACCCAAGGGAAATTAAATCTTTACAAACAAAGCAAGGAACAATATCAGCTGAATTAAATCAAGACCGCTAGATACAATACCACCCCCCACAACAAAGCTTATACCCGAATCAGAAGAAGCAGCAACTTCAACACCAGCAATACCAGCAGTTACAACAACCGTTCATCAAATAATTTCATCACCAGCATCATCAACAGCAACAACCGTTTCACAAACAATTTCAACACCAGCAATACCAGCAGCTACAACAACCGTTCATCAAATAACTTCAACAGCAGCACCATCAGCGGTAAAAACAACAAAAATAGAGCAAACCAGGTTAAAAAATGGTAGTTATAATAAATTTAAGTTATTAAATAAAGACACAAATAACGAAAATATGAATTACATAAGCTCAATCATATTTAATAATGTCCCCCTACTAACCGGTGCAAAAGGTCCCAACCTACAAAACGAGTTGTGCGCATTCCTTACTTGTTCTCGATTAGCTCATGACAGCCTAACTTCCGAGGAAGACAAACGTTTATTCCTAAAATTATTACCAACACGTTTCCGAGGTCGTGCCTTGGAAATTGCCCAAAATCAAGATTTTGAAACAGTCGAAAGTTTAAAAAAGTTCTTGTCTCATAATTTAATCCAAAAACGATCATATATTACTTTAAACAACGAACTCAGAACAGTTCAACAAACCCCTAGAGAAACGTTATCTTCCTATTTTACTAGAGTTAGTACTTTGCTAAATGACTGTGTAGAACAGGCAAGTGAAAAATATAATAATGGAATAGAGTCCATTAAATTAGAATTAGAGGAAACTGCTATACATAGTTTTAAATTGGGCATACTAAATCCAAATCACAAGTTTCACCTTTTACAACAGACTGAAAATTCTTTGAAAGAATTAAAAGAAAAAGTATTAAGATTAAAAGAAACCGAAGTGTATATGTACCAATATAATTTTTAAACAATACCTTATCAATTACCCATCCAACCTCTAATATACAACCATGGACTACCATCTATTCAAAACTTAAGCTATCAAAACCAGAATAACATTCCTAATCAGACTGAAAATAGGATACCAGCAAACAATTTCCAAAACGCTATAAAGCCCAAATGTACATTCTGTAAACGTACTGGTCACGTTTTTAATGAATGTCGAAACCGACAAAATTTTTGTAATTTTTGCAAGATGGCAGGTCACAAATACGAAAATTGTCGGAAACGTATAACCCGAAATAATGTCTCCTATAATGAAAACGAGTACAATACGAGACATCCTCAAAACAAGAACAGTAGAAACATACATCACATGGACAAAATCGTTTCTTGCAATTTCTGTCTGCAGCCGGGACATGAAATAAACACGTGTTACGCTAAAGAAAGATGGGAAAAAACTCAGTTAGAAAAACGAATTAAAACCCTGGAAACGGAAAACTTGAAAGAGGCAGCCGACAACACCCCGGCCAGCCTCTAAATACTGAAAACAAAGGGTGTACGTCAGACTTCACTACTCCAATTGTTAAGCTGCCTTTGAGCATTGCTAAAAACGCAAAATCCTCATTCATTGTTGACACAGGAGCTGATGTTAGTATATTAAAACGAGAAGCACTAAAAAAAGATATACCTATTAATAACAAAACAACTATCACTTTAAAAACACTAAATAGTGAAGCATCAACCTCAGGAACTTGCAAAGGCAAATTAAAAATTGCAGAAGAAAATTTTCTTGACTGCGAATTTCATATCATGGAAGATCTGAATCTATTTTCAGATGGAGTTTTAGGAAACAACTTTTTTTGTGATTGTAATATCAAAGGACCGAAAAAACTTATTAGTTTCCCTCGCACGGGGACAAAAGTAAGCATACCTTTTGAAGCTACAAATACAAGAGAAATTTGTTCTTCCTCTGAAAAAATTTTCAACAACCTCTCAAAGGCAATGTCTGATTTCCTCCCTGAGAACAGCCATGCATTGTCCAATGAAGATCAAAAAAAGGGAATATCTCCAATCTGCACAAACAAATCAGACTACTTGAATCAGCAAAATATTGTAATACCTCCACGAGTAGCCATTAACGTTGCTGTAAAGGTAAATAGCCCAGCAGATATGCTCTGTTTACATGAAGAAATACAAGATGGTGTTTACGTCGGTAATACAATAGTCAGACCTCGAGAAGGTAAGGATAAATACATATTCTTAACACGCGAGCTGAGGAAGTAGAGTTACGGAACTTATCCCCTAAATTCGTCCCTTTAAATGATTATCACATCATTAAGACCAATGGAGAAATTTCCCCAGAAAATTTAATAAAAAATATAAATATTATTAATAATTATAAAAAAGAGCCAACAGACATAAAAAATATATCGCCTATTCCAAAAATACGAAACAAAAGAATAATAGAAATCCTAAAAGAAATAGAAATAAATGAATCATTAAACCAAGAAGAAACAACGGAGCTTCATAAAATAATAGAAGAGTTTGAGGACATTTTTCATCTACCGGGGAATAAACTAAGCTTCACAAATAGTGTAAGACACCCAATAAATACAGAAGCAAATCAACCTGCTATTAATCAAAAAATGTATCGCCTCCCTGAGAAGCATAAAGAAATAATACGCCAGGAAGTGGAAAGAATGCTCGAAGAAGAGATAATTGAGCCTAGCAATAGTCCATGGAATTCTCCACTTTTAGTAGTCCCCAAAAAGCCAGGACCTGATGGACAGAAACGTTGGCGAGTCGTAGTAGACTATCGAAAACTGAACAATATCACAATAGGTGACACATTCCCACTGCCTAGAATCGAAGATATTCTGGACCAGTTAGGGCATTCACGATATTTCACTACCTTAGATTTGGCCAGTGGCTGCCATCAAATAAAAGTGGAGGAAGAGGACAAGAAGAAAACAGCATTTTCAACTCCAAGTGGACACTACCAATTCCGGCGAATGCCTTTTGGTTTAAAAAATGCACCCGCCACATTTCAGCGACTCATGAACTACGTTCTAACAGGTTTACAAGGTATCTCTTGTTGGGTATATCTAGATGATGCAGTCATATTTGCTAAAAATCTAGATGAACATCAAGAAAAGCTACGATCTGTATTAACAAGAATAAGGGCTCACAATTTAAAACTGAACCCGGAAAAATGTAATTTCATGAAAAAGGACATTATTTTCTTAGGACATAAATGCACTACAGAAGGAGTTATGCCAGACCCCGATAGAGTAAAATGCGTTGAAAATTACCTTATACCCAAAATGATAAAACAATTACAATCATTCCTAGGTTTTGCCAATTATTATCGTAAGTTCATTCCAAACTTCTCTAAAATAGCAAAACCTCTCACTAGATTATTACAGAAAAATGTTCACTACATGTGGAATGAGGAAACAACAAAGGCTTTCGAGAGTCTTAAAGAATCTTTAATAACACCCCCCATTTTAGCCTACCCCGATTTCTCAGAAAAATTCCTATTAACAACTGACGCAAGTGGGGAGGCACTGGGAGCAGTTCTTTCGCAAGGGCCACCAGGTCTAGACAGACCAATTGCATACGCAAGCCGTAGTTTAAATAAAGCGGAAAAGAACTACTCTACCATCGAACGTGAACTTCTGGCAATTGTATGGGCAGTGAAAAATTTTAGGTGCTATCTATATGAACGACCTTTTACTATATATACTGACCATAAACCTTTAAGAGGTGCCGTCCGTATTAAAGATTCTACCAGTAGAATAATTCATTTATGGAGTAAATTATCCGAGTACGATTTCCAAATCGAGTACAAAATGGGTAAAATCAACAATAATGCAGATGCTTTAAGCCGCATACCACCCACAGACAAAACTGCCTATCTAGTAACCACCAGAAGCCAAAATAAGAAACAACAAGTTAATGAAGAAACCAAAATAAAAACCACCCCCGCTGACACCAATATACTTAATGAGTCCACTTCAATTCCACTAGTCAAAGAATCAGACAATGCCGAACTCATTACTAACCCCAAAGAAATAGAAACAATCCTAAAGGATTATCATGATTTACTACTAGGAGGACATTTAGGATTCTTTAAGACATATAAAAAAATTAGAAAAGATTTTAAATGGAAAGGGATGCGAAACAATATTCATTTACATATAAAAAGATGCAAAAAATGCCAGAAAAATAAAACTAGTAAACAAAACAAATATCCCATGATACCAACTGATACTCCGTTAAAACCATTTGACAAAGTCTATTTGGATATAGTGGGACCACTTCCTGAGACTTTAAACGGTTCAAAATATCTATTAACTTTCGAAGATGATCTAACCAAATTTATGGATGTAGTAGCTTTAACAAAAATTGACGCAAATACAGTCGCCCAAAAGTTCTTTGAAGAAATCATCAGCCGCTATACATTACCTAAAATGTTAGTTACAGATCGGGGAAGTAATTTCACTTCAGAAATTTTCAAACACCTATGCAAAATATTAAAAATAAAAAAAATTGAGACTACGGCCTACCACCCCCAAGCAAATGGATCACTGGAGAGATCCCACAGCTCACTGGCTGACTATTTAAGGAATTTCGCAGGCGAACAACCAAACCAATGGGATGAATTTCTGAGACCAGCAATGTTTGTTCGTAATAACTGCATACATGTCTCCACCAAATACACTCCCATGGAACTTTTATTCGGTTTTTCCTCAAGGATGCCTAACAATCTCAAAAGGGAACCACAACCTGTGTATAACGTAGAAAACTACGCTCTAATCTTAAAAAATAAATTACAAACAGCACATAAAATAGCAAGGGAAAATCTAATAAAAAGCAAAGAGATTTCAAAAAATTATTATGATAAAAATACCAAATCAGCTAACTTTCAACTCGGAGACCAAGTTCTAATTAGAAATTAAGTTAGAAAAAACAAACTCTTCCCATATTGGTTAGGACCTTATAATATTGTCCAAATCGATAGTCCAGTCAATAGCACTATCAAAGTAGGGAAGCGAAAATTTCGCGTCCACAACAATCGTTTGAAACCTTTCAACTAAAAGAGATTCTACTTTCCACAGGATGCGATTGCTTCTCATCATTTGCACCACCTTGATTAGTATAGTCACAAGCTCACCAGTAATTAATCACCAATTAAATTCAACAGGGATTATTTTTGAAAATATTGGAAATATTAAGGTATTTCGTGACCACTGGACAGTTATAACTAATATAGAAATACCAAAATGGGACGATTTATTTTCTTTTCTACAATCATGTGAAGACAAAATTACGACGCTTTGCCAAAAAGTAAATGTTATAACCCCAGAAAGCAATTGTAACAAATGGAAACAAGGAGTAAATAACCAAATCAGAAAGTTAAAAAATAAAATGAGCGATATTGACTTTTTAACGCAAGCCAAACCTCGGAATAAAAGGGGATTGTTGGATCTAGGAGGAAAAATTACCAAATTCTTATTTGGAACCATGGATCACGAAGATTCGGATTTAATCCACACCAAGTTAGAAGAACTCACAAAAGAAAATAGAAACCATATAAATTTAGGTAAGCAACAACTTACCCTCTTACAAACAAATAACAAAATTCTAAGTGAAACCATTACAAATTTAACATGGCAATACAATCATTTAGCGAACAAAACAAACAAATTCAATAAACTCCTAAATGAGGTATTAAACAACCAAACAAAAGAATTAAGCTATCTAAATTTGAAGACCGAAATAAATGAACTAGCGTTATTCGTCTTAAACGAAATACAAAAATCTTCTGACCTTACCACCCAACTATTTTTTACCCTAGAGGCAGCAAGTCGACATGAGCTCAGCCCTTTCATGATCCCTTTAAAAGATTTTGAAGACCTTTACAAAAATATAACTACCGAAATTCCTCATGAAAATTTGGATTACTCTTTTCCACTAATAAGAAAGGCAACAAAAGTATACTCACAGCCACAACATGGGGGAATACTAATAAAAATTATAATTCCCTTATTAGAGAACCATCCAGTGACATTGAACAAAGTATATATTGTCCCTACCCCTTTACAGAACGGCGGATATTCACTAATCCAATCCAATACAGTTTATTTAGCTAACTCTACCCGATCTCAAAGAAGTTTCGAGATGACCGAATCCCAATTTCAAAAAAACTGTGTAGAGGTAAACGAAACCACATTTTTATGTAAAAACGACCAACTAGTGACTCACATCCCTAACCAAGCTGGATGTTTATTTAACTTATTCCGGAAAACCTCTTTAAATCCTCCTAACTTGACTGATTCTTCGTCATCACATTGACTATATAAGGTGTTCCTGTTTTGGAATATGTAGATCCAGGCATTTGATTGGTGCATAGGTATCAACATGTCGTTGATATTGCGGATTATTCGATGCTCGCAGTTTCTCATCTTTAATTTAAAAAAAAAAAGAATTTTTTCTAAAATGAATAAAACATTTCCTTCCTTTGGGAACACTTTTAATAAAAAGGGGAAGAATGTTATGGTACATAGATCTTAAAATCAGATCAAAATCATTAAAATATTTAAATGAAATAACTAGGTTACAAATATTTCAAATGTAACCAAAATATTTGTAGCCTACTTTAGTAAATTATATAAAATTCCAAAAGAAAAAATGAAATTTGGAAATTGCACTTATTGCAATTTCCATATTTCATTACATAATTGCGTAAAGAGTTATTTTAATTCCGGCAAAATTACTACCGGAAAAATTAGTATAAAACAAATTGTTTTAGATTAATAAGTAGTTGTTTTTTGGTAGAAGTTTAGTGAGTAAGTGTTATTTAGTCAAGTGAGTAGTTTGAGTGAATTCTTAGTAAGAACTTAGTTCTGAAAGTTAGTTTTATTAGTAAGGTTTTGTAGTACTACTTTTAATTTTAAAACATTGTTCCAAGTTAAGTCAAAATAAGTATTGTGAAAATAAAAAAAAGCAAAAATAACCTTAAATAAAGAGTTTAATTTAACATTAAAGTAAAAATTAAATAACATCAACAAAAATAACTTTAAATAAATAAAAAATCAAATCTAACACATTAAATGTTTGTTATCATATTTTTACATTGCAGTGCTTGCACATAGTTATCGGATAATTTTCCAAGCGCTTCGATTGTTTGAAGAGCTGCACCACATAGACAATATCTTAAATGGCTGTACTTTTCAGTCAGCGATTTTTCTGGATCATCGTCCACCAGCTTATTAAAGATTGATATAAAATTAGGGAAATCAGAATACTTTCCCGTAAATTGTGGTAGCTTCAATGGTGGAAGTTTCGCCTTATTCATTGGTATAAAAACTGTTGTAGTATTTAGGTCTGAAGTACTGGTGCGAGTTTTCGGCAATAAAGATAATATTTTTACTTTGGTTTCACAGCAGCGGTCTTCTAGTTCACCTCTTGTGGTGGCTATTGCTGTATCAGTAGGCGCCAATCGTTCCATAGTATTTTGATGTGTTAATAACAGCTTCCAATAGGATTCTAAGATTTCCAGTCTACATTGAAGTTCATTACTATTGAATCAATCGGCCTTACTGACAACATAATTCTTCAGGCTAGTAATGGATCGCCTTACCGTCGCTCTTTGCGACTTTAACTCCTCTAATTCTTGCATTATTCACGAAACACAAAATGTTAATTACGTCCCTCAAAATAGTGACGTCCTTTTATATTATCTTTGCTAAATCTTCAATAAATTATGATATCATCATCAGTTGAGCATTCTATATTTTAGTAAATTGTTTATAGATCAAAAATAAATAAATCTTTGTAACCAGTTTTCTGTGTTTTATTTGTAAGTGACACTTAATCGTATATCTAATTGATTAACTATAATTAAATTTGTCGTAAAACTCTAGAGTTTGTTGATAAAAATTTACTCTCTTGTTTATCGATAGTAAAATTTGTGGTAACGTCTGCAAAATTCACCAATTGCAGCGATAATTTTTTTAAGGTAATTTGATTTTCATGCCCAAAATTGTTCAATAATACTAAATTAAGAAAATTTAAATTAATTCAACATAAGCTTAAAGAATATTTTAAGCAAAGAAATATGTTTTATAATTATTTTAATGTTCAAGAATTATATTTTTTGTAATTGTAATTCCTTCAATTATGAATCTCCGTATGTTTATGCTTCAAGAACAACAAAATTTTGATAGTAGTATTAACAAAAGCAAAAAAGAAATTCCATGTGTTCATTAATTTGTAAATTAAACTGTTTTTCCACTTGTGTACACCGTTAGGCCTTTTAACAAAGAAACTATTAGTCATCAAATGTTTGCAAATAACAAATTTTTGTTACAAATATTAACAAAAAACTAAGAAAAACTCCGTATGTCCATTAATTTGGTAAATAAAACTTTGTTTTTTCACTTGTGAACACCGTTAGGCCTTTAAACAATGAAACTAGTAAACCTAACTGTCCTGTCACGGTCGCCAAATGTACAATAAGCCTTTTTACTGTATGATTGTTTTGAAGTCTTTTAGGTGTTAAATCACAACTAATTGTTTCAATTCTATTTATTTTATTTAACTCTTAAAAAACACTTCAATAATTTTAACCTTTCTAACAATTTTGTTACAATTTTACTAATAAATTTAATTTTGTCTTCTCTATTTGAAGACTTGACAACAACTGGCCATTTGCAGTAATTAATCGACATCAAGACTTGACTTAACTGTAAGTACAGGTCTTGATGTCGATTGCTCATTTGGCTGAACAAATAACAATACTCACAATTTTATTATTGGTCCCTGCTCGGGCGCCAAAATGTTTACAATCAAACACTAATAAAATTAAATTAAACTTTATAATGTTTCTTTATTCACTGACTTTTACAACTAACTTAAATTTATTAAGTTAATTTTTCATAACCCACTAAGCACAATGCCTACTAATATTATTTCTCCAAACAATTTTATTTATTATTTTAAAAACTTATTTAAAAGCAAATTTACTGAGAAACTACTGACAGTTACGGATATGTCAAGCAAGTAAACTTTCATGGCTTGCTTGACAAATCCGTAATTGACAAACCTACTAATTTAATAAAAATTTAAATTATGACCTCTGCCACAGTGGGAATAAGTAACTCTAATTGGATAATTATAATTGTAACTATTGCATGTTGTTTGAAAAGGATTATGTATAATCTATATATATGTATGTATATATTGTCAAATATATTAAATTAGTGATATTAAGTCCCTTTTAAAATTAGCATTAAGAACGCTCTTTGCTATCAATATCGAAAAATTTCGTTCCTTATATTCTAATACAAAGTATTAGCGTTTGTCTGGAAAGGCTATTACCTTAAATTTTGAGTGTTTTAAGGGCAGAGAAATTATGAAATCATGAAATTAGTGCAATTAATCTGATCATTTTGCCTGTAAAAAGACCATTGCGGATTATATAAAAAATATCCACTATATTGGTATATAATTTCCATAAATACAAATTTTATTTCCAATAAAAATCGAAAAACTCATTAGCAGAAATGTATTTTATTTTAATTAAAAAGTAAATAACTGGACGCCATAGATATTAAGGTAAAAAGCTAATTGGAATTATAAAATTTATCATCATAAAATCGCATAGAAATTTGACACGAATTTTATAACCCAGACTATCATAATTGATAGTACTCTATCTAGGTCAAAAGCCCTATTCCACACGCGGGGCTATTTACTTCATTTTCCCATACCTATCAAAATATATGTCACGAACCCGCAAGCGCGAATTTCAGTTAGGCATCACACAACCAAGTTTTCTAAACAATCAAATATTTAGCATTCAATTAATTAATTGAATTCTCTTAAATCAACAGGAATGTGAATTTTTTTTTCTTTCAAAATTCCCTTCATTCGAACGGAAGAAAAAAGAAAAATAAGTAGCAGTTTTTTTTTCTTGAAAATTAAACAAATAATAACAAACCCGCAAGCACATGTTTTTTGTGTCATTATGCGCTGTCGCCAGAATTATATTTTATTTATTTTATTTAAATAAAATATTTTGTTTTTATAATAATTAGATTTATTATTTTAAAATTACAAAACTTACAAAATCTTACAAACTACACAAATTATATTTTAATTATTTTAAAATTACAAACTTACAAAATCTACATAACTTAGTTTAACTCTGATTGCAACTGAACTGAACTGCTTTATTTTCTGTAAGAAGTATTTATATTTTTGGATTGTTGCTTATTTGCTAATAATTTATTACTTTGTTTCTATTTTGCTTTTCCTTTAAATTTTTTTTAATTGTGACCAAATGTCAAGTATTTCCATTTGTCCATTTTGGGTAGTCAGTGATATTAAGTACTTATGGGTTTAAGTTATTGAGATAAAATTATTAGGAAATGTACTTAATACTTAAGGGTTTGAATTATTACTTTGAATTTCTAAAAACCATGTGTTTATTAAAGAAAGGTTCTCTCAAGATGTAAGTACTTGAAATTATTGGTCTCAAGAATTATTTTGTTTAATCTGGAAGGCATAAAATATATAATTTATTGGAAATCTCATTATGTTAAATGGGGTGTAATTTGAGATGTAACTCCAGTGAATAAACCTAGTTTTAATACACACGCGCTGCCGATATAAAGGAAAAACTAGTGCTAGGTGACAAAAGGGTGAATCATATGAAGAATCATATGGAAAAAATCATATAAAATTATATGAAAAAAATCATATGAAAAAAAAAGGATTTTTTTTTTGTGCATGAATTTGGCAAAATAATATGATGTATTTGTAACGAAGCCATGCATTGGTTTTTTTTCCAAAAATTTTGACTTTCCATTCCTTTGATCTACTTACCCTTGTCTAACACACATTTGAAAATTTTTTTTTCTTCTCTGCGTTTTCCGTTTTAAATGTCTTTTAAATGTGGTGTTAAAGGAATTGTAGGCTGTTTGTGGCGAAATTTTTTTTTTTTTTTATTGTTGTCAGTCAAGGAAATAGATATTTTGTTCAGACGCGCTGCGGAATTTTTGACTGCTGCCAGAATATATATATGTATATTGCAAGCCACGTGTAAACATTGCGCGTATTGCGATATAATTTTTTTTGTGTTTTTTTTATAAAATATGAGGAATCGTGATTGTGAAATAAAAAGGGAGTCAGTCAGTCGGTGAGAGTCAGTTGGTGGCAGATCGCGAGAGAGTTGCTATTCGAACTCCGACGCATTAAGACATTGGAAGTAATTTTTATTTGGAAATTTATAAGAAGGAATATAGTACTGACTTGGTATTGTATAACATATATAATTATGTAATACATAATTTTGTACTTAATTTTTTTTTGTTAATGGGGATATTTATATATATATATATAAATTTGTAGTTAAAAATGTGCAAAGAACTATTCTAGAAAAAAACATAATTAATTGTGCATTAAAAAAAAAAGAAACAATTTAACGTAAATAAAACTGTTAAATAAAGTATGACTAGTTGGATTATGAAGACAAAATTAGACCACCTTCTAGACATGATACTGTTGTTGTGATTATTACCGATTTTGACACAATTTAAACAGCGTACTCTGAATAATAATTAATTCATCGTATTCTAGTTTCTGGATTTGTAATCATACACAAAAATATTCCGCTATTAGTGATCCGTTGGTGTTTTACAGAACAATAAATTTGGAATATTCCTCAGATATTTTAAGTTTTCTACTGAAAAATAAATTCTTTTTATTCTTAGAATGAATTTTTGTCCAGAAAAAGTTGTTATAATTTTATAGTTTTATATTTATATTTATATTTATAAGAATTAAATAAATATATTCTTCTTTGCAAAGTAACTGTTTTTACTCTTTTATGAATTTCTTTTAAATAAATTTATTACTTTTATTAAAATTAAATGAAAAACTATAATTCCAAACCTCATTATATCTACTCCCACCGGGAAAAAGATTGATTCCACAATGCATTCGCAATCCATCCCTGGGAAGCTATGAATCGATTCTCTTTTCATCTAATCATAGCAAATTTTAACCAAAGCATGATCGCAGTGGAATCACTTACTAACACATGTATTAAAACTGACAATGAGTTAGTATTGTACCCCTTATATATGAGCTGTTATACTTTTGCAAAGTGTTATATTTTATATTTTCATTAGTAAAAGAAGGATGGATATATAACACATTGTGATGAAACAGCTTATGCTATATAATCACCATGTGTTATATAACCATCTTTCTTTCGCGTAAGTGTAAGTCTGAAAATAAATATATAATTAACAAAATAATTAAAAATAGAATAAGTAAAACATAGTTTATAATTAAATATTTTATTTATTCAACACTATTCACAACTGAGCAATTTATTTAATAAAACTTAAAATTAATACAAGACTTAACCTAAACTTATTAACTATTAAACTTATTATTTATTAAACTTATTTAACTATTATTTTATTACAAATTAACTAAACCATTTATTGACAATAATATATTCAATTAAATTTAACAAACTTAGTTTCCTTAAGATATAAGTTAACATTAACAAAATCATACTTACATCAGCAAATTTCTTATCGTCTGGCGGATATGGCAAGCTAATATTTAATAAGTTAACATAAACAAAATCATACTTACATGAGCAAATTCCTTATCTTCTGGCGAATATGGCAAGCTAATATTTAATATAAATAAAATAATGTTTCTCATACTTACGTCAGCAAATTCTTCATCGACTGGCGGATTAGAACACTCAATTATTACTTGAGAGCTTTACTTCAGGTTTAACTTTCGTGGTGACAGGGAGTCAATCAAAATTTACTAAGGTTTTAATTAATCAAAAATAAAATAAGTTTTTAAAAAAACATAACAAAGAAATTGTTTCAACTTAAATCTTTTTAACTAAAATAAATAATTGTTTTTATCTAAAATAAAATAAATTGCTCTAACAAAAAAATTTGTTTTAACTGGCGCCCGAGCAGGGACCGCTGTATTGAATAGCAACGTGAAATAATATCAAAGATAACCAAGGATAAATTTATACGTGCTATTCGGCATGAGTTATCTTTCACTAATAAAAAAAAGGAAGGAAATAGGAAACGAGGCCCCGGAGTCACCTAGGACAACACGCCTAGGACAAAACGGAGTCACCAGATCTAAAATTAATAAAGAAAAGGATTTGCTGACAGCCAACTAATTCAAGTGAAGGAAACCGCAAGCGGTCAGGAATTTTACTGGACCTCAACTTTTACAGTAACAGAAAATGGTTAACCAAACCATAGTTACACTTTTGTAAGTTGTTTTAAAGTTTTATATTAATAAAGTAAGACAAACAAAATAAAAATAAAAAGAAAATTGTGAAAAATATTCCTACTTTCTCTTTATACAAATAAATAAACAAAAATTGTGTTTTTTTTTTGCTACCAAAATAAAAATAAAAAAAAAAAAAATATCAAATTAAAAAGTTATTATCTTATTTTAACAAAGAAAAAAGAGAAAGCAGTCATTATTATTATAATATTAGTTTGTGAAATTGTTTTACGAATCCCTAATAATCAAAACGGAATTTTTCATAAAAGAATTTGCGAATATTATTTTTTTTTTTTAAGAACTTCTCTTAAAATTTTTTTTTATTTTATTATTTACAAGCTCACAAGCTTACAACGTTTAATAGAGTAGATTTATGACAGTTAAGAAAATTAACTAATAAAATAAAAAACAGAAAGTGTAATGATATTGATCATAAAATAAGCACAATTATTATTATAATCTCATAAGAAAAAAAAGAGAATAATTCATTAAGTGTAAGAAATTTTTTTTATATGAAAACTAAAATCACCTGTAGTAACAATAGTGGTAATCTCGATCTAAAGGGAAAACGACATTTTTAAACATTTAAATCTTTTATCGTCCTAAAATAAAAAAGGGAAAAGAAACAATAATTATTTTTAATCTTATAACCAATGGAGCCTAACCAAAATATAACTAAACCGGCACACCTAGTCCCTGATACTGAGAGGGCGGGGTCATCAAACATTAATATTGCAAACCTAACCGAACAGGTAACTTCTCTTGTAGTAGAAATATTAAAAAGGGAGGGCAAACAAATCCTGAAATCATTGATAAACCCTGCTGCAGACATTAATAATGATGTGGTTCAACCCCTCCACCCCAATACTAACTATAATTTGTCTGATATGGACAAAATCCCTGACGTTGTTAAAAGTCTTCGAGAATTTTCAGGGAAACCTACAGAATTCGGTTCCTGGAAGAAAAGCGTCGAACGAATTCTTACTATTTATGAGCCTTTGAAAGGTACCCCTAAATACTATGGAATTTTAAGTGTAATTCGCAATAAAATTATCGGACAAGCCGATATTGCTCTTGAATCATACAACACCCCTTTGAATTGGGACAAAATATCTAGATGTCTAACACTACATTTTGCAGATAAACGAGATCTAGGAACACTAGAATATCAAATGACAACGCTCATACAAGGTAGATCCACAATTCCACAATTCTATCAAGAGGTCCACCAACATCTATCTCTCATTTTAAACAAGTTATGCTCACTAGAACTGAGCCAGGAATCAATGAATATGATGACGCAAGCTTATAGAGATAAAGCGCTTGATACTTTTGTAAGAGGACTCAAAGGTGAACTTCCCAAATTATTGAGCATTAAAGAGCCAATAGATTTACCACAAGCACTGCATCTTTGTCTCAAAATTCAAAACGCTGACTTTCGTGCACAACATGCATACAATTTCGAAAACATACGGAAAGGTTCAACCATGCCTATGGTACCTAGAAGAAACGCTGGATTCACACAACAAGTTGTTCCTGTCCCAGCACCCCGACGTCATTTCTACCCAGAACTGACACAATATTCTAGCCGACCTCAGATTCCTTACGCAGCTAAATTACTGCCCCAAAACAATTTGCGTCAACCAACGCAATATCATCGACTTCCTCCAAAACCGCTACCCAGACCAGAGCCAATGGATGTGGATCGATCGATTCATTCTCGAAATATTAACTATCAAAATCGACCTGCTGCAAATTATAATGGACAAAATACAGCAAATAAAAACCACACAAATAAACCACAAGGAATTTTTAACACTGAACTTGACAATCAAGAAAATGTCAATGAAGCAATCGATTACGATAAACAAGTGATGAATGAATACTCTGATTACTATCAATCAATAACCGATCACTGTGAAGCAAGTGAAAACACAGATAATGAATACACCGATCAAATAGATGACATCTATTTCTTAGAGCTAAAAAACTCTTCGCTACCTTACTTTCAACACATATCAAGGAATGGGAAAATTTCAAAATTCCTAATCGATACAGGATCAAATAAAAATTATATTAAACCTCAGCACATTCGGAATCCTATTCCCAACGAAAAAACATTCTTCGCTAAAACAGTAACAGGAAAAGTTGAAGTAACACACCATAGCTTCACAAACTTGTTTGGCCCCACCACAAAAGAACTAAAGTTCTTTATCCTACCAAGCCTTACAGCTTTCGAAGGAATCATCGGGAATGATAGTCTTAAAGATCTTAAAGCAATCATTCATACTGATAAGAACTTTATGACCATCGAGCCCAACATTCAAATTTGCTTAAAACAACATATTTCCAATCAAGTTAATCAAATAAACCTAAGAACTTCACATCTGAACGAAGTATTAAAGGCCGAACTAAATGAAGTTATTCGTAAACATCCAAGTCTTTTTGCTGAACCAGATGAAAAGTTGACTTTTACTACCATTGTTAGAGGAGAAATTCGTACGTTCTCAAATGAGCCTGTTTATTCTAAATCATACCCCTACCCAATGGCACTTAAGGCCGAAGTTGAAAAACAAGTCAAGCAGCTCCTAGATGATGGTATTATATGACCATCCAGATCACCTTATAACTCACCAGTATGGGTGGTTCCAAAAAAATTAGATGCCTCTGGCGAAAAAAAAAGTGGCTTTCACCAGATTCCATTAAAGGAATCCGATATAGTGAAAACAGCATTTTCTGTAAATAATGGAAAGTATGAATTCACTCGTTTACTCTTTGGGTTAAAAAATGTCCCATCCATATTTCAACGAGCCCTAGACGATATTCTTAGAGATCACATTGGAAAAATGTGTTACGCTACATAGATGATATCATTATACTAGGAGCTTCGATCATTTCTAGGCATGTCAGGTTACTATAGACGGTTTATTAAAGATTATGCGAAGCTCGCGAAACCACTTACATCTCTTTTGAGAGGAGAAGACGGACATATAAAGAAAATAAATTCAAAGGACAAGCCTATTTTTCTGAACGAGGAAGCTATCCATGCGTTCAAAAATCTCAAAGGAGTACTCACCTCATAAGAAGTAATGTTAATCCACCCAGATCTTAATAAAGACTTCCAATTAACTACCGACGCATCTAATTACGCCATTGGTGCAGTCCTATCGCAGGAAGACAAACCAATTGCATTTCTTTCTAGAACTCTGAATAAAACAGAGGAAAATTATGCAACTAATGAAAAAGAGCTATTAGGCATTATATGGACACTCAATTCATTGCGTAACTTTTTCTACGGTTCAAAAAAAATTCACATATTTACTGATCATCAGCCCCTAACTTACGCACTTAGCAACATAAAATACGCTATCCATTGGGCAAAAGCCGGAATAATTAACTCAATGATAGTTTCCAAAAAAGATATTAACCTAGTCAGAAACACTTTGGATCGAGAAAACCTACCATATTCTACAAATGAGGAAGCATTAGAATTTGCAAGCATTAAAATTTTAAGTAACAGCTCAACTTTACTTTACGTTATAACTTTTCCAATTACAAAAAAAGAAACATATCAAAAATTGCTTATCAGACCCATAAAATATGGTAAAATTATTAATAAAATAACTTTTAATGTAATACTGAAATACAAACAAACAATATTAGGCTTAACAAAAGCTTGTAAATCCTGTAATAATGTAGCCATCTGTAAACAGGATAGTATTTTAGATATAAGTAATTCAACATGCATTCCTAATTTACTCAGAAGTCACAATTCAACGTGTGTCACAACCAACAATCACCACATACCAACCTTTGAAGAAATTGAACCTGGAATCATCCTCTTAAATCAATATAATAGCACGATAAATTTTGGCAATATTAGTCGCAGAGTCGAAGGAACCTTCCTTATAAAATTTCATAACGAAACCATCAAAACTAACGGCCATTTATTTACATCTCGAGAAGAATCAACTCTTCATCCTGTGCCAGCAATTACGCAACCTAAGCCTATGATAATAGAACTTCAAGAACATTTGTCATTGGAAATGTTAAAAGAACTTCACATTAACAATACAGAAAAACTTCAGCTTTTACAGTCCGAAAAGTGAGTTCACCTATGGACAACATATGGTCTCATATTTTTTATTTTTGGTAGCTTCCTTATTAATAATTATAATTGCGTACAAAAAAAGTGCATCAGGTACCAGAGTGATAATTCACCAAGAACCTAAAGAAAAAAAACAAAAGTTTAGCTACAAAAACAAAAAGGAAACATCTACGCCAGAACCTTCAGTACCAACAACACTACAAAATTCTGAAAATGACAGCACAGGAAAACAAATACCCAAACTCCACGAAGGATCATTCTTTTGAATGAGGACATTCAAATTTAAGGGGGGAAGAGTTAACATTAACAAAATCATACTTACATCAGCAAATTCCTTATCGTCTGGCGGATATGGCAAGCTAATATTTAATAAGTTAACATAAACAAAATCATACTTACATGAGCAAATTCCTTATCTTCTGGCGGATATGGCAAGCTAATATTTAATATAAATAAAATAATGTTTCTCATACTTACGTCAGCAAATTCTTCATCGACTGGCGGATTAGAACACTCAATTATTACTTGAGATCTTCACTTCAGGTTTAACTTTCGTGGTGACAGGGAGTCAATCAAAATTTACTAAGTTTTTAATTAATCAAAAATAAAATAAGTTTTTAAAAGAACATAACAAAGAAATTGTTTCAACTTAAATCTTTTTAACTAAAATAAATAATTGTTTTTATCTAAAATAAAATTGTTTTAACTTATATACCTAATTTAATTTTAATTTTTTAACACAACATCACATAACGCGTACTTTCCGAAATGTCAACATTTTAATCGCACACTTAATATAGTTATTGTATACGTGTGATAACCTTAAATGTGTTAGGTTTATAGGTTTGAGCATATAGGCCTATATGATGTATGAAATACATGAATTTCTTACCCCTGCATTCTGTAGAATCAAATATGAAGCGATTTATCTATGATTCTTTTAGCTTCTGATTCCAAATTTCCCGTTGGGCTTTTATTATATCTTTATTACAATTAAAAAATACAGCTGGCAGTACTTATTTAATTGGCTGTCATTGCAGGTTTATACACGTTTCATAAACCGCTAAGCATTTTTCGTGTTCGCGCAAAATAATTCAAAGTTTCTTTTTAAGAGGATCAAGAGGAAACAACTATTTTTCCTTGCTAGATTGGTAAGTGTCTCAGCAGATGGTATAACAAGCGGCCTCATAATGCCTAAAAAAAAAAACAAAACCCCTGACAAAAATTTCACTCCTCCTTCGCTTACGCTGACAGCAAAAGAGCTTCTAAAATTGAAACATATCTGTAGGGTTTATGGTAGCTCTGATGAGAAGTCGCAAGAAAATCATCTTAACGTTTCACAGAAACTTAATATCTCCCCATCGGTACCTACACCCAATACCAAGAGAAAACGGCAAATCCCTATCAGCGCGCTCAATAAAGCGCAGAGGAAACTATACAATTCGCCAAACTCTAGTAACCCGTTGGTCAAACTAGCTAAAGTGGCATCCGAAAAATACTGCAACAGCCCTACTATCAACGCAAACCTGAACCCGCAAAGGATAAACGAACACGACTACACACCGTTGACTCCCAGCAACTCATTTGGCATTCTAAAGGAAGTCTATGATGATGAAGAAAGGAGCGACAACATGCATGACACACATAAGGAAATCAGCCCTAGGCTAAACAATGGAGCCACGGGTGACACGGATATAAATCAGCCGGAGAAATGTCCGCCTATAATAATTGCTAACTCAAGCCCGATGGAAATTAGAAAATTCCTCGAGGGTCTCATCACAGATAAGGATGACCAATACTGGATTAAAATTATTAGCGGCAACAGGGTCATACTGCGTACTAACTCAAGTAACTTTCACACTCGGTGCTTGAGTGAACTCAAAAAAATTAATGCCACAGCGTACTCCTACTGCCCAAAGGGTCTGAGGAGAACCACACTCCTCATTAAAGGTTTGGATGCGTACGAGGACCCTGAGGACATTCGCAAAGGTCTGCTTGACTACATCCCAGAGATGCGCATAGATAAAATCGAAAATTTCTCCACTCCAAGATCAAGGGAACAAAATTATAGGTTGAACGTATTCGCGATCACGTTATCGCAGGGGCAAAACCCTGATAAACTCCTTGAAATCAAAACGTTACTCCATCAGAGGATAAAATGGGAAAGACTTCGAGCAAGACTTATAATAAGATGCTATCGTTGCCAAAACTTCGGGCACACGGCGAAATTCTGCTGTACTACCGAAAGATGTATGCTCTGTGCGGAGCCTCACAGCGTACTAGAATGCCCTATAAAACATAAAAGTAGCCTTCAAGAGTCAGGAAATGTTACCTACAAATGCGCGAATTGCAAAAAAATCGGGCACGCAGCTAACTCAACTGATTGTGAGGCTTTCCAAGACTACTTGGCCAAAAAGAAAGCACTTAAAGAATCAATATCGATCAAACGAGCTAAGGGTGCTCACAACAACGCCACTTTTCTCGACAATTTAATGGTAAACAATACTTCATACGCTGAAGTGCTTAAGGGAACGCGAAAGGCGGAGCAGAACTCCTTAGGCCGCTTGGACACGAACGCGGCACGCCCTAATCCGTTTTCTGAATTCTTGAGTGAGTTCAAAAACTTATTTAGAAATCCGCTCAGCGTCATTTGGGATAAAATAGAAAATTTCATGAGTAGTATTAGGACAATATCCAGTGCTGCGGTCCGTAAGGCTAAATACATTGAATTCTTAGCCGACCTCGATGCAGGAAATGAAATGCTTGCAAAATGAGTTTTTCGGACCATTTTCTCGCAATCAATGTGAACTCTTTAATATCTCTTGAACGGAGGCTTTCCCTCCAGAAATTAATCTTAAGCAAAAATCCATTAGTCTCTCTACTTTCAGAAACTTGCTTAAACAGCAACCACAATGTTACACTGGAGGGCCTTAATATCATTCGAAATGATCAGCTCAGAGGCACAGCCATTGTCACTCGTGACAAAATCAAGATAACAAAACTTAATTTCTTACCTAAATGTCTATCGGCCACAGTAGGAAAACTCAGCGTCAAAATAGGGAACAGGTCCCATTCGCTTATAGTGGCTGCCATATACATGCCAAGCCAGGCTTCACCGGAGGTCCTCCAAGATTTAACTGATCTCCGTATGCTCTGCATGAAAGCTGATTTGTACATCTGGGGGGGCGACTTCAATGCTAGAAGCCCTTCGTGGGGTGATACAGTGGAGAACATTAATGGGAAACTTTTGAAAAAATGGCTTAGTGAGGACGGTCTCATTAACACCCGACTTGTTACAGCTAATACACCCACTTTTCCTCGTTCTGGGTCCTACATAGACTTATACTGCATCTCTGCTAATTGGGAATCACTAAATTACTCTACACATACTGATCCCGTCTGCACTACGTTTTTTGCGCTTTCTGACCATCTAGGAATTAAGTTAGAGTTCAAACAGACGTTTTCAGCAGAGCTCCGGGACAAGAAAAATGTTATTAACTATGATAATTGTAATTGGAGGGCTATAAACGCGGAATTAGCTCGGACACTAAAGTCCATGGACAAATACCTAAATCTTCATCCCGATAAGGAGTTAATAGACAAGGAAATAGAAACAGTAACTACAGCTATTAGAAATGCACTCAGGAAACAATCCACTTACAAATTTCCAGCTAAAAAAAGTTACCTGAATAATGTCGACCTGCAAACACATAAACTAATAGACATCAGGAATGCATGGGGACATAAACTTCACAAAATCTACACAAGGAATCTAAATTCTGAAGGAGCCGAGTACGTGTTACTCAAGAGTCAAATCTCTTGTCTCAATCGCATCATAAAAGAAAGAACAAAAAAAGAGTTGAATCAAGATCTACAGATCAAATTGCAGAACATAAAACCTGGCCCAGGTGTTTGGAAAGAGATTGACGCTTTGTCTGGCAGGAAACGTGCCAAAAATGCAGTCCTCAGTCAAGGACCCATAAAGGCACACAACAAGTATCTACTCAGTGATCATCAAAAGGCAAATGGTTTCAGAAAAGAGTTCGCCAAGTTTGCAGGCAGGCCGGC
Organism: Acrocera orbiculus; assembly: GCA_947359355.1. NCBI lineage: Eukaryota > Metazoa > Arthropoda > Insecta > Diptera > Acroceridae > Acrocera > Acrocera orbiculus. Next base: position 26,841,794 of record OX375759.1, on the reverse strand, counting down.
ACAGAGTGCATTCATAGGGGTCAATGCAGCGGCTGAAAAATTCTTACTCAATTACCGTAAAATCTCTCCAGAAAAGGAATTTGACGTGAGTAATCAATCGCCAATGGGCATCACTTACTGCACTAAAGAGGAAGTTGAAGGGATTCTAGTGTCCTCAAACGGGAAAAAATCTTTCGGTTTCGATGAAATAAGTAACAAGGCACTACGGGGCTGTGCCCCGTCCATTTCGGAGTCTCTTGCAATAATATTTAATCAATGTTTTTACATCAGCTACTTTCCTGCTAAGTGGAAGGAAGCTAAAATTCTACCTGTTCATAAAAAAGGTCAGGATCCAGATATCTCAAACTTTAGACCCATATCACTCCTATCTAATATTGGAAAGGTGTTTGAAAAGATAATTAAAAAACGACTAACGGACTTCTGTGAATCAAAGGATTTGATCCCGTGGAATCTGTTTGGTTTCAGACCTCAGCACTCTACTGTGCACGCACTCCTTGCAGTAGGCAACACAGTGATACAAAATTTACGGAAAAAGAAATGCACAGTTGCAGTAGAACTGGACGTTGAAAAAGCTTTCGATAGAATATGGCAACATGGTATACTATTAAAACTAGGCTATTATGATTTTCCGCCTGGCATCATCAAACTTCTCGTTAGCTACTTCGAAGGCAGGACCTTCAAGGTTTGTATCAATAGTGTTATCTCAAATCCTGTTCAGGTGATAGCAGGCGTCCCCCAGGGATCAGTCCTGGGTCCAATATTATTCAACTTGGCCTTTATTGACTTCCCTTTCCAAAGTGAATCAGCTAATAACATCCAAGCAGTGCTTTATGCGGACGATATAATGATAATGAAGGGCGACGACAGCCCCCTCCAAGCGGTAGGAGCACTCCAGAGAGCGATGCCAAAACTTGAATATTTCCTACTCAAGTGGGGACTTAAAGTCAACATCAACAAATGCAACCTCATTTGCTTTCGTAACTCATATGGTAAAGGCCACAGAAACTGTGTAGCAGAGAGCAAAAAGATAAATTTAACAATGCATGGTAAATCCATCCCTCTTCGTAGAGAAATAAAATATTTAGGTCTAACTCTGAATAATAAATTCGGCTTCAACAGACATGCACAGATTACGCTAAACAAAGCTAAATTTGCCACTGTGGCATTGTCAAAGCTGCTCAACTCCAGTATGTGGACAGTTGACACAAAGCTACTGGTCTATAAAGCCATCATAAGACCCGTAATGTCATACGCGTTCCCAGTTTGGTTTACGATCTCCCCTACGCATGCGAAAAAACTAGAACTACTAGAACGCAACATACTTAGACATTGTACTGGTAAATTTAGGAGGTCCGATGCTAAGTACTATAAAAACACCACACTATACGAGGAAGCCAAAATCACTCCGCTATTAACCTATCTGATTAACCTAGGTTGCAAACTCTTGAATAGGTTGTCCCACCATCCTAATACATTTCTGCATACCATTTATACTGACAATGTTAGTACTTCCTTATTGGATCATTATTATCTTTCACCTTTCAATTTGATAAACGATGATTCCGAGGTTTATTTAAACCCTCAACAGAGCACTACGAATCACCCATCGAGATTCTACTCCAAGGCTAGTCCTAATAACTTCAGAGGCTGAGACATTTACTAGACCATTCTTGATCAAAATTATATAAATGAATAAAATAAAAAGTATATTATGCAAAGTTATATCCTGTAAATAGTTGTTTCTTTAGTAGCTCTTAAGTCTAATTTAATTAAAATCAGTTATTACTATTAAGTTTTAGTAAATGTAATAATCTTTAGTTAAAATTAATACGCATTGTTATATTCTGTATCCTGTAAATAGTTGTGTTAGTAAATAAGATAAGTTTTTTTTTTTAAAAGAAAAAAAAAAAAAAAAAAAAAAAAAAACAGAAAAAAAAAAAAATATATAAGAGTAATAGTAATAATAATATGTTATCATGTTTCATGTACTTAAAACACAGGTTAATTTAATTAACTCAAGTTGTTTCTATTAAGACATGTAAATGTAGTTTTAGCAATAGCCCTAATTTTTAAGATATGTATATATATATATATATTTATATTTGTACTAATTGTACGAAGCTTAGTGATCTTATAACTTATCTACTTTAAGTTCAGTGTGTGCTGCAGTCGGGAGCAAGCCGCAGTCATATAATTTCCAAAGTATTGATGTCATAGGGCAACACTATGTAAATTGGCACTTCCCACTTGTGGGAATATAATATATCATTTCAATTTAGTCTGGCTTATACACTATTTCGGGCCAATTATGTTACTAGAGTATATATAGTTATAGTTTACTTCAAATTGTACTTGTGTTTCTTTAAGTCTCAATAAAGAAAGAAGAAGAAGAAGAAGATTCAAAGTTTCTGTTTAATTAAGTGCTATTTAATTACAAGTAAGTTTGGTTTTCATTAAATTCTCTTGTAGTTTTTTAAACATAAATTTTAAAGTTCGGGAAATTTGTATGATAAAATTGAGCGAGGGAAAACAGTGCTGAGTGATTTAACTTTATCTTTGAAAAAATTAAATTCCATCTTTTTTTATTAAATCACAAATAAACTTAGATATTTATAATAACCTTAAAATTTTAATTACTATTCAAAAGTTTTATGATAAGAAAAATGTATTAAATAATTATAATTATTATTATCTTTTAGTTCGTTGCTTCAAAGGAAATTTGCTAGCCATTTTGGCGAAAACTAACTTTAATCTTCAAATTAAAAATAAAAAGAAATTGAATTTATTATTAAATATAAAATGTATTGGACAACGTTTAAAAAATGTGACTTCGAGCTTGAAGTTATTGAAAAATCTGTTGCTGTTAATGATTTAATATATTCATTTAAGGGTGATAACTGTGCTCCATTAAGTGAACCAATTCATATTTATATATTAAATACAAAAACTTTAGAATGGTCATCATTATTTGCTCATAGCGATATAAATGTTAAACGATTAGAAGTACCAGAAGTGCCAGTCACAAGATACGGTCATACCGTTGTGGCTTTTGGTGAAAAAATTTATTTATGGGGTGGAACAAATAGGGGGGGAGTATGTAATACATTGTATTGTTTTGATACTAAAACATTAAATTGGTCAAGACCACAAGTAACTGGAATAATACCAAGTAGTCGATATTTTCATTCAGCATGTATTTCAAACGATGAATGTAAAATGTACATATTAGGTGGTTTTGAACAAAAGAAACGTCAATTGTTGCATGATGTACATTGCCTGGATTTAAAAACAATGATTTGGAGTAATATAATTACTACTGGTAAAATACCACCTAGACAAATTTGTCTAACAGCTGTAGTTGATAATCGTATCTACCTACATGGAGGATATGTTCCATTTAACCGCGCATATGCTACTGATACTATGTATCTAGATTTAAAATCAAATCAATGGCATCATCCAAAAACATTTGGTAATATACCTGGTGGTACATATCATCGTTCTTTATGTATGTTTTTTTTAATTTTTTGAATATTAATTATAGAAGTTTCTCTTATTGTTTTTTCAGTTGTACATAATAACATAATATATGTTTTTGGAGCTGAGGATGATTCCGATAATAATTTACATTATCTTGATACAAAACGAAATTATTGGAATTTGATAAATCCACGTGGAAGATCACCAATACAAAGAAAAGTCAAAGAATGTATCGTCATTCGTGATAAAATGTTTTTACTTGGATCTAGGTAAAAAAATAACATTAGATTGCCGAAATATATGGATATAATTTAATTTTACAAGATATTTTTGAATTAACCAAACATTTTATGTAAAGGCGTAATGTGATGCTCAGACTAAGTGTACAATCCAATTAAAAACTACTACAAATTTCTGTAAAATTGTAGTGAAAAATCATAGTCTATTTTTTAAAAAAAGCTTAAAATGGCACAGTAAACATGCATAATATTTACTGATGGTTTTCCTCACTTAGCCGCTACTGTATTTTTTAGACTGATTTTACTCTAATATTTAATGTGGTCTGAGGCAGCTAAATTTATTCAATTGAAAATCGTTTTAAAGACTTCAATCTTTTCTTCTCATCATTCTCTCCAAATGTCAATGTAAAACCTTCAAATAATGTCAGTAAAACGTTTTAGATTCATTACCATCATTAGTTTACTTGTTATTTAATGATTAATAACTTTAAAAAATTTAATAATTATGTTATTTTTTAGACCAGATAAAAGACATATACGTAGAGGTGTATTTAGAAATACGATCAATGTCTTGGATTTTAATCCTTCGCTCGAAATACTAGCAATGATCCAAATTGTAGAAAACGGATTGGATTTTTCATGTTTACCAACAAAATTAAGGTATTTCTTAGTTTATTTATATAAATTATAATAATAATATTTTTTTTTGTTTATGGAAAAGGGGAACTCGATTTAATGCAATTTTTGCTTAAGATAATTTTTTAGATTTATTTATTATAAATGGGTTCTTTTTTATTGGAAAAAGAAATCCATTTTTGGTAAATTCCGTTATGGCTATTATATGATTGGTGGAAATAAAATTAATTTGTAAAAATAACTTCGAGCATGCTTCACGAAATTTGTATATAAAGCAACGCTTAAATTTTTTCGCTCAAGTACACCCCATTTATGTTATCAGTAACTAGTTTAGTGATTATGGGTAAAACCGTTCCGGAGCTATACTGTTCCATCACTTTGAAAGCGCCATTTCGAGAAAAATACGTTTAGAGTTTTGGGTAAGGTACAAAGCTTTAACTTCAATTTTTGTGATCGTTCGTAACCAGGTGGCGTCCTGGATAATCAAATACATAAACAGAATTTTTGCATTTTCCCCATAAAAAATTTCTCTATGACGGGTAAACTCACAGTGTAAACCCCACTTTAAGTAGTTAAAATAAAATAATTGTTTGAGACGAAGACGAAATTAAAAAAAAATTTTTCTTATTTTGATTTCCAACATTTTAAATACAAAATTTCCTAATATTTGATTATTAATTAGTTTTTTTTTTTTTTTAATTATTCCATTACAGATCTCAAATTCATGATTTCAAATTAGGCAACATTTAACTCACATTTAGCAGCACTAAAAGTTCAATCCGAATGATATTTTCGATATAAATTAAGTTTTTTTAGTACCATTTTGCCATTGATAATTAATGTTTTCATTTTTGTTAAATATTTTTACTAAATAAGTTTATATTGATTTTTAATTTCAAAGTTTTTATATGTGATTCAAAGGAGTGCTGTAATTTTATTTTTAATTTGAGCATTGAATTTAACTTTTTTTTGTTTTCTACAGATTTTATTTATGTAAACATTCCTTAATTATAAATAAAAATGTAATGAATTGAGCTCAACTGTGTTAATTTATTATCCAGGAGTAGAATTATTACAAAAAATAGCAAAAATGATGACAACCAAAGATATAAAACTTTTTGTTTTATATTAAAATCGTGTACATGATCCAATCGGAGTCTACGTAATTGGATTGGCACTCAAAAATTATATTAATCACTGGGCCGAGACTACTTTAAAGTAAGAAATTTTTTAAATACAAGATAAATCTGAACGAATGAGACGAGTATAATGATACATTCTGGTATCACGAGTCACAGACCCTCCCAAAAATATCTCTAAAATATAGGGAAGATAACAACATATAGGTGTATTTTTTGCTCTTGATAGACAATAACCCGCTTGATCTTTGATTCCATAAGTTTTTTGTCGAGACGGTTGTATAACTTTCATAACTCAAACTATTTAATTAAACACTTTTTATTTTCTAGTCAAGGTTACAGTCAGGTTATTTCAGCTATAAACTATATCAACTTAGAGTAAAAAGACTCCACTTAACTGCACTTTCTACTTCTAAACAAAATCTCAACTCCGCTCCTCAAACTTAATTCTTAATTATATAACAATTCATTTTCTCTTAAAACTCAAAACTGAATCATTTTTGGTTCAAAACGCGAACCAGTTACACATAATTTTTGTAACCTAGTTGCGTATTTTTAAGGACTTTACTGATTACAAATAAGTTACAAATCTTTAGAGATTTAAGTAGGTTACCAATACTATATTGTTAGTATTTGTATTTTGTTTTAAAAATGTTTAATGCAAATGCTGGAATCATTTTTGACAAATAATAATAAGGCGAAACTTCGAGCTCTCTGGTATTACTCTAGATTAATAGAGCGAATTCTACGGCGAATCGATCAGCAAGAAGAAGAATTTTATTGTCAGATATCATATTTTTTAGGGTGATTAGTGTGGTGAAATCGGTTAATTAAAAGGCAAAAAAAGGATATATCTGCAAGGACTTGAATTTTTTCAGTGTTTTTCTGTAATCAGGGGATTAATTAGAACTACTTACCATCATTAATTACGTGTACACCGGTAACTAAAATCGTTTTGAAATTTCTTTCAATGCCTTAAGGTGGGCACTCACTTATGTTAGTGCACATATCTCCGCGGGTAAATTTTTTGACGTCATAGACTCACGCTAAGTTGTTGATTCTGTTCCCCTTCATATGTGGATATTTCAGCGTGAAATTCATGTATACGTCATTTTGACGTCATTGATCTTACCCGCGGAGATCTGCGCACTAATAGGCGTTTCACACAGGCTCTCATATTGCAATTGAAATATTACAATACATTAAAGGAGATTGAATTTTCCATACAAATTTAAAAATGGCGGAATCAAAATTGTAATATCAATATTGCATTGTTAATTGTTTCTAAATGGTTAGCTTGGGTGAGTTCCAGAGGATAATCAATATTTTCAAAAGGTAAATGATATTTTGAGAAAACTTCAAGACTTTGATTTATAACATCGATTTTTGTTTCAAAAGGTGCCAAAAAGTTTATACCAACAATTGCATCGTATTTTTTACTTTTTAGTGGAAAGACTTTCCATTCTAGAGTTCCTTCTTTAATTAATTGTTTTGGTAATGGAGTAATTATTTTATGAGTAACGTAATTTGGTCCTGCCAATGAATAATAAGTAACAGGCTTAGGTAATCTTAAAGTCTTATAAGGCAATATATTTGGTTTAATAAAACTGGTATCGGAACCGGTATCTATTAAGCAGTTAATAGATATTTTATCAAATGTAAGTTTAACTATCGGTAGCTTGTTTTCGCTAAATTCTCCGATATGATTAGTTTCGGGTTTAATTTTGACGTCACTATATATATTATCTACTTCCATGGGTTCGGGTTGACTATTTCGAAAAGATTGAATCTATTCTGGGAAAAGTTGTTTTTAAATTGTCCAGAGTGTCTGTCAGTGTTACGGTTAAAATTATATTTAGGAGGATTGGAAACCTTAGGTGGACTTTGTGGATGAAAATGATTATTTTTGTAATTATTATGATTAGTAAACTTATTTTGGAAATGATTGTTAGTTTTATCAAACATGGGTTTTTTTCAAAATTCTGTTTTTTCGAGAGTCTGTATTGTGGTTTTATTACTTCTTCACTTGTATAAATTTCAGACTGACATAAAATATAGTTTAATCCAAAAAGAGTTTTACTTTGATCGATTTGTATTTGTGTAAGTAAAATTTAGTAGCATAGACCCTTAAGTGAATGAATGGGTGAATGGGCCTTTAGGCATTATTACTTTGTCAGACTAGAATCTAGTACAATTAGGGGGTTGGCGTCTGAAGTGTCAGACGACACGAGGCGATGACAAAAAAAAGGCAAGCGGAAGTACAGAGTTAGTAACACAAAAAGAAAAGAAGCCAATAACACACAAGGATCTAAAATATTAAGGAGGTTAATTTCTTGGTAGGTGAGTTATGTTGATAAAAATAATGTAATTGTGTGCATAAAGATTGTGTGTGATAACTAATATGTGCGAGGTCTGTGGGGGGTGTCCTATTTTGCGCTTGTGACCGGGAATACGGGACTAAGGTCGGAGTTACCACCTTAGGTCATCCGGATGAAAGTGGGCTGGGGTGTTTCCGCCCACGAAGTCCTGGGAGTATTCCTTTTTGTGATGTGTGCGTGAGTTGCGGTGTTCCCACCACGCTGGCGTGAGTTGCGGTGTTTCCACCACGCTGAACGCAGTTGAGGTCAATGGGATGGTATTCCTCCCCGCAATCTGAGTATGAAGGCGCCCCCCCCCACTACTCCTCAATACGCAGTGCACTTGCCAAACTAATATTCTTTATTATTATATCTCAACAGGTAGCTGGGGGCAATCTCGGGGTTCCTGACGCCGCACCAGACGATACCTCGACCGAACTGCCAGGACAGTGTCTTGCAAATTAATACTTTATAAAAAAAAAGGGGGAGATGAAATAAATAACTAAAACAAAACTTCAAAATTTTTATTGTCTTACAAATCAGAAGTGGGATAAACCCGAGATTGCTCACCTGCCAAAAACAATTATGAATGAATTATTCTTCAAAATTTATTTTCGAAAAATAGATGTGCTTTAAATTGTACTACTGAGGTCGATTGAGTTATTTTTTGGTTAGGGTTAAACAATAATTAATTAAAAACATTAAATTTTTGATATTAACAGCTTGAGAAATTTACTTAAAACAAAAAAAATTTACACACTCAATCTAAGGCCTATTCAAAATTTAAAACAAGAAAATATAAAAATAAGTATTAATTGTAATTAGCTTGACTGACAGCAATGACTTAAAATTGATCTAAATGAAGTTCCTAATTTTTTCTTTATCTCTTTTAGAAAATAAAATTTCCAAGGTGAATAAAAGCCAAAATATGGGTCGCACTTCAAAAAAAGAGCATCGAGAGACAAAAAGAGGCCTTTCAAGTTCAAGTAATGATAGCGAGCGACTAGACCAGTCCAAACGGAAATCACATTCAACCGCGGACTCGCTAAATGAATTCACAAAAGTAATAACACAGGTATTAAAACATAATAATCACCATCAAGGTAGTGGCTTCAAGGGTGACGCGATACCCCTATTCGACCCAAAAGACGGAAACCAGACGTCAAGTACCTGGTGCAAAAAAGTCTACGAATTGAGAGAAGTCTTCAGATGGAACGAAGAAGCTACGATTTACTTCGCCCTTGCAAAACTACGAGGCCTGGCTGAAACCTGGTATAGAGGCTTAAGGACAGTGAAATATTCATGGCGGGAATGGAAGACGAAGATACAGGAAAACTTTCCGCCCCACACTGACTTTTACGAGGCCCTAGTACTAATGATAGATAGACGAAAGAAGCTTGACGAAACCTATGAAAGATATTTCCATGAGAAAATGGTATTATTAAATGCCTGTGAAATTGGAGGGAAGAAAGCGGTTTCATGTATCATCGGAGGAATAAATGATAGAGTAGTAAAAACAGGAGCTAAAGTAGCACGACATGATAGTCCAGAAAAATTATATCAGTACCTTCGAGACGTCAATGAGGACCATCCACCAATACACCAGAATCAGTATACGAAAACAAACACTAATAAACGGCATGGGAGAGAGAGAAGAAATAAAACCCGAAGCTTGCCGGTAGAGGCAAAAGTAACAACAACCTGCTACAAATGTGGTAAATATGGGCACTATGCAAACAAATGCCAGTTAGCTAGTAATTCGTTCAAAAGATGCCAACATTGTAGAAGCAACTTCCATGACGAAAAAAAATGCCCGAGGCTAACACGTGACCAGGCAGTGGCCGTTGTAGAAGTTACAGCCGTGGACAAAGCGAACCAAAAATACTTTAAAGATGTTAAAGTTAATGGAATATCTACCAGAGCTTATATAGATTTTGGAAGCTCGTGCACATTAATGACTCAGGCAGAAGCAAACCGACTACTACTAAAAATTGATGAATCAACGAAGACTAGGCTTTGTGGATATGGAAAAGGAATAGTAACTAGCCAAGGCAGTACTAAAGCTAAAATTGAAGTTGATGAAATCGAAGCAGACCTTGATATTATAGTGGTGGCTGACGATCAACAAGATATACCAATCATTGTTGGTAGAACCTTAACAGAACTGCCACAAGTGACAGTAGTGAAAACCGCAAAGACATTGCAGCTTCTAAACGAAGACAAACACGCCTTTGCAACACATCCCAAACCAAATTCGGAAAGTGTAAAGGTAATCCTTCGGGCAGCAGAAACACACATAATACCATCACAACATATAGCATTAGTAAAAGTAGTAACGAGTCAGGATAGTGGAAACGTCTTTATTGAATCCTCATTACGTCCAAAAGAAGAGAATGAGTCTTGTCTACCACGATCACTTGTTAACATTAAAAGTGACAAAACAAGCTGTCTACCCCTAGTAAATCTATCGCAGCGTGACCTGATAGTAAAAAAAAATAAAGTGGTGGCACGAGGGTGGCCTTGTCAGGAAGAGCAGGGACCCAAAGAAACAATAGGAGGTATCAATAATAAAGGTATAGCCGACGTCAATCTGGGAGATGTGACAATCGGCAAGGTTTCCGAGGATGATAGAGACAAAGTACTAGCAATTTTAAATGAATTTAGGGATTGTATTGCACTAACAACTAATGAATTGGGCTGTGCCAAATCAGTACATATGAAAATACAACTGAAAGAAGATAAACCATTTGCGTTTCGACCTTATCGAATGGCTGTAAAGGAACAAGAAACCGTAGCCGAAATTGTTAAGGACCTCCTGTCAAGTAACATTATCCGCCAATCGGATTCTAATTTCGCTTCACCGATTATGTTAGTCCGAAAGAAAAATGGAGAAACAAGACTATGTATTGACTATCGGAAACTAAACTCCTTAACCATTAACGACAATCATCCACTGCCAAGAATCGATGACCAGATTGATAGGCTTCAGGGCGGAGTGTATTTTACTAGTTTAGACATGAAAAGTGGTTACTACCAAATACCAATGGAGGAAAAGTCAAAACACTATACAGCATTTGTAACCCCAACAGGTCAATACGAGTTCGAAATAATGCCATTTGGCTTAACTAATGCACCGCGGACTTTTCAGAGGTACGTAAATAGAATTCTCTCACCGGTTCAGGATATAGCTGCCGTATACCTGGATGATGTACTCCTACATGCAAAAACAACGGAGAAGGCCTTAGAAGGACTAAAGAAGACGCTACAAATATTCCGTAACGAGTGTATTACTCTAAATCTAAAAAAATGCTCCTTCCTAATGGCATCCATCAATTTTTTGGGTTTCGAATGCTCGAATGGGAAGGTAAAACCTGGACACGATAAAATCATAGCAGTGAAAGATTTTCCAAAACCAACGACCATACGTCACATAAGACAATTTCTAGGTCTGACAGGATATTTTCGACACTTTATTGATAATTATGCTGTAATAGCAAAACCATTGACTAGTTTGTTGAAAAAAGAAAAGAAATGGGAATGGACGGATAAAGAAGAAAGTGCATTTGAACAACTAAAGAACAACCTAACTCAGCGACCAGTGCTAGTACTATTTGACCCAGAAGGCGGAACAGAAGTCCATACGGACGCAAGTGCAGAAGGGATAGCAGGAATTCTAATGCAGCGCCAAAAAGAGGGGAAAATGCACCCCCTGGCTTACTACAGCCGACAAACATCAAATGCGGAAAACAAATACCACTCCTACGAGTTGGAGACCTTGGCGGTTGTGGATACGCTGAAGAAATTTCGAGTTTACCTACTCGGGCATAACTTAACGGTTGTTACCGATTATAACTCACTGAAGGCTACAAGCAACAAGAAACATATCATCCCAAGGATCGCCCGTTGGTGGCTCCAGTAACAGGAGTATAACTTTGAAGTAAAATATCGACCGGGAAAGCGAATGCAGCACGTTGACGCCTTAAGCCGGAACCCCACGAGTAACACTAGTAACGAAAGCATCCTACGGATAACCCAGGATGACTGGGTTTTGTCTGGACAGTTGACAGATATAAAAATAAAAGAGATACACAGTGTGCTGTCTCAACCACCTAGAACCGAGTATGAAAGGAACATACATGAAAACTATAAATTACAAGACGGTAGGATATACAGAAAAACAAAAGAAGGAATGCAGTGGGTGGTACCCAAAGGCATGCGAAGACAGGTAGTGCAGGCCGCACATGATGATTTGGGACACTTCTCAACCGAAAAAACTCTTCGACGATTATGTGAGTATTACTGGTTCCCACAGATGCGCAGTTACGTGGAAAAGTATTTAGCAACCTGTATTAGGTGCCTTTATAATAAGCGAAAAGCAGGAAAGAAAGAAGGTTATTTACACCCGATACCGAAGCCAGAAGAACCTATGAGTATGATTCACATCGACCACCTGGGACCGTTTCCGAAAAGTAGGCGTGGGAACTCGTATATGATAGTTATGATCGACGCATTCACGAAGTTTGTCTTTATACGAGCAACCAGGACAACCAAAACAAAACCAGTAATCGAATTTTGCAAGGATATTTTTAGCGTGTATGGCGCCCCGAAAACGATAATATCAGACAGAGGGAGCGCTTATACTTCTACATGTTTCCATAAGTTCTGCGAACAAAATGGAATTAAGCACGTAAAGAATGCAGTATCTACTCCAAGAGCTAATGGGCAAGTCGAAAGATTGAACCGTTCTATACTAACGGTAATGATGACGTTAAATGAGGATGAGACAAACTGGGACCAGAACGTGAAGCAAGCCCAGTTTGCCATTAATAACGTAGTCAACAAAAGTACGGGGCAAACCCCGAGCGAGTTACTTTTTGGATTTAGACCAAGGATGGGTAGTGATGCTATTTTAACCAATGAGATAGCAGTGACTTCGAAAATGGTGCAAGAATTGGTAGCTCAGCGAAGAGATGCCATAGATAGGATCAGGCGAGCCCAACTAACACAGCGGGTACATTTCAACAGCCGGCGCAAGCAACCAAAGAAATATTATAGGGGAGATCTGGTTCTTATCGAAAAGGTCGAAGTGGCACCCAATACAAGCCGCAAGCTCCTCGCCCCTTTTAGCGGGCCACTTGTGGTCAAGGAGGGCCTGCCCAATGATAGATACGTAATCGGTGACCTGGAAGGTGCTCATCGAACCTTCCGGCATAAGGGATATCAACAAGTTGTTGCCGTCGACAAAATGAAACCTATCGAACATCCAACCGAACTCTCGAACGATGAGGAGGAGGCAGACGAAGGAAGTGACAACGAAGACAGTGGGGATCCACTGGCTTGGAGATGACTCGAGACGAGTCATATGCAGGATGGCCGAACTGTAAGTAAAATTTAGTAGCATAGGCCCTTAAGTGAATGAATGGGTGAATGGGCCTTTAGGCATTATTACTTTGTCAGACTAGAATCTAGTACAATTAGGGGGTTGGCGTCTGAAGTGTCAGACGACACGAGGCGATGACAAAAAAAAGGCAAGCGGAAGTACAGAGTTAGTAACACAAAAAGAAAAGAAGCCAATAACACACAAGGATCTAAAATATTAAGGAGGTTAATTTCTTGGTAGGTGAGTTATGTTGATAAAAATAATGTAATTGTGTGCATAAAGATTGTGTGTGATAACTAATATGTGCGAGGTCTGTGGGGGGTGTCCTATTTTGCGCTTGTGACCGGGAATACGGGACTAAGGTCGGAGTTACCACCTTAGGTCATCCGGATGAAAGTGGGCTGGGGTGTTTCCGCCCACGAAGTCCTGGGAGTATTCCTTTTTGTGATGTGTGCGTGAGTTGTGGTGTTCCCACCACGCTGGCGTGAGTTGCGGTGTTTCCACCACGCTGAACGCAGTTGAGGTCAATGGGATGGTATTCCACCCCGCAATCTGAGTATGAAGGCGCCCCCCCACTACTCCTCAATACGCAGTGCACTGACCAAACTAATATTCTTTATTATTATATCTCAACAGGTAGCTGGGGGCAATCTCGGTGTTCCTGACGCCGCACCAGACGATACCTCGACCGAACTGCCAGGACAGTGTCTTGCAAATTAATACTTTATAAAAAAAAAAGGGGAGATGAAATAAATAACTAAAACAAAACTTCAACATTTTTATTGTCTTACGTTTGTACAATAGGAACTAATTTTGATTTTAAAATTTGTACCAATTCCTTATCAATTAAACCATATATAAAATTTCCGTCATTATTAAAATCACAAATTTCACTTAATTCTACCTTAATATTAGTTAGTCTATTAAATAAATCTTTTAGGTTAAATACCTTTATATCCTTTGCTGCAAAAAGTATTTGGTGCGTTGTCTTCTTTGGACGAAATCTCTGCGTTAAAGTTTCGATGATGTTGTCCCAGTTTCTTCGATGTCAAGTCAAATACCATTTTGGGTAGTCAGCGATATTAAGTACTTATGGGTTTAAGTTATTGAGATAAAATTATTAGGAAATGTACTTAATACTTAAGGGTTTGAATTATTACTTTGAATTTCTAAAAAACATGTGTTTATTAAAGAAAGGTTCTCTCAAGATGTAAGTACTTGAAATTATTGGTCTCAAGAATTATTTTGTTTAATCTGGAAGGCATAAAATATATAATTTATTGGAAATCTCATTATGTTAAATGGAAAGTATGAATTCACTCGTTTACCCTTTGGGTTAAAAAATGCCCCATCCATATTTCAACGAGCCCTAGACGATATTCTTAGAGATCACATTGGAAAAATGTGTTACGCTACATAGATGATATCATTATACTAGGAGCTTCGATCATTTCTTGGCATGTCAGGTTACTATAGACGGTTTATTAAAGATTATGCGAAGCTCGCGAAACCACTTACATCTCTTTTGAGAGGAGAAGACGGACATATAAAGAAAATAAATTCAAAGAACAAGCCTATTTTTCTGAACGAGGAAGCTATCCATGCGTTCAAAAATCTCAAAGGAGTACTCACCTCACAAGAAGTAATGTTAGTCCACCCAGATCTTAATAAAGACTTCCAATTAACTACCGACGCATCTAATTACTCCATTGGTGCAGTCCTATCGCAGGAAGACAAACCAATTGCATTTCTTTCTAGAACTCTGAATAAAACAGAGGAAAATTATGCAACTAGCGAAAAAGAGCTATTAGCCATTATATGGGCACTCAATTCATTGCGTAACTTTCTCTACGGTTCAAAAAAAATTCACATATTTACTGATCATCAGCCCCTAACTTACGCACTTAGCAACATAAAATACGCTATCCATTGGGCAAAAGCCGGAATAATTAACTCAATGATAGTTTCCAAAAAAGATATTAACCTAGTCAGAAACACTTTGGATCGAGAAAACCTACCATATTCTACAAATGAGGAAGCATTAGAATTTGCAAGCATTAAAATTTTAAGTAACAGCTCAAATTTACTTTACGTTATTACTTTTCCAATTACAAAAAATGAAACATATCAAAAATTGCTTATCAGACCCATAAAATATGGTAAAATTATTAATAAAATAACTTTTAATGTAATACTGAAATACAAACAAACAATATTAGGCTTAACAAAAGCTTGTAAATCCTGTAATAATGTAGCCATCTGTAAACAGGATAGTATTTTAGATATAAGTAATTCAACATGCATTCCTAATTTACTCAGAAGTCACAATTCAACGTGTGTCACAACCAACAACCACCACATACCAACCTTTGAAGAAATTGAACCTGGAATCATCCTCTTAAATCAATATAATAGCACGATAAATTTTGGCAATATTAGTCGCAGAGTCGAAGGAACCTTCCTTATAAAATTTCATAACGAAACCATCAAAACTAACGGCCATTTATTTACATCTCGAGAAGAATCAACTCTTCATCCTGTGCCAGCAATTACGCAACCTAAGCCTATGATAATAGAACTTCAAGAACATTTGTCATTGGAAATGTTAAAAGAACTTCACATTAACAATACAGAAAAACTTCAGCTTTTACAGTCCGAAAAGAGAGTTCACCTATGGACAACATATGGTCTCATATTTTTGGTAGCTTCCTTATTAATAAATATAATTGCGTACAAAAAAAGTACATCAGGTACCAGAGTGATAAATAATTCACCAAGAACCTAAAGAAAAAAAACAAAAGTTTAGCTACAAAAACAAAAAGGAAACATCTACGCCAGAACTTTCAGTACCAACAACACTACAAAATTCTGAAAATGACAGCACAGGAAAACAAATACCCAAACTCCACGAAGGATCATTCTTTTGAATGAGGACATTCAAATTTAAAGGGGGAAGAGTTAACATTAACAAAATCATACTTACATCAGCAAATTCCTTATCGTCTGGCGGATATGGCAAGCTAATATTTAATAAGTTAACATAAACAAAATCATACTTACATGAGCAAATTCCTTATCTTCTGGCGGATATGGCAAGCTAATATTTAATATAAATAAAATAATGTTTCTCATACTTACGTCAGCAAATTCTTCATCGACTGGCGGATTAGAACACTCAATTATTACTTGAGATCTTCACTTCAGGTTTAACTTTCGTGGTGACAGGGAGTCAATCAAAATTTACTAAGTTTTTAATTAATCAAAAATTAGTTTTTAAAAAAACATAACAAAGAAATTGTTTCAACTTAAATCTTTTTAATTAAAATAAATAATTGTTTTTATCTAAAATAAAATAAATTGCTCTAACTAAAATAAAAATAAGTTTTGAATTGAAATAAAATAAGTTTTTAAAATAAAACAAAAAAATTGTTTTAACTTATATACCTAATTTAATTTTAATTTTTTAACACAACATCACATAACGCGTACTTTCCGAAATGTCAACATTTTAATCGCACACTTAATATAGTTATTGTATACGTGTGATAACTTTAAATGTGTTAGGTTTAAAGGTTTGAGTATATATGCCTATATGATGTATGAAATACATGAATTTCTTACCCCTGCATTCTGTAGAATCAAATATGAAGCGATTTATCTATGATTCTTTTAGCTTCTGATTCCAAATTTCCCGTTGGGCTTTTATTATATCTTTATTACAATCAAAAAATACAGCTGGCAGTACTTATTTAATTGGCTGTCATTGCAGGTTTATACACGTTTCATAAACCGCTAAGCATTTTTCGTGTTCGCGCAAAATAATTCAAAGTTTCTGTTTAATTAAGTGCTATTTAATTACAAGTAAGTTTGGTTTTCATTAAATTCTCTTGTAGTTTTTTAAACATAAATTTTAAAGTTCGGGAAATTTGTATGATAAAATTGAGCGAGGGAAAACAGTGCTGAGTGATTTAACTTTATCTTTGAAAAAATTAAATTACATCTTTTTTTATTAAATCACAAATAAACTTAGATATTTATAATAACCTTAAAATTTTAATTACTATTCAAAAGTTTTATGATAAGAAAAATGTATTAAATAATTATAATTATTATTATCTTTTAGTTCGTTGCTTCAAAGGAAATTTGCTAGCCATTTTGGCGAAAACTAACTTTAATCTTCAAATTAAAAATAAAAAGAAATTGAATTTATTATTAAATATAAAATGTATTGGACAACGTTTAAAAAATGTGACTTCGAGCTTGAAGTTATTGAAACATCTGTTGCTGTTAATGATTTAATATATTCATTTAAGGGTGATAACTGTGCTCCGTTAAGTGAACCAATTCATATTTATATATTAAATACAAAAACTTTAGAATGGTCATCATTATTTGCTCATAGCGATATAAATGTTAAACGATTAGAAGTACCAGAAGTGCCAGTCACAAGATACGGTCATACCGTTGTGGCTTTTGGTGAAAAAATTTATTTATGGGGTGGAACAAATAGGGGGGGAGTATGTAATACATTGTATTGTTTTGATACTAAAACATTAAATTGGTCAAGACCACAAGTAACTGGAATAATACCACGTAGTCGATATTTTCATTCAGCATGTATTTCAAACGATGAATGTAAAATGTACATATTAGGTGGTTTTGAACAAAAGAAACGTCAATTGTTGCATGATGTACATTGCCTGGATTTAAAAACAATGATTTGGAGTAATATAATTACTACTGGTAAAATACCACCTAGACAAATTTGTCTAACAGCTGTAGTTGATAATCGTATCTACCTACATGGAGGATATGTTCCATTTAACCGCGCATATGCTACTGATACTATGTATCTAGATTTAAAATCAAATCAATGGCATCATCCAAAAACATTTGGTAATATACCTGGTACATATCATCGTTCTTTATGTATGTTTTTTTTAATTTTTTGAATATTAATTAGAGAAGTTTCTCTTATTGTTTTTTCAGTTGTACATAATAACATAATATATGTTTTTGGAGCTGATGATGTTTCCGATAATAATTTACATTATCTTGATACAAAACGAAATTATTGGAATTTGATAAATCCAAGTGGAAGATCACCAATACAAAGAAAAGACCAAGAATGTATCGTCATTCGTGATAAAATGTTTTTACTTGGATCTAGGTAAAAAAATAACATTAGATTTCTGAAATATATGGATATAATTTAATTTTACAAGATACTTTTGAATTAACCAAACATTTTATGTAAAGGCGTAATGTGATGCTCAGACTAAGTGTACAATCCAATTAAAAACTACTACAAATTTCTGTAAAATTGTAGTGAAAAATCATAGTCTATTTTTTAAAAAAAGCTTAAAATGGCACAGTAAACATGCATAATATTTACTGATGGTTTTCTTCACCTAGCCGCTACTGTATTTTTTAGACTGATTTTACTCTAATATTTAATGTTGTCTGAGGCAGCTAAATTTATTCAATTGAAAATCCTTTTAAAGACTTCATTTTTTTCTTCTCATCATTCTCTCCAAATGTCAATGTAAAACCTTCAAATAATGTCAGTAAAACGTTTTAGATTCATTACCATCATTAGTTTACTTGTTATTTAATGATTAATAACTTTAAAAAATTTAATAATTATGTTATTTTTTAGACCAGATAAAAGACATATACGTAGAGGTGTATTTAGAAATACGATCAATGTCTTGGACTTTAATCCTTCGCTCGAAATACTAGCAATGATCCAAATTGTAGAAAACGGATTGGATTTTTCATGTTTACCAACAAAATTAAGGTATTTCTTAGTTTATTTATATAAATTATAATAATAATATTTTTTTTTGTTTATGGAAAAGGGGAACTCGATTTAATGCAATTTTTGCTTAAGATAATTTTTTAGATTTATTTATTATAAATGGGTTCTTTTTTATTGGAAAAAGAAATCCATTTTTGGTAAATTCCGTTATGGCTATTATATGATTGGTGGAAATAAAATTAATTTGTAAAAATAACTTCGAGCATGCTTCACGAAATTTGTATATAAAGCAACGCTTAAATTTTTTCGCTCAAGTACACCCCATTTATGTTATCAGTAACTAGTTTAGTGATTATGGGTAAAACCGTTCCGGAGCTATACTGTTCCATCACTTTGAAAGCGCCATTTCGAGAAAAATACGTTTAGAGTTTTGGGTAAGGTACAAAGCTTTAACTTCAATTTTTGTGATCGTTCGTAACCAGGTGGCGTCCTGGATAATCAAATACATAAACAGAATTTTTGCATTTTCCCCATAAAAAATTTCTCTATGACGGGTAAACTCACAGTGTAAACCCCACTTTAAGTAGTTAAAATAAAATAATTGTTTGAGACGAAGACGAAATTAAAAAAAAATTTTTCTTATTTTGATTTCCAACATTTTAAATACAAAATTTCCTAATATTTGATTATTAATTAGTTTTTTTTTTTTAATTATTCCATTACAGATCTCAAATTCATGATTTCAAATTAGGCAACATTTAACTCACATTTAGCAGCACTAAAAGTTCAATCCGAATGATATTTTCGATATAAATTAAGTTTTTTAGTACCATTTTGCCATTGATAATTAATGTTTTCATTTTTGTTAAATATTTTTACTAAATAAGTTTATATTGATTTTGAATTTCAAAGTTTTTATATGTGATTCAAAGGAGTGCTGTAATTTTATTTTTAATTTGAGCATTGAATTTAACTTTTTTTTGTTTTCTACAGATTTTATTTATGTAAACATTCCTTAATTATAAATAAAAATGTAATGAATTGAGCTCAACTGTGTTAATTTATTATCCAGGAGTAGAATTGTTACAAAAAATAGCAAAAATGATGACAACCAAAGATATAAAACTTTTTGTTTTATATTAAAATCGTGTACATGATCCAATCGGAGTCTACGTAATTAGATTGGCACTCAAAAATTATATTAATCACTGGGCCGAGACTACTTTAAAGTAAGAAATTTTTTAAATACAAGATAAATCTGAACGAATGAGACGAGTATAATGATACATTCTGGTATCACGAGTCACAGACCCTCCCAAAAATATCTCTAAAATATAGGGAAGATAACAAATGACAACACGTTTAACTTACCGCACCAACCCTTTGCTAGTAATTAAGCATTTGGCCAAGAAATCGATGCAAGAATACAGTGTATCATGGGCCTATAAGTAATTGCTTCAAAGAACACAAATTATTTTGTTTTCTGGTTTTCTTCGAACTGTTCATCAAATTTTTCATTGCAGTGTGGAGGTAACATCGTATTTTAAATTTAAATTTTAAAATTAGCACAACGCAGCAGGCGAACAATATGTCAAGCAAGCCTTGTGAAATTATTTGCTTGACATATGGTTCAAATGTCGTTAGTTACTTAAGAAAATTAGCAACGTTTAAAAATAATTAATAGTTGTAGTTAGTAAAAAAAAAGTTGTAACATTTAAAAATAGTAATATTGATGTAAATTTAAATATTTTTATTCTTTAATAATTATAAAATAGTTTCTACAATAACAATTCAGTTAAATAAAATTTATAATTTTAAAGCATGATTGTTTTTAATTAAGAAATTCAACTTTAAAAGAGTGGTGTGAAATAATAATAACTATAAAATTAACCAGCCCCACAGCTGTATACAAGCTAGTATTCTTTAAAAATAATAATAATATTCTTAATGATAATAATAATTATAATAAAATTCTTAATAATAATGATAAGTACATATATTTATGTATATGATAAATAATAACTTATAAAATACTTTATTGAATTTATTTGAAGCATTTTAATTTTTATTGTCATCTCCTAAAATTAACTTCAAATGAAAACCTTATTTGAATATAATAAAATTAGAAATATTTAGTTTCTAATTTGTTTAAAATTAATATAACTTACCTCTTAATTTTACCAATACGAATTTTAATTTTTATATTTCAATATAATGCGGCCAACTAAAAATTTTGTTTTATATTTGACACATATGGCGTCTACAATTTGCCGGCTTTAATATGTTTTCATAATTTTAATTAACAAAATTACGTTATTTAGTCTTAACCCTATTAACAGTTAAAGGAAATATTTATATAATTTCTCCATATTATGCCTTAAGACATTATTCCCCCGCTGCACTTTTTTTTGAAACAGTTTTGGGGCTTATTGGCCCCCACAACTCGAAATTTACCAACATACCGGGATAAATTGGTATGCCCAGTCAAGTAATTAAAGTGATATAGGTATGGATCGAATAACAGACTGTAAACGGAAGTTTGAGGTCCAAGTGGAGGACAGAGATATCATTAAGGATAAGCTGAATGATATTCCGTGACATGCCTCAGTTTGGTACACTGATTAATCCAAAACGGACTCTGCGACCGGAGCCCTAAGTAAAATCCCTATGTTTAGAATAAATATTATTATATAAATAAGAATATTTTATATGAGTCACAAAGATAAGAATTGTACAGAAAAAAAATAAAAGCAACAGAATGCTTAGAATAAGTCATTTTTTACTTGTTTTCAATAAGCATTTTCTTTGAGGTCATAGTATAAAAATAAAAATAACTAGCGTTTTCTAGCTATTGTAACCAAAAATAAAATTAACCTAGTGTTTTCTAGCGGTTTGGTTTTTAATTCTTGAAGAACTAGTGTTTTCTAGTTCTTCCGTGGCTTCATACACTGTAAACACCCCACCACTTTCCAAACTAAAACTGTTGCAATTGAGGTTGCTGCGATCCAATGTACGACAGGGGCTTCAGAAAAGCTCATATATATATACTGTTTCGGATAGTCAAGACGCATTAAAAGCTTTAGCAGCACCAAACTTCACATCAATGGTAGTTTGGATCTGCTACAAGACTCTTCAGTACTTGGCAGAAAGAAATATAGTAGGCTCCTGGCCAAGCAGATGCTACATTGGCGCACAACCCAGCATCCCAGCATCCACCCCCCCCGGGGTCACAATAAAATTTTACACGAAAAGAAGGGTCGGTAGTGAAAATAGTTTACTAGTATGCTGTTAGTAGGAGTCTTGACGAGACAAGGAAGTTGGGCAAAGAGTCCCTTAGAATGTTGACATGGTCCTTTCCTTAAGTACCTCTATAAACTGGGAAAGTCAACGATGCCAAATTGCAGACTTTGTCACGAGGGCGAGGAAACGCCTACCCAACTGCTGTTTGACTGTAGGAGGGTGGTGTCAAAGACAGTAAGGCATCTTCTCATACGACAAGCGACCAGTATGGGCGGGTCGGAAATAGGTTTGAGAGATATCCTAGACCGAGTTTGGTCGCGGTGCATTTCTTCCCTTTCTTCCTTTTTATATTTTCTTCACACTAAAAATAGAATATAAACAATTTAGATAATAATTTTATTCATTCTACATATAAATTCATTATGTGTAATATTAAGCAAGTGTGAGAAACGTTTGACCCGGATGGTAGAATATTTGTAGTATAATTCTAATCTTTGGCAATAATCGATTTCATAAGGTTCAAGCATCAGGAATATAATTAATGAATTATTGTTCATAATTATATTACAAATGCTTACATGATGTATTAAAGTGCCAATAGTAGCTATTTTATTATCTAATCTGAAGTGTGTAAAATATGCAATCTTATAATAACTAAGTAAAATTTTAATTTTACATAACTATTATAAATATACATTTATTGCAATTGATATATAGAAAATTTTTTACTTTATCTCTTATAACTAACATATAAATATTGTGCTTTAGAATTTAAAATATTTGTGCTCGTAATGCCAATTTATTAGGTATATCGATATTATTCATACGTAATAAACCAATTAATGTTTTAAGAAATTCTTGTGATATTTTAAATTCGTTATCTGCTTCGAGCTTATTAAATAACTCAATTGCTGAAATACAATCATTTTGTTTACTAAAACTTTTTAAAAGTATATTATATAATTCTCGTTCATTTATTATATGCTGTAAACCTCGGCTAGCTTTAGTTAATTTTAATAGCACATCAATTTTTCCTGAACTACTTAAATGTTCACAATTTCTTAGTAAATATTGTTGATTAAAACGAAATTCAGGATCAATTAAAATTTTTCGTAATTGATTTTCAGTACCAGCTTCAGCTAATGCTAGTATCAATGGAATATTTGTATTAATTACACCATGGATTTTAATTGATGCTGTGATAACATCATTGAGTAATTGTTTTGCATGAATACCACTTATTTTATAATCAACTATGTTTTTGTTATTTGTAATTGATAAAAGTGTTGTCATTAATTCTTGTTGAAGTGGTGTCTTTTTATATTTCTCTACGATATCTTTATATAAATTAACAGCATAATCTATATTATTTTTTAATAAAAATTCACGTATACATGGACCTAATAATGTATTATTAAAATCACAATAGCCTAAGGAATTAATAAACTTCAAAAATTCATAGCTTTCATTAGAATTTTTATCTTGTGATATTGATGATGATGATGCTATTGAAATATTATTGAGTAAATTCCATAAATTTCTTTGAATATATTCCCCACCAGATATTTTAGTGCTGGATGCTCTTAGTTTTAAAAGTTTTTTAGCTTTATCTATTTTATTATTTATAGCTAAAAGAGCAGCAAAATCTACAATTTTATGTTCGTCTAGGAGAAAATCTGCAAAATAGAAAAAAATTAAAAGTTAATCAAAAGTGAAATATTGTAAAAACAAAAATCTTGCAAACTACTAAAGCAATACATGATATCTATTTCCAAAATCATAAAATCTCAAGAAGTTAAAGAATTATATAAAGTTTAACAAAGTTCTCATAAATCGAAACTTCTTATATAGAGTTTATTTACAAACCTGGAAAATCTGTTGTTAATACATTATAAGATTTTTCTGCTTCATTCAAAACTTTTAATTTGATAAATAGGTCAAAAGTGCTAGCTACCATTCCAGGACTTTTTATCACATTCAATTCATCACATTTATTTTTCAATTCTAGGGCTCGCTCTAATTTACCTTCACGTACATTAATTTGAAGTAGTCGACGTAATACACCTCTTGTATTTAAACCTTTTGATTGCAATTCAATTAAATGATTTTCAAGCTGTTCTAAAGACATATTTCGTGGATGTGGGATTAAAGTATTTCTCATTTCAAATTCACCAATATCAAGATTTTTATCACTGATTTTCTTAATAGTATCCTTTATTTTTATTATATCAGAATTTTCATTTTTTAAATCAATTTGATCAATTAAAATATTGGCTACCATGTTTGATATTCTTATATTATTCACATACATATTAGTGATTAGTTTGGTGAATATATTGAAACCAATATTTTTATTTAATTCAATAAGTATTTGCCCAGCAAAATCAAAGTTCTTAGTTTGTGATTTTGAACAAAGTGCCGCTATTAATTTAGTAATAAGTTCAAAATCTTTAGTATATTTTATATTTTTTATCATATTAGCAATTGGATTGACAAGTATACCTATATCAATTTTTGCAGGATATAATCGTATTAAAGCTAAAACATTTTTTAAATTTTCTTTTATAATTAAATACAAATATAATGGTGGAAGTATATCATTAGACTTTAAACCACAATCTCCTAGCATTCGAATAGCATTTTCTGGTTTTTTTAATATTAAAGTTATATTAGGTAAAATATATTTAGATACTGTATCAAAATCAGCTTCCACATTTAATTGACACATCAGTTTAATAGTATCTAAAACTCCAATTTCTCCATTTTTTTCGAAATTCCATATAATTAGTGGCCAAAAATAATGTGGTCGTAATTCTTCTTTTTTAGAAATTTCCTTAAGATAATTAGACGCTGATTCTGGTTCGAATTTTAATGAATTTTCACATGCAATATACATTGCTCTAGAATTATATTCTGATTCAATTAAATAATTACAAAATCCAACTATTTTAATTGTTGATTGTTTAGATTTAACCATATGATGTATTATTACTGAGGCAAATGTATCCTTATCATGGTTTTCTTTAAATTCAGGTTTTGGAAATGATTTAATTATATTAATAGCTATTTCCATATTATTATTATATATTAGTTCAATACAAACATTTTGAAAATTAACTGGTATATTTCTAAGTTTTAGTTGTTCAAGTGGTAATAAATTTATACATTTTTTAATTATTTCTGTATTATTTTTTGTAGCACCTAATGTTATTATTTTTAAAATTTGATTTTCATTTAAATTTGTTTCATTTAGTTCTTTTAAGGCTATATCAAATTTATCATTTTCTATATAAGCTATAATTAAATGAAAATTTGTTTCTAAATTTTTTTCAACTTTTGCTGCAGACATTGTTTCAAGTATTGAATTAATACCAGAAATATTATTCTGTCTTGAATTACCTAAAATCAAAGCATTGAACATACTTGGAGTTATTGATAATTGTTTTGTTTTCATTTTATTTAATATTTCAGTTGCTTTATTAATATTACCACTTTCACAAGCAATATAAATTGTACCCTCAAGTATATCTATGTCATTTTTGTAACTAATGGCACCAGAAAGTTGCCAAAAATTTTCTACTGGATATTGTTGCTTTCGAAATAATTCTATTGCTTTAAGAAAATGAATTTTTTTAAGTAAATTATTTGTGTCTAAATAATCCCAAAATTTATTAAATATTTCTAATTTTTCTGATGATTGTATTGTAGGTGTATAACTAATAAATATTTCTAAAAGTAATAACAAATCATCATTTGTAAGTGTTAAATCATAATTTGCATTAATAATATTGTTTATAGTTAAATCAAATATTTTTTGATTGATAATACCTCTATTGGTATATTGAAATTTTAGTTTTTCAAGATAATTATTCGATTGAATGAATTTTTCTGCAATTTCTAAATTGTCTAAATTAAGCTTTGAATATTGCACATAATTCTGTTGCATATTTAACAATTCTGTTATGGTACATTGTAAATATTTTGTTTTTCTTTTAGCTAATATGATTTTTGAAATATAAAACGTATTTCTTAACAATCTACACATTACTGTAAAAATATATATAAAATAGCTTAAAGAGTTATCGGCTGTCACTGTGACAGCTATTGGAACCATAAGGCTACAGCCACAAAATATAAAAATTCAAAGAATTTATTGTTCTTTTGTGAAGTGTTAAGGCCCAAACACAATGAACGCGGCACGCAAGCGGCGCGCAAACGCGGTTTTTTGTGAACTTGTGCACAAAACCAGAGCGCGGTTACTTAACACAATGCAAGCGACTTTTATAGCAAAAAAAGAGATGACTCTGCTATCTAGCTGGTGTATTTTATCAAAAGCGAACAGATGGCCCTAAAATCGCTTTTCAATAAACATCAAATTAGTCCACTTAAAGCACTGTATTACACTTTTTAATAAAAAAAGCATCGAAAATATTTTCTTAAACACAACATGAAAAGTAAACAACAAATATGTCAACATAAAAGTAATTATCTTTCAATGATGAACAATCCTGTTAGAAATTTTTCAAAGCTACACAAGCAGAGCCATTTATTTAAATTTTGCTCAAAAAACCGGGTGTCAAAGAAGAAATTAAGTCGACCTTTAACGCGGTTTTCCTCCAGCGTGG
Organism: Acrocera orbiculus; assembly: GCA_947359355.1. Classification (NCBI taxonomy): domain Eukaryota; kingdom Metazoa; phylum Arthropoda; class Insecta; order Diptera; family Acroceridae; genus Acrocera; species Acrocera orbiculus. Next base: position 26,814,937 of record OX375759.1, on the reverse strand, counting down.
CGCGCATTGTGTCAGCCCATATTTGTTACCTTGGTGTCTAGGAATATGTTTCACAAATCAACCAAGTTGGTTATTAAGGGGGGGGGTGTACAAGTTCACTGATTACTTATCCATTTTTAAATTTGTGATAAAAGCGGGAAAGTCTACGTCGACACACTGGAGCAAAGTTTCCGGTAACATTTAATTTCATGGTAAGCGGAGATGAAAGGTAAGACGGAGTTTCGCAAATTTCGAAAAAGCTTTTACCCCTTCCTGAGGCAGAAATATTTCTGCCTCATGCTTGGTATCTTACTAATACACATTTATATACACATGTTATCTGTAATATTTTCCAACACATATTCACGTATTTTAGTGGACTGAGAATTGTAGGGGAACATTTCCGGAATGTTACAAGCCTCAATGTGAATACCCCCAATGGGTGCACAACTTGCACAACTTTTCGAATTTACGGGCGAGACGTATAAAGAACAGTGAGTTTGAAGGGAGTCATGACGACTAGTGTGTCACCCCCCCAATTACTATTTTAAAATTTGTGAAATTAAAGAGTTCTTATAACTTGCGAAAATGCCTAGATACTTAAGCAGGCACCAAAAAGTGGGTATTGCAATATTACTTTGTGAAGAATTCCGTGTTTAAAATAGGCAAATGTTGATTAAAAATTGGCTTTTAAAGCGCAGCCAAATTAATGTTATTACGTATTTGGATGCAATAGACTTTAAAAATTGCTTGAGGATGGATTAAGAACCTTTTAAATTAGTGTCACCTCTTTAAAAAAAACAAAATACTCTAATTGCCCCACTACACAATCGCCGTAGCACCGCCGAACTCGAGTTCGCCGATTGTGTGGACGGGGTATCGGCGTGAGTTCTTAGGTGATACGTGTAGTTTTTGGAAGTTCGCTTTGTAGGCGAACTTTCACACTTTAAAATGGCCCCTCTACACAATCCCCGTAACACCACCGGCCGTTTAGTCGCCGAATTCTACGTGGACCTGTCCACACAATCTTGCGTTATTTTCACATTTGATATTTCACATTTTTTTTATATAATGAGCGTACAGAAATTTTGTTTTTATTTTTGTTTTGCATTTGATTATTAAACATTTTCGAATATTGTTTTAAAATCGAATAAATCAATGAACATAAATATGAAATATTGTTTTTAATATGTTATTTTTTAGGAGCTCTATTTATACTTCAAAGTTAGATAATAATCGACTGAAGTATGGAGACTTAAGGCTTCACAACGGGGTGTTTCAATCAAGCCTTCAAATATATACATATATTTAGCCTAGCAACCATCTCAAAAGTAAACCACAATTTTCAGAACCGTTAAAAATAAAATCTAAAAGTTTATTATAGAAATATCAAAGTAATAAATTATTAAGAGTTAGAATTGTTGGATGTATCTCAGTTTAAACCGGATCACCAACCAAAATCTATTTAAATTATGTTATTGTTAATGTATTATTTTTAATATTTGGCTTGAAAATAAAAACCAAAAATAAATGATACTCTTATAGGCGTTTCACACAGGCTCTCATATTGCAATTGAAATATTACAATACATTAGAGGAGATTGAATTTTCCACACAAATTTACAAAATGGCGAAATCGAAATTGTAATATTAATTCTGTATGAAACGCCTGTTATTCAACTTTACAACTTTAATATAACTATAATTTTAAAACTAATTTGAATTTGCACTTGAAATAAGAGTTTTTATATAGAAATATATGAGCCTTTTTGCATCAGAGACAAAAAACCAGCTGAGCACTAATGGAATGAATCTACTTGGCCGAAGGGTGTCACAGTCTCAATTGGCCCCTGGAATAAAAAAGCTTTAGTACCTAAATGTATCTTATCTTTAAAGTTTTGATTTCTAAAAAGATATTACAAAGGACTATACATCATGTAAGGAATATTGCTGGTTGACATGGCACTACTAAACATACTTGAAAGGAATCTCCTAGAGGCGCTGTAGTAGCCAGATGTCAGAATATATATATGTATGGTTGGATAGAAAGACAAGATGGACGGATTGATATGCGAGTGTACTGGAAGTAAATAATAAAGGAGAACGAATGAAACTATTATCAGCTAGAATAAGTGCTGGAAATAATAAAATTGCTTATGTTCTAAATTGTTGTGCTTACACTCATGAATATATTTATGAATTACATTCATACATATTTCATAATAACAAAAATCCAATAACCATAATTATAATTTTAGATAATTTCCAACAAAGTATTATGTATATTTAACAATTTCTTTTTCACTTTCAATAAAATCTAATAACTGTTATATAAAATATTAAATCATAATTTCTAATTGCGAAAAAAGTATATTTTCCAACAGTGGCGTAACTTTTACCACCCACCTGGGGTGGTCTCCAATTTTGCCGCCCGTCTGAATTCAGCAAAAATCGAAATAGGGTTCTAAATAATTACTAGACATAAATAAATAAAAAATACTATTTGTTTGTTTTAACACATAACACATAATTATGAAATCTATGCGTGTTTATATATTTATTTCTCTTACATTTTTATTCGAAGTCTTCAATGCCATTGTCAAAATTGATATTATCTGTCAATTCCTTTTCTATAGGTATCGCTAGGTCTCACAAACGGCAATCAATCATTGTCAAGCGAAGGTAATTTTTAATTAGCTTTAATTTCGAAAAGCTCCATTCACAGCTAGCGACACTGATGCCTATTGTTAAAAAATTTTTAACAGTATTACTATGTTTGGAACAGAGTTTTCCAACCAATATTGTTGAATGAATATTAGAAGTTCAAGAGGCCCTTGCTCATTTTTCAAACGGCTTGATTGCTGTTGTCGAACAGGTACACACATAAAGTTTTAAAACCTTCTCCTTTCCTTTCTCCTGTTCCTCGTCAATATCAACAAAATTATGTACTAGACATTCAAAACTTTCGTTTAATAAATTAGCTGGTAGAATGCAGGAATATTTTGCTGCAAGAACACGCAAATGTTCAAATGCTACTTTTATTTCCTGGACAACACAACGAATGATAAAAAGATTTCTCTTCGTATTTCTTCTTCTAAAGTAAAGTTCGATGAAATTGTATATAAACACGATGAAAACATTCTCAATCTTTGGTCTACGTAGCTTTATCAAGAGTCACGACTCAGGAAGGACTACATATTGTACTTACCAATGGGGTTCAACGTTTTTACCATGGTAGATGGGAAAATCTAGCAATGCTTTCATTACGGAACGAGTTTATCCGTCTTTCTACCATCCAACTTAACATGATTGATCGGATTATACTCAACAAAATCTCTAAAGGAAATATGACAATCTTTTATCTCAAATTGTCAAAGTCTCCGGTCACATGCACGTGATCTCCATGGAAATGTAAAATCACATGTGTTATTGTTATCAGAAGCTTGGCTTTCTAACGAGGAACGGGCTAGCATTGAAAACTTTAATTGTGTAACACAATATAGGTGACCCATCAGCATTCAGCACGATGGAGGTGACCGCATCTGTCGCAATGTTAGCGATTCGCTACATGTTTTACTGTCTGCGATGATGCTTATTTAAGAAAAAATTCCCAGTTGCCTAAAAGCAAACAAATAATTATGGTCACAGTTTACATTTCTATCAATAAGAAAGTTGAAGACATAATAAACTTTCTTCACGAATCTTTATTAGTGTATATGGAAGGAGGTTCAAAGCTGTTGAGAAAAAATTTTTATGAACTTCCACTAATACTTGGTGGTGATTTTAATGTTCAATTTGATACGCATAAAGAATGGCGCTTAGTACAATTTTTAAAAGAAAAACTCATTTCAGAGCTAGTTTCTGATAATACGCTGCCCAGCAGGAAATCTGTCATCATGATGACATGTCAACATATTATAAACAACTTTTCATCGTAATCATGTCATCTAGAAATTAGATTTTATATAAGTATACTAATATTGTTAAGTTTATCAGCGTACTATGCATGCTTTTTATATGCCAATAGTAAAATTTGTGCTTGTGTATATGTTAAATTAAAATGACAGATGGAAAGAAGAGTTCTGTGAAATTTTTGTGATGAGTTATATAACAAATAAATGAAAACAATTAAATTTAATTTAAATGGTGCTCGATTTAAATGCTTTTAATAATGGTAAATCAACAAACTCAACTTGATGTTTTATTTGGTAGGTAATATAAATTAAGTAGATTTAAATGTTGAATGACGTGATTTTATAGTGCCACTTACATTTTGAAATAAGAATTCCTCTTTTTGTATATTTTTAGTGAATATGCTAACACATAAAATGCTGACTTGAAACTGATCTTGGCGCACGATGGAAAACTAATTATTTTGAAATACATATTACATATAATATAATCCTAAGTTTTTGCCATATTTGGTAATATAAACAGTTTTCTAGAATTCTTTTATTTCATATGTAAATAGTATATATATTATATATATATATATATAATAAAATGTTTTATAATTTGAATACCTAGAAAAAGTAATTAGAACGAACATTAAGAACAGTTATGGGAGTAACCCCTCAACAATAACATTTTTTCTAGAGAATACTTTTCATGGAAATTTAAAGGGACTCAGAGACAATCGTAAAGTAGCACCCCTTAAGTATTTAAAAAGAAATTTCAAGTTAAACAACTTATTTAAAATTTTATTTTTATTTTATTTAAGCTATATAAAAACTAAAATTTTTTAATAAATTAAAAAAAAAGTACAATTTTGTTTTAATTCAGTCCTTTTCCCCAATATTTGTCCGCAGCTCACTTTTATATTTCGAAAATTATAAAAAGATGGCTATTTTCTAATTATAAAAGATCTGGTAGCAATTCAAATAATTCCATTAAATACATATATATATATAATTATAATAAATGGGATTTTTTGGATTTTAATTAAATATTTAAAAAATTATAATTATAGTAACGTATTAGTACACCAATACATCAATCTGTGTTTACATGTATGTGTGACTAGCAGACTCACTCACACATACAAGTAATTTGTATGTGTTGAAAGGTGATATTTTTAGCGGCTGTCGCTATGTTAATGTCATCAAGTTTTATATCTAAGTTTATATCATAGACAGTTGACAGAAAGACGATGATATATCAGATTAATCATCGTATGGATTTCCTGCTGGGTGGAGACAATTAGACATGGTACAACCATTGATGCGAATTTTTCACGATTCATAATTAATGCGAATGCCGACGCCCACGTAACTTATTTTAGCCACCACAAGCCAATTATCACAGTATTACATAATGATATTACTATTAATGAAACTCAAATTTTTTTTTTGCCAGTGTTTTGCTTACTACAATTGTAATCTATATGATTAATTTATTAGTATTATTAACTTAAGTGCTTATGAAATGTGTGCGAGCTATGATCCTATGATCAGTTCCCTATTAGTGCTAGTATTATTATAATTAGGTTAGTTCGTGTGGCTTCATACGTTGCAGCCGTCTTATTTGATTTGTTGTGACCAGCAGTAGTATAGCTTCTATGTTGGGGTGATGATGGAGTCTTTTTTCATATTTAGATGCGTGTTCATGTATAACTTCCTTTACCCATTTTATTTTTAGGTCCTCGTGTAACTCTTTATTTGTCACGTATCGGTAGGAGTTTGAAATTAGTCGAAGGAACTTCTTTTGACTTGTTTGTATAATTTTTCTGTTGGATTCATGTGTACATGTGATTTATCACTTGATATTATTACTGTGTCGTCAGCAAATGTGCTGATGCACTTGATGAGGCTCGAGTCGTTTTAGTAGAAGTTTTTTGAATAGTTTTGAGACTGTTTACAGCAGTGATATCGGTCTGTATGAGGGGGTTTCTTGAGCAGGTTTGCCCGGTTTTTTAATAATTATTATCTGTGCTGTTTTGAAGCTTTCCGGCATGTACTGAAGCCTTATGCAGGCATTATGCATAATCCTTGTCTTTGTCTGGGCCTATCTCGCTCATGTTGTAACGAACCCTGTCTATTATTAGACCTAAACCATGAATTGAAAATTTTTTTTTTACATTTTCTTCAAGACTAGCATCAATACAATAATTGTGACCAAATGTCAAGTGGTTACATTATTGTAACTTATTGGAAAAAAGAATTTAAAAGAATTTAAGGGACACTTGGTCAATTTGGGTGGTCAAGATGTAAGCACTTGAGAGTGTTTCCTTATCTGGAAAGCATAAAATATTTCATTTATGGGAAACGTCATTAATTTGAATGAGGGAAAGTTGAGATGTAACTTGCATATTAGAATTTTATTATTTTTTTTGTTAGGATTGGGAAAAGGGTATTGGCAATCAGATGGGTTGTGAAAACATTTTTTGAAGTCAGTCGGGGCCAGAGTATGAACGGGGGAGTTGCTGTTAGGACTCCGACGCAAAAAGACGTTGGAAGTAATTTATGTTCAGTAATTTGATCAAGAAAAGTACAGCATTTGGAATTGGACGCATATATATATATATATATATCTTTATATATATAAAAATAACGTGTCCCGATGTTTGACTGCAATGGATTAAAAAACTACTGGACTAATAGAGATAAAAGTTTAAATTTTGTGCTTAGCTTAATCGCGAATAGGATATAGGATAGTTTTTATTTCGATTTATCCCTCAAATATTTTTTTATTACGATATATAGTATATATAAAAATCACGTGTCCCGATGTTTGACTGCAATGCATTAAAAAACTACTGGACTAATAGAGATAAAAGTTTATATTTTGTGCTTAGCTTATTCGCGAATAAGATATAGGATAGTTTTTATTTCGATTTGTATGTCAAATATTTTTTTATTATGATATATATATAAAAATCACGTGTCCCGATGATTGACTGCAATGCATTAAAAAACTACTAGACTAATAGAGATAAAAGTTTATATTTTGTGCTTACCTTATTCGCGAATAAGATAAGGGATAGTTTTTATTTCGATTTGTACGTCAAAAATTTTTTATTATAGCCTTTCTTAACAGGGGCTATGTACAACGTTGTAGTCCCCCATACAAAAAAATCCATTCTTAACTGGCAAAGTCTGTAATGACGACAAAACAAACATGGCGTCTATATCTAAAAACATATGTTTTGAAATGTCAAACTATTAGATGTTACAGGTTGTTAAAGTTTTTAAGTGTTTTAACTAAAAAATTGAAAGAAAAGTTAAGAGTTTTCAATTTATTTAATTTATTTTGGTTTTATAAAGTTAAATAATAGATATTAGTGAAGAGTTGTTAAAGTTTTAAAGATAAAAAATAAATAAGAATTGTTTCCAATAAGAAAAAATTCACAATAGATCTCGATTTTCCGTGACTACAGGGTTTAAAAGGCTGTGGGTAAAAAGGCTACACGATTCAAACCACTTATGTACGCAGTTCTCCATACAAAATTGGCTTTCTGTGTAGTTCAAAAGTGTAGTGTAGTCTGTTAAGAAAGGCTATTACGATTAATGGTAATACACGTAATAATGGGTAGGTACACGTGATTAATAAAATAATTAATAAACCTATAATTGTGCTGTGTATTGACCTAAAATCGAATTTTTTTCTTTGAAATTTTTAATAGAAATTGACATTTTCGTAGTAAGAATCTTTTCAAGGTTAGTAAGCGTCTTTCATTTCATTTGTTTTATTTTTTGAATTAGTGAGTGTTATTATATTGTAATTGAAATTGTGATTTATTATTAAAATTGTGATTTAATATAATTAATAAACTTATAATTGTGCTGTGTATTGAATTTGGATTGAATTAATAATTAAATAATTAAATTAAATAAAAAATTAAATTTAAATAAATAATTAATTTAATTAATCAAAAAAATTATTTTATACAGTTGAAATAAAAATTATTAAATTTAAATAAATAATGAAATTTAATAAATAATTAAATATAATAAATAATTAAATGTAAATAAATAATTAATTGAGTTATTTTATGCATTGAAAAGAAAAATTAGTAATTATTGAATAATTAAATTGAATTTAAAGAATTTTTTTAAAAAATTTCTAATAAAGGAAAAATTATTTATATTATTATTATTATATTTTTTTTAATCTATTCTGTAATGAAAAATTATTATTCATTAGATTAAAGCAATTATTATTAATTAATTATTTGTTACTAAATCATATTTATTGTTTATTAAAATCAATTTAAATTTAATTTATTTAAAATTAATTTAAATTCATTTTAATTTACTCTATTTTTAATAAATTAATTCTATGTTTTCAAATAAAAAATTATAAATTATCAAAGTAAGTATATAATAAATGACAGTTATTATTTATTTTAGACTTAATTAAATTTAATCTAATTAAATTCAATTAAATCAATAATATTTTTTGTCTAAAATAAATTTAAAAAAAAAAAATAATTCAAATTTTCAAAGATATTATTTTCATTTTTATTATCGTTTTTAGTACGAAGCCGCCAAAAAAATCAAATCTTTATAATCGGCCAAGTAAAAATGCACGACACTGCCAGGCTGCAAGAAGCCAACAATCAGCAGAAGAAAATGTGGAGCATAATAATACGCAACGAATTAGAACTTCGTTAAATCGTATCAACGAATCTGAAGAGTGACGTAATGAACGGTTGCGCCAAAATTTGGGAAGATCAAGAGCGGCACGTCGTAATCGTATAGATTCAATTAGGACACAAGAAGAGAAAGGCGACAAAACAATCGCGTATTAACACGTGCTTCATTTGTTTGTCTTGCGTTCGATTATGCACCAGAAATTGATTACTCTGCACATTCTTTAATTGTCATTGGTGCAATGGATAAAGCATGCCAATATTGTCAGGCGTTAAAATTCCGCAACGAAGCACCCGGCATGTGTTGTGCATCAGGTAAAGTTGTATTGTCACCTCTTCCCGCTCTACCGGAACCTTTACAATCACTTCTAGCTGGCGAAACAGAAGATTCAAAATTATTTTTGCGCAAAACACGGAAATTTAATTCTTGCTTCCAAATGACTTCATTGAGGGCAACCAAAATTTGTAATTTATCATCCAATCGACAAAATTTTGAAACTACTTTCAAAATAAAAGGCCAGGTGTACCATCAGATTGGGTCATTGTTGCCGATGCTTGATGATGAACCAAAATACCTTCAAATTTATTTTATGGGCAGTTGTGAAGAACGAGTTGCAACTCGGTGCCAGTACAACTTTATAGAAAAAGAGCAAGAAAGAATAGTTGTATTATTGTTGGAAGATTTTCTGGAAAATCATAATCAACTAATTCAACTATTTTAAAAGAGTGTCACCACAATTACATAGTGACAATTACCAAATTGTTATCAAAGCCGACAAAGTACCATCTGGTGAGCATGCTGGCAGATTCAACGCGCCAACCGTAGATGAAGTTGCAATAATTATAGCTGGCAATCCAGTTGACAACAGAGCCATTAAAATTACACGTCGAGACAGCAATGTGAGTGTAATTTCTGACCTACACCGATCATACGACGCACTCCAATATCCCTTGATATTTTGGCAAGGACAAGATGGATATCACATAAACATCAAACAGCGTGATCCAGTCACTGGTAAATATGATGATTAATTCTTAATTTATTATTTTATCAATTTTAATTTCTTATAATATTTGAACTATTTAATTTATTGTATTTTTTTTCAGGCAATGAAACAAATAAAACAGTTAGTTGAATGAATTACTATGTGTATAAATTGATGATAAGGAATAATCAGGACAATTATATCCTCAAATATCGTCAGCTGTTCCATCAATACGTTGTCGATATGTACGCTAAAATTGAAAGTGAACGATTGTGATTTATTCGATATAATCAAGCAAGATTACGGACGGAAGAATATATTCATTTACGAGACGCCATTATCGGAAACAACGATGAAAATTTAAATGCCAATGACATTGGTAGTCCTTTAATTTTACCGTCATCTTACATTGGTAGTCCACGAAACATGCAGCAGTATACCCAGGATGCCATGACTTATGTACGCCACTATGGTCGTCCAGATTTATTCATAACCTTTACGTGTAATCCGAATTGGGAAGAAGTACACGCATTGTTGTTAGCCGGCCAACAATCAATCCATCGGCATGATATGATTGCACGAGTGTTTAAACAAAAGCTAAAATCCTTGCTTGATGTGATTGTAAAATATTCTGTTTTTGGAAAAACGCCTTGTCATTTATATTCAATAGAGTGGCAAAAGCGAGGCTTGCCACATGCACACATTTTAATTTGGCTTGAAGTAAAGTTCATCCACAAGATATAGATCAAATAATTTCGGCCGAAATTCCAAGCCCATCAATTGACCCAGAGTTATATAACATTGTAACCAGTCATATGATCCATGGCCCATGTGGTGAGCTTAATATGACAGCGCCATGTATGGAAAACGGGAAATGTAAAAAACGTTTTCCAAAACAATTTACAAATGATACCATTACAGATTTTGATGGTTATCCATTGTATCGCCGCAGAAACGCTGAGAATGGTGGCCCCACATTCACAATGCGAATGTCTAATGATCAATTGACATCTAATGTAGCAATTGACAATAAGTGGGTGGTACCATACTCACCATTACTTTCCAAAATTTATAAAGCACATATTAATGTTGAACTTTGCAGTTCTGTTAAAGCAATAAAGTATATTTGCAGTTATGTGAACAAAGGCAGTGATTTGGCCGTTTTTGAAGTCCAACATGTAAATAAAAATGATGAAATAGCAATATATCAGATGGGTAGATACATCAGCAGCAATGAAGCTGTATGGCGTATACTTAGTTTCCAATACATGAAAGAGATCCTGCTGTCCAGCATCTTGCAGTGCATCTAGAAAACGGTCAACGTGTGTATTTCAATGAAGAAAATGTTCGTGAAAGAGCACTTACTCCACCAAAAACAACATTAACTGAATTTTTTACATTATATTGAGAACCTGATATTTTCAGTCAGTTTGCAAAAACCTTATTATATGCCGATATCCCATGTTACTTTACATGGGATAATTCTGGTAAAAAATGGCTGCCATGAAAACAGGGAGAACCTCATCCCACAATCGCAGGTATATTTAAAGCCAAAACATTCGGACGGATATACAGTACATCCAAAACAACGGGAATGTTTCTATTTGCGGTTGTTATTAGTGAATGTTCCTGGACCAACGTCTTACGAATTTTTACGAAAAGTTAATGGCCGAGTGTTCGATACATATCAAGATGCATGTCGTGAATTACAATTATTGGAAGACGATAATCATTGCGATCTCACACTTGCTGATGCAACGTTAACATCTACGCCGAATAGTATTCGGCAACTGTTTACCATCATTTTGACAACATGTTATCCAACACGGTCATCAACTTTGTGAGATAAATATAAAAACTATATGGCAGAAGACATATTGCATCGAGTTCAACAAGCAGAACAGCGTCCAGATTTAGATTTTACACCAGAGATATATAACGAAGCGTTAATATTGATCGAGAACTTATGCATTTTAATTGCAAATTTATCATTGAATCATTTTGGTTTGCCATTACCTAATCGCCCGGCAAATAATTTAATTAATATAGATTTGCAACGAGAAAAACAATACAATGATCTCGACTTAGCTGCAATTGTTGCAAATAACGAGCCATTACTAACAGCTGAACAAAGATTAGTTTATGATAAAATTCTACTGGCTGTTGATGCTCAACAGGGTTCCTTTTTTTTCTTAGATGCACCAGGTGGAACCGGTAAGACATTTTTAATATCGTTGATCCTTGCAAAGATACGATTGCAAGAATAAATCGCTTTGGCAATTGCATCGTCAGGTATTGCTGCCACTTTGTTAGATGGTGGACGAACGGCACATTCAGCATTTAAGCTTCCATTAGATATCCATAACAATCCAAATGCAATGTGTAACATCAAAAAACGAAGTGTAATGGCTGCAGTACTTAAAAAAAGTTCTATTATAATCTGGGATGAGTGCACTATGACTCATAAACATTCACTGGAAGCATTTCATAGAACAATGAAAGATCTAAAAAGCAACGATAAACTTTTTGGTGGTGCTGTCCTCCTACTATCTGGTGATTTCAGACAGACATTGCCAGTTATTCCGGGATCTACTTTCACCGATAAAATCAATGCATGTTTAAAACGATCATCTTTGTGGCGAAACGTCGAAACATATCGATTAACGATAAATATGCGAGTACAGATGCAAAATGATCCATCGGCAGAAAATTTTTCAACTCAATTGCTGAATATTGGAAATGGTGAAATTCAACTACATTCTAATACACAATCCATACAATTGCCAGACGATTTTTGCACTATGGTATCAACGAAAAACGAGCTGAAAAATTATCTTTCCAGATATAATTAATAATTATTTGGATCATAATTGGCTTAGTAATCGTGCTATATTGGCAGTAAGAAATATAAATGTTAACGCATTAAATTTCCAAATACAACAGTTATTGCCAGGTGATCTGATGTCTTTCAAATCAATTGACAGTACTGTTGATGAAAACGAAGCCGTGAATTTTCCAACAGAATTTTTAAATTCTTTAGATATATCAGGGTTGCCACCACATAATCTTCAGTTAAAAGTTGGTTCACCATATATACTTTTAAGAAATTTAAACCCACCTAAATTATGCAATGGCACACGTATGGTTATTAAAAGAATCACTGGGAATGTTTTGGAGGCAATTATTTTGACCGGACAGTTCAAAGGTGAAATCGTCATGTTACCACGTATTCCAATGATACCATCAAACTCACCAATACCATTTAAAAGGTTTTAATTCCCGATTTGTTTGGCTTTTGCAATGACAATAAACAAATCACAAGGCCAAAAAATGTCCATCTGTGGCTTAGACTTAGAAAATCCATGTTTTTCCCACGGGCAATTATATGTTGCATGTTCCCGTGTCGGAAAACCATTAGATCTATTCATTTTGGCAAAAGATAGGCTAACGAAAAATTTAAAAAGTTAGTTTTAACTTGAAAAAAATATATCTCTATCTATATATATATAAATCACGTGTCCCGATGTTTGAGCGCAAATGTGCTGTACTGTACGGTGGACCTGTTCAATGCATAGTAAGCATGTTGGTGGTGTTTTACAAAACACATAGCGCAGGCTCCAGTTCGCACGGAGCAATTTCTCAACTATCAAATTTTTCAATACAAAGTAACACCTTAAGTAAACAAAAGCAAAATAAATTTAAAAAAAATTAAAAAAAGTGAAAAATAACATGGCTGCAGTCAGTAGTAACAAAATGAAGAATGTCATAAAATCCCAACAGGAGGTCATAGATATGATGACCCGAAAAATAAAAGAATTGGAAGATAGACTGAAATTAAGTCAGAGAGAATTCAAGACACCTCACCACTTGCTATCTGCCAAACACCCGAGAATATACCACGGATGAAGATGAACTAGAGAAAGAGGTCTCAAACGTTCAAAATGAACAATTTAAAAAAAAAAGCGAACCATTACAAAATCGCCTCTAAACATACAAAGATTGAACAAACATCAACAATATGTCCAACCATAAATGTGGAGGCGGTACCAGTGAGAAAGCCAATACCATTAACACCACCAATTTACGTAAGTAATGTAAATGACTTCAATTCATTCAGGAGCAAAGTAATTAGAATAAATAAGGAGTCCATACATATATCATATATCATATATTACATGTCATATTGAATATCATACATACTAAATGAAAGAAGACCGATCATATAGATTCGTCATCAGAGGACTGCCATGTAGCATTAACTAGGGATGGACGTTGGGAAAAAACATCGATGTTTTTTCCGATGTAATTCATCGCGCTTTGGAATCGGTTGTTATACGATGCATCGAAGAAAAACATCGAATGTTTTCTATATATCGATTCGTTCTTAAATTTACTTCAGATTAAATGAAATAAATAAAAATTAAGCATATATTACAAATTAATTTTATTTAACATTACACATTAATATAAACATTTAGATTTAAGCATTTTCATATTTAATCATTTTTTTTCATTTTATTTATTATGCTTAATTGCACCAAAAATACCTAAAATTAAGGGTAAAAAGAGACTTGTGCCGCTTTGGAAAATAGCCTTACAGAGGGTACAGATGTGCCCGCCATTGTTAAAAGTTTAAATGCAATTTTATATAGCTTTGGGAACTGAAGTTTAATATCTTTCCAGACTTCTAATGGGTTTTGATTCAATCCGTCAAAGATAAATAGAAAGCTCATCGCAAAGGCTGTCTTCGGATTTATTACATTTCCAATTACGATAAACTAATTTTTGATGAACAGTCCAAATGAAAAAACTTTCTCCATTTTTTTCTGATTTGTCTTAGTCGGAATCCATTTCATCTGCGCTCTGCATTTAAGTTTTGAAATAGCTCTTGTACAAGCCATAGAATCACGGAAGTGCATTTTTTTTAAGTGTGCATCCAAAATACCGGCAAAAGCAATTGAAGTCACATGTTTTATAGAATTCATTCTTTTGTTTTGCTTAAAATTAGTTTCTGCTTCTCTTTGGCCAAAGGTTCTTCTATTACAAGTGAATTAATTTGATAAAGCATGCAGTGGATCAAAGTTTGTACACTATTTGTCATGCCAGAGCTTCTACCTATCATATTCAACTTTTAACATAGCTGAACTATGTTTACTTTAACTCGGATTTAATGGATCGAGTAGATTGCATAAGTTGCATGGTAACTGGAGACTCATTTTATATTTGAGTCCGTCTAGCCATACCCTGTCGAAAGCTTGTGAGACGTCTAGGAATACCGCCGAGCAGTACTTCCTTTCTTCAAATGCGTGTTCGATTATATTTGTGACACAATGTATTTGATCTACTATTGAATGGTTGCTTCTAAAGCCAAATTGGAAGTCAGATATTTTCACTAATGGTTTTAGACGTTTTAATAGCAGCTGTTAATTTAACATAATTTAAAAAATTTATAAATATGTTTTATTTAATTTAAGTAGTTTTGAAATATGAATTTTAAACATGTAAGCTTTGAAACTTAGTTGCCTTTGAAAGGCAGCTATATAAAGCAAAAAAATGACAAAAATAAAGTTAGTTATTGTTTTGTGAATTTGATTAAAAGTTATTTTAGTTAGATTATTAAATTAACAATTCAGAATTTAGGTTACCTAATTCTGCAATTTTCAAAACAGTAGCATTTTATAAAGTTCGAAGCAAGGTTGAATTTTGGTTACCTAATTCCGCCTTGCTGGTGAACAGCAGCCTTTCGAACAGTTTTGATATTGTTGGTAGTAGTGAAATAGCTCGGTAGGAAGTAGTTTCTTCAGCAGGTTTATTCGGTTCTTTTATCATAATGATTTGTGCTACTTTGAAGCAACTAGGTATGTGCTGTAATGTGCAGGAATTGAATATGTATGTAAGCATGATTAGTGCTTTCACTGATAGCTCTTTTAATAACCTGGGTGGTATATTACCTTCACCAGGAGCTTTTTTTATGTTTAGATTGTTGTCTATTTCTTTGGCTATTTCCGCAGCCGTGATCTTTTTTATTTCCTTGTAGGGCTGATATATTGGGCTTGTGTTCATACTCGACTGTATATCGTGAGGTTTGAATTCTGTTTCTAAGTATTGAGCAAACATTTCTGCTTTTTCATAATCTTTGTTAATCCATTTATCTTGATGATTCCTCAGTGGAGGAACTCTTTTGAGCGGACGTTTGAGTTTTCTTGTAGCTTTCCATACAGAGTAGTCTTTATCTTTATCTGGACCTAATTCTCTCAAGTACTTATTGAGACAGTCTAGTTTGTATGATTTTATGAGATTATTGACTGATTATTGTTGATATTGTTGAATGTGTTTTTGTCAGCAGGGTTTCTGGTATTATGCCAGACTCTTCTTGCTCTTCTTCTTTCTTTAATGAATTCTTTTATTTCTGGTGGGTACATTATTTCTATGGACTCTACCGTCCCTTTAGATTCGGATGTTGCTGCTGTTGCTGCCATTTTTAATTTTTCTATATATATTTTTGTATATTTTTCTAGGTCTTCACTACTTTTTAGGGCTATCTTTAAGTCTATTGTCTTTTCGAGGTGGTCTCTGAATACGTTCCAGTCTGTGTATTGGTTTGTAAGATTTTTTTTTGCGATCTTTTAATTTAATCTGTGTTCTTAGTGATAGTAAAACGGGGATATGACCTGATGATAATTCATGTATTTCCTGTATTTCAATGTAGTTCGTTGGAATTCCTTTGGTTGTGTAGAAGTCGAGTAAATCTGGTATTTTACTCGGGTCGGTTGGCCAGTAGGTAGGACTACCTGATGAGTGGTAGTCACTTTTAGTTTCTTGTATAGCTCTTAGAAGTTCATTGCCTTTTCCCGGGGATATGAGTCTTAAAATGTTCTTCTTATTTTGTTTTGGACTTTGCAGTGGTATGATTTTGCATTCTAGTTTATCCACTCTGCAAGTTATTTCTTTCAGCGAGCTCTGTATTTGTTGAAGTATCTTTATGATTTCTTTGCTATTGGCCTCATTACTTGGAGAGTTTCCCTTGTAGTCAATAGATGTATCGTGTATTTCTACTGCTTGACTTTTTGTTGCTTGTGCATAGGACATACCTGATGTTGATGGTGTGACTGAGGGTATCTTTGATGCATGTTGTCGTTGCTTTACTGTTGATTTACTTGTTTTGTAGCTTTTGATTTTTGATTGATATACAGGACAACCTTTATAGTTTGCGGTGTAACCTGTTTCACTGCACAGTACGCATGTTGGCGGACTATAAATTTTTTTTTACAGTCTTTGTAGTGGTGATTTGGAACACATTTTACACATTTCGGTCCCCTCCTGCAGAAGCTTTTGGTATGTCCGAACTGCTGACAATTTGTATATTGTGGTATGCTTATTATTTTCCTTGGTGGCTCTACTGTAACTTTGCAATGTGCTATGATTTGATTTTGTAAACGTCTTTGTTTTTGTGCTTTTGACTTATCTCAACTGTGAACAGTGGGAAGTTCACTCTCTCTTTGTTCGTAATCATTTGGAATATATTGTTTATGTGACAAACTTCGTTTCCTAGAAGTTCTCAAAATCTGTTCTAATTTCATCATGGTGGATGCTACATGGCAGTCCTCTGATGACAAATCTATAAGATCGGTCTTCCTTCAATTGGTATGTATGAAACTCGATTTGACTATTCTTCCCTTTTTCTTCATTTTTCATAGATTCTAACAGACTTTTTGTTTTTCTGTAACCCTCCGCATTTGCTATATTTATTTTTATGTTGTTATTGCTTAACGCTCTGAATTGTATGGACTCCTTATTTATTCTAATTACTTTGCTTCTGAATGAATTGAAGTTATTTACATTACTTACGTAAATTGGTGGTGGTAATGGTATTGGTTTTTTCACTGATGGCTCTGCCTTAGTTTCGTTCTATTTTCTAATTTTTTTATTTTTTGGACATCGTATAAATCAACTCCTGTTGCGATTTTATGATGTTCTGCAATTCGTTAATTCTGACTGCAACCATTTTATTTTTCACTTTATATACATATATATATATATATATTTTTTTTTTTGATTTATTTTTATTTCAATTTACTTTTGTTTACTTAAATTATTAGTTTGTATTGAAAAATTTGTAAATTGAGAGTTTGATCTATACGGACTCGAGCCTGCGCCATGAATTTCGAGCTCTACATATTACAACACCAGCCCGGTACTGAGTAAACTCAGGAAATTGAATAAAATCGGTTTCTTCCTTTTTTGTTTTATTAGAAGTGTACGTTATTATTATAATTAATTTTAAAATAATAAAGTAATTAGTGTTTTAATTAATAATAGTAATAAAAATAATATGTGTAATACAATATTTAGCTAGTTTTAACAATTTTCGTGGACTTATGAAGTTATGTTTTATGTTTATGATATTAAATGTCACTTAACTGCCACTGAGGTGAATTTTGAAGTGTCAAGGCACTGTAATTGTCACTTATATGTCACTATTAACAGGTATAAATACTATTTATATTGTTTAAACTTAATTTTTATTAATACTTAAATTCCTTAGTTTTAGTTAACCGTTATTCACGTCCTCTCTCGCAAGTGGTATGATGTGAACTGTGACTTTCGAAAATGTACTTCCAATTACTTCTATAATATCAGTAGTCAGCATCTGTCTACCTAATTTATTAAATGTAATGTAATTACAAGATTTCGTTAGAACACTAATCCGGCTGAAATAATTGGTTTTTCAACATTTGATTTTAATGTCCAACTATAAAATGTAGCTAAAAGTCCAGCAAGAACATCACCTTGGCCACCACATTAGGCCAGATCCTCCTGAAGTACATGAAAATATTTTTCCATATGCATAAATGTGATCATTGATTGATTTTTGTAAAACTGATACACCTATTTTTTTAATAGAATCGTTTACTTCGAGTCCAATTCAAAAAAGTCGTGTAAATTCTCTTGTATTTGGTGTTGAAATTGCACTATCATAACGCGTGATCAATTCATAGTTATGTGCAAAAATATAAAGTCCATCTGCATCGATTACCATTGGTTTATGATGTTTTATGCAATAAGAAATTATTCAAATAACAGTATCTATTATTTTCTCATTACGTCCTAGACCGGGTCCTATGACCTAAAAATAAATTTCTTTAAAAAAAAATCTTATAAATTATTAAAAATTTAACATTTCCAAATAAGCTCTTCTTTTTGGTATATTTCATTGAATTTAAAAGTATTAGCTGGAGTCCAGCCAACAGGTGTTGACACAGGAGTTGTCATGACATGCATAACTTTTCGGAGGCAGCTTTTCTACTACACGAGGATGCATTAGCCCAATTTCAGGATGTGTATACATAGAGTCATTAATGTGTGTGTGAATTTTGGATTTCCTTGCCTGTTGTGTTTTACACAATTTTTTGATCAATAAAAATAGTGCATGTGCTGAAGATGACTAATGATGAATATATTGCGGAAGAAGTTGAATTTATTGAACCATCAACGATGAATAACAGATTTACTAGAGCAAACGAAATATTAAGAACGACATGGGAAGAATATTTTAATAGTGAAGGAAGCTTTAGTATTCAAAAAAATCTTTATATATTTAAAATTATTAATCTATCATGTAATAAAAGAAAATCCTTAGCAAATATATATTAAAAAAACTTAAAATATTTAACAATTAAATTTTTTGTACCTACAATTGAAGTAGTTTATAGCACATATACCTTTACCTAACGATCTAAATATATTTAAAAATTCATCTATAAAATTTCTTGAAATATATGGTTCAACCTATTTCGCAAGGTTCTCTTCTAAGGGAAAGTCCATTTAAAGGCGAAAGGCTTATCCTCTCAAACGTGTTTTTTATTCTCGGAATTTTTATGTATCAGTATTTTACTAATATATTTTAAGAGAAAATATTCATTATTTACATACTCTGAAAACCTTAGACCTCTGAGCTTTTAAATGTAATCACAAATTAATCATGCTTTCAAACTGATTTAAATATGAACACTAATTTTTGAAGAGATCTACTTTTTATTTTCTATAAAATTATTAAGAAAAATAAATACAATTATAGGCTTTCAAAAACAATAATTTTATGGTGATACGAAAATGATATTCTAGTTCTGTTATTTTTTCTTTCTTCTTTATTCTATCCAATTAATTAAATTAAAATTGTATTTATTATTGTTTCTTATAAAATTTCAAATTATCAATAATTTTATGAGAAGGTATACCGAAAATTCAACAAGTAATTTTATGTGCCTAATAAAAATTTTTAATAGTATTTTAGCTCTAATTTTACAAGATTTCACTTTCACATAGGCGACATTTCCCTTATTAAAGTTTTAAATACTAATTATATTAGGGCAACAGCCAGCATATATGTATTTGACGTAAATTATTTACGTCTTCGCAAATCCAACTACATAATTTTATGAAGTAGTATCATGAATGTTTTCAAATTTCAATTTATTTTTTAATTTTTTTAAATATTGAAATTACTACATTTACAAGCAAATTTTTTTGTTTTTTTGTTTTTTATGTTTATATTGTTGATTGGTGGGTTAGTAAAGTTGATGTTGATTAACTTGTGCTGGTTGCTGATTAGTCCCATATATTTGTTACTATATTACGTATTTGTTTCTATGAAGTCAGTTCATGTGGTTTGTTTCGTTGTAGTCAGCGTATTTTCCCCATAGTATCTAACAGTTGGATAACCTCGATGTTTGAATGGTGTAGTAATCTGCGTTGATGTTTAATGGCATACTCTTGGATTACATCCTCTATCCACTAAATGCCCAGGTCGTCGTGTAGTTCTTTATTCGTTACGTAATGATAAGCGTTAGTTATTAGTCTTAAGGTTTTGTTTTGATATCTCTCAATGATTGCTCGATTTGAGCTGCTAGCACATCCCCAGAGCTGAATCTCATAACTCCAAATGGTTTTGATGATAGAGAGATATATTGTCTTCTTGCGATTCAGAGATTCAGATGTGAGTTTTTTTCCACTGGCTAGTATAGCTTAATTGTTTGCTGTTTTAACTGTTTCTCTTTCTGGCGAACATAATGTTTCCAGTTTAATCTGGAGTCAAGATGAAGAACCAGATATTTTGCTGTCTCAGCTATGAGAATTTGCTCGCCATTAAGGTATACTTGTAAGTTGTTATTTATGTATCGTAGCGTGTATACAACATGCCCTGATTTAGCCCTGTTAAGCTTTATTTTCCAGTCGGTTGTCCATTTATTGACACTGTTGAGTAATTTTTGAAGATATTCGGTCCGCTTGGCCTGCGATGTATCCGTTGAAAGTAGCATGGTGTCGTCCGCAAGCGTACCAATGAACATGTTTTCTGTTGAAGGGATGTCTGCTGTGTATAGAAGGTACAGTAGTGGAGCTAAGACGCTGCCCTGGCGTATTCCTGCCTTCGTTGTATAGAGTTTGGACTTAGGGTCTTGATATATTACGTTGAATTTACGATTTGACGATTTTGTACTTAAAGCAAATAACAAGACATAAATCACTAATAGAACTGTCGCTTTGGCAATTTGCCTTCTGCCATGGTCCAAAAACAATGAATGCGGTGCGCAAGTGGCGCGCAAACGTGTTTTTTTTGAAGTTGTGCACAAAACCAGAGCATGGTTACTTAACACAATGCACGCGGCGCGGTTGACATATATTACCGACTTTTATAGCAAAAAAAGAGATGACTCTGCTATCTAGCTGGTGTATTTTATCAAAAGCGAACAGATGGCCCTAAAATCGCTTTTCAATAAACATCAAATTAGTCCACTTAAAGCACTGTATTACACTTTTTAATAAAAAAAGCATCGAAAATATTTTCTTAAACACAACATGAAAAGTAAACAACAAATATGTCAACATAAAAGTAATTATCTTTCAATGATGAACAATCCTGTTAGAAATTTTTCAAAGCTACACAAGCAGAGCCATTTATTTAAATTTTGCTCAAAAAAACCGGGTGTCAAAGTAGAAATTAAGTCGACCTTTAACGCGGTTTTCTTCCAGCGCGGCGCGCATTGTGTCAGCCCACATTTGTTTGCATGGATTCTACTTTGCCGTTTGCGCGCCGCCGCCGCAAACCGCGTGCATTGTGTTTTGGCCTTCAATGAGAACAGTAATATGCTTGTGAGTCTACTCCGATTGATATTTAGAAAAACTCTCCATTTTTACTCTGCTAAGTCGTCTCCACACGCTAAGTGCTAGTGAGTCCCAGGCATAATACTGCTGTCCAAAAAGCTAATGGAGACACCAAGATAATTCTCTTATAAAACCGCTGCCTAAACACTAATCTACAGAGTAAGGCACTCGAAGTGTTACCAAATTGAAAGACTGTATCTTTCTCATTTGAAATTATTTTTTATTGATTCAAAGAAAAAAATCGCGAAAACATTCCAAAATCAAAGAATAATTTTAGTTTTGATCAATACGACCTCCTTTTGCCTTAATTTTTGCCTTGAGATGGTCAAAAAATGAATTGCAGAATGCCGTATGTGACTCTGTGGTATTTTTGCTCATTTTTGGCTACTGAAAGGGAGAATTTCAAAGAAAAGAGCGCTTGGCTCGAAAATAACAGGGTATTGGCTGCAGAAATGAAATAATAAAAAAGGTGAAAAGCAATAGAAAATCGAGACAAAGGAGTTAAGCCCCTTTGCTAGTCCATCTTATGGCTGAACCGGCTGACCTGAAAACAAAAAAATTGTGTGGGAAGGGGGATTAGGACATCTCAAAACAAAGATTTCTATTCACTCATTATTATATTTATTTAAATTCAACAAACTGCTCATAAAGTAAAAAAAATAATCTTAATTAAAAAAAAATGCCTTGGCTTACTATCCAAAAATAATTATAACTTCAATGGAAAATACCATTTTTAAATCTAAGAAATCATATGCAAGTAAAAGAAATAAAAAAAAGGAAATCACAATCAAAATGATATTGTATAAAATTATTAACCAAAAAAAAATTTTGCTTACCCATCCTTTACTTCAGGTTTGTTGGGCCCAGCAAATCTCTGAAAAAATCTTTCTATCAAAAAAGAAAATATATATATAGGATTTTCTTTTTCCTTTTTTTTCTTTGTGTTTCGTTTTTTCTTTTTTTTCTCAAAAAAATAATTTTTGTAATAAAAAAAAATAATAATACCCAGAATTAAAAGTCTAACTAACATAAATATCTTAATATCTGAATATTTTAAACTCTTATTATAAAAAAAAAATACAATATCTCCAAATTACTCTTCTGGCGTTCATGAATTTTACAAAAATGTTCTTTTATCCTTTTAGATTTTATATATTTATAAATATTTTCCTTCCCCTTTGATATTCTTGATAATCCCTCTTCTCATTAAGCACAAATTATATTTGGAATGTTTCCTTTATTATTTCCTTTTTTTTTCGATTACCTTTAACAATTGTGGACGCATTTGCGTGTATTCAGCACAACATTACAATGCTCAACATGCATTTAAATCTGTTTCCCTCCTTTTTTCTTTAATTCAAATAACTGCACTTAATTAAAATATAATTCGATTAAGTCAAGCACTTTTCTTTTATTTTTTTCTCTAAAAGAAAGCCCCTCGCGCAAATTAAATTTTATTTATTATTAAAGTATTTTATTTTTTTTTCTTTATTTTATTTAATTCTTAATAAATTACAAAACTTATAAGCTTATTTAATTTATAAAATTTAAAACACTAATTAAAATTGTAAGGGAGATTACACAACCTAGCTTAAGCTCTGATTGGAACTGTCTGTCTTGAGTTTATTTCTCAAGCAAGTATTTATATTCAGGATCCTTTTTCTTTATTTTAATTTATGACTTTAATTTATGACTATTTATATTTATGTTTGTTTCTTTAAATCTGAATTGCAACCAAATGTCAAGTGGTTACATTTTGTCCACATTGGATGATCAAGAAATCTTTTGTACTCAAGGGTTTAAAGTGAACAAATGTCAAATGGTTACATTTGGTCTATATTATTGTAAACAAAAGAATTTAAGGGACACTTGGTCCATTTGGGTGGTCAAGATGCAATGTTTTCTTATCTGGAAAACATAAAATATTTAATTTATGAGGTGAAAGTTGATATGTAACTCGCACTACCAAGTGAAAAAAATTATATGCATCTATATCAAGCTACTACCTAACTCAAGATTTTATTACAAAAAAAAATTGTTGTTGGTAAACGCCTTCCTTTTTTTCTGTTTTTTTTTTGCATAGTATTTTTGCACAAATTATTTTAACTGAATTTCACAAACTTAAATATTGATGCTTTAATTAATGGTCTGACAAATGTGTTAAATAAAAATATTAATAAAGAAAGTAATTACTGAGAAAAGCGTTTATAACAAAAAAACTCAAAATTGTCACTTTGTTCTTTGATTAAATAAACACCTTTTAACTAATTTATGATTTTACTTCATTGGAATTTAGCCTGCACAATGGATTCCTACAACTTTTCTTGAATTTCTTATTCCAAACAAGTCACTTAATGCTCCTCCCAATCAAAAAAAAAAACAACCGTTAGGTCAGAGCCCAAACCACCTGGGCTCTGCCTTTTTCAACAACCTAACGCCGACTGACTTCAATTAACAAACAAAACAACTCGTTTGCTTTCAAAATAGAATTCTGCCAACGGGAAACTGATAAAAATCCCGTTGGCAAAAATTTACTTTTGCAGCAAACAAGCTGCTTTGGGGCCAAGAACCAAATTGTTGGAACAGGGGTCCGTTACAAATAATACCGACTGCTTAACTGCCGAAAAATTTCGGAATTGTCAAAACCTCATCCTTAACCTTAAGATTACACCTCAATTACACCACTAGTTAATTACAATTATGGTTGATTACTGTAAATGGAAAGACATTGAGGTATGGAGACTCGTGTATAAAATTGCTTTAAATTTTATTTAATTTAAAAAAAATCTAAAAAATTTTTATACTAAAAGGAAACTTATTCTTTCTTTTAGTAATGTTACATTTTATATTCTACAATTTTAATAATCTTATTCATAATTTAACATTTTATTATATGTGAATGTCCTGCAATTATCTCGATACAGCCTAGACGAATAATACTAAATACTTTTTAAGAATTATTTTAACAGCAACGACAAACAAATTTTTAACAACGAAATTTCTTTAACATGTTGCTGTTACTCTATTTTTCTAAGTATCTAAAACCGTAACAGGGAAAATTTATTTGAATTCTATGAAAATTTTACATTCAATTTTCAAAACTATTATTGGTCTTAATCTAGACGTAAGCGTAGAAAAATTTTTCTAACCTACTTGACGTGGTAAATTTTTTATTTACGGGGCACATTAATCTAAGAATCTACATCTTAAGTTTAAATATCCAAAAATGTTTTTATATATATATTTTTTTTCTGTTTAGCAATAACATAATTTATGCATCTGCAGTACAGTTAAAATATAATTTTGAGAATGTCTTTGAGTATGACGTGTAATAAATTATTAATAATTTCTTTGACGGTTTTAGATTTCAGACGATGAAGAACCAGAACTCCAGAAAAAGGAGAAAATATATCGTTGGAAAAAGAGAAATGGAGCTGAACTAACTGAGGAAAATAAAAAATTTATAAAATGCGTAGAACAAAATGAAGAAACCAAAAGACGTATGGTACGCTCGAGAAATATGATACCTCTTTTCTCATCAAATATCCACACTTAATTTCTGATGATACTGTCTATTATTTGTGCACCTTGAGTATTGACCTAG
The DNA here is from genome assembly GCA_947359355.1 of Acrocera orbiculus. Lineage (NCBI taxonomy): Eukaryota > Metazoa > Arthropoda > Insecta > Diptera > Acroceridae > Acrocera > Acrocera orbiculus. The sequence continues at coordinate 26,789,616 of OX375759.1, read as the reverse complement.
AAATAGAAAAACAACTGTTTGACTTATGATTCTGTGCAACATCTTGCACATCAAACTACCAGCATCCGATATGTGCTACAACTTTCTAGAGAACGAAATTACGATCCTTGGGTTTGTATCGTGCCATTCTTTACACAAGTTCACAAAGCTGAAAATAAACAGAAATTTGATAAACACACTCAAATTAAAATTGCTTAAAGGCCAACTTTCAATCAGAGTTAAAAGTAAAAAGAGATTTGTCACCATGCCTTAAAGTTTAAGGCTTTAACCATGTTGTGTAACGGACGCCTGTTCCAACAATTTGGTTCTTGGTCCCAAAGCAGCTTGTTTGCTGCAAAAGTAAATTTTTGTCAACGGGATTTTTATCAGTTTACCGTTGGCAGAATTCTATTTTGAAAGCAAACGAGTTGTTTTGTTTGTTAATTGAAGTCAGTCAGCGTTAGGTTTTAGAAGGAGGCAGAGCCCAGGTCGTTGGGGCTCTGGCCTTACGGTTCTTTTAAGTTTTTTTTATATTTTAAAATTTAATTTTTTTTTAAAGGTAAATAAGGTAGTAAAGCGGTTGGAAAAAAAAAGTTTAAGTATCGCGTAAATTGATCCGAATAAACTTTGATTTTGTTTGAAGTAAGTTTTGCTAACAAATAAATTTTTGTCAAAATGGCGTAAAAAAAAAATGAATAATTTTTGTGTGGAAGAAAAAAAAAGGAATCTTGAAACTATTCTTTCATGATTGTTAAATTAATATAAGTGGAACAATTGAAATAGAAAGAAACTAGTGTGTTGGGCATGAACAAAAGCAAAAAAAAAAAATATATATATATATCAGGGCCACTGGATAGTGTTACGGACTTAGAAAAACGTATAATTCAACAAATTGAATATTATTTTGGCGACGTTAATTTACAAAAAAAAAATAAATTTTGATTGAACAAATTAGCCCTGATAACGGCTAGGTGCCATTTTGTTTTACTTTATCAATATTTAAACGTTTAGCTTCACTTTCTAGTGATGTTAATACTATAATTACGGCTTTAGAAAAATCTGAAGAAGGTTTAATTTTAATTAGTGAAGAGAAAAAAAAAAACTAAGAAAACATTCTGAAAGGCCATTACAAGAACTAAATGAAGAAAACGAAAAAGAAGAAATTATTTCACGTACTGCATATGCTAAAGGATTTCCATTAGATACCGAAATCCCACATTAATTGATTATTTTAGTGGATTTGAAAAGATTGTTAATGTAGTGTATTTGTTGCATTCCAAACAAAAGAAAAATTAAAGAAGGAAGCAAAGATAAATATAAAAAGAGGAAGAAAAATAGAGAGGATAATTGATATATTTAATAAAATATTATTTTAAGTTTTTATTTTCTTATGTAAATAAATTTAGATAAGGAGTTGCTGGGCCCATCAACCCCCCAGAGAAAAAGAAAAAAAAAATCATGTAAGCTTTGTTTTTTTTTTAAATAGTTTTTGCTTTATTTATTTTTTTTAAGGATTTAATAATTAAATTGAAATATAGTTTTGATTTAAAATTAGTTCAAGATTAGTTTTTTATTATTATGATGAACCTTTTTTTTGGTCTTATGAAGTATTAAAATAAGTTTACAGTACAACTTTTGTTATTTTTTTTCATCACAATAAAGTGTTTATTTAAAATGATTAATAATAATTCTTCTCTTTGAGATGTCCTAATCCCCCTTCCCACACAAATTTTTTTTTGTTTTCAGGCCAGCCGGTCCAGTTCTAAAATGGGCGAGCAAAGGGGCTTAACTCCTTTGTCTCAAATTCTTTTTTTTCATTCATTTGGTTATTTTTTTTCTCTTTCTGCGGCCGCAATCCCTTTTATTCGAGCCTTGCGCTCTTTTCTTTAAAAATTCTCCAATTTAGTAGCGAGATTATGGTCAGTGTGTCAGTGGCAAGAACCACCCCTTTATTTCTACCGCACTAGCCGCGCATAGCGAGCTCGCTACGACTGCCACACAAACGACACCTGGTAAATCGTGCCTATGTTTGGTCCTCAGGGGTATGGACCCCTGCATAAAAACATATGTTCACGTAACAGTTGTTGCTGTGCTTCTTTAATGACCCGTAAAACTACAATAAAGTTTTCGGTTCATTATTTACAAAAAAATAGGAAAAATCATTATCTGCAGTACATGACTACAAAAGTAATTAAGCTAAAATTTATTAGGTTGAAATTTTAATAAAATGAATTCACTAATTTAATAACACATATTTCATTTTTCGCAATAGTTGTTGTTTTTGGAGAACTCGTTCCATTTTCAATTCTTTTACAATAAAATTGTTTCTTAAAATAAAATTAATTTTTAATTTATTCCAGCAAAATGATATGATTCTTAAAATATTTACTAAAATTTTATTTAATTAATTTAAATTGTCGATTATTTTATTTAAAAAATACATGTAAAATAGTTATATTCTGATTTAAGTGTCCTTTTTCTAAATTGCTCCCGAAATTTTTAATGAAACAACTCCAATAATTGAACTCAATTTAAAATTTTAAAACTCTGGACAGTTAAAAAATTAATTAAGAAGATAATTTCAACCTTAAGTGGCGCTTAACTTGACAAATCAAACTTTTTAATGTAACTTTAGTAATATTGCTCAATATATTTACTCATTAGCTAACTTATTCTTAAATTTCAAGAAATTTAATTTGCCAAATCTATTAAGTTTTAAAATATAATTTTGCAGGAAATCTATCAGTTTATAGACGACAAAATTAATTGATAGTTAACCTCTCAATCATTTAATTCCGCGGTTTCCAAACTGGGGTTCGCGACCCACAGGGGGGTCGCGTAATAACCTCAAGGGGGTCGTGAAGTTTTTAATTTCTGTTTTACTTATTTAAAAAAAATACAAAAATCTATTTAATGAAAATTTTATGTTGCGATATTACTTTATTAAGAATCATTTATTACATCACTGAATATACATCACTCTTGTACTATTGTGAAGTAAGTTGGCATCACAAAGATGAAGAATATTCCTTATGCAACGATAACTTTATTTTTAAATTTGCTTATTTGGTTGAAATTTTTAAAAAATTCAGTGATTAAATTGATTCATTTTAATCCGCAAATGATTTTATTGTTTTATCTAATAAGGGGGACGCCATTTTTTATTTTTTTCTTATGTGGGTCGCAGTATCAGAAAGTTTGGAAGCCGCTGATTTAATTTGACATTTGACTGTGATTAAAAATGTTCTTAAGTTTCGAAATTTACTTTAAATAAATTTTGAACTAAAATCAATATACCATATATTAAGAAAGTAAATAATTTATTCATGTAAATCTTCCAATTCAATATAAACAAATTTGGCTAATAACCGAACTCAAAACGATTAAATTTTAGTAATATACAAATCGTAAATTTCTTTGCTTAAAATTAATGTAAAACTATTCATATCTCACTCAATAATACAAAAATTACAATAAAAAAAATAAAAATTAAGTTTAATTATTTTTTTAATGTTATCCTAAAGGTCTTTGTACTTTTTCGAATTCTGCTTTAAAGCTATTGATTGCAGCTCTTGCCATCTTTAATTTATTCTTTAACATGGTTATTTCTGCTTTAACTTGAGCTTTAGCTTCAATTATTTTTTCTAAAGTTTTAGTTTTTTTCACTTCAACTAAAATATAAATATAATTAAAAAATAATTTAATGATATACATGATTTTCAAACTATTACAATCGGTATCATGTTTCCAAATTGTAGAAGAAATTGGTTTTACATTGGTTAAATAATGCTGCATAAGCTGAGTTGGTTCTTGAAAAACTATTTCATCATAAGATTCAGAGACTAGACCTTTTTTATTATCAACAGACGATGAAGAGATTTCAGTATCAACAACAGGCGATTGAAATAATTTTAATATATGATATAATGTTACTGGTCGTTCTGTTGGATCATGAAAATAAATTTTAATGACTACTTCAAATTCACCCCATCCAGTTTCAGTAATTTCATATGGTGGCTTTGTAATAATTCGACTTGGGTTTGCATAGCTCTCATGTAATTTAAAATGAACTTTTTTTATAAATGTTGACATATCTTCGTTGTGATATGACTTTAAATATACACTCCATTGATGAGTATGACCATCCTCTTCCCTTTTTCTTCCAAATGATCGAGCTATGTTTCCATAAATAACAGGCTTGACAATAGTTAATCCCTTTAGAAAATATTAAACTTTATAGTTACGTAGGAATCAAAAATTATAATTATACCTTAACACGTCCTCCAGAATCTGGACCAAAATCTGTTGGTACATTGTAATTCATTATTTACATTGAATAAATGCTAAATCATGAAAATAGAAGAAAATTTAAAAACAAGGACAAAATATTAAAGTTAAATTCTGTAAGTAAACTTGCAAGAAGGAATGAAGTTTGAAAGAACTAAAAAACAATTCTTCTTCTTTCGAAAAATTCTTATATAATTTTAACTTGGTAAGCTACTATAGAACTATTAATGCTATATCAATAGAAATGAAGTAATTTTAACTTATAGAAGATAGCAGTAAAAAAAAGATAAAAAAGCGAGCAAAAGAGGAATAAAAATTCAGTGCAAATTTCATGTAAGCCTTTTTATACAAGCTTGCGTATCCTCCTACTGAATTCTTGCTTGCTTAAAAAATTTACGCTTTGAAATAAGAAACCATCTGTGATGTCAGCTAACATTTTTGACATGTTGTTTTTCTTGTTTAAAAATTAAATTTGTTTTTTATTTTGAATCAATTTAAATCAATTGAAATAAATACATTTAAAAACTTTAAAATTATTAATAAAGAAAACTAAATGTGAGCTAATTCCAAACAACTCTAGTCGAGCTTTTTCTCAGCTGAGGAAAGTTTATAACCTCTTTAAAACTTGGTAAGATTATTATTTTCCAGGAGGTCTTTTTATTCCACTTTTCAGCATATTATGATGCGCGAAAACCAAAGCCTTCAAGGACTTTTCCCACTTCTAATGATTCAATTTATAAAAGTAGGAAAATCCAAAACTCAGAGGTAAATATTTCATAATTTCTTGTAATCTTCAAGTTTTTTATAATTGAATTTTTTCTATTTTAGAAAATAATTCAATCCAAGCAAATTTTGTCTTACATTTCCTAAATAAAGTGTAAAAGCTCATTAGAATTTGTTTAAAGGAGCAACTAAAAGAATCAACAGATCATAAAGTTCTTCGGGCAGTAAAATTTAGATTTCTTTTTTCTGCGTTAATTTTTCAGTGTTCTAATTTTGGTATTATTATTTACAGTTGAAATAATTCAATTAGAACTAATTAGTCTTCAAGATTTCATATTTAACAAAAAATCAATATATTTAATTTTTTTTTACAGAAAAAGCAACAATATTACACGGAAAAAATTTTGCTTCTAAATGGTTAATGAATTCATATTTGCCAAAGCAAATCAAAAAAAAATCTAACGAGCAAACCAAGACAAAATTCTTCACCTTGTAATCAATTAAATTTTTAAACGAAAGTACAAAAATTATATTTTAAATTAAAGGATTTAGTTTTTTACATTTTTCCAAAAACAATGAAATAGCTAGAAAATCGATGAAAATATTATTTCAAATTTTTGAAAGACGTTATACAATTTGACAAAATTCGTTTAATAGAGGTGAATTATTATTTTATTTACATTCTTCAATGGTTGAAAATTCATTATAAAGAGGTTTTTTGACAAATGTATTCGTAATGTTAAGGTTTATTTAGCATTAACTCTTATGGAAAGTTCTAGGGGATTTCTAAAAATTTGTTATATCAAGGAAATCATTATATTGAGGCTCGTTATATCGAGGTTGCACTGCATAATAATTTTTGACTTTCCAAATTTCCTCTAAATCAATAAAATAAAAAATTCAATTGAAGAGTTCAATAACAGAAGCGATTGTCAACAATTAAGGGCATACCAAGCTGGCAGCTGCTATTTTGTTATTGATGAGAGAGGTAAAAGACAAAGTTTTCTAAATTTGGGTGGCAGAAATTATTCTATCCCTCGTTTGCCATCTTCATTTTTTGATTTTTTTCTCTAAATGCTAATATTAAGCTAATTCAATTTAATTGATTTCTTTATAAATTTCTATAAATATTTTTTATTTTAATATTACATTTGCTTATATTTTTATATACACAAAAGCTACGCTGAGTACGATTCTCGTTCATATATGCCTGCACTTTGTCATAGTTATAATTAGGCATTTGTCTCGGTGATACTGGACAGACTATAATCTACTGGTGAAAGTTAATGTAACTGAAGTGGAATTCTATTGGGCAGAGAAGTCAGTGTGAGAATGGAAGAGTCAAATTTAGACATTAATGTATTGCAAATATATCAAAATCCAATTTTATCATTATTACGCTGACGTCTCACCGAGACAGAATCTACTTCTGATGGGATCAGACTTGAATTTGACAATTATTCAAATTTTGTCAAAGAACGCAGCCGATGATTAAATTTTTTTTTATTTACTTTCAGACGAAGAATCATCTCACACTAAAAAAGCATTACATTTGAAGAAAGTAAAGTTATGACAGATGTGTGCCATTTTCTGCAAGAAATAAATAACTATTGGTGTTCGTAAGTATCCCCATGAAAGGAAGAAAACCATCACATCTATTAAGCATTACTCTAAATATGTAGATAGTGTTAATAGTCACTCAGATATTTTTTGTGCGTCGGAATTTATTTATATCCGTCTGTATTTTTAAAACAATAGAGAAACAACAGTTTTTTTTATTTAAGTAATTTAAGAAAACAGATTTTACTATTGCGAGATTTAGGTATACTTTTATAATGCATCATTAAATTTTGAAGTTGATAATATTTTTTAATTAATTTAAATAATAATATATTATATGTATATAGAAGTATAAAAAAAACCATGTTATATGGCTAAGTGCAAAGCTGTAGTCACAGTCAGAGTTTAGTTGCCTTGTCCTTGATTAATTTTAATTAATTTCATAGCTTCCTTGTTTGAAATCTATCAAAATCTTTGATTCACTATGCCCACATTCTTTTAGTTTATGACGATGGTAAATGGCTTGCATTCTGATGGTTAAAGATCGCACAAAGTTGAAATCTCTGTACCTAAAGCCTAGAACAACAGTCAAGTCATTATAATCAACTATAAAATAACTGACAAAAATAATTAATAACCATTCCATAATGGATTTTAAATCTATTTATTTAGATTAAATCAATATTATTGTTTTTACAATTTAAATGCAAGATTGTAAAGGATGTCATTATAAGTCAGCTCAAATGCAGACATAAGCGCATAACATTTATCGATTGAAAGCTGTCTCACTGAATGCAGGTCATTGATCTGTCAAGTTTGCACATATAATAAACTATGTAGTATCGCTAACTAAACTATCCACCCTTAAAAGGCCGACATTTTTTGGAGTTTGCGCTTTAAAATTTCTATCATTTATAGAAAATACAAAGTGGAACACTGACGCTGCCTTATGTACAATAAAAAATGAAATAAAGTCTAGGAAGCAATCAAATACAAAAATAAATAGATAAATATACGGTAAATAAAATCTACTTTTATTTATTTTATTTTTTTTGTTATTGTTGTTGTTTTTCTTGGTTTATTATTTTGCTATATTTAAGGGAGGAAATTCATGGATTCGTAGTGTTAGGACGATGGTAGTTAGATTGGTTACACAGTATTTAGCAAAATGCATATAAATAAGACGAGAAAGAGAAAATAAAAATATAAAAAAAGCTCATCAGACATTTAGAGTGTGAGTTGGAAGTTCAATGCAAACGACTTTTGTGTCAATGACTCTCTCTTTGCACATAAAAAAAAAATAATTTCTTTTAACAGTAGATTCAGACATTGAATAATTACATTTTATAAAATATATTTATTATTATTTATTAATTTCTTCATTAAAAAGTACAAATGGGAAAAAAGAACCATTTTTATCTACGAAAATATTTTACAAATTTTGGGGTAGTAGAAATTATATTTAAGTTTTATTTCTCTTTAAAAGTAAATTTGTGAAGGTTACTAATTGAAAATGAATCTGGATAACCTGGCATAGTTTGTCTTCTTTTGTTGTTTTTGATTTTTTGTTTGTTTAAATGTGTTTTTTTTGATTTTTAAGTTTAGAAACGGTTTACAATTCATAAAAATCTACTTAACAAACTTTAACTGGCTTTAAGAAAAATATAAAATCATCTTTACAATGTCGCTTGATGCCGTTGTAAACGAACTTAAATACGCTTGGAAGAGGAAAAATCCCAAGCATATGAACCTCTTAAAGGAGCATAAAATGATTGCTTTAAAAGAAAGTAGAAAAAGGATAGATACTCCATTTACCTACCTTTATATTAGATCGAAACGAATTATAAAATTAAACGTCATTTGTTATTTTAAAATCAATTGAAAAAGTTTTGTAAATCCTCTTTACGTATGTTAGTTTTTCTATTGAAAGGAAAACTATAATTGTAAAATAACCTGAGTATTTGCAAGAGGTTTTTTTAGGCTTAAGGGTAGAAACCCAAAAAGATATATCCTGATAACTAGAAGACTTAGAAAGGCTGAAGTAGAAAACCAATCTTTATGTAGTTGTGATCTTTTATCAAACACAAAGGATTATAAATTTTGTGAAAGATAAGATAAATAATTTTATCTAAAGCGAGATAAAAAAATAAGGGAAGCACGTTTTGGCAAAAATCTGACACCGATCCCCATTGCGATAGTCTAATCTTTGGTAGGCTTGCACTCTGAACATTTTGATCATATTCCTATTGATTTAACCATAACGACTTTATAGTCTTCGGAATTGGAATCGGCGTCAACTCGGCTATAAGCTGGCACTCTGCAGGCAGCCTAAAGGTGCAAATTAAGGAATACTAAAGCTAAAAAGAAATAAGCTTTAAGTCTAAAATTATGAACTTCTCATATAGAATTCATTGATATTGTCCAATCTATTGTACATTACATGTTTTTAACAATATGAAACAAATTTTACATTTAGAAATATATAAAATAACTAAAATGTCCTCATTTTATTGATTAATTAACTAATTTGTAAGAAAAATCGTTTAACAATAGTAAAACTCTAGCTTAATTAAAATCTGGGAAATGGGATGGATATAATTAATAAAATTAATGTTAATATTTTTATAAAGACTGCTTAAAGGAATCAAATTTTTACCATCAAATAAATTAAACATCATTAAATACATCAATAAAATAAAAATTTTTCGTGGTAGTAGAAAAATTTCAATTTCATTTTCATTGGCTTATTTTTCTTTTTGTGGAAAAAACATTAAATAATTTTATATATGTCCATTAATATCGTTTTTTAAACCTAAAAAATGTATACTAAATTTTCTTTTTCTCTCTTTTGTATGTTAGGTAAAATTATTTTTTATTTTTGCAAAAAAAAATTTCAATTTATCTTGGAAATAGATAATAACGTCTACAAATGGATAGCTACTGCTTCCTATTTGGTGTAAGAAGTATAGAAGAACATTTCATTTTCAAATAGGGATAGAATATAGTCAAGAAAAATTCAAAGGGGAAAACGTAACCCCTAGTATTCATAGACAGAAGTGTTGTAAAGAGAATGAGGTTACAGACAACCCCACTATTTTAATATTATATTGGCCATAATACTGTTTTATTTATCCCTACTTCTTCTACCTTCTATGCATTTAACTACGCCATTCTCATGGATACAATATATGACTTCCTCCTTTAAAGGGTGACTAAATGTCTACTTACATAGATTTCTGCAGTTATGATTTTTTGTTAGTATTGTATACACTTTCTTTTTTTTCTTCTGTTTTCAAAGTCACCAGACAGTTATAGTCTATAAAAAATAATACCATAAGTAAAAATAAAAATACCTTAACAATTTATGATTTTAGTTAAGTTTAATTTTTGATTTTGAATAAATTTTTTTTTTGTAACATTTTAGAACTAACAGCTGATGGCACATAATACGAGAAAGCAAAGTAAAATATATATTCTTGGCTCAGCATAGAATATATTTTGATCTTTTCAGGTTAGTACCCTTGTTATAATTACTTATGGCATAAATAACAAGAATCATAAGGTTTTTTGTTTTGGATGGTTTAATGCCAGCAGAAGTTCATCCAAAATTCGTCAGCTCAGCTGTAAGCTGGCACTCCGCAGGTAACCTTAGAATCTTCAACTGTTTAAAAAAATTGGCTGCTTAATTAAATCATTATTGCACTTCCCTTGAAGACAACTTCTCAAATCAAAAAGATGCACAAATATTGTTATGGACAATTGCTGAATGGAAATATATGAAATAGCTAAAAACAATTGAGAAATGCGGTTAAATACATTTTATGTGACGAGCTAAACATGAAGAAGATTTGTAAAAAGGATGAGTGTCGAATTTGTTAGCTGATGACCAAAATCAAATTTCAGAAGAATATTTGGATCATTTCCAAAAGGATGTTAGTAATTCTTTATGATTTATGGTCACACATTGGATGAAGCATTGTTCTACCAATAGAAATCTAACAACAGTTAAAATGATGGTTGGAAGCTGGAACTTTTGCATAAAAACTGCACAGTGTTTTTCGATATGGGAAAAAAATTTTCCATTCCTTGAAAATAATATAACAGGAGAGTATTATGCCATTATTTTGAATGAACTTGATTGGTGAAAAAATAAAGAAACACTTTTTTAGTAAAAAGTAAAGAGAACTCTTTTGACTATGGTAAAATTGAAAGATTTAAAGTAGAAAGTATTAGAGTAACCACCTCACTCTCACTAAAATTAGCCACCTTTGGCATCAATCTGTTTTCAAAATTAAGGTTGTATGTACAGAGGTTGTAGGTTGTATGTGAAAAATATGTTGGATGCGGGAGAAATTTCAAGTTTTACCTGAGTTTTGACGTTTTGATGATTTATATAGGACAATTTCTTCCAGTTTTTTAGACACTTACGCTTTTATTTTCTTTAAGAAAGACGATGATCAGATAGATCATATTAACATTAAGCCCCACACAACTAACAGCTGGTAATATTTGAATTAGATAACAAATAGCAAGAAAACTCTAAATATTAGAATATAAAAAATGTATGGAAAATTTTTAGTTTAGTAACGATGCATAAAACTTAACATCTGATGATCAGCTATAGTCAAATATCTAACTATTCTATTGTTTTTCTTTTTATTGTATTAAAGTACATGTATATTTTTTTGGTTAAAAAATGCCAAAATATTATAATTAAAATAATCTTTTTAAGATGTTAACAGGCGAAACTAACAAATAACTTTAAGCATTTACACAAATTTTATATTGCGAAATAATCCCAGGTGCAATATCGAAAATATTTTTCGACAAAATTTCAGCAGCGGTTTGCAGAATCAGTACCTGTGAGGATTCTAATGGTATTTATTGACTGATATTTTATATCATTGAAATTATTAAATAAATAGTCTTTAGGAAAGTCCTATTTATATTTAAAACTCTTAAAACCTGTTTTTCCTCCTCTTCAAAATTTTTCTTTAAATATTTCATAAAAGGATAATATTTCTATTCTATTTTTTTTTTTGACAGCACTTTATTTGTAAAATAAAGTACAAATATAACTATTTTTTATGCTAAAAGCTTAAACATTAAAGATTTAAAAATATAAGCACAAAAAAGAAGTGGTTTCCTTTTTATAAATTTAAATTACCTAAAACAAAACTGAAAATTATCAGCAGACAGTTATAAACCTTACTGCAGGATTAATGGTTTTTGTTTTTTTCTTGTAATTTTTCTGTTTTTGTTTTCTTCAAATAAGAAATGGAGTTTTATAACCCCAAAAACTCTACCCCATATCACCACAACTCATACCACATACACATTGAAAAAGTTGCAGTCCTTGCGCTTGTATATATGCGTTCGTTGACCTTGCACTTCTATTATACCTTTCACTCTATAAGAACAAAAAAAAGAAAAAAACAAAAGACTCTTATAGCTTTTATATTTTATATCGGATAAAATATATTGCGCAAGTGCAAGGGAAATGCTTATAGTTGAAAGAATTTCAATATCAAGTTGTATAAATGCGGCATGAACTCAATAGAGAACTGTTTTCACCAGACCTCAACCTTCCCTTCTATTTATGTCATTTGTTTGATGGGGGAAAGTCTCTAACAACCTTGGCTTTGGTTTTCAATCTTATTCCCACTCATTATTCTGTTACATATTGAAAATTTTAAATATAATTTGTTTTTTAAGTCCAATGAATTCTTCTGTGTCTATTAAAATAATACAAATATTTTTATTTTTATAAATTTTCTTGTTTTATAAATATTTAACTTCGCTTTTAGAATTTTAAGACATTTAATATTTTATAAGATATTTTCGGCAAATATAAAAAAATAACCTTAGCTTCCTGATCAGTAATAGTATTTCCTTCTTTAAGTCTGATAATATAATTTAATATTTTAACCACTTATTAAATTAATCCTGATGGATGACATTCCCTTCCATTGCATAAGTTTTAGTTATAGTTTCTAAAAAACCAAAATATATAAAATGTGTTATCACAATTTTTAGAGACAAATACTTTTGATAAAATTACAAATAAAACATTCGATTAAGTGTTTCGTGTGGTATCAGTAATGAAACTTCATTTTTTCCGCTATCCAAAACCATTAAGCAGATAAAAAGAGCACTAGTTACTTGAAGTTAAGGATCAATGACAAAAGAAACTATCAGTTAACTGTGGTTTGATGCATGAAAAACTGATATTGACCTTTACTGAATTTAAGCCTGATACAGAAAGCTTAGGTGAGAAAGGAATGGATTGTAAGGTTCTACACATTGATCAGCTGATCATGATGCAACCAATACATATCCTAAGACAACTAATGAAATAAAAGGATACCATCCAAATAATATTTTTATTGTTGACGTGATGGGATTATAGAAAAAGATTCAAACGCGAAAATTAATTTAATTTGCTTTTTTTGTCTTAATCTTCAATTGACCACAGTAAAATTATACTGCAAGTAACTGAATATAAATGATTAAATTTTCCAATTAGGAGTATGCAGGAAATCTTATAAGAAAAGCTCAATGATGCACTGATATTTTCCTTTCTGACGATTCGCTTATTTCTTTTTTTTGAACCAATTAGAGTTCAACCAACATGAAAGTAAAAGAAATTATTTATAGCTAATACCATATTGTATTTTTTACTGTCATTTTAAGCTTTTCAAAACTATAAATTTAGTTATTCTTTTTAAAATCCTTGTTCTAAATGTTTGTTTTTATATATTGCATATATTAACCTTATATAAAAATAACTTTCAATGTCATTAATGTTTCCTTTAACCCTCCTAAAATTTAAGAAAATAAACTTCAACTTACTTCAGTTGTAATATATCCTGAGATGCCAATGTGAACAAACTTTCAATCATAAAGGTGGGCCCTCACTTAGTGCGTATATCTCAGCGGGTAACTTTTTTGACGTCAAAATGACGTACAAATGAATTTCACGCTGAAATATATCCACATATGAGGGGGAACTTTAGCGTGAGTCTATGACGTCGTAAAAGTTACCCGCTGAGATATACGCACTAAGTGAGTGCCACCTTAAGACTTATACCAGGCATAACTGATCATTATTATTATATTTATAAGTTTTGTTCCTAAATCTTACAATTAGAAATGTGTTTGTCTCAATGTTTTCTTAAGAGGGAGGTTTGGTTAATTCGTTGAAAAAAAGGCATGTATTCATGAATTTTTTTTTATTTAATTAATTTTTATATAAGAACACAATATTTGAACAATGTTATTTTCCAAATTTTAATTTCAAAATATTAATAAGTGAGCGAGTAACAGCGAATATCTGGTGGCGCTTCGAAAGAAAGTTGTTTAACTATAAATAATTAAATATAAATAAATAATTATTTATTAAAGAAGATATTTTCCGAGATAATGAGGTTTTTTTTATTTTTTGAATTTTTCAATTTTTGGTACCCTTTGAAAGTCAAAATACCAATTTTCACTTAAAAAATCGTCTTATTTGTTATTTTAAGATTAATAATTATTGAAAAAAAAGCTTCCATCATTACCTGACAAAATATGTGAAGAAGAATTTCACAACGCTGTCGTTTTAGTAGATTTTGAGTTATCGTGAACACCGACATCGACGAAAGTAAACAAGAAGTTTCAGGAAAATGCTTTATTTAAAGTTTTGCTCACTTACTCCATGCTCTTCGGTGATTCTATTCCGATCAACTTGAAATTTTTACAAAATATTTTTAGAATTAATTTAAAAAAAATAAAAGAAAAATGGGATTATAAAAATTAAACCCTTAAACACCCAAAAAAGCTTCAATAAAATCTATTTGACCAAAGGCTAATATTTCAAAACACTATTGTGTTGTATTTAATTGTTTCCTTGTGAAGTAGTATTATTTTATTTGTCTCAGGTTTATGTAAAACAAATTGAATACATAACAAAAATAAAATTTCACATATTTATAGTAAAAAAGTAAACAAGAGAAATGATCAACGTTTTTAATGAAAATAAAATTTTCTTTAACTCAAAATAAATTTATGTTAATTTAGAAGTAAAATAATTATTTATAAGTATTAATTGTAAATTAAATATTGAAAAATTTACTGTTACTATGCAATAAATTGATTTCATTTATTTGAATTTAAACTTTTTGATATACAAAAACAACAAAAGAAAACATTGCCTTTTTTTCTTAAGAATTAAATTTTTGTCTATCTGTTAAGCTAATTTTAGTTATTTTGATCCCTTGAACTAGTTCTGTTTCCCTTTTTTCCTACTCACTCATTATAAAGCTATACTTTAGATCTATCTACAGGCCGTCCAACCTTGGTTGCACTTTTCTTTCAAAATAAATATAAAAATAAAATTTTTTTTATCTTATTTAGCTACAATAGCAGCATTATGCACTTGTAAATGGTACTCCATTCCATTCTTTATATCAGCATTCGTCTATTTCCCTTCATGTAATCCTCTCCCTTCATTCTTATAATATCGAGGGTAATGCACTTTTAGAGAAGTCAAGGTTAGAAATAAAAATAAATGATTTCTATGTACATAAATGAGAGTCTAGAAATTTGTTGATATCACATATCTAAGGGGAAAGAGGAATAAAAATATATACAAAAAAGTCATTGAACGAATCACAAGAGAAAATAGAATGCCTATAATATATTAGTTGAGTCCCAACTATTATATTTTTACTCTTTTTTTTTTATGGTGTTTTTCTATCACTTGAATTTGTTGTTTTATCAATACTCTTGTAGGCTTCATCTTTTAATTTCCTACGGATCTCTCAATTACATTTTTAAATGTAATTTCTGATCGGATAATAGTAAATAGTACATTGTACTATATTTTATTAATTTTAAATATTCAATGATCATTAGTGAACCGAGGTTATCTATAATTTCCAATGATGATGATAGATATGTCAGTGTTCTACTGTGCTATTAATTACTTGTTTTTTGCTATTTTATATAAATATAATATCAACTTATTTAATAAGCAATAATAAAATTTTTAATTTTTATAAAAATTAATTTTAACAATATTTAAATAAAGATTAGGACACCTACTTTGAGATGGATGCTTGTTTAATTACCTGGGCTTGGATTCTGTTCCGGTGAGAAGTTAGCTTGAGAATGAGAAGGTCGGATTTTGAAACATAATGTATGGCAAATATGTCAAAATTCGACATTCTCATTCTCACTTCTCACCGAGATAGAATCCCAGCCCTGCTAAAAAAAGTCAAATGTTTCGAAGAAAAATTCTTTTGTGGGTAATACTTTCGGTTTCCGCTGATATTTTTCAAATTTCATTTTTCTTTATACATGGTGTCCGAAGATAGTATACTCAAACGCTTAGGGTAGAAAGTAGATAAAATTTCATCGACAAAAAACACAAAAAGTGAGGGTCTAAACTTTTCCGTTTTCGAGTTACAGCCTTTTGAAATTTTCAGCCTTCTTTTCTACCCCCACAGACGCGATCACTTATAAGTTTTGACAAGGGGTAAAAAAAGACATTTTTTTATAGCTGACAATATTATTTTATTATTTAACAATCAAAAATTGAAAAATAATAACACATGGCGAAGAAAAAAATTTTTAAGTGGAACCGTTCGTAAAAATCCCGAGAATTTTTTTGGGTTTCTGCTTTTTTCTTTAAAAACCGCCGCATAAATTAGTGTTTTTTTGTTATTTTCTTAAACTACAAGTGTTTATCTATGAAAAATTGGTACAATATAGTAGCCTAAATTTCTTCCATAGTGTAATAAAATCCCAGCTAAATAAGCCTTTCCCGATAACTTGATAAGAAGAATATAGTTTTTTTCTTGAATGATTGAATTAAAACAATAAAAAGTTAAAGTTTAGTTAAACTTTTCATAACTAATTGAGTTGAAATCACGTTCAAAATTTTATTCTTATGATACCTTTTCATATTATAAAAAGAAGGAAAATATCATGTGGTGTCAAAGTGCTAAAAAAACTAACACCAAAATTTTTTCAAATTTCTGAATTTTTATCTCATTTTAATAAAAATCAGATGAAATTTTTCTATCCCAAAAGTAATTATGACAATCAACAAAACCTTGTCTTTTGGTAGTATATGAGAAGTTTTTTTATGTATTATTTTGGTTTAATTTAATAGTATAAATAATTGTACTGGGATCGTCCTTATTTATATTTCAGTACTAGTTTTCAGTTTGATATTTGATAGAAAGATATTCAACGAATATTATATTTATGCTGAATAAAATTTTGCTTCTGATATAAGAAGTGAACCAAAAAAAAATTCATAAGAAAGCATTCAAGAACTTGAACATATCCAATAATAGATTTTCTTTCTTAACAATTAGAACCCAATAATTTTAGCTTTGGTTTACGGCCTTAATATTCATATGGATCTGTTTTTTAGTTTTGCGATATCTTCTATTTAAACGGCGCAATAATGTGAATTAATAGTACTTAATAATTGTTTTTCCTTTCTTAATGTAATCAAAGGGCTTAAGGGGTTATATACACTTATAATTTTCAACAAAAAAAGAATTATTTCATTTTCGTATTGTACATATATGTATATAAGTACGCACTCAGAAAAATTCAGCTTAATCCGACAATTATTCTTGAAGTTATACACATTTTTGTAAAAGACGTGTCACAGCGATTGGAAGTGCTTTTGAAACTTTAAACGCGTATTTTCTCAAAACTATGTTTCAAAGTCGGTGACCAAGATTTCTTGGAAGCGGCTGAACCGATCAGCCTCAAATTTTAACACAAGTTTCTTAAATATATTTTTTAGGATTTGATCTTAGATTTTTTCTGAACAATAAATATTTTTTTTAATAAACAGTTTAAGGTCAAATTTATTGTCAAAAATCGTTTTTTTTTCTTTTTGAGAAGCCATCATTTTGTCAAAATAGTTTATTTTGCTTATTCCTTCGATCAGCTTCTAGATCATACATTACTTTAACGAAATTTATTTGGTTTTTTAAATTTAGATGATCCAATCCAGAGAAATCGTGGTCACCGCAAGACATCTCTTTTGGGTGGAGCTCTAGAAGACAAGCTATAACAGCTTTCAATATTATTCTTTTTACCTATAAAAAATGTTAAAATACCGTTAAGAGTTACTATAATATGTGTCTTAATTTTTACATTAATAAATTTAAAGGTCTTCTTAGGAAAAACTCTCTAAAAACCCCTGTTTTAGAGACTTCTAAATACACTTACCCCTTAACAAAATACAAACATCAGAACCTGGCTAACATATATTTTACGTTATCTTTTTATTCGTTTTGGGAGATTACTCTGTACTCAGGTAATTTCTAGATAAAGTAATGGATTCGTGCTTTATTTATTGTTAAATACTTTCACGAAATATTCCTTTTAAATTAAAATTTGCTCAAAATTAATCCAAACATTGCTTTAAATCAATCGTGTGTTATTGTTTGGGGCTAACGAACGTGACACCCATTTTGGTTTCAGCTAAAATTTTATATTAACGTTACCTTTGAAAGAGCAAAGTCTGAATAGTATTTATTAAACCAAACTTTTTCTACTACCATATTTTTATTTACATAAAAAATTAATACACTAAATTGTTTTAAGTCTATTGTTTTGAAAATGTCAGATTTACTTTAAATTTTCATGTGTATCTTTTGAAGATTAGTATTTAAAAAAATATAGCAAAATTTGTCAATACTGATAGTATTAATGCATCTGCCTCATGACTTTTTGATCTATGTTCTGTCTATATTAATTTTAAATAATTGAAATATATACTGCAATTAAAATTTTATCCCAGAGGATATCTCTAAAAGTTTATTTAGAGTGTATAGCTTGTTTCTTGTCTTCTTTTCTTTTTCCCGGCACTAAAATGGAACAATTTTGACCAATTATGAAGTCCTTAAATTTTTTTATTTTCTTTATTCTATACTAAAAGAACTGCATACATATGTAACTAAATAGTAGAGCATTAAATCTATCACAAAATAAAAATCGATTGAATTTTGTCTAGCTATAATAAAACCCCAGTTCTCTTCTACCCCAAATAAACTATACGTTAAAGCAGAGTGCATAAAAGCGAGTTACAGCGAGGAATATAGAAACATTTGTAGATATATATATATATATATGTATGTATAAACAATATGGGATAAAAGTCTGCAGACAGTCGATGTACTTAGGGAAGAGGGCTATGTACAATTAAATAGAGGTTGGGAGAATCTAGCATAGACATGGCGCCATTGGGCACGGGAAGTCTAGTTTGTTGAATTACGGGATCTACCGATTTTTGTTATTTTTTGGTTTTTGTTTTTATTTTTACGTCGCCAACATGTCTGGAAAATATAAATAGGGTCACAGGGTACATCCAAAATATAACGGAAGCTCTTGACTTTAAAGGTCTATTATGGTTTTAAAGAAGGAAATAAAATGATTACTAAATAGAAAATTAAAAATTAATTTTTTATTTTATAAAACAAAAAAATATCCTGACTATAATAATTGCAGATAAAATTATAGTTTGGGTTATAAAATCAGTTATTTTAATTAAAATATAAATGAAAGGCATAAAAGTGAAATAAAACTAGAATAAATAATTCAATATGAAAATAATACTGTAAATATTTAAATATTAAATGAAATGAATGTATGTCAGGACTTTCACCCCTTATTGAAAAATGTGACATGTCTAAAACGATTTCCGTTAGATATGTGGGATCTAAAATCTTAGTAAAATATTTCAGACATTGAAACTGTTAATACCATTAAAGAAAAAAGGCGCTTTAGATATTGTATGGAATAGAGTATAAAACCGTGATATTCTCATAATTCCTCACTTTTGTCTCCAGTAAGGTTACAGTTAAGAGGAAGATTCTAAATATTCTTGGTTTCAGTAAGCCAGCGGTAAGCCTACTATATTTAGTCCGAATATTTGAAACTTTTACGTTACCTTTTACCTTACAATCATAAAAATGCAGATGAATCTTGAAAGTGAGCATTTATAAGATATCAATGAAAGTGAGTATCATCGAACAATTAGAGAAAAAATCCGCGTCTCGAAGATTTTTAAAAAATCGAGCACACCAAACAATAACTTCAAGACTTTGTTAATATATGCATGGAATCATTTTTAATACATCTATAAATTTTTGTTTAGAAGTTCCAATTATCAAATTATATATAACCAAATTTAAAGTCAATTTGACTCTTACTTTAGTAGTTTAATGACATTATTTTTGTAATTTTCAAAACAATGGTTTCAAAGAAATTTCGTGTATTGATTTCTTATTGAATTCTTTATGGAAAAATACCAGCACATAAAATAAGTTTTCCTGGATTCAATAACGTAGTTAAGGGATGGGATCAGGAGATTCAACCCTTTGTATTGGCTAGTAATTTTGTGAACATAGAAAAAAAGCTAAGACGCCTAAGAAAATTGAATGTCTGCAAAGCATATCTCCTTCCCTTTCCTCATTCTAAAAAGCTATCTACGTTACTACCTAAAATATTTACAATTCAAAGTAAATATATAGGATTTAATTGCATTTTTTACAGCTAACTTTACATTTAAGCCGCATAATCATTTGTATATTTTTACAGCTGATACATTAAGGCTTTTTGTGTCAAAAATTTTGTTACATTTTATGCAATAGTCTTTGTTTTATCAAAAAATTTTGCGGTGTGTATGGAGAAGATGTATTAACCGAACGACAATGTTAAAATTAGTTTGCAGAATTTCGTTCTGACAATTTTGATATTAAAGATGCACAACTTTCTGTAAAGCCTGTTGAACCCGATGCATTTTTAGATTCAAACCACCGTGTATGATCACGTGAAACGTCTTGATTTATTTTCAAAGCTCGACATATGGATTATGCAAGAACGAAATTTACTTCTCAAATGTTAAGAAAATGACCAATTTAAAAAAATGTTAAGCGCAGGAGATCACAGAGGAAAAAAGTAAACCAACTCAAACAACTTCGAAGGCCCGATATTCACCAATAAAGAGTTTGGTCCTATCTGTTTGGTGGGATTTCAAGGGGATCCTTTTTTGTTTTGAGCTTCTACCAGACAATACCATAATTAATTTTGAAGTGAACTGTGATCAACTGGATAGAAAAGGTCAGAATTGATCAATAGAAATAATATAGTGCAAGATCTCATATAAGTTTGATTAGTAGTCAAAAACTTTTACATCTTGAATGGGATGTACTGCCATACTCAACATATTCTCCAGATTTGGCACATTTGGACTATTATTTGTTTCGATCTCTGCAAAATTTTTTGCTCAAGAAAATCTTCACTTCAAATCAGTTCAAGGGTGGAATCAATTGCCCGCTGAAAAGATAGCAAAAGATATTAGAGCAACCCGACTAGAAATTTAGTGAGGCATGCCACAAAATCTATTAGGCCCTAATTAGTCTCGCCATACTAAGGCACACTCCACTAGTACCTTATTAGGCCCACATTAGGCAGATGTATGGTAATGCCGTACTTGCGCTTTGTTTGGAATGCCTAAGTGCTTTTTACAACGGCATCCGAAGTAAAACTGAAGTTAGGCTTTCCAAAATTTGGCCTAATGAGGCGGTTGTGTGGCAAACCGCTAAAAATTTTTACTTGAGAAAATTAAACTTCATATATAATTCGCACTTTTGCAAAAAAAGGAGGATATAAATACTTTTGAATTTTTTCAAAATCTTTAACCAATATCACGGACATAGGTTAGGGTAAGTTTATAAATTTTATGTATTTTATTTATTTTAGGAATGACAGGTTAAGGTTAAAGAAAGGTAAGTGTATAAATCATCAAAATTAAAATTTAAAGAAATAAATATTCTGTATAACTAAGTTTTTTGTTTGAACCAGTGTGGCTTCCAAACTACCGCCTAATTAGGAAGCCCAATTTGGCGCAAGTTAGCAACTGCGTTATTTTCGAGCCTTGGGCCTAGTGTGGCTGCCTTATAAGGCGCAAATTTGAAGTTGGGCATGCCTTATTCGGGCATAATCACAGCCTCACAAAAATTTCTAGTCGGGAAGATGAAAAATAAAATGTTTATACATTCATTTTAACCAAAAAGAAAATGAAATGACTTTCCGAATGACTCAATAAAATAATCAAAAAATTTAAATTCAAATTTAATACAATTAAACTTTTATTCAGTCATACAAGTATTTCTTCTAATAGAAATAGGCCTGAAACTTACAATGATCTGACCTACTTGTACTTTTTATACTAAAAGGAAAACATGTTTAAGGACATATCTTTCTCAACGATCATGATCGTGCAAAATTCCTTATAAATTGCACTATGAAATCATGTGACATTTCACTTTATACTCTTTTGATTTATTATTATTCTTTTCTTTGTTTTTTCGTTGTGACTTTAAAGCATTTTGTTTTGTCCATTTCCTTTTTTCAAGTCAAAAATATTTTTAATACTTAATAATGGTAGAAGATATTTTTTTAACCCTTATGGCTAATTATTTAACATTTCAACTCCTGGTATACTGCTGAGAGCTTTTTAAAAAGTTGAGTTAAGGCTCAACAGAGCTCGTTATATATAATTTTTAGCTTTTATTCATATAAACATACATGTATATATATATATATTGTATAAATGTTGTATAAAACCAAGAAAATAAAATTCTGTAAAAGAAAAACCTAAACTATTCAGACCAGACGTTCGACGCACTCATAAGATGCTTTTTACCCAGCTTTGACTGGATATACTTAGGGGCAAATATTTTTTGTCCCACTTTACAATATCTTGACTCTAAATACTGGGATGAGGTCAATTCATATATATGAGGCTGACAAATTTAATGCAACACTAAAGTAAAAACTTAAGGGAAATAGGGTGGATTCATATAAAGGAAGTACATATATATATAATACATAGATAATGTCTATCAAAGATTTATCTTTTGAATCTTTTAATATATGCTTAAGGATATTATGAATTTGACTACATAATAGAAATACCATTATTGGCATAAAAATTTTTATTTAGCCAAAGTCAAATGATAAAGTTTTAATATAATTCAAAATTTTTATTTTCTTTTCTATTTATCTATCTATTTGTCTATATTTATATTTACTATATATAATTTGTCATTATTCAATACTCAAATTCTAAAAGAATCACGTAATAAGGGAAAATTTTCAACCTAACCTAGAAATGTAGTTGCTATACGAAATATTTCATTCCTATCAAGTTAGAGGACATATTAATACTACCTTTTACTATTTATAAAGGGTGTCCCAAAGTTAGCGCAAGTGTTGGCAGCACCAGTAAAATAGCCATTTGACAGCTGACAGTTTAGGGTTTGTTAAATAGAGGGAGTTATAGGATAGAACAACGTGTTTTCATTGTTGAACAATATTTCAAAAGTAACGAAAGTCAGCAGAATCCAGTTCGAAAATTTTGTTCAAAATATGGTCGGAATAGTGATTTAACTTCGTCAACTGTAAAGAGATTAATTGAAAAATTCAGGCAGACTTGATCAATTAGTGATAGTAAGCGCACTGGTCATCTAAAAACAAGCCGTTCAAATGACAATATCGAAACAGTATGTGAGAGTGTTGCTGAAAGTCCTGGAACATCAAATCGGTTTCGTGGACAAGAATTGAAAATTTCAAGAAGCTCTCTACAGTGTATACTTACTGAAGATCTGTGTCTTCATGCTTATAAAGTTCAATTGACGTAAGAACTGAAGCCTAATGACCATACACAGCGAAGAGGGTTCGTTGAATTGATTTATTAAACAGCAACAAAAGGATGTGGATTTGATTTATCGTGTGATTTAACACCAATGGATTTCTTTTTATGGGGTTATTTAAGGTCATAGGTGCATGCAAACAAGCCCGCAATCCCAAGTGCATTGAAAGAGGAAATTCAACGTTGCATCAATGAAATTCAGCCACATTTATGCAAAACGACTATGCAAAATTTCAACAAAAGATTGCGCATCTGTCAGCAAATTATTTCATACATAGCCCTATACTGTGGACTTTACTTTTCAATAAAAAAAAATATCAACTTAAAAAAAACACCTATGTTTTATATTCAATTCAAATCTTGTGTTAATTTTGGGACACCCTTTATTTCAAGTGACAGCATTTTTATGTTAGTTTCTTTTAAAAAATTGGTCAAATTATACCCTTAAAAGATTTTTCATTTTGGATAGCTTAACGTTATGGTTCAACTTTTATTGAATTGAAGACTATTACATGATTCAATGTCACAAACAACATTGAAAATATTCTCCAATCACAGCTGGACTGTAAATTCCTTAAAATTTTGATATTGTTCACCTTAAATAAAAGAAAAATAACTTAGCTTTAGAAATACACAAAAATACTTAAGGCTAAATTTAGATAAATTGCTAAATTCTGATCAAGGGGATCACATTGTAAACAAAATATTTATTTTTTGATACAAAAAATTTGCCCCAAAATAATTTTATACAAATATTTTGGGAATTTATATTTTTTTTACTATTTTTACTCAATGAAAATTAATGTCAAATGTCAGCAAAGTCTTCATCTAAATTGAATTCAAGTTCAGAATTCTTAACCAATTTTGACAACAATTGAAGCTGTCAGATGGAATATTTTTTAAACTTCAACCTTAGATTCTATTCAAAATTTTAATTTCGAAATTGTTTCAGTTTACATGTGTCCAACTATCCACTGTCCACTATTTTGACAATCACTCTAGAAAAATAGCATTCGTTTTTTCAAGGGTTGATCAAAAAGTAATGATTCTGAATGAGAAACAAAAACGATATGAGCAAAGTTAACATTTATGTTTCTATATAGTCTCCTTTCAAGTCAATACATTAAATCCCTTTTTTATAAAATTCTTTATCTTGCTCTTCAAAAAAGGCTTCAACAGCAGCCATCATTTCACTGTCGTCCTCAAATTTTCTTCCCCGTATTTCTTCTTTTAACTTTGGGAATAGATGAAAGTCATTCGGGGCCAGGTCTTCAATTCAAAGCCTGCATCATGGATTGCAACGTCAGACTTGTTTGCCGGGGCGTTTTCTTGATGAAACAAAACTATTTGCGCAAGTTTGCCTCACCTTTTTTCTTTGATGGCTTCTCCTAGCTTCCAAATTTGTTCTGTATATAGTTAACCCGTTATTGTCTTGCCATGTTCCAAATATAAGATCATTATAATTTCTTCTGCATCCCAAAATACTGAAGCCATTACTTTAGCTGCCGAGCTTGACTCCTTGAACTTCTTTGGAGTCGGAAATGAAGGTCTCTTCCATGCCATGCACTGTTTTTTGGTTTCTGCGTCAAAGTGATGTATCCAGCTCTCATCCATTGTAACAAATCTTGCCAAAAATTGATCGGTGTTGGCTTGCCAGCTGTCAGCCAAAATAAGCTTTTCCACCTTTGCAACATTTTCATGTGTGCGAATAGTTTAGCACAAACGACGTATAACGCTTAAATAATATTTCTTATTAAGAGTTTGGCCTGGCGGAAGGAATTCATTTTAACATAAGTACTTATAATACAGACAGACAAATCATTTAAGCACATTTGATCATTTTGTATGGAAAGTAATGCATTTATGAACCAATGTACATTAATTAAATGTGATTAAAAGGGTATTTGTGTCTTTACTATTAGCTATATCAATGGATTTGAGAAGTAAAAGAAGCAGATGTAAAGTTATCATATTCAAAATCTTTCGCTAGCAAGTTTCTTGTTGTTGCGATCACAAGAGGCATCATACATGAGTCATGTTAATATAGATCCGTATATGGTATTTATATAGTAGCTCTCCAAGAATTTTTCTCCAAGAAAAATAACTCCATGTATTCTGCTGCAGTATTGCAATAAATTCTCATGTGGCTACAGCAATGATTTTCATTATAAACTTTTCTATAAAATTCTATTTAAAATTAATTGATATTAATGGTACCAAGATAACAAGCACCACTTTAAGTTCAAGAAAAGTTTACCTTTTTATGTGTTTTATTTTTTGATATGTAAAAAATTAATTTTTAAAAACATTACTTTCTCCTTGCTTTAATCATCAGTTAAATGTAGTCTATATTATTGCTATATATGTATGTATACTTATCATACGCAGCAATGCATATATATGTATTCTTATATATATATAGATACGGTAAGCCACTCTAAATATGAGCACATCATAGAGATTTCTTGAAGGAAGCACTTTTCATGGTTTTATTGTGGGCCAGTGTAGATGATGATTTGACCAAGAAACACGGTCACTGAACTGATATCAAGCTGACATTGAAATTTTTTTTAGTCATGTTTTTCAATTTTTTTGTTTGTTATTAAAATTAAAGGTCATCTGAAGCGCGAGCTAAGAAAATTATAACATGACCATTTGTTAGCCAGATAAGTTGTCGTTTCAGAGTGTCCAGGAGAAGAGAAATTATAAGAGTGAATAAGACAAGCCTATACATAAACAACATCGCGCAGTTATCTTAAATATATTTTACTCTTTTGATGTTAATTTTTTATTAATTCTGATCTTTGTGTAGGAAATGTGCTCTTTGACAACAACAACAATAAGATATATATATATATATATATATTATTTTTTTCTTTTTAAATTTTTAATCGGTTTTATCGTCAACACAGAGACCCAGTCACACATTTTGTTATTTGTACAATTAGAGGCCATGGTGATTGTTTCAATTGACATTTTGACTTTTTACGTCCGTTTTGATATTGTTTGTATTAATATAAATATCTAATGGTTCAATTAATAAAAATCTTTCATTTAATATTTCGAATATTAAATTATAATGGTATAGTTTATTCTGAATAAATAAAACAAGGACATTTCTCCTTAAATTGGTGAAGATGGATTTAATTAAGGGAATTGTAACCTAGGCAAGAACACTTTTGCATTTAAAGAAATGGACAAACAATTGGATTCCAATATATAAGCAAAATACTGAATTTTAAGCAAAATCGATAGCTTTTTCAAAATCGATAGACAGTTGAATTTCAAGAAAAGGTTATCTTTCGTCATCTTCATTCATTATCCTTCAGAGCTTTGTACTTGTTTTGATTTTGCACACATTTTGTAAAAATAAGAAGAGAATCAAAACAAAACAATTTCTTTTTTGATATTGATATTTTTTGATACCTGAAGTTTTTTTCAAAAAAATGAATGAAATGCGAAAAATTCTTTATTTTTCCTTTATTTACGGTAAATTTCGACTTTTATAATTTTTTTAGTCACTTTCTGAAAATAATATCTGGCAAATGACCACAGCCAGCAGCTACACACATATCGACATTTTGCATCACTTTTTGACGCATTTCGGGCGTAATTTGAGCAATTTCCTGGCATATGTTGGCTTTAAGTTGTGCGAGTGTATCAGGTTTATTGGCATAAACTTTACCTTTTAAAGGCAGCTGGGTTGTCAAAACACCGCGTATCATTGCCCGATGCATTATGTTCAACATCGGCTCTTACGTCTTCAATAACATCACCACTTCGACGTTGACGTAATTTAATCTTGGGCTTAGATGTTGCTACAAACCCTTTTCATTAAATTTAGCCACTAGGCCTCAAATTTTCTTTGGTGTTGGCGCTTTTAGATCTTCGGAGTTTTAGTTTTATACCTTATATATGTAAATATAAATGACGTTAGAGTAACCGAGCAGTTATTTTGTTAATAAAACTTCACAATTTCAGGGCGGTTTTATGGTGTGAAGTGTTCCATGGTAAAAATTCTACGGAACTGACGTTTACAACGCGAGTTGTTGCATGTCGATCTGACACTTGACTTTCAAAATATACGTATTTAACATCGGGTACCACAAAAAAATTACCCTGTATTTTTGACTTTTTTTGAAAGCTCTTGTAAATTTTAGAAATTTCTGTTTTACATTGCAAGCACCAAGTTAATAAATAGAAGGTCTCTAACTAAATTTATGTTGAAAAATATTAAATAAGTATTAAATAAAATTTTCTTGCATGAGGATAGATTTTGTCAAAATTACTTTAAATATTATTTTTTTGTCAGTTATAAAAATCAATCACAATAAAATGTGTGTCACAAGCAAACAAAATCAAAAAAAATACGACAATAAATTTAGTTACTTTCCTATTTAGTACCAAAAGGTAAGTTAAGTATCATATCACACACAATGCACGCGGTTGTCATGCGGAAGCTATCAACGCACCGAAAGTAGAATTCCGAATGAATTCCGGTTCCACAATTTTGCATATTAAGGCGGGGGGCACCCACTTAGTGCGTATATCTCAGCGGATAACTTTTTTTAAATATGAACTTAAGAAAAACTACTTTCCCAAAAGAAATGTCAAGAAAAATTTATAACCCCACTGGGCTTGATGTTAAAATTTTTAACAAAAGTATTAATAATTATTTTGAATTTTGGTTTATTTTGATAACACGCAACGATTTGCATACAATCTACATTGAAGGTCAAAATTATGAACTTTTCATTATCATAAATTCTAAAATATTTTCATTCATTCCTTTTTTAAATAATATAAATAAACTTTTGACTTAAAAATAGAATCTAAAAGATATAAAAATTCTATTTAAATCATAAAAATTTTTAGTATTATAAGCTCAGATAAACAATAACAGAAGCAAAAAAATGCTGAAAGTATAAAAAAATTTATTTTTATAGGAAGTTTTATCTTCAGTCAAATCATTTAATCTCTGGCACCAGGGAGTATTTGTTAAATTTTTCCGCATGATGCTATCATATGAGACTACCTTAAATTATATTTTTTGTTTTTGCAAAAGCTTTCAATTATTAAAAAAAAAAACAAAATTCAAAAAAATAATAATAATAATAATATACAAAACACCTAAATCCCTTAAGCGCCTTAAGGGGTTAAAAACAGTTTCCGATAATTTCACAAATACGACAACAATTTTAACATTGTCTAAGAACACGGAAAAAAGCTTTAGGCATATTAAATATATATGTTTTTATTAGTATTGGTGTCCTTGTTTATTTAAAAAAGACGACATTTTCATGGACGAATATCCAAGGGCAAGGACACACAAGCATGCGCTTTCCCCCACTTCAATAGTTTAATACTATAGTAAATTTTTGCGTTTTTTGCAATGCGAATACATTCATATTTAATTTACGTTGCAGGATTTCTATATATTAAAAATATATAACAGATATATAATTTTATGTATATATTTATATAGATATTTATATATATATATATTTGAATTTATATTAAGTGAGATATATATAGACCAAATACAGAATTTAATAAAAATTCATTAAATTATTTTCAAAGAAAGATTAAGAAGATATGTGGAGAGATAGAAACTTTTAAAATATAATTATTACATATCTTCCTTTATTTATTTCACCTACTTTATATAAAGCATAAATATACAATATCAAAATTAATAAAGTTTCAAAAAAAGTATCATATATATTATACAAGTTTTCATATGTATATGTAGACATTTAGGTATACATGTAGATAAAACGTGTAGCATTGAATTTTAAGAGAGCCTTTCCAATCTTTCAAGAAAAATTTAATATAATCCACAAAATGTTATATTAATTAAAGCACTTATTGACCAGATTAGATAATTATCTATAATTACTCTATTAATTTTAAGACACTTCCTAAATAAAAAATTATGAAAAAATAAAATTTCATTAGCCTTGTTTTTTATTACTTCGTTTTTATTTAAATATTTAATAATACAATTAAACAAATTTGATTAAGGCTTAAGCTAATAAAGTGTTGATAGAGTTTTAAATTACACTGTCAATTAAATTTAATTAATGAAACAACAAAATAATTCGTTTTTATATAACACAATCCCATTGCATTGGCTAGATTCATGATACCTAATCATAAATTTGGGATAACTTTTAAATACGTATAAGAATTTTAAATAATAACTTCGGTATTAATTAATATATATGTAAAACTTATTTAATAATAGAGCATAATTATTACTATTTGGATAATAAACAAAAGTTTTTAAATAATTTACTTTAATTTATATTAAAATTTTTTATTTTGATAACTATATAAATAACAACTAATAACTAATATAAGTAATATTAATAACCCTTTATTTATAGTGGTGCCTTTAAAGGGGGTCTTTTGGTTTAATAATTCGAAAAAATCAATTTCTTTTTTGCATACATATTTTCATAGCTTAACTCCTTACAAAAATGTTTGAAAGGGGATTTTTCGAAATTCAAATTATTTTCGGAGTTACAGACCATTTTGTGACGCATTTAATGATTAGTTCAGTTCAGTCTTTAAAATTTTAAGCACGTTTTTCACGAAAATACTTTTTAGAAACGATGTGCACGATATCTCAAGTTATACTTAACCGATTCACTTGGCACAGAGATTCTTTATAAATCAGGCTATGGCACAAAGAAGAGTTTTTCTCAATTCTTTTAAATTCCGAAAGGTGAAAAAACAGGAAAAAGACGTAATTTTTTTTTCAAACTGCCGCCATTTTGTGCAAAAAAACTCTTTGTAGTGCCATAGCTATATTCCTCTTGTTGAAGAATTAACAAAGATTTCTTTCATCAGATTATTGGGACGGCTGGAATCGTGCACACCAGGACACGCCGTTTTTGCGAGAGCCCCAAATTTGCTGGCCAGTAGTCTTTTCAATTTTGTTTTATTTTTTCAATATTATTAGTTTTTTATGTTCTCACCACATTAGTAAGTATAAAATAAAAAAACATTAGTTAAAAATATTTATTGGTTCGTTTTTATGGCGTCCGAAAAAACACCCAGAATTCGAGCGTCTAAACCAAATTAAATACTTAATTTTCAATTATTTTATAAACCGAAACAATACTATTTGTAAACAATAAAATTTTTTTTTATTCCAATTTATATAAGGGAAATCATATTTATAAATGGTTAAAAACAAATATTAGTTGTTTTTTTTTTAATTTAAAAATCTATCTTCATTGACCTAACACTTATATTTTTTAATATGAAGAGGCTAGAGCATTTATTTCAAAAAACAAAACAAAACAACAAAAAATTGAAAATAAATAAATTATTTGCATTCATTATATATATATATATATATATATATATATATATATATATATATATATATATGAAATACATATAAAATTGCCTTACCACCCATTAACTCATTTATATATACAACTAAAAACAACAACAACAAAACAAGGAAGAAAAAAACCAATTTCAAGTGCAAGGTGTAAGCAATCCGCATCATTGCACTTAGCATTCACATAAACACACATATTGTGTATTGCATACTTTTATATACGTGCCCTTGTCCTTCACTCAAATATGCCTGAAGTTCAAGTTTTCTCGTCGACTGTATAAGCATTGTTGTATGGCATAGCACTCAAAAAGCTAAAAAAAATTTTCCCTCAAAGCATTTCATAGTAGTTCACATATGAGATAGTATAATATGTATGAAAAGGATGAGAGTATAAAATTTTCAAAATAAAAGCTTTTATAATTTTTTGGTGAAAAAGCTTTTAGTTAAAATCGCGCATACTTTCACCCTATTTTCATAAATGAGAGAGAATAGAAAATATCATTTTATTATTATTAAAAAGGACAAAGTAGAAAACTATATCGGATATGGTCTTCTCGAATGACACGACCTAACCAACCACTAACAAATATCCATGACTGCAAAAAACCTTGAGAATGAGAATACATTATACCTTGAAAATTATTTTAATGATATTGTATTCAGTTCATTTAATTTATATATATATATATATATATGTATAATTTTTTAGGATCTCATATATAAATATTTGTTATTGTATTTTGATATTTATATATGTATATGTTTAAGTAACGCATTTTCTGGAAAAGTACATGAATTGAACTTGAGACAGCACCAGAAATATAGTTTTTTTGTATGATTTTATTTTCGTATTCCCCTCAAGCTTTTGTCGGTTTCAATTTTAAATGGTTCAATTGCATATATGTATATATAGCAAAAATGATGAACTTTCAGAGTTTAGTTCAATTTATATCCACGTGTTTGTTATGTATTTGAATATAAATGTTTATAAATACAAATATATAGATATACTTACACATATAGAACTTCATCAAGTGAAGGCTCAAATAAGAACAGGGGAGAAATATATATATATATAGACTTTTTTTAAAAACATGCATTTATACTTGGGGGAATTCAAAACAACAAAAAAATAAAATAAAAATAAAATTCATAGTCCAGCAAATGTTTTCTACAAAATTCTTTGGTTTTTTTTGGGGACTGTTAGATATAGTTTAGTTTTAAGCCTTGGCTAAATATATGGTTTTGTTGTTGTTTAATTTGTGTTTTCAATTAAAAACTGAATATTATACTATTTATGCTAATTTACATTGTATTCAAAACTAAGTTAAAAAAAAAACAACAAAAATAAAAAAAAATCAAATTTTATACTGCTACTGCTACTAACTCTACTTGTGGTACACAAAACATAAATGTGGTCCCTGCTTGCTTGCCGTGTGTTGTCGTTGGATCAGTTTTGTTTTCTGGTTTCACTTTCATCCTCTGCTACGCTACATATTACAAACAGTAAGAGAAAGTTCGGCGTGCGGATAGGTTGGTTCCTTAATAAGAAAATATTTTGGTGAATTTTTTTTGATTCAGAGAATTTTATATTTTATGCTTTTTTTTTAGTACAATGTGTGGTACTTTTTTAAATGAAAAATGAGATTTATATAAAATAAAATAATAAAAAAAACCTAATAATTGATGAACATATATTTCTGATCTACTTTTGTATACATATATCTATATATATATATTTATAAAGAAATGTGTATGTAAATAAAATTTACCGGCGTTTCTGACTGTTGTGATTGAATTTTTGTGAACGTTTAAAATTATTTATTATCTTTTTTTAACATTAAACAAATAAAAAAGAGCTATGTCCAATGAAATATTTAAACTGATATGAAAATGTTGTTTTTTAGTTTTGGAATTACATATATAACAAAGGTGTAAATAAATAATTATAAATAAGAAATATATATATATATATATATATCTTTATAAAGTAAATAAAACCAAAAAAAATATTAAAAATACATTATGGAAGATGACATGATTAATAAATTAAAAAAGAAAAATTTATTTAAGAAAAATCGTTCAGAAAATTTTATTTGCAAGTTCAAGGATAAATAGTTAAAACTTTGTGTTCATGTGCATTTAATAATTATAAAACTGAGTCTGTGTGTAAAATATATATATATATATATATATATTTAATGAAAAAAGAAAAATTAATGAAATATTTTACAATTGTTAAACTTTTATATAAAACTGTTTTTTTTTTTTTTGTTTGTTTTTGAATTTTATAATGCAGCGATTTATTTTTTGTGAGTAATTTATATGAAATTGTTTCTTAAAAATATAAATAAACATTTATTGAAAAAATTATATTAAAAACAAAAAAAAAATAGTAAGGCTGATTAGATTGTTTCCTTTTTTTTTTATTCATTTTTTAATTTACGAATTTTTTTTAGATACTATAAATTTTAATATATTTAATATAACCAAAATAAACTATTTTAAAAATAATTAATATAAAACACAATTCAAAGAATA
This sequence comes from Acrocera orbiculus, assembly GCA_947359355.1. Taxonomy (NCBI): domain Eukaryota; kingdom Metazoa; phylum Arthropoda; class Insecta; order Diptera; family Acroceridae; genus Acrocera; species Acrocera orbiculus. The sequence continues at coordinate 26,756,440 of OX375759.1, read as the reverse complement.
CTATTAAAAAAAGGCTGATTAGTAATTTGATGACTGATTTTTTTGTTTGTTTTTTATATAAAAATTTGATTATACATTTTTTTTAAAATAATAACTTTGGCCAAAAATTTAAAATTATATTTAAATTGTGTAAAGTAAAATAAAATTTAATTATGCAGTGTACAGAACCAACAGCACAAATAAAAATTGAACCAAAAGATTATGATATTTTGGAACAAGATGATCAAATAACATCAATTAGATCAATATCAACATCACCAAAACATAATAATTATAATTGTAATTATTTAAAAAATAATTCAAACTTACAACAACACAATTTAAATGAAACAAAAATGAATTTACATCATAATTTTGATTATCATAATCAAAATATTAATAATAAAAAAATTTTTAATGAAAGTGATTTAATTAATACAAAATCATCGGTTATATCAGTACAACAACAGCAACAACAAACATCATTAAAAATGTCAATACCATGTTCAGTAACTAGTAATAGTAATCATCATCAATCATTATCAACATCATCAACAACAACAACAACAATACCAATACCAATATCAGTTAGTTCATCAATAATAAATCAAAATACACAACAAGTACGTGTTATATGTGATGGAAGATTTTATGATGAAACAAGACAGTCTAGATCACCAACAATAACAATTATTCCACCATCAAGATCACCACCATTAATTAATAATTCTATTAATAATAATAATAATAATATTAATTTAATTGATGATATCCATCATACAAGGAATATACAAACAATTCCACGTAAATTTATTGTTTCACGTCATATTAATGTTATATCAACAAATAAAAATGATGTTAATGTTAATAATAATGATAATAATTGTAATAATACAAATAACATTCATTCAGTATTTCGTACACCAGTGGTTTCAAGTAGTAGTAGTAGTAATAATAATGCAAATAATAATAATAATAACACAACAATGAGACCACCACCACCTCCACCGCCACCAAAAATTAGAATTAATAATAATAGTAGTACATCATCATCAACAACAATTAATGAAGAACCATCTAGTTCTATTCCAGATTTGGGTATGTTATTTAAAATTATAAATTATTTTTTATTGTTCTATATTCTTAAGCCTATCTTTCATATTTATTATAATAATAATAATAGTAATAATAATAATAATAATAATAATAATAATAATGAAGATTAATGAAGGAATTCTGAAATTTTCACAAAGAAAAAAAAGAACATTTTTTAAAAATAACTAATAATAAGAAATAACCCCAAAAGCTAAGCGTGGGTGGTATTCACTATAACTTCCGAATCATCGATTCGGCTCTCTTGTCCCTTGTCTTGACGATTTTTAAGAACAAAATCCAACATATTTAATTTTTGTTGATTCAAATATCCCACTTTAAATATATTTTTAAATTTTCATTTTGAAAGCGACGGCTTTAATTTGTACTATCTTTAATTTTTCTGTTTTTTGTTTTTCATTTTCTTTTTTGAATCTCATATTTTAGATACTATTAAAATAATTACTTTGAATCCATGTCTTAAAATCTTACTGAAATAATTCAACAAATTAATAATTACGATTATTTATGGCAGGTATTTTTAAAATAAATAAAATTTTGTTGATCTCTATCTCAAACAGCGGCTTAAGTATTATTACTTGTTGCAATATTTTACCAAAAGAACCGATCAGATGTTATTAAACGTTTCAAACTTTTTTCAAAAAGTTAGTCAAGTATTATTGCTTGTTTCAAAATTTTTCCAAAAAGCCTGTCCAGATGTTATTAATCGTTTCAAAATATTTAAAGTAACAAATCAAGTATCATTAGCAATCATTCGGGTATTATTACTCATTCTAAAATGGTCCGGTATGGTATTATAACTTGTTTTAAAAATTTTATTAACAATCGGTCAGATATGAATATTTACCTTAAACTGTTCAGTAAATATTTGAATCGTTTTAAAATGTTCATAAATATTCTAAAAATTTCATCCAGTATTAATAATTTTTTTGGTTGTTTTTTTCTTTTTTAAATTGAATAAATAAAATGACTCCTTATTTAATAAAATCAAAAGTTAGCTGTCGGTCAACTGATTAAATTTTAAGAGAAATGGATTAAAGCAGTTTTTTTAATAAACAGATGCATAAATTTTAACAATTATTTATTAAATGCGAAATTTAGAAAGAAAGAAAAATTATTAATTATAACTTCAAATATTAAATATGACTCCTTTATTAAAGTTCAGTAATAACTTTAATTAATTTCGTTATTAATACACTTATAGCTCATCAGAAATTTGATTGTCTTTGACTGTTGAGCAATTCTATTTAACCTATAATTGCCCTTTGGCTAAGTCATCCTATCCGATAGTAGAATCGTCTTTTTTGGCAAAAAAAAATGCTAAAATCTATTAAAATTTTATTCATAAAGCTTTTATTGTAAATACAATTTTTTTTTGTGTATATGTAGTATATATGTGGGTTTTCCTTATCCTTAAACACGTGATGGATAAAGAAATCCATCATAGGTTTTGCCATTAAATTGAAGTAAATCACTAATTTAATTAGGCTTTAAGAATTTAACCTTTTTCGATAGCTTAAAATCAGTTTTTTTTATAAAATATGAAAGTTGAATTTAAAGTAACTCTTTATGTTAAATATTTTATTTGGTAAAGTGTTTTCTATTTAAAATCTGGGGAAAAGTGATGAAAAAGTATAAAATTTTTCAAGATAATAACTTCAAAATAAATGAATGAGATTAAATTATCCTCATTTAAAATAAAAGAATTTTTTTTTTTTTTCTGAAATTTATATGCGTCATAAATAATGAGTCATCATAAAGAGCGCCGGGCTATCGAAGGATTTTTTTCAATAGTAAAAACTAAGCTGTTATTGCTTAATTTTTTTTTGGGGGATAAAGTAAGAGGTTAAAATGAAAAAGTCTTGGCTTGAGAGTAAAGAATTTTCGTTTTTTTAAATTTAAAAATACATTTATTTTTTTAAAGAAAAATCCTTATTTAATTCAATCAATTTTTTCCAATGCATCTCCAATAAATAGATACCATCATCCGGGAAGAGGTTTGTTAGTAGCTCTGCCGGAAACTCATATGCTGTCGTTTTCACATCATCATTTTAGCTAAAATGTTTTTAAACCCTTGGGAAAAAATGAAAGTTATAGGGGTAGAAACTCTGAGAATAAGGTGAGAGTGATTCAATACTTCGAGCTATGAAACTTTATTTTTTTCCACAATTGGTTTATGTCGTAGTAAAAATTGTTTCATCTTAGAAAACCAGACTTATTCTTAATAATTTGCTCATTCAGTTGATACAGAAAGTCATGAACTTCTGTTATTTTTATGTTCTTTTTGATATTTTTACAGAATTCTTTTTGCTTTTCAAAAAACACTAGTAAGATTGTAACAGATGGAATGAAGTTCAAATTTTTCAATGTAGAGCTTCTAGATTTTAACAACTACTTTGACTATTATTAGATTTCTGACATATAGTGGTAGAATAAAGTTTTATCCATGATAACAAAACGTTATAGAAAATCACTTGGATCCTTTTTGATAGAATTCAAACATTTTTGTAAAATTTGCATTCATGTTAGCTTTTGATTGTCAGTTGCAAAGCGTTTCCCAAGCCATCTTTGAAGTTTAATCTTTTCAGCTAAAGCTTTGACTGATATAAGCTAGTCTTTAGATAAGCCAGTTTCAAATTTATGTATCTCTATGTAAGGATATTCTAAATATTTGTGAATACCAAAGTTTTAGACATAATAAGTTGGTCTATGTGACATAAAGTATCTGACAGTTTTATAATATTCTAATGTACTCGTCTTTAGTGATTGTCCAGGTATCTGAGCCAAATAGGTCTGCATGTTGTTAGACTTCTGTTTCAAACATAAGTTCTATATGATCAAGTTTTATCTAGAATAAACTGGTCTTTGATCATATATAACCTCAGATGTACATATCTGGCAAATATATTTATATAAGAGACAAAATTTATCTTAATTAAAAGTCTGGACTGGATAAGATGGATAATTTAATCCTTAAGACTGTGGAAAATTGTCAAATCAATGACTTAATTCTTTCAGGTTTTGATTAGCTTTTTAATTTGATTTTTGGCCTCTTTAAATCGATTTTTAAATTATTTCTGGCACAATTGTTAATTTAAATTTTTTTTTCCAAAATCTTGCAAAATGTAATCAAGGCGATTTTTTCAAATTTAATTTTTAGCTCTAAAAGTATCTCTAAGTCGATATTTAAGATATTACTGCTAAGTTGGAAGTTAAGACCCTTAAGATCATTAAATATAGTCGAATTAATGATTGAATTCTTTGAAGATTTTAATGAGCTTATGAAGCAATAATATAAATTTAACATTTTCATATTTTTATTTTATTCTGAAATATTTTAAAGATTTTATTAATGAGATCTCTTAATTTATTAGGATAATTTATCCTATGTAAATTTTGTACTCAGCACTATATTTTAGGATTGCCAGATTGAAAAACAAAAAAGAAACAACATTAATGTTTCTAGTATCCTTTGAACTAAATTATACCGAAAATACTATGTAAAATGTCGAGACATTTGAATGGCTAGTACCAAAAAGTAGATTCAATGCCTGTTTGGTTACTCTGTTCAAGAGCAATTAAACTGCAAGGATATTTTTAATAATTAGAGAAAAGTGGAAGGTATTATAAAAAAGATAAACTCTAAATATTTATATTTAAAAATCTGACTTTAACACGTTCAGGTGTTACAGTTTCTTTTTTCTATTTCGCTTCATCCGCCGGAAGTAATAATCGTACTTTACTTTATGTGACGGCGACTTGCACAAAATATTATTTAGCAAAAAATCAAAAGTAGCAAATTATTTTTAACTACTTTTCATCTAACAAAAATGTGAGCGACCGGGGTACACGTCCCCAGCAAAAACATTCGCATATGTACCACATGGTGTTGTGGTACACGCTGTTCACAACGTGTTACATTTTTGTATAAGAAAATATTCTAAATTTTCATTAATTACTTTAAAAACCAAAAAACTATATAAGGATATGCTAAATTTTTAATTTTATTTTTCTTTTATTTCCTGTATTATTTTATATGAATCATTGAATATATTTTTTTTTTGAGTAAATATACAAAAAAACAAAACTTTTCTTCTTTTTTGTTTTTGTTTTTGTTTTGCGTTTTTTACTTTTTAAATAGCCATTGTCAAGGCTATGGAAAAACAATCAACAGATGATTATTTTTAGACGAAGACAAAAAAACAAAAAAATCTAAATAAATAAAGAAAAAAAGAAATTTTATATAAAACTCGGAAGTATTTATGCATCGATTGACGACACAACTTGATCATTGCATGAATAATAATAAATAAAAATCAGACTCCCTCCTGCATAGTGTAAAGGCAGCGCAAGCAGCCATTTCAGCATTGAAAACGCGCGATTCAAATTTTTACCTCAAACGAGACACGATGTCCTTGACTTCTGCGAGTCACTACACAAGATAAACTAGAAACCCAGTTGTTAATTTATTATTTTCTTTATGTATACATGCATATATATATATATAAAATATTTTGTTTTATTTATGAAATAAATTTTGTATTTTCTCGAATGTGTTTTCATGGTGACAAATCAATTGAAATTATCAAAAAACCAAAAAGAAAAAAACATTTTTTAGACATATGATAGGGGTTAGCAATATGATAAAACTGAATTTTTTTTTTTGTATAAATTTCATTGGTAACACAAAAATAAAAATAGATAAATATTTAACAAATTCCCTAACAAAAATTAACATAAAATAATTTCTATAATATATATATGTATGTACAAAAATTTATTTACACGTACATGCAGGACGTACATATGTATGTAATAATGAGTGTGGATTAAGTTGAAATAAAATATATAAGTTCAAGGTGAGGTGAGAGTATATAACAAATAAAATACACTTGAAAATTTCTTTACCGGAAAACGCGTCAATGTCTGATGATGTATAATTAAAATAACGAAGAAATATTCAAATTTTCTTTGTTTTTTTTTTTATTACTAGTTTCTTATATTAAATATATTTTAATCAAATTAAAATACTTAAATAGCTAAATTTATCTTTTTACACACATGTGAAATTTTTTCTTTCATTTTTATATTAAAAATATTATAATTATATCAATTTATTATTTAGGATAAATATATAAATCTTAAGGTATCAATTAAAGTACTATGAATGTAAGCTGGAAAGTCATCACATATGCCCCAACAATATAAAATTTGTTATTTTATTAATTTTTTAGGATTATATTGCATTTTTTTTGCTCCTTACATTTTGATCTACTCCGGAAGACATTACATTCATATAAATATAATATATCTTGTTGTATTTGTGTTAACCATGCATGATTGCACTTTATTTGGATAAAATAAGCAAAATGAAACGAAATGGAAAGGAAGATCATTTAACTGGAACATGGAAATTAGTGCACTCATCCATTGCATTCAGATGCATTTGGGTATGCGCTTATCTTAAACAGAGCGAAACTAAAAGAAGAGTACTTAACGAAAAGAAAAACTAGACTGAGGCATAAAAAGCAAATAGTATATTTTTTATATGCTATAAAGATATTAAGAGGGGAAGGAAGGATGGGGCTACTTTTGTTTTCTTTTATAAAACATTTAAAAAAAATCTTATAAAAAAATTAGATTATATTGATACCGTTAGTGTAAATTCAAGTTTGCATATGTGCAAAAAAATTTTGTTATTATTATTTTTAGAGGGTTAATTGAAATTTTTTCTTTAAAGGTAAAAATTGAAGCAAAATTGTTATTTTTGATTTGACAACAACAAAAAAGAATACATATATCTGATAATATTTTTCAATCTATTTAAATAAAACATAGTAAACGATTTTTGTTTATTTTTTACTGTTAGAGACGGTTAATACCCATTCTCCATTAAGGGGACTGACTATTCACTATTTTTTCCAAGTCGTCAAATCGCTCTCTCATCCCATATAAATTATATGAAGGTAACAATTTGTGAGTAAGTTTTTAAATATCTTTAAATATTTACTGACAAATCGTCATTTCCATATACTTTATATGGGACAATAGAACCATTTGACGACCTTACGAAAATTATAGTGAATAGTCCCCTTTAGACTCTCGTACAAAAAAATCATTCCTCAATTGGCAATAATCTGTATTAGGGAAATTTAATCGAAATGTCAAAAAAAAGTGTCAAAAGAAAAAGACTAAATTTCAAAGAAACTAGTTTCTTTTTGACTACGTTGTAAACCTCATACTGATCTTTCTGTGTTTTTATGTGTGTTTATTTCTTAACTAAAAAAAAATTTAGTTAAAAATATTTATTGGTTCTTTTTTATGGCGTCCGAAAAAACACCCAAAATTCGAACACTTAAACCAGTAGACTCTCGTAAATTAAGCTTTTTTTTATTTCCTTTCATTTTCCATCAGGGTTTTTTTGTTAATAACTAATGTTATTAATAATTGTTTCCAATTCCTTTATATAAATAAAAAATAAAAAATTAAGATAAACATATGTATTACGAAGAAAAACAATATTTAATAAGAAAATTCGCACACAGTGGAGTGCAATGTGAGGTGGGGCGCTTGAAAAATAATTTTTTTTTTAATAGTAGGAATAGTTTCTCCATCAATTAAAAAAATGTTTTTTACTTTAAACTAGACGAACACAATTTTAATACTAAGAACTCGCTACGAGGTGGGCATGACAGTTAAAAATCGATATAAACAATTCTTTCGTTCATAACAATAAAAATTTTTTAATAATTTTCTTTAAATATTTTTTTTAAAAAAATTCAACCCTTTAACTGCGAAACAAAAAAACAAAAAGCTCCTAGCCCCAATAAAATCGAAGTTATGAATTTTTTAAAACTACTCACGAAATTCTCAAAACTTTGACCCCCTCCATTTTCCGAAATAACTTTTAAAAAAAAAAATCCTTAAACACGTATATCTTTTTTTTCATTGCTAAAACCGTAAAAAAAAATTCAGCCAAATCAAAAATGTGTCGGTCATTTTTTGTACGATTTGTAAAAGAGGCATTCCCTTATAGGAAAATAGTCTATTAAAAATAAATTTGACGTATTCTTATTTGTCAAATTTATTCACCACAATCGGTTACAGTAAGCTCTTAAGAAGCTAATTTTTATTGTGTGATTTATTAACTTCAACAATTCATTTCTTCGTGATATCACACGAGGCTATCTCTATCTCAAGCTAAAGTAAAATACACTATAAAGTCTATTACCCTTGAACTTGTAAGTATGTATTAGTAAGATGCAGTAGAATTTTTGTCTCATACAGGAAAATGAAATTTTACAAATATTTCAAAAGTCCGTCTTATCTTTCATCGTTATTGCCATAAAAATGAACAATGTAAGCCTCATGTAATACACCTTCATATAGCAGAGGTATCAAAGTGGCTTTTAATCGTGAATATATTTTTATCAAGTTGTATCTTATTGTATCTTTAAATTCGATACAAATGTGACTGACCGTAATGTTAAAATAAAATCAATTTATTTTTGAAAATAAAAAAACCATGTGAAACAGTTACTTTTCAGTTTTTCAGTTTGCTTAAATAAATTATAAATTAATTTTGTAGACAAAATCATAATCCTGGTTACTTTTTTGTGTATTACAATGATTTGTAATCAAATCAATAATTGCACATTTTATTGATAAATTTTTGACTAGTTAATAACTTAGCAATAATGTCCATGTAATTATGTGTCAAACGGAAATGTATTGTTTATTTCATTTTTCATTTCTGGTCATTTTTACATATCTTCTGTCCTATTCTTTTGGTAGGTAAACTCTCCTCTACTACATTCTTGTAATGCGTACATTTAACAAAGAAAGTTCATTGGATCGAAGCACATGTATACGCAATAATGAAAATCCAGAATATCTATTCTATGGATGACAAAAATCAGACATGACCATTTATAAAAAGTTGTAGGCTCTCTAATTTTCAGAATTCCTATTTTATGTATATATATATATATATATATGTATATAGGGTCCGCCAATTCAAACGAAGGAAAGTAAATAAATACTAACCTACTATCATTGATAGTCTAATCAATTTATTTATTTTATTTTGGCAATTCTACTTTACCATTTACTCTGATCAGAATACTAATATCGAAATACTAAAGTCATAATATTTGTATGGAATTTTTTTAGTCAAGAGACTAAATCTACCGACTTACATCAGATCAGATTATGCTTCGAATAATTCAAAATTTATTTATTAAAGGAGATGTTTTTCAATGTAATGACGAGAGGGGTTTTATTCGTTTTTTTTTTTGATTTTTCAGTTTTTGATAGCCTTTGGAAGCCAAAATATCGATTTTCACCTAAAAAAATTGACTTATTTATTATTATAAAATTAATAATTATTTAAAAACAGAAGAAAAAGCTCTTGTCATGACCTACTGGAATATGTGAATAAGTAGTGTGCAAAATTTCAAAACAATTGGTCAAGTAGATTTTGAGTTATCGTGTGCACTGGACGTCAGGAAAACGCTTTAAAGTTTTGCTCACTCATTCCTTGCTCTCTAGAACAAAGGACAGTCAAATGCTCATAACTTCGGTAATTTTATTCCTATCGACTTGAAATTATATTTAGTATAAGTATTGCTTCTTGTTTTCATATATGGAACAAAAGTTAGTATTTTGTCAGTGTAAGCGTACTTACAATTGATTTTTACTGTTAGATATGTCAAAAGGGAAGCACAAATTTTTTTATTAGTCATAATGTTGGCACATCTCAATCATATTGAAATTTTTATCTATTAGTACAAAATGTGAATTTTATTGTTAGATTTTCAAATTAATCCTTTTAACAAAATTTCCCATAAAAAAAATTAATAATACCTCATTTTTAAATTACAGTAAATAAAAAATATCTAACTTTTTTTATATATTTATAATCCTTAAAACAAAAAGGATGAAAGAAATAAGAAACAACAAATGAATTTTACAAAATTTATGATTGGTTCAGACAAAACAAAAACAAAAACAAAAAACCTATGTCTAGAATATTTTTCAATTTCTAGGGACAATAAAAGCTCTATTCCTTCTTCCTAGTTTCAAGTTGAAGGGCGTGACATTGAAAATCCTTAACAAGCTTGTGCGTGTGCTAATTTTTTATGTGGTAGAGTTTTGATTATCCAAGAAAAAAAAGGAATAAAAGTTACATTTAGACCAGTTTATTATTTCTAATCATTCACCAACTATTTAGAAAATTTTTTAATTAATTAATAAAAAAATCAATAAAACATTATCGAAAGCTTAAATTCTTTATGACCTATCCACCTTAAAAATTGTATTGTGTGTTGAATTGTGCACTTGTTTTCTCTTCAAATTGCATTTTGTGTAGACGTAACATTATTTTCTATATCATTGAATATGAGAATTATGCAGCCGGCATATTACTAATTTTTCTGCGCCTGTTCTCCCTATATAGCCCTATATAAAATAGCTAAAGGGCATTGTATGGTTGCCCAGGCAACGCCCTTCATATTATTCACTATATATATATATATATATATATATATATATATATATATATATATATATATATATATATATATAAATGCAACTTAAAAAATTTAAATAAAATATATATCCAACGCATTCACATAGGTTTTGCATAGTCGCAGTTTATACATTTGTATGTGGGTGTTATAAGGTGTATGATTTGTTATTTGAAAGATTTAAAATATGCAAATCGCTGTAATACATCAGCGATATTGAACCATGCAAATACTATTAAAAATATTTTTAATTGTACTATCATTCATTCCGGTATGAATGTACTGTGATGTCCTTTAAAGTTTTATGGCCTAGTTTACAATAATTTGTTGTAGTTATATTTGTTGTTGCAAATATGCCAAAGATTTGTTAAATTGTTTGTATTTTTTGGTGTCCCTATAAAGGGTATTACATTGATTACACAAAAAATTCAGAATATAACTATCGAAAAAATGACAAATTTCAGAATCCAAAGTCTACAAAACACATTCAAAAATATATGTAGAAGCAAATAAAATTTGCTTTTTTAAAGAGACTTTTAATATTTTCCATGATTCAAATTCATTTCCTGGAAGGCGCTTGAATGTGATAATTATAATACATAAATTGATATTGAGACAGTGTTCTTGTAGATGTTTTTAAGGAGAGAGAGGTACGATTAATGTTTTCAAGAATTTATTTTTTAGCAATATATGTACACTGAAAAAAAGAATACGCAACAATAATCGAACAGTAATTGATTCAACCTCGCCGTGAGGTTAAATATGGCGAATTGAATCCTGAGAGGGGCTCAACCATACGGCAGGGTTGGCTCAACCTTACCTATGTAGTTGAACGGAAAACCGTACATTTCTTTTAATACATTATTTTATTCACTAAATATATATAATTTAAATTTTCTCATCCAATCTGAATCGAATATATAAATCCCAAAGATAGATAAAATTTTATAATCTAGTTCAGAATACGATTTCTAAACGATCACAGAACATGATTTGATATATATATACATACACACAAACAGACAATAAACAACAAACAATGAAATAAACAAAAGCAAAAATACTTACTCCAACCATTCCTAAAATTCCTAAGAATCTTACAATAAATAAAATACATAAAATTTACATACTTACCTTTAACCTATGTCCGTGATATAGGTTAAAGCTTTTGAAAAAATTCAAAAGTATTTATATCCTTCTTTTATTGCAAAAGCGCGAATTATATGAAGTTTAATTTTCCCATGTAAAAAACACTGCACTCAACCCTACCCTGTAGTTGATTTAAGGTTAAACTAACATATGAGCTATTATTCAAATCATAAAGGATATATAGGGGATTTTTCGTTTTATTTTTATTATTTTTCAATTTTTGATAGCCTTTGGAAGACAAAATACTGATTTTTACTTTACCTAAAAAATTGACCTATTTGTTAATTAATTATTTAAAAAAAGAAAGAAAAAAGTCATGACCTGCTGGAATATGTGTGTTGTGTGCAAAATTTAAAAACAATCGAAGATTACAAGTTTCAGGACAACGTTTTAAAGTTTTACTTAACTCATTCCTTACTTGCTTGAAACTTGCAATTTTGACAAAATATTTTTTAAATTTTAAACATTAATTTGAAAAGATATGAACAAAATTAAATACGGAACCTCCCCCTTAACGTGCTTGCGATAAAATTAAATTACAATTTTTTTAAGAAAATATAATTTTTAATTATTTTATAATACATAATTATTTGTGGCAAATCAATTTAATATATGATAAAATTACTTAGAAAGCCTAAATTATATTATTTCAATAAAAATATCAAACAATTATATTCCAGCCAATATTATTATATTAACTTTTATTTATTTGGCATATAATTATTCATGTATCTGTTTTCATCATCATTTTCATATTTATCTTGTCAAGTGGCGTGGCCTTAACTATTCTTTCGCCGCTATATGTCAGTGCTAATACTATTTTAGCACTCTCTTATTATTTGTACTGCCATATTTTGTATAAATTTCCTTATAATATTAATAAGCATTTATGAACTTTGAAATGCTTATTAAAATTTTACTCAAGATACAACCTAAAAGTATGTTTTCACTGGCCTAATCTTAGAATATGAATTTTGCATCTGTAAGTAAATAATATAAAAGTATTGAAAAATGTAAGTTTTAAGTTTTAATTACATAAAAATAATTGAATTTTAAATTTTATAAATTAACAAAAAATCTCGTACCTTTTTCTATAACTTTTACAGTCACATTTAAACCAATAATTTATAATAAATTATTGTCAAAATATTTTCAAAAGCGAGAACTCCAAAAATTGTTAAAAATTTCCCCTCTGTACTGCCATGAGTTTTTTTTAGTATTCGAATAATTTCAGATAAGGAATACATAGATTTTTAAACTTTAGTATTCTTAAATTAATATTATTGATAGCAAAAATTCACTGTTAGTGTTCTGGCCAAGGTAAACAAATTATTATTGAAAAAAAGCATTAAAAATTCTCTTAAGGTAATTGAATTTGAAAGTGTCCCATTATTCCTTGATTTAAAAGGTTAATTAAAATATTTGTATTTGGTTGAAAAAGATTACCTTCATGTTTGAATGTATGAAATTTCATCATTGGCACAAATTCTTTTTCATATACATTTTTAAAATTTAATTTTAATTTGTTGGGAACAATTATCCATTATTGAATAAATCCTTATTTTAAGGGTTTATATATGTACACTTAGAATTATTAAAAAAAATGTTTTTTTTATTTTATTTTCGTATTGTACCTATACATATTTACACACAGAAAATTTCAACTTGATCCGACAATTATTCTTGCAGTTACACACCTTTTTGTAAAAACGACGTGTCAGAACGATTGAAGGTGCTTTTGAAACTTTAAACGCGGATTTTCTCAAAACTGTGTTTTCAAAGTCGGTGACCAAGATTTCTCAGAAACGGCTGAATCCATCAGCCTCAAATTTTAACACAAGCTTCTTAAGTATATTTTTTAGGATCTGATCGTAGATTTTTTCTGAACAATAAATATTTTTTTTTATAAACAGTTTAAGGCCAAATTTTTTGTCAAAAGTTGATTTTTTTTGCTGAGAAGCCGCCATTTCGTTAAAAAAGTTTATTCTGCTTACTCCTACGATCAAGTCCTAGATTATACATTACTCTAACGAAATTACTTTGACTTTTTAAATTTAGATGATCCAATCCAGAGATATCGTGGTCACCGCGAGACGTCTGTTTTGAGTACAGCTTCAGAAGATGAGCTATAGCAGCTTTCAATATTATTATTTTTACATATAAAAAATTTTAAAATACCGTTAAGAGCTAATAAAATATGTGTATTAATTTTAACATTAATAAATCTAAAGGTCTTCTCAGGAAAAATTCTCTAAAAACCCCTGTTTTAGAGTAGAGTGTAGAGTGTATACAACCCCTTAAAGAGGGTTATTCACTATAGTCATCTCATCCTATATAAAGTATATGAAAAGGTAGGGTTTTGTGAAAACAAAATATAACAGTATTTAATTGCTTAAAGACATTTACCGCCGTAATTAACGGTATCAGATCGCTCCATAATTTTAAGCTAGCATAATCGAACAAAATGCAGAAACAAACAAAAGAATAAGCCAGCCTCTTTTAATTTAAATTCCATAGAAAGATTGGCGTCATGAACTTCAAAAAAATTCACTAAAATTACAAGTGCGTTATTGTAGCTCTTTTCTTCTTCTTTTTTTGGTTATTGCACGTGCCAATAAAATATTAACAGAAAAAAAATTTGAGTAGATAAACAGAGGTAAATATTGTTGCTGAATTATTTAAGGATTATTTATAAATTGTTTATATTTCATACCATAAATTTTTTATATTTGTTTTTTCTTTGAAGTATGATAATGATTTAATCAGGCTAAATTTTTTTATATATTTGTCTCTCACTCAAATTAGAATATTTTTGTTTCCAAAAAAAATATTTCAACGGCTAAATATATTTGTTTGCTTGGTACAATTTTAATTTATGATGATATCGTTTAAGTTTTTTACAAAAACTATATTTTAATTGAATTACGAATTCAGACATAAATTTTTTATTTCTGAAATGCATTTCTCGTTAACTTATTACTACATATCCGGATTTTATTTAAACATAAAAATTAAAATTGTTTATAGTAAAATAGAACATAGAAATATATCCACATGCCATGATAATTAACTTGTGGTCACGATATACCAGGTTTAAAATTTTAAAACAGCAAATTAAGCTTGCTACACGCAGCTATAGAATTAAAGGATATTAAATTAATTCCTACCACTCACAGAACTTGAACTTTAAGCTAGTAAAAAAAAGAGGGGGGCTAAATTCGTTAATCGAAAGATTTTAAAATTTATAATAATAAAGCCTAGGTTAAAGGGAGTTAAGAGTTATACATCTTGTACCTGGACTAACTGGTATCCATCCTAAAACTAAAGATATCTCTTATAAAAATTTTAATAAGCCTTTTTTAAAGAAAAAAAAATTTTTGCTTACAGAAATGAGATTTTGTCTCGGTATGAAGTCAGCCTCAGAATGAGAAACTCGGATTCTGATGTATTTAACATACATATGTAATATGTCACGCTGACTAAACTCCACTTCAGTAGGAACATATAGAAAATTTTATTGGATGCTTTAGTCTTCTAAAAATAACGTATTATTTAATAAAAACCAGCTAAGAGAGTAATTGTGGTTTAGACGCTTGAATTTTGTGTGTTTTTTCGGACGCCATAGAAAAGAACCAATAAATAATTTTATCAAAGATTTTTTAACTTGTAATTTATTGATATTTTGAGTGTATAAAATTATTAATAATATTGATAAAAGAATCAAAATTGAAAGAACTGTAAGCCGGCAAAGTAGGGGCACACGAAAAAATGGCGTGTCCTGGTGTGCGGTACTCCAGCCCTTCCAGTAATCTGAAGAAAACATTCTTTCTTAATTTTTGAAGAAGAAGGATATAATTACAGTACTACGAATTTTTTTCTGTAAAAAAATTTTTCTCAATATGGCGGCAGTTTGTAGAAAAAGTTACGTTTTTTCCGGTATAAGAGTTAAAAACAAAACAGAGCACTTTTACTATACTGTCATATTCTTCTATTTTATTGTCGTTGTGCTCATTTAAGTCAGCCTGATATTTATTTTTTATATTTTTAGTTGTGCACATATGGAATTCACAACTTTTATTTTTGCTCCTTTATAAATTTTTAGTGATTATTTTTTCTTTAAATTTAAAATTTGCCAAATAAAGTTAAATATATGATTGAAATATAGGGCCTACCTTTAAAGAAAAACAAACAGCCCTGGAGTTAACATTAAAGGCTCAAACACACAATGCAGAAAAGTAGAACTCCAAATGAATTAAGTTTTGTTTTGGTTATTCAATATTTTGCTATATAAAGGATACATTGAGTAAGTACAGTTTTTTAGAAGATTAGAAGATTAGAGAGGAATTGTACTTTTGGTTGAGTACATTTATGGATAGGGTACAGAGGGTGGTAATAAACGAAGCACAATGAAAGTCTTACGAAATCTCCTAAAGCTTTTTATTTGATTAAAAATTGCGTTCGACGAAATGCTATCAATTTTTTAATAAATTAAGCCAAGAAAAAACACTTCAGATCCTAGAAATTAGCTTTCTTTTTCCCCTTTTAATTTTATGCAAATTTATGGAAATTTAAATAAAATCAAATAATAAAATTGCTTTAACCTATTTTCAAATGCATAAAGTTTACTATAATTTTTTTTTATAGTTTTTCAAAAATTATTTTAAGTTTGTTGAGAAAAGCACAATATAATAAAATTTATATTAAATCAAAGCCATTCTCCGCCACCATCAATGAGCGAGCTTTTTAAGCTGCACTTTCGATTAGTGCAAGTTACTACTAATGAATAGATGGCGCTTATAACAATTTGATGAAAATTTCATTTATTAAATTTTAAATTTTAAAAAAAATTTCTTTTTTATAATTATTGATTTAATAAAAGTATTTTCTAAATAAATAATAATTAAAGCTTTTTGGTTTTTAGAAAGAATATTTCCAAGAATTTTTTGGTAGTTTTTCTTTACATCTAACACAATCTAATCAAATATATTTAAAAATTTAATTTATACTAAAAAATTAGATCATATTTTTATATATTTTACCTCTCACCTCTTTTTTATCATATTTATAAAGACAAAACAAAAAAAAACCACAATATTTAGCTTATATGTATATAACGGAAACAATTTTCTAAATATATCAATTTTTATCTGTCCTTGACTGAAAGTAACCCCAAAAAATATTACTTGTATTAGGAATATACAGAGTGCACGCATATTCAACTTATACCCTAATAAAAATTTGCACCCTTAAAAAAAGGTTATAGTATATATATTTGCTTATAAGTCACGCGCACTAATACTTAGATACATATCTATACATATATATATATAAAATTGTGTAGGAGTAATAGGGGAACAAATAAAATTCTTCCTTTAATTGTTATTATTATTATTATTATTATTATTATTTTTTCCTTCTTTTTTTTTATATATAAAATAAAACTATATTTCTGTGTCAGTGTGTTAGAAGGTAAAATATGATAGCACGTGTCAAAAAAAGGGGAACCTTGAGTCTCTTTTCTTTTTTCTTTGTTTACTTCTTTTTGGTATTTCTGTTGTTTTTTCTTGTTTTTTTTGCATTTATCGCTCCTCTTAGCATTTACGTCAAAGTTCACTTTCCCTTATACCACCAAATTTTTTAGTTTTTGTTCTTATATTCTGTTTTTATCTTTATTATTGTAGTTATTCTTGTATAGTTATTTTTTAACATCTTTAATTTTAAGATTAAATTTATTCTATTAAGTGGTTTCAATTTTTGTGCTGTGTGTATATCCTTTCTAACTAAAAGATATAAAAGAGGTCATTGAAAATATTTTCTTTGGTGAGATACATACATATATCATTAAGGAAAAATATTTTGCTACGCAATTTTTTTATTGTTTAACTTATATTTTATTCCATTTTGGGAAATGTGATATATTTTTACTGTGTGTTATTTAGATAAAATGGATAACACAGACAAAAGAAAAAATATTGGCAAAATTAAATTTACTTAAAAGCCATTGACCTAGTGTGCGCGTGCCTTTTATATACGACTTTTATATATTATACCAGTGAACTTCGGAACAGGCAGGCATTCTACTCCTTTTTTGTTCAACCGATTTGCTGTTACCAAAGGTATATAATACATGGATATATTATATACATCAAAACTTGAGAATATTTTAGGCAATGATATAATAAACAATAAAAAAGTTGTCTATTTTTATTTTATTTTATTTTACTTTGTTTTTTTCTGTGTGTGCTTGTTTTATGATTTCTTTTTAATCCTCAGCCTTACTGAATTTAATACTGGTAAAATTGAATATTATGCAACCTCAAAAATTTTATAAAGAAATTATATTAATCTTATATAAGAACACATTTAGTTATTTAATTATAAATTGTTTTTTTGGTTTTTAATAATCAGTTTTTTCTTATATTTTTATATTTTTTTTTATACTAAATATTAAGAAATAATTAATTATAATATATGTATTTTTATTTTAAGAGATATAAATTCAAGGAAGCAAATTTAATTTTCTTAAAATAGTTAATAAATTTTTACATTGACACAAATTTTCCGAATACCAAAAACAAAACAAAAAAAAGTAAAATACTCTTTAATAGTTTTATAGAGTGCCTTTTAATTATAAACGCAAATAAAACAAAAGTTTTTAGTTAAGATCGATTTTAGAGAATAATTAGGAATCTGTTTTAAAATGGTATTATCCTCTGACGCTTGAGATTTGAGAATTTTTGTTTTTAATTAAAAAAATTGCTATCATTTAATTTTTTTGTTGTTGTTGATCTTATTACTAACATTTTATAGTATAGAAAAAAATGCCGTCAATTATATTGTATAATATTTAATAAATTTCCTCTTTGTGACTACAGTGGAGCCATAAAAAAAGGCAAGTGTCTACATGATTTACACCGTTGTAATAGTCCAAAAAAAAAAATCGAATTGATTATTATTCGAGTGTACATTTGCCACTCCAATGTGAAGTAGAATTAAATAATTGTATCCCTTGATTATAAAATCCTCTTTTAATTTTTGGATTGAAATTTTAATAAAAAAAAATATAAATTATCTTTAAAAATCAATAATTTTGGTATACACGGACGTTATTAGTGTTTACAATAGTTTTTTTGGAAGTTTTGAATATGGATTAAGCAAATTTATTTAAAACTTTTGTAAATTATTAGGCATGACCTAAACAACATACTGTAATTTTTTAAATAGAATTTAAATTTGAAAACCCCTCACAGTGTACGGAATTAAAATCAAGCGATGACATGTATATACGTTAAATGCAGGGCAAAATTGCCCTATAAAGAATTTTATAGAAAAAAACGAAGAACTACATTTTTATTTAAAGCGAAACTTAACAATTTATTTTATGCAAAAATTATTGCTATTATAAACTTAAAAATTGTCAAAATTATAATCAAAACGATGACGAGTAAACATGTCAAACCCACCGTAATAGAGATTTGGTTTGAATCAAAATATTACTAAGCTTATCGTCCTTAAATTTTATTTAAATTTATTATTTATTTAAAAAAATTAAAAATAATTCTACTCTTTATTATCTTATCCAGAACTCTGTATATGAATATTTAAATCCTTAATATCTTATTTTATTTTATCAATTATTCCTAATTATTGCAGTTAATATAATAACCACATAGAATTTTTTCTAATAGTTTTATAAAAACTGAAAAAGTAACGTCTATATACAAACAAAAAAAAAAGAAAAAAAACGTCACCTATATATTTTATACTTAAGCAAACAAAACCTCCTCCTGGACTAGATATGAAAGCACACAAATTCTATTTTTAGGAAATTTCAGATAAATTTCCACTTGGCCCAGATTGACTCAAGGGCAGCCATAGGCATCGGTCGTTCACCTACTGTTCTGCTTTATAAAACAACAACACAAAAACAAAAAAAAGAAACAACAAAATTTTCTAATCGAATGTGAACATTATATTATATTTTCAAATTGTGCAAATGACACATGTACCGCTACATAGAAAAATGCAATTGATATATATATATATATATATATATATAATTTTTGTTTTTTTATACCAAAATATATTAATGTATATGTGTGTTAACTCGCGCGCAATCACAATATAAACTGTTGGCATAATAGCTTTTTAGCTTAAATAAGTTCTCTTTATATTTTATAAAAAGATACATATATATATATATATATATATCATATTCTTTTATTTTGAAAATAAATGTCCTTTCTTAAAATACTACTAAAATAACAGATGCTATTGTTGCTGTCGGCGCCTTTAAAACTAAACGATTATGTTGTTAGCAACAATAAAATACTGTTAGCTAAGAAGTTCAAGATTTATTAGAACAGTTCTCATCCTTGCATCAAATTTGACTTTTCGAAAGGTTATATATTCTACACGTGCATGGATATATAGTCGTTAGATAATCAAAATGACGCAATAATTTTTTCTAGGGATGTTTTAATTTTATTTTTCCTTGATTTTTAATTTATTTTTATTTGCCAAATTAAAATTAAATTGATATTAAAGGAGTATATTATATTTCTACTATATTTAGCATTTTTGTTGTAGTTGTTGTTGTTTATTTTACAGGTGGTTATTCAATTCATAACACGCGCAGTTTTTGTTTCGTTGTTGGTTATTTTTATTTTTTCTTCTGGTTTGTTTTTTTTTGTGTTTTTTGTTTAAACCAAATTGAAGATTAACTGATAACATGCAATCTAATTCTTATTGCATGCCTGAAATTGTGTTATACATATATATTTTTTTTTAAATGGAACGCACGTGTATCTCTTTATGTATATTAATTTTTATTATTTATTCACATTTTTAGGAGTTTTATTTTGTTCAAATTGAATTTGAAAAACTTTCTGACTTTATCTGAAACAAATTAAATGAAATTTATTTTCTTTTTTTATTTTTCTTAATATTTGCAATAGAGAAATTTTGAAAATTCTTTAATAATAATAAAAAAAAATAATATAATAAAAGTATATTTAGAGATTTGATTTGCTAAAATAGTGATGCTACCCAATAAAAAATTGTTTTAGATAGATAAACATAGTTAGCTCTCTTTTTTTTGTTATTTCTTGTTTGTTACTTTTAAGACAGCTTAAACTTTTGTAATATTCTAATAGATAACGTAATTTATTTTAGTTGATATAGAATTTAATGTAATTCTGCCTTAAAATTTTATTTTTAGTTTATAAAGGAAATGAAAATATAATTAAAATTACCAGGTGCATACCAAACTACCATAAAAACGTTATACTGTCTTTTTTTTGTACAAGTTCGACACCTGTTTACATTAATGAGTACATATCATCAGTGATTTCATACAACAAGATACATTTTTCCTTGGGTAATTATGTCTAGTATTGTGCCAGAAAAAGAGCATATTCGAGTAGCTTCACTGTTTTTTGCTTTAATTTTGAAGAAATCGGCTGCCAAATCGCATAGAATGCTTGTGAAGGCCTCTGGCCGCAGTGCTTTGTTGGAAATAACTAATAGAGACTGGCTCCATCGGTTCAACAACGGCCATTATAATGCTTACCGCCACTACCAATAACTTACGCCATGTTTTACATGAAAAAAGGCCAGGTTATAAACAAAGACATGCGAAACTGACTTTTTCCCATGACAGTGCCTTATCCCTATCGCACACGTCAAGAAGGGTCCAAAAAAATTTGGAGACACTTAACTGGGAGATGTTACCTCATCCGGCTAATTCACCAGATCTGGCCTCTTCTGATGATCATCTGTTTTCGTCGATTTATCATGCGCTCGCCAATCAGCATATAGATTCGTACGAAGACGTCAGAAAATGGCTTGATGAATGGTTTGCCTCGAAAGATGAAGAATTCTTTTGGCGTGGTATACAAAAATTGCCCGAGAAATGGAAAAAATGTATAGCTAGCGAGGGTACTATTTGAATAACTTATTTTTTTTTTTGCTTAGGCTTAAGATTGTCCATATTTGCCATACATTTTATGCCACGCTGACTTCTCACCGATACAAAATTCAAATTCATTTGACAATTTCATTTTATCCTAGTAAAATGCTTTAAATTTCTAAAATTAACGTAATATTTAATAAAAACCAGTTAAGAGGGTAATTCTGGTTTAGAAGTAGACGTTTTTCCTATGTCATAAAAAAACCAATAAATATTTTTTAACTTGTTATTTATTTATATTTTGAGAGTATAAAATTATTAATAATATTAAAAAGAAAATTAAAATTGAAAAATGGCAAAGTAGAGGCTCACGAAAAAATAACTTGTGCTGTTGTGTAGGATTCCAGGCCATCCAGTAATCTAAACAAAACATTCTTTTTTAATTTTTCAAGAAAAAGGATATAGTTATGGCACTGCGAAGAGTTTTTTTTTACAAAATGGCAGTTAAGTTTTTTCCCCGTTTTTTTCGCCTTCCGGAATTTTAAAAAGCATAAAAAAATTTTTACCAAACAACTCTTCATAGTGCAATCCTATAATATATAAAGAAGCTCTGTGCTAAGTCAATCGTTTCGAAAAAAGTAATTTTGAGAAAAACACATTATATTTTTTAAAGACAGAACTAAACTGAGACTAAATCCGTCACAAAATGATCTCTAACTCCAAAAATTATTGAAAGAAAAAAATCAAATTTCTAAACCAGAATACCCACTTAAATCGAAATGTTATAAGATTATGGTTCTCAAGGAAATTTTTGTCTGATTTTAAGCGACTTTTTGATTTTTATGAAATTTATCAAAACTCAAGGTGTATAAAGTCGATTGTTAAAAGCCATTCATTTAGGCCATGATTTTATTATGAAAGCAAGTTTTTTATCGTTAAACTTTTAGTTGTCATACATTTGATTGACTAATAACAAATCAATTTCACACAAATGTCAAAAAAGTTTTTTGTAACGCTTTCATAAGAGCTACTAAAAGCCATAATATAAGCTAAAAGGCTTTTAGACTATGGTCCTTATTGAGAATGATGAATCATCCAATTTTCTATTTCATACAAATGAAGAAAGTTTCCTGTTGCATAAATAAACTATTCATTAAATATCAATAATTTTGCTATTGTATAGCATTAGATACATTTAATCTCAATTGATTTAGTCTGCTAGCATATTTATCCGCAGCAGTTGGGTGAAATGCGGAAATCAAATTGTAATCGATTAATTTAAATTTATTCATGCCACGCATTAAAAATCATTTAAATGCAAGGAAGCCCAGAGATGAGTATTTTTTTCTATGTATGTACGTGTAAAACACGTGTAAATTTTAATATGTATATCACCCACACAAAATCTGGACTTTTATCATCCAACAAGAGTTTTAGAAGGAATTAACAAGTGGATTAGTTGTTATGTCAAAATTTGACTTTTTCATTCTCACACTGACTTCTCACCCAGACCGAATCCAAATATATATCTAGAAGATTTATTGACAATGATTTATTTTTTGCCGCTTGCTTTTTGGTTGTGCTGCCTGTGCTAATTTCTGTATTTCTAAATTTGGAATCAATATTACAGTAAAAGTAAAAATGTAGTTCAAATATTATACTTACCTTTTGTGTAAATGTAAACAGGTGAAAATATTTGATTGTCTCAACCCAACCTATATTGCTCTATTCTAAAAGAGGACTGGATAAAAAACATAAATTTACGTAAACGGTATTATAACCTAGCCCGATATTAATGTAATTTTTCGAAAAAAGGGTATCCGATACTAACAATAAGTTTTTGAAACAGATCGAGATGACATAGAGGTTAATTTTATAATCCGAAAACTGTTAATTGTTACTTAAAATAAAAACAATACAAAATCTTTGTTTTAATAAATGTAATCCCTCTTCCTATTTTTTTCTCCAAATTCATTTCATGAGAAATATAATCAGGCAATAGGAATTTGAATACTTAAAATTTTCAAGTTCTCTGCTTTTAATTTAAAATATGAAAATTATGTTATTACGTCATACACAGTTATAACTAATGGAGGCTATTAATGTTTTTCGTATGTACAATACTTGAACTATATTTTGGGATGTTTGAGAAAATATTTATTATTATTCACAAAAAATATAAAAAAAGAAGAAGAATATCAAGCCTTCCCCCCATCTCTGTATTCCTTCTATACATATATAATCTCATTTTCGATTTATCATCCAAGTACTAGCTCCTTACCCCCCCCCCCCCCCCCCCCCCCCTATAATTCAAATATGTATACATGTACAGCATCATCAGTAATGTTTGCTTTGGATCGAGCAGCTCCCCTTCTAGTTGTTATACGGTAATTGTGTCAACGAACTGTTTCAAGGATATTTTTTCTTGTTTTAATGTATAAAACTTGTATGCAAAGCTCTTATTTCTATTTCTTTTTATTAGATTATTGAATATTTTAGCTTTAAACAGAGTATAAGAATTTTAACCCCGACAGGAAAAGCTTTCTGAAGGGCCATTTTTCGTTATTTTGCTTTAAAGCTTTTATTTTTTAGCACGTGTATTTAATAGCATTCGGAGATAGAAACAATTTATTGCAGTTTGAATTATTATAAAACGAAATAAAATGTATTTAAACAGCAGCAATAAATTTAAATTATTTAAAATTTTTTTATTTGTTAAATTTATGTTTTTGATGGATAAAAATTTTTTAATAAATAATAATTGAAAACTTTAGTTTATTGCATTTTTGAGGTTTTGAGGAGTTTTTAAGAATTTCTTCTCTTTTTTGAACTAATTAAGTAAAATTTAATCATCTCTTTTCTGTTAAAATCTTTAATTAGACAAAAAAATAAAGAAAATTTCGCCAATTACATTCAATAATATTTTAATGGAGTGGAGCATAACAAAAAAAATGGAATAAATTGTTATTCTGTAGATTTGTTGCTCTCATTTGAGAATAACTTCATTTATGAACTACAAAATAGCAAAATTTTGAAGAAAAATTAATCAAAAGTGGATTGAAATTGGTTTTAAGGAAAATTGTTTAAAAAGATTGTTTAAACTATATTTTAGAAAAAATAATTCTATCTCATATGAAAGCCTTTAGTGTGCTTAAAATCAAAATAAGCAAATCTAAAGAATTATCAAATAACAATCCTTTTTTAAATACTGTCTAAAATATAACATATCTAAAATTTAAAATAAACAATTGAAACAATGGCCTCAAAATAAATTCATGTATTGATTGAATATTTATGCTTTTGGAAAACTAAATATTGGTTGGTTGGTATTGGCTGTAACAAAATTGATGATGTTAAATGTTCAATTGAGGTGTTTACACCTGAAAAAATAAAAAGAAATATGGAATTTAATTTATTATTCAATGGAATAAATCACAAAAGAGTGGTGGTCCTAACTAAGGTCCGACCGAGAATGATTTTTTATTCTCGGCCGAGACCGAGAACGCGAAAAAATATATTCTCGGCCGAGACCGAGACCAAGAGCGAGACTAAAAACATAGCAGCTAAAATGGGTAAAACCCATTCTCCACTAAAGCTTATACTCATTATTACAATACAACGACGGAAATTTTGTATGGAGTATGGAGAGTTAAAAATTAAAAGTGCGAAAAATGTAATAAATTGTTATATTTTCTGTGTATGAGTACATGGACATTTTTAATACTCAAAATTAAATTAGCTAATATTATGACTCAAAAACAGTAATTTTTCTAGATGTTCGCCTTTTAAGTTGTGCCACCTCTCATCATATAGCTGCCCAGCTCTACTAAAAAGTCGCAACGCTAGTCATAGGCGTTTCACACAGAATTGATATTACAATTTCGATTCCGCCATTTTGTAAATTTGTATGGAAAATTCAATCGCCTCTAATGTATTGTAATATTTCAATTGCAATATGAGAGCCTGTGTGAAACGCCTATCAGTGGAGCTGATAAAACTTTGCTGGCTTATGATAGTTTACTGATAGACTGGCACGTGTGCAGTCTCGGCTATGGCCGAGAATCTCGGCAAATTTAAGCCGAGAACGAGAACCGAGATCTAGGCCTGGATTTCGGCCGAGAGTAGGCCGAGACCGAGTTCTCGGTCGGACCTTAGTCCTAACTACAAGAAAAAGGTTTCTCTTTACTATCGTGAACAGGTGCACCATTATTACACAAGCTATTTAAAACTCTGATTGTAGTCAGTGGCGTAGATAGGGCGGGGGAAAAGAAGAAGAATCGATTCGCAAAAGCAAGACTTGAGTAATAATCAAAGAAAAAAAGCTAAGATGCCTGGGAAAATTAACAAAAAAGAATCATAATATCCCTTCTATCGGAAAAAGCACTGACCGTAGTACATAAATTAAATTGCTAACTGCTTCTAGATCTACTATTTTTGCAAAGGTTTTGCCTCTAGTGACTGTGACTACCGTCTGTTCCCATATAATAAAAAAATACTCCAGGGAAAATAAAATTTGTCTCAAATCAAATCATGGAAACTGAGTGAGATTTATTATAAGTACGAAATTAAATAATTCTTTAAAGATATTATTAAAAATTAGGGAAGTGTTGAATTAATTAATTAATTAATTATTTTTGAAGGAAAGTCATATTGATCGAAAAAGATAAATACTATATTTCTACAAAATTATAAATTTTTATCTCTAAGTCATGAAGCTGGACTTATTGATTTAATGAACGTTTAGTATAGAAAATCCACAATTAAAAATTATTACTACAAAGATTTTTTTAGCAATAATTTGTTGTTGTTACATAACGCAAAAAATTAATGAAATTTTAAGTTAACAATTTAAAAAAAATGAATAAAATAAAATAATAATATAAGGGGGGTACTCTGGTCTAGAAATTTGAAAAAATCAATTTTTTTTTTAATTTTCAAAACATAAACCTTTAAGAAAACGCTCCTAGAAGGATTTTTCAAAAATCAAATTACTTTTGATTCAACTGTTTTAGTGACGTATGGCTCATACTGCGCCTAACTTTATCCAAAGCTTTAAAGACGTTTTTCTCGAAACTACTTTTTTCGAAGCGGTCGTCGCCATGATTTTCAAGTTCCGCTGAACCGATTCTCTTGAAAATTGGTGTGAGTCTTTTTTATATATTTCCCTATCGCAGGAACTAGGATTATTAAAAAATTTCAATTTTTACTATTTTAAAAAAATTCGGAAACGTAAAAAAAGTGGTAAAAACCACGTCTCAAACAACCACAACTTCGCAAAATTTTTTTTTTTTCTCAATTATCCTAGTTTCTGCCATAGTGGTACTCCTCTAGATTAATTATTCGCTTTTTTTTTACTTTAGATTACTCAGAGGGTTAAAACCGTGGCAACCATCGAGCACCATTTTTTTTTATACCCCCCACTTTATACTGATAAACTTTTTGGATTTTTAATTTTTTCAATTTTTTTGTTGTTGTTTATTGTTTAGGAATCAATAAATATTATGCAAAATAACGAATACTAAAAATATTCATGTCTCTAGACCAGAATACCCCCTTAAAACTTTTTCAATTAAAAATTAATATCTAAAATTTTTATCCATTTATTTACATTCATATAAATTAATAAAATCTAATACTTATATAATATAAATTGAATAACAGTGAAAAAAAAAAGTTGTCAAGGTTATATTGTAAATTACAACAAACAAAATCAACATTAAATTTGCATTCTACAACTGGCTTTAAATTCATTCAACACTATACACAAGTAAACTTCTATTTTTATATAATTGTATATATATCGTAATAACGGTTTTCCGTTAAGTTATCATAACGATAAATCTTCCGGTAAACGTAAAAAAAGCTTTTCAACATATTGGAATTCTCAAGTAAAAGCTTTAAAGAGGGCGCAAATATTATTTTAGCTATGAACTGAGTAAAATTTGCTTGACCAGTTGTCAATTGTGTGCCCACTGCTATTTACATGAGTAAAAAGCTATTTAAAAAGGGCGGCAAAATAAATTCAACGGCTAGATTTATTAATTTTTTTGTTTTTGAAAATATTTTTATTTTTTTAAAACAAATACCAGCTTTAAATAACAAGTTATTATTAATTAAGGTTTTTTCATTGTATAGTATAAAAGATAAATAATAATAAAAACACAAGAAAAATACATTTGTTGTTGTTTTTTGTTTTTGTAATATTATTATTGGTGCCGTTTGAAAATTCGAACTCTAAGATTTTATTTGACTTATTAAAATAATAAAAACAAAAAGAAATTATTATTATTTTATTATTATTATTGTTGTTGTTGTTGTTATTGTTTTATATACACACATATTTATTATGCGTATGTGTTATAAAAAGGGTAAAATATTTTTAAAAAATCAAAAATTCTATAGTGCTACAAAAAAAAGTTTTAAATAAAATATAAAAATGTTTTTAAGCAAAAATTTTAACATACTTTTAGTGAAATTATAAATTAATTATTTTGTGCCATATTAAGAGTTTTCGTGTTGTTGTTTGTTTGCTTTCACTTTTTTTTTTTTTTTGTTTTAAAATTAAAATCCAAAATATAATAACAATATGACAATTGAAGAAAAGGAGAGTTTCTTTATTAAATCCAATAATACAAGAGCTACTGAAAATTTGATTGGAAAAGTTTTAGCAGGTAGTATTTTATTTATAACTAAGATATTTTTTAATTACATAAATTTAATAATTTTTTTAAAAATATTGCTTAGAATTTAACTATTAATTGATTCAACTGAAAAATTCTAGTAGATAAATTGATAAAATAAATAAAAGCTATGCAAAATTTACTAAACAAATACCAAAAAATATAATTAAAAGTAGTTATCTATGTATGTATGTTTTCGTTTTAATATTTGTTTTGGTATAATCATTTCAATTGTCCTTAAAAAACAAAAATATAAACAGTAAAGGGTTGTTTGCAAAATTTATATGGAAATTAAACTATTTTTGCCTAGCTGCATGTAAATTCGCTAAAAGCCAAAAGTTTGTTAAATACTCCATTAAGGATTGTATAGTGTATTAGCCTCTCGTACAAAAAAACCGTTGGTAATTGTTTGTATTAGGGAAATTTGATGGAAATGTCAAAAAAAAGTGTCATAAAAGTAAACATTGAATCATTGAATCTGTGAAATTACACAAAATAATATCAATGTGCTTATTCGCAAAACCAGTATTAAACTAACTTCTAAATATTACATTAAAAATAACCTGAAAAAGAATTATTTATTTTTAAATACACAAAATAATTTTAATATACTTACAAAAATGCCACCATTTAATTTCTTTTTGACACATAAATAGGGGAATTTTTAATGTTGGACAACCTGTCAATTCACTATAGATAGCAAAATTTCCTTCCGTGTATAGTAATAATGTGTATAAGGCTCAATGGGGAATGGGTATGACCAATGATACAGAAACAACTTGGGTACCTAATTCGTATGAATTGGGCATACCGTTTTTATGTTACATCACTTTTTTTGTGATTTGTTCTTTTCAAACATAATAATAACACAATTTAAGAGTTGCGAGGGTAGTAGGGTTAATTCGGCGGAAAAAAAGCATATTTTCTACAATTTTTTCTAAGAATACAATTAATATTTATTTATTTCTATAATTATAATATAATTATACAATATTTAAAGAATATTCTGTGAAAGTTCCATTAATAAATGTTAGAAAATGAGCCGATGACAGCGAATCTCCGCAGACGTCTCAAAAAAAAGTTGATTCGCGGTGAACATCATAACTCATTACTGGGTCGACTGAAATCAAAAAGCCAAATTGATAAGTATCCTCAGGTAACGTTGTCGAGTTTTTTTTTTTTTTTTTTTTTTGATTTTACAATTTTTTACAAGGCTCGGAAGTCAAAGCTAAGTGTGAGAAAAACGCGTTTGAAAGTTTGAATTTTATTTTATAAAGTACATAAAATAAAAGACTTGCAAGTGTATATCTCCGTTAGTTTTACTTCAATTGCTTTCAAATTTTCACAGAATAATCTTAGGAAGTTGTACATCAATAAAAAAATGCAAAAAATAAAAAAAGGGCAAAAAAATAAAAAAAAAAATACCCTACTACGTCCTTAATGATGTTTCCTTTCTTAATACCCATTCTCCATTTAGAGGCTTATACACATTATTACAATACAAAATTTTGTATGGAGAATGTATGTATTATGTATTAAGCATGCTGCAATCATGTCTTAAAGTACAGACTTTGAAAGCTTGTATAAGGGAAATTTTGGTATCTATTGTGAATTTACAGATTGTCCAACATTAAAAATTCCCCTATTTATTGTGTCATTAAATATGTAGTTTATTTACTAACTGATATATTTTTTATTTATCTTTTTGTTATTTAATTTAGGGGGGCGGGAAGATTAACGTTAATTCATGCAAAGAAGGCATACAATTAAAATCCTTTTATTAAAACTAATAGTACATTAAAGCATGACATTCGAAGTATATTATGTGAAATTTCCACGAAGAAATATTAAAAGATCGACAATGGCAGCAATTATTTGGAAGCGTCTCGGCAAAAAGTAAAATGGCGGTGCCTCTCATAACTACGTGCTGGATTATCTGAAAAAATCAAAGTTTTCTCGTTAGATAGTCGTTTTTCCCAGGTAACACTGGAAGGGTTTTTTAGAATTTCAATTTTTTACTTTTTGGTTACACTTTGAAGTGAAAACCTTGATTTTTGGCAAAAACAAATTCGGCTAATTTGTTATTGTAAAATAAAAAATATTAGCAAATTTGAAAAAAAACTTTCCAGCATTATCTCGTAAATTATGTACAAAATATTGTTCAAAAATCGGTGTTTTGAAGTAATGAGCGGCAGAAACTTTGAAAACGTGAATTCTAAGAAAAATGCTTTAAAGTTTGCTCAATAGAATGTTTGCTGTGGGGCAGGTAGCAAATCTTACCACTGTATCTTCGTTAGTTTTGCTCCGATTCATCTCAAAATTTTACACAATATTTTTAAAAAATTCTCCATGCAGAAAATCAAATAAAACCAAAATGCAAAAACAAAAGTGTTTATAATATTAAAAAACATGCCTTTTTTTTCAACGAATTAACCGAAAAAGCCCCATTCTTAACAAACCTTTTGCACAAGAAAAATAATAACAAAACTACGTCCGGCAGCAGGTACCGCAGGTACCGCACACTTCTCTTGAGAAAAAATTTTTTTTTTAATGTTCCGATACCTCGAATATTAAACGAAATTTCAACATTCATTTGAAATTTGGCATATTCCTAAAATTTTATTGAATCTTCCGCATTTCGCTACCTAGAGGACGGGATCATAAAACTCTTACTGGATAATTACGGTTAAATGTGTATCTATTTCCTTTTCTGCAGTTGAATTGAAATCAACACGCTCGAAAACCACCATCTGCCCCTCAGTACTTAAAATTACGGTCACATGCATACACACACTGACATACATCACTCTAAAATTGGTTGCAAATGATGCTTCAGGTCTTGAAACGTAAAGAAATTTCAAAAAACTAACTATTTCGATTTTTTAACCAATTATCATAACTTTGAAATGAAGCTCAAAATGGAAAAAAAAACAACTTTTCAACATTTAATTATCTACTTAAAGCCCAGTTTAAAACTAAAATTCATCCAATTTGAAGAATTTTTACAAAAAAAAAAATTACGTCATATTGGGTCCGCCATCTTAAATTTTAAAAAACTCATAAAAGATTCAAAATCAGCACCTTCGAAAACCCCCGTGTACCCCTCGATAGTTAGAATATGATGATTACATAAAAATTTTTGTCCCATGCTTGAGAACGTTAGTTTTTATTCATAAAAAGCGAACCGCTGGACCGACTTCGCTCAAACTCCTTTCAGATATAAGTCATGATGTGGCCTATCGATTGATATATTAAAACGTAAATTGGTCCCGTAGTTTTTGAGAAAACGAATCTCATAAAAAAGCTCACATACATATATATATATATACACACAGATACCACTCTAAAAATAATTGCATCCAGATCTTGAAACGTAAAGAAAACACAAAATTATTGATTTCGATTCTTGGATCTAATATAGTAACTTCCCAAGAGAAGTTAATACTTTTAGCATAAAATAAATTGTTAAGTTTCTCTTTAAATAAAAATGTAGTTCTTCGTTTTTTCATTAAAGTTGTAATAAGACCATTTTTCCCTGCATTCGTCGTGTATACACGTCATCGATTGATTTTAATTTTGCACACTGTGACAAGTTTTTGAAAATTAAATTCGACACTTAACTGGTTAATATTTAAATTAAAAAAAGGTGATAAATATTCATAATTTTTATATAAATCAAAATCAAAGATAAAAATAATTCTAAAGCCTTTAGGAAAAAATATATAATTCGAATATAAATTTCCTTAGTAAAAGTACTAAATTTCTTATTTACTATTTAATTATGTTTTCAAAAAAACAACAAAAATTTTCATAAATATTTCAAAAATTAAAAAAAATATTTTATTATCGATAGAAAAAGCATCTTAAAGATAGACAAATAGCAAAATAAAATTTTTTAAAAATTAGTTCCAGGGTTATATATTGTTATTTAAACAATATGCAAATTTTTACAATAGCATTATTCCTCATTGCACTGATAAATTCAAATTTAAAAAGCTTTAACAAAAGAGAAAAAAAAAAGAATCCAAACAACAACAATTAAGCTCAATATGCAAGTAGGTCATATGCTTTGTTGGGTCAACGAACGCACTGCAAGTTGAAAGAGAAACGAAGGCCACGTGTAATTCTAATGTAAATTTATATATAGAGGTATATATATATATATATATATATATATATATAATTTAGATCTAGGCAACAATCGCTCTATACTAAGCTCAAGGCGCATACTTGAAGTGTACTTTCAAAACTTTAAAGCTGCACTACAAGTGCTAATATACAAGTCCCACATGGGAATAATACAAACTTAAAAGCTTTTAATTACGTTATATAAACACCAATCAGAAATATCAATTTAAATACATAGCCATTGGCTGCAATTTATTGCAATTTTCTTCTAGAACTAATTTTTCACTTTGGTAATGAATTAATTATTAAATATTTTTATAATTTCTTCTTTTCTTTTGTCTTTGGTAAATAATAAAAAATGTTCAAAATTCTGTTATAAAAGTAAATTAGAATTAATTATATTTAAAGGTAAAATATCATGTAAAATTTCCTAAAAATGAGTTTTCATAATCCAAATTTCAAAATGAAATATCATTTAAAAAATTGTAAAAATGACAATGGGTCAAATGACAAAAGATTCTAAATTGATATTTTACTATGTGATCTTACATACTCGCAAAAATCAATATTATTTGTGAACTAATCAATACATCAGAATCAAGATACAAAATAAATTTATAAGATCCTAAATTAAATGTAGTAAACCAATCTGCTTAATCCATCTTATAATTGGGTTGACTAATCTGAAAAAAAGGAAGGAAAGAAAGGAACAAAAAATGAAAAAGTATTTCTTTTGAGTTTTTTTACCTTCTTCTTGGGTTCCATTTTGCACATAATTAGTTCTATGCATTTGTATAGGTTTTATGACTGAATATCAAGTCTTAAAAATAAATATAAACTCTTTTAATTTTTATTTAATAACTTGTATATTTGCCCTTATTTTTAATTAATTTTACAATCCTGTTCGGTATACTCCAAATTAAATTCCTCAAAAAATTTGTCATTTAATTTTTAATACACTTTAAATCCTATTTTTCAATTCACTGATAGTCCGGATTTCCCAGACTTCAGATGCATAAACTTCATGGAAAATAATACCCAACTAGTTTTCAATGAGATTTAAATTCGGCCCTAATAGTGGTCAAATCTATAAGAGAAATTCTTTTTTCTAAAAACCATGATTTTATTTTTCGAGTATTATAATATATAAGAGCAATATCCTTCTAGAATATACTACATATTTGATTTTTTAAAAGTGCTCTCAATGGCTTCGTATCCCTTTGCGTTTATTTTGCATTTGATGAAAAGTCATTTTAACACTTTTCCATTTCGATTAAAAGCTGCTAACATCATTACAGATCCTCATTCTAAAATTCTTTTGGAATGAATCATTTTTTTTATTTTCTTAAATCATCTAAACATTGTCTGTCAAACTATCAAGATTAAACTTTTTATCGTTACTAAAAATCATGGTTAACAACAATAAATTTTCTTTAATACATTTTTCTATGAATTGCTGCAACCAATCCAGGATATCAGACGATTTTTTAGGTTTGTAGCTCAACAAATTTTTTAAATTTTTTGTTTCATTTGCCTATTTTCTAACCAGACGGGTATTGTATCTTAAGGTGGGCACTCACTTAGTGCACATATCTCCGCGGGTAAAATTTTTGACGTCATAGACTCACGTCAAGTTGTTGTTTCTGTTCCCCCTCAAATGTGGATATTTAAGCGTGAAATTCATGCGTACACACACTTTTTGAATAAGTTTTTTTTGTTTTTTGCCTTTACGCTTGCAAAAGAATTGCTATACCTGATTTATATATAGTTGTTGTTGTACAACTTTGTTTTGATTTTAGCAAAGGAATTTTTGTTTTTGTTTTTTGGTTCAGAAGAAGATGAAATTTAGTGAAAAAAAAATAAAAAAAAGTCAAAAAGTTGAAAATACAAATAACCGCAGAGACTCCCGCAGAACTGCACTAACTGAATCGTGAAATTTTTGTCATTTTTGACGTCATGAATGTTACTCGCGGAGATATGTGCACTAAGTGAGTGCCCACCTTTATGTGGAAACGATACACAAGACCTTGGTATGCTTAAACGTGCAATTTCTTCGATTGTTGATAACATATCCGTTGAAGTTAAGTTAAAATTAGGTCACAATTGCAGTATTAAAATTCTCAAATGTCAACCTAACCAGTCATTTTGCATTACTAAAAAATAATTTTTCATATCTTTCATATTTTATAATAAAAGTTCAAAGGAATCATTTGTTAGGATAATATATAACGTTTTACTTAAATACTTTTGATTATTTGCTTAAAATTAAACTATAACTTTTTGATATAATTTTAAATATGGTACACTGTCCTTTAATGATCACAACAACAAAAAATGAATAGAATGGCAGCAATAAAAGGGAAGTAAAAACAAAAAAGCTCTTCTTTAGCTTTCATATAGAAGCGAGTTTCGATTTTACGATGTCATAAATTTGATCAATAGGTGTCACTTAAAGTCTAGAAAATCATAAAGCGGCTTGAAATCGCTTTCCATGAGTACCAAAGCTTTTCCAAAGTCATAACTTTTCCGAACAGAGAAAAATATTGATAGATTTTTCAAAAAAAAAAACAATTACTTGTGATATTAGAACATTTTTCAAATTGATGTGAAATTATTTAAAATGTATTAAAAAAGATAAATAAATAAATTTACAAATCAAACAAATTTTATCAGAAAATTAACAAAAATGATTGAGAAATTATTTTATTATTTATTATTATAAAAATATCCATTTTTTAAACTAGGATTTAACAAAGATTTTATTTACCTTTCAATTTCGTTTTTCATTTCATTTAAATTGATATTGGATCCAAATTGCATCATTTAAGTGCAGCCATTCAACTTACATAAAACACAACCATATGAATATATATATATATATTATGCATACTTAAAATGCTATTGGCAAACTTTAGAAATCTAAAAGTGTAATTAAAAAAATAAAACAAAATCAGTTTTACCTTCAATCGAACGGACAAAAAACAAAGAGGTAGCATTCATTATAGGCTCCTTCTTTCATTCTCTCTCTCTCTCTCTATCTTTTTGAAACCTTATCTATATATATAAAATCCGCTTCGTCCCTCTCTCTATCTCTTTCTCTCGACCATAGATTTTACGCTAAATCGTAATCAGTGGATTATTGTCCCAGTATTTAAAAATGCATTCAAGAGAAAAAAGACAAGTAATACTTTCTATAATTTGTCAAAAAAAGATAGAAATATGTAAAAAAAATCTTTTAAGCGACAATAAACTGACATAAGAACCAAATCTGCTCACTTTATATGAATGCATACTACAAATATATATATATTTGGATCAGTAGTTTATATGCATTTAAAGTTACAATAGTCAACGAGGTGAATGCACTTAGAGGAATGATGACCTTGTGGTGTAGTTTACTAGGCACCAATTAAATAGTCAACTTATGCTTATTTAAGCATTTTGATCTTCCTATAATGACAAAATTTTTTATAATATTTCTTTATAAGTAAATTTTTCCAAAACATATTTATGGGATAAATATTAAATGATTCATCATAAAGGACCCATAAATGAGGTATTATTTTAAAATAAATATCATTTAAAGTTTTTAAGTTTTGCAAAACAGAAACAGGTTTAATTCGAAAATAATTCCTTTTAGTTTTATTATTGATTTTTTTTTGTTGATGAAATTTTTTATTTTTCGTAATCATAATTTGATTTGTATAAAAAAATCGTTTTCAGGAAGAATTTCGACAGCTTAATTCACTCTTTGGGTGGTGAAACATGAGCCGTCATGACATGCATAACTTGTCGGTAGCAGCTTTTCTATTAGCTGACATACGAGGATGCATAAGTCAAATTTCAGGAAGTGTACATATATAATCATTTATGTGTGCGTGAATTATTTTATGGCACTGTACTTTTTGAAGAGATCTTGTTTTTATTTTCTATAAAATTCTAAAAACAAAAATTAATACAAGTATAACTTATTTTACTTAAATTACCTTTATTATAACCACAATTTTAAATGCCCGAGAATTCACTTTAATATGGGATTCTTTTTTAATTCCGAAAAGCGGCTACAAACTCTCTGCTCTTTATACGTCTCGCCTGTAACTTCGAATAGATGTACATGTCCTGACGATTCGTGTGTCACCATCCTTAGTTGTTATATATGTAGGTACTTAAAGGGAAAAAGCTTTGATCTTTTCGTAATTGATGCTCACAAATAATCAAAATTTAGAATTGATTAACGTTTTAACCCAATTAGTAAAAAATATTAGAACAAAATTTATTATTATTAGGAAATATTTGTATTTAATTAAATTTATTAAGTTTTATCGTATATAAATTATGAATTTTAATTACATTAAACATTATTTAAGCTATAATTAAATTATTTATGTCCAAAAGAGATATTTATTTAGATTTGTTCTTGAATTGATAGCTAAAAGTTTTTTACTCTTTGCATTTTGTTTAATTTAATGAAGAGAAAAATTATATTTTATTTGTTGTGTTAAAATTAAAAATATATGAATATTGCATACTCAATTTTGTTTTTATTATTTTGGAAATATCGTTTTTTTTTTTCTAGTTTTAAAAATTTTATTTCTTATTAAACTAAAACTGACAGTCAGTTGACTCACTTAGCTGTGACAGCACATCAAAATTTTTTATCTGACGGCTCTAATAAAGCTAGTTTAGTTGATAACTCTTTAAGGCTCAAGAAGGTTAAAAAACACTTTTTTTACGAATTTTTTTTTAGAGATACGATGAAAGTAAATATTTTGAAATATTTAAAATATTATTGAATAGCTTCTTAGTATATAATTCTATAAAAAAATTGGTACAAAATTATCAAATGATATGCTTGAAAGCAATTTTTTAAAAGTTGACTTTTAAAAAAGTCAATTTTTCAATGATCTCAGAATTATCGGAAAACAGAAGACCAAATTTTATTTAGTTAAATAATAAATTTTTTCTTCCCCCTAATGATTAATTTTGTCTTTTTTATATTTTTTGTGGTTGTTTGAAGTCAAACGAAAAAATTCATAATTGTGTAATTTTTTAACCCTTTAAATGGTTTAAAAAATAAAAAAAGCAAACTTATAAGAGGTGAATATTTGACATGTAAAAAGTACATAAATGTAAAATTTCAAATGAATTGGGACAAATAATTTTTGAATTCTAATAATCACGGAATTTAAAAAAATCTTTTCGAAAAGAAACGCGTTTAAAATTTTTAACTCTGAAAAGTGGGGAGAATTAAATGTGAATAACTTTCGAGAGTTTTGATATGATTTCCTTGAAATATTGACACAATATACATAAAATGTTGAAAAGTTAGCAAATACACTATAAAAAACTTACATTGCAGTTTTTGAAAAGTGTTACCCTCCACCTCCTCTCATTCAAACACATATTTTTCTATATGAGAAATGGCGAGCATTTTTTTATAAAAACAATAAGGGCCATAAGTCCCAATTAACTTGGAATTTTGACACAACATTCTTAAAATGTTAATCAATACAAAAATATAATAAAAGGATTCTAATTCTAAAAACTTATCAAATTACACAAGTATATTTTTTAGTTCCAAACATTTTAATATTTAATTATTTTTAATATTTCCAACAAAAAATAAAACTGATAACAAAACCAATCTATAATATTTAAATGTTTATAGATAATAATAATTTATTTATTTTAAATAAAATAAAAAGAGTTATTTTCAAATTTTAAAATAGATCAAAATTTTTTTTCATAAAATAATTTAATAAATTCATTAATTCTAAATGAATTCTAAATTAGGTAATGAACTAACGATGTAATCTAACTTTTATACCTTATGACGTAAATATATATAAAATAATAAGGCCATGCCCTAAATATTCTAATTGTGATATCAATTCTTATAAGACATTCAATTAAAACTAAATTCGCCTACTCTCAATCACATTTAGACTGTTCAAATATAAACGTAGATTATAAACTAACCCCGAGTTCATGACAGTTCATTCGCCTACCCATACACATTTGGAGGCTTACCCCACTCATACCATTTTAAAAAATATTTTTGTATTAGCACAGTCCAAGCAAATGCATTTTTAATATAAACCATTACTACATTTAGTAGTAACAAAAAAGTGCATATATATATATATATCTAATATGCCTTTCTCCTCTGACTTATATTCTTTGATAGGCAACATAAAAATTACTCATATGTCCTTCAAATTAACAATGATAATTGTGCAAAATGCAATTGCAGTGCTTTTTTAGTATGAAAAGCTTTTTTTTGCAATTTACTGATGTAACTTTTATTTTATTATAAAAGCTTTTCCCAATTACCCAATACTAAAAAATTATTTTAACTTAAATGTTAAATTGTACAAATACTATTTTATTTATAATTTAATGTATATAAAACCAAAGCAATATTATTTCTACTAAATTTTTTCCATTGTATTTCCCTTGTACTAGATAATTTTTGTTCAAATTAAGATCGAGGTCATTCGTTGCAATGCTAACTGAGTGCAATGACTTTTCCCCATTCTCTGTTCTCTCAACGACAATGACACCGGACAATTGTATATATATATACATAAAACAATATATATATATATATATATATATGTTATGTTATTTTGTGCAATGGGAATTGATGTTTAAACATGCATATTTTATGTGTAACAAATTAATTTTAATCGATTTTATGCACACAACTTAGACATACAAAATTATTTTTACTATTAGAAAATTATATATATATAAATGGTTTTTTTTGTTAATTTAACACAACGGTCAATAAGTTATGAGGCTGACACATTAAAATATAGTTTTTTACAAAATTTAATTTTAATCATAAAAATAATTAACTTCGTCTGTGTAGAATAATTTCGTTCTTTACCTTCGTTACCTTTAATACCTTCGTGGCCAGGAGCCCACTTTTAGCGTAACTGTGTTTCTTTATGCCAAGCACTGAAGGCTGTTATAACAGCTCCAAACTACCTTTGATGTGAATTTTGTTTCTGCTAAGGCTTTTAATGTGGCTTGAGTAACAAATATGATCGAAAAAGCGTTCGAGGAAAAGAAGTACTGCCCAGCAATATTTCTTGATGTATCCCAAGCATTCGATACAGTATGGCACCAGGGCAGGCAGGGTCTTATGCACAAAATGAGTAGAATACTATCAAAAAACATCTGTCAGCTGCTTGAATCTTATATAGCAAACAGGAGATTCAGAGTGTCATACGAAGAGGTCTTCTCTGGATTCTATTCAATCAAAACGAGTGTACAACAGGGAAGTGTGTTGGGTCCACTCCTATATTTGATATACACCGCAGACATGCAAACAACAAAGATAACATTTATAGCAGCTTATGCTGATGACACTGTGATAATGGTAGCAGCTGACACGCTAGGTAGAGCCAGCCTGTACAGGTTCTGCTTAAATAAGCACAACTCAACCATAGTAATTAATTAAGATAATTAAGATTGTACTAGCTATATCCATTCCAATGAGGATGTTTTCTTAAAAAAAAACAAAAAAAAAATTATCAATGAAAGAAACAACGAGAAATTTAAACATATATTACGCACGCCTGAGAAGTGAAATGACTTAAGCAATTCGCAACCCACTTTCTGATTGCTTAGTGCTTGGTTTCTAGCTTCAGGCCAAGTCTATGGGATATTATTCAAATTGGACTCGTCCAATTTGGAAAGTTCAAACTTTCAAATAAATTCTGCCCAAATTAGACTCAAAGCGCGAAATTCCCCAAGAAATGCTCTCAGAGTCGTGACGGCTTCAGAAAAATCCCACACGTTCACACACGTTTTTTTCCATTTTTAATTTTTAGCAGTTAAATGTTCATTTATTGCATTTACGAGACATCTATTAGCTAAAAGATTTTACTTATCCAAGTCAACTACCAAAAGCTTTTTGCCATAGTTATATTTTAGCTCATTCCGAAGCTCCTAAGTTGCTCTTATATTATTATAGTCTTATAAATCTTCTGTTGTGAATATATTATTTGAATTTTGTAAAAGATTTCTCATTTTGATTATATAAAAATGGGAAATGATGTTAAAAGAAAAAAACAAATTTTTTTTCATTATGAAAAAAAATCAACTTACAAGCTTAGTTTAAAGCTTTCACTTTATTTTTGTATTTAGCTTAACTTATAATCCAAGGCAGTGAAATATTTTAAAGCAAGAAATTTCTTTTTGTACAAGTTTCAACTTTTCTGCCCTTGAACTTTAGGTTCAAGAGCAGTAGCATAAAATATAATTTCGGAAAAATAAAAATGAAACAAAAGCGAAGCTATAAAATGGCTTCTTTCGAAGAATTGCCCTAAGAGAAAAGGTTTTTTTTTTGTTTTTTGGATAAATTTACTTAATTTGGAAATTTGTTTTTGTAGTTTTCTATATAAAACATAAAATAACGACATATTTTTGATTTATATTTTTTGCGTGTACATCTAAAAAAACTAAACTAATTTTATTACTATCGGATACAAATTTTTTGTATATTTATACAAATCTTATGCATCGCACTTGATCTGTCTACGTGTAGATGCAACATGGTCTATATATATGTATATATGCATACTACAAAGTAACATAACCGGATAATTTGAGGGCCCACTGGTCGCTGGTTTTACTTCACAAGGCAGAAAGTTCATTGAACTATTTTATTTTATTTTTTTGTTTTGATTTAAAAAATGTATATT
The DNA here is from genome assembly GCA_947359355.1 of Acrocera orbiculus. Lineage (NCBI taxonomy): Eukaryota > Metazoa > Arthropoda > Insecta > Diptera > Acroceridae > Acrocera > Acrocera orbiculus. The sequence goes on along the minus strand of OX375759.1, from coordinate 26,715,240 downwards.
TTGTTTTTCCTTTTTAAATTTTTGTTTAACGGAAAATTTAATTGGCTTATTTGAAATTTTTTTTGTTATTTAAAAAGAAAATTAATTGAAAAAGATTTCCTTACTATTGAAATAATAACCCAAATTTTTTTTATTTTAAATTGAAATTAGTAGAAGAAAAATTCAAATTTAAATTTTATTTTATCAATAAAAATATTATTTTTGAGCAGGTTTTAATAGCAAAAATATTAATAATTTTACAGCTAAATATATTTAATTAATTATAAAACTCTTATGAATAGTGTTATATATATATATATAATGTTGAATATCTTCCTATATACATTAAATGTAATTTTCAAGGTATTGAAAGAAAGTGTGAAATTTATCGTGCATGAGGAATTATGTGAAAGTTAGTTGCAAAATAGATGCAAAATTCACTTAAATTTTATCCAAAACACTTAATAAATAATTTAATAGAACTAAAGAATTATGAATTTGTTTTGTTTTTTTGAAAATTTAAAAAAAAATTAATAAATAAATAACTAAAATAAAATAATAAATAGAAGCTAGGGAAAGTAATCAAAAGTACTTTCACTAAATTTTTTGAATTTTCAACAATTATTGCGTTTATAAAGAAAAATAATTAAAAATTATTAAATCTAATTTAATTTAAATTTAAATTTAAATTTTTCAAGTAATTTATTTTCTACCTAAATAAATAATTAATTAAAATATATAAAATCGCAATTATAGATCATAAATTTTTGTTTACTTATTGAACCGCATAAGAATTTTGCAATGTGCAATAAAGTTTGCACATAAATATTTTCCTCTCAGATGTCCTGTCAGATGTGGCAAATGTTATCGGTCTGTGGTAATTAAATGTAACATGATGTATGCCATGCTAAACTCCAAATTCAACAATCATTCAGAGTTTGACTAATGGAAATTTTAATTGGTTGTGACAATTCCCAGATTTGACATCTTCAGATACTTATTCCTGGGATTCATTGGGTTCAAAGTTTTCCGTCAAAAAGCGTACAATTTAAGTTTAGCTTAAAAATTCAAAATTCGACGCAATAAAAGTGACGGCTGAAAGTGGCAGAAAATAAAATTTGGTCATTTGTGAGATATGATTTTCGAAAATAGAATTTCTTTGAAACAAAAAAAACAAAATCTTAATCTTACTTTAACAAAGGAAAATTGAGTTTTTCAAAGATTTGTATCACACTTTTAATTGTCATCTTTAAATATTTATGAAAAAAAAAATAATAGATTTTTTTTTGTAGTTTCTATGGTTACGTTGTTTAATTACATCCTTTATGACCTGTCACCATAATATTGGTAAATAAGTTTTGAGGCTAAAATATGTGATCAAATTGAAATGATTTTGGGATGCTCATATTATTCGAATTTTGTTCATTGACTACTCCGAGAAAGGCAAAAAATACTTCATTTTGTTATTAATTCATTTAAGGGAGGGGTAAAGATTTCAGCGTAAAAAATCACATTTTTCGTGAATTTTTTTTATGAATATATGGATTAAGCAAACTTATTCAAACCTTCGACTTCAAAATTTCGGATTATATTTTTGAATTATTTAACTATAAAAAAAGCTTTTCGATTTTTCAAATGAACAAACCCCTCCCTCCTTTAACGGAGAAAATCAGGCTTTTATTGATGGGTTTTCACACATCAAAAAAGGATAAATAGGAAATTATAAATAAAAAAGTCGTACCTGAACCTGAAAGAAATTCCAAGACGAAAAATAAGTCAATTAAAATATAAGAGTTAATTAATAATAACGAATTTTCCCAAAAAGATTGTATTTTTATGTCAAAATTTGGAGGACTTATTGCACAAAGTATTAATATCAGTTAAAGCGCAGAACTCAATTAAACGGGGTCTTCTTGTTTAGACGCTTGAATTTTGGGTGTTTTTTGGGACGTCATAAAAAAGAACCAATAACTATTTTAAGCAAGTATTTTTTTTTTTTATTTATTGATGTGCTGAGAATATAAAAAATTAATAATATTAGAAAAAAATCAAAATTAAAAATACTATAGGCCGACAAAGTTGGGCGCTCATGAAAAAAAAAGTTGTGCACGAATCCAGCCTTTCCATTATTATTATTCGAATTTCGCAAAATCTTCTTGAGGACATTTTCGTAACTAAACATCATATCATTCGACTAAAGAGAGTATATCGAATGCATAAAATTCTCATGTTTATGTATTAAATATTAATTATTTATAATACAATAATATTCAATTATTAAGGAATATCATGGTTAAAAAATAAATTATTTATAAAATTTCTTAAAAATTATTCTGTTAAATATACAAAGTAATCAATTAAAATTATTTTTCTTTATGCAAAAAATTTTTTTAATTATTTTTATCAATAAAAAATGTCGCTTGTTATGTTATATTAAAATTCTGTTACTATTCATATTTCCAATGATAATCAAAATAATTATTTTTGAAAATTTAAAAAAAAAAAACTTATTTATTTTTAACCTACTTAAAGCGCATTTACTAATTACAAAAACAAAAAAACCAAAAAAAATAACAGAAATAATAAACTCTTATAATATAGTTTTTTGAACACATGCCTTTTCTTTTTTGTTGTTGTAATTTTTTATGTTGGTATCAGAGAGCACATACCAAAAATTATCAAATTAAATTTTAGCATTTTCTAATAACTGTGTCAAACAAAAGTTAAAATAGTTTGGTAAACATAATTTGGCCAAAATAGAAACATTTGCAGTTCACGCGTCTATATATTTCATTCATGTGCATACACATATATATATGTATATGTATTTAAGTTGATACATGAGTAATTTTTGATTGCATAAAAAAAACAACTTAAGAACAACACGAGCATCCAAATAAATAGCTGCAAATAGTTCCGCATTTTGCTAAAAGCCATAAAAAAAAGAAGTAAAATGAAAAAAACATCATATATATATATATATATATATATGTATATACTTTATACTGAGAAGAAGTATGGCAAAAAATATCGAACAAACAACATGTCAATGTCCGACTGACCTTGAACGTTGTCTTTCAGCCAATTGACTAATTTTTAGCCTGGCATTCGGTCTCATATTATTTTTGCATATATATATATATATATATATTTCTTTTGTTTTCTTATTTTTTATTTTTTATTTAATTATTTAATTTTGATCACACACAATTTGACCGAGACGAGTTTTTTTAAAAGTACTAAATTTTGTAGGTTTGCATGCGGCAAAAGATTATCAAAAGTGAATTTTGACAGATTTGTTTATTTTATTAAATAAATAAATATATATGTATGTAAGTATATATATAATTATGATAATAAAAATGTCTTTTTTCTCCTTAAATTTTTTACCCCTTGAGAACTATACAGAATAGACAGAGCCCTATCTATATTTGTTTTTTTTTGTTTTTATTTAAATTTGATGTGCTCATCAAATTCACTTACCAAACCATTTTTTAGATAGCCAAATTCTTAAATACTATTAAAACTTGAATTATGTATGGTTTAAAAATATGTATATACATACACACATATATATTTATTATACCTTTTGTTATATATTGATATTTCCCATGACTTTTTGTTTTTTGCCAAAAATACACACATACATGCATATATATATATATATATGCATGTGTATTTATGACCGTGTATATACTAGAAAAGCTTTAAACGCGATTAGCAATTTTGTGATGTGTGATGTAATTTTTGTGCTTTTTGAATGCGAAGCAACATTTGCAATTTGCTGACGCGGAAATATTTTAGCAATGAACTTGAGGCACGTGTATGAACTCGGTTAGTGTCCTACTTTTTTAAAATTTTTATATGGATTCTAGGAAGTTTTTTTCTTAAGAAATAAAAGAAATAAATGTTTAATAATAGATATAAAAAAATATAAAACATTAAAGTAAAGATACAAAATTTTAATACTAGAATTTTAAATTTTTAAGTTTTGGTGGGACTTTGATAAAAATATAATTATTTTTTTTTAATTTTATGATATATGAAATAAGAATTATGAAATATTTTATATACTTGTATACTTAAATATAGTTGAGATTAGTTTCTTTTTGTAATTTTATCCCTATAGCTTGGTATTATTTTGATAGATATGCCAGCAAGAATAATTAGAAAAATAAAATAATTAATTCAATATTTTATTTAACCCTTTCGTTGCAGGCGCCGTAAATTGGTTGCAGCCGTATTTAGGAATGAAATATTTTGTAGATAATAAAAATAAAATTTATCAAAGTGAATTAAATTACTAAAAATTTTTTAAATTTCAAAAATCTTCAATATAATATTGTTCAATATATTGTTATTTAACACTTCGTGGCGTGGGAACTGGGGAAAGAATTTATCCCCCTGATCATACCTATCTAAGCCATTGGATTTGAGCGGAATTTATAAAATTCTCTTTCTTCTCACTTAAATACAAAAATTAGAGTTAGCCTAAAAATGACATGACACAATTTTATTACTTTTTTGTTTTGACTTTGTTGGAGAAGAAGAAGACTTTGTAGGGTTGAAGACTCTCTCTATACAAAACGTTTTTTTTTCATTAAAAATTAAAGGTATTTATTACATTGAGTGAAATTATACTTATTGACATTGATATTCAATTTAAAACTAATAATATGATCATTTAACTTCTAGGAATTTTTTAGAATTTTTATTGAAAATATGGAAAATTTATTCTTTAGGTTCTCAATGAATTTTTAAAGCAAATCAAGATTTAAAAAATGCAAAAATTGAAAGTTTTTAAGAGAAATTTGGGATTTAGTTATTTCCTAAAATTCCTAAAAATAGAAAAAGCCTTGAACTTATCTTTATATATGCATAATATGTAGGGCTGCCATATTGTCTCGGTACACCAGGATACGTCCCGGTTTGAAGAGTTTTATCTCCGTGTCCTCGTCAGTATTTCTGTTTACCTGCATAGAATTTGATAATTTTGTTAAAGGTTCACTTTCAGCAAGCTGAATCGAGAGAAACTAAATACCATAACATATTTTGATATTAAGGTTTATTATTAATGTATTTATTAACAACAATGCATACAGATCCTTTGAATAAATTCTTTTTTTCTTTTACTTAATTTAAACTCACATGAAAGTGAATAACCTTCAGATATATTGCGATGTACACACATATACATTAATAATAATATTTTTTTTTTTTTCTTAACAAAATGAAATACCTGCTGACCATGCGGTTTAACATTTAATAAAGTCCGGAACATAAAACGAATAAATTAAATAATAATCTGCAAAATACTTTTAAGTAACACAAAATAAACGTCAATGAACCAATATGACGTGATGTGCTCATAGTTTTGTTACCATTTATTTTTATATTTTTATTTTTTAAATAATTCTCAATTTTTCTTGACAATTGATTACCTTAAAAAAATTCTTTACAAATAAATCTTTGATTCTTTATTATTTCTTAATACCCCAGGTTCTCCTCCAATCTCTACTTTTGGTTTCGTTTTTTTTGTGTAACTGGATGACCTGTATTTTACATTGGCCTAAATGCATAGACATGCTATTCCCTAATAAACCTAATAAAAAATTTTTTAAAAGAAATAACCAAATAAACAACAACAGAATCATTTTGTAGAATGTGGTTTTAACTGCCATTGACATTGAGGGGTTAGAAGCTAAGTCATTTGAGCTAGTTTCTTCTGTTTTTTTGTATTTTTTTAATTGGTGGTAATCCCAATTGTACCAGGTAATAATTTAATAAGTTCTCTCTGTCTTTTTCTCTAGCTGAAAACAAAATTATTTTAAATTTCATTGACATTTTTAGCTATTTTACTTGTTTGTTATAGTTAATTAAATTTTTGTAATCGGTTTACATTTAAATATGTTAAACCGGTCACAAAATATTATAGTTAAATTTTTTTTTTTTTGTTTTTTTAGCAAAAGTTCAAGTTGTTATAACATATAGAATAATGTAAGATATCTACATATATAAATAAAATATATATATATGTATTTTAAGTTCATTGACGCTAATATCATAATTATTATAGTGTCATGTGAGCTAATGGAATTATTTGACTTTTATTATTTATGTATTTCTTCTTTACCATTTGTGCTTTAAAAGAAAAACCCAAAAAAAAATAAAATAAAAATTTAATAACAACCAAATAATAGTTTTTGGTCATTGAAAATGGTCAATTTCAAGGAAAAAATTGTTAGACCATGGTAATAAGATTTGTTTTTTTGTTTTTTTTTAATTTTAATTTCACTGTTAAAATCAATTGAGCTGACATTCAAAAAAAAAACAACAAAAACTATATTTCTTTGATTTTATCTTTTTTTGATTTAATATTAAAACATTAATTTTAAATATTTTAACAAAAAAATAAATACTATTTAAATTTTATAGGTATAAATATAATTTTTACTTGAGTTACAGGATACAGTTGTTTGTGCTATTTAAACACTTTAGTAAATAACAGATCAGTCAAAAATCGAGATTTTTAAAAATCTTTTAAACCACAATTAATAGTGGATTAGATCCCAAAACGATGGGTTCATTTCATTGAAAATTCCTTTCATTTTTTTTAACCAGTTAAGCGCGTTTGTCGTCTCTAATACGATGGGTTTAACTGGTTAAAGGAGATGGAAAATCAAATATCCAAGCTTGGAAAGTAGCTACCGCCAAAGCTTTTAGTTTAGATCATGGGAACGATGGGTTTATTTCTAGAAAAAATCTTTTATCATTCAAGCGAGATTTGAAATCCAATTTCCAAGAAATAGTGCATACGATTTTGTGCGATTTTTGGTCGTCAGACATTTCTGGCAGTATACAAGAGAATAGATGCTGTTTCGAATTTCTAAAGTGATAAATTTAATTACACTTAAGTTCAATGATTGATAAGCTGTTAAACGAGATGCAGCAAAATTTCTTCCTTATACAGTTTTTCAGTTAGGCGTACACGAGGTCGACATCTTCTAATTTTATTGATGAGAATAGTAAAGGGCTAAAACGGAAAATTTTAAACAACTGAATGAGGCAAAAAATTTGTCTACCTAAATATTTATTGATTCTCAAATATAACGAGCTTTATAGTTTAGTTTTATTGAATATCACTTCCTAAGCAAAATGTGTACGGCCACAGTTTTACAAGTTTCAAAAAATTCAAAATTATATCTTGCCTTTCACTTTTTTGATCTATTATTTGAATATGAAAGCAGCCAACTTTGTGTACGTTGGGTTATTGAATTTTATTATTTTTTAAAGTTTGGAAAATAAAAACACAAGAGCTGTTTATTAATTCTGATAAATCTGTTAAATATGTTTGTTAAACGTAATGTCATTCCGAAATCTGTTTATCAGTGTTTGATACAATGAATGGGTATCTTTAGAGTTAACGAGCAGTTTTTTTTACTTTCCTTTCGCTGTTGCTATTCGTTTTATTTCTTTTTCTTGTGATTTGTAAGGATAGTTATAGTAATTTTTTCCTTTTTGCTATTTTATTTAATTTTTATCTAGTCTCGAATACATATTTTTGTAATAATTTCTTTCTAAACAAAATTTTGCAAGTCAAAATTAAATATTGTCTAAATATGTATATGTGTATATTTGTAATTAAAAATGGTTTCTCTATAGTCGTCTACGTTATTTTTGTTGTTGTTATTCAATGTAAATCTTCAGTTTTTGCCAATTAATATTATTTAACATCATTCTTAAGCATTGACTTAAATCCCTATATACACACCTTAAAATTGTATATATGCTTTCAACTCGTTTAGTTTTCGTATTTCTACAGGAAAATAGGAAAAATATCAAATACACTCAAGATATTCATGCATATTGAATATATTTGTCCTGAAAAACTGATATGAAATATTTTATATCATATTCTCACAGTCAGATTTAACCTGACTTTCGTAATTAGTCAGAACTATCAAATAAATTCTCGAAAGAGAGAGTTCGAAAAATTATTCAAAATTTCCATGATTTCCAAAATTTCAAATGTTGCCATGACTTATCTTTTTTTTTGTAAAAGACTAGAAAAGAAAACTAATTTTAAGTGGGAAATTTTTATTGTTTTTATTTTAACAATTTTTGAATTTATAATAACAATAATTTTTGCATAATTTTTCTTAAATAAAAACGTAGTTCTTTGTTTTTTCATAAAAATTTGTAATAAGATCATTTTCCCCTGCATTTGTCGTGTATAAACGTCATTGCTGGATTTTAATTTCGCATGCTGTGGAGAGGTTTTTAAAATTAAATTGGTTAAATTCAAAAACAGAGCTTTACGGAAATCTTATAATTCTAAGGACATCGATATTTCTCGATATTTTTGTAAAATAAAGACAATTATTTGAGTATTTTATTGAAAAAAGGATTTACGTATTATTAATTAACAAAAACATACTGAACGAAACCTTGTCCTAATAATCCTACTTAAACTTTCGTATAAATCTAAAAAGCTCAAAATATTTTTCAAAATTAATTTGCATGTTGTCTCCTTTATAGAACTTTGTTTTTAATAAAAAAAAACATCAATAACTGTAGTAAAAGATATTAAACACTTTCCATTGAATTCATTTAATATAAAAAATTAAAAATATTTTATTTTAATTAAAGTTTAAATTTGTACAATCAAAACCAAAAAAATATCCAGTAAAAAATATTATTTTTTGTTGACACATAAAATTGAATAAAAACCAACAAAAAAAAAAACCAAAATATCAAAATAAAATAAATTAAAAATTTTTTAGTAGGTTGCCTAAAACCAAACAATATCATTCACCTTTGCTTCTTATTGCACACTCGATCGCGCCGACGAGATGGCAATGAACCAGAACCATCGGCCAGCGAGAGTGCATTGATCTACAAACACGAATGCAATTTTATATTATATCCAAGAGAAATTGTATCATATATATATATATATATTTAGATTATAGGCTGCCTGCTGTATCAAAAAAGCAAAAATGTATATAATAAAATTAATGATGTATATAGATGTGTGTATATAATTAGCCTGAGTGGGGCTAAAATTGAATTTTAGAAGTTTTTATATATATATGTGTACACATTGCACATATAGCTGCTATACTATTAACTGGTTTTTTCTTTGAAATTCTTTTTTTTTTAAAATTTTGTACAAAAAAAAACAACAAAACAAACTGAAAATTGATATATAAATAAGTAAATGAAAAGAAAACTTATATATATGTACATATATACATATATATAAAGATATAATGCATTTATTATAAAAAGTAGACAAAAAATTCAAAAAAAAAAAACAATTCTCTTTTGCTTCACCAAAGATGAATGATGGTCACACTATATAGTTCGCGACCATCCATGAACTTAGTTAAACACACTGAAGGCCATAGATGATTTTTTATATAGTATATTGTACATAGATACATAGATATATAATATTCCTTGGGATTTTTGTTTTTGTATTTTTCATTGTAAACTTTTAACAAGAGATAAAAAGCTGTGGTAAACAAAAGTAAAATAAAAATATACATATTCTCTTTCACATATGATTTTAGTTGATTCTTTGTTGTTTTTTTCTTAAATGCCTGTGTTTTGATTTCTTTCTGTTGTGTTTTCCCCACATATGGAGTCGACCTTCAAAATTTTATTCACATACCCACACATATAAAATAAACATAAAGAAAAATAGGCAAACGGTGAAAGTCAGGAACACCAATTATGATCATGATTTTTGCTATTATATACATATATATATTAAAAAAATATATAAATTTCCATCAGTAGCAGAAGAGCGAATTTAAAAAGTTTTAAATGTATTAATCTTATCTTATATATAGAGGAAAAATTTATCCTATATATATATATACTACACTCTGTGATTTTAAAATTATATATATATATATATATATTTTTTATCTCATTCTATTTAATTTCTCTCATAATATGCACTCTCCCCTTCAAACTGGCGCGGCCACAACTATATGATCGACAGCATACGCGTGGTTTAACTTTTGTTCATGTAGTTTAGAATCATTTTCATTTCGGTTTTACTGCGGTAACAGTGTGTACACTACCGGGGACAGTATTAATTTTCCTTTCGTTGGTGCAACATTTATTTAAGAATTTTTGTTAATATTATAAATTGAAATGAAAATTTTTGGCAAAAATTATTACAAATATTTTTTGTTGTGTTAAAAAAAAAAAACAATAACAAAAATTTGGTTTTATTATTATTATTTTTGTTTTTAATTATTAAATATGATCAAAAAAATCTAATTAAAAGTTATCGGTTTGTGTTTTTGTTTTTTATATAATTCTTAACTGCAATTTAAATATTATTTTATTTTTGTCTAATAAGGAAATAAAATTTTTTATAAATAAAAAACGAAAAAAAGCAAAAAAAAAACTAATTAAAAATGTTAATGTCAGCCGATAGTTCTAATAATAAGAATCAATCAAGTGTCAATCAAAAAACATCAGTGATACGTATTAAGGTATCAAATGATTGTTGTTCAACAACATATGATAATAATATTATTAAAAATTCAGTATATAATAAAATAACTGATCCTAATATAAATAATATAGTACAATCTAATTATAAACAACAAAAACAGTATACCAATAGTGAAATATCAATTAATAATAACACAACGGGTGTTATAGCTAGAAAAATTCCATTTAGTAATGTTATTTATGTGAATAGTACATGTAATAATATTAATAATAATAATAATAATAAAATTAGTGATACTGTTATTAAAGATATAAAATCAATAAATAAAATTGATATAAATAATAGCAATCAAAATATTACATGTACAGTTAGTACTAGTAATAATATTGAAAATAAGAGATCACAAACACCAGACTATATGAAAAATTATCCCGTTGTTGATACAACTGTATCTAGTTTAATTAAAGGAGAACCAGAATTAAAAATTGGTTAGTTTTAACAAAATAAAAATAATTATTATTATTTTTATTAATTTTTTTCTTTTTGTTTTTGTTTTTATTAAAAGTAAAATTAATGATAAATTATTTTTTTGGTATTTAATTTTTGGTGTATATTTTTACTTAGAATTTAATCAAAAATAAATATTTTTATTTCTAGTTTTTAATACTCAGTACTCGTTATCATTTTTTTTTCTGTACTTTTTTCTACTTAATAAGAGTAATATGAAAATTGGATATTTAAAATTTTTCTATGCAAATCAAAATCTATTACTAAATATAAAATATCTCAAAAATTTAATTAATTTTAATGGAATAATTTTGTATATAGAACTTTTCAATAATCACAAATTATAAAAAATTTATTAAATTTGTTTTTTTTTAATGATTTTAAATTAAAAATAAAATAAAAAATAATAAATAACTAGAAAAATTTGAAATTAAATACATAATTTAAATTTTGCTAATCTTCATGTAATTTCCCACTTATACCCATGGATCCTCCATACAAAATTTCCGTCATTGTATTGTAATAATGAGTATAAGCTTCGGTGAAGAATGGGTATTAGCCACTTTTTTTTAGTACATTTTTGTATTTAGACTAGACCTCAGGTAAAGAGCTAAAAATTTTGAATATTTTGGTCTGAAAAGCCGAAAAGAAAAAAGCCTTTGAAAATTTTTAGGCTTTGAATTATTATTCATATTTTACTCTATTTTTCTCTCTCTCTCTCTCGAGGCAATAAAAAATAAAATTTTTAAAAAACCGTAAAAACTTTAGCAATGTAAAGATAAATATCGTTTTGATGGAGCGTCGACGCTAAGCAACAATAAACCCCAAACAGAAAACCTTTGTATAGGCTCTGAAAAAAATTAGCCTTACTTTTGATCCTGATAACCTGATAAATATAATTGAAACTCTTTTCTTTCTTTTTTTTGGTTTTTATATTAGGTATTCAAGGAATCAAATATGTACTGCAACCTGTAGATCCTATTCCAAAATCTTGTATAAATGTCATTATCATTATATAAAATTGAGGGCATCAAAAGATTTTGGACAAACAACAAAATAACCATTCTAAGCTAATTTGCAATGCCTACCGTATCTGTAATCTGTATCTGTATTGGCTATATCTAAGCGAAGATATTCTTTAAAATTCAAAATAAAGAAATTTTGATAAAGTTGATTAGATGAGAGATCGTAAGCTCTTTAAAATATTTCATATAGTTTTTTTTTTTTTAATTGGTCTTAATATTTGTATTAAAAATGAGAAAACAACAACATAAATATGACTAGATTTGTCAGGAGATTGATAATAACCGTTATTTTAATTGTATAGAATAATAGATGTCATCGGAAAAGGATTAATCTTGAAATTTATTTTTCATCTGAAGAAATAAAAAAATTTACCGTTGTAATGTTTCTAGATATTAAAAATTAAAAATGACCTTAATCAATACTTGCCTGAAACTGATGGAAATAAGTAAAAAAAAAATCCATTATTAGCAATAAATTGGATGTTTTTCGCTAGCGAACAGTTTGCAAATGATTCAACAAATAGTCTAAAAATATAATGGAATGTTATATTGATATCATTCCAAAATCTATTTTAGCCATAGTTTACTACATAAAACTGTGATCCTTATGAGAGCGAAATTAAGACACATACTTTGTAGCAGACATACATATTTGCGCGAAATTAAACAACAAAAAACTATTCTCATGTGATTTATCGAAATTTGTCACTCAAATGTATGAACTTGTTAAGTGTCATGATCAAAAGTTCTTTGAAATTACTTTCAATGATGACAACAGCTAGTCTTGTGCGTCCAATATGCGATCATTCGTGTATCCATTTGTTGATTATTGTGTTCACTGTTATTAAACAACAATATCTATAAAAAAAACATTGTCGCATTAGTAACAGCATGTTATTGTGATCAACTTTTAAAGATAAAAATAATTATATTAGAAAATATAAAAAGTTCATATTTTACTTAAATAAAATATTTTTATTTTCCTTTAAAATTTTTTAAATATTTCTTTTTCATTTTATTTATTTTGATGTACAATGTTTACCTTTTATTTATTTAGTGTTTTCATAACTAAATTTCAACAAAATAAATATTTGACATTGAAAATATTGTTTTTGGTTTATTTTCTTAAATATTTTGTTTTGTTTTGCTTATTTTTCATGAGAAACAAGAAACTAAACATGAAAAATTTTCAAATTTATTTAATTTCAAATAAAATAATCGAAGAAAAAATAAAATTTTATATCTAAGATAATTAAATGAGTACCGTATTTAGAGTATATACTTTTATTTACTTATTTTCTTTTATTATTTAAATTATTTTGTGAATATATACATATATTCATTTGGTATCTATATAAAGTTTATATTTGTGTTGAAAAGTGCTCAAGGTTAGTTTAAATTGAAAAATTTATATTTCAACCAAAAATTTGTTAAATAAAAATTTAATTTATTTAATTATATAATTGTAAATTTTATATATTTAGGAGAATATGAAAAACGCATAGCCATTTTATATTTTAAACACGTACCCGCGCGCACACACACTTCAAATATATGTATATACTTATATATTTATAATTTTACGCATGAAATCCAAATGAGAAAGAAAAATCGAAAAAAAATTAAATTAAAAATTGTCCCAAAAACTTTATATGTCATAATTTATTCAAGAACAGACAAATAAGCGCCAATAATTTACACAAAAAAAATGAAAGAAAAAAAAATTATTTCAGCAAATGGTTTAACCTTGACCTCCAAGTTTTTGGCAGCTTGGTTCGTGCACGTCATAACTGCTAAATTTACCATTCAAATTTAATTTTAAAATGAATATATACATATTTGTGTGTGTGTGTGTGTATAAATGTATTAAAATTAATGCGAATTTTATATAGTATGTAAAATTTAAATTTGCAAATCATTACACAAAAAAATTGTTAATAAGGTTAGTTTTTTTTATTATTTTGTTTTGTTTTGTTTTGTTTTGTTATTTTGATTACAGGCTCTCTTCATACATTTAAATATATTGTATTTTTGCATAGTTCAATGTATATTTTACATACACATACATATATATAAAAGTGAAGCGTAGTTGTTTAGGGCTTAGTAATAAAATGATCTAAATGAAAATTACTATAAATTTGAGAAATGTTTTTTTCTCTTTTTTTTTAGGGATAAATAATTGCAAATATATCATTTTTAAGGGGTTTTTTTTCAAAAATTTACATTGAAGCTAAAATTCATATTATTATTTTTTTAGACTCAATAAAATTAACTTTATTTGGCAATTAATCGACGTTGCATCATTTTCATATTTAGAATAGAGAAATTATATTAGAAAGAATCAAACGATGCAATTTTTTTCAAAATATGTTAATAATAAATACGCAAATATTGTTCGTCCTGCTTATTATTCAGGTTAACAAAATTCTAAATCAATAATCATCTTTTCTATTTATATTTTACTCCCTCCTTTGGAACTCTAGCAGATTGAAATTGGTATTAAAAATGCTAAAATTTAAATTTAATTTAATTTTTTTGTGATAAGTGCGTCAATTAATTATAAATACAAATGAAAAAAGTTTCGTTTCATTTTAACTTGAACAAGTATATAAAACCACTTCCATAGGGATCACGATCTAATGTTTAAAAAATAAAGCCTTTTAGGCTTTATAAAACAATACCATCAAATTTATTTTAAATTTTTATTTTGTTTTTTTTTTTTTTGGATATTTGGGTGTCATTTTGTTATAATAAAACGAAACAACGTCCTGCAGGACATAAAGTGAACATTTTATTTTCAGTAAATAATTCATAAGATTTTATTTATTTTTAATAAACCTAAGAAATGTGTGAATAAAAATTAATGAAAATAAAACTAATGTAGGCGAGGCGGTAGAGGATTAAGTAGCAAATTTTGTTAAAACAAATTTGTAACTGATATTAAGGTGATATTCAATTATATTTTTGGATTGTTTACCACATTGTTTGCTGTAGTGTTCGCTTGCGAACAACCAACTGTCATTAGTCCTTGGGGGTTAGTTGTGGGGATTTGTGAAACTGAGTATTGTCACCTGAGTGGAAACAATATGATTTTCTTTGGCAGCTTTACTTTTTTTTACTAATAAAAATTATTATATTCCCTACTCTCATTTTATTTTGTTGACAGTTTGACAATTAATAATAATTAGAGGTATTATTTAAATATTAATTACTGATTTATTTTTTAAAAGAAAATTTCAAATGTATTTTTAAACTTTTTATTTAGCAACTGATCAGAAAAGAAAACTATAAAAATTGTCTGACATTTGGTATTAGTAAAATTTTATTTAATTAATTTATTAAATATAGTTTTTTAAGATATTTTAAATAATATTTTTCAAATTTTATACTTTTAGCAAATAATTCAAAGATTTCAAATCAAATAATTAAAAATAAGCTCTTTTGATATTTTTATTATTATATAGAAATGAGTTAGGTAATAGGACTAGAGATTTTTAACGAAAAAATCCGCCATTTTTTCATTATACAAATGACAAAAAATGATGTTAAGAAAAAAAAAACGGGAGTAAGATGTATTTTATATACATATACAATTTCATATATATTGGTACAATAAATTTTTGGAATGTGACATTTTAAAACGTTATTTCGAGAAAAACGCACTCTGAAAAATGTACAAGAAGTGGGGAGAAAACGTATTAAAAAAGATGCAATTTTTAACAGGTCCTTTACTTTTATCTTGAAATTATAACACAACATTCTTAAAATGATTTAGGGTTAGGAAATGCCTTATTAAAAAAATAATAAAATAAATTTGTGAAAAATGTTTACAAAAATATAAAATAAAACATTTTCAAAATTTATGATTCATTTGTTTTATATTGAAGAATGAAAAACTTCTTTTTTTTTCCTTTGATGCTAAAGTTAATTACTGTAAATTGGTGCCAATAACCTTTTAAGAAAAACAAAAAAATAAATAAAAACAAGATCATCAGTCGCTTATGCAGTTCATGAAAAGTGAAAACATTTTACAAATCCATGGAAAATATACAACAAGTGAAAGTTTTTTTAAACTAAAATACAATAACAACGACAAAAACAACAAGTTTTTTTTCTTTTCTTTTACTCTCACTTTTAAACTATAGTTAGTATCGGCCTCCTTTCATCTAAGGTGAATATTTATATGCACATACATACATACATATATATATATATATATATATACACATATATGTATATCTTATTTTAATATTTTGATTTAGAAAAAAGCTTATCATAATTTAAAAATCTATCTTAAAGAAATAACAATTCATTGAAATATTATTTGTTTTGTTACTGATAAAAACAAAAAAACAACAACTATAAAATATTTTATCTAATTTCCAGTTAAGAATTAAATTAAAATGAAAATAAGATACCTAAAATTTAAAAAGAAACTCAAAAACTGAGTTTTCCTTTTAAAGTAAAGAAAAACAAAACATAACAAAAATGACTTCTTCACTATATTATCTTTCAAGTTTTTTTTTACTTTCTCTATAGAAATGAGAATCAGTAGCAGTTTTGCAGCATCAGCAATAACTTTCGGTGAAAGTTATGTAATTTATTTTCATCTTCGTTTTAAATCTTTCTCCGTTCATTTTATGTTGGAATGTCGTTTAATGGCTACATAAATATATATATATACCTAACAAATGAGAGATTACTCTGCAATAAATGAATAATTTTTGGCTAAAGATAATAATAAAAAGAAAAACAATAACAACAACTGTTAATGTCATTGACATTAATTTTGGTTGTTTCATTTTGTGTTGTTTTTTCTTTTCTTTTTAACCAGTAGTAAAGTAAATTTGTATTTTTATTTAAAGTTTCATTTTAAAAATTTTCAAAATTTGATATATAAAAAAAAAACAAATTAAATTTGCTCTTGGCTATAAAAAGGCTAGACAAAATCTTAGATGCACAATACTTTCACTTTTATTATAATGAAAATAAATTAAAAACAAAACAAAAACCAACAACAAAAACTTTCATTTTTTAAATTAAATTTAATTTTATAACTATAACATATTATTTTTATAAATAAATAAATTTATTTATAAACAATTTCCTTATTTTACAGAATTTGATGGTACTACCGTTCTATGTCGGGTGTGTGGTGATAAAGCTTCCGGTTTTCATTACGGTGTCCATTCATGCGAGGGCTGCAAGGTATGTGTTTTTTTTCGTTATTGTTATTGGTATTCTTTTAATATTTGATTCCTTTTTTTTATGACTTGTGAATAAATTTAAGTATTAATATTACTAAAATGGATTGACATAGAATTTTTATTCTGTATAACTTAGGTGTATATACAATTTAAGATAATATGAATGTCAAATGTTTTTTTTCTGAAGAAAGGAAATTCCTTAAAATATCCTTAACGAAAAAGACGACAATTCTGCTTCAAAAAATTGGAAACAGTTGGAAAACGCGGCGACAGAAAAAAAACACTTCGGTATGTAATAATTTTTAAAGCATCTTTGCTTCTCTCGGCCATAGAAACCTATTTAAGATTAATCAAAAATAAAATAAGCAAAATTTTTGTTTTCCTTTTTCTGTTTTTGTAGATATGTGACCAGATTGAAATGTTAGAATTAAATTTTTCTTTTTTTTTTAGTATAAATATTAACGGCTTAGAAATTTCATCACATCTTAATGATTATTAAAAATCATTCATACTCATTTTTTGTCCTTTATATATTTTAAAAACTAATTGGGATATATTTTTCAAGTGTGTGAGTGTTAGCCACATCGAAATCGTTTAAATTAATTGCCCTCAACTAGTAGGAATTCATCATTAGTAAAAGAAAATGAAATTTTACATCATAATTACTATTCTTTAATGGGAAACATAAATAAATTCTGTTCTTAAATATAGCAAAAAAAAAAAAAAAAAAAAAAATTCGTCATTCTGGGGTTTTTTTGTTTGTATAATTGAGTACATTTTTGACTGCTGCTGGACTCTTAGAACATAATCCTGCATGAATTCATATACGAAATAACTAAAACTTTTTAATAGACGTGAAATTATGATAACGCCTGACATCATGCAGCAAGCAAAAAATATCGTTTTCAACATGGATATAAGAATGTATCCGAGCCGAAACAAGTCTCTCATTTAAGCTTATTGCAAAGTAGGGCCTCCTTTCAATGTCTTGATTCCCGATTCAGTACCAAGACGTAAAAAGGAGGTTACCGAAAGTTTGCATTTTTGAGGTTAAAGAGAATGAAGAGAATCAAAGTATAAAAAACAAAATAACAAAATATAACAAAGCTTGCCAAATTTAAAATTAAAGGATTAATCGTCTTTTGGGCCTCTTTAATCTCCTAATACGTGAAAAAGTTTGCATTTAGGAGGTTGAAGAGGATAAAAGGAGATTCAAAATATACCAAAGTTTACATTTTTAGAGATTAAGGGGTTATGTTATATACACTTAGAAGCCTCTAAAACAGGGGTTTTTCGAGAATTTTTCCTGAGAAGACCTTTAGATTTATTAATGCAAAAATTAATACACATATTATAGTAACTCTTAACTGTATTTTAACATTTTTAATATGTAAAAATAATAATATTGAAAGCTGCTATAGCTGGAGCTGTACTCAAGAAAGACGTCTTGCGGTAACCACCATATCTCTGGATAGGATCATCTAAATTTAAAAAACCAAATAAATTTCATTAAAGTAATGTATAATCTAGGAATTATTCGTATAAGAATAAGCAACTTTTTTTACAAAATGGCGGCTTCTCAAACAAAAAAATTAATTTTTGACAAAAAATTTAACCTTAAACTGTTTTTAAAAAGAAAGAATATTTATTGTTCAGAAAAAATCTACGATTAATAATTAAAAAATATACTTAAGAAGCTTGTGTTAAAATTTGAAGCTGATCAGTTCAGCCGTTTCCGAGAAATCTTGGTCACCGGCTTTGAAAACACATTTTGAGAAAAACGCGTTTAAAGTTTCAAAAGTAGTTCTAATCGCTCCGACACGTCGTCTTTACAAAAATGTATGTAACTTCAAGAATTAAGTCGGATCAAGTTGAAATTTTCTCTGTGTGTACTTAAATTTTTTTTTGAAAATTCTAAGTGTATTAATAACCCCTTAAAGAGGATGAAGGAAGATTTAGAATTTTGACTCGGATACTTCCTTCCACATTCTCCTGATTTATTAGATATCCAACCTTTCTTTTACCATTTATATCGTTTCATATAATATTTTTCGTTGTTATTGTAATAAATCATATATAAAAACTACTCTTCAACAATTTTTTATCTCTTCTAATTTTAAATCTGTAGAATTTTTGTAAAATCTGGGATATTTTTATTTCCTGATATATGTGGGGATTTCCTTAAAAACTCTACAATTTTTAATGGTCTTCCTACAATTATTCACATAGCAATACTTATTTTAAATTTGTTTGGATTTTTTTTATTATTTATTATTTCATATCACATCAATTCAATTATTTAACTTAAACTTCATGTATGACATTGACTTTCAATTTATTTTATCATTTTTCTACATTTGTAGGCTTTAAATAAACAAAAAAAAAACATATATACATATGTAAATAAATAAGTTAATCCACAAAAAGCTTTTGTTAGAATTTTCTACATATACATATGTTAAATTATAAGTGGATTTAATTTATTTAAATATCTTATAGTATGTCATATTATATGTTTAGAATATCTTTTATATCTAAGTGACTAATAATAATAATAAAAAACAAATAAAACACAAAAACTTAAAGAAAAAGATGCGTAAAAAAAATTACTACATAAACCGAATGGACTAACATTGTTTTAGTTGTTGTATATGTTTTTCTTCGTTTTTATTGTGTCTCTTTTCTAAAAAATGTGTGTTATGTGTGCTAGATATTACCTTTTTTTCTATTCTTTTGTAATTTTTAAAACACAAAACAAAACGAAAAAAAAAATAATAATAATAACACTAATACATACTAAGCATTTTGTTCCTACTTATATTTTGGCATAGCCATTTTAAGAGTCTGTTGCAAAAAACAAAAGATATATATATATATATATATACATATATAAATAGATGTGATGGACAACAGACAGTTTTTGAAGTTCAAGTTCATTTAAAATTTGCCAAAAAATTTCAAGGTAACCTGAATGTCACACACGCATCATTTCACTTCAATGGATACGCGTCATTTTTGTTAATATGATTTTTGGGTTTTTAATTTGTTTTTCTTCTTGAAATCGTTTCTTTTTTTTTAAGTTTTTTCTGGTTCTATTTTTTTTTTTTAATTTCCCTTTCCCAACCCTCCTTTAGTCGAATGATACACGTGTAAATTGCGTAAATGCAAAAAAAGGGAGCGTTAATTTTTTTAATTAAAATAATTTCTACGTAATTTACAATTTTGTTTTTTCTTTTTAAAGTTTTTTTTACATAGAAAAATAAATTTAAATAATAATTTTTGTAGCTGAAAATTGTTTACATTTTTATTTTTTGTTAATGGGCCACTAGGCTTTTGGGCTATAGTCAAACAAAAAAAAAAAAGATTTATATGTATGTATGTGTAGCTCGTCTTTGCGTAATTTTGTAAACAACTGTTTGAATTTTAGTATTTTAAAAGAACTAAGAAACAAAAACCACAAAAACTGAGTTAATTGGTTCTAAAAAATTTCATTTAACAAATTAATTATTCATTTAAAATAGTAAGTTTTTGTTCTGTTTTTTAAATAGGAAATTTTTTATAAATGATCTTACTTTGATTATCTTTCTATGAAATTATTCTAACATGAAAATTTTCCATAAATTCACTACAAGTGTTTTAGTATTTTCATAAATAATTCATAAAAACTCTTTTGAATTATTTCAAACATTTTCAATTGAGTTGAATATTAAAATGAACAGACAAAAATTCAATTTAATTTATTTATTTTTGAATAATTTAATTAAAAATATATTAAAAATCAAAATCTATAGAATTTTAATCAGACATTTCAGTTATTAACACCTTTTGTCGTACTTTAATGAATATGACAAGTTGTAATGAAGATATTGTCTCAAACATCAATATAACAAGTCAGGATCATCAAACAGATATTTATGCCAAACGCAAACATAACAAATCAAAATGCCCAGAATAATTTCTGTTTGTTTTATTAGTTTTTATCATGATTTAATATTAGTTCCTCTCAGTACTTGACAGGATGCTGTTTCAGACTTATTGTTTGTTTTATGCTCTTTGACGACTAAAAGATTAATTTAAAATTTTTCTGGATTTGTTTTTACTCTCTAGAAACTTTGAATGAAAAAAAAAAGTATCTGTCATTGAAAAATACAAACATAAAATGATTTGTAAGGGAGGGGGGGTAGTGTTCAGAAATCATATCCAGAACTTTAGATATAGACAAATATCTATATTGTCTTGAAAGGATATTCCTGTATAGTTATGCTTTTTCTTTCTTATGCAACTAAAGCCTTAGTAGTCCTTATGGAAATGACTTTAAGCTATATTTGCTTGTCCTCCAAGTGACAAACGACTTATATCATATGTAGGGGATTGATTGCTAATTTTTTCATGTGCATCTTATCGATAAATCACATAATTGAAAATAATGTGAAGTCATTGCCATAAGGACCACGGTCTAAGAATAATGCTTAGGATAGTTTTAATATCTGGACTACATTTTTCTATTTTTATCTTGATTAAAAATAGATAATTAATAGAATTCCATAATAAAATCAGATGCAATTTTACCAGATGAAATTATTGTCTAATAAAAAGTCCTTAATATTATTTGTAGAAAAGGGTTCGAGTTGATAAAGTATCCAGATACAATTTTACCAGATAAAAGTATTTCTTTTAAAAATTTGTAAATATTATCATTAAAAGTATAGTCCGTAACTTATAAACTATCCAGATAAAATTATTTGCAATTAAAGAAAATTATCCAGATACAATTTTACTAGATAAAATTAATTTTAGTTAAAAATTCAACCATATTACCTCCAGCAAAGTTGCCGTACACTTCTGTTTTTCTTTTTTGCAATTGTTTTTCATTCTTTTCTTTTCTCTTTGTTTGCTTTTAACTGTCTCTTAACAAGAGAAGAAGGAAAATAGCCACTTTTCCATATAAAAAAGAATCCCATATTAAATTATATTCTAGGGCAGCTTACACTAATACAAATAACTTTTTTGACAGTACTAAACATTTACACATACTTCAGTGCTAAGGATTCAGTGTTGCTTTGCGTGTTGAGTAACTTGTTGCATTACAAATGGACATTTTTGCTTAAAATCAAACAGAATAAACTCCTTTACATTCTTGTATTCATAAAAGGAAATAAATTACATATCACAACTGTCAAATTTAATGGAATTTTATTTATAAATGTCATTATCCACTCGTCAGATTTTATCCAAACAAATTTTGTTTGATTTTCTGCAAGAAATTGTTAATCTGACAATAATTAGACACCAATCTAGTCTATATATCAATTTACGAGTAGTGAAAACTTGTGGACTCATTAGTATTAGTGATAATCTCATGCCTACAGATTAGGTGAAAAATTCCTATGGAATAGTTGTAAATGTGAGAAATACTCGTGTGCCAGCCCTAACAATGATTGCTTAAAAATAGCAAAAGAATAAATTAGAAAATGTATAAATATATAAGAGATTAGTGACATCTCTTAGAAAAAGTACATTACTAATCGCCATAACTAATAATATTGAATTTTTTATCATATTAAATAATAAATTAATTGCATGAATAATTTGGACGTATTATAAAGAAATTTAAAATAATTTTTAAGTCAACATTTTTCTAATTTATTTATTTATTTATTTTTTTTATAAATTTGTTTAAATACTAATACAGAAAAACACAAATTTTTGCCTGTTAAGTATTTACAACTAGCATAATTTTAGATTTTGTTTTTTTGATTTATTTAAAAGTTTTAGTTAAAAAACAATTCAATTCCATTTTTTTTATTGTATTAGTTATTCTAATACTATCTTTTTTTTATTATTTTAATAATTATTAAAGAAAATGATTTATTTAGAAATAATTAAAAAAAGTTCGTTTTATATATTTAATAATAAAACTGTGTTTAATTTTTAATTATAAAAAGGAAGTTAAAGGTAAGTTTAGTTCGAATTAAAATGGCGATACTATTTATCCCTGTGTTCCAAGCATAATCTAAGAGTAAAAATAAATTTTACTTATTTTTCTATATTGATTGTTTTATAATAATGTCAGTCAGATGTCAACTTTTGAAGTTAGGGTATCCTATCCATCCATCACTCCTTTCAACAAATATTTACTGCCTAAAATGGATTTGTTAACTTCAGTCAATTCAAAATGTTTGTGGTATAAAAAAGGGCATTCCCAAGGACTAATATTTGGACTAATTTTCATATTCGGAAATTTTTAAGGGATATTAATGTAAATTTTTAAAGCTAAATAATATTTCCTGGCCGGATAGTTAAATAGTGCTTAGACACAAAATCTATTGAAATAACATAAAAATGAAACTAAAAAAATACACAAAAATTATAAATTTTGTATAATAAATTAAAGAAGTATAAATTTTTGATAAATAAATATAAAAGGATCTTTCATGTTGGTGTCGTGTAATAAAATCGCTAATCATTTAAGATTATAAAAGAAGTATTATCTTTAGTGTAAAAGGGACTATGATCTGAATCACATAGAAGTACAAGCGATCATAACGGTTAATTTCTCTAAAAACGTAAATGAATAACGATGCTTATACATGCGCACAACTTTACACATTTTTACATGCAAACATAGAAAAATATAGATGTTTATCCGGGACTCTTTGACAATTTAAATTGTCATCACAGTGCATGGCATGCATAAATTTATATTGACCGTTGACAATTTAGTTTCTACATGTCATGCAAACAGTGATTTTTTTTAATTTGCTGGCACTGATCTCCATCTGATTTTTAGTGAAGAGAATTTTCTTTACTAATACATTGAAATAATTTTGTTTTCAGCAATAAAAAATGGTCCAAAACACCCACTTGCATTAGAAAATTATTTTACGGGTTGCATTAGCCTGAGTGTGAAACAGTTTTTTTTTGTTTTGTTCCTATGAGACTATGTGTGATTGTATCTAATATATGGAAAAATAAAGATTCAAATGTAGATTGGCTACATATGTGACAAAAACAAAAAAGATAATGAAAATTAAAAACGGAAAAAAAAGAAAATTTTTGTTATTTTGTTTAGCTAAAATTTCATTGGTATTAAAATTTGAAGAAAAATTCCGATGCATATAAAAACAAAAAATTTCTGGCTTTTACCACTACAGGGAGGGGAAGGTAATTTTTTGACAGTAAACTATCTTAATCATTTTAATGTATTTTTTTTTGATTACCATTTGTCCTTCTGATCCACTCTCCACTGTCTTTAACTATTTTTCATTCATTATTTTCCAATATTTTTAATCATAGTCTAAATATATTGAAATTTGAGAATATGTTTCTTTTTTCCGCAAAAATTACAAGTTAAGTAGCTAAATGGTAACTACTTTTTATGTATAACATGTATCAGTATACATGTCATGACAAAAATGTTGTCACTTGTTGTCAATGACGCATATACACGTGAAACACCTATGAAAAAACCAAATATTGTTTTAAAAACATGACCATGCGGCTACATTCCAAAAAAAAATAGAAACAGATTTTTAAACTTTATTAATTAATTAAATAATTTTGTTCTTGTGGTTGTTTTTTTTTTTTTTTGATATTCTATCACACTAAAAACTATTAAAATAGTCTTTAATAAAATTATTTTATTGAATAGAATGATTGTTGTTTTATTTTATTTTTAATAAATTTAAAAATTATTATACTCTAATTTGAAAACAATTTTTAATACCTATAATTTAAATAATAAAGAAAATTTCTATAAAAATTTTCATTTTGAAGTTTTGATTATAAACTTTCACTAATTTAACTAGTTATATGCCCTTTATTAAAAATTCCACATATAAAAACGAAAATAATAACAAAAGAAAAAATTAAAACACCTCCACAATAACTTTCCAGTAAAATTTCACAATATATATATATATATATATTTAAACTAAATTGCATCCGAAGCATAAAAGATCTTTCCATTTAAGTAGGGCCATAATATAATATAAGTAAAGGCCGTTGTACCCAACATTTAAGGTTAATGACATTTAAAAATTCAGTCAACTAGTCATCTTTTCTATATAGCTATAAAATACATCTCTAATACAAACTTATTAAAAACAGATACACTTTCTTATGCACCTTAATAACAAGAAGAAGAATAAAGGTAAAGATAATAATAATAACAAAAACAAAAAGTTTAAATAAATATCATTTTCTTACTTCTTTGTATTTGTTTCCTTAATTTTCAAAAAAAAAATACAAAAATTAAAGGCCATTATAAAAAGAAAATAACAACAAAAACAACTAAATAACATGAAAATTCGTTCAAGTGCAATCTATCGGGCCATCAACCTTCCAACAATGCTTTACCTCTCCTCTACTTACAGCTTCTCAACTATGGATATGATGGCGATGACCTCAACCAGTAATCCTGTCTTTAGATATATATATATATATTTTTATCTTTTCCCTTCATATTGATTTCGTCATTGTTTTTCCAAAAACGAAAAAAAAGAAAACGAAATGAAAAAACCTCACAAAAATCAGAGAGAAAATAGCGTCATTAGTCTTCATTGCCTCTTAACTGTAAATTATATTCTTGACTTGACTTTTGGTTAGTGGATGGGAAAAAAAAGAAAAAATCAAAATGCAAAACTACTAAAAACAACAACAAATAAATTTGTTGTATATAAAATGGAAATACTAATGCAAAATTTATATACACTTAACTGCACTTGAAAATTTTACTAAGCATCTCTTCCATTCTCTTAAATTTATATAAATTAGAAATATATTTTCATTTTGTAGTTTTTTTTTATTTTTAAAATGTCTGCCAATTTATTAATTTTCAAAGGAAGTTAGGATTTTGTATCTAAATTATTTTTGTGAATTATTAAAGGTAAAAATATATTGGAGAAATTTTATCTATTTACCCATGTACCTATATAAATATTTTATTAGTATTAGTATAAATATATATATATATATATACATAATTAATAATGAAACCTATAGTAAAATGAAACAAAGTTTGGTTCATTGACCCATTTGTTATTGATTTCTTTTTTTTCAGTTTTAGTTACTTTTTTAGACTTGCATATATCTGAAATTAAATATAACAACAACAATCAAAGCAATTTAGAGAAGGCTACCTACCTACCTAGCTACCTATCTACCTACCTAACAAAACATAAAAAACATAACAAAAAAATAAAAAACTAAACTAACCTTCTTGTCGTTTTTTTTTGTTTTTGATTGCTTTCGGCGGCTTTATTCCACTCTAATGTGCATTCTTTGGTATTTTTCATGCTGTTACTTTTATATTTTGTTTTTGTTTTTTTCTTTATTTCTTTGATGGTGCATTAGAATACGACGTTCCAAGAGGTAATTCACCCCAAAAGTCATTAGAAGTACATTCATGATGGAACATATGAAGATTATTGAACCCACTTTTTAATGGTGTGCACTTGGCTCACAATAATGACATTGAGTTAATGCAATTTATAGTTTTGTTGACCCGCTAATATATACCCATCTTATACATATATATATATATAGTATTTCAGTATATATATATATATATTGCTGATGCTTGGTGTACTTATTTTTCTTTTTTGTTGATTTTTATTTTAAACATGAACTAATTAAGTCAAGTCTTTGAACTGATAAAAATTTTACCGTGTTTTAACCAAAATAAAAAATATAAAATATAAAATATAAAAGTTGTTTTTGTTGTCACGATATATGTATATATATTATATATATATATATATATATATATATTTTTTTTTATTTTCTAACGTCCAAAAGTATTTGAATATAACCGCGTTTAAAGTTTTAAATGCTGAAAATTTTACAAGAAATTGGAATACAATATTTTAAAAAATGTTTTACAATAAAAAAATTGCAATCTTTGATAGGTCTTTTAGTTTTTGATACACTCTACAACATAATATTTGGATTTCAACAAAATCAAAAAGTGTGATTTTGAAATCCTTAAACCCAATAGGAGAAGTAGATTTATTTCATTAATGATAGGAAGCTACTTTTTAGTGATAACGTTTACTTTTTGGGGGAAAACATCAATCAATTTTTTTTAAGAAATAGCCGTTAAAGTTACTATCTGGGCGAATTTCTTTATGAAAATATAACTCAAAAGTAAATGTTTCACTAGCCGAAACTTTTAAATATGATTTATGTATGAATTCATGGATAAGAGACTCAGTGATGTGTAATTTTCCTCTTGGGTTTTCTTTTAAAATATTAAAAATTTTAGTTTAGTTGATATCAATCTAAATGTATTTGAGTATATTGTAAAATTTTCAATATTTTATTAGAAAAGGAATAAATTCCTCAGAAAATTCTTTATTTGATGTCAAATAGAACAATTTTTTTAACACATTTCTAGACAAATATATGAAAAATTCTTATTTCTAGCCCGAACAAGGTATATCAAAGACATGAAAGTCCCACTGCTGCAGGGATTCAAGCAATCAGAGTGCTTCAAATCCAAAAAAAACCAAAAAGATCGTTGAACTAGAAAATATTTCCCATCTCATCCATCCACAAAATTGTGGATTTTAGAGGAAAAATTTTTTTGAAATTTTGCTAACAATTTGACAGTTTTTGGCTAAACTATATTTTTTATCAAATCATAAAACTGGAAGAACATTCGTATAGAAAAACAAGAATCAAAATTGATCGAATGATTTGTTATTGAGTTACAGCAGCAGCAAAGTTTTTGTGAAAAACGCCTTTAACGACAAATAACTTCCCTTTCCTAACAGAAGGGCAGCTGCGCTTTAGAAGGATGTAACTCAAAAATTATTTGAGATTGTTTTCACATGAAATTTCAATATGTTACTTTTAAAGGTACAAATTATGGAAAAATGCAAAAAAAAAAACAAAATTTTCTCACTAGTGCTCCTTCACTCGCAAAAAATTGGAATAATGTACGAACGGAAATTTATTATTACTTAAAATATTTGGCTATTTTTTTATATGGCGTTTTTTTGGTAAATAATCTCGTTTTAATTTCCTTAACCAGTTAAGCGCGTTTGTTGTGTTGTGTATACACGTCAAACCAAATCTCTATTGCGTTCAACGTGTTTACTTGTCGTCGTTACCATTGACTATTTTGATTATTATTTTGACAGTTTTTATGTTTATAATAACAATAATTTTTGCATAAAATAAATTGTTAAGATTCTCTTTAAATAAAAATGTAATTGTTCGTTTTTTCATAAAATTTGTAATAGGACCATTTTGCCCTGCATTCGTCGTGTATACACGTCATCGCTTGATTTTAATTCCGAACACTGTGGTGGGGCTTCTAAAATTTTATTCGACAGTTAACTGGTTAAAACTCGGAGAATTTACTTTAATAAGAACAGTAAAATTCGTAAATGAAAAATTTATGAAATTATATTTTGTTACACATCACCTCTAAAGTGTTCAGCTGTTATATCCCTTATAAGCGTAACAAAAGCTTAAGGTAATAAAAGTTTTTTTTTTTTACTTGATAACAGTTATTCAAATTTCTATAAAATTTCGTGTTAAATAATAAGAAAAACAAAATTTATATTATTTAATGAGCACGAGGTTTAGTTTTTTTTTCACGATTTTTAAAAATTTCAAATTAATAATTTTTTTGTAAAAATAAAAAGAAATGATCCTCGAAAAATATTTAAAAATATTATCAATTTTACCATATATTAAAACGATATTCATATTTTTATAATGAAAATCTTGTGGAACGTTAGCTAAAAAATTATTAAACGTTTTTTTGGTAGGAACCACTTCTCTTGGTTTTTTTTTACATACATTGTAAAACCATTATATCCTATGAACTTATGAGGACAAAAGATTTCTAATCAAAAAAATAAATAAATAAAAAGAAAAGGAAGCAGCACAAAATTTTAGTTTTCTTAAAATTCATTTTGAAAAAAAAAACTAACAATATTCTAAACCAATGTAATCAGACACTATAAAAAAGGATTATGTTCACATAATACTAAAGACCTCAATATAAATTTAAGGACCTTAGGTCTGATTTTAGTGTGAACTAGTTTTTTTGTTTGGTTTTCATTTTCATTTTAGTTTTTTATACTGTGTGTGCCGTGTACTATAAATTATTGAAGAATTAGGTTACAATATTTCACTAAAGAGTTTTTTTTAAGAATGAAAAACAAAAAAAAAATCTTTTTTTTGTTAGGTCTAGCCAAAAAGAACAAAAAACGAAAAATTGTTGTCTTCGATTTGGTACGAATTTCCGCTGAAAAATCCCTTTCACTTTTTTCATAGAGAAAACAATTTTAGTAGTTGTTTTTTTGGTACTTACATAAATATCTTATTGTTGTTGTTGTTGTTGTTTATGTTAGCATTTCTTTTTATGTATTTTAATTTTTGTTGTTGCCTTTAATTGCAAATTGCAATCTGCCTCCGTTTCTTTTAGCATCTTACAAGCAGACTTGGTAAACTTTTGTAAAAATTTTCAGACGTTAAGAAAACAAAAAAAACGGAAAAATGTATTTAAAGAATTTTCCCATCCTTTTAGAATTTCTTACAGTTCAAATTACTGCTTGTGATTTTAATAAAAAACAATTTTATATATAAATATTTTTCTGTCGCAAATGGTTTAGTTGAAACAAATTTTTTTATTTTGATTTTTATTTAAATAACATTTGTAAAAGAATTTGTTTTAAAATTTTACATACATTTTTTATATTTATTAAAACTAAATATAAAACGGGAAAAAATGATTGAAATTTAGACATTACTATTACTAAGGATTTTAATGCTATTTTGGTTATTAATACTAAAACAATTTTCTTTTGGTTTTTTTCTCTCTTTTTATAAAAAACAGCAATTATGAAAAGATGATTTAAATTTGCTTTTTATTTAGAATTAGAAAAAACATATTTCAAAAGAAAACTCAAACATTTAAAAGCAAAAAATCTTACATCAAAAATTTTTTTTTATGAATAAAAAAATTTGTTAAAAAATATACACAAAATTTTAGTAAAAGATTAATTTTGTCTAATAAGTTAAATTTTCAATTGAAATTAATTCCCAACGTTGTCTGATTATTTTTATTTTTTTAATTTATAAATTCTTGGTTCTTAAGTGTAAGTGAAAACTAGGATTTTCGGCGGAAATTTCTGCCATTTTATAAATGGAAAACCTCCTTAATGTAGAAAACAATTTGAAACACTCAACATAGGAAACTTATTATGTAGAAATTGTGTACCAAGTTTTAAGTTAATGGGTAATATAGTTTTTAAATGGCAGTGAACACTGACTTTGAAAAAGTGGTTTTGATCAAAACGCGTTTAAAAATTTTGAAAGTTTGAAAAAAATGAATAAATGAGTAAAGTAGAGGAGACTAATATGTCAATAACTTTGAGGGTTTTGCTCTGATCGACTTCAAACTTTCGGATTATATTCTTGAAATATTTTTAATTATAAGGATACAAAATCAATTTTTCCAAAGTTCAAAAATCCAGTTTCAAGAGAAAATTCAGTTAAAAATTGTTGCACCAGGCCCACAATGCAATTGGAGAAATATTCCAAAGTTTTATTTTTGAGAGTTTTGTTCTATTTGACTTGACATTTCTGAAGAATATATTATTAAACAAAAAAGATATTAACCAGTTAACTGTGTTTGACGTGTATATACGTAAAGGAAAAGTGAGAAAATTTTTTGTTTTGCATAAAAAGTATTCGCCATTTTCTATTTGAGTTGTAATTTTTGTAGAAAAAAGAAAAATATTCTCAAATTTCTATGATTTGAGACTATGCCGGAATAAAATAAAAATATTGAAAAATAATGAATGAAAAATATGAAATTAAAAATATGAGACACGTCATCGTTCGATTTTCCCGACACATATGTGTGCATACTTTAGAAACGGCGCGGCATAATTAACTGGTTAAAATAATTGATGAACTAGAATCCATCACTTTTTTTAAGCTACGTGAAAATAACAGTAGTCCTATTTGAAATATTCTTAATCCAAAAAGAAAAACAAAAATCAAAATAATACTAGAAAAAATATTTTTATTTACTTATCATTTAAATATTGATTAAATTTCGTTTCAAATCTTTAAAAAGAAATAATTAATATTTTTATCAAAATTTTATTAATAAATAAAAATTTCTGTATATAAAAAAAGTCCATTTCTGATTTAATAAAAGAAAAATAAAAACTTAAATTCTTTATTTATTTTATTGCTAATTTAAATATGAGCTTCCTAAATTTATTTCTAATGAGTACCTTAACATTAGGAATGGAACTTTTACAATATTTTTCATTATATTCCATTACATTTTTCTCATATAAATAATTATTTCATTTTGTATGTGACCAAGCTACAAGAGCTTAACCTCATAAATGAATCTGGATTGCAGTAAAACGAGTGTATTTTTCAGTTCATTGCACCAAGTAATTTAGGTCATCAACCTTGCATTTAGGTTATAAGACTGAAATGATCCGCACACAAACACATTCACCATATCTTATACCATTTGTAAAATATTCAATATAAAGCCTAAAACTAGGCAATTAGGTTTATAAACTCATAAAAACTCACTTTCATATAAAACTTTTTGGCAAGAAAAATGACTTGATGTTTGACAAGTCGACAAACAGATTTGACAAGTTGAAGCTTTTTGTATTTTTCTAAAAGCCTATATGCTATGCAAAAGTTCAATTTGCGAGATTTTAATGACATCGAAAAAGCGTTTTTATGGTTGTTTTTCTTTTCAAATTATTTTAATAAATCTACATTTTATATGCAATATATTGTAACTTTAACTCTTTGTTTAAAAAAAATCCATTTTGTGCAATTGCACTTGAAAAGGATTTTAATCGAATTTATGTATAAAATGAACATTACAAACCAAAAAGCTCACCATAATATTTCAAAAGTTACAAGGCTACCAAAAATAAATAAGAGATGGAGCTGTTTCATTTCTTGTTTCAAAAGTTTGCAAAACTTCCAAAAGTAAATAAGAGATGGAGCAGAAAAGCTTTTCAAAAAAGCTTTTATTTATATACAATGACGTACAAATGAATTTCACGCTGAAATATCCCCATATGAGGGGGAACTTTAGCGTGAGTTTATGACGTCATAAAAGTTACCCGCTGAGATATACGCACTAAGTGGGTGCCCACCTTAAAAAGCATAACCAGATTTTAATTTTATATATTTAATAATATATATTTAATGTTTTTTAGATAAAAAAAATAGGTTAGTATTGCAGACAAGTTTTAGATTCAGTTCAATTCATTTTTATTGCAAAATTTTTAAGTTAGAGTTTAGCAGCACTCAAATTGCAAAATAAGAAATTATATGCTTTGTAAGAAGAAGAGGATATATAAATCTTAAAAACTAATTAAATGTATTTACCGTTTGATAAGAATGATATTACATACTGAAAATTTTGTTAATATCCTAAACTAGTTATAGAGTTAAGTTTGGAATTAAGTTTTTGGCTTATGCGATACTTGTATACATCTAAAATTTACAGGAGTTGTTTTATTAATAAGATTTTCTTGAATGCGTAAAACAGTTCTCTACAAGAAGTCCTCTTTGAAACATGAAGACATAAAAACTTTAACTAACATTTAGTTGTTTGAGAATTCTTTTAACTTACTCTGAATATCTGGACTATTTAATCCTTCCATTATTTGCCTGCTATAATAAATATAATCAAATTAAAATTTTCTAAATGCTTCAAGTTATTTCTAAAAAATGGTTAGGTTAGCCATGGTAACTACAATTTTGCGTAGGTGGCTATGAGTCATGGACAATTTAATAGATATAGGCCTTATTTTAACATTAGAATGTCATTGCCGGGCTGTGCTTAATATATATATCAAAGTGATTAAATGCAGGTATTACCTGTAAAAGGTAGCATGTAAGAATCAATGGCTAACTGAGTTTTACGAAAGAGTTTGATGAAAAATCTCTTTGTTTATTCTATTGAAATTATTATTTAAACCTTTTTAAATTTCTCTAGATATTTTATGTAAATTTTTTTTAAGAGGGACACTAAACAGATTTAGACATGATGTCAAATTTATCAAACGCACGCAAAAAATGATAACAGAGTTAAAAAATATCGCTTGTGTTTTTTATCTGCGACGTTTTCAATTTTCCTTCTTATCACTCATTAATAGTTATAAATTTTACTATTGTAAATTTTAAAATAACAAAAAATAATAATAATAATAATAATAATAATAATAATAACAAAATCAATCACCAAGGAAGCCGAAACAAAAAAAAATGCTCTTCTTCGATATAATAAGATAAAGAACGTTTAGTTTAATTGGTTCTAGTAGACATTCAATTGATTAATAAATCCTGTTATGAAAAACAATCGATCCTTACATCCGAAGTCAACATTTTTTAAAATGTAATTAAGAAAAAAAAACAACCGGACTCTAGCCTGGGTAAAATGATTCGTCAAATCCGTGAAAATCCTTGAATATTTTTTTAATAAAAATGTCAGTTAACAATAACAAAAAGAATAAAAAATTATTAACAAATAAAAATCTGCTTATTTTTCTAACAAAATTAAAAAAAAGAAAAATAAACAATTTTACAGCAAATTGAAACAAAAAAGTTAAATGAACCCAAGTTATATATATATATATATATGTATGTGTGTTTTATCCATAATAATATTAACCTAATTTAATTTCGGTCAGAAAATTCAAAATAATAATCAAAATAAAAATAACAACAACAACAACAAAAAATTCAGTTTAATCGTTTTTTTTAAAGTAAAGAGTTCAATGCACAATTTTGTTTGCTGTTTTAATTAGCGATCAAAGTTGATTCAGAATAAAAATGCAATACAAAATTAACAACAACAACAATAACAATTATTAATTCTTTTGTTTTTCCATATGACTTATAAATATTTATTTGAGGGTCAAGAACCGTAATTTATGCAGGTAATAAAGGTACAATGACACATTACGTATTAGCAAGGTATATAATTCCGTAAGTTTTATATACAGCGAATGTGTACAGTTAATTATATTACACAAGGATAATATATATATATATATATGTCGTTTTTGTTGTTGTAACTAAATTAGTTAGCATATTGAATTTATTAGAATATTTTAATATCGATTCAATAGAAGAAGAAAAATAGAAAAAGTCTCATCATTTTTAAGAAAAATGTCGATAACAAAAAATAAGACTTATTAACAAAAACGGCTAGAAGCAATTATTATGCAATAAATGCGCGCAAATATCTATGAATTTCCGTCATATATATATATGTATATATTAAATGCACATCACGAATATTTGTGAGATGGCGGGTAATACTCAGAGAGAACAGTTGTGCGTTCTAGAAAGATCAATGAACGTATATATATATCCTTAAAAATTTTCTATGTTAAAACTAATGACCTGTTTTTTTGTTCCTGTTTTTTTTTATTGTTGTTGTATGTACATATGTGCCTCTTTATTTTTGTAGATTTATCCTTACTTAAACTAATTATATATAAATTGAATTTGTATTTTCTTATAACAAATTATATTCATGTAATTTGTTGTTGTTATTGTTTTTGCTTTTTATTTAATATTCTTAATAATATTTCTAATATAATAGAAAAAATGGAATTCAAATATCAAAGAGAAATCTTATATTCTATATTATAAAAAAGAAACATATAAAAAGAGGAATATTTTTCAAATATTATGTCTGACGTCATTGTTTCTTTTTTTTTTTAATGAAAAAAATTCCTATATTAATAATTTTAAATATATATATATTTTTTTTTTTGCTCTCTACCTTAACACAAAACGTCATAATAGTAAACTTGTGACGATTTAACTCTACAAAAAATAATATCGTTCATAATTAAAAACAACAAAAAACATCATGTTTAACATTTTATGCAAATGTTAAATGTAATTTTTTTTTTATGTTACTTTTATTACTTAATCATATATATATATATATATATGCTATTATACAATTATACAACACATTAGTTATCATGAACGAAGAACGCGTGTGCAACAACGAAAGTACCGCTCAGTGCAATGACTTTCACAAGGGGTATAATAACTATGTGCGCGTGCAAGAATTTTTAAGTTGTTTTCAAATGCTTGTGAAGTGTACAAACAAACCAAAAAAGAAAAAAACGGCAATCATAATTTAGTCAAATGATTAAATAATATTGAGAAATTTTGAATAAATGATTTTTTTGATTGTTGTTGTTATTTTTTATTGAATTTATATTTGCAAAAAACTGCAAAGTTTTTACTTTTTATAGAATAAAATTATTGCTATCTAAAAACTTATTAAGTAATAATTATTTCATCAAATAAAATACATATATATTATGTACTTATATACAGGATGACCCTAGATGACCCTATGTAAATATTGAGGAGAGAAATTTTATGAAATTTAATTTAACAAATAAAAATTTAAAATGAACCTGTTTTTGTTTTCTTGTTTCTAATTAATAAAGTTTTTAAATCTTGAAATTTTAGTATTAGAAAATATGTAAAAATTTAATTTTTGGCAAAATTATTACTCAACATTTAGAACTTTATTGTCAAAAAAATAGAAATTTTCCAATCTCAAAATAATAAACAACCACTTTTCAAAATTTTATATATGTTTATCTGAAACAAATAATATTTTAGTATTTTAGATTATATTGAATTAAATAAAACTCGAAAAAGGAAAAAGAAAAACAATTCATCATCATAGAAATGAAAAATGCACTTGTTTCTTTGATTTCATAATTCTCTTAAAATTTGATAAAATTGAACTCGAATATCCTTTTGATTTTTCTTTTATTTTGAAAGGATTTCGTACCCAGTAATTATCTTGGTTCTCTAGGTTTAGAAAGTAATCACTGTGTAATTACTATAAACTGGACAGATTTGTTTTATATACCATCACGGAATTCCATATCTGAATTTCAGATTTATAGTCCTACCTGATTTATAAAAGCACAAGAAAAAATATTTATGTGAGACTAATTCACGATCAAAATTTATTAATTAAATGAGATGCGCTTTGAGGTAATGAAGAGGGGATTTTATTTTTGGTAGTCTTTGGAAGCCAAAATACCGAATTTCACCTTAAAAATTGACATATTTGTTATTGTAAAATTAATAAAAATAAACAAAACAAAAAAACTCTGGGCATAATCTAGTGAAATATATGAAAAAGTAGTGTGCGAAATTTCAAAACGATCGTTCAAGTAGATTTTGAGTTATCGTGCACTCACCGACTTCAAAAATAACAAGTTTCAGTAAAACGCTTTAAACTTTTGCTCACTAACTCGATATTTATATAAATTTTTAAAACAAATAATATATCCTGACCCCGGATATAAACCTTAATTTTTATCACTACATAATTATGTCTGAACTAACGATTTAAATTTTACGTAACTACAATTAACCTCAAATATAAAAATAATATTT
The DNA here is from genome assembly GCA_947359355.1 of Acrocera orbiculus. Classification (NCBI taxonomy): domain Eukaryota; kingdom Metazoa; phylum Arthropoda; class Insecta; order Diptera; family Acroceridae; genus Acrocera; species Acrocera orbiculus. The sequence goes on along the minus strand of OX375759.1, from coordinate 26,678,578 downwards.
TTGTATAATTTATTTATTTATTTTTTTGTTTTATTTTTTTGGTTATCTAAGGATAGAGTACGATTTTTATAGTCGTTTTCAAGGTGTATTTACAATCAATAGTCGAAATATTTGATGATGATTTCATACTGTTCGTCCTGATACTCTATACTGAAATGAGTATAATCTTTTACTTAAAATCTTACGTTAAAAATTCATACTAAATTGATACTGAAACAAATTAAGGTTACAAATTTTCCAGTAATTTCAGTATTTCGACTTGGATAGTCATAACAAGTAAATTTAATTATAATAAAAAACCAGTAAAGGAATTTAAATTTATATAGTTTCAATTAAAATCATGTCAAATAATTATTGCAGTGCTTAGTAAAATATGCTTTGGAAACTGTTGTCCAAATAATACTAGAGTTTATTTCATTTTTCGATAAAATAAACAAAAAACCAACAAAATAAAATAAAAAATGTCTCTAAAAATACAAATAAATAAAATCTAAATTTTCTATAACATAAAAATAATTAGCTAAAAATCGTGTTTTTTTTTTAAATATTTTTCACATAAATATACTCAAATATCTATCTAACTGTTAATTTGAAAAAATAAAAATAAGGGCTTATATGGAATTATTTAGATTTACATAATTAACAAAATTGCAGTTAAACAAAACTATGATTAGAATATTGAAAAAATAGAAATATTTACACAATGTGTCATTATATATATATATATCTAAATATTCTAAAGCTTATACCGTGTTTAGTGACGAGGAAATATAAATACGACGAAAAAATCAAAGAAAAAAACACAAACCAAAAACGAAAAAAAAACAAATGAAATTATTGAGCTGGTCAGTTTCGTAGTTTAATGCCCTTTTGCCTTGTATAGAATTTTATTTAAAAAAAAAAGATGCATAGTATATAATATATTCCTATATAACAGCATTTTGAAATAGCTAACGTGTCAGTGACGTTTACCGTATGCCCGCCTGGTCACTATAGTATATATGTATCTAGTATTACTTATGCGCAACCCGTGTTCACGCGCATTTCATCATTCTTAATCCTGAAGTGGAGTGAATGCACTCTGCAAATGATGACGTTTTGACATACATTTCAGAATTTTATTTCTCTTTCTAGTAGTTTCTATATGAAACATTTTTGTTGTTACTATATCCCTCATGTAGTACTGGTTTTTTGTATATATATTGTATATATATATATGCATTGTAAAGCTTCAAGAGCAAATTCTCTAAGTTATATATGGTCGTTCGTTAACCTCACTATTACTTGTATATATATACATATATTTGCTTTGCGGTTTAATTTCTAATTTAAGATAGTTCTTGTCAAGTACTTGAAGACAACTATCCATGAAAAAACCTTTTTGTTTTAAGAGGGTTATTGACCTAAAATGAATTCAACAGAAATTCCATTTAAATATAGTTTAATAGTTATTTTTTAATCAATTTTTATTAGTTTATTAATTTTTAATAAAAAAGGTTATTTAAATTTTATAATTTTTCTACCTTTAGTATTTTTAATCCCCCACCGCCCCTCTAATGAATCATATGGCTCTTTTTGTTTTTAAATAGAAAAAAAAATCTATGATATATATTTTGGGGTTATTTTTTTGGTTTTTGTCGTTTAACTTCAAAAAATTACGTAATAACGTCTAATATCACAAAATTTCGACAGCTAAACAGTGAATCATGTTAAGAATTTACTTACGTCACATTGAAAAAACAACAAAACCTAGAATTTGTTGATTAAATAAGGGAAAAAATTTTGTTTTTGTTTTTTTGTTTTATTGAAAAGGGAAAAATATTCTTTAATAATTAAGGTCATCTTTTTGTGGTTAAATGTGATTTTTAAACTTTAATTAACAAAATGTAAAGCATATAAATTAATAATGACAGAAGATCTTTCAGATTTACACTTAAAGTTTAGATATATGCGTCATAGAGCCAAAATACTAATCTAAGAGATATATACTGCATTTTAGTATTTTTGGATTAGTACAATTTTCATCTATGACAAAAATTTTTTATTCTTATTAAAAAAATGTTTTATATCATATTTACAGTCAGATTTAACCTAATTTTTACCAATTAATCAGTTAACTGTGTTTGACTTGTATTGTACGTTATCGAAAAGTGGCAAAAATTTTTGTCATGGCCTGTAATACACGTAATGCGTAAAAAGTATTTTCCATTTAGCTATTTAACTTGTAATTTTTGTGGAAAAAAGAATACAGGAATAATAATTAAAAAATTGAAAATCTGAAAAACTATAAATGAAAAATATGATACACGTTCGATTATGTGCGAACTTTATAGAAGGCGCGATACAATTAACTGGTTAAATAATTCTCGAAAGAGATGATAGTTCGTAAAATTACTCAAAATTTCACCTCTCTGTTGCATAGAGTTATCTAGTATTATGTTTTCTTTTGCAAAAGAAGAACATTACTACAAATCTCCCATAAAAATTTTCAAACTTTTTAGAATACTAAAGATCTTACATGAACAATCTGCAACTGATTCAGAGTTTTGTTACAAATTAAAACGATTTGCTCTATGAAAAAGCTGCATGGTAAGTTGAAAGAAAGATTTCCTATTCTCAGTTTGAAAGCAACTAAGATCTCCAAATGCAGGGGTGTATATATTGCGAAAATAATGAAAATATTTATGAAGGGATCTAATAAACCAAGTCAAATTAGATTAAATAAGAAACAGGAAACTTTGTATACTGATGAGGATTACTTACTTTCTTACTTGTTGTTCTTGAAAAATCAATGTTTTAGGATTAATATCTCCAAATGTTATTCGTTGTCTATTTACAGTTTAGAAAAAGTTCTTTTATGTGCAATGTAAGTGAAAAACATTGTAGATCTTCAGTCAAAGATCAAACTTGAATTTGATTTAATATTTTAAAGTCAATATCCGAGGATTCTATTCCCAAGAGGGAATAGAAATCAATGAAATAGAGTAACTTCTTTGGGTGATAAAAGTTTATTTTATTGGTGAAAACATTATGAAATTTATTCTAGAATTGCCACAAAATTTGCTATTCTAGAAAAATTATTTACTGATATAATTTTTCATTGATACAATTTACAATTATAAACACTCATGAATTCATATATGAAAAATTCAGTGATGTGAAGGTTTCTATGTACTTCTAAAAAAATATTAGTTATAGAACCTATTTCCTGGGTAAAAATAATTGAAAGGCATCAAAGTTAATTATTTTTGTATCAATAATAGAAATGGTGGTAATTTTTATTAAATATCCCCAGTAGAGAAAGTAGTTCTACTTCATCAAGGAAACAGAAGAAATACTTTTCAGTCATAACACCTACTTTCTTGGGGGGAACATTATGTTAATAAATGGCCGTAAAACTCGCCGTTTTGACAATTTTGTTGTATGAAAATATGACTTAAAAGTAGCTATTATGTCTGCTTTCTGCATACTGCATCAATGAATATTTCGTAAATGAACATTCCGACATGATTCATACAGAAATTCATCCATGAGAAACTCACTAATCAGTAATTTTGCTACAGGGATCATTCCAATTTCTATTTTGATGAATTTATTTAAACTTTTACCATTTACAAAATCTACAGCTGGAAACTTTTGTTAACATAAAAGTCTATAAAATATTTAATTTTTCCAAGTTAAAATACTTAAATGTCATTTTTAAAATAAATTAAATTAAATTTTTTATTTCTAAAAAATTACATTTTTGCTTTATTTTTAATGAAATTCTAACTATAGATAAATTATTAATTTATCAAAATTTATTTGAACTTAATTTAAAATTTATTAAGTTCTTTAAAAAATGAAATTTAATTTAAAACATTCCCAAAAGGAATATATTCTAAAAATATTTTAATATCATAGTAAAATTTTTTCTTCTAAAATTTATGTCACATTATTTCAAAATTAATCGAACCCTGATTTTTTGACCTCATTTAATATAAAACCGCAAAATACCACTAAAAATATATTCAAAAGTTTTTATAATTGAACAATTTTCAATATTAGTTAAACAAATATATATATATATATATATCTTTCTTTTTGAAATATTTTAATTTTAAAAACAAATTAAAGCAAATAACTTGTTTGACAGGCTAAATTTTTCCTTATATTATGCATTCATATAAAATTAATTCAGGGTCATTGACATTTAACTATCAATAAAAAAGAAAAATAAATAATCAAATAAAAAAAAATAAAAAGCCGTGACTCATTCCTGATTCTTGGAAATGTTTTAACTCATCATCAAAAATCTTACGGTTTTAATCTACCAGTTTTCAAGTAAATCTCTTTCATAAGAGAAGAACTTCCAATCAGAACAATGGTTTAAAAGCAACAACAAAAACTACAAGAATTTTATTTTTCATGTTTATTTGAATTTAAGCATCAAGTTAAAAAAAGAAACAACCAACAAAAAACAAATGTAAAATGAGTAAATAACAGAAGAAGAAGAAGATCATAAGAGCAACAACGGCAGCCGTAAGTCTTTAACAAATAGTTCACCAGGTGTCATTTACCCGACATTATTATTGCTGATGTTTTGTCGTGTTCTAGAAAACCAAAAGGCAATGGACTTAGTAATATTTTTTGTTTTTATTTTTTATTATGACTATATTATTGATATGATTTCTGGTTGCTATATTGTTGTTGCTACTACTGTTTATTCCATTTTATTAACATTTTAAATTTATATTTATATTGATTTTTCTACTGAGAGAACATCAACAAATCAAAAAAACAAAAAAAAATACAAGGAAAAATTTCACGTAAACAGTGACCAGCAATAATTTCAATTTAAAAAGAAAAATATATTTGCTCATTATAATACCTCGAGGTCGTTGGCAAGAAAGTTAGCAAAAGTGGGGGCGGGCGCGCAATGTAAAATAATTTTTTTTAAAAAAAGTAGATCTGACCTATTTTTTGTATTTCTTTTTTATTTTTGTTTTTTGTTTTTTGTTTGGTTGTTTTTTTATTTATTTTATTTTTCTAATATTTTTTGTTTTGATTATATTTAAATTATGTTAAAATTCAGTTGTTACCTTTTGTTTCATATATTTTTATCTTATAATTATTAAATTGGTTCAAGAGGTTTATTGGTATTGCTTGTTTTTGTTTTATTATAAAAAATTATTATCAATTATCTAAAGAGTATTACCCAATTGTTATACAAAAGGGCAATGAACTGCTTGATTATATATATTAGGGGCGTATATATATTGCAAAAGATTAATCTGAGTGTTTTTTTTTTTGTTTTTGGTTTCCTGTTGTTGTTGTTATTAGTGTTAATAAATTTATTATTTCATTAACGATAATAAAAAACGAAGAAATTTCTAAGGTATCTAATTAAAAAAATTTATTTAAATAAATGGAATTACAATTTATTAGGCCATCGGAATTAAAATTTGTAGAACACACACACACACACTCACTCTGCTGGTGACGATTTATAAAATAAACTAAAATTAATGGTATTATTACCTTGAAACAATATGTTTTTTACTATTTCATAAAATCTGACCAAGTTTTTTGGAACTTTACTTGATAAAATGTTTAAGTATTTTTTATTATTTTATACTTAAGTGACACCTGGCACACCTTTTAAAAAAATATTAAGTAAAGTGACATTAGTCACTTACAATCGACCACCAAATTAAATCTAAAATTTTTAAATAAGGCGGCTGAAAACACAAGTATCGATAGCAATTCAAACTTCCACAAAATTTATATAATTTTTTACATAACTGATCATAAATCACTGATCGTGATCGTTAGGCTATTAATTTAAATCTAACATAACTATTTTTTCAAGTGAATAGAAATAAGTATTTTCTAGGAATATTATAGGACTATAAATAGTTTTTATAATGTATTCATTATACTCTGTAATATTTTTATCATTTTTTGTTTCTATAAAAAAAAAAAATGGGATTTCAACTGTAGAGCAGTGATTTCCTCGAAGAATTTGAAGTGGATTTAGATATGGAAATCCATGATGGTATAAAAACACATCTGTCCAGTGATTATTTTCTAAGCTTAGAGAATCAAGATAATTATAAGGTACAAAATCCTTTCAAAATAAAAGTCGTTCAAAAAATATTTAAGGTTCCAAGACCAAAATATTGTGGGAACCACTGGTCTAGATTATTCTTTAAAAATTTCAAGTCAATCAAATTAAAATTAAAATCAATTGAGAAAATATGTTTTTTTGTGTACAAGTGAAAATATCATAAATTTCTTACAAAATTTATTGATATTTAGTAAATTCCTTATTTAAAATTAGTGATTCTGGTATATTTAAGCCATTCCTGAAGAAAATCAATTTGATTTTCTGGTTAACAATTATAGTCGTCTTTATATCTATCCTGAATCTATCTTTCATTTATGATAAACAGTTATAATATCTGTCATAAGGTTGAAGGGATGTTGACTCATTTATTGTTCGAATGCAGGAGCCTGTGGTTACACTGATAGCGAATCCAAAAGATTCCATACATTTAACACGGATTTTAAGTGTTTAGATGAAATCAAACCCGTTTTTATGGATTTTATTGACATTTGCCACAAAAATCTATGGTATTGATAAGTCACACGATCAAAAACCGTTTTTTATTTACTATTCCCATAAGGCTAATATCTAAGAGAGAGAGAGAGAGAGAGAGCAATCCGCATTTATGTATCACAGATTAGAGAAACAGAGGTTCTTTAAATGAATAACTGCTCTGTTAAGAAACTCAATAATTAAATCACAGTGGCTTTAGGATTTTAATTACTTTTTTCGATAACATATTTATACATACAATAAATCTGGTTGCATTAGTAAAAAATTAATGCTAAAAATGAAATTAATATTGCAGTGTCCACTTTAAAAGAATATTTTAAATGTGCTATAATCTGCAGACACTCATTCTTATTCCATTAATAATAATAAATATTAAACAATTATGAATAATTTCATTTATTTTTTATTATTTTTTTTATATACTTTTTACAAAGAGATGTAAGAGTGATGTAGGAAAATTTTAGTTTCAAAAGTAGCCGCGAAATTTCATATTTCTCTCTTCTAAATCTAAGAAATTATTTCTAGTAATATCCCTGAAGAATTGAAACTAAACAAATTTTTAAAAATAATAAAAATTCAAATGTAAGTGATGTAATAACTTATTGTTAAAATAGGTTAAATTTCAATATATTGAAATAATTTTCTAAAATAACATAATTAAAAAAGATTTAAAAACAAGAAAAATTTATTGGAAGGGGGGTTTTTTTGTTTGACCTCAATTAAAAAATTTCTATACACCATAAAAATTTATTTTATGCTCATCATATATAATACTAATAACCTCGAAATCTGTTTTACGTCTAAAGCCAATAATTTTCAATTCATATATATATAGTAAAATTCCCCGGGAATACACACAAAAATACTAAAATAATAATATATACTTTCCTTTTTCGTATTATTTGTTTATGTATACACAAGTATTACCCAATTTTTCGGTTTATAATTTACCTCATCCAGGGGTTGAACAACCTTTATTCCAGGATATTTAAAAAAGAAAAACTTAGTAATATAATCAGAACAATGAACTTAAATAACCTTTGAGTATACATATAAAGAAATACAAAAAAAAATATGTATTAAATAAATAAACCTTGCACGGGCTTAAGTTAAATTTAGCTATATTGAAATTTAACGAACCTGCCCTATTTACTAAAGAAATATATATATCTATAGATATAGAAAAGTGTATATAAAAGTCAAAAACTAGTATGTATTAACCACCCTTCAAGTATAAGTTTTATTAAGAAAGCAACTTGTGTGTGACCTTATTTCCTTTTTACCAGCAATAGGCTATGTGCCCTGTTTTGACCTAAATAAAGTTTATCTACCCTTTAGAGTATAGTGTGCTTTAAGACAAAAATAAATATTGTTACACACAATTACATTTTACTATATAAATTTTTTATATCATATACAAATGCATTTTTGTGTCTAGAAAATTTTTAAATACTATAATTTTGATGTAGTATTTTGAATAAATATGAATTGAATATGGAAAATCTTTAAAAATTAAGCTCATTATTAATTATAATTATAATAATTTTGAAAAAAATTGAAAAAAAAGAAAAGAAAATTCTTAAAAACATTTTAAAAAATCTAGAAATTAATTTACACGTGCTGAAAGTTAAAAATATGTTAAATAGAAAATTTACTGACATATATCTGACATTAGCATTAGATGCATTTTATATATATAGATTTTCTTCCAATCCCCATTTTTTTGTGTTTTGAAAGTTTAATGAACTCAAAATTTTATACAGGTACATAAATTCTCTCAATTTACATGGTATTCAATTTAAATTTAACCCAGTTTGAATAAAATTGAAGAAAAATATCCATTTATACGATGGCCTTGAGTTCAATTTTAATACAATCAGAATAAAGTTTAGAAAAATTTTAATTTTTTAAAATTTAATTTAAAATTGTAATAAAAAAAAACTGAAAGTAAAAAAAAAAGATAGTAAGGATTGAAATTTGAAAGGATTTACATATAATAAAAAATGTATGGAAATGAATTAATGGCGTAGATAGGAAAAAGGGATCATATAGGGAATCAATCCCTTCCTCGTTTTACTTGTAATAATTTTTGTAGTAATTAAAAAATAAAAGTTAAGATATCTAAGAAAGTTAACAATAACAAAATAATATATATAGACATACTACCCTCCCCACATTTTTTGTTTTTGTTTTTGTTTTGTTTTGTTTTAAAGAAAATGCTGTCTACTTTAGACATGAATTAAATGCATTTCTGGTATTTTTTGGTGTAAATAGCCTCATATCCAAGTTCAAATATAAAACAGTTATAAAAGTGAGGTTTTGTATAAATTTATTAAATTTTATTAAATTTTTATAATTCTTATGGATTACACACGATTTAGTTATTTACATAGGAATTTATTATTTTTATTCTTTGCAACCTCTCGTTGTTCGCGTTGTGTTTTGATCCCAATGTTGGCTTAAAAATATTCTTGTAAATCAGGATTTTACTGTCTATTCCTAAATTAAATTTTCTTCTAAGCAATTAATAATACTTTTCAAGATTTATTTTTAATTTCTTTTTCAATTTCCATTTGTCCTGCTTAAATGCCGGATTTTGATAATTATTGATTCCTTAGTGCACTGATTTCGCTTCGATCTTTCATCTATTATAAATTCTAACAGCAATTAAATCCAATTAAAATTTAAATTTGGTAGGTATCTCTTTAACCTTCTGACAGAATCTTCAGCTTAAAGCTAAAACACAATGCACGCGGTTACAGAGTGGAAGCGGAATTAATTCGGAATTCTACTTTGTTGTCACGGCTTCCGCCCTGCAACCACGTACATTGTGTTTAAGCCTTTACTGTTATTATCTTCCATATTTTGTCGAGATATTTCCCATAGTTTGAACGACATTAAAGGATCTATAGTTTAGGCTACTTTCCTTATCAAGATTACTTTTCCTTAACACGTTGAGGACAATGAAGTTTTTTCTATTTCACTTCATCCGGCGGCAGTGAAAATCGTACTTTCCTTTATCTGGTGTGCGTCTACCCAAATTTCTAAAAGTACAAATCTATTGCATTTAAGGTCTTTATGGAAGTTAATTAAAGGTATTATCAGTGACGTCATATATATGTGTGACTTAAAAGAATTACCGACAATTTTTCATTTATTATAGAATTGATCAACACATTTCCCTTAAATATATGGCATCGATCCATTTGAAGTCGTGTCCTTTTTTTTTTAGTAATTACATTTATAATAAAAATAAGAAAAAGTGACATGCAATACAATTTGCAAGGCCCTTACTCTTTATTTATATGAAATTAATTCATACATTGATAAGTAGTCACGTGATCAAATGTCACTTGTATTCATTTCCACTAGGCCTAAAATGTTGTAAAGTTTGTTCAAACTTGATATATCATTTGTAAACATTTAATATTAAATAGAAAAAGATATCTCTAAGTCGTCTTCTCTGATCAGAATTAAAGCTCGTCAGGTTAACAAATATTTATTTACGATCTGATGATAAAAGGATGATGATACACAGACTTTTTTTTTATTTTTTGTTTTTTTTTAATAATCTAAAAATAATTCATAAAATAAGGTCATAATTTTTTTTGTGTTTTCAAGGCCTTTAAAATTGTAATAGGACAACAATTATGGTAATTATTTTTGTTTTGAAGGTTTATAAATTACGAAGCAATCATGTTTTAACATTGGATTTTGGTTGTTTTTTATTTTTTTTGTTTGAACAGTGAAATACCACACTTAAAATATATTGGGATATAATATTACTGGATATAATTTAATTTTGAATAATAATGATAATTCCTGTAAGTCCAGAAATGTAATTAGTTTTCCGATTATGAATTTTTTAAGAGGACAATTTCGCGTCAATTAATTTTTGTATACATAAATCCAATGAAGGTTTGCACTTTTTAAAAATCGTTTATTTTGTTTTTCTTTCCTTATGGTTAAATATTTAAAAAATATAATCCCAAAGTTTGAAGTCGATCAAAGCAAAACTCTTAAAGTTATTAACTAATTAGTCTTTTCTCCTTTATTCATTCATTCATTTTTTTCAAACTTTAAAAATTTTTAAACGCATTTTTCTCAAAACTACTTTTTCAAAGTCGGCTTTCGCTCCCATTTAAAAGCTACATTACCGATTTACTTTTAAACTGGTGTCACGTGATGTATTTTTCCATTTTTCTTAAGGGATAATAGTGCATTTACAGTGGCCAAAGATACTAGAAACATGTAACTACCATTTTATAATTTGTATAGAGAATCTTTAGTATATTTCTCAAATAAACTAATCTAAATCTCGTTTGTTTTTCCATTTGCTAAATGTACTAAACAATTCATAGCAGCACATAGGGAAAATTTTGAGTAATTTTTCGTATTCTCTTTTTCGACAATATACGAGGGTTGATCAAAAAGTAATGATTCTGAATGAGAAACAAAAGCAATATGAGCAAAATTAACATTTATTTTTCTACATAGTCCCCTGTCAAGTCAATACATTTCATCCATCTTTTCTCTAAAGCTAAAATCCCTTTTTTATAGAATTCTTTATTTGCTCTGCAAAAAAGGCTTCAAAAGCAGCCATCACTTCTTTGTCATTTTCAGATTATTTTCCCCGAATTTTTTCCTTTAACTTTGGGGATAGATAAAAGTCATTCGGAGCCAGGTCTAGAGAATACGGTAGATGATTCATCATCTCGAAGCCTGCATCACGGATTGCAGCCATCGCAACGTCGGACTTGTGTTGCCATGTTCTAAATAATCGATTATGATAATTCCTTATGCATTCCAAAATACTGATAGGGTTGTTGTTGATTGGCGGCCAGAGCGATGTTCACTTTCTGTTCTCAATCTTTCCAGCTTAAATTCTCGACACTATCTTACATGACAGTTGAATATGGTGGAGCAGACTCTCCTAATGTTTTCTTTAAAAATATTCTTGTTTTAAATTTTGTTATTTTTAATATACAAAAGCAAAATTTATAATTTATGTTTATGATAAATACAAAAATATTAATTATTTATTTATTTGTATAACAACAGACAAAACTTTGTTCTTACCTGAATTTTTCGAGTGATTTTATTTTATCTTCAAAAAATTAAATTTCCGTTTAACAACCAAGATCCTAGGTAAAAAAAACAAAAAAAAAAAAAACTACAATGATTCACGGTAGCCCATTGTGTTAAGTTTTAACTCTTATCAATTGGGAATAATCGATTAAGTTAAAAATATCTAATAAAATTTTATTTAGATAAACATTTTTGTTTTTAACTTAAATTAAAAATTTGTTTACATAAAACCAATAAATTATTTAATCATTATTTCAAATTAATTAAGTATGTGTTAGTAAACCATAAAAATAATATAATTAATTAAATTTATATCTATTACGAATTCAAGTTGTTGTTAAGTAGATTCCGTTATTATTATATTTCTTTGTCTGTTGTTTTTTTTCATGAAAAACCCTTTGAAATTTTATATAACCGTATGTCAATGAACTGTATTTGCAAATACATGTTTTAATTTTATTTTTTTTTGATTATTTGTGATTCATAGATCTAGTTTATTCCACTTTCGTAATTTTCTTTATAGTATACTTGGCATTATATGAACAATTAGTAGAAATTGAAAGCCAAAACACAAAAACAAATAAAAAAATAAAATAAAACCACAAAAAAGTAATAAGAATAAGTAATATGTATTTTTTTGTTAACAATAGTTTTATTTTTTTGAAGACAGAGAGAGAGAGAGGTAAACAAATAAATAAATATTTTATACATATATATATATATATATATATATATATATATGTATTTATATATTAAATGTATGTGTTACAAATTGAATTTTAACACGCTCACTGGTGAACTAGATTTTTAGTCAGCATATTGGGAAAGGGTCAGTGCAATAAAGAAAAAAGAAAAAGGTGAATGACCGAAAATTACATAACTGTCAAAACGTCTACAGTCACCGTTCATATATACATATATATGCTACCTTGCCAAACAAGTGCATACATATATATATATATTTGTCTAGTTAATGATTACATATACCAATCTCGTATACAGCGGCTGTATTCTTAAAAAAAACTAAAAAAAAATTAAAGAGAAAAACAACAACATGAGTTGGCTAACTTTTCTTTTCATTTTCTTCTTGTTTTTGATTGTTGGTAGTTGTAGTTTTTTTTTTTTGTATTTTAATTTCTCAATTTAAAACAATAATTTGACAATAATTTAGTTTAAATTCAAAAATTTATTTTGAAAAATCTTTAAAAACAAAACCAATTTTGTATTTTCTTTAAAATTATTATCTAATTTTTAATGCAAAAAATACAAACGATTTAATTAATTGATTAATTATATTTATTTATATATATATAAATTACATGTAATCATCATATGCTAAATTAATATATGTATTTACTAATATTTTTAAATAAAAACATATATAAAATGGTCACATATATGCAATGATTGCGCGCTAACGTAATTTTCCCTCTCACTTTTCTACCAAACATGTTTCTCTCATTAGACAAATGGAAATGAAAAAAATAACCCAAGGAATAAAATCTAAAAAGACCCAATATATATATATGTATATATGCGTTTATACCAAAAAATGTTAATTTTATCATTGTATAAGTATGCCCCGTAGCTATATAAGTTTGTGTTTCATATATATTATTAAATAAGGTGGGTGACCTGAAATTAGGTCACGACAATGGTGAGTTCGTTGAACTGGCTGAACCCAGCTCGCACAATTTTCAATTGAGAATTCACTAGGCCTCGTAACATATACTATCATAACTGCGAATGATAATGTGGGCAATGAAAGGAAAAATCAAGTGGAAAATTTTATATGTATTTAAATATATATTTATATATAGATTGTGTAATATATATATATATATATATATATATGTTTTTTATGAGGAGGGCGAGAAAAACAAATTTGTGAGTACACTGCTATTACGAAAATATAAATTTAGTATATTGAAAATTTTTTTGATTGTGTTGTTGTTTCTTCTTGTGTAGTTTTTGTTTTTTTTTTATTGTTGTAATTTTCTGGGTTTTTTCTTATTTTTGATTATTCATAAAGACGATTAGGGTATTGTTAATCCTGGGTAAATTTTTTTTGTTTGTTATTTAATTGTATAAAAGTTTTGATACAAATTATTTTATTAAAACTATTATGCATAAATATTTCAAATTTTTAATATTTTTACTGAATTATTTTATATGAGAGTTAGGAATGGAATATAGGATACCAAAAATTTTAAATAAAATGCAAATTAGAATAGTCAAATTGATATAAAAGCATTTAAATAGTAACCTTACTCTCTCTCTCTCTAGCTATATATGTATATGGATTAGGCTCGTCTGAGTTCATTCGCCTTTAGAAATAATTTAGTTGGGGTTAAAAATTGGTTTACTGACATAGAAATAAAATTTCAAATGATCAAAAAAACAGTAGAAAAATAATATTTAATTTAAAGTAAACTATACAAAAAGAAAAAATTTTTTTTTTATCGACTTTCACTTAAATTTACTGCAATTGAAATATTGAAATATTTCTATGTTTCATTTATAAGAATTTATGAACAAAAACGAAGACCTAAATTTTTATTTGAAGAGAAACTTAACAATTTATTTTATGCAAAAATTAAATCATCAAAATAGGTTTTCATAGTCAATGGTAACGATGACAAGTAAGCATGTCGAACGCAACGTAATAGAAATTTGGTTGGACTGGTATACACGACAAATGACCTTAAAAGGGAACTATTCACTATAATTTCCAAGCCGTTAAATTGTTCTCTCGTCCCTTATGAAGTATGTATATGGAAATGGCGCTTTGTTAGTAAAAATTTAAAACATGATTAAGAAATTGCTCACAAATCGTTATTTCCCTATACTATATATGGGACGAAATCTCGTTAAAACTCGTTAAAACTCCCTTTTAACTTGCTAAAAACTACTTCTTTGCTGTTGATGTTTTTTTCACTAAAATAAACCAAAAATAATATAGTAAAAAGATTGCCTTATATGATTTTGTATTTAAACATTTAGAACATTTTTATTGTTAAATTATAGGAAAATTATTTTTAAAAACCATTATAACTAATATTTGGTTTATCTTTTGTTGTTGTTGTTATAGTAAAAACTATATACATATACTAAAATTGCAAAAGTTATATCTCATATATCCCAGATATTTATTATTAAATGTCTCCTATCCTCCTCTTTTTAGTAGAGAATAATTATATTATCCTTTTTTTTAATCGAATCTATTTTCTATTGTAAATAATAAAAATAAATTATAACAGTTTATTTTTCTATATTATAATTTCACTTAAAAATTTACATATACATAAAAGCAAATACACTCAACGTTCATATAAAGTTTTTCCTAAAAAGAAAAAAGACAAAAACAGCATTGATTATGACTGCTGTGTATCAAAAGAGCCTTGACATACTTTTTTGTTTTTTTTTTCTTCTTCTTCTTTGATTTTAATATCTACAGATAATTGGGCACTTAATTTTAGCCTCTAATTTATTTTAAGTAAATTTTGTCTTTTTGGTTTTGTTATTATTTTGGGAACATAGAAAATAACTGCAAAAAAACTTAAAATTTGTTTGCAAAACACGCGCATCTTAAAAATAATTATACTCACATATATTTTTTAAAAAATCAAATAAATCAACAACAAAATTAAAAAGAGTTTAGATAAGAAAAATCTCAATAAAAACAATATATATAAAATATTTCTCTCAACTGTTACGGAATTTTCATAGTCCACACAACAAAAAAAAGACAAGAAATAAATAAATAAAAAATTCCTGAAAACTAAACATCTCATCGGCGCACGGTTGCCATTAACAAACGTGCAAATGAAATGACTTATGTCATCATATTACGCCATTGTGTTTTTTCTTTTCCTAAGCTATGCATGAGCATATATATATGTAGAAAATGAGTGCAAATGTATACATACAAAACTAAAAGTGTTATTTCATATTGTATAATTCCTGATTTAAAAAGCAAAAGATGTCGCACCTCCGTAAGCAATCGTAGTCTACACTGTTAGTTATAATTTTATATACCTTAGAGTTCAATGAAACTCGTCATTTGTAACTTTTATAAATACAAATATAAAAGTTATATATATATATTATATATATAAAATTCAGCAAAGAAAAAAAATTTTTTTTTTCTTATTTTTTATTTATCAATGTATATAAAATATCAGGGGACTAAAAAAATTTTTGCTGCTATATAAAATTGTTGTTTGTGGAGGGATATATTTGTTGTAATATACATGGCAAGCGCATATATAGAAAAGGCGGGAGTATATTTTATACCAAAAATGACTGGGAGAATTTTGTGGCGCCTGGTTAAATTTAGTTCAAGCGGTTATCATTCATTCGCAAAACGTTTATCTGTACGGTCGTCGGTTAAAATGTTTAATAAAATTCGGAACGTTTAAAAAAAATATTTTTTTTTTATATATATATATAAAAATTTTAAATTAAAAAATATCTTGTTAATAAAAATATATTATAACGGTTAAAATTTAACTAGTTTGAAAAATATTTATTGCATTAAGTGTTGATATTTATTTTGTTTTTAACAAAAAAAAAAAAAAAACAATAAAAAATTAACATTTTGGCGTGAAAATAAATTTTAGTATTGGATATTTAGTTACCGATTATTAATTATACTAGACTGATTCATAAATTCAGATAGTAAAAAATGTTCCTGAAAAAGTTTATTAAAATAAATGTGTAAAAAGAAAATCTTTTTTGTTTTTAAATAAAACAAAAAATAGTTAACTAAAATT
The DNA here is from genome assembly GCA_947359355.1 of Acrocera orbiculus. Classification (NCBI taxonomy): domain Eukaryota; kingdom Metazoa; phylum Arthropoda; class Insecta; order Diptera; family Acroceridae; genus Acrocera; species Acrocera orbiculus. Next base: position 26,662,114 of record OX375759.1, on the reverse strand, counting down.
GTAAAATAATATAAAAAATTTGTTAAAATATATATATATATATATATATATAGATTTAGAAATATATATATATATATATATATATATTAATTAAATATTAAAAATGGGTTGTGCTATGCAAGATATAATTGAATCAAAATCCACAAATCAAAATGATGATAATAAAAAACAAATATCAAGTCAACAACTTAAAGAACAACATTCATCATTGGTGCGTTTGTTAGAATCAGCACCATTAACTAAACAACAAACTAAAAAAATACAAAAATCATTAAATAATGATATAATTACAATTAAAGATAGTGTTAATAATATAAATAAATTGACTAGTCCAATTATACAAACTGAAAAAACAATTTATTATCATAAAAGGCTGAAAAATGATAGTAATAATATTAATAATTATATTAATAATAATAATGATAGTGAATCTGGTATAGATGATGATATTGAATTAAATAATAAAAATAATTTAAATATAATAAAAGTTGATAAACAAAAAATAATATTACCATTGAAAAAATTACGTTATTCACGTGAATGGAGAAAAAAACATGATAAATATTTAAATAATAATAAAATATATGAAAATGATGAAAAAAATGATTTAATTGATAATAGTAATAATTATAATTATTATTATTATTATGATGAAGATAATAATGATGATAATATTGATGATAATAATCAAATTGATTTTGATAATGAAAATAATAATAATAATGATCAACATAAAGAATTACAACAACAACAACAACAAGCTCAATATAGACGAGATAGTTCTGATAGTAATACAAGCGTATCTAGCAATTTAAGCCAAAATCAATGTTTATGTAAAATTTATTCAAATAATAATGATCATAAAAATAAAATATATTATTGTAATGATTGTCAATATTATGATGATTCTGGATGTGATGATGAATGTGAAAATTTAACTGATTTATGTAAAAAATTTAAAGAAAATTTATCTAATGATAATACAGTATGTATTTTTTTGTTTATATATATATTTAAAAATAATAAATAATTTAATATATAATATATAAAAAATATATAATATTTTTTTTTTAATTTTTAATTGCAGGGATTTTTTCGTCGTTCAATACAACAAAAAATTCAATACCGTCCTTGTACAAAAAATCAACAATGTAGTATATTACGTATAAATCGTAATAGATGTCAATATTGTCGTTTAAAGAAATGTATTGCAGTTGGTATGAGCCGAGATGGTAAGTAATTATTATTATTTATAGTTATAGTTAAATTAAAAAACAAATTAAAAATAGCAATCAATAAACTAAATCTAAATAAATTTTATTAAATTGAAAACCGGAAACGAAATGAAACATATTGGACTCTGATGGTTTTCATATAAATCTTGTTTGTTAAAAGCATATTACTAACATTATTATTAAATAGTATCAATTAAAACGGTGCCACTGATAAAAATAATTATTTGGAAAAAAGGAAAAAAAATGTTCTTATTGGTTTTTGAACAAAATTTTCAATACCTATTCTTGAAAGTTAATTATAAATATAAAATCTTAAATGTCTGTTTCTTTTGCTCAAAAGAAAAACCAAAAATTATTTGAGTCGTTCAGAAGCCAATGTTAACCACATCAAAATTGATTAAATTAATGTTTCTTAATACATTCATAACACATAACACATTCAGAAGCTATAAAAAACGGGTTGTTTGACCTATAAAAAATGGAATAATGAGTAAATCCTTTTAAGACTAAGAAATACATACATTATTTATTCTATTAAAATTTGCAAAAATCAAAAAATATGAAAAAATGATGGACTTAACCACATTGGCTTCTGAACGACTCATTCATAAATTTCTAGAGTCATTTACTTAAAAGGGGAAGAGGAAAGATAGATATATTAACTCTTGTTTTTTTTTTTTTATCACAATTGAGACATTCAAAGTCGTCATCTAACTTTCTATTATCAAAATTATATTGAAGTAATTTCTAGTATAGAATATTGAGGGAGATTAAGTAGGATAAAACACTTTTAAAAAATCATAATACAATTTCTTTTTGTATATAACATTTTAAGAATATTGTATTAAAATTTCAATCCGGTCAAAAATCTTGTAGTGATATTGATATTTAAGTATTCTAATTTCTTGTAAAATTTTCAGAGTTTAAAACTTTATACGCGGTTTGTGGTCGAAACGATGTTTTAATATTCCCTAATTATCGAAATTCAAAAATTATTTGTACCAATTCATTTGAAATTTTAACATTTAATTTTAACACGTCAAATACCTCCTCTTAGGAGTTGGTTTTTTTATTTTTTATACGATGTAGAGTTTTAGAAAATTACAAAATTGCGAATTTTTTCATTTAAAAGTGCTGTTTTGACTACAAATAACAATAACAAAATATAAAAATGACAAAATTAATTTTAAAAAAAAATAACATTTAGGGAGAGAAAATTTTTGTTTTAACTAAATATCGCTGACTTTTTTGAAAGAGTTATCTTTGGGGGATATGTTTTGCAACTAATTGGCTTATTTTTTAAATATTTTTGTACAAAAATTTTACAGAATTTTGTTAAAAAGTTATTCCATATCATGAAAAGTATTTCAATATCTTTACTTTAATCATTTCTCCAATAAAAATCGTAAAAAAAAGTGTTTTTCAGTCATTATCCCTTTAACAACCACAACGCCTTCCGCCCTTATTATCAAACAATGATTTTTTTCATATATATCATCACTTATTATGGTCTAAATTCTGAAACTCTTATCATTAAGAAGAGATTAATAGATTCAATCAATTTTACATAGTAAAAATTTTTATTATTAAAACTAATTTGCATATTCAATATTTACTTAATACAGTTGTTATTCGATAATGAAAATTTAAGTATTAATTATTATTTACAAACAAATATGTGGATAGTAATTAATTTATGCCATGATTTTTTATTAAATGATATTTTTGGCATCAAAAATTTATTATTTTTACTTTTGTAATCAAAAAAAAAAACAATAACAAAAAAATTGTATTTTATAAAGTTCTAACTTTATCCTTAATGGTTTTTAAGTGTAGGGAGGCGGTTTCATTTACAGACATTCAATTTTCTTTTTCATTATTAATATTTTCATGATTTTAATTTAAAAATCCTTGAATTCACATGTAAAATTTGCATTTAAAAAAAAAACAGTTTTAAACCCCAAATTTAAAATATTTAAAAAAAATTTTTTTTTTTCATCTTCAAAACATCAAAATAATTTCATTTTAATCATAATATATTAATAATTATAAATATTTGTTGTTTTGTATCTTTTTGTAAAATAAAATAATAATAACAGCAACAATTTAAAACAAAAATCAAAAAAAAAAAAAAGAATGAAAATATTTCATTTTACTGTGTCCTACTTTGTCATTAAACTTTACACGACGAAAACGAAAGTAAAATTGTATATGGCCCAAAAAAATGCAATTTTACCTTTAAAGATGATTACGAAAGGCGCATATAAATAAATAAATGTATATGTATATGTGTATTATAAATCACAGTAAAAGTATATAAATAAATGATTTTTATGCAAAATAATGATAAATGGCTGCTAAAATATATTCGAATCTGTTTTTGTTGCTGTTGTTGTTGTATTCTATTTAATTTTTATATAATTTCATCATTTGAAAAAATTTGATCCAGTTAAATATTTATTAATCATATATAAAAATTAGACCTAGAAAACTATACTTAAACAAAAATTTAGTTTATATATTTTGTTGTTGCTGCTGCTGTGTTCTACTTCTTTTATTATATTTTTGTTCTCTGTTATTCTTATTAAATCTCTGTAGTGTATATCTTTCGTATTAATGTATATAGAATGAATTTTTATGATATAGAGAGAATCATGTAAACCTCGAAAGTTCATTGACCGACAATAAATAAAATTGGGTCAACGCAACATACTTGCGCATTCAATAATTTTAATACTATGATAAGATACTGTGTATGATATATACACAAAAAAGATGTTTTTCATGATATTGTAATTTTCTTACACAATCATATATATATAGATATATATATATAAGTATATAATAAACAGCTATGTATGAAGAGCACGTGCTTCTTTCATTTTGAATTGCATTAATAGGTCGGATGATAATAATTTAAATGATGTTAATTGTTTTCTTTATATATTTTTAAGCTTTTTAAAGAAAATAAAAGAGTATAGAAATTAATCAAATAGAATATTTTATTAAATTTTTTTTGTAAAAAAAAGAAAGAAAACAAAACAAAACAATAGAAGATTAATTAACACGATTTTAAGTCACACACATATGTATATATATTTTCATATATATATATATATATATTAGTATTAAATGTAAATGTATTTAATAAATTTTTGTTATTCTGGCTAAAATGTATATTTATAGACGTCATTTGTGTTATTGTTGTTGTTGGATTGTATTATTATTTTTTGTTACAAGTTGACATGAACTTTATTTAGGGCAGAAGGCAATGACATCTATTGAATGAAAATTTTTAGGATATAAAATCACAAAGAGAAACAAACAAATACGATATCCTAATTAAATATATAAAATTATTAAATAAGAAATTAGGAATAAAACAAAAAAATTATATTTTCTTTTTAAATCAAAAGAAAAAAAGAAGAATATTATTTGTTTCCAATTTTGAGAAAATTTAATATTTTTCCTTTATTTTTTATATTCGATTTATGTAATCCTTTTAAATTTTTTGTTTTTAATATACATTAAAAATCATGTAATTTTTTATTTAACCCCTTGAACTGCAATTTATTTTCGTTTAACACTGCTCAGGCTGACAATTTAATTTTCTTAGTTTTAAGAGGAGGGATTGACATAGAAATTAACGATTTTCTTGCTAAAATAATTTCTTATTATTAAAAATAATATTTGTTTCATATCAATTCTCAATAATTTCTGACGAGTGCAGCTCGTCATTGTCATTTTGCTCAAGAAATTTCATGATGAGTCATTTCAGTTCAGAGGGTTAATAATATTTATTTTTATTTTTCTGAAATTCATAACTGTTAATTAATGGTGTGTCACATATGTATGTACAATCAAATGAAATTTTGAAATGCATTTTTTCTTTAAAAAAATATAAATAACAAAAAAACATAAAAATATTTATATATTAACTAAAACTTTTTAAATATATTTAAAAGGATATAATTTCCTAATTAATATTATATCAAATAAAAATCCTTAACAAAATAAATAAATAATTAACATACAATTTATAAAATTAAAACAAATTAAAACAAATTAAAATTTAATTTAACTAAATATTTCTTAATACTTAAATCATATTTATATAAGTATTAGTTGATAGTAATTTATATATATATATATATATATAAAATTACAGAAATATTGCTTTAAAGTGTCAATCACCTCTAACAACTTTCATTTTTCAATGACGGTGTGTCTTTATCTTTGTTTTCTATACATTTTGATTTGTCCTATTTAAAAAAATTTATTATCTCTTTTACTCAATTACTATGTATAGTATAATTTTTAACCTATTCAATGGTCATCTATGTTTTTTTGTTTTGTCCTTTGTTTTTTGTTGTTACTTACTCTTGACTGAGTTTGTAAATTTTATTTAAAGACAAAAAAAACAACAACAAAAATTTATTTTCCTGGTTAGATGACTTATTCGACATATTAAAGTAATGGTAGACATATATATATATATATATATTATTTAAAAATTCATCTTCCACTTGTTTTTATTTTCCGTCAACATACTTACATTATAAAATAATAATAATAATAACAACAACAACAATAAAGCCAAAAGCGAAAAACAAAAAAAAAAATGAAAGGAATTTAAAAGCAAGTAAAAAAATCGGTTTTTTCTTTTTATCACCTTCATATCTTAATTTTCTTTGTTGGGCTCATAAATCTGTTTTGAAATGCACACAAATTGTATTTGTACCTCAATGACATACATGTGGTTCAGTCATATTTATAAAAGCTTTACATTTTTGTTCACACAGCTTTCATATAAAATATTTGATAAAGTATAGGTGACAATTGAAGTGGCCTCAAACCCTCATTTTAAGCTTTGCATACTGTAACTTTTTAGCTTGCACATTTAATCTATATATACTATATATGGCGGTGTGTATATAACTAATACTTGCCAACACATATATATATATGTATATATATTTATCAATTGAACTCGACTGTTGAGCTATAACAAGTCAGCGACATATAATTAGGTCATGCACGGTCGTTCACATCATGTTTGTACACTGTGAAATTTTACATTTTATTTTTAAACTCTCGTTTTGTTTGTATGTTAAAAATTAATAAAATGTTTAGTGATATATAATTTTTACATACTAACAATTGTATATATATATATACATATATTACTTAAAAATTTTTCTTGGAATTTCCTTTCTTTAATTTTTCATTTAATTTATTAAGATTTTTTTTCTTGTTTTCTGTTTTTTTTTAATTATCTTATGCATTTAATTTTTACGAGATTTTATGTGTCTGATTGTTGCAAAATTTAGCATATGTGACATATATATATATATATATATATGTGTAGTATATTAAAATTCATCGGGATATGAACATTTTTATTATTTAAAATTTAGGGTGAACTAATATGGCGTCATTTTTGGCCTAATAAATGAGGAAACAAAAAACAAAAAAAATTTATATGAAGATGCTGGATGTTATTTGAAATAATTTTGTGATATCAAACATGAAATTATTAATAAGAAAAAAATACAAAAAAAAAACAAAATGCACAATTTTATATAGAAATTAAAGAGGTCAAATTGTAGTGAAGCAAGCACGTGTTGTCTTTTATTAATCACTTTTATGATATGTAGCTATGATATTGTAGCTTCCATAGAATACATTTCCTACACTATTTACTTATGACAAGGTTTTTATTTAACGTGATATAAATTATCCTGGTTATAGTGGTTGTGTCTAGATTAGCGTTTTAGACAGCGGTTTTATAGGAGTTTTGAGGCGTGCTTATATTCAATCGTTTGTTTGAGTTTGACATTTTGATTAAAATTTTATAACTCATGCTTTCTAATTGACTTACCGTAATGCATTATAAGTGCAATGAAATTAGTTGAAAGGTAAAAATTATATTTTTCGAAAAGATTTCTAATGTAGGTATTGCAGTCAATATATTTCTGAGTGTAAACTTGTCTCAAAACTCCTATTAAATCTCCTATAAAATTGTTGTTCAAAACGCTAATCTAGACACCAAGCGGAATATCAAATTGTACATATATATTAGAATCTTTTTTATTTATTAATTAATATAGTATTTTAGATAGTTAATTAAAATCAGTTATCAAATTTCAATAATAATTAATGCTGAATCCTAGGTATGAATAATTATATCAATCTCTCTTTCATCTGACTTTGAGTATCAAAGATCTCAGCAATAATTATTATTTTATATATATTAAATTCATTGATAGAGGGAAGCTATTAAGATAATTTCATCCATGTCAGAGCTTCAGAGTCGACTCACACTCTAGGATCCTATTAAGCAAAATATTTTAGTATTTACCTCTCACCGTTTTCAAAGTTTAGTTTAATTTTCTGACAAACATAATTTTCTTTGTAGTATAAATCTAAAAATTTTATTTCCTTTGAATTGATATCAAATGACATGAGCAATTGCTAAAAAAATATAAAAAAAATTTTCATTTTTCTTAGAGGCTATTGAAATTTTTTTTATTCTAGTTTTATGAAGAAAAACTAGATCGATCATAGTTTGACAATAATATTTTACAAAAATTAACAAAAAACTAGAAAAGAAAAACATTAGAAATTAACCTTTGGTTAATATTTACTTTTTATATGTTTCTCCTTTAAAAAATTATTATTCTTTTTTATGTCATATGGGTACAAGATCTTATCTTGTAAAAAATTTTGAAATGAAAACTTAAGGATTATTTTGCACTTTTATGAGAAGTAAATGAAGAATTAATTTGTCTCGTTCGGTTACGTTACACTGAATCGTATATAATACGGTTAAAGTCGATAACTAGCTATAAATCATTATTGCTTAATTTCTCAAGGATGGACTCTAGTTAAAATCTCAGGATGGCAACAAAAAAAAAAATTATTTTATTGAAAAATTATTGATCATTATTTTTTAAGCTTAAATATTAATATTATGAAATTAAATAAAAATAATATTAGATTTTTACTTTTACCATGTGTGATGTTAAGCATACGCTTAAATTTTTTTAAACTAAATTTCCAACTTTTAAAAATATCTGAGAGAAATTATTTTGTTAAATAATAATAAATCCTTGAGTATATTCAAGATATATATATATATATATACAACTAGAAAAAGTTTACTATTAATAATATTTATATACACGTGAATGTATGTATTTATATGTCCATGGAATAAATTATGCATGAATATAAAATTTATATGCAAAACTCGTATAAAATGCGAGCTAACGCCCGCTAAAGGCCATCAGAATTGAGCAATTCATTAAAGTACTGTTTGAAAAAACAAAAAAATACAAAAAATAATAATAATAATAATAATACAGCTTCTTATATATATGACTTAATAAGTACTTTCACCAAATGATATATACGCCTTTATATATACTATATATATATATATATATATATTGCTAAATTATATTATCAGCATGTAGCTCAGACATATTTAATTTACTACATATTTGTTATTTTTCATTGTTCCTCGTGGCTTTTTTTTTTGGTTTTTTGCTAAAAATATATGAAAATCGCGCATCACAAAGAGAAACTTGAGCACCATCAGCCAATGACAAAAAAAACAAGAAGAAGAAGACAAAACAAAAAAATTTGTATATATGAAATTTCACATTAAATTGTTTTGATTTCAAATAATTATAACATGTTCATCAACAAAAGACAAAAAAACAACAATTAGGAAAGAGACTTAAAACCAAAAAGAAAAAGAAAGCAATGAATATTTAGTAGCATCGAACGAATATATATTTGTTAACTCTGGCCATGCACGAATGACTTCTTTGACCGAAATTGAGGTCAACATTAACCAAGTGAAAGTGAGTTTGGCCTTTAAAAATGTTTCTATCTCTTTTTAATATTCGATCATTTTTTTCTTTTGATTTTTTCTCATTTCTTTTAATGTAAGCCAAAAAAACCACAAAAAAAAAAAAGAATAACAAGAATTTGTTTTTTTATAGTTTTTCAATTTCGCAAATTATGCCGCCCTCACCACAATTAAATAATAATTAAAAATTTTCTTTAAATTGATATATTGAAAAAATTTTAATTTCAAATTTTTTGTCATAAAACTTTTTTTTTTGATATTTGATGTTTTTTAATTGATCCTTAAACTTCAAATAAAAGCAGTTTCGGATAGAAATATTGAATTCATAACCAAAATGAATTTAGCGGGTTGAGTATTTATTTATTTTACTATTTGCAAATTAAAATAATAAGCAAAGGGATCTAGGGAATTATTGGACTATTTATCCTTTTTTTTGTTATTTTCTTTTTGAGCTATTTACTACTTGATCACTTTACGAGGTGTTCGTCTATTTGAGGCTTTTCTTTTTGGTAATCATTGTTTACTTAAGATTTTTCTCATGTGTTAGCTTTTTGTTTTTTAAAGGTGGATACATTTAACGAGCCGCTCCACTAAAAGATTTGTAGTTTTTTTCTCTCTCTTCCCTCGGAAGTGCTAGAATTTATTCATTTAGAGAATGAACACCAAAAAAAGGCAAATATAGTTGACTTAATATTAATAAAATCTTTTTATGAGATTTTATATAATTAGTCTGAAACATGTAATAGAGTATCTCTTCCTGAATGTTGGATACATTATATTTGTTACAATTTTTATTGATGGAGCCGTCAATCTGAAATTGACGATAACACCGACATTTAATATTTTATTTTACTTTCATTCTCTTTTTCTATGAGCACAAACGTCATCTTTCAAGCCCTTTGCCTTACTTTGCCTTAATACGTTGACGACGAGGAGTACCCGTCGATGGTACACTTTGGCTATAGTTTTGTTAGATGAAAAAAAAACTTTATGTGGTTAAAAACTTTTAATTTCTTGCTAAACAAAATTTTGTGCAAGGTGCGCTTCCTGATAAAGCAAATTACGATTTTTACTGCTGCCAGATGAAGCGAAATAGAAAATTTTGTGCTGTCCTCAACATGTTAAGTAATTTTGATTCATTTTTTTACGTAAGTGTGAACCTAATTAACTTTTAGCTTAATTTTAATGCATTTTTCAAAATATTTAAAAGAAAAGTCAACCCAAAAAGTAAGATTACTTTTGTTTGCACATTAAAAATTGGTACAAATGAATATTTTTTCAATAAACAATTTGTTAAGAATGTCTTTTTTGTATTTTTCATAAAAATCTTTTATTTCAAAATAAAAAAAGTTAAAATTTGTTATGAATGAAGATAAAATTTATTTAGTTATTTTTTTAATATGACTTTTTTTTATTATTTTGATTTTCAAAGGACTGAAAATATTCTCTGTTAAGATAAATGTCACTTCGTAAATTGTTTGTTTTCCAGATATTTTTATTATTTTGTTAACAATCAAAAAGAAAAAAAAAGATTTAGCGTTATATTTTGTTTAAAAAAAATATCAAAATATTTAAGAAAGAAGAATACAATTTTCACGTACAACGAATTTTTGTTATGATAAAATGTTTAAAGTTTATTGGAATCAACTATTTTTGGCATTTTTTTAACTTCACGGTTAAATATAAGAAATTATCTGATAAAAAAAATATAAAAACCAACACACACACTCATGTATACAGCAGACATATAAATCCAAGTATATTTATTTTATTATTATAAAAAGTAGAGCAGTTATAAATGTAAATTTTTTTGCTATCATCAAAGTGTAATGGCTGATATTAAAATCTTTACTGATTTAATTTTAATCATTAATCTAAAAAGCAAAAAAATAAAAAATAAAAAAAATTTATATTTTAATAGCAATAAATAACCTTGCAATATATTTTTCTATTAAATACCCGATAAGAGGAATTTTTAAGTGGCAGCCCCAATTCGATACAATTTTTTGTCTAGTATTTTAAATATGATAAATCATGAATATTTTTAAATACTTAAAGGATAAATTATAAAAAGAGATTATACATATATAAGATTAAATAAAATACAGTTATTTAATTGAAAACTTAAGTATTGAATGCAGTCACATTTTGTTTTGTTACTAAAATTACACTTAAAAAGCTCTTATAATTTTATACTTGCGATTTAGAGAATATCGAGTCCAAATTTTAAAGAAAAGCTTTTTTCAATATAAGAGAATTTGTTAAGGGGAAAGAAAAATTAAATTAAGAGAATAAATCCGAAATTTCAAACTTTTTCTCTTTAATAATTTTAATTCGTAAAGATACTAATTTTGATTTATAAAATCCTACAATAGAAGATTTTTAATAGTTTTCTTTAAGTAAAAAAATTTTGGTTCATTACTCAATTTAATTTTCAGTGAAAGCGCTTTTAGTAATGCAACTATATCAAAATTTCTTAGGATAGAAAAATGAAAGTTAATTTAGATATATATATATGTATATAGTTTTCTATTTTTGTTGTTTTGCTTTGCAATTTTTTTGGGTTATCATTATTTTCAATTTTATTTATTTTTATTTAAATATAACTTAACAATGGTTTTTTTTATTTTCAAATTTAATCAATTTTTAACGGTGGTTTTACCCAAAAAACTATTTTCATATTAATTTTGATACTTTTTTTAACTACTACTTTTTAATTCTAAAACTTAACATAACTTGAAGAGAAATAAAATTTCTTAATATAATTGAAACTTAATCTATTTTTGTTTTGTTTAAATTGTTTTTCATTAAATTTGAAAAATTTTAATTGACTTTTTAGCTTTTGATAATAATGAATTATCTTGAATATATTTACTATGCATATATTTTCTATTGTTTTGGTAATAAAAACAACAAAAAAGCATTTTTTTTTGTACCTATTTCAAAATACAAAAAAAATGCAAAAATATTTTTGTGTATTTTTTCATTTTTTATTTCTGAATTTTATATCAATTTGATATTAAATTTCTTTTCATATTCTTATCAATATAACACGAGCCGCAACATTGTGTATAATAGTCTAAGGTTATTAACCTTTTTACTTATTGTGTATTTTAACGTTAATGAACTCAAAAATATACCACACGCATGCATCAGAGACACGAAGAAAAATATATAAAAACGCGGTTTTTTTGGTTTATACTCTTCAAAATAAGAGAAGTAATGATTTTTATGACCGCGCGTTAAAAAAAAAGCTTTTAAGAGATGAAATTCTCTTTAAATATAAGGGTGGGTGGTGGGGTGGGGACATTTTATTTGTATGTGTGCTATATATAGTCATGATTTTTCTTTTTCATATAAAATTAAAAGAGAATTTTTGTTTTATCCGTACTCTCTTTGATACCTGTTTATTAAAAAAATATTATATTTTGTTAGGCGCGCGTTTAAGTTTCAAATTGACAAACACAGAGTTTTACATTAGTTGCCTTTAAGGTGGCGGTTTGAATGTCACATTTTTCCGTTTATAATCTGCCAAATATAAATTAAGGGTGAATAATAGTATTTTTAATAACGAAATATATAAATAGTAAAAGTATTTACAAATTGTTGTTTTGTTTTTTACAGTTTATTCGTTTATAAGTGAACTTATTGTGTAAGGGCTAAGGTAGCACTTAAAACATTAAATAAAAAATCTTTTTTTTTTTAAAAAAAAGTGATAAAAAAGTTTTTGTTTCATATGTATATAAAATAATATTTCCGTTATATTATATATATATTCAAACAAGTTTATATAAAATTTATATGTTCTATTTAATTTTAATAAAATAAAATTGATACCAAGAGGACATAATTTTGTACGTTTTTAAGATTATAAGTGTAAAATTTATTTATTTATATATTTATGAAAAAATAAAAATAAAAATATTATAAAGTTCCTTAAAATTGGTTACCTTTTTTTTTTTTTTTTTAAATATAATAATCAAATAATGCTAATTAAAATATTAGTGAAATAAATGAATCAAAGTGTAATTAGTTTAATTAAAATTACTATTTAATTATTTTTATAAATGCTTTATTATGGGTGAAGAATTACCAATACTTAAAGGAATATTAAAGGGAAATGTTAAATACCATAATGCACGTATGTGATATTAATTATTATTTTATTCAATACTTAGAAATAATTATAGGATTTAGCAGTGATGCTTTGTTTTATTTTTGCTAAGCATCCTATTTTAAATTGATAGCAAAAAAAAATTTTTTTGCCTATTAAAATATTTTTTATAAAATTCCTAAAAAAGCAAAAAAAATTATTTCTTAAATACGTAAATTAAATTTTAAGTACTTGTTTTTTATTTCTAGGTATTTTTGTTATTGTTTTTTTTTATATATATATTTTAATATGAAAAATAAAAGCGTAATATATTTTTTGTTGTTGTTATTTTTGGTTTTATTTAAATAATTGATGATTTATATTTTTATTATGTTTTTATCATATTACAAATTTATTGCATATTGAATTTTATGAATCATATTTTCAACTTTGACCTTCAATAAATGGTGCAAATTAAATAATCAATTGAACGTAAATAAAATAATGAAATTTAATAATCTTATTATATCCTGTATACATATATGTATATATGTAAATATTTTATATTATTTTTGCTTGAATAATTAGCGTATAAAAAAAAACATGCAATGGCCTTTAGAGATAATAGAGAAGTGTTAGTAATTCTAGTAAATTTCAAGGCAAATTATGATTGGCTCTCTTTTCCTATGTAAAAACTTAATATTTAGTTTTTTTCGTTTTAGTTATTTATTTAAATAATATGATTTGTTAATTTAAAAAAAAAAATAACTGCATTTTACTATTTAAAACAATTTATATAATCATAAATTTTTATTATAACATTTTGAATGATTAGGTCAAATATTTTCTGTATTTTATTAAATTTTTTTCAAAAAATTATAAAGGGATACTTTAAAAGCTGTTTTCTATTTTAAAATTTACACAATGTAATTTTTTGTTGTTGATATTTTAAAAGAAAAAATTTATTTGTTGATTACCAGTGGTCTAGATAACAATGAGATAACATGAGTATCGGACTTTAGGAATAACAAAAAATTTGATATAGTACAATTATTAGGATATGATGAAGATCCTGAAAGTTTTCAGTCTTAATTTTAGTTTTGGAATGAGTGTCGAGCTCTCATTTTCAGTCTCTGTCTTGCTCTTGCTCTAATTCTTGATTTTGATTATTCTCGACTGAAATCTGAACCTAGATCTTAGACTTCTTTAATATGTTTTTATTACTGTATTTATTAATTCAGTCAATTAGCATAGCTATAGATATATGGGATGAGCATAGTTTAAAAGGTGAAAATGTAGGAAAATATATAAATTTGTGTGTTTTTTGTTTGTTTTAAATATTAAAGGCTACAAATTATGCAATTTATATTATTTTTTTCCTATACTAATTGATCCTTATCCTTATTTCTAGCCGAGACTAAAAAAATATCAATGTCAGCCAAAGTTTGACAAATATTATTTTTATTTCTTTTTTTTTATAATATTCAATCAATTTAAATATTTATTCGAATATTGATAAATATTTTATGTTCACTTAATTTTTTTGTCAATTAATTTGATGAAAAACAAAAAACAAAAATTGGAAAAAGAAAAAGGGAAAAAAGTATAACAAAATAATTTTTTATGACAAAAGTTTCTTTAAATGATTCAAATTTCATTCAAACTTTTATTTTAATTCAAAAGAAAAACATAATAATATTAATAATAATTTGGTGGTTAAAATTAAAATTTTATATTTATCCTTAATATTATTGTTGAATAATTTGCAATACAAACAAAAACAAAAAAAAAAATTATGTTTTGTTTCCTTCTTTTTACTTATTACATTTTTCTATTTATAAATAAAATATGATTTATTTTGTGCTAATTGCTAATAATTGAATCCCCTATTTTTTAAATTTGAAAATAATAAATTTACCTAAGAAAATATCTTAAGGATAAAATAACAAAAAACAAAAAATATAAAATAAAAAAAACTATTTGTGAAAGTTATAAGTCGGTCACTATATTATCTTTTTGGAAAACAAAACAAAGAAACAAAAAACTCTCACCTTCACTTGCACTCAATTTCACTGAACGCGTGCTCATACCGTGTCGTTAAACATTTTCCTGTTTAGATTTCTCATATACATATATATATATATATATATATATATATATATTGTAATGAAATCGAAATATTATCTTCCAAAAATTGTCCCTATAGCAGCAAGGCATTAAACAGAAGTTCAATCATTGTCGTCGTCTACCGTTGAACGATTTAAAGCTGTTTCTGATTTATAATAGGCAATTTATAACGGTGCCACTAGAATGCAAAATATTTTCTTGTTGCTTTTTTTATTTTTGCAAATGAAGCAGACACAAATGAAAAACAATCAAGATCAAATTAATCAATTTTCATTATTGTTGTATAAATGCTTCATAAGTAAATTATTATTTATAATTTCAAAACTAAGGAATCATTTTTTTTTTTGAAAATTATGTCAAAAATAAAACTAAAATAAAAAAAAAGATTAAATATATAATATTTTAAAATTTTTCTTTTATTTATCTTGTTAAAAGATAAAACAATTTATTGTATATCCCAAACAACAACAACAAAAATTTAAATAAAATATTAAAGCTTTTATAAAAGTAAAAAACCCAAAAGGAAAGTATATTTTTGACCTTAATATAAAGGACATATGCAATTTCATGAGTGAAGTATTAATAACTTGTTTGCTTATGAAATTTTTATTATTTTTTTTTTGTTTTGTTGTGTTTGTAAGTTCATATGCAAAAAAAAAAAAACAACAAAAAAACATATGACAATAAAAGGAGAGAGCTCACACTTTAATAATTTTTGTGTTGGCTTATATTTTCACCACAATTGACCACAAGGTTCATGGTCTGTTTTGCACAGTTTTTTTTTTTTTTTTGTATTTTGCAAATATAGAACAATTGGCTATTTTATTAGCTTTTTTTTGTTTTTTTATTTGTGATTTTGTTTTAAGAAAAATAAAATATTCATTTAAAATTGGAACAATTTTTGCATAGTATTTAATTTAATTTTATTTTAAGTTAATTTCTTCTTTATTTGTGTTTTGTTTTTTTATATTTTTCAAATCCGAGCAATAAAGTAAAAGTAACATTAGTGCAATTAAGCGTTCGGCTTTCGTTTTTTTTTTTTAAATAAAGACTAAAAAAATTAAATTTTAAATTTTAAATATCTGTTCCTATTTAACTTAAGTAAGTTAGCGGGATTAGTAAAAGAGGATTTTAATAATCGATTAGAAAAAGTATGAAGAATGTTATATGCCATTTTTTTTAGCTTTTCGAAGGTGGCTTTAGTGTTGAGATCTACAGCAATTGATTTATAAAAACAATATCGTAAATAGTGGAGTAGGATCAGTAAGATCAATCTTCATCCTTGGTTAAAAATGTTATAATATCAATTAGAGAGAAAAAACTAAAACCCCTAAAAAAAAGTTAAATACCTGCAAATTTCACTGTCACTGTTGATAGTCTTTTTAACTAAATTAATAATATAAACCATGAATTAGTAAATATTTTAGGGTTAGCTTCTTAAGTGACTTCCCGATGTCATATATTTGTATTGAAAGCATCGATCAATTCCATACAAATGGAGGATTTCACTGAATTCTTGAAGTCCCTTAAAATTCGCTTTAACACACAGCCCACAGGCTAAAGGTTAATGATTTTAATCTTATTGAATATAACTTCTATATTTTATTTTTAATATCTATTCGCATTTTAGGATTGTGCGAGCGTCTTCAACAGAATTTTGATCGTGTATAATTTAACAACTTCATATATTTTAAGTAAAAAATTATGTCACTTGATTCGCTTGAAGTCGTCGTGCAAATATATATAAATTCGCTAAAGGATTACAATTCGATAAAAGATTATTGACAGTTTTATCATTGTTAAATTATTGTTTGTTAATGTTTTAAATCTTGTATTATAAAAAAATATTATGAGAAAAAACAACAACAACAATAAAATAATTGCAAGAATAATGACATAAATAATTTCATACATGACCATTTAGTGCCCACAGTTCATGTATTTCCTTTTTTTTTCCAAAATATTCAATATTTTACTCTTATTTTCCGATATCTTTTTGTCTCTAAAATACAATAAAGAAATTCTAGGATGTGAAACTTTGTATGCGTTTTTTGTTTTTTGAAACAATTTCTAAGGATTTCAAAATAGTTATACTAATGTTTCCCAATATATTTATATATATGTATATAAATATTTTATGAAATAATCTTTAAATAACAATAAAAAATAATATTTTGTTTTTAAAATAATTTCACAAAACATTTGTTTGATGGAACTTAAAGTGTTTTATTCTATTGCAACTATTTTTGTTTTATATTTCAAAATTTTTGTTTTCTTTAAAAAAAGATAGAAAAAAATATGGATAGTTAACCAAACAAATAAAACAGTAATCTTCTGGCATTAAAAACAGTACATAATCAATTAATTATCAAAATTAAAGCAGCTGTTTAGATTTAATCTAAATGAAAAAAAAAAGAGGGAAAATAATAATAAAACAAAATAAAATATAAAAAAAATTGCAATTTCAACATCTGCTTACTTGTTCTTCAGGGTCCAATTTGGCATAAATATTTAAAAGGTTAATAAGGTCTAACATATGCCCGATATAAGTAGCACAAGTTAGGATATAAAACTAACATAAACACAAATCTTGTTTGTTGTATTGCATTATTCACTGCAAAAAATATTAATATTTATTGAATTAGAGCTCACAAGTTATCATCAATGCTTAATTACCAGGTGGTATTTAAATTTTTTTCTAAAATTTGTATATTTGCTTAATTTAAACTACCCTTAGTCTCTTTATCGAATAAAAACTTTTAAATTGATTGTTGTAATAAATAAATATATATTTATTTAAAATAATTTAGAAAAAAATTTTTAAAATAAATATAAAATGTTAACGTTTTCCCTTTTTTTTTGTTTACAGCGGTCAGATTTGGCCGTGTACCAAAACGTGAAAAAGCACGAATTTTAGCTGCAATGCAACAAAGTACACAAAATCGTGGACAACAAAGGGCTCTAGCGACTGAATTAGATGATCAACCTCGTTTATTGGCAGCTGTATTACGAGCTCATATGGAAACCTGTGAATTTACAAAAGATAAAGTAACAGCTATGCGTCAAAGGGCACGTGAATGTCCTTCATATTCAATGCCAACATTATTGGTGAGTATTTTTAATAAAATATTTTATATTTATATTTATTTAAAAATACATAAAAAAAAAAAATCTAGTCTATGTTCTTGAAATTTTTTTTATGTATTAATTTATTTTTACATCATGATCTCAATTTATAAATCCTTATAGATTCCAGTATATTAATAATATATATAATTTCCAAAATTTACAAAATGTACTAGAAAAATAGAGTTTTTCAGATAGTTTTTATTTACTTAATAGTTACAGTTACAGTTATTTTATACTTATTTACTTATGAAATTAGATTTTTATTTGGTTATTTAAATTGAAATTGTCAGCCAAATATTAGAAGATTTTTATTTTTATGCAAATAAATTATTTTTTTAGACATATTAATGAAATAAGTCATTGTTTTGTCTTTTGTTTTTATTTACTTCTTTATTTTTTTTAATCGATTGATCAAAATTTTATCCACAGCTATAAACTAAACATAATTTTTTTAAAAATACCAAAATTCACTTCTTTATTATGTTTTAGTAAAGACTTAAAGAAAAACGTCTTTTTTTCGAAATCGAATACATACATACATATTTTTATTTGTTTTTAAATTTTATTGTATATCTTTACTATCCTTTTCAAAATAATAATCAATAAGAGTTATAGATCTTGTTCCAATTTTCAATGCACTTTACCATAATCAGCCAAAGGTGTATGGCCATTAGTTACTCCTTTTGATTTTTATTTCAAAAGGTAAAGTCTAATATTACAAGAATTGAAGTTTCATAAAGTTTGAGAGGATTTGATTTAGATTTAGAATGCTATAGCGATGAACTTCTTTGTAATATGAATTTAAGTTCGTAAATCTTAAGTGATATTACTTTTTTTTAAATTATTGAATTGATTTCTTTGATAATAGAGTTCTGTTATGGGAACTTTTATAAATATAGCGAATAATAGAGCGTCAGCTCTATCATTTGATAAATCCTATCAAAAATATCTTCATTAATTGATTCACTGGATATTCACTCTACTAATGAGTTTATCTCATTTGCGCAATTAACTTTCCCTAGAAGCACATGTTCCTTATGTTTTAATTTTTCTAAGGGAAAACAAAAGATATTTATACAAAAAACCGATTAGTATTTACTAGAGAAAAATACTACATAGAAATTGATAGACCCTAAGTACTGTAACATAAATTTTTTTTATTGCTATGGGACACAAATTTGTGCTAACCATTTGAACCTAAGTTATCAATCATCGAATTAAGAATTTTAAACTGGCATTAAATTCTTATGTATCTAAATTTTATTGGCATTTGTTTTCTAGTAGTTAAAACTGCGTAATAAATAATTTCGTTACGCGAAAAAAAAGAACCAGTAGAAAATTACAAATAAAATTTCTAGTATCTGTAGGGCATGTGGCACTAGTCCTGAAAGGATTGATTAACAATTTATTTAATTTTTTTATAAATATTATTTTACTTAATTAAAATTATTCATTTGAAAAAACCAAATGTGGTTTGGTTTCAATTTGTTGACTTCTGACCTAATTTTTTACATCCTTATGTTCTAGAAATTCAAATAGTCAAGGTGTTTTTTTTTGAAGAAATTTATCCATCGTGTAAAACAGGTCAAGATAAAAAAATATCATATGTTGTTGTTGTTATTATTATTAATTTGTACTCAACAGCTGCAGTTTTTGCTTTCTTATTAAATTTTATCAGTTATTTTTTTATTTTTAATCTGTTGTTAAATTTTTGGAATTTAAAATTTTCAAGTATTTTTCTAATCTGGTAATTTTGTTAAAGAGTTATTTAAATTTTTCATACATTTTGATTAGATGTACAAGAATTTTTCAATTAATAATTTTCATATATCTATAGAAATTTCCATCATTATTATTTTTATTTGTTAAAATTAAATTCACGATAAACTACTTAACACTAATTTTCTAGTAAAACTCTTTTCTGGTAAATCACAAATAGTGATCGTTTAGTCGAATAATTAATTTATTTATGTTTTTTTATAGTCTTTTATTTCTATTTGTTGTGTGAATAATATCAAATAAATAAATTTCGTGGTAAATAAAAAACAAAAATGTAAAATTAAATTTTGTACTTGATTTAACGATAAATTTTATTACTTCGTTTAACTGCTTTCTAGGTTTATGTACATATGTACTCTAAGGCTAAAAGCAAGAGCTAACAAAATTACATATCACATCTAATAAAAATCCATGAAAATCGCATTTTTCACTTTAAACTTCTACTCTGAATATTTTCCATGCTGTTAAAGGTTGATCTAGTGTCAAGTTAACTAAAAACTGTAAAATCAGCAATACAAATTTTTTGAAAAAATTTTATTCAATAACTTTTTGAATCCCCTTCAAAATAATAACCAATAGAAGCTATGTATATATATTTTTCAGGTCTTAATCCAATTTTCAATGCATTTAATCCGCCAAAAGTATGGCCATAACTTCTGTGATTTTTATTACATTTTTTTTCGATCCTGTCAAAACGCCTTCCACTCTAAGTGGTAATTTGAGCCAGTAAAAAGTAAAATAAATTCACAAGGAGCCATATCTGGTATAATTTCAATACTGGGAAAACGGTAGCCTTGAATTAGAACCAACTGATAATATCACAACATATTTAGAACATAAATGGGTTATTTTGTGATTGTACAAAAAACTAGTTCAGTTTCATTTTGAAAACAGATGTGTTCCAAATGAAGTTATTAGAAAAAAGTTTTTCATTTTTAATCAAAAAAATTGAGTATTGCGAAAATATCAAATATGGTAAAATAATTGCCTATTTATCGTTTAAGCGATTTATTACCAAAATGTTTGTTTGGTTAATTATAGGTTTTGGATTGTGTTCAATACATTGACAGAAAGTGTATTAAAATGTTTACAAGTTATAGAAACTTTTTGATCACAAATTACACAAAAATAATTTATTTATTATTTATAAATTTTTCTTAAAATGTCAACCCATCCAGTAAAACTAACTAATAATTAGGGAAACGTTTTGCAATACACACACAAATATACACATATATATGTATATACATTTCTTTTTCTATTAATTTTATTAAAGAAACTGTCTTTGATTTATTTAATTTCAAAAATTAATCAAATTTTATTTGGACATTTTAATTTTTATTATTTATTTTAATTTAAATATATATATATATGTATACACTACACACAAAAAAAATTTTTTTAACATTTCAATCAAACAATTATTTTATTTAATCATTTTCTAACCTTAACCTTTAGATTTAATACTTGAATACATGTAAAAAAATATATAACATTTATGTAGTTGTAATTATAACGGGAAATCTATCTTAAACAAGTAATTAACGTAGCTAATATATACAAATAAAAATATTAAAATTTTAACTTGTAATTCAAGGGAATATCAGGAAGTATAAATAAATTAGTGATGATAAAAAAAATATTTATATGTATATACATATATACAAAAAAAGTACAAAAAAGAAACAGAACATTAAAACAACAACAAAAATTAAAAGTGAACTACTCTATAGAAATGCACAAGGTCAAATTGGCTAATAGTGCCACAAATGACGTATATATATATATATGTGTACCGTTTAATTATTTTAACTATAAGTAAAACGCTATACTTATTTTTCTTTTCCATCCCTCCTCATCGTCCTCCTTCACCTAAGTTCATAGGTTTTTAAAGCGGTAGCATATATATTTAATAATTACGCGTTTGCGCGTGCGCATTAAATACATTTCTCATACTAATCTAGTTATATATATATATATATATATATATATATATATATATAAAACAAAAAAAACGGAGATGAAAAACCAACAACAATAATAATACAAAATTATAATTAAAAAAAACCATATATCCATTATTTATATGGTAAAAAGTGAGAAAGAAAATGAATGAGCTAGCAACAATTATTTGGTGATAACATTTTTTAAGATGTGTGTGTGTATATATATATATATATAATGCTATTTAATGTCTGATTGCTGTTTAATTTCAAGGTCGAAAAATAGCTCGGTACAAGGTCGCTGATGATATAGTGTCATGAGGGGACAAATTTTTAACAAAATATAACCAAAATGGCACCTCGCATATGGGTAGTTTTATATATATATATATATTTTTGGTACACATGTATGAAATTTATAAAATAACAAAAAAAAAAAATTTAACACCGGTTCCTGGTCGTTCATTTAGTTTGACATTAGGAATTTTTTTGTCCTTCTTCTTTTTACGTTTAATCATTATTATTATTATTATTATTAAATACTATTATTTCAGTTAATTTAATATAAATATCATTTTGTTAATTATTTTATATGCCTATCTTTTCTTCTATCTTTTTGCGTTTTGAGAAACTCATAACAATTTAACTAGGTTAAAAATTTTTACTAAAAAAGTAAAATTTTACTAGATCAAATTGCAAGTGGAAGCCTTACTGTATGCTACATTCATAAAATTTAATAATGAAAATCAAAAATCATGTGAAAGGAAATTTAAGAAAAAAATATTAATTAAAAATTATTCCATGTAGCGAGTACTAAAAGCATAAAGATTTCAGAATTTCACAAGTTAACACAAGGTTGGCAAAATATTCTTTTCCAACTAGGGAAAGTAGATAGCTCTACTTCATCAATGAAAATGACTTATTTTTCAGTTATATTGCCTACTTTTTTTTGGGAAAACATCAAGAATTTTGCTAACAAATGGCCCTAAAAGTCATTGCGACTTTTTGCATAAAAATATAAAACGAAAATTAGGTATGATGATGGCTACTTTCTGCACAAGTGAACTTTTCAAGATGATTTATGCATGAATTCATACATGAGAAATTCATTGATGATTAATTTCTGGTACTTCTGGTACCTTTTAATCTAGGATTTTATTAACTTTTGTCAATTTTTGATTAACTTGGTGCGTTAAAAATGCAAATTTTTGTTCACAATAAATAGAAATGGATTCATTAACCATTTAAGCGTTGAATTTTATTATAAAAACTTCTCACAGTTTGCAGAATTAAAATCAAGCAATGACGTATATACACGACGAATGGAGTACAAAATGGTCCTATTACAAATTTTATGAAAAAACGAACAATTATACATTTTTATTTAAAGAGAAACTTAACAATAATTTATTTTATTGTTTGATCAAATATTGAAATGTTGATCTCTTTAGGGCGCCATTTTTAAACAATTTCCTTCAGATTCTTTTTATTTTTTTGATTCATTTATAATTTCAAGCTGTTTGTCTTTTCATACAATTTTACATAAATTCATAGTCTATATTTTATGTTATTTAATACTAACGATTATAAAAATTCAAGGCTATCAAGGAATTCCAGTTTCAAGATGAACTTTTCTAAGAACTTTTTGTAAATGTTAATTGAATAAGATCTTTTTCTATTTATCTTTCATTGAATTTGTAATTTAGTGATATTAGTTTTAGCGTTTTTTTAAATGGCAAAAAATTTTTGTTAAAAACAAAAATACAAAAAGTAACTGACAATCAGTGCATAATGAAATTTATTATTTAAAAGATAAGTTTACTACAATACTTTTAGAAGCCTTGAGAAGTAAGTTACAAGAATAAACCCTAAAAAGATTAATCAAAAATAATGCAAAAACTTGAGTGCATGAATGATAACCATATGAGGTATGCTCAGACTTTTAAAGAACTCAATTGTATGGATTCCTGGCCTTTGTGAGAACAGTGGAAACAATTTCAAACGTTTTTTGCTCTTTTGACTTATAACTAAATTTCATATATTTGAGTGACAAATGTCAATATAAATGTCATATATAAATGGGAGAAATCGTACTAAAAATAGCTTTCATAATGCCCAGGATTCAATAGTGTTTGATGGCATATTTGGCATATTTGATATAGGTAAATGGTCTCCATTTAATTGGTATCAAAATTAGCACCTAATTATTTCATTAGTTTTATCGTTTTTGCCGAAAAGATCCAAATAAATTTGTTTGTACATATGTATATAATTTGATGTCCGTGAAGGTGACATTGTGTGAATGTAATTTACATAAAATATAATTTTAATAACATTTTACAGTTAAACATATTATAATTTGTTTTATGTCATAAACCAACCTCTTAAGTTGTATGCTCGAGTTAATTCGAGCACGTTAAACTGGACAAATTGTGGACACTGGAGATAACTCGAGTGGCGTTGTATTAAAATTAAAATAAAAATGTTGATTATTTTTGTATTTTTTGCCAAGACAATGTTCTCAATTGTGTTTTTTTACATAAGAAAAACTTGATTAGTTTTAATTAAAAAACTTCATTTTTAACGTGTCAAGTCATTTAGGCATAAAAATAGAACTACATATTTTAAACTTAGAAAAGTTCTATGCTTTGAAGCTTGGGATATTTTTGAAATTTATCTTTTTCGATTATGTAAAAAGAAATGCAAATTATTAAGGAGGGGAGAAGGTGTTGTAAAAAAGTATTTTCACTGTTGAGTACCTTAATTAATTTTCTCCATATAACAAAACATCTAGGAACTATTTTTCTTATCATAAAACCTAGTTCTATCCGTGAAGGGTAATAGTTTTATTTTTATTAATCGGATTACGTCATGGTTCTTAAAAAATATATATATAATATAATAAAAGAAAATTATTGCTAACGCAATTTATATAATTTACTATCAAAAAATAAAACTTTCAATTATAAAAACAATCTCTAGATATAATAACTATATTGATATTACTGTAAATTCTTCTTTTTTTAAATTTTATTATATTTTTTTTTTTCCAATCAAACTTGTCCTGAAGGACAACAAGAACATCTTATTTCCTTAATTTTTTTTTACTATATTCAGTAATATTTGACCTTCACATATCTAAGGTTTTAATACTTTCAGATAACTGAATTCCCGTTATATTTGTATTTATACTTCGTGTTATATATTTTTTTGTGTGGTTTTTCGTAATTTTTCTCAATAACTTAACCTTAAAATTAGACAAAAATGGTTAGCTTATAAAATATTTGAATTTAAAGGGCGCACACAAATAAAATATATAATATGAATATGATTCCAATTAGGACATATTTTTGGTATGCTACTAAGCATTAATGAGTCCTAGTAATAAGACAAAATTTTGCCTCTTTAGGTTGTTTTGGTTTTTCTTTTTTTTTTTTCTTTTTTTTATTCTCTACCCATTTTTATTACAATAAATAAATAAATTAAATAATTTAGTTAATTTACCCTTTTAGTATATAAGTATTAATTTTTAATTCAAAAAAAAAACAAAACAAAAACTACCTTGAATACATTTTGCTAAATTATAAATCTAGGAAAATTTATTTTTCTATATATTTACTAATACATTGATTAATAATAAA
This sequence comes from Acrocera orbiculus, assembly GCA_947359355.1. Taxonomy (NCBI): domain Eukaryota; kingdom Metazoa; phylum Arthropoda; class Insecta; order Diptera; family Acroceridae; genus Acrocera; species Acrocera orbiculus. Next base: position 26,636,288 of record OX375759.1, on the reverse strand, counting down.
TAAAATTTAAGTTTGCATCTTTCAAATGCCAGCATACATACATACAAACATATATGTATATATATATATTATAATTATAAATTATAAATTGTTAATTTATTAATTCCAGTAAAAGTTGTATGATATTGATAGAGCGTTGACATATTTCAAAATTTTCATACAATATATATATATATAAGTTCCTTATAAAAATTAATAACAAATTTTGTATATATTGTAAATTGTCCTTCAAATAACTGTGTAGAGTTAATTTGTTACAAATTGCTTCCGTGTTTATCTTTTACGTTTACGGTTAATTTCAATAGTTGTTGGCCGTCGAAATTGAAGTCTGTCTGACATTTAAATATAGATTTTACCTTTGCTTTATAAAATATAATAATTAATTCAAATTTTTGTGTGTGTTTTTTGTTTAGTTTTTTTTATTATTGTTGTAGTTTTTATTGTTATTTAATATAGTAAAGTGAACCCTTTGTATATTGTTTTTGTTTTTTGCTGTTGTTGTTGTACTTAATCCTTGAAAATTAACACTTTTTTTTTGCTCAAATTTAAGCGATATTTATTTAATACTTCTGGTTTGATATTTAAAAGAATTAATTTTAGGCATTCAATAAGTCAGTGGGATTAGGTAAGGGGGAATTATGATCAAGGAAATTAATCTCTCGCCTCCCTTGTTTTGTAATATTTTAGTCGTAATTGAAGTAAAAAGAACTAAGATAATTATAGAAGGACAGTAGTGGTAGAAGTGAAAATAAAAGTAGCAGTAGTAGTAGTCATGATAATAAAATAGCAGAAGATTTATTTATAAATAATAAAACCTCATTTTTGTCACTCATCTGCAATTTTTAAAGAAATTAAACGTAGGGATAATGCTTCCATAAATTACAAAGCAAATGAATTGATCTCATATAGTTATAGGATTTTGTTGTTCTTTTTCGTATTTTTTTTTCTGTTTTTTTGAAATAATTATTGAAAATGTAGTGTTCTGATGATTAACCGTATCAATATCTCAAACGACATTCTGTTCAATTGTAATTTGCTTATTAAAACTTTTTTCTTTGAATTTGATATCGATAACGAGTCAATAGACTCCGTTCTATAGTTTTATATATTTTTGAATAAATTTAGAAAAATTTTATTAACATTTGCTGACTTAAATTATTTATTAATTTTATTTTAGTAAAAAAAATTTCTTATCATTTTCATTAATTTTTTGATGAATAATTTTTTTTGTAAAATAATTTTTTTTATTGAATTATTCACTGACATCTGCTAAAATATGTTAAAACTCAAGATATTGAACCTTACTCATTTTGATAAGGATCCACAAAAATTAATTTTCATATTCTTTGAAAATTTGTTAATAATAGCATAAATATAAGTATTATTAATTTGGTTAAATTAATAAAGAAAAAGCAAAAAATATTTCAATTAAATTAAAAAAATATCACGTGCGTATAGAATGTTTCTTATTTTTTCCTTTTTTTTTTTTATAAATAAAAATTCAAAATTTATTGCTTGTCATTATGCAACTCAGCAACAGATGACAAAGGCCCTTGACACACGAGTAAAATGGAATGCAAACATTCATTGTTCATATTCAATTACAATAAAATAGGACATATTAATTCAATTCGAATGCTAAATTTGTTCCATTTAAAAGGAAATTTTTTTTTAAACATTTTATCAAAAATTTGAATATATTTTTAAATATAACAATAATTCTGTGTCAAAGGTCAATAGCTCATGTTATTTTTGTTTTTTAAATTTGTTACCGACAGGTGGTTTCTACTGAATTCAGCCAAATTGCTGAATTGCCATGCTTACTTAACACCTAACCGGGGCCGAGTAATAAAACTTTAAAAGAAAATACGTAGACGGCTACATAATTGTTGATTATGAAAATCGGAAACTAAAAGTTTTATAGAAACTTAAAATGCAAAAAAATTCTGCTCAAATTTTTTTTTAATTAAGATTACACTAGTCTACAAAAAAACACTTTTTTTTTGTAACATGAAAACTTTTAACTAATTATGCTTAGAACAAGGTTAAGGATAATAGAATTGATATTAGAATATTTGATACACGAATAGTTTTGTTGAAATATGTGTTTGTTTGTTTTTTTAAAAAATACAGATTTTAACGACAATATGAAGCTAATAAATAGTATTACAGTATTTATTTAAATGCTATCTTAAGATTTTCTTCTGTATTTTGCTTCTAGTGTGTCCCGTTGTAATGTCCAACAGTAATCCGCCAGCATGCGTGGACTCAACTTCCCCTGATATCGTTTTTCCATTGTAGAAATTTCCTGATGGAACCTCTCACCATGTTCATCGCTGACGGAACCCAAATTTTCAGGAAAGAAGTCCAAATGTGAATGTAGGAAGTGTATTTTCAAAGACATGTTGCAGCCTAAATTCTTATAAGCTATTAAAAGTTCTTCAACAATACTTTCATAGTCATTTGATCGGTGATTCCCAAGAAAATTTGAAGTTACTTTTATAAAAGACTCCCAAGCTAATTTTTCCAGATTATTAAGTTTTTCTTTAAATATATCGTCTTTTATCAATTTTCTTATTTGAGGGCCTATAAAAATGCCTTCTTTAATCTTCGCGTCACTCATTTTAGGAAATTTTTCTTTTAAATATGAAAATCCAACACCAGCTCGATCCATTGCTTTCACGAAGTTTTTCATAAGGCCTAATTTTATATGTAAAGGTGGTAAAAAGACATCATTAGGCTGTACTAATGGAGTATTTTTAATATTTTTTTGTCCTGGGGTAAGAGATTCTCTTATTGGCCAGTCTCTTTTAACATAATGATTTTTGTGGTCTCTGCTGTCCCATTCACAAATAAAACAACAGAATTTTGTATATCCTGTTTGCAATCCTAAAGTAAGGGCAATGATCTTTAAATCCCCACAAATTTTCCACTTATGTTCGTTGTATTGGATCTTTTCCAATATAAATTTAATGGTTTCATAGGACTCTTTCATGTTAACAGCTACAACTATTGGTACTGAGGGAAGTTCATTACCGATATGTAAAAGAACAGCCTTTAAACTTGTTTTTGACCCGTCAATAAATAAGCGCCACTCATTTGTTTTATATTTTATACCCAAAACAGTCATTAAGCCATAGACATTATTACAGAAGACCAGATCTTTATTTTGTGAAAAAAATTTCCTTAGATCTTCATCTCGATCTCGAAAGTGACATACTCTTGTCATCGGTTGCAACAAACTCCATCCTTTCAATCGAGACGCCAAAAGTTCTGCCTGTTGCTTGGACAATTTTAAATCACGAACCAAATCATTAAGGTCTTCTTGAGATATTAAATGCAACTCGTGAGATGAGGAAGCTTCTTGAAAGTCAGGATCTAACTCGGCGCTTTCGACTTCTTCCAACGAAGGTGACAGATCTGAACTTTGAGGTGGTTCTGGTATGGGTAATTCTTCACTGTGAAGGACCGGTTTTTTTGCAGATGACAGATCAGGATACTTAACTTGTTTTTTGGTTTTATTTGTAATACCTTTTGTATCAGTAAGACAAAAATAACAGTCTGATGAATGGTTCGTGGGCTCCGTCCAAATCATAGGGATTCCAAAAGGCATAGATCGAGATCCTTTGGCCCATCCAGTAAGTTGGCTTACACATGTCACACAACAGATGTGAGGAACCCATGCTTTATCTTGTTGTCCGACAGCAAAGCCAAAATATTGCTTATATAAGCTGGTAACTAATGGTGTCAAATTTCTCCGCTGATTTTTGAAAGTAACTTTTCCACAAATATAACAAAACTTATTAGCATCATTTTTACACTTTCTTGACATTGTTAAAGATTCACTTAACTATAAAACACAATTGAAAAATCTTCAGTTCACCAAATTAATATAATCCTTGCGACTAGGCAGTTTTGTGGAACTAATGACAACAATTCGTAATCTGTAAGCAAATTTTTCATTTAAAATGGAGGTAGTTATTTTTGAAAATCCTTTTATTAGCTAATCTACCTGCTTTTATTGCAGCATATACTTTATAAAAGTTTCTCTTTAGTGCAAAAGGTAAAGAGACACTCCTTTTGTAAAAAGGTATGTATCGAAATGATACATACTCGGTTTTTCCTTAAGGTAGCTGTAACACAGAAACTAGACCTGATCAAATCAAAATAAATATGGTGTTATAATGAGGGCAGGTAAGCACTTTAAAATTCGTAAGCAGTTTTCTTGTTGCAAAATTTTGTTGACTAGTGTTATCAATTAATCAATTTATTTTATTGTGTAGTTTCCTTTTAACATATTATTTTTTTTTTTTCTTACAGGCATGTCCTCTTAATCCAGCACCTGAACTACAATCAGAACAAGAATTTTCACAGCGATTTGCTCATGTTATTCGTGGTGTTATTGATTTTGCTGGTATGATACCAGGATTTCAATTATTAACACAAGATGATAAATTTACATTATTAAAAGCTGGTCTTTTTGATGCACTTTTTGTACGCCTTATTTGTATGTTTGATTCATCAATTAATAGTATAATATGTTTAAATGGTCAAGTTATGCGTCGTGATGCTATACAAAATGGAGCTAATGCAAGATTTTTAGTTGATTCAACATTTAATTTTGCTGAAAGAATGAATTCAATGAATTTAACTGATACTGAAATTGGATTATTTTGTGCAATTGTATTAATAACACCAGATCGTCCTGGTTTACGTAATATTGAACTGATTGAAAAAATGTATACTAGATTAAAGGCATGTTTACAAAATGTTATTGCACAAAATCGTCCTGATCAGCCACAATTTATGTCAGAACTATTAAAAACATTACCAGATTTAAGAACATTAAGTACATTACATACTGAAAAATTAGTTGTATTTAGAACTGAACATAAAGAATTATTAAGACAACAAATGTGGTCAATGGATGAGGATCAACCATCAAAAAGTCCAGTATCAACATGTACATGGGAACAAACAATGATGGAAGATGTAGCAAAATCACCATTAGGTTCTGTATCTAGTACTGAATCAGGTGATTTAGATTATACACATTCAACATTAGCATCATCAGCACCACTTTTAGCCGCAACATTATCTGGTACATGCCCACTAAGACATCGTGCTAGTTCTGGTTCATCAGCTGAAGATGTTGATGTTATTGTTGGATCACATGCGCATTTAGCACAAAATGGTTTAACAATTACACCGGTTGTTCGATCTCATACACATACACATATACCAGGTCGTTATCGTAAATTAGATTCACCAACAGATTCTGGTATTGAAAGTGGTAATGAAAAAGCTGAATCAACAAAGACTGTTAGTAGTGGTGGTAGTTCATCATGTTCAAGTCCAAGATCAAGTGTTGATGATACTATTGATGAGCATGCTAATGTTACAAATGGTGGTGGTGTTTGTGCAACAACAATAACAACAACATCAACATCATTATCATCATCATCATCAACATCTTCACCAGCGACAGCAGCATTAGGTGTGCTACCTCATGTACAAAATATAAATATTTTACCATCGGCAAAAAGACAAATAGTTGATGATATGCCCGTACTTAAAAGGGTATTACAAGCACCACCATTATATGATACAAATTCCTTAATGGATGAGGCATATAAACCTCATAAAAAATTTCGTGCTTTGAGACATAGAGAATTTGAGACTGCTGAAGCAGATGCTAATATTCATCAAGCACCTGTAGCTCCAATACTTAATAGCTCACAACAACAAATGCAAACACATCAACAACAACAACAACAACAAGAACAACAGCATCATAACCATCATCTTCAACAGCAGCAGCAACAACAACAACACAGTCAATTACACATGCATTTGACAAGAAATTATAACAATAATAACAATAATAATAATAATAATAATAATAATAATAATAATAATAATATTAATAATAATTCTAATAATAATAGTAATAGTGCATTTGTTGGCCAAAATTCACATTTACATAATCAACATTCATTATTATCAAGTACACATTCGGTTTTAGCTAAATCATTAATGGAAGAACCACGTATGACACCAGAACAAATGAAACGTACTGATATCATACAAAATTATATAATGCGTGAACAAAATTCAAGAAATAATAATTTATCAAGTCCATTACAACATTGTCATCAATATACAACAATAACTAGTTCACCAGCATCATCAACAAATTCCATTAATTCAAATTGTCCATCACCATCAACAACAACAACAATAACATTATCATCACCGCCATTACAACAGACAATATTACCTACAACACATCAAATGAGATGGCAAGGACAAAGTGTTATAACTAAAACACAAATTAAAAGAGAAGTTATATCACCAAATACAATTAATTATTTTCAATCACCACATTCAACATCTGTATCACCACCACGTCCTTCACCGACAGCCCAACAATCACCACATTTATTGGAATTACAAGTTGATATAGCTGACTCACAGCAACCATTAAATTTATCAAAAAAATCACCAACACCACCACCACCAATACAATTACCACCATCTTCATCATCATCTCAAACAATACAAATACAAAATCAACAACATATTTTACAACAACAACAACAACAACAGTCAACCTCAGTTGCACAATCAATAGCTGTTAATAAAGTTCAACAAAATTCAACTACAATTCGTACATATACTGGAAATGAAGTAACTGTAACACCTGCAAATGGTGCTACAACACAACAAGTACATAAAGTCCTATTAGAAGCATAATAAATAGTATTATCAAAGGAGGTGAAAATATGTTGTAGAATATTTTTTCAGTTTTTTTTTTATGTATAATTAAAAGCAAAAGAAGAAAAATTAACAAACAACTAAATAAATCAAGTTTAATGTATTTAAAAAAAGAAAATTTTTATAATAAAAAATCTATGTACTATATTCACAAAAAATTCAAAAAATATATTAAAATTCAAATTGAGAGAGAGATGGAGATTGAGTAAGTAGAGAGATATTTATAACTTTATCACTTAGTGGTGCTCGCAATAATAAATGTTTTGTTTGTTTTTATGTCAATAATTCTAAATTAACAATAACAACAATATCAAAAAAAGGATTTTGTTTTTGTTCTTGTAAATTTAAAGAAAATTTTTTTAATTATATATATATATTTCCTTTGTTGTTTTATTTTCAAGAAATTCTAATTCATTTTTTATATGAACTTATGAACAATTTTTGTTATTGGCATTATTTGTTAAAAATTACAAAAAAAAAAACAAAACAAAAATTGAATCTATTTTTTTCCGATTTGTTTTTTTTCTCACCAATATATAAAAATTTAAGTAAAATAAAACACAACAGGAAAACAATTAATACAGTTAACAATTTAAATAAAGATAGAAAAATAGGCCGACATTCATGCAATAGAGCAAAATAGAAAAAAAGAAATTAAATTAAAGTTGAATGATTTGATGCAGGGGAAAATAATTTAAAAAAAAAAAACAAATTGATATTGTACAAAATACATTCAATTAAAAGTTAATTTATATACCAACAAATTAAATTTTTTTGAAAAATAGTAAAACTTATAATAAAACAAAAAAATTCAACAGATAATATGAGAGTTATAAAATAAAAGTAAGTAAAGTTTAATAAAAAAACACAAAAAATAAAAAATAATGAAAAAAAATATTATTAATGTTTAGACTATATATTTAGTAATTTTAAAAATAGATTTAGTGTGCTTTTTTTTTTAGAATTTAGATTTATCTAGTTTTAAATAAAGAAGCATAAAAATTCAAATGTGTGTGTGTAAATAAAAGTTGGTGTAAATTTTAAATACAATTTATGCATTGTATTTCAGATCTCTTCTTTATATTTAAAAAAAGAAAAAGAAAACAAACAAAAAAAAAAAACAAGAAAAAACTTTGAAAGCATTGAAGAAAACAAAATTAAGTTTAATAAGTAATAACAATAAAATCTATATACATATGTATTAAGATGAATACATCAATACATATATACATAAACATATATATATATATATATATATTAATATATATGTAATATAATTTTAAATAAAATGTTTAATTTGTTTTTATTTTTTAAAAATAAATTTTGTAAATATTTATATGAATAAAATAACTGTTGAAAAATAATTCTTTGTTTGAATGTAACAAAAACGAAAAAAAAATAGAGGGAGACAACAAATCGTTATCGCGAAGTTTTAGCAGAAAACAAAAACCAAAAATGAATATCTAAAGCTATATTTTTTTCGAAGTTAATAGGAACTATTTCAAAACAAAAAGAACAGTTTTATTAAAAACTAGACGAATCAAAATATTTAAGAAGAAAATTGTACAACAAAATATTGAATAAAAATTATGTAAAGAAATTGATTTAATTAATAAAATAAATAATAATAATAAAATATTTCATTTATTAATTGATATCATGATAGTTTTGAAAAAAAGAGAATGTATAATGAAAAATTCTAAAGAAAAAACGAAATACGTTCTTATTATTTTTATTAGTATTCATAAGAGAATTATGTAAAATTGAAACTGAAATGGCATAATTCTTTGTTTTTTTTTTTAACAATGATTTTATTTCTTTTTGATTAATATTTTGTTTTTCTCAGCTATAATGAATGATAATAAAAACAACAAAAAAAAACAGGTTAAATTAATTTTATTATATTTAAAACATCATTAAAATTATCTCATTATAAAACGAAAGTGTATATAATAATAATATTTTTATTTAAATAAATAAAAAACAAAAAAAAAAAAAAACAAAAAACTAGAAGAAGATGAAGAAGAACAACAACAACTACAATAAAATAAAAGAAAATACCCATTTAAAATATTACAATAATATTTATATGTCTGTGTTTGAATGTCTTTAAATTTAAACAAAATTATTTGAAAAGAAAAATTAAAAATTGAGCAAATCAAGGAACAAAATAAAATTTATTGAAGGAAAAACAAAAAAAAAACTACCAACAACAACAACAAACAAACAAACAAAAATGAATAAAGAAACTAAAAAATAATGTAAATTAAAAATTCTCATGTTTAATTGAGAGACAATATGTAATATAAATTAATTATTATACAATTAAAAATGAATAAAAAATAAAAAAAAAAAAAATAAAATGCAGTAAAATTTTAATATTTTTCCGTATTAAAAAATTTTTCATAAAATTCAGTTATAATAAAAATATTCAAAAATAATTTTTACTTTCATATATGTATGTGAAAATTATTTTATGTGTTTATATTTTTATTTTTAATTGAAATTTTAATCTAATTTAAATCTACATTTCTTACAAATATACCCTAAAAATGAAATTTAAAACTTTTATATTAATATTAATATATTTTTTTAAAGGTCATCTAATTTATAGCTGAAATAAAAGGTAAATATTTCATTTAATTCAAACGAATATGAGTGTAATTGGTATTATTATTTTATTATTATTATAAAGCAAAAAGTTTTTTTTCTAAAATTCATAAAATAATTTTTAAATAGTTTTGCTTAAATTTGATCAGATTTTATTTTTTATTATTTCAAAATTATTAAAATAAATATAAAAAAGCAATTACTAATGTTATTTTGTGCAACTTTTTAATAAAGATACTTTATTATTTGTTTGTTATTATTTTATATATATATATATATATATATATATATATATATATATATTAATTTAAACTTTATTTCTTTTCTTTTTGGTTATTTAATATTAAAGGAAAAATTTATTTATTTATATTAAATATTTGATAAATTCAAAAATCAAAAATTAGATCCATTAAATTTTCATGGGTAGAAAATTTTTTTTTGTTTTTTACTTAATTAAGTTTTAATTAATTAGTCTTTCACTTTTATACTGTAATTTTTTCGATCAAACTTTTCATTCTGCTTTTTTGACCACAATTCTTTTAAATAGTGCTAATTTCTTGATTTATATTTATATACTATAGTATAGTATATTTTATATTATATATTTTATTGACTTAAAAGTCTTAATATTTTTAATCTAACATAAAAAGAAAAAGTCATTTTTAATTATTAACATTATTATTACCATACAAAGACAAGTTTTGGTATAATTTCTATTGTATTGAAAATAAAAATCCTTCTAATTTAATTGTTTTTATTAAAATTAATTACAATTCTTTTTTTTTAAATTTTAAATATTCCTCACTAGCAATATTAGCTGCATTTACTTTTAACTATAATTTTAATCTATGTAAGTTGTTACTGTCTGTTTTGTTATAGTTTTATTTTAAATATTTTAAAGATAAAAATAAAAAAAAAAAGTGTGTATGAATGTAAAAGGGAAATAGAATGTTAACAAAATTTTGGAGACAAATTTTGATTGTAATGGAAAAAAAAACAGAAAAATATTAAAAATTAAAAAAAGTAATTGTAATAGCTACAAAAATAAAATTGTAACCATTTATAAAAGAAAGAAAAGTATATAAAAAGTAAAATTTTCAAAAAAAAACAAAAAAAAATCAAATTGTTTTGTTTGTCCTGTATTAAGTAGTCCTTTCATGTTAAATTTTATTTTGACTTTTTTTTTTGCTGGTAGTAAGCTCGAATTTATATAATGACTAATTGTGTCCTAGTTAAAATGTACAAATTTAAATCTTTTTGGCAAAAATGTTTTATTTTTCTTAATGGTAACATAATTAAGGATATATATGTTATCCTGTTAGAGAGTTTAAAATTCATGATAAAATTTTTTTACTTTTATTTTTATTAAGCTGGATTATTTTAAGCTTTAAGATGTTTAATTAAAGATAATCTAATTGTGTTCCAAATAAAAGAAGTTTATTCTATATTTTTGTGACTAAAGTTAGTTTAAAGTTTGTGATAAATTAAAATATGATCTATATTATTTGGTAGGTATAATAAATTAAAAAAAATATTTTAACATCTACCATGGAAAATATAATAACTTTTAAGTTAGAAGTACAAGTTATGCAGTTTGAGATATTGAGATATTTATTGTTAAAAAATAAAATAGCTTTGCGTTTCTGCTCAGTCTGTTGAAATTTGAGCTAGCAAGAATGCAAAATTGTTGCAAGAAATCTGATACATGATACATTACATGAAAATTAGTATATTCTTTGTCCTTACATAAGCGACTGCTACTTCAAAAATTCAACTGGCACCAATCGAAAAACTTCTATTTGTATAAAATTGTCATTGGTAAAATATGTGATAAGTTATCGCTAAAAATTGCCTCCATAAGGACCACGGCCTAAAACAATTAACTAAAAGATTTAGTGAGTTGAATTGTTGGTAAGAGATGGTTCTAGTTTTCAAAGAACAATTTTCAAAATTTCGAATGACAGTTAACTTATTATGTGCATATATTTATGAGTAAAATATAGTATACATTATGTAAAAATATTTGGAAATATTATGAATAATTTAAAGTGTTGGCATAATGCATGTGTATTAACACACGCTATGCTATTGATAAATGAATAAATAAACATTTAAAATAAACTTATTTCTTATAATGTAGGGCAGGCACTTTGAATGATGTCGTATAATTTCAAATGAAGAAATTCTTAAAATATTATAAAAAAAGTCGAAATGTGTCTGAAGCATAATTTTTATATAAAAACCTCAAAAAGAATTTTTATTGTAGTAAAATGTATCTTGGCTGTTAAATTTAGCACAAAACTCCTTCAGCTTGTTCCTTAACATTGGAAAACTTTCCAAATAGAAACTTCTTCAGGTGGTTGATAAATTAATCCCCAAAAATAAACTTTTCTTGATAACTTCTGTTCTAATTTTGATTTTTAAATAAAATAAAATTAATATAATTTTTATTGTCAATACAAAAAACTTATTTAGAGTATAACATAAGTTTCCTTAGAAATTTGGTATTTAGTCTAGGTCTAGAGTCTAGAGAAAGGATTGAGTAAGCAAAACTTTAAAGCGTTTTCCTGAAACTTGTTATTTTTGAACTCGTTGCATACACGATAACTCAAAATCTACGGGACTGATAGTTTTGAAAATTTGCACACTTTTTTTTCACATATTTGATGAGAGCTTTTTGTTTTTTTTTAATAATTCTTAATTTTATAATATAAAATAAGTCGATTTTTTAGGTGAAAATCGGTGTTTTGATTTCCATAAGCTATCAAAAACTGAAAATTTAATATCCCCTCGTCATTACCTCGAGAAACATCTTCTTTTATAAATAAATTTTGATTTTAGATGATTCTGTGGCGAGTTCTAATGAACACGGCAAAACAATTTTTTTCTAAGGCACCTCTAGATATTCACTGTCATTCGTTCACTTATAATTATTTTAAAATAAAAATTTGGTTAAATATTGTTAAAATTTTGTGCTGTCATATAGAAATTAAATAAATAAACTACAACTACCTGTTTTGCCAAAAAACATGCCTTTTTTTCAACGAAATAACCGAAATATCCCCTTAAGAATTGGGTAATGGGTTCCTTGAACTTTGTAGGAAGAAATTAAAGCTTTTATTTTTTTTTCTTGTGTTGTAGAAAAGGAAAGATTTTCTAAAAAGTTAGGGTTATTATTGCATATTTCTACTATTTTTAATGATTTTTAATTATTAACTTTAAAATTACTAACAAATCTGTTTTAATTTTGTTTCGAGCACGATTATTTTCATTCAAGTCCATAAAATCACTAGGAGTTTATATTTTTCATTAAAAACTTTTGAACAAATAATCAAGTTTGAAAAATAAATTTTAAGCTCAAAAATTGGTTTGAAAAATTCTTAAAACAAAAACTAAAATACCTTTGATGCCATTAAGTCTTGATTCTCTCTAAAAGAATTTTGGTGGAAAATTTAAAGTTTTGAATTTTATCATTGTTAATGATATATGAACCTTACTTTACTGTGCAAAAAAAAAAAGTTAGCATCCTTGGACCAGGGAACTACACGTGCCGCATCTCATTTGAGTTACTTATTTTGAAGGTCACATTTATGAATACAAATTTTTTAGGGTTTAAATTTAAATTATATTGTTTTTAAAGTATAAAATAATTATTTACCTAACTAGTCCAAATTTCTGCTTAAACATAGAAGTGTTCTATAAATATTCAAATATCTTATGTCATAATTATGGTTTCTTTAATTATTTTTTCACAACAAAAAAAACTCATAATATATGCTTTATATACACGTCCATAAATACATATATGTATATATATATATATTATCAAAAAATAAAAGGAATAAAAGGAACATAATTACTGCAAAAATTTGCATAGAAACCAGAAACGATAGGATTTCAGCCATGAACTCGCTTCGGTCAATTGATTCCCTGGCCATTCACCCATACATAATGGGATTACTGCAGTAATTTTTATGTTTTTTTTTTAAAATAATCGATAGACAAGGAACGGGGTAAATATATGCGACACATGCTGCGATGAGTAAAGCACTTAATAATGGCCCGTGTGAAGGTCAACCAAGCACACGGATGTTATGATTAGGCAAACAAATCAAACATTAAAAAATTTCAAAGCACATATTTTAAACGAAATACTTATATATATATAATATTAGATAAAGATATATATATCTACAAATGTATATACATATACATATTTATAAAATTAAAACTCCCCTCTGTGGGGTACACGTTTGGTTATATGTCTATGGTCTTAAGTTTTTATTCTTTTCATATATAAATGTGCTGAGTGCGACATATTTTTTAGTGTGAAAAAAATAGATAAAACAAACAAAAAAATATAAAAATAATGAAAATGGCACCATAAGAATTATATTTGCCGTCTCCATCAAGTCATCATGTCGTTGCCCTTAGAATAAGTATAGCATTGCGAAAAAGCACAAATAGCAATGAACCCAAAATCTGAACTTGACCCTCATTATGTGGAGCATATAATATATGTATATAACGACTTAAGGTTTTATATAAGCATTAAAACAAATATATATATTTTTTTTTGTCGACAGATCGCGCGTGTGTACTCTCAATTTCATTAATTCCCACTTATTGAAAACGGAGAGAATCTATAAAAGCTATACGAAAAAAGTCTGTTATTCTCTTTGAAATTGCGGTTTATAAATTTCATGACGTCAAGGTTATATCAAGTTAAATTGCTTAAATACAAAACAAAAAAAAACATTTATATTTATTTTAACGCATTAAATAGCCCATGGGTTTAGCCAAAATTTTATACACTTGAATCTTTATTTAGTTAAATTAAGTAAAATTTATTTAAAAAAACAAAAAAATGGCCCAAAAAGATACAAGGATTTATTTAATTAAGGATTGTGATATGAATATTTTTAAGATGTCCTGTTGCCAAAGTATTTACTAAAACTGCTTGTTGCTGTCTATAAAATTTTTTCTTTAATGCGTGAATACGCATGCTACATATAGATACATGTATGTATAGTATGGCGTATATAAAGGAAAATTCCAGTAAATAAACTTCAATAATTATTAACCAAAAATTTTATCATTGGCCAAAAAAAAAACAGAAATCAAATTTATTTTATGCGAATAATAATCAATAATTTAATTTTTATTGAAAAACTAATAATAAAATAATTTTCCTATTGATTTTGTGTTTAATTTAGTTTTTGATTATTTACAGATTCTTGTTTTTACCTAAAATAAATAAATAGTTGACACGTGTTAGGCAGTTATTATAGCTAGAGAAAAACACGTTTCTTTTTTTTTTAAACAAAAACAAAATAACAAAAATGTATTATGAGTAAATTTTGTACTGTTAGTTTTTATAATTTCGTTAAGATGACAGACGAAAATTATTAAAAATATTACTTATATTATTTATATTTTCTCTATACCTCATCCTGATTTTCTCTATATTGTCATCCTGATTTCGTCAATTAAAGTTTTAAACCAATGCAACTAATATCTTGTTTACACCGTTGTTTAATACACTGTATTAGAACAGGGTTTATTAACATATTTGATTTTTCAGAGAAAATCTAGAAGAATAGGTTTCTTAGCTCAAAATTTATTTGGAAAATTCATCACAATTTGAAAAAATGGCTGTTAGCCTTGTTTTTTTTTCCATCAAAAAAATTGATTTTGAAGTATTTCTAGACCCCTTAAAAGCAATCGAAAACTAAAAAATAACTACAAAAAAAACTAAAAATTAGACCCTTGTGTAGAAAGGTTTAATTTTGACCTTATAATAACCTTTAGTTTCAGCAATGACTATTCTTTTTTGTAAAAACATCTCTCTACTTAGAGCACCTTCACAAGATCTAGGACGAGTCAGTATTCACAAAAGCCCAGATCTAGTGAATGCATGTAAATGTTGTAAATGCTTGGAACTTAATTTATCTAACTGGTTTTTACGACTTGTTGTAGTGTGTATGTCCCTAGTGAAACCGTGAAACCGTGAAACCGTGAAACTTTCTTCTTGATATGGTTTTAGCCTCTGTACATGGTAAAAAATTTTTACATTTAAGCCCTCTTTGTTTGAAGTCAGTATAAATGCTAAAATAAAAACAAAAAGTTTACAAATTTTTCTTTTTAAATTCGAGTTTTTTAATTAATTAGATCAACTATTGTGGAAATTAGTAAAAATTTTATTCAACGATTGTGAGGTGTAAGTTATGTTGAATTCTTTCATAGAACCAAGAATCTTTTAGGCATGCCAAACTTAGGGCCTATCACGGATTTCGTAATATTTCAGTTTTCTTAATGTAACATATGTCACATGAGGGGCTCATTCGATACTTTCGAGACATACCAGTTGAATGCCTCCTTTGCCCCTTATATACTTTGCCTAGACGGGGTATTCTGCTTATGGAACCCTTCAGAAAAATGAAAAAAAGTTAACAACGATTTTTAAATAATATTTTAAATAGAATTTAAGAAAGAAAATACTGAAAAAGCATTCTCATATCTAGAAAAATATTCTGTTATTTCACTAAGGCAATTAAGTGCTTCACAAATTAGTGAAACTAATGGCCAAATTAAACAAAATAAGCTATTCTAGATCACAACCTGATTAAAAATGCTTCGAGCATGATGGTTTATGATATTAACGTCCAAACTATATAGTATAAGTATAGAATCGCATCTGAGCTCAGTTAAACGTTCAACCCACTTAGAGAAAACATCAGACTAAAAAATATCAGAGATCTTAAGGATTCGATACCAAAACATATGGTAATGGCATTTGAAACTTAATTGATATTATTATTTGTTAACATAGCTGGATTAAGTTTTATTCCTTTTTTTATATAAAATCAAGCTTTCTTTAATTTTCAGAAAAACTTCAAAAATTTTTGAACAAATTTCTAAAAGTCTGTCTTTAACTAACTGGAAAAAATTTGGGGCAGTTCGTTAAAATAGAAAAAGAATTATACTAGACAAATTGGGTGCAGTTTAAAAATATATCCCATATATCCTACAAATATATTTATTCTATGAGTACACTATGCTTATAAAAAATATACTATTAATCAGAGCCTTTTATTGAAGGGCAAGGACATGCATTTTATTTATGTATTAAAAATAAAAAATTTTTAACATTACGTCCTCGTTTAAATGCGCTTTATTTTGCTCAGGGTCGTCTTTTTCTATTACTCAAGGTGAGGCCGACATTCCCTCTGTCCAGGGTTATCAGTTTGCCTTGAACTTAACCAATAAATTTGTCCTTGCTCCATGGATGGGGACGTCGACTTGTGTAAATGAATGACACCCACCTAGAAACATGAGGATTGATAAAGCGTAATAATATCTGTGGGTGGAATCTATAGTACCTCAAACTCTGATAATAAAAATTCAAAAAAGAGAAACTTTTACAATAAATATATATATATATATATATAATTATATATTATATATATATATATATATATAATATATAATTACAAAGAAACAAAAAATATTACAATGAGATTAAATAAAAGTATTAAAGAGAATAGTTTATACCTCAAATAAAAAAGAGAGTAATTCTTTGGCTTAAAGTATAAAAGTTAAAGTAAAAAGCTTGAGGTATAAGAGTTGAGAATTGTAAAATAAATTTTTTAGCTGTTTTTGAGAAATGTTTTATAGAAAATTTGCAGTTTATAAAAACTTTTAGCAATATTAGTTTCGAAAATTTCTATACATCAAAAATATGCTTTCCGTTTCTTTTTATCCATTTACCCATTTTATCCGCATATAATTTACTCTATAGCCTTTAAATTTATTTCCTATTTTCCTTATTTTCGAAGATACTCGAAGAGATTTCTAAAATTGAAGTATTTATATTAGAAAAATAAAAAATTTTTTAATATCTTAAATGCGGCCTAAAAATATAATAATTCTATAATTTTTTAAAATATCCTTTTAACGATCTTTTGAAAACTTGCTAAGAGACCAGTCATTGAAATTAAAAATTTAATGTGTGGCTGGCTAATGTGTTTTTTTCAGACTGATCTAATATATGATTTTATTTATGCCTTTGAAATAGATTAAATTTCTATATAAAATTGATCCTGTATTTATAAAAAAAAAAAAAGTAACAAATGCATTTGTCAGAATTTTATCAATCAGACACATTCAAAAATAATTGCTTTAAAATACAGTAACGTAAAAAATGCAAGAAAAATTTTGTTCATAATAAAAATATTTTGTAAGATTATCTCTAATTTCCTTCAGTTGCATCAATTTCGTCGTTTGGTAGCATTTTCAAAAATTATATTAAAAAAAAAAGGTTGTATAACGTTCTCTTATACCTCGTGATGAAAAAGTTTCCATAATTTGTAAATTAAACTCGCCGTGCATTAGGATCGGTAAAATTTTTTCTTCTTGAAAAAATTTACCTATAACCGTTAGAACAAACAACAAAACTGATATTATCTTCGATTAAAGAAGGATATCACTCGTAGCTTACGAGGGTTCCTTGTATAATAATATCATTTTCGAAGTTTTTCTCGTATCTAAACGTTCGGGAATTTATAATGGATCAATTTTAACTTTGTAGCCTATTTTTTCCCAGTAATACTTTTTTATTTTGTTTTTTAAGGCATGCTGGAAGTAATTTTAGCATATTTTGTCAGTAAATGCTTTGATAATTCTAATAGCTTTTCATTATTGACGCTTATACATTTTATTATTTGTTTCTTTTGTTTTTTTATTATTTAAAATTTATTAATTTAAACACTTCCAAAACTTTATTTTGGCCCAATTAGATGATTCAATAATAATTTTTAAGGCACTTTCCTTTGATATTTCCATCACACGTTCTAATGCAGTGTATTGCCAATAGAGAAGCGTTTTTTTGTACAGGGGACCAATATACTGTATAAGAGTCAATAGAGAAAGGCTCTAAAAGGCAAGTCTCTTTTCTTGGATATCTTTCTAGAAAAAATATTTGGTTCTCAAATTTCATGAAAATTATTTTGTAATATCAATGCTCCTTCTATTCAAATATTATTCTTGTCAAAAATTTAAGTAATACATTTGGATGAATAAAATATTTATTGAAAATATTATTTCAATTCAGTTTTTTGTCTCTTTGAAAATTTTCTCCCAAATATTGGGAAGCTCTTCAAATTTCTTCTTTTTCTTTCATAGCTTCTCTATAGGTTTTATAAATCATCCCTATATAAAGTTATACTTAATATTCGGTAAGGATTATAAAAAGCAAAAATAGATTATTAAACTCTATAAAATACAAGAACAATAGAAGCTCAATTTTATTCTAATATAATTAATATTTCATTAAAAACATTTCATAGCATTTTGGTAGGTTCAAAGAAAATTCTAAAAGAGACAAAAAAGAAAGATTATTTATTAGAACGTATGGATGTATATGTATGTGTAGGTATATATAAATATAAAATATTTTTCAGTATTGGAGCTACACGTGGGCCAAAAACAATCGCAAAGTAAAATTAGCTGAACAATAACAGAGAAAATATTTGACATCTAATTATACACCTATGAAATTATATTATATCCAAGAAATATATACGTAAATCCTTAAGAATTTCAGATAAAAATTTATTTTTATATCGATATTTTATCATTAAAAGGAATAGCTTTTAAGCACTCTTTTTTTAGTAGAACTTTAATATTATTAAATCTAACAAAATAGCTCACATACATATCTATAATTATATTCCACCATCCACATAAATGACCTTCAATTTCTCTCTTTATATGTCAAATATATAAGTAAAAATGCCCATAAATTTTGGTTAAGTGAATATTCTGTTGTTGACCTTCTGTATCTGAGGTAAAAAGAGAATATGTTTTCTCACCCTTTGTCTAGTAAAAAATCCTTGAAATTTTTTTTTGTTAATTCAAGGTCAATAACGGTCAAGGTCAACAAAATTTAATACATTCAAATAATAAACTAAATAAATTTTGAGACAATACGAAATTTAATTACGCATTATTCTGATTGCTTAGAAGGCTATTTACCATATTTAAGAAATAAATTAAAGTTGAAATATTATTTTTTGGTTTACGCCATATTTTTTTATATTTAGCTTTTACATAGTTTAAACAAAGTTAATAATATTAAATTATATTATTTTTATAATATAATCATAGAAATTAGTAGGGAGCTGCTATTTAATTAATTAATTACAAAAAATTATTTTCCGTTTTGTAATTCATAGATCAAATATTATAACATTATAACATTTTTTCGGTAAAGGTAGAATTTTTTTTAGTGATGAAATATAGCAGGTCAGGGCTGGGATTCTGTCTCGGTGAGCAGTGAGAATAAGAATGTCAAATTTTGACATATTTTCCATACATTATATGTCAATATCCGACTTTCTCATTCTCACGCTAGCTTCTCACCGAGACAGAATCCCAGCCCAGGTACAAAATAAACTTTGTTCTCTTATGCCTAGGACTCACTAGCGCTTAGCGGCACAAAAGTTAGTGCTAATAGCTAATGAGTCCATTCCATTAGTCTCCACTGATGTTCCACCCAACTGGTATATAAAAAAAACTCTCCATTTTTACTGTGCTAAGTCGTCTCCACACGCTAAGCGCTAGTGATTCCCAGGCATTAGTAATGGAATTATTTAGAATGTTTGATGTCTGCCTTAAAGTTTCGAATTTTATATAAAAAAAATTCAAAATTCAAATTAGTTTTGGAGATATAGCTGTTTTAGTAATGTATGGCTTATACTGCGCGTAGCTTTACTGGGAACTTTATAAGCGTTTTTTTCAAAACTACTTTTTTCGAGACGGTCGCCATGATTTCTCAAGTTCCACTCAACCGATTCACTTGAAAATTGGTGTCAGTCTTTTTTATATATTTCCCTATCGCACGAACTAGTATTATAAAAAAATTTCAATTTTTACTATTTTAAAAAAATTCGGAAATGTAAAAGAAGTGGTGAAAAACACGTCTCTTGCCACAACTTCGCGAAAATTTCAATTATCCTAGTTGCTGCTATAGCGGTACTCTTCTAGATTAATTTTATTTGCATTGTTTTCAACTTCAGATAACTCAGAGGGTTAAAATCGTGGCAACCATCGAGCACCATTTTTTCTACACCCCATACATTTTTTTGTCTATTTTACTTCATTTGGCGGCAGTGAAAATCGTACTTTGCTTTATTTGGCTGCGCCTTGCATAAAATATTGCATGAGATATTACTCAACTTTTCCTGTAGTAAATTGTATGTTGCTTGCTTCAGAGTAGAAGCGCCAAAAAATTGTCAAATCTCGCACCAAATACCAAATACCATAAATATTGTTTATCCACTAATTCTAATATAAAACATTCAATTAATTGAATTACAAGGAAGAGAAAGTGAACCAGAGCTCATTTTAGGGCCATTATTGCCTTATTTTATTTCATTGATAGAAAAAAACACAACAGAGGACGTCTAAAGGATATAGATGTTAAGGTGAATTACCGAAAATTTTGTTTTGGTTTTAATGTTTTCCTATTTAAGGTTCATAATTTTACAATAAGACTTAGTGAGACAAGGAAATGTTGGATACTTTATACGGGTAGATTTTAATATTAAAGAAATAATATTCGTATAAATTTTTATCGTTTTAAAAAATCAATTTTTTTATTTGCTTATTTGTTAACACAATATGTCTAGAATATTCTCCCAAAATTTTAGAACGATCCGAGTGAAATTCTAAGCGATATGGTCTTTGGAAGTTCCGCCCTTTAGGCCACGTGGTATTTGAATGTAAAAGTTTAATCGCTTTTTTCTCGAAACTCTATTTTTGAAACTGGTAGCCAGTTATGAACCGATCTTCGTCCAATTCTGCACACTTCTTCTATATAATATTTTCTAGTACTTGAACAAAGGATTTAATTTTTCAAGGTTATAGAAGTTGCAAAAATGGGACGTTTGAGCTTACAACTCCGTCAAAAATGCAAATTTCAACTTTTTTTTCTTCGCTCAAGCACGAGCCTTAACTCTCTACTAACAGAAAATTTTGGCTTCTTTAATTTCAGATGAATCTGTCATGAAGTATCCTGGCTACGAGAAAACAACTTTCTTTTTAGGGGTCACAGGGAATCAGGCTCTCTCAATTTCACAAAGTACACGTTTTCACTCGTTGAAACCCACTTAACCCCTTAAAAAAATACATTACTTTGGTTTTCAAGCGTGACAAGGTACGCCGGGTATTCAGCTAATATTATATGAAAACAGAAGCAAAATATTTTTGTTTCAAATTTTTTATTTAAATTAATTTAGACCAGAAGTAATGATTTGTCAAAATATATCAAAAATATCCCAAGTATCTGAAAACTTAATTTAAAAACCAATACGAGTAAAATATACTAAAAGTACAAAGGGTTAAAATATGTAGAAATTAAAAATATTTGAATAAATTCCATAAATATTAGTAGAAAAATCAAAAATTTATTTATCATTTAAACATTTCTAACATAAATAATAATTATTTTCAAATAGAAAAATTTTAAAACCGGTTAAAATCTCAACTGCAAAAACTAGAACAAACTTAAGCTATCGACTATCATTAGCCTTAAGGCATATTCAATTTGTACTTTTCTGCAAATATAATACAAGTAAAAGTACTTGGCCTAAATTAATTCACTTTCTACATGCTAGCGCCATTAAAATACTATTGCTATTATTGTTGTTGTTATTGATATTACCAACCGTATTAGGACCCCAAAAGTCATTAAGTAGACAAAAAAAAAAACATATAACACCATTAGTGATACACTGTAATACTAAGAAAACAGCACAAAATAAATGAAAAGCTAATCAAAAGGCTTTAACTGAACAGAGATACAAAACACAAAATTTCTTTTTGCAAATTTCACATTTTGAGGTTAAGCTCTTGTCAAATTTTGAAATTGAAAATATTTCTTTTGTTTTTGTTTTTGCTGGTTTTTTTTTCTTTTTGTTTTTTGCAAAATGTGCTCTGACCTTATTTTCTCAATTGATCTTATTGCAATTTCCTTAAGCTGTCACCCACTCGTTAATATCTCTTTACATACTTCTTGGATCATTACTCTAATGAAATGGCGCTAAATGCGTATAGTAGTGGCAATGGTTTATCGTTTTCGGAACAATCAGAGGAGGTCATAAAATAAAATCGAAAGCGAAGCAACTTTCTTTCCTGATCAAAAGCAAAAGAAATTGAAAGA
The DNA here is from genome assembly GCA_947359355.1 of Acrocera orbiculus. Taxonomy (NCBI): domain Eukaryota; kingdom Metazoa; phylum Arthropoda; class Insecta; order Diptera; family Acroceridae; genus Acrocera; species Acrocera orbiculus. The sequence continues at coordinate 26,613,679 of OX375759.1, read as the reverse complement.
AATGGCCCTCAGAAAGTAGGTCTTTTATTAAATTTACTGGCTAAAGTTTTGTTGTACTGTTATTGGTTATTGGAGTGTTAATTTTTTGTAATTTTCTGTTGTCTTCTTTCAAAAAATAAAAATATCTTTTAGCAAAATGATTTTTATTTTGTATAAAAACAATATAAAATTTTACATATAGTTATTTAAAGATTTAACTAGATCTAATCATTTTTTTATGCATCTTGATTTAGTTGTTAGCAATTGCTTTCGCTTCCACTAGCGAAAGTACATTAGATACTTAATAATTGCATTGGATGCAAATATTGTATTGAATTTATCTTTATCAACTTTCTATCCTTTTGTTTTAGAGTAAGTAAAATTTAAAAGGTATTTGAGAAGTTTATATAGTAACCGAAAATTTAACTTTCATTAATATAATTTGATACATAGGAATAATAACTCGTCTGACAGACAACTGTAGAAATAATTAGTAATTGATAAAATAAAATTTTAATTTTTATTATAAAAAAACTCTTAGGGACAAATAAACAAAGTAAAAAGTTGATTAGGGTTATGCGAAAAAAATTGGCTTCTCAATTAGAAAAATATTTGCCATTTGCGAGAAACTTTAATGCTGTCTATTGTTATTTGTTTTGGAATTGAAGAATTGCTAACAATTTTGTTGTTATTATTATATTACCCTTTTGTATTTTAGTCAATATATAAACTCTTTATAACTTACTAAAAAAACGAACAAAGTTTTTATTTTATCGCTAAGTATTTCATACAAAAAATAAAAGAACTTACTTTATCACACCAAAGGCATATGAGAACAAAAAGAACACAAGGTCTTGGTGAAACCTTCTATTTTGTATGGCGAACACCAACGAGAAGTTAAGAGAGATCATATTGCGTCAATTTTTGTGTAATGCTATTTGCCTTATATAGTCGAATACAATACACCTTACAAAAGGATACAGTGATAATGAACTTGAAATTTTTAATATCCTAGAACCGTAAGTTTCTATATTATTTAAATTTCAATTATTTATCAGTTTTCCTTAGGATTTAGTTTAAATTAAAAAATGTTTACAGGATAAATAAATAAATACTTTATTTGTACCACTTGAACCAGTCCTCGAAACATTTTTTAAACTCGATGTTAAATTTTTTCATTATGGCCATTTACAATTTTTCCATTATATCCTCTCGCCTGCTAAAACTCATACCTCTCAGTGATTTTTTGATTTGATTGAAGAGGAAAAAGTCACAGACAGCCAAGTCAAGTGAATTCAGTGATTGTTGGATGGTATTTGTATTGTTTTTAGCCAAAAACTTACGAATAATGATGGAAAATTTTTTGCAAAATCGTGAACACGCTCAGAGGCACATGTACTCAATTCGATATAACTTTCATAACTGATAATGAAATGATGCCAAACTTTTGTTGGAATATCGATGACAGTTGAGCAACATAATAGCAACAAAATTGACAGCCTAGGAGCACTACATGGGTGCGCCATACATTATTCCTGAAACTTTTTAATCAAGGTAGTAAGGCCAGGCATAGAAATCATTTGAATGTAGTTGTGTTCATATGTTAATTATTTTATTTACAGCCAAAATAAAATTAAAATTTCAAATGGTTCATCCTTTATTAAAGAAGAATTCATTTTCAAAAATTTCTAATCATATTATAAAATTATTTATAAGATCTGTTTCGATTCTATTATTAAAATTTTAACAGTGAAAACTACAAATAACCTTCTGCCAATTAAAGCGAAAGTAAATGAAAGCTAAGCAACAATTTAATGTAACTTAAGCCTACTTAAAAAGAAAAAAGACGAAAAACTCAAATACAAAAACAAAAAACTTGAAGCTAATTTCATTTAATTGAGTGAAAACCTGCAATCGACAGGTTCATTGGCCTTACTTAGAAAGTATTCTCTAAATGGACTTTCAAAGTGCATTAGAAAATTTAACCAAAATTAAATCCCTTCATATTATGCAGAAAAACAGTTGTTCAAGTGTCGCATAATTTTCACAATGAAAAAAGCATGAAAAGTGAAGGTAACCACAAAGAAACCACTGAATCCTATCCATATATATATACTATATATATATATATTTGTATATATATTTATTTATATTCACTTTCACAAAAATTTAACAAAATAAAATCACTCACAATACCCGATGAACCCAATTTCATAGAAAGTTCAAATCAAAAGCAATTTCGTGTTAGCTAAACTTCCTCTTCCTCTAGCACTTCAGCTCATATAAAATGTTGTTTAGAGATTACCTATGCCTAATGCAATATTTTTGATTATGCATGATACTCTATTCAAGCATCCCTACCTATCGCAAATTAAATTGCGGTTCGGTGTCAACAAACTCTTCGTCTTGCAATTGAAAATTTTTTGAGGTCAACAATAAACTTTCCATTTCACATTCGATCTTGTGTTTGGCTAATAACCGTTTTAATATTGAAATACATTAAAGATTTTGTTTCTCTATACAGAGAAAAAAAAAAATTACAAGAAAACAAAAATATATATCTATATATTTACGTTTGTGCCTTGAAATAAAGTAAAAAGTGAAAACGAAAGTTAACTTTCGTTATGGCATGGGGTCACCATGCGTTATATGCACTGCAGAATAAAATGCGCCAGTTACCATTGTTGGCTGCTGCCTGTTTATAATCTTATAAAAATGCTCAATGGATTGCTGATTAAGTGTGTCACAGATGGGGAATAAATAATTATTGCACCACAATAAAAACACAAAAATAAAAGTGAAATGTACAAAAAATTAAAAAATAAAAAAAAAATAAACATAACTTTCAGTTTGTGCAGGAATCTGGGTCATGGTAATACTCAGAGGTTGTTGACTTTACTACCATTTGTACAATTACACGGTTATAGCTTAAACGTGAAGCCGGACTTTAGACACGCTTAAACCATTTCACTTTCTTCAAATTATTTCTTTGCTTAAAGTATGTCGTCGTAGTATAAAACAAAGAAGAAGAAGTTTTTGCTTTTTTATACTAATTTAAAGATCAACTGATATTAAGGAATATTAACTTTTAACAGTATTTATTTTTTTATTTTGTATTTAAACCGGCATGTCCAAAACGAACCAAACAAAGGACAATAGGAGTTATCCGTCTACCTGTTATCATATTCCCTTGAAAATACTTTCTAATTGTTACGTATTTCTCGAAACTAATTTTTCCGAAATTATTGTCCTGATTTCTCAAGCTCAATCAAACTAATTCCTTTAAAATTTGGTGTGAGTCTTTTTTAAATATTTTTCTATCGTACGAATTAAGAGTTTAACAAATTTTCAATTTTTGTTATTTTTAAAAATTTCGGAAAAGTAAAAAGAAATCTTCTTTTCAGCAGCCGTAAATTTCTCAACTATTTTAACACGTGCGATAGCAGTACTCCTTTAGATTAATAATTCTTTGTTTTACTTTGTTTTTATTTTTCGTTTTTACTTACGATTACTAAGAGGCTTACAATCGTGATAAACTTCGCCATTTTTTTGAGACCCCCAATTTATCAGCCTACAACTTTTTAAACTTTTAATTTTTTCACTTTTTTTCACCTTGTAAAATAATAGATATTAAAAATGTTTTTTTTTATAGTTTTTTTATGGCCCTAAAAAAATACCTAAGGCTGCCTACAGAGTGCCGGCTTACAGCCGAGCTGACAGCGATTCCCATTGCGGTAGTCTAATCTTTGGTAGGCTTGCACTCTAAACACTTTGAGCATATTCCTATTGATTTACCCATAACGACTTTATAGTCTTCGGTATCGGAATCGGCGTCAGCTCGGCTGTAAGCCAGCACTCTGCATGCAGCCTAAAGTTCATGTCTCTAGACTAGAATATCTCCTCAAAGTTGTGACAGCTGTAGTTTTCAGACAAAATGTGGTTATTTTAGAAAAACGCCTTCAAACAGAAGTAACATGCTTTTCTAATAGAGGAGCAGCTGCTTTTTAGAAGGATGTTACTCAGAAACTATTTGAGATTTTCATTTAAAATTTTAATATGTACTATGACTTGTTAGGTACAAAATTAAAAAGAAAAATTGAAATTTTGTTGTTGATAAATAATTCCCAAAGCTGAAGTTGTATTTCTCATAGTATTTGACTACATTAACACATTATACCCTTGTAGTCCTTCATACAAAAAAATCGGTTCTTAATAGGCAGAGTCTGTACATGTAGACAAAAGAAACATGGCGTCTTAATCTCAAAACATATGATGTGAAATGTCAAATTAGAAGTCACAGGTTGTTAAATTTTTTAAAAGTGTTTTAACTAAAAAAATTAAAGAAAAGTTAAGAGTTTTTAATTTATTCATGTAAATTGTTTTATAAAGTTAAATAATGGATATTAGTGAAGTAGACCGAGCTAGAGATACACAAAAGAGGAGGATTCAATAAGAAAAAATTCACAATAGATCTCAATTTTCTGTGTCTACAGACATTAAAAGGCTGTAGTTACTACACGTTTCCCACAAGCTATGTACATAGTTCTCTATACAAAAGTGGCTTTCTGTGTAGTCAGAAAGTGTGTAGATCCGCCTGTTAAGAAAGAGTATTACCAACGAGACATTCTTATTTAAACTTGGTAAACGCTTGTAATTACAACAATTAATAGAATGAATTGTAAAAAGACATAAAAACGAAAAGTAAAAATTTGTCATAAGTAAAGTATGTAACTTTTTTAATTTCAAAAAATCAAAAATTCTCATTTCTCGTCGGTAATGTAAATTTTCATTAAATTTTTCTTCCCCATCGATATAATGTGTTAAAAAAGAAAAAAACCATTAATCTATTTCCCTGGTGTTTGGATTATTGTCCATTGTATTATGTTTAGAATATTTTAAAATGAAATGACGTTGTTGTGTTTTAATAAACAAATCAAAAATTTCTTAAAGATAATCACAAGTTTAAGGTAACTTTTTAAAATTGTAAGAATTGATTTTTAGCTAAAAACTTAGGAAAAACGTTCTTTAAAATAAAGTGCAATTCTATTCAATAGTTTGCATTTATATATTATTGATATTGATATTATTCTTTGATAGGATAAATGACACTTATAGAACAGTGCTCATCCAAAATTCTTTGCTAACTTTTTAAAGGCATTTATCAAAATTAAGCCAAACTTGCAGTACACATATACAACAAATCTGATCCTAGTAGGAGATAGAGTCTTACAATAATAAAACTCACAATCAGTAGTGTACTTATTTGCAATAAGGCGGCTATAATTGCTGATACTCAACTTTCTTAGTCTTCTTAGATCTTTTTCTTTGATTATCACTTAAATATTATTAATCAAGTGGGAAGTGATCCCTCTAACCCAATCTCTATTTACGTTACTGTTGTTGTTTTACTTGAATCGTTATTTTTTCTGCTATGCAGACATAAAAGAAACCCCTTCGACAGGTCAAATTAAATTGTCAAAGGGTTTTATTGGGATTTCAGCAATATTGCTCAATATGTTATATACTTCAATAATAGCCAAAATTTTAACAAATTCCTCTTACTAAATGAAAAAATGTAAGTTATAATAAGTTTTGAAAAATTGTTTTATGTTAAATCAATCGAAATGTTTCAATTCGTATTGATGAATGCCTAATCAAATTTTCATTAAGATTACACAATCATTTGATGATTATAGTCTGTTAACTCGCAAGTCAATTTGATTAAATCTCTTTTTAATTTGATTTGATCGGTCAAGGAACCCTTGTATATATGTATATACATTTACTTGTATTCACACTTGGATGCATTATATTCTTCTATATTTTAATTATCATAATTCAAACTAAATTATCATTTAGTTGAACAGAAAAATGCCCTCTATCCTAATCCTTTTAATAAAATGCTTCTTTACGGTATTTATGAATATAATAAAAAATGATACATATGAATAATAAAGTTTCCCAGTATAATAAGAGTACATTACACCTACGCAATTTTTTCAACAGTCTAACAATGATCGCAATAATAATGATGACATTGAATTATTATATGTATATGTATATCGACGACCCTGGGCTGATATCAAAGCCTGCTAACAAATCTGATATTTAGTGTGGACATTACTCTTTGTGTAAATAAAAAAATTCTTTTAGAAAAATCGATTGTCCGGCCTTTAGACCGGATGTTTTATTAACAAATATGAATGCAATTAACTGCGTCATTATGCCTCACGTATGGTGTTGCTGTTTTTTTTTTCATAATTCATTTTAATTTGACTAAATTAATTAATTAATAATAGAGATTAAATTTTCTTTTTGTAAATTTTAACAATGATCTGAAATTTCAATTAGTTTTATTTATTTTCTTCTAAAAATTTACGCTTGACATTTATTAATATTTATCACTAATCTCAAGTAAATATACTATTTATTTATAAAAAAAAATATGTATGTAAATATTGATTTCAAGGTTATTAATGAAATTCAAGTTCAAAGGGAGGACATCACAATTTAGCCTTACTTTATTAATCTAATAGAGGTGAGTACGTCTTATAGATTTCGTCAAGATATATTGACCGCCTCAAGGTGACTTCCTAATGTATATGTATGATATTTTCATATATATATATATATATATATATATATATATACATATGTATATGTATGTTTAGAAATTTATTATAAGAACACATTTTTTATGTACCACATATCACAGTCCTTAGATTCATACTTTAAATCATTATCATAAAGTTTCATGGTAAATAAATCTGATAAAGGTTTGTGCAATAAAAGGCTTTTTGATAAAAATAATTTATTTACAGACTTTAATTTCTAATGAATAATATCCAACGGTACGACAAAAATTCCTTTATTCCGTATTAATCTATTCAAGAATCTTAAATTTTTGTACACAAAATAGTACAGCACTTACAATTAGATGTAAGTACTATAAATGGCTTACATGGGTCTTAGAATTTAAAAAAGTCAAATTTTTATTTATTTTTTTGTTGATATATATCTCAAATATTCTCTAAAAATTTTAGATCCATTAGAATAAAATTCTCGTAGATAAAGCCTTACGAAGCTTCACCAATTACATTATCAACCTCATGCCAACGACTTTTAATTATATTTCTCCTATTTCTGAATTCTATTTCTGAATTCGGTTGATATGTTTTCTCATAAATTAATAAAACAATCTTTTTTAATGTTTGCAGACTTCTTTCGAATAAGATTGACTCATAACTAATTTCGAAAGGCAATAATATGTCTAAAGTCCAAATTTTTTGTTTATGTGAAGAATCTATCGAAGGAAAATGAAGCTTTTCTTATCAAAAAGTTTTGTTTCATACTACATTCAATCACTTTTATTATATGTATACTAATTTTTTTGTGCGATTCACCTGTTGATACATAAAAAATAAAAGTTTGTAGCTTAACCAGTTAACAAAATTAAAATTCAAAATAATTTGTGCATTTAAAAATAATACTTATAAATTAAATCGATATAAAAACCTTTTGATATTTACAGAAAAGAGTATTTTTAACACTTTTTTACTATAAATAATGAAATGAGCAACACACTGTCACATTTTTCTACGATTTAAGAAGCAAAGTGTCGTTTTCATATTAAAAAACATCCCCCTTAAAAACAAAATACTTCCATTGTTTTTCGTTTTGAATCGATCAAAACCATGAAACAAAATTCTAACAAGAAACTGATGGCCATACCAGTTAAGCGTTGAATTTAGTTTTAAAAATCCCTCACATTGTACAGAATTGAAATCTAGCGATGACGAACGCAGGGCAAAATGGTCCTATTATAAATATAATGAAAAAGAAAGAACTACATTTTTATTTAAGAAAAACTTAACAATTTATTTCTTAAAAAGTTTTTGTTATTGTAAACTTAAAAATTCATAAATAATAATCAAAACATTTTTTATAGTTAATGGTAACGATGACGAGTAAACACGTCGTACGTATCGTAATAGAGATTTGGTTTGATGTGTATACACCATAAACGTGCTTAACTGGTTAAGAAAATGGAATTGAAAATTAGATCATTAAGCGCTACGATATGTGTATAGCTTCTAATGATGCTATTTTTTTAAGGGTATAATAAACATATAAAATTAAATTTAAGAAAATTTACAAACTATGAAAACTTTCCTAAATCTCGAAGACTTTGATGAATTGTTGATGTTTTTTAATCTAATCAAGTTGGAAAATTATTCATCAATTAGTGTGTCATGCATGAATTAATACATGATCGATGATGGAAAATTATACCTAGTAGAATATTTATAAAATAAAAAAAGAAATGAAAAAAAAGCTCCCATCATTACCTACTAGAATATGTGAAGAAGTAATGCTCAAAATTTCAAAACAATCGATTAAGTAGATTTTGAATTATCATGCACTGACTTCGAAATATAAAGTTTTAGGAAAACGCTTTAAAGTTTTGGTCACTCACTTCTTGCTGTAGAGCAAAGGACCAGTGGCGGATTAAGGCATAGGCCTTGAAGGCCCTGGCCTAGGGCGGCAAAATTTGGAGGGCACCAAAAAATTCAAGTATTCTAAACGAAAGTTTATTTTGTAACTAATATAGGGGACTATTTACTTAAAAATTTTTTTGGATTTTTAATAAAATATGATTTATTGTATATTTGTATTGAATAATAGTCCTTCTAGCGTTTTTGAATTAACGCTAATATGTTGGAATAAACGCTAATATTTTTAAATTAATATGCAACGATATGCTGATAAGGGTAGCGGTATTAATTCGTATCTATCAAAAACCATCTATAAAGATTTAATTTTACTACTTCACAGCGAAGTCTTACAAAATATAATTGACGAAGTAAAGACTGCTAAATATTTTGGTATTTAGCGTGGACTCTACTCCCGATATTGCCGATATTGTCGATCAATTAACATTTATATTAATATACGTTCAAAATAATGGTGAAGCCGTGGAAAGATTTATTTGTTTTGTAGCAAACACAGGTCATAATGCTAAGCAACTTGAAGAAAGTATATATCTTAAGTGTTTTAACGCAACATCAACTTAACATTGAGGGTTGTATCGTGGTCAATGTTATGATAACGCTAGCAATATGTCAGGTATTTATTCAGGCTTTCAAGCACGAATTCTTGCCTTAAATCCACTAGCTGCTCATGTCCCTTGTGGAGCTCACTCATTCAATCTTGTTGGAAAATGTACAGTAGATTCTATTCCGGAAGTCACAGATTTTTTTGATACTTTGTAGGCACTTTACAACTTTTTTTCTGTCTCTAATCATCGTTGGGAAATCTTAATCGAAATCTCAAAAGTTTATGCGTAACTCGTTGGTCAGCGAGACATGATGCTTGTCGTACATTGGTTGAAGAGCGGGATGGTGTCATTAAATCGCTCAAATTTGTTGCTAATGAAAAAACCGAAAATCAAAGTACTCGTTCTGAAGCCGAAGGCTTATTAAATAAAATTAGGAAATTAGAAACTGCATTTTTAGCTATTACATAGAATACAATATTAAATCGTTTCAATGCAGTTAACTTGAAGCTTCAAAATGTGAAAATTAATATAACTAATATCCTGCAATTATAAAATTCTTTGGTGGTTATTCATTATATTCTTATACAGCATAGTTACGGTACAAAGGCATCACAACTTTTAAGAATTTTATTCTTTTTACAAATTTAAAAAAAATATAAGTTGAAATTTAATTATTAAAGTAATTAATTTTGATAGTGTTAACTGCAAAATTTTTTTTAGTTAATTCCTTAATTTTAAAAGTCAAATCACTTTACAGTTATAAATGATTTCCGCATCTTTGACGTCTAATACAAATACATACACATCTATACAAAATAAGTCAAATGGCAAAGTTCTTTTCGTATCGACTTGACATTCAATTTGTATATATATATGCATTGCATGCATATGTATATATATTAACTTGACAAGGTCATTTTGTTGCCCAGTTGAAGTTCCTTGTTTGATCAGAAAGCAGTAATGAAAAAGGTCACCTTATAATGATAAGTATAATATGTATTATTTGACGGACGACATGCCCCATTATTATTAAACATATGAAGGTGTGCATTACGTGCCAAAATTTTATCTGTATAGAACCGCTTTAGAGAAAAGTCCCAATAGAATTTTTAATCGTAACAAAATTCTACCTCGCTATCTCTATGGCTTCTTCGCGTATTATATTTTCTCACCTTCAACTTATATAGCGTTCTAGTGCCGATGGCAACAAATATATATATATACACGATGTTGTTGCCATATAAAAAGCTTTCTCAAGGCAACGACTTACTGAGAGAGCACTCAACCAAATTAAAGCTTTGTGATATCAAAAACAAAAACTATACTCAGAACAAAAAAATAATAAAGGCAAAATAAGGGGCAAGAGAAAATTAATTTAAGCACATGTATATACAAAATTTAATATATATACAAAGTACAAATATATAGTGACAGCAAAGCTTGAAGACCTTGACCGTGAATTTAATTTTAGACTTTTGTGAATGGAAAGGGGCTCCTCTACACCCAAATAATTTTGATTTTACCTTCAGTCTTATACATATGTATATGTATGTATTAAAGATAAGTATGAATAACAAAAAAAAAAAGATACAAATCAAAAATTGAATCTATCTGTGACCATGGTACTATGGTAATGAATTTAATTTCCGTGTACTCTCATAATCCAAAAAAAAAATGTACCGGTATTATTTTTGCATTAATTTAATTACAAATACAGGTTTTGCAATAAAAAAGTACGTCACTGTTTACATGAATTTTTAAATATACATATATTATTCTCTTTTTTTTTGTAATGTAATATTTTAACTTACAGTTATCTTTTTGAATAATTATTTTTTGTTTGCACTCAAAGAATTATTTAATATTGGAATTTGTTAACTCGTCATAGATGGGTTTTGTATCAGGAAATTAATTATTATTAAAACTATAAAGACTAGTTAAGTCTGACAAATTTTTATTGTAATTATAAGGACACCCCCTTTATCAACAATTTCAATATGTAAGTTCAATTTGCAACTTGAAAACATTTACAAATTTGGCGTTAAAATTGAAATTACAATCTTCAATAATTTCAACAATTTCAATATAATTTCAATATTGATAATTAAAATAATAGCAAATTCTTGTTTAAAAACTTATAAGAATGATGGCAGAAAGGTGTTTTAAAAAAAGAGAAAATTGTCCATGTGAGCTCAAACTAATGCTAAAAATTCAATGGGATAAAGCCATTTTGTATGCGACCATAGATTTGACATTTTTTTTTTGAAGCTAGAAATAATTCTCTTTATTTGTATTTTGTTGTATTTATTCTGCAAAATTTTGGTGAAATTCCTTAAATTTTTAAATATTTAGATTTCTTCCATGGCTCTGGACTCAATTATACAAACTGTTATTGACTTAAAACCATACATCTAACTAAATAGAACCATATGCCTTTTTCTCATTTAAAGGTGGGCACTCACTTAGTGCGTATATGTCAGCGGGTAACTTTTTTGACGTACAAATGAATTTCACGCTGAAATATTCACATATGAGGGGGAACTTTAGCGTAAGTCTATGACGTCATAAAAGTTACCCGCTGAGATATACGCACTAAGTGAGTGCCCACCTTAAGAATCATACAAATTTTAGTTTCTCGCTGTGTGACTTTAATATAACAATCATTCTTGGGAAACTTGACTTAAAAGAATTACAATTTTTTCTTTTTTGAAGCCTTTTTCTATTATACGTAATAAATTTACACTATTAACATTCCCTTTGAAGTTGAAATCTAGAAAATGACTTAAAAGCCATTTAGTTTTTAATCATATACCAATTGATTCCAACTTTTGTAACCACATTAATGTTTAGTGTAACAAAGGAGAAAAATTATACATCATTAATTGCAAAAGTCTAATCATTAAACTATTCTTATATCAGTTTTAAGGTTAGAAATCCTTAGAATCACTAGACCTAAGAGGTTCCTTTAGAGAGTTTAGAGGAAATATAAAAATTAAACCAGGACTTTTATCAGCTATTTTGAAATTTAAAAGAACTTAAGAGTATTTTTGGTACCCATATTTATTACGTTGATAGTATAAATTATTAGTTTGTAGTTAGTTTTAGGCTTTTACGTTATAGAATTTAACAATCTAAGAAAAATTCATTGTCCATGAGACAGGAAATCAAACTGTGGGAATGAAAATTGTTAGATTGTACAAAAAATCTACAAAGCTATGGAAATAATGAGGAACATTGGGAACATTGCAATGTAAAGTGTAACACTTTCTTTTAAATTTCACTAGTAGTCATAATAATTATAATTCTCTCAGACATAAACAATATACATATGTATGTTATAACTTTAGAGTTATTAATAACAATTATAACAATTTGCTATTCAACCAAATAAAGTTATCTGTTGTTGAGTTTTAAAAAGATTTACACAAGTTTATATGAAATTTTTCAAATTTTAATTAATTTAAATTTTTTGTATTGCTGAAATAATTGCATATTATTAACAAAAGTTAATAATTTGTTAAAGTTGACAAAAAAGGTATTTATGCCTAAAATATCTTAAACATATGTGCTAGTTCTTTTAATTAAGAGTTAATTTAACACTTGAACTTGACCAGACTAAAAAAAAAAGCACAGCTAAAAAGTATTTCATAAATTAAGAGAAAAATTCTTTTTTTTAACTTTCCCCTAGTTATAAGAGCAAAATTAAGCTTAATGAGAAAATTCGAAAGCTCTTATAACTAAAGTTTATTCAATAATAATTAAGCTTCAATTCATATTGCAATACTGTATTTTAATTTTAGTGAAATTTTGATATTTTGAAGGTTTCCTATTTAAAAATAAAGTACAATATAAATTTATACTATTAAAAAATTAAAAATATTATTAAATATAATTGCATGTAATATTTAAAAATAAATTTTATTAAAAAAAAATATATTATTTTTAATACATATATAGTATTTTTGCTATAAAGACCCCGAATCGCAATCAGCCTTGTGCAAATAGCCTCCAGGACATTTTCTTGTTACAGACGCAAAAGACAAAGTGTGAAAACAGAGAGTGGGACTGACAAATTTTATATTTCTCTAGTTTTTTTCACTAATCCATACATTGAAAGCATAATATTTTTTAAGAATCAGAAATTGGTATAAAAAAAATTTTCAAGTTATAAAATACTGTATACAAAATAAAAAATGACAAAAATTAGATCTACTTTTAGTCGCGGTGGGCTATGTTTGGTTTGGGCAAAACTGCGTAACTGAACAAATAAAAGTTTAAACAATCTTACAAAAATTTCATAAAATAATGATAAAATAATTCAATAACTTTAATTGCGCTCAAAAAATAATTGATATAAGGATAATTTTATATACTGTTTAGTTAATGATAAGTAAAAGCAAAAATGGAAAAAAAATATGTATATCTCAAACTATAAGATTCATAATTCTTAGAATTATAAATTCTAATTTAGAGCTATTAAAAAGTCAAACTTTCGTGTTTTTAAATTTAAGTGAAACTGAAAATTTTTACCATTTCTATTTGAATTATTTACAGATACAATCAGCAAAATAAGAAACGTGCTCGCAAACAAACAGCGAAAATAAGAGTCAATTGATAAATTAAAGCGAGAAATAAAAGCTTCACATAATGTCACTACTATGCATCTAAAACTAAAAAAGGTTTTTACTGTTTTATATAAAATAATTGTTATTTAACTAATATTTTTCATTTAAAAACAAATATGTCAATGCTTTAGCAAAAACTTGATATTCAATGCGAAAATTGCTATTGCTTTTGATTTCATCAACAACAATATTTAATTAAGGAAGGAATTTTTTAAATTTCAACTTTTACCAATGTATTTTATGTAATAAAATATACTTTGACTTGCGAAGCAATTTGAAAAAGATTATTGTACACTACAGTTCCTAGCTGTAAATACAAATTTAAACAAAATACTGAATAAAGTCAAATTAAAAAAATTACAATGTAACATTTTAAAAGTCTACGTTCAAATAAATAACATACGCAAAACTCTTTAAAAAAAAGGAAAACTTAACCACTAGTATATTTTTTATATTCGAATTTTAAATATTTTTCAACTTTACTAGAAAAACTTAGAAATAGTTTTCTCCATAAAATTTTCTAATGCTTATAATTTGTCTATACGCTTATATAATTAATTTAAATTTAAATGCAGTCCTCTAAATAAAATTATAGAAAATAAAAGATTTTTTGCTAGCTATACCATTTTCAGCATTTACCCCCAAGTTTTTAAAAATGAATTCTTTGGAAAATTTTACAATTTTGTGAAATTCTTTTTCATCTTAAAACTATGAACAATTATTTTGCATATGTAGACTATATAGCTTTAAAATTTCTGTGCTGCATTTGATGCGTTTTCTTAAAAAAAAATTTTGTTTAATTAAATAATACTAATACTTAAAAGAAAGTAAAAAAAAATTCTATATTAAAAACAGTTTAATATAACTATACAAGATTTTTGTCTGAAGAGCATTATAAAATATGTCGTGATAATAATAATAAAAATTATAGAAACAAAATTTCAATTTACAATAAAAAGATTTAAGTTTAATCATGATTTTAATATAAGTAATTTATTAGTAACCTCACTAAGTAAAGTTGTCAACTCTTCTAAATAAGATTCTTTAATACTTTCATATTGATTTATATTATTTGTCAAAGTTTTAATGCAGTTTTGTAAAGATAAACGAACAGAAGACAATTGTGATAGCTGAAGATTTTTGTTTGCTTCATTATTTTCACAAACTGCTTCTAAACTATTTTGACTGAACTCTTTGCATAATTTTACAATTTTCAAACATATTTGGTCATCTTCAAACCATGAAGGATCTTTTTGTACATGAACATTATATGATTTCAATAGTTTTTGTGCTCGACTAAATATATTTTCTTCTAGCAAAGCACTTAGTTCGTAAAGCTTAGGTTCACTCATGAAGTTTACAATTTGCCGCCCAATTAGTGTCATTATATTACTTTTTAATTTTTTTGTTGATCTTAGTTTTTCCTCATTAGATTCATTGAGAATCGTTTTTACTAGTATTTCAAGAATTTCAATATCAATAAAATTTTCTTTCAATTCAATCAATCTGCTGTATGCATTGACTGCATCTTCAAAGTTGCCTGTATCTACACTAACGATTAGAAAATTTTCCCAAATTTTCCAACTATTATAATTACACTTTAAAGCTTCTTGTAATATTTTTTGGGCACGATGTTTTTTTCCTAGTTTTATAAGTGCTTTTGCTAAGTTATTCCATGCTTCAAATCCATGAGGTTCTAGATGTGTATAACGGATATATGTTTGTGTTGCCAATTCCCAATTTTCTGTAATTAAGGCAGCATATCCTAACCGTAATAAAATAAGTTCTTGTAAAGGATTTATTTCTAGTGATTTTTGGAAATGTGGTATAGCTTTTTCATATTCCTTTTTTGAAAAATAATAGCTTCCCCAATGGCGTTGAGCTCTTCCACTACTTTGTTTACTATATTCCCATGCTTTTTCATAACAGGAAATGTTATTTGTAACGTCACCTAAGAGACAATAAAGTTTCACACTTTTCTGTTTGTGTAATTCTTGTTCTATTATTTCAACAGCTTTAGAGTGTAGCTCCAGTTTCGTATAGCATGAAATTACATTTTCCCATGAATTTATATCAAGATAAACATTTAAGCTTGATTTAATCAACCCCAGACTAAACATAATATCAGCAAAAATTCTTTTAACTTCCCAACGGCATGGAATATCACATACAAAGACATGTGAAATCCTTTCGGGGACTGTATAGCTATTTCCATCAATCATTTTTAAAACCTCTTCACATTGCTTAAGACTCCGCTCAATTGTACGTTTATGGTTTAATTCTTGATGTATATTTAACAAAAATGCTGAAATACGCACAAACAATGGGCCAAAATTCTGACCAAATAAAAAAGTAAGATATGGTTCAATTTCTTCATCTGCTAATCTATCTTTTGGCTGACTTTTGAGTAAAAGTTTCCTAAAAAAGGAGATTGTTTTTATTTTTACATTTACACTAAAATAAATAATATATAAAATTTGCGTGACATAAAAATCATTAAATATCCTTTAATTTCTAACAATTAATACAAAAATACAATCAAAATCAAGCTGAAATTGTTTAGGTTAACCTAAATTTCTATTTTTGATTTAGACAGATTCATTAGTTCAATTAAGTCAAACATCTTTTAACTCATTTTTAAGCTCAGTTTATGATTACACCTAATAAGAAATAACTAAAACATTTTATAAATCTTAAAAAAATGTTAAAAATCTCCATATACTTACACTTTTGTTAATACAAGAACTTGAACAATACTTGATACATTATTGTGATCAATAGTTTTTGAATCAATAAAATCAATTTTTTCTAAACGAATATCATCGTCTAATTTTAATAATTCTGGTAGTCGAACTTTGTAAGATGTATTTTTTGATGGTAACAAAAATTTATTATTATCACTTTCAATTTTCAAATTAAGTTGCGCTAATGGTTTTATCTGAAATTTGGTGCGTTTTCCAAGCAATCCTACAAATATGAATTGTAATTTAAAATCTCATAAAATTAATTTTTTTAAATATATACCTTCAATACATAGCCTTATATTTAGATGTTTGCTAGCTTGATCGAAAAAGTCTTTAGCTTTGTTTACACGTTGAAATGTTAAGTATCCTTGACATATTTCAATGTATAAAAGTGCTCTTATTTCCTCATTTTCTATTGATTGAGAATTTTTTTCTAAATTTTTTACAGTGCTTTCAAAATTCCTAAACAGGGTTTCTGTTAAATCATCAAGCACTTTTTGATGTATACATATTAAACGAGTTTTCCACCAATTTACAATCTAAAAATAATTAATAATGATCAAATTATTAAGAATCTTTTTCAGTGATAGCATTTTTTTTGTTGGTTTAAAAACATAAAAAATTAGACATTAATGATAAAAGATGTTATTTAAGTATTTTTGAAATCTTATTAAAAAGAATGGAGCAAGAATGATATCGTGGGCACGCAAATAACTTTCACTTCTTCTTTTGAAATTTACCTTTATATCCCTTAGAAAATATACAATAGAAGTTTCAAAATAACAAATTTCTCTTCTTCTTACCGCTTAAATATGCTTCTACCTTGTTGTTTTTGAGAGTCCTCTTGTTATTTCAAGGGCCACTTTATCATCATCGTGCCAAAAGGGCAATAAATTTCTCTATATTTGAATAACTTAGAAATACAAATGTATGATGAAGTGATTATTTGTAATATACTATAATTTTTAGCAAATTAACATTTTAAAGTATCATAAAAATAATGAAATTCTCTGACTTTGACAATCTAAAACAAAAAACCATACTATTTCGTCTTTTCCCAAAGTGATTTATACACCTATGTGATTTTTAAACGAAACTGATTTTAAATTGAAAAACATACCAAATTTTCTAAGTTACTTTCAGAAAGTTCTTCTATTAGCAGTTTTGCTACTAATAAATATTCACAAAAACGAATATTTTCATTTATTTCTTCGCTATCAACTTTTAGCTTTTCACGGGCGTTTATTTGATGTGGCCAATTTTTTAATAAAAATTCATCAAAAATTTTATTTAAATTTGGGCCAGTGAAATTCTCTTGAAGAAAAGCACTTAAATATGCAATCACAAATTTAATATTATTACTTTCCAAGGAAACTTTTAAATTATTTTTATAAATTTCTTCAGAAAATTCACTATGTAAGAAGTATTTCCAATCACAATCGAGTAAAGCTTTCGAAACTTCATCACATTCTAAAAAAATAAAATATATATTAAATAATTTGAACAATCAAGAATTAATATTTGCCTAAAGTTTCAGTAAAATCAAAAAAACCTAAATAATTCCATTGCTCCATTTTGACAATTGGATTTTGACAACTCAATTAGTTTGACATTTCAGAAAACCTAACCTTAATTTTGCACGTGTACTGTTTTAATGTATATTTTACCCTCTGAATTTAAATAATGGGTAAAAAGACAAAGTTAGGGAAATTCCGCAAGGATAAATTTTACAAATTAGCTAAGGAAATAGGTAAGTGTACAATGAAATCTGAAATAATTTATTAATACTTTTTTTTGTAGGCTTTCGCTCTCGTGCAGCCTTTAAATTAATTCAACTCAATAGAAAATTTGGTTTTCTTCAGCAAAATCAAGTATGCTTAGATCTATGTGCAGCGCCTGGAGGGTGGATGCAAGTCGCTAAACAAAATATGGCAGTTTCGTCAGTGGTTATTGGTGTCGATTTATATCCAATACGTCCAATACCTGGATGTATAAGTATAATTGGAGATATAACGACAGATAGCTGCAAGTCAGCAATATCAGGTGAATTGAAATCATGGAAGGTTGATGTAGTTCTTCATGATGGCGCGCCTAATGTTGGTAAAAACTGGTTATATGATGCATATCAACAGATATGTTTAACTCTTAGTGCAGTAAAATTAGCCAGTAATTTTATGAGAAGTGGGGGATGGTTTGTTACGAAGGTTTTTAGATCAAAAGATTATAATGCATTGATATGGGTATTAAAACAATTATTTAAATCCGTTCATGCTACTAAGCCAAGTGCATCTAGAAAGGAATCAGCTGAAATATTCGTTGTTTGCAAAGGTTATCTTGCCCCTCATAAAATCGATCCGAAACTATTTGATCCAAAATACGTATTTGAAGATCTTAATTTAGATAAGAAAAAAGCTTCTCTTTTGCATCCTGAGAAGCAGAAACGTATTAAAGCTGAAGGATACACAGAGAAAGATATTTTGCTTAGGAATGAATTACCTGTTATGGCATTTTTGCAAAGCTCGAACGGAATAGCTGCTCTTGAAGGCATTTCAAGTATAATTATTGATCATGATGGAGTAAGAAATCATCCCAGAACTACAAATGAAATTCTTGAGTGTTGTAAGGATATAAAAGTTCTTGGTAGAAAAGATTTGAAAGGTTTATTAAACTGGTGGAAACATTTAAAAGAAGAATTCGTTAAGATACCAAAAGAAGAAACTACACAACCCGAAAGAATATCTGCGGAAAAAGAAACAGGTAGTAATAGTGAAGCTGAAATAGATGATTTAATGGAAGAGGTAGAACAACTTGAAAGAACGGAACAAAGAGAACTTAAGCGAAAACGAAAAAAAATGTTAAAAGAACGCGTTAAACTCAATCAAAAAATGAATTTGAAAATGGTAATCAAAGGGGACCAAGGACCACATGAAGAAGCAGAAGAGGAAATGTTTGGTTTAAAACAAATTGAAACTGTAAATGATCTGGAAAATTTACAAGATATTGCTCCTGATTTTGCGTTAAAAACTTATGAAGAAAAAACAGAGAAGCTTCCTAAATACAAAAGGTAAAAAATTATGTGTACTTAACTTTGATCTCGAGTGGATTGATTTCTTATTTGTTGCCTATTCGAACAACTTATGTTTCGGATTAAAATTCTATCTGTGGCTGACATTTTTGGCATTAGTTTTTAAAGATAAAATATTTATCATTATATTGTTATAAAATTTAGTAAATCAAAAAAAAAGGCAACAAGCAAACATGCATCCCATTCAAGATGCAGCCTGCAGCAGAAATGATAATTTACTAGTTTTCATAACATATCTTTACTTATTATCAATTCTATTCAAAAATATTGCGAAGCTTATATACATTTTGCTACTACTATGTAATATTTTAAATTAAAAAATTATTATGGGTATAAATTTTTAAGAAACGTCGGCAAGATTCTTATTTTTTTGTTAAAGCTTCATATGCAACCTTTCGATGTATTAAGACCCGGAAAACTCAAAGACAGTGTCTGGAATTTGGCGTGATTATTTTTCGCGTGAGAGTTTTTCAACGTGATATAATCTAGTAAATTTTTTCAAGTCAATATTTATCAAACGCAAATTAAAAGGTTTTGTTAAAATGACAATTTAAATATTTTAATTTCAGATATAATAAAGAGCAGATGCATCTTGATGATGATGGATTATATGAGAATAGTTCAGTAGAAGAAGATTCTTTGGTTTCGGATAAAGAAAGTGAATGTGGTCAGAATGATTTCGATTTACGTGATTATGATGATAATCAACGTTCTACACATAAGAAAAGAGAAAAATGCGAATCTATTGCCACATGTCCTTTAATTCAAGATACAGATTTTCGTGAAAAGGATGTTAAAAGGCAACAAAGAGTACAGCTTTGGTTTGAAAAAGACGATTTGCAAAATATTGATACAGAAGATGATGCAGACTATGATTTGGATCAGCTAACAAATACTTATGAAAGTAAAGGTGTACAAATATTATGTCAAAAAGAAAATAAGGTCAAAAGTATCAATGGGATTTCGACTAGTAAAACTACTGAACTAAGGCGGAAGTCCGTTGATAGTACATCCTCTTCAACTTTAAGTGATACTACGAATACTGATGACAAACCTAATGAAAATACTAGTGACACAAAAAATGGTAAAATGTTATTTTTAAATAAAACTATTTTATATAGCTTCAATTTACTTAGAATGTGCAAATATGAAAAAAATTCGACTCAGTGAAGAAGAATTAGCATTAGGAGCTATAATGATTAAAGGAAGAAAAAGTAAAAGAGATTTAATAGATAGTGCTTGGAATCGTTACACATTTAATGATGAAAATCTGCCACATTGGTTTGTTCAAGATGAGGAAAAAAATATGCGCAAAGCAATACCTGTACCAGAAGAAGCAGCTGAGGAATACGAAAAGAAAGTCCGTGAATTAAATGTTCGACCAATCAAAAAAGTAATGGAAGCGAAAGCTAGAAAAAAGAAGCGTGCATTAAAACGTTTGGCCAAAGCACAAAAAAAGACAGAGCATATTTTAGAAGATGCTGATTCAACGCCATTTGAAAAAATGCGACAAATACGTAAACTATACAAGAAAGCTAAGGATGGTAAAAAGAAAGAACTAACTTATGTAGTAGCTAAAAAACATTTAGCTAGTAAAAGGGTTAGACGGCCTCCTGGTGTAAAAGGACGTTTTAAAGTAGTCGATCCTAGAATGAAAAAGGATAAAAGGGCAAATAAAAATAAGAAAAAGAAATGAAAAAAAATGTCTGTATATTCAATAAAAATTTGAAATAATATAATTCAATCGTATTTTTTTATATAATTAAGATTTTTTTATAAGAAAATAAATTATATGTCGTACTACTATAAATCAAAATTTCAACGTTTCAAAATTCAACGTTTTTCTCATAAAAAAAAGCAAAAATATCAATCTCATGAAATCTTGAAATAAAAGTGTCCAATCGTTTTTTTATAGTCTGATTTCTATAATATTATCGTGTTTTAATAGATAAAAATACAATTTAAAAATCTGGACTCATAGTTAAAACACATCTTTTTAAATTATATTTTGACTTATGAGATAAATGTTTATAAAAAGAAGTCTTGGTTTGGTTATGTGCGTTTTATTATGAAATAATTGAAAATATAACAACAAATTTATGAAAATAGCAGGATATATTTAAGTACAGTATAATTTTGTTAAAAACTTCAAAAAACAACTAAGTATTTCTTTTTGTTATAAAAACTAATTCACAAATTCATTGCACTTTTTTTTAATTTGATCATTATTTAGAAAATAATCCTTTTATGATAATTGATTCGTTTTGGCAAACAACACAGCATCATGTATAGAGTAGAATACTTCAAAAGGTCCTTCCCCAAAAGCCATGCTATGGGTAATAGTATCATATACATTATCGGTGGGATTAACAAAAAATGTCCTTATACCAAGTGATAGCATATTTTTTATTATTTCAGAAAATATACTACACCCGGAAACATCCATATGATTAATTGCTGATAAATCTATTATCAGACTTTTGATTTTATTATTTGGATCTATTTCATCATTTTTTTCTATACTAAGAGTTTTATCAATTAAAATTGTTTTATAGAGAGTCTTCTTAAATGATGAACGTGTCGCAAAATTGACTGAACCAGCGTATCGAAAAATTTTTATATTAGGTACTTCTGACGCATTCTTATGATTATTTAAGTCAACATATAAGTCTGAATTAGAAACCTCTCCAAGTAATGTACCATAGGGTTTCCATCCTTTATGGTATAATGTAAAAATTGAAACAACAATTCCTATAAATAAACTGAGACAAAATAAACGTGATAATAAACCTTTAGAATAATGCTATAAAATTATGTTTTTATGGATAAAACTAAATATTTTTATTAAAATATTTTGAATAAATTTTGCTAAAAGTTTTATGATCCCCTGATATTTAAGACTCAATAACAGAATTCTTATTCTTCTTAAATTAAATCTTACCCATAGTCGATATCAATAAAAATAACACAAACAAAAGTTATAATCCAAGTCAATAATTCACATTTTCCTTGCTTTGAAAATTTTCCTACATGTCGTACTTGAGTGTACATTCCTTTAAGTGCTACAATAACAATTCCTGCTAAAACACACTAAAAGAAAGATAGTCAAATAATTTTATTAAAAAAAATTTATCATACTCGAGGAAGAGTTTCAAAAAATGGTCCAATCCATAATAAAATAATTAATATTAACAATGCTGAAACAATTGATGCAATTTGTGTATTTCCACCAGTCAATTCTTGTATTAATGATCGTGATAATGAGCAAGCTAATGGAATACATGAGAAAATTCCACCAAATATATTACTAATACCCATTGCAAATAACTCTTGATTTGCTGAAATTTCATAGGAATGTTTTCGTGCAAATATCAAAGCCATCGACATAACTACGGAATAGCTAACAATAGCGATAGCAATAGAATCAAGAGCAACTTTTGGTAAAAGATCAATTGGTGGTAGTTTAGGCATAGGAAGCCCAGTTGGTATATTGCCTACTAATTCAACAAAATATCTTGAATTTACCTCAACGAAGCGAGATATTAGATTGCTACCAATTACAGTAATTAGTTCTACTGGTAATGGAAACCGGCATATTTTGCTGAGTTTAGGCTTAATTATTTCATTTACTATAACCATAAAAATTATTACCCCTAATGAAAATATAAGTGTGGCAATATTTGTTTTTGAAAAAGAACGAAAAACATCAGCTAACGTGTAAATGATTTTAAAAGGACCCTTATATCTTATTATTGAAATTCCTAAAAGATCTCTCAGTTGGCTACAGACTACATGTACAGCAGCCCCTGTTGTAAATGCATTTACCAAAGGTTCACTCAGTAAAGTTGCCAAAAATCCTAAGCTTAAAACTGCCATACATACCTAGAATTTCAAAAAAGAAAATTAATATTTTTAAAACAAAACAATAAAATTACTTAAATAGAAAATACTAACATGAATAATTCCAACCACTATTGCTGTCGCAGTTACAACATCCATTGGTGTATACAATTGTATACCATCATTATCTACGGTATGTGTTTGAACAACTTTAAGGGTCATTAGGCTAATAACAGCAAAAGTTCCTATTGATATATGTCTAGATGTACCCAGAAAACAATACATTATAACTGGAAAGAAAGCCATATAAAGACCAACACTTGGAGATACACCCGCTAGTATTCCATATGCCATGCCCTGAGGAATATGCATTACAGCAACCGTTATACCAGCAAATATATCACCAATAAGAAATTCTTTAATAGAATAGTTAGGTGCCCATTGTAAGATAGGAATAATATTTTTTAATAAAACTATAAAGCTTATGCTATTCCAGTAGTTTTTCAAAGTATATCCAATACTTTTATCACAAGGTTCATATCCACTTTCTTGTATCACAGTTTCTGCTTTGAGAACATTTCTATCAACAATATATTTTGGTATTTTTTGTGAATAGTTTACATTGTGTAGTTTTGTTGCTTCATTCCTAAAATTTGATTTTTGTAATTAACAAATTTGTATATAGTATTTAAAGGCATACTTACACGTTATCATTATCCATGGTACAATATTTTTGAAAAAAATTGAATTTATTCAAATAAATTTGTTCTGAGTGCAAAAAATATCATTTTAAAAAATTTCTCCGTGGAATAAACTGAAAATATATCAAAGAAATAAAAAATTAATCGTCTCAGGAATTTCAACAACTTGTGATTATAATGTTTGAATATCTTTAAAGATAAAAATGTTTGCTCCTTAAGATATAAAAAGTAAATAATAAAAATTAAGTGTTTATACCCACAAAAGGGATCACGTTAAATATTAATCTACTACTTGATTTATTTATAATGAACAATAATTTACCAATTCGAAATATTTCAAATGCTTCCAAATTATTAAAATAAAATCAAACTAAATCATTTTTTAAAAAATTGCCTGACAGCACAACATCTGGCATTTGACACACACGGTTATTCTTCATATGTCAATTATCATCTGTCAACGCGGTCTTTAAGTTTTAGTTAATAATTGATAGAAATAAATTTAGTTTTTAACAATCATAAGTGTTTTAAGAAAGTGAAATTAGTACTAATTTAACAGCTCTATATATTAATGTTTGAACTTTGTTAGATAAAATAGTCAACATAAAAAATAATAGCTCTTTTTTAATTCATTTAAACTAGAATCAAAAGAATAGCAAAAAATCATTTGAATTTGATCTTATATAATTTGATTTACAAAATTAAAATAGTTTAAAAATTAAAAAACATAGTGTTTTCTATCAAGCTAAGATTAGCACAAAAAATAACATACCTTATTCAGTTTGATTAATGTTTATGTAACAGAAATTTGTGAGAAACAACTTAATATTAACAATCAATAAAGTTTAATGAGAAAATGTTATCAATTGACAGAATAAAAATTGTCTAGCCTTCACACATTTGAGAGCCTGATTAATATACAAATATCAATTGATATTCATGCAATTTAAGCTTCCATCCAAGATTGAATTTCAAGTCTTTCCTAATTGCCCGTTTAAATAAAAAAATATCAATTAAAGTTATTTAACCATGAATCAATTGTATCAACACA
The DNA here is from genome assembly GCA_947359355.1 of Acrocera orbiculus. NCBI lineage: Eukaryota > Metazoa > Arthropoda > Insecta > Diptera > Acroceridae > Acrocera > Acrocera orbiculus. The sequence continues at coordinate 26,588,596 of OX375759.1, read as the reverse complement.
AATATAATTATTTTAAGCACACATGTGAGTTAGATTAAAATAAAATAATTGAATAAAAAAAATTACAATTTATTAAATATTTATAGATATTTTATTAAAGTTCTTTTGCTATATTTTATATTTGAAAAAACAAACTTTTGGTATTGTTTGGAAATAGATAAAACAGTACATACCACAGCCATCTTATTTTATTGTATGATGTTAAAAATCATCAATTACAAGAACTTTCTCCTACCGCAAAAATAGTTGCATTTTTACATATAGAGATCGACCTCCTGAAATTTCAAAAAATATTTAAAATATTCTAAAATAGGCCGAGATTTATCCTACAATTACAAGTTTCTTTGTAGATTAAAAAAATTATTAAATTTAGAATTTTTTGCGTGTATAATTCTAGATTTTTCAATAATTTCTACAATAACAACGCTGAAGCGATTCGGATAAAGAGGAAAACAGGTGAATTGGCATTTTGGAAAATATACTATACCTGGGAGCATCCATATGATTAATTGCTGATAAATCTATTATCTGACTTTTGGTTTTATTATTTGGATCTATTCCATCGTTTTTTTCTACGCAAAGAATTTTATCATTTAAAATTGTTTTATAGAGAGTCTTCTTAAATGATGAACGTGTCGCAAAAATGACTTAACCAGCGAATCGAAAAATTTATATAATAGGTACTTCTGACGCATTCTTATGATTATTTAAGTAAATTACTTTTATACTTGCAAATTTAATTTAATTTTTAGATAATTCAACTAGAAAAGCTGATTAATGAAATGGCTATTTGTGAGCATTGTTAGAAACTAACATAAAATTAAAAAAAAATAAGCAATTTACTGTCGCTAACCCTTCAAATTCATTGATATTTTACAATCGGTAAGGAAATAACTCGTAGAACCAGATAATATGCAGATTTTCACAAATTTTTTAGGTTTTTAGGACTTTTTTATTAATGCCCATCTTTATGCTTTTACGCGTTTTCCTACAACTTTACAAAAGGTTTATATTAATTTTTAGATTCTATATGTACACTGAACTTCAATTTTTTCAGGTTTTAACTTTAGTAAATCGAGATGGTATTTATAAGAAAAATTAAATTATATTAAAAATTAATATTTTTGTTTGGTTTTTAATAAATTTACAAGATGAAGTTGCTTCACACAGTTGAAAATTTTTCTTTTGTTTTTCAGAACATTAGCTAAGATAATATTTAGCAAAAGCAAAATTCCTTTTTCTCAATGTAAGGAATCCGCAAATTTTTATCGAATGTCTTGTTCCTGATTCTCAAGGAAATCTCGAATGTATTCGGATTATTGCACATCTAGGCTTGAAAATAAATATGTAACCCCTAAAAAAATTAAAAAGTAAGAAAAAAATAAGGAATAATAAAGGCTTTTTATATAGAGTAAGTTTTCAATTAGTAAGGAGCCCATAGAAAGCAGAAGAATTCTTTAGAACTAGTACATTGAAGAAACAGAAAATAACAAAATTTAAAATTAACAAATTTTTAATTTGTTGGTAAGCAACTTAAAGTTTATTTAATTTACTATAAGTTGTTTTTATAAACGAAAATGGATTCTGCCATGTCTGTCTTTCTAGTTAAAGAAGCAAAAAATGAACCCTAAATGTTGAACCTAGAAATATCAATAGAAAATACGCTATCAATTTCAATTCAGAACGAGAAATATACTCAACAGGTCCTTAATTTTATATAAAACAGCGCATGTGTTGATTTATTCAGATTTTTGTGGTCATTTTGACAATTATTAAATCATAATTACATGAGGCTTCAAACTGAGTTCATATCAATCAAAGTTATTATTAATTAAAACAGTGTAAAAATATTCAAGAAAATTTACCTAAGTGTTTTTTAAGTGAATCTTGGACAAAATTTTCTTATATAGGCTGATATGCATTTAATATGTGTTTATTAACATATGTTAAAAATAATCTTGATGTGAGTGTGTTTTATTCTATAGAAATATAATTTTTGATAGTAAAAAGCAAAAAGAAAACTTACAAAAATGCCAGGAACACGACGGCTTATACTTGGACATGTAATGACAGGTTTATGTTCAAAAATGAATCGCACAAAGCATCTTCCCACAGATGTAATGGAAACACCTTTAAGCCGTTGTCTTAACACCTTCGATATAACCTTATTAGGTATTTGTTAAGGCCCTAGTAGACGTCGGACATTGTCCGGGTAAATGCACTGTAGACGTCGGACATTCATTTGCCTGGACTTATATCATTTTTTACTAAATATATAATTTATAGTAATAATAACATGAAGTTGAACTTTTAATAAAAAATTATTAATTATGAAAACTTTAAACTTTTGATATCATAATGAATAGCAATGTTATTTTGTGCTGTAATCTTTCGTTTCTATCGTCATGCTATTAAAAATGTATGAAGCTGTCATTATGTCCGTGTAAACACATAATTTACTCGGACATTGCAGCGGACCTTCAGATTCGTCCGCAGACATTGCTGTAGACGAGTTAAATTACCCCGGACACGGACAATGTTCCGGACAATGTCCGACGTCTACTAGGGCCTTTATTTATAATATTATCAATTTATTTGTATACATGTCCTTATATATATTTTTAGGTGTTGGACATATGGTTGGTGCGGGTATTTATGTTTTAACGGGAACAGTGGCCAAAGAGATGGCAGGACCAGGAATTGTATTATCATTTATACTTGCCGGATTTGTTTCAATGCTAGCTGCTTTATGCTATGCAGAATTTGGAACAAGAGTTCCAAAAGCTGGTTCCGCATATGTCTATACTTATATATCGATTGGTGAATTTTGGGCTTTTGTTATCGGTTGGAATATTGTACTTGAACATATGTTAGGAGCAGCGTCAGTTGCTAGAGCTTGGAGTGGGTATGTTGATTCAATGGTGGATGGATGGTTTGCAAATATAACAATGTCAGTGACTGGAGAATTACATGAACAATTATTTGCAAGATATCCAGATATATTAGCATTTTTTGTATGTTTAGGTTATGCTGCTGCATTAGGGACTGGTGTTAAAACAACGGCAGTTCTAAATGGTTTTTTAACTTTACTCAATATTTTTGTAATGCTTCTTGTTATATTTCTTGGTTTTTGGTATGCAAATCCACGAAACTGGTCAGAATCTGAAGGAGGATTTTTACCTTATGGAATGAGTGGTGTTATAGCTGGTGCAGCAACATGCTTTTATGCATTTGTTGGTTTCGATAGTATTGCTACATCTGGCGAAGAAGCTAAAAATCCAAGCATATCTATTCCATTGGCTACCATATTATCATTATGCACTGTTACCATTGGTTACGTTCTAGTTAGTTCGGCTCTTACTTTGATGATTCCAATTAAAGATATTAATCCTGCTGCATCTTTACCTGATGCATTTGGAAGTTTGGATTTACCTTGGGCAAAGTATATTATATCTTTGGGAGCTTTATGCGGAATGACAACTACACTATTAGGGTCTTTATTTGCTCTACCAAGATGCCTATATGCAATGGCATCAGATGGACTGCTCTTTTCATTTTTGGCTAAAGTTAATGAAACTACACAGGTACCAATTATAAATTTAGCTATTTCAGGATTTTGTAGTGCTCTGTTAGCACTTCTTTTTGATTTGGAGAAATTAGTAGAATTCATGTCCATTGGTACTTTACTTGCATATACAATTGTAAGTGCTAGTGTAATAATTTTACGCTATAAACCTCCAGCTATTGAAGAAAATATTTATGCACCCGATACTCCAGAAGATGAATGTGATAATACATCACAATCAAGTATAGATACATGTTCACCAACAAGTGATATAATTGAAGTAGCTCTTGCTGGCCGTATAAGGCCTCAATTCCGTTGGCTAGAACCAATATTAGGTCGTTTTGAACCTGGGGCTGCACCTTCAGCTGCTGTTCTCCTTTTTACTGTATTAAGTATTGCTGTTTGTTTTCAACTTGAAATATCATGGAATGAACTTTATAATGGAACATGGTGGGCACTTATATTATATGGGTTTTTCATATTTTGTATAGTGGCTTGTGTTGTTGTTATCGCTGCTCACCATCAAAATACCCGTAACCTTCAATTTAAAGTTCCACTTGTTCCTTATGTACCTGCTTTAAGTATACTATGTAATGTTGAACTTATGGTTCATTTAAGTGCTTTAACATGGTTACGATTTTTTATATGGATTTCTATTGGAATGCTTGTTTATTTTCTTTATGGTATCCATCATAGTAAAGAGGGCGCAGTTAGATCTTCATATTCAATGTTAATGACAACTTCAGAAGCATGCAAAACCCAATGGGGAGCTACAGCAAATGCAGCCAAAAATGCTGTTGGTAAGCTTAGGAATAGAAATGTAGAAGATAAAAAACCAATAATTTTGCACGAAGAATGTGTACCATAAATAAATATTGCTCTGATCAATAAATTCCAATTGAAATTTTAAACAGAAAGTATTTGCATACTTAGGATGTGTTGTCAGAAAAAAATTAAAAAAAAAACCCAAGTTTTTAAAATATAATATTTATGATATTACCAAGGATAAAAATTTAATTCAAATGTTGCATAACATAAGTTGCAAAAAGAATTATTATACAGTTAAAAAATGTTGTGAAATAAAAATATTGAAAGTGCCAACAAATTTACATTTTGTTTGATTGCTTTAAATAGTTCTGATGCTTATATAAAAAAAATCTAAGATGTTGTTGAATTATTATACATTAATTGAATAAATGATTAAAAATATTGTAAAGGTTATTTTTCCATGATTATGGCACTATGAAAGTTTTATTATTGCAATGGATATTATTAAAAAAGAAGCTTTTTAAAATAATACAATAAATACAAATATAGATATATTCTAAAATATTATAATTCTACCTATCCAGGAAAGTAATTAAATAAATCAAATTGTTTAAAGATATATATTTAATATTTTTCATTAAATTATTTTAACTTTAATAATAAGCAACAATTGTTTGTTGCTCAAAGTTTTTGACTACATCTAGTGGCCTTCTATGAATCGATTTTACAGTCTATTTGATTCAGTACTGAATTTTCTTGGAAATAAGGACCAAAAACTACGTGCTAACCTGATAAGGTCCAAATGGGATATCGCTTATATAACAGACCGATTTCATATATTTAATGAATTAAATTTACAACTGCAAGGTTAATTAAAACAAAAACGTCCTACCTGCTTTTATGGGGAAGCTACTTATTTTTAAATGAAATCTAGGTAGAGGTATATACAACCAATTTCCCAAAATATCACCAGTTCCAGCAAAAGAGGAGATTTACTTACTTATTGCCGACACTTGGAGGGTCTTTATGCTAATTTCAGGGCGTAATTCTTGGATATCTTGGACACGAATATAACTGGTTGGATTTTAGACCCTTTCGCAAATGCAGATACAATGGAATCATTAAATTTAGAAGAGGAGCTCATAGAACTTACAACAAATGAGGAACTAAGAGTATAAATCAAAAATGGATATCAGGAGTTCTGACTTCAAATATCAATATCCGCAATCAACCCTAAGTTGTGGAAGCAGTACAGAAATTTTTAATTGCATTTCCTTTAACGTATTTAGCTGAACGTGGCTTCAGTACAGTAACGAATTTACTATCCAAGAAAAAGAATCAACTGCAAATTACTAAGCATGGCGATTTGCGACTGATGTAAACAAAATTGAAACCCGCATTCACAAACTAGTGAAACTTTACCAGCCTCAACATTCTTATTAATTTTATAAAGAGCCTATTTTTTGCTATTTTTAAATTTAAAAAAATAAAATAAGTTATTATTGTTTGTTATAACTATAATGGAGGGGGTGCTGAAATCATTTTTCCTGTAAAATGGACCTTGGGACAGAAAAGGTTGGGAGTCCCTGGACTATACGATCAAAAGTCACTGATAGGTGCTGCTTCCATTATGACTACGGCCTAATGGAATAACTTCAAATGATTAAAAAATTTCAGTCAATTCACGATAGACAAGAATTTTATAATTTTCGATGAAATTTATTGATACTGAATGATATCAATAAATCACATGTTTAAAAGTTACTTGACTATAGAATTATCCTAACAGTTCTTTCAACATTTTGCTTTAGTTAACTCTTGGGATATTAAATCTGCCAACTATTTTAGAAAGCTAACTACTATATAACTAAAGATAGACTAGTGAATACAACATACACTCTGTGTGTTCCGAAAAATAGACCAATTGGTTTAAATTTTCTCATAATAGTTATCCCTTTCTGTCCTATATATTACGAGAACCACAGAATATTTTGTTATCCAGTGTATGTAGGCTTAAAAGTTTTAATCAGATATCAGAGGTGTATTTTAGCTACTCTTTCTTTTTGAATTTTTTGCACTGTGCTTGCTAGAATGATCAATGGATGTGCTATAATATACCCATAGCCAGCTGAAAATCTCAATCGGTGAATTTCTAATGACATCGCCGTGGTAAATGCGATGCAGCGTGGAAGCTATAAATTCATGCATCGTATCGTACACACAAGAGTGAATTTTTACCGCTGGGAATCGCTAATTATTTTCTTTTGTTTTATTTCTCTTATTTGTCATAGTTTCAACTGTGTAAATTGTCTTGATTTTGTTATAAAATCCAATGTTACTTTATATGAATGCTAGGAGATTTGAAAAACATTATCTAATGCCTGGGACTCACTAGCGCTTAGCGTGTGGAGACGACTTAGCACAGTAAAAATGGAGAGTTTGTTTTATATACCAGTGGAGTGGAACATCAGTGGAGACTAATGGACTCATTAGCATTTAGCACTAAATTTTGTGCCGCTAAGCGCTAGAGAGTCCCAGGCATAATGTATATGCTGTGTTTAGTTATGTTAAGGTCATAAATGAGCCCTTTAGCACGAATAATTTGCCACTAGTCTTGAGGAGTTAATGTTTAGAACACAGATACAAGAGACTAAGTAAGTGTCAAAACGAGGAATTTGAAGAAGAAAAATTTTTTTACAGGAATTAAACTTTATATGGATTAATTTTAATACAAAAATCTTAAATATATTATTCAAATTTATATCTAAGTTTTGAAAAAATTTTAATGCATACATAAAAAAATTATTATTTTTAACTAATTTCCGTCAATATCTAATTTATCATTAAAGTTAAACAATAAAAATTGTTCGTTGACTACGCTATATAGTACGTTTTTTTACATTCGGAATATGGCAAGTCCAGATAATGTCTGCAAAACGTAGTAGCGAAATAAGTATAGAATACAGTTTTCAGGCAATATTTACACATTATGTTTTTGTAGAATGAAAGCATTCTAGGGCTTAAATATCCAAAAATTATTCATGGAGTAAATAAGACTGAATTTATATAACTCTATTAAGGTGGCTATAGACTACAACTAAAAGTGGACAACTTTTGCTTCCTTTTCCATATAAAAACCTGTTTTCTGGGACTTTTCGGGTAGATATTAAACATGTTTGATATTTTTCTGATTTTTACATGCCCTCCACTAATACACTCTCAGATAAATTTATTTTTCAATTTTTCTTCGAGTTGTGCACATCGGTCTCTACCATATGATATATCAAATGGTGGGCTTGCACTATGTGTGGGCTTGTACTGCAAAGTTTTTTTTCAGATTAAAGCAAATTTATTTTGTATTCTTTTTAATGGATTAAGTTAGTATGAAAGTAATTATTCAATTATTTAATTAAATAAATAAAAAATTATTACATGATAATATTGAAAAAGAAACACATGAAAATATATTTAAGGAAAAGGAAAAGTGTCTTAATAATTTTTATTTTCTTTGAATATATTTTCATTTGTATCTTCTCCAATGTTATCATGCTGCGACGATAGGCGCAGGTCTGGCTGTAGCATAATACAAACTTTTCATTTCCCCTTGTATTTAAAACTGGAAGTATCATGGAAAATATTCTATTTGTATTTGAACCTACATTTCTACATAAAACTTGAAACAACTAGTTGATATCATCAATTAGAGTTTTCTGCCTCTTATTTTATACTTACCATAACATATTTATCTGCTTCAAGTGAAAAAAGTTTCAGCGTGTAATAATTGAATTGTATATTAATTTTGCTAAGAAGTTCGAATCATTTTTACTTGACGTGTACACGGGCTAAAATTAGTAGGAAGTTGCTAACGTTCCATAGAAATGTCAAAAAATACTATACGCAACAGGTGAAACAAAATAATTACTAAATCTAGAATTGAATATTGTCGCTTTTTACTATTATCATTAATTCAATGCTTAGAAAATTTAATTATGATTGCTGGTGGTCACGGTAATCCAAATCCAAATACATCATGGTTAGAAGCGCGTGGAATGTGGCTCGCTTATATTCTAGGCATATTATCTACGCATTTAATATTATTGTCTGTACCATTTATTTCAATTCAAATGGCTTGGACTTTAACTAATTTATTGCATAATGCTGTATAATACTAGTGATAATTTTATAATACTACCTAATAATACTTTAATTTTAGGTACATTTATATTTTCTACATTCGATCAAAGGTACACCTTGGATAAGTGTATCAGATAGCGGCTCATGTTTACTTTTAACACACTGGGAACAGATTGATAATGGTAAACAATATACTCGTACACGTAAATTTCTAACTACCGTGCCAATTATATTGTAAGAATAATAAATTATTATCGAATATATTTATGTAAATAATAACAAATAATTTTGTTTCAGATTTTTCTTAACTTGCCTTTATACAAAAAATGAAAGCGATCATTTTATTGTAAATTTTCTATCTTTAATTGTTGTACTGTTACCAAAGCTTCCGCAATTTCATGGTGTAAGAATTTTCGGTATAAATAAATACTGATTGTGACTAATATATAAGGTGAATTATTTCAAACTTATGACTTAAAATTATTTTTTCTATTAGGATTTTTAATCTTTAATATATATTTCGTAGTCAATGTTGAATTTATGTTTGTTTCTAGTAGAATCTGTTAAATATCTGTAGAATATTTATACTAATACAGGCGTTAAGGTATTATAAATGACAAAGTTCATAACGTTTTAATGTATATAGCATTGTCAATAGTAAATTATGGCACAATGTATTAAAATTTATGGAAATATTGTTCATTTTAATTAGTATAGAACGTAATATGTCAACGCATTTTTGATATAGTTGGCATTGGCATGTAATGTATTAAAATTTCTAACAAAGATTATCCCATTTCAAAACAATTAATTTTTATTAATAAATGTCAAAAAAAAAAGGTAGCAAATTAGATATATCACAAACTTTTTGAGAGTTTTTAAAACTGCGTTCTGCATTTCTGGGTCACTTTTTCATTGGTAAAGAAACTATGATGGCCACTTTCTTCATACTCTATTGATAAATTTTTGATTAGAGCATGCACTAATTGCAATACCAAAAATCTTTTGATCACATTTAATGGTTCAATAGCAAATTTTCTTAAGACATAGTCTTAATAATATCTTATCGTCTGTACTAGGATAAAAGTATAGGTTATTATCTTTGGGAACTATTATGGGTAATATCGTTACTTTAATTTGTAAAAAAATTTTAAAAACAAATTATATTTCTTAAACATTTTTTGTAGTTTATTTTACAATTACTAATATGTATTTTTTATAACTTTCTATAAATATTTCCAGATTTTATTGTAATTTTTTCATAATGTTTACATTTTTAGAAATTGAGAACTTTCAAAAATTTTCGTGCATCTAAATAAAGTTATTAAATTATTTTCTATACAAAAAAAGTTTTAGGAAAGTGAATTATAATCTTTTATAGCCCTTGTAATATAAAAATTATAGTAATAACATTATCTATGGGATCTAAATTAATATTTACAAGCTTAACTTATCACTTCAGAATGGCTGTCTTTAGATTTAAATAATTTTTAAAGTAATATGAATATCAGTTAATAATCATTAATACATTACATATACTGGCTATATTTTAATTTTTGCCAGCCACTATTCTGCCGATTGATTTCATTGTAGCTATTATGAATTCCATAACTTAAATACAGTGTTAAACCTGAAAGTAAAGTAGGATTAAATTTTCTTAGTTGAATTAATATTTATAAAATTGTACCTTTTTTTTATATATAGTACATTTTTTATCAATATATTTTATACTCAAGCAATTTTTTTTCCATGCAAGCAGAAACAAAGAAATACGAACTGTTAAGAATTTTGATTTTACTTCATTGCTATTTTAATTTAACTAAAAAAACTGCTAAACAATATCAAGTGGCTTATATTTGAAATAATTTAAATATTTTTGAGTTTTCATGTTTATTTTTCTTTAATTTAAGGGTTAATTTTTTTCTTTAGCTTTGGGAAATAAGTCATTCATTGTTTATTTATCGCTTGCAAAATAAAATAGAATGCTCTCTTGGTATACTTTAAAATATTTTGTACATATTTGCTATTTTCTCTTTATTTTACTAAGCTTGTATTTCTTTTTCCAATACATATATAAAATCATACACGATAAGTGTTTGACAGATTAAAATAGCCTTTTCTTTAAAATTGAGAGATTACAGCATAATACAATACTTTTTTGTTTAGTTGATAAATAATATTCTGGATATGCAAAGTGTTCTACAGACAAAAATTAGAGTTTATTAATTCTAAATGAATGTAAATTTCGAATCTATTCAAAACTCAAGTTTTATACAAAGTGAAACTTTAGTTCTAGTCTTGAAAATTTAATCAATTGTTTTATAATTGATATTAATATATTAGTTCAAGCAATAAGAAATAATTTTGTATAAGGTCTAAAGATCGTAATACAAATTAATCAAGAAAAAACAATTATTTTAAATTTATATTTACCTATTGTCATCCATACTCCAAAACGGATCCAAGTATATATATCTAACTGTAACATCAAATATATATTTACAAATATACTTATTCCAGGGATTAGTGGTACCAAAGGTACTGTAAATGATGAATTTGTATGTTCTCTAGGTTGTACCGAAATTGACAACTGTATGACTAGAATTAGGGATAGTATTGAACCAATTATAGCTAAAGCCCAAGGTTCTAAATTTCTTATCTCTTTAGAAATATATTTTGTTATTAAAGTAAAAGTAAAACAGCATATACCTAAAAAATGTATTAAATTATTCATGCTGTTTTAATTTTTTTTGTTTAAAAAGTATTTCCTCTTACAATATATTAATAAAAGAAAACCAACTATTCGTGTTGATAGCTCAGTTGGTGTTTTATGTCGCTTGATATTAAAAATTTGAATTAAGATCGCCGAACAACTGATTTTATTTTGTTTTCTTATTAAGTTTGTATTTTCAGCTACTTCAAATTTATTTTCATCCTTATAAAAACTAGAAGAATTATCCATAAATCTAAAAATAAATAAATTTACTTATGACTAGTAAAAAAATTTGTTTACCTTAAAATTGTTATAGATAATGCAACAACAGTGTAGGCTAATAGAGTTCCTATCGATAACATATTAACCAGCTGAGTGAGATTAAAAATTGCTGACATCAAACCTATGGAATATATAGTTACAATACAAGACTTTTGTGGCTTTTTTTTCACAACAAAAAAGTATTTGTTGTAACTTTGAACCAAAATAACCAAATACTTGTTTGTTTAATACCATTTTGATTCTATCATCTTTACTTGCTAATAAAAACAAGAAGGAAGACGTTTCATAAGCTAAAAATAATATGGTTAAAATTTTCATTCGGGTAATAAACGTTTTTTGCAAATTCATTGAAAAAAACAATATTCATTATTGGTAAATTCTAACATTTCTCGAAGAGCATTGTGCAAAATGTTTGTTTCACTTGGAGAAGAATTGAAAGCAATTTAATGATGTACAACATACAATATACATTATAAGTTTAAACACAAAGCAGTAATGGAATGTATGCAGCAGTTTCTTTTTTTTTTTTTTTGAAGATCTACATAACTTAAAAAGTATAATCAGTCATGGAAATTATTCTATTCAATCAGTTAAATAAAAAACCGAAAGTCTGGTTGCATAACGTACCTGCTAATGTTCCTGCTAATAAAGTACCAGCTATTGGTGTCTTAAACCTTGGGCTTATTTCACCAAGCAATCTAAATATTAATCTATCTTGAGACATTGCATAAATAATTCTTGGTAAAGGGAACATAGCACCGAATAAACTTAAAATAATTAAATTAATATTTTATTAATTAAATAAATAATAACAAAACCTTGCAATTAGGCCAATTATTCCACCAATTGTTACTAACCATTGAGCAAAAGGCCAATTAATTTCTTGGAAAACAAAAGGTAATGGTGCATCAACATTCTAAAATTTTTGTTTTTTATTATTATATAAACATATAATATATATTTACATATTTAATAATTGAATTTAATTACCTGCATATAATATGGCCATATTAATGTTAAAACAGTTGATACTCCAAAATATGCTAAAAATATTATTAATAATGAGAACAGAATTGCTCGTGGTACGGCTTGACGAGGATTTTTAACTTCTTCTCCTGTTGTTGCTATACAATCGAAACCAACAAAGCCAAAAAAACATGTTGCTGCTCCTCTTAATGTACCCTCAAAACCAAATGGAAAAAATCCTCCAGCACCAATTTCATAACCGGTCGAATTTGAAGGTATATGCCAATTTTTTAAATTAGCTAATCAAGCAAAAATATATATATAATTTTTTAATTTTAAGTAAAACGTTTTCTTTTAACTTTAAATAGCTAAATGTAATATTAGAAAATTAAGTTCAATTTTTGGAATAATACCTTGAGTTCCACCAGCTATTATAACAAAGAGTACTATTCCTATGTTAATTATTGTAAATAAATTATTGATAGCTGTTGATTTTTGCAGACCAAAAGCAAGAGCCACTTAAAATAAAATTAGTTTATTGTATATAAAAATTGAAATAACTTTTTAAAAATATTTTTAAATTTACTGTTTCTTTAGAAAAGTAATATGCAACAACAAAAGAAAAAAAAGGAAAATATAATATTAAAAATATCAAACAACCTCCTAATGCAAATGAAGCACCAAATGCGAAGAGATCAAAATAGTCTCCAAGAAAATCCCAATCAATTGGTGCAATTTCAAAAAATGTTGTCTTTATAGTATCATTAACCAGTGTATCTAGATATAAACTTAAACCTTTTGAAACACTTGCAGATCCAATTATATACTCTAAAATAAGATTCCAGCCAATTACAAAAGCAGCAAATTCTCCAATACAAACATAACTATATATATATGCTGAACCAGCTTTAGGTACACGTGCCCCGAATTCGGCATAACAAAGTCCTATAAAGTATAAAAATTTTAAAAAACAAAAAAAACCTCTTGTGCATAATGAATTATGGTTTTTTTTCCCTTTTTTTTTATCTAACCTGCAAATAAAGAAGCAAGAGCTGCTATAGCAAATGAGAGGACAACTGAAGGACCAGCTTGGTCCTTGGCTACATGTCCCGGTAAAACATAAACTCCCACTCCAAGTGTCGCACCTACTCCTAATGCCGTTAAGTCGAATGTACTAAGAACCCGATTAAATCTACTATTTTCATTTTCTGTATCCAAAATTAAAGGTTTTCGTCTTGTTAATATTTTCCAGTAGGTGAGATGAGTCATACTAACGTATATGAAGAATCTTTTTTAATAAAAATCTTTTAGCTCTATTTGAAATATAAAATTATTTTTCTTTATGCGGTTTATCTTTGTGTCTACAAGATTTATTATAAATTTCATTTGTCATTTTGTTATTCGTTATATTATAATTATTAACTTATTTATATATATATATATATAGTAAAACTTGTTTTTGTGGGATTTGCTATATGGGCTTTGTTTAACAGAGTGAACTTAAGTGTACTTGAAATTATATATGCCGACAAGAAATTTCATATTATCTTTTAGTATGAGGAAATTTCAAATAATTTTACGGTTGCCAAACGGCAAAAATTGCATTTAATTATTGTGTGCTTTGGACATTATGAAGAGTATTGAAATAAAATTTTATAAAAATATTTCCATGCTTGATTTAATTATATTTATTTTATTTAAAAAAGTAATTTAATAAACTTTGAAATATTATTCTTTGATGGAGTCTAAATCGGCAAAACTTCGTTTTAGACAATTTAAAAATAACAGCTGAAACTAAAAATATATATCAATGATGGTTATGTGCTTTCAATTTTACATATCAATGTTTCGGTGTGAAGAATTTTACCATAAATAAGACAAATGGAGTAATGTACAGGAAAACTTGTGTAACAACGACTAGCTAAATTTTTGTCCATCCCGAACTTATTGATTTTCTTGAAATTTAGATTATGTTATATTAGAATTTAAGAGATCCGTATATTTTCTTTTATCGACTGACATTTATTTCATCGGGGTGAAAACTACCTTTAAAGTATTTTCTAATAAAATCAAATTAATATTAAGTCTTATTAAAAATTTTATTTATTCAAAACAATAAAAATAACATTCTTCTTTTAAAATTTGATTTAATCATAATTTTTATGCGCGATATTGTTTAGCTTTATGAGGTGTACCTTTTTTTTGTAATTCAAAAAGTATACATTTGAACTTCTATAAATTGGAGTACTCGATGGTTAGTTTGCTCCTCGTGCAAATATTATTTATTCTCTTGACAAGATTGTCAATCAACTAATTGTAATTTCTCTTCTATTTTTATAAATTTAGATGCTTAGATTTTATATTCAGTTAAGTACAATTATTTAATTTTTGGTAGGGTTCTATTTAAACTTTTTATTTTTGTAAGGACCAGTAAAAGACTTTTTTTTAAAAATTATACATCACTTTGATGAATAAATAATTAAATATTGCCTACTTACAATATCAAAAAAAAAAAAAAAACCCACAAAAAAGACATGTTTGAATGTTTACCTGTTCCGGTTGTTTACACTAATTATTTCATTTATTTAAAAAAACCTAAAACTCCTAAAATTAATACCAAATTTTCACACCACAAAAACTTAAATTAAAAATCGATTTTCTTGTAATAACTTTCAACGTACGACTTAATACAAGTATAACTGACACAGAAGCGTTTTCTTATTATACTGTTTTAAAATTTCAGAGTTCAGAGAATTTCTTATCATTCTTATGTGTTTTCTACTTAATTATTAACTTTTATTTTGTTTTTTTTTCTGTTGATTTAAGTTTTATATTTTCATAAAATTATTAAATTTGCTTCACAGGGAATAGTTATATTTGATAATTGATGTAGGCTGATTTATGATTTTGATTAGGTAAGAACTTTTCAAATTAAATAATAACAAAACTAATAAAACTAAATGCATTGTAGGTGATAATGTGATTCATTAAAAATATCAGGAAGTATAAACAATATTCTGATAACAAATAGTGTAGCCTCAATTTCACGGTCGATATAAAGTTGTTGTCCTCTCCTAATTCATTACTTTCCTTCTTTTTTTCTGATAAAGTTTAATCAAAAGTTAAATAAAAAGAAATATATTCTTTCATATATACTTAAATAAATTTAATTGGGAAGAAAACATTATAAGTTAGATCTAAAATGCACATATTTTTAACAGATCGTTATGCATTAATTGACTTTAGAATCATCATCATCTCTTGTACATTGTACGTTTTAATAATTTTATATTTCCTTAGCTAATTTAGAGAGTTTACATGCACTTGGAAATGGTAAATTCTTTTTGTTTGATTTAAAGAAAAGGTTATCAAATGTAAGCTACCGCAACTAAATTGTTTAAAAATTCCATTAGTTGGCTTTGAAAAAAGGAAATTTTCCATTTATATTAATGTATATTGTTAATGAAAATGATCAATTTTTGTAATAAAATTGAAATGTTTTTGAAATAATTTCTAAAAGAAAAGTATATACGGTCCTAATTGTAGTAAACTTAAGTGTAATATCCTAAATTTGTGTTATTTAAAATGACTATAACGAGTTTTTTTTATCGATTCTTGGCGTTCCGATCATGAATTACTGACTTCTAATCTTAGCTTGGAATAGTTGTTTTTTTTTACTTATCGTTAAATTAGCTTTGGTCCTTATGGAAGTGCCTTCAAGCAGCTTCATACATTTAT
This sequence comes from Acrocera orbiculus, assembly GCA_947359355.1. Lineage (NCBI taxonomy): Eukaryota > Metazoa > Arthropoda > Insecta > Diptera > Acroceridae > Acrocera > Acrocera orbiculus. Next base: position 26,572,430 of record OX375759.1, on the reverse strand, counting down.
GAGACAGGTATCCCAACACAAATGAGAAAATATTTCCATTGTTTAAGACTTGCAACGATATAACATCATTTGAATTACTTTCATAAGGAACATGGTTTAAGTGACAAAATTATGATCGCAGAAAATTTTAAAGAGGTTGGAGCTCACTAAAGTTTTCTGGGCACTCTTGATATCTTGCGTTTCGATAGTCCATTCTTCATAGTCAGGGGTGTCCTTACACAATTAAATAAATAACAAAATGTCCTACTCAAACGGTAAGGCTTCCCCAAAGGGGAATTAACTTACACTTTTTGGTCAAGAACGGTCAATTTATTCATAAATTCCATTAAAAATTCATTTCAAGTTGAATTGTTTAAGTGAATGACCTTCGATATTGTCCAAATGCGATTATTCTCAATTAACCAATTAATTTAAGTATTTTGCAAAAAGTTTTGGTTTCAGAATTTACGGATTTCCTTATGATTTTTGGTCAAGAACGATTTTATTCAAAAATCATTAAAAATGCATAATAATTAAAATTTGAATTGATTTTATGAACACACCCTTAGCTATCATATAATTTGATGATTTTAGCGCCTCTTATGGCATTTGTCCTTAAGTTTTGACGTTTAGTAGAGGTTAGAAATTATTATTTACATTCAATTACTATTAACTTAAAATAATGTCTCTTGCGGATGAACTAATTGCTGATTTAGAAGAAAATGAAAATGAAGATTCAAATGAATTTCCTGAAGAAGATACAATTGATGATAATAGTATCCATAATAAAAAAGTTTTATTTGTAAATGAACCAAGTAGTGTGGATTTGAAAGGAGCTTCTGTTAAAGAACTGTGTAAATTACGAGATACAGAAAGACTTAAAAATATAATGAAACAAATTGAAATGTATGCGTCTTATACGAGGTCATCATCTGAAATGATTGGCAACGTCGAAAGTGATCCAGAATATCAGTTAATTGTCGAAGCTAATGCAATTGCCGTGGAAGTATATAATGAAATATGTAATTAATATACATTTTTATATGTGTAACAATTTTATTAATATATTTTTCAATTTCAGCAATAATACATAAATTCACAAAAGAAAAATATCAGAAACGTTTTCCTGAACTTGATTCTTTAGTTGTTGGAGAAATGGAATATTTACTAACAGTTAAAGAGTTAGGAAATGATTTAGAACAAGTAAAAAGTAATGAAAATCTTCAGCAGATTTTAACTCAAGCTACAATTATGATAGTTTCTGTAACAGCTTCAACAACACAAGGGTAGCTAAATATTTAATAGATTTCACTAAAAACAAACTAAATTTGCCAATAATAATAAGTTTTAATCAATCAATATCTTTTTAGTGTTCCATTAACAAAAGAAGAACAATTTCAAATTGAGGAAGCCTGCGAAATGGCAATAGATTTAAACAACTTTAAAATAAAAATTTATCAATATGTTGAAAGTCGTATGACTTTTATTGCACCAAATTTATCAATGATTATTGGTAATTCATATGAAAAAAAGGAAAATATTTAATTATAACTTCTTTTCTTTTTATAAATAGGTGCATCTACTGCTGCAAAAATGCTTGGTTTAGCGGGAGGTCTTTCTAAGTTAGCTTGTATGCCAGCCTGTAATGTACTTGTACTGGGTTCACAAAAGAAAAATCTATCGGGGTTAGTTTTTTTGCTTGAATATTAATAGTTTATTTGAGGAATAATTAATTGTTTTTTAGGTTCTCAAAAATGCAATCATTGCCACATACTGGTTTTATTTATTACTCCCAAATAGTGCAAGATACATCTCCGGTAAATTATATTAATTATAATAATTATTCACATTTTAATAACATTTTCACTTTACAAGGATCTGAGAAGAAAAGCTTCAAGACTAGTTGCAGCAAAGTGTGTACTTGCAGCACGTGTTGATGCATGTCATGAAAGTGTTCATGGTGAAGTTGGTCTTTCATTTAAGGAGGATATTGAAAAGAAATTAGATAAATTACAGGTATATATGTTTATTATATTATAGAATGCAATGTAAAATAGTTCAGTTTTTAATAAGGAACCACCTCCAGTTAAATTTATTAAGCCATTACCAAAGCCTATAGAGGGTAGTAAAAAGAAACGTGGTGGTAAACGAGTCCGTAAAATGAAAGAACGTTATGCTTTAACAGAATTTCGTAAACAAGCAAATAGAATGAACTTTGGTGATGTAAGTTTGAATTTTGCATTTTGTTTTTTGCGAAATATTATATTATTTTCTTTAAACAGATCGAAGAAGATGCTTACCAGGAAGATCTAGGATATAGCAGAGGTACAATTGGAAAATCTGGTACAGGTCGTATTCGTTTACCTCAAGTAGATGAAAAAACCAAAGTACGAATAAGTAAAACACTTCAAAAAAATCTACAAAAACAACAAGTTTATGGTGGCAGTACCACAGTGCGTAAACAAGTTTCAGGGACAGCTTCTTGTGTTGCATTTACTCCACTTCAAGGACTTGAAATAGTCAATCCACAAGCAGCGGAGAGATATTCAGATAATAAAGAAAAATATTTTTCAAATACATCTGGCTTTCTTTCGGTTGGTAAAACTTCAATGTAAATTTTTATAATAAAAATAAATTTAATTTTGGCTTGAATTGCATTATATAGTTTTTGTATATTTTTGATCACAATAATTCATTGTTTTTTAAAGTAATCCATTTAAAAAAAAATTTGAGAAATAAGTTTTCAATGTTTACCAAACCTTTTTAAACACAGAACCTATAATTTAATTTTTTAAAACAGGATTTTACATAATGAATATATGTACAAGGGATAGAAAAAACCTTTTCTTAAAATAAATATTTATCCTTCCAAAAAGGCAGAATTTTATTAATTTTACAATTAAACATTTTATCGATCTTTTATTAGTTCTAATTTAATAGTTTCAAATGAGTTTTGCCAAAATGAGACTATTATACCAGCAACTGTAAACACACCGCCAATTATTGAGCATACATTTGTTGCGAAATGTCCAAAAGATCTATTAATATAAAAATAGTTTTATAATATGTTCAGCTTTTTTCAAAGAAGCGTATTTTTAATTTTTTTCACATCAACATTTTTTAACATAAATTTTTATATAAAGACTGCTATTAACAGATGGACATGGACTTGTACAAAGCTAAAGACACTTTCAAGTCCACCTATCTATGGCAGTAGTAAATGTTTAGTAATTAAAGAGTTACCTATGCCTTTCAGTATATTTAACCATTAATGGTGATAGCTCATAGTTAAAAAATATTCCTGGCATTCCACTCTCACCACTATTAACCGTGACTTGTTTCTCATGTCGAGTCACTGAGAATTGATTTGTGTGTATTATTTCTCCAGTAGTTTTAACATATACTGTTGGAACTATTTTTATGTAATACTGAAACATCATCGCAACTAAAAAAACAATGTTTTCATAAAGTAATTAATTACAACATTAATTATTTCTAGTATAGAATAGGAAAGACTTTACTAAGAAATATGATTTGAATATATAAAAAATGAATAAAATTGAACAAATTTATTATATTTTTAATAAACAATGTCTATTTTCTCCACCATATATTAATTCACACACAGATGGCTCTGAGAATTTATTTAAATGTCAAAGATAAACAAGACGTCAAACGTAGTACATTGTCTGAAGAGCTAATTCATTTAATTAGTTAGAAATTAAAACAAAAAATGCCTGTACCTAGTGGAGTATATAAACAACAGGGACCAAGCTGTTTTGATAGAATGAAAATGGGTTTTATGGTTGGATTCTGTGTAGGTATGGCGAGCGGTGCACTTTTCGGTGGATTCTCGGCTTTAAGGTATTTAATACATGTTAAAAAAATATTCAAAATGTAAATTTACCAATTTAGATACGGATTAAGAGGAAGAGAACTCGTAAGTAATGTAGGCAAAGTAATGATCCAAGGTGGTGGAACATTCGGTACATTTATGGCAATTGGAACGGGAATTCGTTGTTAATGTGCTTAATTCTTTTTGGCTTTCTTTAATAAATCAAGTGGTTGAAAAAATTTGTTAGTTAGTTATACGGAAATATAAATTATGTACTAAATTAAATTTACTATAATAAGTTGTTTAATTAAAATTAAAAAAAAAAATAATTAAAGGTGTTTATTACTTGCCTTTTTCTGTATTTATATGTAAGCCATCAATAGGATGAGTGTTGGCTAAATCGATGGGTTCTCCGAAAGATAAATGATTGACTGTATGCATTAAAATATAGTCTTTCGAGGCAAAAGGACGAACATCATGAGCATGAATATGATTAAGACTAAAACTTTTACCAGGTGATATATGAAAGCTACCTCCAACCTGAAGAAAATAATGTATGATTTTTTATACTTCACAATTTTATTACTATATACTCTGTTAACTTTCATGTGACCATATATTCTACAGCCTTCATTATTAATTTTTGTTGTTAGTCCTGTTTGGCACTGTTTAAAATTTTGGATATTTACATCCCATTGGTTATGACGATAAGCTTCAAGAACATCTTCGCAAGTTTTGCAACAGCTAAAATATTTAAAATTTTAAAATCAATTACTTAAATTCAAGAAAATATTTAACTGTGTTGAATTATATTCTGCTCCATAACAACTTCCACATTCGTCAGTTGAATTTGACTCTTTTAAATTTTCTAATTTAACATGTTGTGTAGTTGTTTGTGCTGTTTTTATTGTTTCTTTAACAGATTGATCCTCTAAAGGTTCACCATTTAAATTTAATTTAAGTTTGTAGATATCGTCCTCAATCTGAAGATGTTCTTCACCAGATAAATCCATTGCATCTAATGATAAATCTAACAAATTTTTTTAATTAGCATACTGATATAACATTTTTCTAATACTTACAATCACAGGATATTTTTCCAATTGTAATATCTAAGCTAATTTTTAATTTGTGGTTTCTAGTTGTATCTACAAATAGTTCTTCAGTTATATTAAGCGATAAATATGCGTGAATTTCCAAAGCAATCAGAAAAAATATGATTGCAACACTGATTACGGTCACTTAAAAATAAACTAATTATTATATGAATTTCAATTTGATATGGTTAAGTACCAGTAGCACCGCTCAAAGATTTTCTAAAAATTTCACCATCGCCTTTAACTTTCGGGTAGGCATCTAAATTTTTTAAAAAATTAGAAAATTTACTTGTTTTCAACATAATGTAAATTAGGTATTTACACGTCAAATTTTTAACAAAACAAATAATTACCTCTCAGTTCACACTTTCAGAAAAAGATGGCTCTAAAAATATTTAGAAAATGTCAAACTTATTTATTTCTTTTAGTTTTCAGGGTTAAGCGGGGTATTGACTATATTTCCGAATCAATGATTCGGCTCTTAGTTCCCATTTAAAGTATAAGGAAAGCACGAATAGGAGAGAAAATATCCAAAATGTTGAATATTTTACTCACAAATGATTCAGCCATATACTTCATATGGGCTGAGAGAGCCGAATCATTGATTCCATTTATAGGGAATACCCTGCTTTAGGAAATCCGACTTTCTCATTCTCACGCTAACTTCTCACCGAGACAGAATCCCAGCCCAGGTTGCTTTATTTTAGTAAGGACATTAGGTACTTTGTTTACAGATAATATCTCAAAAGTTATTATTTCTTCCTGACATAATATTTTTACTTAGGACTGAATATGGATAGTAATAATGATAAAAAAGATAGCGAAAAGGGTTTACTCCAAGCAGGAGGTTTGAGCTGGTACTAGTACTAGTAACTGCTTGAGCCACGTGAAAGACAGAGACGTGAAAGTAGCAAGCCTGGCTCGCAAATGGAGGAGACTACAGGAGTAACATTATAAATTTTTCCGTTACAGAATGAAATCATTGTGGAATAATACTTCGCCATTGCAACCGTGTGGTGGAAATGGCCAAGTGTTGCTTAGTTTCAGCTGTCTAATGTATAAATTAACTTCAATTTAATTATTTACATTAAAAACATATTTTTGTTTCAGAACTAATTTATTACAACGATTTGTACTGAGGATTTTGCTTGCAGTAGTAAAGGTGAAAGCAAGTAGTGTTGTTTCTTAACAATTTTCGTAGGGGGAATTGGAGAAAATTTATGCTACAAAAAATCTTAAAAATAAATAAGAATTATTAAATAAATATTTGTCAATAAGCGTTTTTTTTTCTTTATTATTTCAACATTCTATTGTAAAAATTAAATTACAATAATGTCAGAACATTCTTTTTAACATATAAATGTTCCATTTTAGTAGATTCTATATACTTTTCTTCCGCTGGCCACATGTTTTGATATTTGTGAAATAGTCTAGGATTTAAGAAATCTAGTAGCTAAAGTGTTCTTAAAAATGTATTGTACGTGTTTATATCTGATTTTGCTACATTACAAACAAAATCTTTATCTGTTCCTTCTATTAGTGATTTTAAAGAAATATACAAATCTTTGCAGGGATCATATTGTGCTTTTCCTAAAAATTTTAAAAACTCATGTCTTTGACGTAGTCTAAATTCTCTTGATGTTAGAACTTCAGGTGATTGTATTATTTTATCATGAGATATTTCCATAACATTATGAATATATGAAAATCTTTCTATTAATTTATCCGAACCTAGATAAAAGAGGGTGTGCATTAATATATTTGATTAATTAAGTAAATGATTTTTATTTTTTATTAACTTACTCAGTATCCACAATTTTGGTTGACTTAAAAGCAAACATTTCACCTCATTATTATCAAATCCCATTTCTTCTTTTATACAAAAAGATGACTTTCTTATATGTTCCATATTATAAGTTATTAATTTGGGTTGCTTTGTAGTTAAGTATCTTACATCATTTCCAGAAAGTTTAAAATATTTTTGAAAGAAACCAAGACGTCGATCGATACGTTTCGTTGGAAACATCAACCAAAAAGGATTTTTTGTAATAATTCGTTTTATTTGAGTTGATTGAAAATTTTTAGAATGTAGAAAATTTACTCGTGTTTCGAGATTGATAAGTTCTTCTTTAAATATTAGCGGATTTTTGGTAAATATATAACCAAGTAAATCCGGTTTAATATCCAAATTGCTCAAAAAAATAATATAAGGCTTAATATTTTTTTCAAAGTCTAGTTTAAGTACAAATTGCGGTAATCCTTTTCGTTTTTCGATTTTGCTTAAGTCAACACCAAGTTTAATAAGTTGTTGAAGTGTTTCAGATTTATGAACATATGCTGCAAAATTAAAGGTCGGGACAAAATTCGGTACAATATCTGGTATATCTTCTTGATTCACAACAGAATCGAGCAATGATTCCGGTTTTTCTCTTACATTATTTAATGATGATATATTATGTGTATTTATAGCCAATTTTGTTTCACTATATTGTCTAATTAACATATTTATATAGGTTAAATTATTAATTCTATTAAATGCTCGCATTATAAATAATTGTTGATATTTAGAATATAATATTTATTTGATAAACAATTTATTCACTATTTATTTGACAGTAGTGTAGAGTAGAGATAGTAGAGTAGATGTCACTAGTAAATTTTTGTGATTTTTATTATGATTTAAGGCCCAAACACAAGCAGCTGCGTCACTCCCGGTTCCCCATAAATGAAAATAACTACAATATTATTATTTTTAGATGTCCATTTTATTGGTTAAAAAACAAAAATGCAAAATGTAATTAGAAAAATTCGAAGAAAATTTGTATGGTATCTAAAATTGCCAGTCATATTTCAATCCATATATGAATATTATTGTTAAATATGGCTAATCATTTGTGTAATTTCATTCAATGATATCCCACCATACCTAACTTTTTTGCCTAGAAATAAATACGTGGTTAAAGTAGAATCTCTCGGCGTAGCAGTGAAAAATTTAGCTATTTTTTTATATGAGAGTAAATTTATAGCTAATTTATGTTTACTGCAATCTCGAAAAATGTTTTGAGTTTTAAAATTAAAACCTGTTCAATAACAGGTTTTACGTATGTATAACAAAAATAAATTAATTTTATATTTTCAAAGTTAATTGAATTTCATATATGTTGTTGCAAATTATTAATCTGAAATTATACAAAGATAAGAACTCACACAAAATATTCAAAAGTTTTAAAGATGACCTCATTCGATGCTTTAGAATATTGTCACTATAGTGACAAGAGCAAGATGAAACTTTGATTATATTAAAAAATTCTTAAACCAGTTTTATGTTCTGATTAGTTTTGCTTTGTTTGGCGTATTGCCTGGCAAAAATGTTTCTTAAAAGTTTTCTTGTTTATTGTCTCAGTTTAAATTTTTGTTATAGTTTTGAAGCTCCAAAAGCAACAATTGAAGTGTTCTATCCCAAAGGTTTTCAAGTTTCAATTCCTGCTGAAGATGGAATTACTTTATTTGCGTTTCACGGAAAACTCAACGAAGAAATGGATGGCCTTGAAGCTGGAACATGGTCGAAAGATATAATTAAGCCAAAAATGGGAAGATATATATTTCTGGATAAGGTAACAAAATTAAAACTAGGAGATGTACTTTATTATTGGACATATGTAATTTACAATGGGCTTGGATACAGAGAAGATGACGGAAAATATGTAGTTCAACAATATGTAAATCAAACCGGAGCTCAAACTGAAGCAAATATTAATAATAAACCCACTGAAAGCAATAAAAATTGTCTTTATACGCCCACTATGGTTAATGGAGTGCCAGTAAGTTGTTCTGGTGCTATTATTTTTGAAGAAACTTTCATTCAAAATACTCTCAATCAAGCTAAATGGAAGGCAGAACATAGATTCAGTCAACAACCAGATTACGAGTTTGTTACGTATTTAAAAAATGAGCAAACAGCTGTAATTAATAACAATGAGTTAATTTTAAAACCAAAAAGGCTTCAAGAAGTTTTAAACATCCGCTCATTGCATACAGATCTTGATTTAGGCATAAATTGCACTGAAGATATTGAAACTGAATCATGTGTTAGAACTCAAAATTCTTTTGATGCACTTCCACCAGTCGCTGCCTCACAATTTTCTTCAAAAGAAAGTTTTAGTTTTTTATATGGAAAAATTGAAATTAGAGCTAAGCTTCCAAACTGCGAATGGTGTTTTCCACAACTATTTTTAGAGCCTAAAGAAAACTTTTATGGCAAACGTGATTATAATTCTGGCCAAATTAGAATTGCTTTTGTTCGTGGATCAAATACATGTGATTTATATGGTGGAGTAATCTTGTCTACATCTGATCCTGAACGTACAAAGAATTTTTGCAAATTCCAGTGCCTCAAAAATGAATTATGGAGCTCTGATTATCATGTTTATTCGATTCATTGGAATCCAAATAGTATTTCATTCGGTGTTGATAACCATGAATATTGTAACTTGAGTCCAGAAAATGGGTTCCCTCAATTAGGATCAAAGCAGGGAGTATATAATACTGATGGATTGAATAATAACCGTATATCGCCTTTTAATCGAGAATTTTATATTAGAATGGGTTATGGAGTTGGTGGGCATAATGATTTTCCTGATAATTCAACTGAATGGAAAACCTGTAAACCATGGCAAAATCTACATCCAAAGGCAATGACAAAGTTTGCAAGATACCTTAATTCTAATAGGTTATGGCCAGGAGATAATGCCACATTTAAGATAGACTATATCAGAGTTTTCGCTGTATAAATAATTATAAATTAAATAGGAAGGCAATAATATTTTTGCCGTAGCCCTTATTGTAATAAGTAAATCATTATGTAATTAGCTACGGTAAATAAAAAATTGAACATTAAAAATTAATATCATTTCAGTTTTATTAATTATATCAATTTTTCTAAGTTTGTAGATTGAGTTTTTTAATTTTATAGTATTGTTTTAAACATTTATTTTAATTTTTTAAAATGATCTCGAGTTATTTCGAGTGTCCAGAGTTTGTCCAGTTTAGCGCGTAAAATTATAAACGTACCTAAAATACGAAGAAAGCCTCTACATACCACGTCGTGTACCTTGAATAGCTTTTTAAGGGTCTCAGATCTTATAAAATTTCAAGTTAGCATTAACTGCAGTTCCATTAGCTGTATGGCACTATTTCATTACTTTATATTGTATATTAACTTTTATTATAATAAAAACTAACGATCGAAACGAAAAATGCTGGAAGGCAGCTAATTTACAATTGACATAATTTTGTTGAGTTTCTGAACTCTTATCTCTCTCACCAAATGAACACTCCCTTCAACCACCAATTGATGGTTGATTAACACACACTCAATATATATATTTCCATCTGTCATAACAGGTTATAATTATCTGTCATAATTTAGACGATGTTCAATATAAATTTTATCACAGAATATTTAAAATATAAATGAAATTAATAAATGCTGTATAAATAGTTGTTATTGTTATGCTATGGTCAACATAATTAAATGTATGGCTGACTGAAATAGGATAATCAAAATTTTGTAAGTCAGCCATGAAATTTCTATTGATTTGGTGACGGGCGATAAGCTAACTTGAATTAATTTGTGAAGAAATTAGAAGTTTTTTTATAATAATATGCACTTGTTTTACTGTTAAGAAAATTAAAAGGCATATAGTTATAGTTAAAATTGATAAATGAACAATCATGAAAAGGACTAACGTTAAATCTAGCGATGAAGAGTATTCATCGAAGGCTGATTCATTTATAATAATGAATGAAAGGCCAGTTGATGATATATCTTTGGAATTTTTCTACAAGCCACATACAATCACTCTTTTGGCTTTTTCAATAGCTTCAGTAATGTACTTTGCTTTTGTCCGGTAAGTAATTCCTATTATGCAAGGGTTAGATAACCTCAAAACTTTTCAACTTTTTTCCTTTTCAAAATTTCTTTTCCAGAAATTTATGTAAAAGAAATTGACAACATCAAATTGAGCTAAAATTGATATTTTTACGATTTAGTATTGTAAAATGATTTAGTTAGGCCTCCTAACTTTATATTTAATAGTTAAATATTTGCTATCTATTGACATTGTTTTTTTTTCAGTGATGAGGGACAGCTCCAAGAAAATATATGGGCAGGAATACTCTGTGTCATCTTTTTCTTTTTGATAATTTCAGTTTTGGCTTTTCCAAATGGTCCATTTACAAGACCTCATCCGGCTGTTTGGAGAATACTTTTTGGTGTATCTGTACTTTATCTTTTACTTTTACAATTTTTAATGTTTCAAAATTATCAAACCATTATGAATATTTTGTATTGGATTGATCCAAAATTAAAAAATTTTCATATTAATATGGAAAAGGTATTTTATGTAATCTTTTTTACAAATATTTACTTAACATTTTGTCTAATTTGAGGAATATGGTGTAAATTGTTCAGATATTACAATTGAACGTATATGGTCTCATATTGATATTTTTGCTTGGGGCCATTTTTTTGGATGGATGTTTAAGGGAGTATTAATACGGCATATGGGTATATTATGGACTATATCAATTATGTGGGAAATAACGGAAATAGCATTTGCTCATTTACTTCCTAATTTTGTGGAATGTTGGTGGGATGCACTTATATTAGATGTACTAATTTGCAATGGTCTTGGTATATGGTGTGGTCTTAAAATTTGTAAAATTTTGGAAATGAGAGAATACAAATGGGCTAGTATTAGGTATGAGTTTTTAACAAAATATTCTGAGGATATTCATTTTCTTTATTTGAAGTCTATTTTTTAAAGAATCTTTTCGTTTTGCGTTTAAAATTTTTTTTTTTTAATAGAAATATATCAACAACTTCTGGAAAAATTAAAAGAGCTATGTTACAATTTACACCTGAAAGTTGGACACATGTTAGATGGCTTGATCCTAAATCAACATATATGAGATATGCAGCGGTTTGTCAATTAGTTATATTTTGGCAGGTTAAATAATATAATATTTAATCAAACTCATTAAATCAAAATATTTTTATTTAGGTTACAGAACTTAACACTTTTTTTACTAAACATATATTTGAAATGCCACCAGATCATCCAATTGTAATTGTCCGTCTTCTTTTAGTTGGGCTATTTGTGGCACCATCTGTTAGGTAAAAGTCAATTAAAAATTTTCAAAATTATTAAAATTGAAATTTTTAATTATAACAGGCAATATTATATTTATGTAACAGATACACGTTGTAAACGTGTTGGTACACAATGTTGGGTTTATGGTGCAATTATGGTATCTGAAGCAATATTATGTATTAAAAATGGAAAAGAATTATTTGAGCAAACTCAAGCAATTAATATGATAATATGGCTTATGATACAGATCTTTTTGTCAGTTTTTTTTGTTTATGGCTGTGTTCTATGGCATAAATATATTGAGGTCAGCAAAGTGTGGTAGTATTTCTATCAATTACAATAAAGTGTTAATTTTTTTTTTTGTGCAGAAAACAGAAAAAAGTTCACCATCTTCCTTACATATGAAAAATACAACTAATTTTAAGGATTCCGCCATTTTCCGAGGAGATTCCAAAGGTAAGCTATTTATGTTTATGTTCAAGTAGTAGAATTCTTTATATCGTAATTGTAATTAATTAAAAATATTCATAACAATACGATCCTTCTATACTATATGTAATTAATATTATTTCAATGTAAATGCATTTTCAATTGATTTTATTTAAATTTTCTTGTATGCAAATTTAAGGCCCGACATATTATGTTCATCCAAAAATAATTGCACATGCACATGGAAAATTAAAACAGCGGGAAAAAGTTGAGACTTCATATGATATTAAAATTAAAGTTGTTTAATAATTAATATTAATAGGAAGTATCTTTTTTGTCTTGATTAAGTATATAATCACTTGTTTTTAAAAATGGTATGAATTTCTTTGTTTTTGTTACTGCTTTATACTTAAAAGTTTTAATTTACCATTTGCATGGGCTTATCAGATATTATAAATATAAATTTACATACATCCTAGTGCCATTAATTTCTAATTATAAATAATTTCCATTCTTTGAAATGAATTGAAATTATCGATTAATTAATTTTTTGAAATAAATTTCATTTTTTATTATTAACTTTTGTTGCTTAGTTATATTTTATAGACTATTAATTTAAAATTACATATAGATAAACAGAAAGAGTTTGTGTTTTCTTTTATTATTTTAAATTTTACAGCTCTTTGGCTTATAGTAGACTTTTGATATTTATAAATTTTTTCATTCAAAGAGATTTTAAATCTTAATTTTTATTATAGATATGTTGCTAAAGAACTCAACAAATACTCAGCATTCACCAAAAAAAATTGAGAAATATGAATAAATTTGTCATAAAATTATTAAAAATTAGAATTTTTATTCAAAAAATTAGAATTTTTATTCAAAAAATTAGAATTTTTATTCAAAAAATTAGAATTTTTATTCAAAAAATATAATTTATTTAATAATAATAATGATTAGTTAACTTATGCTCAAAAATATCTTACAATTAGTAACTAACTTATTAAATGAAAATCTTAGGGAGTAATTGTGTGTTTATAAAAATACCCTAGTACTACGGATGAAAAAAAACTTTCGATTTGTAAGGAATCAAAAATACTGTCATTGTATCTTCGTTATTGGCATTTTTATCAAGCCGACGTAGAAAATTATGTCCAAAAGCTTTTAATTGAAATTTTATGAAAAATTTTTTAGCCTGTGTCACTTATTCTGTCAAAAAACACTAGCATAAGATTTTTTCGTACTCTTAAGTGACATTACGTTATCCCCTGTTTGGCTAAGTTGTCTTCAAAAAAGGAACAAATGGATTAAGTAGAACTAAATACATTTAAATGGAAACAACAATTTAAAAATACGTTCGATTAGATTAAATATAAATTTGACACTCAGGATATTTCTAAAAATTAAGATTCTATGTGGAATATGGACAATGGAAATAATAAATTGAGTTTATGATCACAAGTAAAATGTTAAATTTCCTAAACAAAATGTAGTTTGGATTAGCGTTTTTGAGACGCGGTTATACTCCAAAGTATTTTGAATGCAATAATTACATTATAATTCTTTTGGAAAAATATAATTTTTACTTTTCCACTAATTTTTTTGTGTTTATAATGCATTTAAATTTACGGCAAGTCAAAAAAACTAGTTATAAAACATAAATTACATATTTCCATTAAAAATGTTAAAAAATTATTGCAATCAATATACTTTTGACTCGATGACACTTTGGTTATCATTATGAATTTACGAACGGATTGCTGTTTAGCTATCTGAACTTGTCATTTTTGACATATGTAACCAATTATGTGATTTGGTTTTGAGAAATCAGTAATTTTTAATTTCCTTTTTTTTAATACTACAGTATTAGTATAACATTTAATGTTTGAAAAAACAGTTATCATTATAACGTTATCACCTACTTTATCTACATATGGTGTAACAATAAAATTATCTAACCTTTAGATTGATAATAAAATAAATAATAATATCGTAAAGAGATTTTATTAGTGTGCTGTTTTAATAGTTAATAAAAATAACAATCATGTTTGAAAAAATTCACGTAAGTCGAGTTTTTAAAAGGAAAAAATTTACAAAATATTTTATTTTTCTGCTTTTAAGTATTCGCATTTATAGTAATTAACTGAAGTTAAACATCAGTAAAGAGCAATTTTCTATACTGCACACATTTTCTTTCGGCTTAATCAAAATAGCATCTGAATTGTTTTATTTGAAAATGGATGAGATCGTAAGTAAATATTTTTTAAAACCCACTAACTTTGAAACTGTGTTAATTCAGAAATATCTATACACATATATATATATATATATAAATATATATTGCAAGAGGTCAGTGAAGATAATTTTTTGAAGGTTGTTTTCTTAGTTTTTCTTATGACAGTTATTAATTATAACTGTGATTTCAATCAAATAAATTATTTTTATAATTTTCAAATTTAATAGCTTGTCGCTTCGAGGTAAACTAGGTAAAATTATTATTCTCATTTTGCTTATTTATTTTTTAAAGTTTAATTAAAAAAAAAAAGAAGAAAAATATATAAAATGGATTTCTCTGAATTTTTATTTATTTTACTATTATTTTCAATTACTAATAAAGATTGATTGTGTTATTATAAAATTTTCGGATTTTTAATTCTATAATAAAGAAAAAAATTAATCAAATATCCCATATTTAGGGCAAAGCTCAAAACTTTGTAACATAGCTTATCAGTTTTTTGGTTTAGTCAATGATATGCAAATTTGGATTTTTTTCATTTCTTGTTGACTGACTTTGAAAGTCATTACAGTATTTTTATTTAAACAACAATTATTTTCTTTTTTTTATAATTTAAGCTTGCAAAAAAAATTGAAGCTGAAAGAAAAAATTACTTCCTAGGCTAATTTTTGGTCGCTTAATACTAAAAGGAGCATTCTTGAAATATTTCTTGTATATAATATCTGCTAATATCTAATACAAACTCTTTTTCCTTTGCACAGGTCTTTTGACTTATCGTTTTTCTTGAAAAAATTATAATATGTAGGTTTTATTTTAGGACACAGAAAATCAAAACACTTTGATTTTTAAAGGATTAATTTTATCTTGATAATGCATTGTAAATATGACGAAATTCAATTTTTTTTATATTCTCATTCATAACTCTCACAAAGAGAAAGTCTAACCTTAAGTATATATAATGAATGTAGAATTTTTAAATTAGTGGTAATACTCATTTAAGTCAAAAACAATTTTAAGAAAATTATGTAAAATAATTTTGTCTTAGAACCTTTTACTTATTATTTATATAATATTAAGAACAAGACTTTTATTTTGATATAAAATAAGTTTTACATTTTAGGCAATACCTTTGGCTATAGGAATACTCAGCGGCATAGTTAGTGGTGCTATATATCTATTTTATTTGCGTAAAAAATCAACAGATATTAATGAAAAGAGACTTAAACCAGCTAAATTAAAAACATTTCTTAATCCAAATGATAAATATTTATTACCTTTAATTGAAAAAGAGGAATTAAGTCATGATACAAGAAGATTTCGTTTTGGTTTACCATCTAATCAACATGTACTAGGTCTACCAGTTGGCCAGCATTTACATTTAATAGCTACTATTAAAAATGAATTAATTGTCCGTCCTTATACTCCAGTATCTAGTGATGAAAATCAGGGTTATGTTGATTTAGTTATTAAAGTTTATAAAAAGGGAGTAAATCAAAAATTTCCTAATGGTGGAAAAATGTCACAGTATTTAGATTCTATGAAGATTGGCGATACAATAGCATTCCGAGGCCCTTCAGGCCGTTTACAGTATTTGGGTAATGGAAAATTTTCTATTAAGAAATTACGAAAAGATCAACCAAAGTTGATTGAAGCTAAACGTGTTAATATGATAGCTGGTGGTACAGGTATTACGCCAATGTTACAACTAGTACGTGAGATTTTACAAAAAAGTGATACAGATAAAACAGATTTAGCAATGATATTTGCTAATCAAGTAATTCAAAATAATGTAATGGAGTAAAATGAATTTAGTTTGTAATTTTATTTTTCTTTTTAGTCAGAAGATGATATTTTATTAAGAAAGGAACTTGATGATTTAGCAAAGAACTATCCTGATCAATTTAAAATCTGGTATACGCTTGATAGAGCTCCAAAAGGTCAGTTTTTCTTTTTTTTATAAAAAAATATTTAATTTAGTACTGAAATAATATTTAAATTTTTTATATTGCTTGTGTCGTACGGTGTTAAGTTAGATTATTACTGGGATGCAATCAAAGAGTTTTATTATATACCAAAAGTAGGATTTTTTTTGCTTTTTCTAGAAAATAATACTTAGTGTTATTGAGTAACATTAAAATAACAAATGGTATGTATTAAATTCAGATAGTAAAGTTGTTTTGCATTGATTGGTTAAAGCTGTGATTACAATAAAAGCGTTTTTAAGCTAATAGAGAGTTTTTCCATTTCGATTGAAACATATGATATCGATTATTTACATCCTTCGTACCGATACGTGGTTTTTGGCGAAACATTAACATGCATTTTTATGGAAATATAAGGTGCTTTCTAAGCTCTTTTTGTACTTGTCAAGCACATATTTTCAATTAATTACCTTTTTTAGTGTCAGAGTTATTCTGAAAAGCAATAATCGATAAATTAATTTTATCCTTAAACATTGAACGCATAAGGAAAGAACAGCCAAATATTTTAAGTTAAATTCTAAATTATTTTATATCTAGTGTATCTGATTTTTGAATTTAAAATAGTTTAAAAAAAATTTTTATTAATAATTTTAGGATGGCAATATGGAGAAGGTTTTGTTAATGTAGATATGATAAGTAAACATTTATTTGAACCAGATAATGGCACATTATGTTTATTGTGTGGACCACCTCCAATGGTTAATTATGCATGTCAACCAGCATTAGAAAAACTTGGCCATCATGAAGAACTTCGTTTTTCATATTGATTAGTTTTAGTTTGTTGAAACAGCAATAAAATTAAAGAGTAGAAAGTAGAACATAAAATATTGTGCTTACTAATAGTACATACTAGATTATATTAAATAGAAGTAAAGTGATGCTTTTATTAAAATTCAATATTATAGCTAAATCGGTACCATCCGTCTTAATTTTAATGTGCTATTAATTAAGTTAAGTATTAATATTGCAGGAATTATTATACCAACTGAAATTTAACATCAAGTATATATTAAAGTAAATTAATATTTTGGTTGTTTTTTTTTCTTTTCCATTTGTTGTTTTAATATGCGTGCATTTAATTTAATTAAATGTATTCACATTTTTTCGTTTTGTTAATTTTTTTAGAGATAGTATAAACATAATTATGAAAGAATTAATTTTGTTTACTAAATAAATTACTAAATTCTATGTACAAAAGTAAAGTTTTTTTGTTTTTTAAAACAAATATTATATTTAGGCCTTATAGTAAGTTTGTAACGGATTCAGAAGTTTTGTATGAAAAATTGATGGGTGCATAACAGCAAGTTATAACACCTGAATTTTATCAGTAAATTAAAATTTATTGATGATTAATATGCAGCACTTGGAAAAATTCTTTGCACTTTAGAAGAACGAAAGCCATTTTTAAACTGCAAAAGAGTTAGTTGCTTTATATTAAATATTCTAATAAATAAAAATATAGTATTAATTTGACCATTTCTTGTAATTATTTAATAACTCCATCTTATGTTCTGAATATTTTCGAAATTTCTAATAATTATATTAAATGTCAATAAATGTTGGATGCGAACTTACTATTATTTGCAATAGGTTATATTTAAAAACATTGAGATTTGAAAATTAATAAGCCTAAGTTATAGAAATAGACATTGACTATTTGGTTTTTTTTTTGGAGCAAATACATCAATTTTATTCATAACTTAGAAATTAATTGATATTAGATATAAATGTACTTTTTTAAGTAAAAATCAAACGTAAACAGCGAGAAATCAACTAAAATTCTGATAAGAAAACCGCTATTATCGGTTTTAGTGGTTCATTTATATTGAATGCAACCTATATATATATATATATACATCAATTGTTTTTCATACAAAATTTTTTTGTTATTTTTTTTTATTTTGAAATGATTTCAATAGATGCGCGAAGGAAGTAGGCGTTATATTAAGGGATTGCTTTTGACACATTTCATATTTAAACGTATATTGTAACGCCCTTAGAATTTAACAATGCTTTCATTGAGAATATTGCTTTTGTAATATTAAATACTTTGTATTTTACACTTTTACACTGGCTATATTATGATTGATTTTCCCCTTGGACTTAATGTTGCAGTCTGTGATTATCGCTGTTGCGGTAGATAGTTCAATAATGATGAGGATAGATTTTCCTGTTGTTATGTATATATACCTTTGTGGGAATATAGCAACTTGGAACTCGATTATGTGTTTTTTTTTTTCATATTTCTGGAGTATATAGGTTTTGCTTGTGATTCGTCACATTATCAAAATATGTATTTCATTTAAAAAATTAAAAATTTTGCTTAATTTTGTTTTGCCAATTATGTACTTTATTTTTTGAAATTATTGAATTGATGATTAAAAATTTGTCAATTGTTATACAAAGTAATCTTCTAAAAAAGCTTACAACAAATTTTTTAACGCTTACTTTAATATTCTGGCATATTATCAATCATTTATAAACAAAGTAAAGAAATTTTGGTGGTGCTTTGCTTATCAAGAACATCAATAACTGATGATTAAGAACTTGACAACTAACTGTCAGCAATGTTACATTCAATAATTTCCATTACAGTTATAATTTGTATGGTGAAATGTTTACGTTATCATGAAAGTTATCGGTAGATCACTAATCAAATTGATATTTCAAGTCGAAAGTACTACAAGTCTAAAAGTGAATCACTTAAAAATGGACTTTTATTAAGAGTTGTTTATTTCAACCAAGATGCAAGTTAAAATTGCTAAATATTTGCATTGTTCACATTTAGGCATTGAAAAGTAAGCTGGATGTGATTTCGTTGTTTTGATGATTCTTATTTATCATTAATTATGTCACAAAGTCTTTAAAATAAGACAGTTAGTCTCATAATTGACGTAATTGACAAATATTTATGTGCGTATAGATATCTAACAGAAATCAGAGATGATTATCTGGAATTTGAGTCTAATTCAAATAAAGCAAATATTTAAGTGCTGATACTAAGTGGTAGAAGTTAATTAATTTCATAACATTATTTATTAGGATATACAAACCATTCAATATTCACAACTTTGTTTATTTTTTACCTTCCGGAAAAATTTCATTCCATCTTTAGTCTATATTCGGCGGGTTTCACAGTTTGCAATTAATTTGAAAATTAGTACATAATCAGTTAACTTTAGGGGAAATATATGCCCTGGGGGCGAGGATACGAAATTACATATTACATATAATAAAAGCTCATTGAAATCAACTGTTTTTTTATACAATGAATATTGATACATTTGTAAAATAAAATTCCTTAGCATATTTTAGCTAGCTATACTTTTAATTGCTACTCTAAATATGCTTTATTGAAAAAATAACGAATTTTTAGATGTAGAAATGATCGCTCATGGTAGAAGTAGGTGTATATGAAATATCGGCAGGCTTAGTGTTGGATTAAATAAGTAAAATAAACTAATAAAGAATTTATACTACATCAAATTTATTTATTTTTTTTTAATATTAAAGAACTTATAAATATTTAAAAATGAATTACAAAGATCCAAGGGTGTTTTACTAAGAGAGATATAAAGGACAATATATTATTGTAAATGATTTTAGCCTAAAGCATATAAATAGATAAATATACAGAAAAATATATTTATATCTCTATATATATATATGCATATGTATATATTTTGAAAAGGGAGGAAGTAAGAATGGATATCCTGCTTATTGTCAGGTGTCTTAATGTCATTTTACACCTTTGTGCTATTATAGACATGGTGCTCCTTAAATATTACTATTGTTGTATCTTTTGTTTGTTTTACAATTGCAGTTTTGTGCATTTTTTTATATTTTTTTCATATTGTTGTACGCTCAATAGAAAACACAGCATGTAGTATAAATGTAACAAAGAAACAATTGAAAACAATTTTTAAAATTTCGATTGATGTTCTTGCAATGATTAGTTCTGCATCAAGAAATTTTATATAAAATAACTGTATTATAAATGTATTTAATAATGTTATTGATATAAATACAATTATACTAATGTTCAATTTGAAATTCGTGTTAGTTGGGGTCATATAAAATGAAATTTTTTCTTATATTCATTTTTTCATTAAAGAAACAAACTTCAAAATTGTAGGGTTTTGTTTTTTATTTGAATAAGGTCCTCAAATTAGGTTATTTAAGTTTCGTATTTTATATATTTGTTGTTTTATAATTGAAATATATTTGAATTACTATTAAAACTTATTTTTTTAGTATTAAGCAGGGTAATAAGTTCATAGAGTTTTAATTTTCAATTTCATAACAATTTGTCTATTAATTAGCAAATTGTCTTAACTATTCGAAAGATTTCCTTGAGATTTACAAAACAATTTTATTCACTTTTTTAATTAATATTGATTTTTCATGATATTTTGGTCTTAAAAATAGAATAACCAAAACGAAAATCATGATATTTTTCTGTGTTAGGATATGTTATCCAAATACTAAGAATTAAATCATTTTAATTAAACAAATCTTAGGAATCTGCAAAAGTTGAATATTTTATTAAAACATGAAGTAGAAATATTAAAGAATAAATTTTTATTATAGATATATTATTATAGGATATGAACTTTAATTTAAACTTAAGTTAGTACACATTTTTAGTATAAAAAAAGTGCAAAACTTTTATAAACCAGAGTTTGAATTGAATCTTGTCTTATACTAGCTAATATTTTTAAACAGGGAGTAGTGTAAGTAATTACTCTTGAAAACTTTCTAAGATTATCTTTTCTGATCACTTGGAATAATTAATGATTGTGACATCGATTTAAAACTATATCACTTCATAACAGCAGCTTGGAATATTGGCAACGTGTACAGTGTGGGTAAGTCTATTACCAGAAATAATACACAAAGCTAACAAAAAAACAATATTGACTTCAATGTATCAGCATTGAATGATCTTCAGAGATCAATTAGTAGATTCTAATTAATATTTCAAGAAAGCAAGTAAAAAACTGTTCATGAAGATGAACTCTGATTATCACACAATTGTCATTCCCACAAGATATGATTTTTTTGAAAAATTTGGTGCTTCGATGACTGAAATGTTTACTAAAGTAAACAAAGGAGTTTCACTTGCTGCATTTAGTCTGATATCTACTAAAAACAAAGACATCAATAAGGAATGGTATCTCTTTTTGTTCCTATTACTTCCTGTACTTTACGATACCGTCCTAAAGTTCTTTAGTGACATATGCAATTTACTTTCAAAATAATTTTTGTTATTATTATTAATATATTTATATTAGTTGATTTAATTATAGTCATTAATTTGGAATAATCACAATAAAAATCGTTTGAAATTTTAATTAACTAATTACAATAAATCTATCCTCAAAGAATAACCAATCAATTTCTTTGTTGGAAATGATTAATTTTAATGATCTAATAAAATCTTCAATTGAGTCATAAAATTATGTTTAACTAGCATTAAAAATTTTCTATAGATAAATTAAATTTTGGATATAAAACTATTAGTAAATATTTACTATCACAACAAAATAATGAAGGATTAATATAATATGGCTATATCTGAACTTTATAAATGTTATTCTTGGCAATATTCCCTAAGTATTCTAAATGGAAATATAAAGTGGTGTCCTTTAAGTATTTGATGCACTTCAAATTAACATAACAATCCTAAAATAGCTATAATATCTCAAAACTAAAGATTCTTTTCTTTTGTATTTTAGAGTAGAATTTTACTAGTTTTTCTGTAATTTAAATAAGCTTACAGAATAAATTGGCTATTTCAGGGGACCTATAATAGCAAAATGCCTTTAAAGTGATTAGAGGATACATTTTATGCGATTTCTTTGAAACTTTGGAAATGTATTTAAGCTAAAATTTTAGAATAATATCCTTTTCTGATTAGTTTTTGAATTTATAATTTTGTTTTTAATATTTTAAATTACTGTAGAATTTGTTAATTAGCTTAATTCACGTAGAATTAATTTTATTCTGGATGTCTTGATTGAGATAAAATCAAGAGAAATTTTTTAGCATAAAATCTGACGTAGGCATTGGTGACTTGTGTGATTATAATTACATAAAATTCAATTTTAATAACATTTTGAATTTTAATCATTTGATTTCTTTTATGAAAAAGACAACTTTGGAAAGTCCACTCTGATTAATTGCATTCAAAAATCTTCTTGACCGTGCCAAGTCATTCAAACTCGAAGCATTAAAGAATCCTAAGCATAAGACAGACGTACAAAGAATTGTGCTATAATTAAATAAATTAAAATTTATTATATAAAACTTTCTATTTAGGTTCACATTTAATTTTATCTAATTTCAACTACATTAGCGCTTTTATCTAAATAACTCGTATCTAGGATTTATCGTCACTGGATGCAGTGCACCCAGGTATCAGGAAACAACAGCTACTAGAACTACTATTACTACTGTTATTATCATTACTATTACTACAACCACTACTTAATATGATAAAAAACTAAAATTATTTAATATATTTTTCTGTAATTATAATTTGTAATTGAAATGGTTATTAATTAATCCAGTTAACTTCACTTTAAATAAGTGACTTAATTTAGTCCTTTTTTTGTCTTTGAAAAAAAAACAAAGAAAATTCTTTACTTACGAACAAAATCTAATATTCCTTGCTTTAATCAATATTTACATTGAAAAAAAGAAGGGAATATATATTTCTTCCATTTTATTTAACAAATTTAGGCAAGTATGCAGCCTTTCAATGGCAAATTTTGAATTTCTTTGCTAGAATTTTCCTTTTCAACCAATTTAACATTCAATTTGTGAAGTATATATGTATTTACCTTTAGCAAATATCCCAAAACAATTACAATTCAACTGCTATAAAATTTTGTAGGCTTCAGAAATTACATATAAAATGTAATCAAACCAAATTTAAAAGGACTCAACACTTGAAGATACTTGAAAATTTTTTGTCCTGTGGAAAATTAATTTTGATGTTTTTCTTATCTGTTTGTTTTGTTTTTTCTTTTTTGGTTTCTTTTGTGTTGTGTAGAAAAGTAGATTAAACATAACTAAAGGGGAATTTTATAATGCTCTGTTTTGTCATTTAATATGATTGCAAAATTTATTAATTGAAAAATGTGTTTGAAAAAAAAAAAAACAAACAAAATGAATTTTTTACCTAGTGCATAGAACAAATTCTGTTTTTTATATTTTCTCTCTTTTAACTAATAAATTCATCATTCAAAAATTTATACGGGGATAAACACACATGTCTAACAGATGTCAGATCTCGTCAGTTATATTTAATTCATTTATGAATTACAGATTTAGGCATCATTAGATTTACAAAAAAAAGAATAAAATGAAAAAGGAAGACGACTTATAAAAATATTGATAGATCGCAAGAAATTAAGTAGAAAATTTACGTGA
Organism: Acrocera orbiculus; assembly: GCA_947359355.1. Lineage (NCBI taxonomy): Eukaryota > Metazoa > Arthropoda > Insecta > Diptera > Acroceridae > Acrocera > Acrocera orbiculus. The sequence continues at coordinate 26,548,281 of OX375759.1, read as the reverse complement.
GAATGATTTAATTTTATATTGATAATAAATAAGTATATTATGTCCTTGTTCGTTTTGCTTATTTTATTTTATTCTGAAAAGTTTTGTTATGTAAAATTTAGTTTCCTATTACTTAGAAGATGGTAAAATTTGGGGTTATTTTTCTAAAAGTCTAATACTACGTTATTTTGATCTGGATTATTTTTTGTATTTTTAAATATTCTTAAAATTAAAACTTCTACAACTTAATATTATTGATAAAATATATAATATCCTATTTTATACTATACTGCCAAATAGTTTTTGGTTAATGGCAGAATAAAAATTTTTTAAATGTTCTGTTATTATGGCGGAAATTAACTCTTAGCCCATTAAACGTTAATCCTAGAGTAATATAAATGGCTTTTTTTACATTTAATTTGAAAGAAAAAAATAAAATTAATTTTCTGCACATATGTATGTATGTATATGACTCGGTATAAAATAAAAAAGTTAAAAAACTGCTTTGATTTTTTTTTTTATTTTGAAGATTTTGATTGAAATTTGATTTAAAAAAAATATTAAATATGTTTACAATTTTGATTGGTTGGGTTTTTATGTGTACACTTTTAATAATCAAAACAAAAAAATAACAATTTTTTATATTCAACTTTACTTAAAATAATCAATCATCAAACGTTCAGACAAACATACTGAACCAATCTTTTTATGGAAAATCAAAAATATGAACTTTGCACGGATTTCGAAAGTTCGTGGAAAATACTTTAGCCGAAATTTTTACAAAAAAATATTAAATGTCAAAATTATAGTATCTATTTATATCGTATGAAGTTTGTTTTTTAGTTTGATAAATACGTTAGGCAAATTAATAAATATTAAGAGTGCACCATTTAAAAATTTTTATAAATATATTCTTGATATGCACCTTAATTACTCACAGGTTAGAACAACTTAATACTTTATTTTAATTAAAATTAATTAAAAAACAAACTTCTTTCTGATAATTTATTTTTTATTCAAAGTCGACTAAATAGAGCGTAAATTTTTAAATAAAGTCTGTCGTAGTTAATTCTTTGTCATATTCACTTATACTCAGTTTAGAGATGCTTATGCTGTAAAAGCTATTATGTATCTCATCAGAAATAACATTTTTTAAATTCATATTTTATATTCTTATAGCATTTTTAATGTGCTTGGATTGTTAAAATTTGTTTTGCATCAAAGCTGATCATTGCTAAAATTGCTCTTACATGAACCAAATGAAATAATGCTAACACTAGTTTGGTGGGTTTCGTAGAGATAGGTATATTACATATAAATCTCAAAAATTAGGAAATTTAAATAATAAATAATTGTGTGTATAGATTCTTTGGGTAAAATTGATTAACTTACGAAGCAACCTGCTTAAAATTGTTGGTATAGTTTTTGAGGAATTTTATTTAGAAACTCAAAATCCATCAAATTGACGGGTCACATAAATCTAGTGTTGAGGGGACCGTAAATTAAAAGGATGATCCCGAAGGATCTAATTCCATGATGAATTTCAAAAATTCTAGAGATATCCAATTTGACATTGGTATACCATCTAAAAGGTCATTTTTATATATTATCTATCACTAAACCTACAGTAGACAAGAAAAAATTGTCCCAAAAAATATCTCCTCGAACTCTGGCTCTGAGTTATACATTTTGTGGAGATATAAGTATAGGTTCACCTATTTATCTTCCACACTTTTGAAATATATACAATATCTTCTTCTGTTTATAACATTTTATTTTATAATTATTGATATAATAATAATAATGATTATTATGAATAGAATTATATTTTATAATAAAACAATTACATATTTTTTTAAAGAAAGACTAAACTGTAACTCTGATAAAAACTCAACTAACTAACTGTCAACTGACAACAACAAAAAATTATTTTACATGTTTCTAATTTAGATAGAAAGACTTACTGATTAGTGTACGTAATATGTCAAGCAAGTAAATTTTCAAAGCCTGCTAGGCATATTACGTACCTGTCAAAAACTACTGCGTTTTGTTTGTTTTAAATTTAATTTTTGAAATAAATAAATTCCTGTCATGTCGCCACAATTTTTTTTCCGAACTGAGATAGAAAGTTTAAAGTAGTTCCCCAGTTGGTTTTGTTTAAATGTGAATCAAAGCTTCTTGAAATATTCCATAAGAGAAAAAATTCATATGATAAGATATATGAGTATCAAAATTTTTACAAAAATTACACTCCTCTGTAATTATACTAGTTATAAATGATTTATTTGAAAAAGACATGTAAAATATAATTTTATTTCAAATTAATAAGCCCCGATTATGAATTAATAGAACTTCAAAATTAATAAAATCAAAACAAACAAACTGTACAAAATTTAATCACATACTATTATTTAGGATATTTTTGTTATTAAATAGGGATTCAGTTTGTTCAAAAACTTTATTTTGTATAATTTATTTAGGTGAAAAAGTGTTTACTCAAATTATACCCCATTTAAAAATCCTTTTAAACACTATCCATTTGACAGAGGTATAGCTTAGATTTAATGGGGGTAAAAAAAGAAGCATTTGTTAAGGTCAGCAGGACAAACAACAACAAAAAGTTGCAACTGTAAATGGGTGTTCGGGTGTTTTTTTCGGTGCTATATTTCGCTTCCCGCTGAGATATTACGATTCTGTGGTAAGTTAACAAAATATAAAATATTTGAATTTATTTTATTTATTTATTTTTTTCTTTTTGATTGTTGTTGGCAAAAACATAATATGCTCATATAAGTGTTATTTCTTTGCATCAAAAAGATTTAGAGGGGGGGAGGCTAAAAAAAAAACCAACTGTCAAACCCAGAAAATCTCTAGTGTTAACCGTTAGTCACCCATGTCTAAAACCTTTTATAAATTTTGAAATGAAATTTTATTTTTTATTTTTTATTTTTTTGTGTACATAACTTACAAAAGCGTACGTGTGTGAATCCTTTGTGTTGGTACAAAATTCACTTGTTCCCCATTTTTAATGAGCAGTGTATTCCTATACCTGAATGTTTATACTGGTGTGATTCCATAGAAATTCGATCAGAACAATATTCAATGGAGCATTGGTACCTAAAAGTCCTTATTGTCACCTTAGGGTACTTAATTTTCAGTTGTACCACTTAGGAAATATTTGAAAAAAAAAGGAAAAAAGAAATTACTAAATTAAATGATTTTCACACCAGAATTGCTTAAGTTTGTGGAAATCGATAGAAATTAATTCTATAGAATTATTAGAACAAAAAGCTTTATAAAATTGTTTTGATAATTTGTTAAGTTTGAAATTTATACAAAAAAAAAATACAATAAAGTTGGAAAATTATGGGTTGTTTTTTTTTATTTAAAATTTTAAATAAAAATTTATTAAATGGCGATATGAGACTGTAAGGAATTATTGAATATAGCAGATGATTTAATACCATTTTCTAGCTATGTAATATCAAACGCTTGCAATTTTGATTTTGAACGATTGACTGCTGAAAGTAATTGAATGTATTTTATTTTTATTATTTGAGTGGGACATGCTCTGGAAATTGTGGCTAATTATTAGCCTGTAACTAGAGTGGTGTTATGCCTTCTAAAGTGTGTCCCCGAGAATTATAATTAGGTAAGATTATTCTTTAGAATAGTCGGAATTGTAATATTAAGTTGAAAATTTGGGTGAAGTTTTGGTTTATGCTACTGATTTTTGATTACCAAACATTACAAAATATGATATTAATTATGTAGAAAATCCTAATTTTATATCCTCTCAGGTCATGTTTTTCTACTCCTCTCATTATCTTATTGTATTTAATAACACATTCTGGTTTTACACTATTTTCCACAAAATTATCTTTTTCAAGTTTTTTTCACCCCGCGTTTATTATTTTAACATTTTAACATTTTGTACTAAACATATAGATACATCTTTTATTGCCTTATCGCAAACACAGTATACCACGCATTGCTTGGTAATTCTTATGTTATGAGCTTTAATGTAGCAAGTTCCTTTAGCTTGCATCATAATGTTTGCTAAGCTTTTCTTTAAATTTAAATACAAACTTGGAGATTAATAGTGGTTACATCAACCCTACAACTATACTTTTGAAATTGGATATTTTCCTCTCACTTCATTTACCCTTAAAAACATAAATTTTGAGCCCTTACGTGTACAGTTATCACAAATTTGATCGTAAATCGAGTTCTTTTCGATGGATTAAACTATATATGCAACTAAAAAGCGGTTTATATATATACTATTCGATTATTGTTAGGTATTCTTTTTTTCAGTGTATCAGATTTTCATTCAGAGATTCAACAACAGCTACATCGTTTTTTGCCAATGTAAAACAGTTACGAATCTCTTAAACAGCATAGTTTTGGCAAATAAATATTGGAGTTTTTATGATAGCGATTTTTTTGACTAGTTCCAATATATCTGAGGGCAAAAGACACTCTTATCTCATCGGAGTTGCAGGATGCTACTCTTTATGCTGTAATTAGATTCATTTTATTTGACAACATATCCTAAAAATTATCTGCAATACTTCTGCTAGGACAGAGTTATCTTCTAAGTTACGTAGGATACAAAAGGCTTATAACTGAAATTTTACCGAATTGTGATATTTCAGGAATATCATTCTTATATCCCTGAATTCATCCTTCGAAAAAATTACTTGCAGGGTTATTAATTAAACTATCACTGTTACTTAAACATTTTGTATGTATTATATTTCTAGGAACTCTAATGCCATCTTCATCATCACTTTCAGATTCCCATGAGTTATAATTTTCAATTTTAATCTGCCAGCGTCACTCGAGTGTGAATTAAGACTGGCGGATGCTTGGAGTCACATGCATAACTGAGGAATTAAACGTTCGTCTTCTTTGATGATAGTCCCTGTGGACTAAGAAAGTTTATGACTTTAGCATAAAAGACAAAGCAATCCTAAAGAAGACGTATTAAAAGAATTTTAAACTATTTCTTGCGTTGCTCAAGAAAAAAGCCATCTGGATTTTCCATATATTTTGCATCTGTGAGAAATGCCTTTATTGTTTTTCATTAAAAAACTTTTTCGATTCTGATTATGGTATTTAAAAAATCATGACCCATGGATTGTAGTTAAACCTTTGATCGTTCTACAACTGTCACTGCTCCATCTATGGTGAACGTTAGGCTTTATTCGTAGAACCTTTAATGATTCTTTTTTTTTTTTTTTGAAACACAACCAAGTCCTTTTTTGGGTCAAACTCAGTTAAACTAATCATTTTTAAGAGCATAACACTCCTTGGGGTCTTGACCCCGAACTGATTTTCATACTAAATTTCTCAAATAGCAAACTTAAGAGTTACTTAAAACAAAATAAGAAGCAAATCGCCATAGTTTTTTTTTATTATAAAATTAGATTTTTTAAATATTTTGATATTAAAGCAAACAAAGAATTTTATTTTAACATTTTTTCAAACAATTCTAAGCAAACACTGCCAATTTCAATGTGCAATATGAAATTGCAAATTAATTTATAAAACAAAAGACATCAATTTAATTTAAACAATATCAAAGAAAATTAAAACAAAATTTTCTTGAATAACTTAATCTAAGAAGCAAAGATTTAATTTAGTTTTCAGTTCCTTTAGTTATATGGTTTTCCTTAGTAACAGAGAAAGCAAAAAAAGAAAGAAAGAAAATCACCCAATTCAGATCCGGTAAGTTTTTTGTGGGGTTTAACTTAACAATCTTTGATTTGGTTGCCGTATATTCTCATTTCCATAGTCCATAGTATAACCAACATAAAAAAGAAAAACATAGAAAATAGTAAAAAGAAAAACTCGCAGCAAATACCAAATCGATTGAAGTGAACCAAACAATACTTTTAAGGGAAAGGATTTACTCTATGAAAAACTTTGATGGTAGAGTTTTCGATACTCACTTTTTGATCAAAGATTTACCACAACTTGAGTTCAATCAATTGAAATTCCTGTTATGGGATAGAAATTTCATTAATTTCGAGCGTTAAGTAAAGCCAAATGAATCCGTCTTGAATTGTTCTGTTATGTCAAAGAGTTATTTACTAAATGATTGTAATGTGATGTTTTCATGTCACTTAATATAAGCAGTATAAAGAGTTTGTTGATCAAAGAATTTATATAAAATATTTTAAAATTGAAAGGAATAAAAGAAAATCGTAGAAGAAAATAAAATAAAATAAAAAACACTTAAAATTTATTCCAGTATAGAAAAGAAAGATTCAAAGATTTTTCTTAATTTTATTTGAGAATTGAAAGCATCTACTCTTTACCCAATTTGTTTCTTGGCTGAATATTTCTTTGATTTTAATGAATATTTAAAATCTTTTTGTAGAATATTATAAAAAAGCTATAGAAAAAATTTGCTTTTTCAATAGGAAAAACTAGATGAAATTTTTCTTGTATTTGGCCACATATAGTATATTAGACAAAGGGTTTTTTCATTTAGGGATTATAGTAAAATAAATAACACTCTGTTGTCAATATAGAATCGATTTTGAGCAACTTTTGAGGGTGCAAGTTAGCAATTTAATAGTTTTGAGTGATAAGTGTCATATACAATTGGAAAAATGGCTAAAAGTCGCTTCATAAGGACTACGTCCATTACATATGCAAATTTATTTAAATGGAATTATGAAATTTTAATTGATAGTAAATATTTAAATATTAATCCAAGTAAATACGGGTTTATTTGTTTAAGTTCTGTCCTGTGTTAAGAATTGACACTATTGGGCCGTAAAACATAGATGGTAATGTGTCCAAGGGTAATTCGATGATATAGGACAGACAGGATGTTATATTGGAAGAAATTTGAATAAACTGGTGGCTTAGAGTATAGAGCACATCATATTGTCCCTAGAAATATTTAGATCATCGTGATATCTTGATATATCAACTGATATAAAGTACGTCAGTTGTATAGCTGTCAAAAACAATTATTTTGCAAGAATTACAAAAGATAAAATATTAAAACCATACAAAATTCAATTAATCAAGTTTTTAACGTTGATTTGTTTATATCAAACAACTAACCATAATTATATTTATAACTTGTATTCAAGTTCAATTTTTCTACGACTAAATAAAGGATAAGCCATTCCAGTCGCCGAGACAAATCTTGTCATCCGTGGTTGGTAGCCTATTTGATTAATCATTTTATTTTCTACAGTTTGATGTGCATTAGGGAAGTTTTATGTAGATTTGTTAACTAATATTTTTAAAGTTAAAATAAAAAAAATAAAATGTCAAAAAATCTCAAACAGTGGATTACCTATATCGAAAGATATAAGAATTCTTTCTAATTTCAATTAGAACAGAGCATATTTTTAAAAATGCATCGGCATCAAAAATGATATCCATATTTGAAGGACTATAAACATTTACTCAAAGCCCTTAGAATCTAATTAGCCAAAATAATGAGCAATATTTTGGCTAAAGTTTTTGATTTAAGTAATCTGGATGAGCCATGGCCTGAATAAAATACAGCTTAATGACTGATTTACGTTGGATTAACAAGTACATAGTCCATAGGAGCCATATGCTGAATACTTGTTGGACTTTTTCGAGTGCTTCGAGATGAAATTCATCTGTTGCCACGAATTTACTAATAAGCTTATTCCTTGATAGGTTGGTAGATACTAAGGTCTTCAATATGAAATTTTGAAACAAAAATACTTCCAACTTAGCAATTAATGCACAATAAAATTACATTACAAAGCTCAGTCCATTTATATGTATTGGTACGATGTCAAACAAGATTTAGCAATAATTTTCTCCCTCCATACTGTTTCAAATTCTCGAAATTTAATGCAGCCTTTTGCCCTACTGACCTACAGAAGAAGATATATTTCATCTAATTTAGTTTCAATAAGTACCACAAATGTTTTTGAATACTCCTTGAATACTTTACCAGAGAATTGATCTTGTTTTTTCATATACCACACAAAATAATTTCGATTATTATAGTTTCAATCGATCCAAAATGCTTTCCTCTTAATCGTAACTTACATTAGGGGAATAAAAAAAGTTCATTTCTTATGAATATCATGCTTGGCTGGTCAAAAATTATCAGATAATTATTACAAAATGATACTTATCTAGATAGAAACTGTTAAAAATAGCTGTCAAAACAATAATAAAATACAATACGTACTCAAATTTTAACAGAAAGTATCCTAATGTGCTACCAAGTTAATAAATAAAGTTATACCGATAAAGTTCTACACACGTGACTGATATTCACCAACATTTTAATTAAATAAGAAAAAAATAAAAATATTTTTGTTGTTCTAATATTGCTTAAAATTGATTTTTCAATTAATTAATGTAAAATTCTAATAAAATTGTATGAAAAGTTTGTATAAACTAATTAACAACACAAAAACCAGATACCGTTATTTGAACAAAACGTTAGTAAACAAGTTTCCGTTAGTATTATTGTTATCTTAACTTGTTGGGCTTTTGCAAATTTAGTTGAAGTAAATTCAATTAAGAAATAAAAAGAAAAATCGGTAAAATTTTGTATTTCTTTTAAAAGTTTTTTGTTTTCGATAGTAATTGGATTTAATAAAAATAGACGTATAAAAATATTGAAAACATTAAATTATATGCTATCAAAAAACGACAAATGACAACCGTTCCAAATGTTTTTTTTTTAGTATTTTGGCTGTCTTAAAATAAAAACTAAAAACATAATTTTCTAAATTACATTGCAGCTTTTTTCTATGTATTTTGCAATATAATCTAAATATATCCCTAAGCTGAAAAACTACCATCTTCCTGAATGACTTGCCTTAATTCCCTCTAACAGTGATTTCTATTGTCCTTATAATAATCTAAATCCTCTCATGAATGAGATTTCATCGATGAATCCCTTTATCAAATGTCAGAACAAAAGAAATAGTAAATGCATACTCGATTTCGATTAAGACTTCATTTATCTTTGGATTGAAGACAAATGATATTGCTTCGTTTTTTTTTTTAATCTGACTTTATTGAGCCCAATTATATACGTTTTGCTTTTATTTTTTGTTTTTATTTTAAGGATACAATGCTATAGCTCTAAGCTTTTTTCTATATAGATTAATATTGTATTTATAAGGTTTATTAATATAAAAACAATTATAAAACTGTTGTTTCACGGTGCATTGATTAAATAAGAAATTAGCTTTGTGTTTGTTGATGATTATTTTACATGTGTAAAAGTGAAGCATTTTCTTATTTTAATTTTTTGAGAGTAAATTAATTACTATTTTAACACTTTGCATATTTTTTAAAGACCAAATAAAGTTTCTTATATGAAAAATTTTTAAAATATTTTTTGTTGTTGCAAAGAAACACAGTGGATAGCTTTTATATCTTTGACTTATTAAAAGAAAAAAGTTTTACTCCATATCAGAGATAGAAAAATAATAACAATAAATTTTACTAGTAGCAGTAGTATTAAAACAATCAAGATAGAAATTAGAAAACTTATTCCAAGATCAGTCTTACAACGTGTGGTATGTGGTAAATAATAAGTCACTTTGCCTTGTGTTAATATTCGAATCGAAATTTTGTGCATTGATCTACTATTTTCTAGATGGATCAGATACAAAACAAATCTTTTCATTTTAAAGGAATTCGTTGCTGTTCTATTTTAACCAGTTAGGGGTCAAATTTAATTTTAAAAATTCCTCATTGTGTGTGGAATTAAAATCAAACAATGACGTGTATATACGACATATGCCGGGCAAAATGGTCTTATTATAAATTTTATGAAAAAACAAAGAACTACTTTTTTACAGTGTAAAAGTGTAGGAAATAATTTAAACTAATTTCTGCTCCTTTACCTTTGTTAAATATATATTGGTCAATTATGTATATGTGTCACTTGTTATGATACCTGATATTCTTGAATTTAAAGATCCTTCAGTTTACTGATGTTAATGTTTATTCAATTAATTCTTATCAAATAAGATACACGTAGAAAAACAATTTTTTGACAACAAATGTAAAATACATTTCTGAAACTAAGAGCTATTTTAAGGCAAAAAAAAAATTGCTTTTTCCAATCCTAATATATAGAAAAGTTAAAAAGTATTGGAATAAATATATGTGCCATTTACTTTAGATTTTAATGGATTTAATGAAATTTTGGACTTATTAACTGAAGTAATAGAAAATGTAAAAATTTTCTATAATACTAGAAAAGCCAAAATATGAACAAAATTTATTAATAAATAAATTATCTAAAAATCAGGAATTCAAATCCAGCACTAAAATCAATGATTGCGAGTTATATTTTGTTTTACTAAAAAAAATTTGAAGCGTTTTCAGAATTGTTATGCAGGCATAGTTAAGGTAAGATATTTTGTTATAAGTATTCATAAATAAGGATCTTTTTTTTTTCATTTTATAAAAGAATTTCATTTAGTTGAACAATTTATTGCAGTCAAACAAGGTTGCAAATATTTTTATAACTATTTAAGCAATATACTAAATAGATAGAATAGTTTCTTTTTCCTTGTAAAATACTAAAAACTAATTTAAATGTCAATTTGAAAAAGGTAAACATATGCTAATGAATAATCTAACATACAAAAAAGATAATTTTATTCAAATCAAAATTTAAATGACAATTGGTCAATCAAATGTAGTTGTTCAGAAGACTACTGTATGTGATTTGTGTAAGGAAGTTGATTTTTTTGTTTTTTTTTGTTTGAAATTCTTGGTAATATTGCTTTGGCTTAGCTCAGGTGTCAACAGATTAGCTTTTATTTTTTATTTTTAGCTCATTTTTTTTCTTCAATAATTGAGAAATATGCACACAAAAATAAGTTTAGCAGATGAGATTGCATTTATGTTAGAAGCTTTTAGTCAACATTTTCTCTTCAAGAAATAGCAGAATACGCAGTAGTATATTTACTTATTAGTAAGTTTCTAATCCATGAATTCATCCATGAATTATGTTGAAAAGTGCACTTTTGAAACATTTATTAAAACAATATGTAGAAAATAGCTAACATGACTACTTTTTGGTGATGTTTTCCCCGATAAAATAAGTAAGAATCCTAATAAATGCATCGGAATAGTTTTTCCTTTGTACTCCGAAATCTTTTGTTTTTGAATGACATGCCAGAAACTCCATAAAGCATAAATGTTAGACTTTATGAAAAATTTATTAAAAATGTTCCATAAAAAGTATGATTAGATATGTATAATTTTATTTATCAGGTTAGTCCATAACTTCGTGTGCATTAATGTTTTGCATCAGATTTGCTATGACTCACGACAAGGCCAATAAAATTTCTAGTTATTTAAAGGTGATTGGGAATGTATTCAAGCTTGAAAAATAGGTTCTTCATGAGCTATCCGAAGCCAATTTATAGCAGCAATTGAATATCTGCAATTTCCTTTTATTGCGTTTAGAAAGAGAGCCGTTTTTAGATTGTTTGGTAACAGGTGACGAAAAATGGATTATTTATCAGCTAAGCAGCCAATTTCAACACTAAAATTCTCTTTACATCCTTAAAAAGTACTTTTAAGTATTTGATGGGATATAGTATGGCGTGATGGACTGTTAAAATCTAATAAAATCATTACTTCAGATGAAACAACTGAAACAACTTTGTCATTATTTAGAATTAATTGTAAATACTTTAACGATTGCTGAATATCAAAAAAGTGTTGTTTCATCATAATAACATATTCGGCTCGATCAATGCTGCAAAAAATTAGTAAATTTAATTGGGAGCTTTTTCGCTTTTACTTCTTGGATATTGGCTCCAAATGATTTTCATTTTTTTCGTGCCTTATAAAATTGGATGTACAAAATGAACTTTGCACCCAAACCGGAGTTTTTCTACAAATAAAATATTTGTCAAAATATTGTCGCCAACTAATTAACAGAGGGTGTCCCAGAAATATGCGGTAAATATTTTGAATAGTCTATGTTGCCGTTGTTTTCTATATGAATTTATACTTTATAATAATGCAAAAAGTTATACGTTTTTAATAAAATAAATTTTACAATATGTTTACATGAATTTATTTGTATATACGAGAGTAATAAAACTTCACAGAAAAATCATAAAATACTGTAAAACCCAACCAACATATAATAAGGTTCGCTACTTAATTCTTATCAACCTTAGATCAAAATTTTTATATTCGGATAATTAATAAGTCTTAATAAAAAATAGCATATATATATATATATATATATATATTACCTTTTTTTTAAATAAAATAAAAAATTAAAATTGAAAAACAAAACAAAAACTATTAGAAGGGTCCTTGACTAATCACTGCCAATTTGAAGAGCCTAAACAAAAGTAAAAAACTAAATTTAACGAATGTGGGCATTGATAAGGGGCTATAATATATATGCAAAGTGTGCATAAGGAATTCAATTTCTTTCCGCATGAAAGGTAAAGTATATTTCTCAAAGGACTTATATTAAGATATGGAACACTTAGCCAATATAAATTACAAGAATAAGGCTGTGAACTCTACAGGAAAATATCAACTAAGAGGCCACTTAGCCGTCGTTTGGTTTATGAAGAGGATCCCACGGTTTTTGTATGGCCACATATAAAAATGTAAGTAGGGGTAAGTAAAAGCAGTGAAACCTTTTGTAATAATTTTGTCCTTGACTGCATATATGATATTGCTAACATATTAAAATTTTTTAACGTCTACCATAATTTTTTTCTAAAATTATAAATAGGGTTAACTTTGTTGTATGGAATGGTTTTTTTTTTCGTTACAGAGTACTTCCTAATTCCTCTATTCCTAAGCACCCCCACCCCCCTCCTCATTTCCCAAAAAAAAACAAACAGAAGAACCATCTAAATCTTTAAGCTACCACATATAAACTTTGTCCAAAGAGGTGAAGTGAATGACGTTTTTTTATGCATATTTATATAAATATATATATATATATCTATATATATCTATATATAATAATTTATTTTTTATTTTTCTTTTGTTTGAAACACTACCATAATATTTTTTACTAATGCTTAAAGAAAGCTTACCTTAAAAATATAAGAAATTGTTTAAAGTTTTCAATTCTTTTGGTTAGTTTTACAATATAATAATGATTAATTACAAAACTGACGAAATTTGATGGAAAAAGAAAAAACTTGCTGGTCATAAAAGGCTGTACCAATTCTCACTAATATAATTTTGTTGAGGTCATTTTTTTCATTTTGATTCTATTTATGTTTCTCATATTTAAGTGACTGACCCCCCCCCTGATTGTATGCACATCATATTTAATTTTTAGCTCAGACCTGATATATGGATTTCAATTGTATATATACAAAAAATATATTTGAATGAATTTTGTTTTTCTTCTTCTTCCTCGTTTTGGTGTTTTATTTCCCGACGGACTTCACATCTTTTTCCCTAATCTTGGTGCGTATGGCCCATTTTTTTATTTTTAGTTTTACAAAAGATCCCCCTATTCACATTTAGTTTACTCAAAATGAATAGTATTTGCGTTTTTTTTGCTATTCTAAAAAGATTTATCCTTTCAATTATCCTTAAATAACATGAACGTGATGATTTGAATAAGTAAAAGATCCTTGATGATAAGAATATAAATGGACACATAAGGTGCTCTAGAATGATTTTACATGATACTATTATTCGATAACTTAAATAAGCTTTTATTTTTATTTTGCAAGTTGTATCCCGTTTTTTCGTTTATATATAATTTTAATCGGATAAGATATGTTTTTATTTTATGCTATTATATTTTTATTTTGAAAAAAAAAAGTGAAAAAGGAGAAAAATTATAGTAATAACTTTTAATGTAAGAAAATTGTAATGGAATAAAATACTTTAATTGAAATATTTGAATAAAAAATTAACTATTGATTGTTACTGAAATAATATAGTCCTTTAAAAGGATTTCTTTGGTTTATGTTTTGCATGTATTATTAGGTTAAATGCTATAATTTGTTGTTTTTTTGTGTTTTTGTACATAAAATTTCGGAATTAAGAGATTTAGTTCTATGAAATTCAAAATTAAAGGCATGGTTAAATTTTTTTTACATAATTGTTTTTGGTTTTTGTGTTTTACCGAATTTTAAGAGCAAATAGTACGAATAGATTTGTTTTTTTTTTGGTAAAATATTTTTGCTGTTAGTTTAGAAAATAACTTTTTCAAATTCTTTTATTTTCAAAAATAAAATATTTGAAACTAATGTAAATCAGGCAATTTTTCTTAATATGAAGCATTTATATTGAAGGACACTATTTAATATTTAATATTCCTAGAAGGTTATCATATTTGTGTAATTGCTGAAAAATATATTTTAACACTCATACTTAATTTTATGACTCTAAATCCACCTTTCATGGTAACAATAAAATTGAGGCGGTAAATTCAAAGTAAAAATTTCAGGATTAGTTTTAAGGCATTTAAAATTTTTACAAAAAATTTTGTTTCTTTGAAACTAACAATAAGTGATAAAATTTCTTCTATTGTCTAGTCTAGTAGTACCTAAGTCTACTTTATTACTTACCTACTTAATTACATTTCAATAGTATAGAAAGGTATAGTAATAAAAATATTCCAATATTTTTCTCGTAAGTATAAATTCTTGGAAGGTTATCCTTCCATAGTTATCCTTGAAGTAAGAATTTTTATTATGGATATAGTAAGGATTTTAAATTAGAAATAACATTTTTATTACTAAGTGGGACTAACAATAAGAGATAAACTGAACTTATATTATTAAATATTATTTAAATTTAGTAAAGATTATCCTAGTTTTCAAATAAGTTATTATTGTTAATATATTCAATTTAATTAGATTATATTTAGTATAATTTAATTCTAGAAATTAGATTAAATTTAAATTATTATTTCTTTGTTTGATTTAAAGACAGCATGTTTTTTGTTTGTTAAATGTTTGACAAAATAAAAGAGATTAAATTCCTTTTAAAATGGATAGGATTAATATTGTTTAAGCCAGAAAGTCCATAATTGGTGTATACAGGAGGATATTTTCTAAGTCATATCTTGTGATCAAAATTACAGTTGATTCCAAGCTCAGAGCAGGTGCCTTTTTATCATTTTCCAGATGTGTAAGTATGAGTTTGTGGTTGAAAGATTAACTACTGCAAATTCAATTCAGTTGGTTGAGCAAAAAATTTGAAAAATAATATTTTATTATTGATATTGCTTAGAATTAGGTACATGTAAAAGTTTTTTTATAAAAGAAAAACAGAAAAGAAGAAGGATAATTCACAGCTAATGTTGCATTTGGCTGAAAGGAAAAATAATTGATCGCCTGTTTTGCGCTTGGAGGAAACTAAGATCTGAAATCTGAAATCTGAAAAGTTGATTATCATCAAAATATAAATATATATATAAAGTCTAAAGGGTTGAGCAAATTATGAATTTTCTCCGGGATTAGGGCTATAATCATTGTGAAAGCAAAGTATAATTATAATTGTACATAATCTTTTTGAGTAGAATCAGTAAAACACTGGAAACTGAGTATTTTTTTAAAATAATTTGAAGTAACAGTATATTTTCCTATCAAGTATTGTGTAGCATTAGGTATCCTATTAATTCTTAAGTAAAATCATATTATTTGTTGATAAAATTCTCTAAATCAGTTGAATAGTCATTTGCTAACAAGTTTGTCTTAAAAATAGCATCATTAGCAAACCAATATCACTTAAGCATTAGGATTCGCAAATTATTTCCTTAGCAGCCTAATTAATAAGCACAATAACATTATAGATTCGAGCTTAGGAAAATAGTCGTTAAAAAATAGTGAAGAAGATTGGTGTTAAGGGATTTTCGAAATGTTTTAAAATATAGAAATTCACATATGCTTTATAGAGAAGTATAAATCTTACCTGAATCTAGTAATAATTTTATCATAATATTAAAATAAATTACAAGAAATATGCAATAGTTGTAAGGGTTTTTTGTTTTAGTTATCCTGATAAGGATATTATAACTAGCCTCAGATTTTGATACTGATCAAGGAATTAATTAAGGATCAATAGGAATTTAAAATAATATATAAATAAAAAATAAAAACGTCAATATTAATCATATGAAAGTTATAGTGATTAACTTTAAAATCAGTAAAATTTTTGAAAACAATAGAACCCAAAAGAAAGTGATATTATATCAAATGCTATAACAGTAAACGGATTAATTACATATTTAAACAAACCAAAAATAGAAATAATAGAATAAAAGAAAACAAATAGTAATCCCTAAATCAAGTAATTGTTAAGTGCTAATGAATGTAATGACATTATTAAATAAATTCCTTTAATTGAGACCAACAAGCCTAAGGGTAATTTTAGTTGAACTTTGATAATACCTTCTAAAAACACCAATCTTTTATATATATATATGTAAAGAAACCCCTTCTTTGTTTTTTTTTTGCATATATTCTCCGCTTTTGAAAGTAAACACAAAAAAAAAGGGGAAGAAGGAAGATATACATTGCTATTGGCTAAACCTTAGTAAAATGGGTTGTTACAAATTTTTTTAAAAAACATATCACTCCCCTTATAGTAGCCTTTATTGTGTATTTTGTATTAGAGTAAATATATATATCATCATGGCACCGTTGTATTGCTTTTCTCATCCATTTAATAGAACAAAAGTGTATGCATTTCATTTGTTTCATCGCTATTCTCCGCCTTTATTTGAAATTGAAGATTTATTCAACCAACAGAATTCTAAAAGCATTATCTATATATATATATATACTCATATATATACACACAAGTTAAGATTTTATACCTGTAAATATATATATATATGTAGCTCGTAAAATTCATCATTCCCTCAATTGTAAGTGTAAAATTTTAGTTATAATTTTTTGATACTAAGATGTGTTTAGTAGTTGACCAGCATTGAAAGTGTTGACAACGTGTCGTGCCGTAATAAAATTAAATTTCAATTTAAAACGTGATTGCATTAGATTTTGATTACGTATCAAACGGAATTTATTTTAAAATAAATTTTTTTTTATTATTATGAATTGTTAAATTGCAATATTTGTGATTTTTAAAATAATATAAACAGATAACAGTTAATATTAATTAAGTGATATTTAAATTGTGTTTGTGGTTTTCATTATATTTTTGAACAAATATTTATAGATAATAAAAATTATAACAGTTAAAACTGGTTATTATTTGCTGTATATATAACAAAAGATATAAATTAAAATGGCTGCTTTATCACATCCACATTATGGATTTCAGTTAGCTGGTGGTTTAGATATGCCAAAAATGGGAGATTTTTCACCACAATCATCAATAAGTCCAACAGATGTCAATGTTAAAAGAGCAATGCAATTTGCAGCCGTTATGGGTACTGGACATCCAAATGGTCATAATACAACTGGTTTAAATACTAACAATCAAATGAATGTTAATCATCATCAACAAAATCATTCAACATCACCAGGTCAAGAAGGTCATATTAAACGTCCAATGAATGCATTTATGGTATGGTCAAGATTACAAAGACGACAAATTGCTAAAGATAATCCTAAAATGCATAATTCAGAAATATCAAAAAGATTAGGAGCCGAATGGAAATTATTATCAGAATCAGAAAAACGACCATTTATTGATGAAGCAAAACGCTTACGTGCATTACATATGAAAGAACATCCTGAATATAAATATAGGCCAAGAAGGAAACCAAAGAATCCATTACAGACTAGTCAGGGTTTATCATTAGGTATGCAAGCTGCTAATAAAACATCAATGAATACAACATCATATAATCCATTTCATCAATTACCATCATATTTTGCACCAACACATCATTTAGAACAATCATATCCTGTACCATATTTTGGTGGTTTTGATCCATTGGCATTATCAAAATTACATCAAACTCAAGCAGCAGCTGCTGCTGCAGTTAATAATCAACCAAATAGTGTTTTGGAAGCACAAAAAGCAGCACAATTTCCACCAACAACATTAAGTTCATTTTATTCTGGTATTTATAGCGGTATATCAGCTCCACTTTATACAACACATCCAAGTAGTATCTACAATAATTCAACAGTAGCATCAGCATCACCAGGTTCAAGTGATGGGACATCAACACAAAGCGGTTTAGATGGTATTGATAGCAATAGTATTCGACGGCCAGTACCAGTATTATATTAATTGTTAAATAGTATAATTTTTACTATTATTATTATTATTTTTTTTTTTTAATATATATTTTCTAATTACTAAGAGACAAGAATTTCTAATTCAATGTACTGAGTTTTGTTTGTTGATATCAATTATATAGTTGTATTAGGTTAAATGAAATAAATTAAGTATGTATCCAAAAATTAAACACATTTTAAGGTTTTCTTTCTTATATTTATGAAATTTTACTGAAATTATAATAAAATTAGAAGTTGCAATTTTTAGTCTACTGTTTTGGATTTGATTAACCACTACAGTGTGAAAAAATATTAATTTTGCAATTTTAATTTGAATAAAATTATTGAAAACATTTGCATAACATATTTTTATTTTGCTTTTTTCAAAAAATTTAAACACTTATAAAAAAATGGTAAGTACTTTTATGATTGACTTAAAGGAAATATTATTTAGTCCTTTATTGTCGAAAAATTTTTCCGATAGAAATATTTCTAAAATATTTATATAAAAAAAACCAAAGAAAAAAAAGAATTGTTGAGTGCTGAAGAGCTCATATTTTGTTAAGAGTTCATCTGAAATTTTTTTGAAATTGATTGATTTTTTCTTATCATTTGAAAACAAATATGAGAACCAAATTATACCTGGAAAATGAAAACAAAATATTTCAGGAAAATTCTTGAATTCTATTTAAAATAAAGCTATAGGATAACAACAGTCTAGGTGTTACCGTTAAGTGAAAGTAAAATATTTGGATTGTTTGTAGGGCATTAATAAGAATCCTCTGAAAAGCTCATGTGTAAATATGTATGCACATCTTTTCAATTTTGGAGATTAGCAGATTTGTTAGTAAGAAATATTAAAGTGATCTACTTATTTTTCTATAGAAATTATTTATTAATAAGTAAGGGGAAGGGTAATTAAAAGGATTTACAAAATGGAAATTTTTGTAATAGTTGAATTAAAAAAATTAAATGAGTTCAAAAAATAAAGATATGAAATAACAAAATTGCTTAGAAAAAAATAGAATTTTATTTTTAGTTTGTTTGGTTTTGACTTTTAAGGTTATTAAAATTTTGTTGAAATATTCTACATGTCTATGTTAATAAATAGTAGTAACATTTATCCTTAATAAATTTTAAGAGTTAAATTCAAGCTACTATTTTCTTTTGGTTTTATATTGAAATAATTCTAATTTATATACAGGAAATTTTCAAAATTGTTAATTTATTTATCAAAAAGTGAAGAAATATAATTCAGTTAAAATTATTATTATATAATATTTTTTTGTCTATTTTAAAATTAAGTTAAAAATTTAGCAAGGAGTAAGGAATATCATTGTTTTGCTATATTTAACTATTTTTACTGTCATACTATAATTTTTACAAATTAAAACAAAAGAATTTAAAATCTATTTTCAAAAATATTCTGGTCCTACCTAAACTAAGGAAATACAGACAATTTTTATTAGATAACTAGTTAATAAAATTTTGTGATTTTCCAAATGTTATGCAACATTTACGCTTAACTCCTTTTTAGGGAATTACAGCATTTTACTAGGATAAAAATTTTATCCGGATAGAGCTGCTTGTTTGTCACAAAAAATAACAATTTAGTAAATCAATTTTGATTTTTTCGATTTTTAAATTTTTGGCAAGCTATATTAAAATACTTATTACGTAAATTTTTTTGCTTTTTATAGTAAAATTCAACAATTATATATGACGGTGTTTGCTAAATTAATTGTGGTAAATTCATATGTTTGAAGGAAACATTTATTTTAATGGAAATGGAACTTACTAAAAATTTGGTTTCGATGGTGCTACTAACCCTTTAAATCTAAACATTCACAATATTGAATGCCATTAATAAAAGAGAGATAGTAATATACATATTACAACAAATTATTCAATTTCCAGAAGTTTGAAACTACATCAATCTTGCCAACTTTGGCTAAGAAAAGATGCTATAAATTTTATCTTTTTTTAGAACGCATCAAGTAATTTAGCAAATAATAATTATTAAATTGTGTCTTTTAGTGTATGGTAAGTGCCAATTAACTGATTATTTTGAAACTTTTGTGCATATTTGCGAGCATTTAAGTGTATCACAGGAAAATTGAAGTGCGGTAAATATAGTTTTAATGAAAATTTATTTTTCCTCGGTGGCTAGGATTTTTAATTAACTTCAGTGGACGAATTTGCAGAAAAAATGTGTTAGTATAGTGCAAAAATATTCATAAGACTTAAATATAGTTGTTTTTTGCACAAGAACTCTATTACGATATGGAAAAATCATAGATTTGGGCTACTTATTTCTAGTCCTTTAAACAAAGTAAAACTAGTAAAACTATTTCTTATTATAAATTAATTAAATTACTTTGAAAATTAGGAGATATTAGCAGCTCTCACGTCTTCAAAAGATGTCTTTAAATTTTCTTTCTAAAAAATTTTTTGATTGCGTGGTTGACTAACATAAATTTCATTGGGACCTGTTTCTAAAAATTTTCTAAAATAAAGATTAATGAATATACTTTCTTCTTATTTTGAATTTTTTTCATACTTTTGTTCACTTCAGTATTAATATTGGTCCAAAAATGTAAAATTGACTTTAATTAAATTATAAGATATTTTGTTATTTATGAAAACGATTTCGGGATATTGTTTAAACTTAAAAATAATACTAACACCGATCCAAATCTGCTAAATACTAGGATGATTTTAATAAATATTAAATTTATAATTTTTGTACAGCTGTTTAAAATTTAATTATTTTTAACCAACTCTTTAGAAAGTCCAGTTTTAAAATTTTTAATTTTTGTGTGATGTGTTTCTAAGCTAAACCAAAACTACCCCAAAAGTTCTTTGATCTAATTTTCTAACCCGATTAAATAGAATCATTAATACATAGTAGACATGTCTATTTTACTTAATTCGGAACTATGAACTCAGCTTAGAGAAACAAACTTCGAATATAAAACATTTTCTTGTATTTACTGTGAGATCAGGGGCGGATTTATGTATAGGCTAAGTAGGCTGCAGCCTAGGGCGCAAAATATTAGAATTTTCACTTTTTTATGACGGTGAAAATTATAGAATTGATATATTTCATTGATAAAGTCCTTTTGATCGTAACTTTTTTAAACATCAAAACACGATTTTTGAACAGAAAAACACCGGATTTTTTAGCTGGCTGCTAAGAATTGTCTTTTTTCCCAGTAAGATTAAAATAATTATCCGATAAATTGGGCTAATTCGATAAACTGAAGATTCTGAAGATTGAAGATTTTTCTGCATCAACGCACCGCTGGGAAATTCTTCAGACTCATCTCTCTCAAAAAGGGGAATCAAACGGTACAGTAAAGAGTCTATCAACGACTCGTTGGTCAGCTCGTACAGATGCAGGCCAAAGTTTATATGAATAATACAAGCAGCAGAAACACAGTGTTATATGTGAAGCTAAAGGCATGCAATCAAAACTCTTAAGATTGAAAACGGCTTTTGTGACTGTTTTTGGGGTTTTTTGTTACATCGGATAAATTCTGTAAACAAAATATTACCGGGGCTTAGCAACGATATATTTACTGTCATTCATTTATATGCTCACTTATATCACTTATTGTGGAAACTCGAGGAACTTTTGATTATTTCGAAAAAAAAGCAATGAATTTGTCCGAAGTAAAAGAATATGAAAAAGATGTGAAGCGAAAAAGAAAGCAAAAACTCTGTGCCGATGAGACTGCCGGAGGGGTAGAAATGACTGGTCAAGAAAATTTGAGAGTCAATTTCATAAACATTTTCTTTCCTTGTCAACTTAACCACTATGACCTTCTCTGAAATTGAAGAGAAGCTAAAGCTTTGAGACTCAATTATCTTCACGATCTCGAAAAATCGTTTGCCGATGAGTGTATTCATTTTCGTTCGCACTGCTCTTCAAGTGAAAATAAATAGAAGACGACTTTGGAATTATTAAAATGGATTCAAAAAGAAGATCTTAAGACTATTTATCCGAACGTTGGAATCGCACTTCGGATGTGTGCATGTACTCCGATCTCCAACTGTTCAGGTGAACGAAGAGTTAAAAATTTTTTTCTTTCAAAAATGAAAGAGAGATTAAACGCTCTAGCTTTACTGAATATTGAATCAGTTTTGTTGAGATCATTATAATAAATGAAAAATCGTTTCTATAATTTCCTAAGTATTCTTGATTCTTACGTCAGTTTTATTTTATGATAAAGGCGGTATGAGTTCTAAAGCCTAGGGCGCCCAAATCCTAAATTCGCCCCTGAGATTATTGAAATGTAATAAATATACATAAAATATTTTTTTTAAATATTACTAAGAATTAAATATTGCGAATACGCAGTAGCATAACACTATTACCGAGACTCGTGGTAAATTTAACAAATGAAGCCCTCTTTCAATGTAAGGAAGCACAACTAACATTAAAGAATCACTGAAGTACATAAAAAACAATGTCATAGTTATTGCATGCATTTTTTGCTAATTTTTTTTTAGCAAAAAATGCATACAATAGCTTTGATATTTTTCTTCAGGCTTTTTGTTCAGTGAAAATGTTAATCATATCATCAAAGCTTAAAATTCAGGATAATGGAGCGTTTAATGGGTAAAATAGCTAAATTATATAACCTTGCTTGCTTTTCTTTAAATAATTTTATATTTATTTAAATTTTAAAAATATCACGCGTAGCAAGCGTCAATCACAGGAAAAGTCCAGGAAAGCTTGAAGGCATACAAGGATTCTTTATGATTAAGAAATTAAGAAATTTTTTTTTTAGAGAAGATGAGTTTTTTATTTCGAGTCTAAAAATTGGACAAAAGTTGAGAATTCCCTTGACAAATGAGACAGATCTTTTATGTCTTTTTTGTATTGAATAAATCATCAAAAGCTAAAGACTTTCCTGCAAGAATCTAGCAATGTTGGTCATTAGTTATAAAGTTTTAATTTAGTATTCGAATGCTTACTTTTACATTAGAAATTCAGGTATGCATGGCTTAGCGCATATGTCACCTTAAGTTACTATTTGGAAGAGTTTTGCGTTTTACAGTTCAACCTTAACCTTTGAGATACCTTAATTTCATACTTAAGTTAAACCCCTAATTTTTACGACTTAAAATTTACTTAGCTATTAGTTGAGTAGAAATATTAAATTAATGGTTATATTTTAAATTATTAATTTAGCTCAATGAAATCATTGAATATTAATTAAAGAAAAAACAAATTTTATATTTATATAAATTCTGAAATAAAGCATTTAATACGCATAAATTTCTGCAAGTAAATATATTTTAATAATAAATAATTCGAGCTAATTTATTCTAATTTATTAGAATTAAACTTAATAGAAATAATTCTCAAATAAAACCAAGTAAAATAATTGATTCAATTTGAATAAATTGTGCTTTTATTCACTATTCACTTCGTCGATTGTTTTCCTGAACTCAACAAAAAATAAAGGATTTACTTAATTTGTAGTAAGTTTAGGAGTTTGTTCTTCAAAAATAAATGTGACTAAGGAATACTCTCCAAGGAATAACACAAAATGTGACAGATTATGTTCATAACTGTTAATAACTGAGTTAAGACAATTAAAGAAATCAACTGTGAAACACTTTTAATTATTAAGTAAGACTTAAGTTTTCAAAGAAACTTAACTGAGAATAAGATTAAGTCTATCCTGTAAAACTATGGGCGTAAGTCTGTAACATTTCGTTGAAAATAAAGAAGCAGCCTGATATCTTACAAGAGTTTGATATCAAACTGCTGATGAAGTAAGTTGACTTTTGCAATTATAAAGCCCTTTCTAATAAATCCAATAAATTTTTATGTTTATAAACATTGTTTTACTTAATTTTGATTATTGCCCTCTTCTGTGAGATATTTTGGCCTTCCACATCTATCAAACGCAGATATAAATCTATATGTAGTGAACCTTTTAAAGATTATGAGAAAAGCATAAATTCAACAAAAAGTTAAGAAATCCGTTAATAAATTTTTATTAAAAATTCATAAAAACTTGAATTCTCTTTCTGTTCCTATAGTTGTAGCATAAATCTTAGGATATATTAAATAGTTTGAAAAGCAGAAGAATTTACCCAATTTAAAAACGTACACGATTTTATTTACATCAAAAATATATTAAAAACAATTTCCATTTAGGAAATGTAATCTAAATAAACAAGATATCTTATTTAATATCCATTGATATGTTGGTTTGCCCATCATAGAAGACGTAGAAAATATTACTGCAAAATTGGTGAAGATAAATGAAATTTTTGTTTCAATTAATATCAAAAGCTTAACCTATTTAACAAGCCGTACTTTAAGGAAAAAAATTTACCTTTAACACTTTAAAGGGCATTCGTCAAAATGTATTTCATTTATAGTAATAAATGAATTTTACCAGCTGGAATTGGTTTACGATTTGATGAGGTTATATTACTTAATTGTGTATCTAAGTAAGTCTTTTCTGTGGTTTGTTAGGTAATTGTAAACTCTATTCGATATATATATTAATAATATATTAATAATATTAATGATATGGATAAAAATGTGTATAACTTTAACAATCCAAATGTTTTGTCTGGTGTGGATATTCTGACCTTAAGGAATAGAATATCAAGAAGTGAAAAAGTTATACCAATTTTGTAAAAAAACAAGAAATTTATTATCGATTAAAAGAGAGTCCATTTTCAATTACAATAACTTATTTATTGGGGAAAAATCAACCATCTTCATTCAGTCAGCTTTTCTACATGAAAAATAGCTACAATAGATAAAGTTTGTATTAATCAATGTTTTACTAGTGGGCTTTTTAATCATAACCCTGCATAAATTCATAGTTGTACATTCTCTCTTAACAATATCACAATATCACTGTTATTGTAGTTTTTGTTATGTGACAGGAAGTAAAATGTTATTGCTGGTTAATGTAAAATCATTGCTGAAAATGATGAGAAAAAAAAATATTTCATAAATTTTATTGCATACCAAATATTCAGTTAGAAAACTGAAGCTCTAATTTCCGTTGATTTTGTAATCGAAGCTTTAAGTCTATTGAAAATCAATTTTTAGTCCATCAGAATTTTTTCTGAAAATCTTCATTCTGGAATTTCAAATGAAAAATATTTGAGGGCGCCATAGTTTAATTTTTATGATCACTGCATTAGTTTTTAGTTTTTGAAACATTTTATTTCTGCGAAAACAGAAAAGAATTATACATAATGAAATATAAAAAAAGATTTACAAATCTGGGTTAACTTGTTGAGTATTTGAGTTCACTGCTGATAATTTCCACTGGTGAACTCCTTTTAAGTTGTGGATACTTATGAATAGAGAGTAGATAACCAAATTTGATCCAATAATAAAATTGGCAAGGTTGGAAAAAATAAGTCATTGTGGTTGTTAGAAACTAATTTTGGAATATAGTAGAATGTATTATAACCAAGAAAAACAGCGTAATCGGTGCCAGCACAAATATTTCAATATGTAGGGTAAACTACGAATTCAATTGAAAAAACTTTAATGTAATATTTTTAAGGCTATGTTAAGGAAAACAGCCTGTTTTCACACTTACCTAAAATTTGAGGAGAAAAACATGGAAATAACTTTTTCAATTTTTTAAGAGTTTCTTTGAATTTATTTAAAAATTAGAAAAAATTCAGATTCTAGTGTTTCAAACAAACTGTATTTTTTTTTTCAAGCAAAATTTTTAATTTTTCAAATTTAACTTAAACAAAAAAAAAAAAAATGGAAACTTCCTTAAAGTTTTGAATATTTTTGAAATTTTATAATCCATATAAAAACTTTTGTTTATTTTCATTCATTGAATTTAATGAGCTCTTAAGAAAATTAATTAGGTTCTTTATTATTTTCGAAAGCTTAATTAGCGGCTTGAACATTAACTGGGTTCTATATTCTGGGTTTCTATTAATTGAAAATCAGCGAATTTCTATATTTGAGCAGTTTTCTATGCTATGACAATCTTATCACAATTTGGTAAATTTTAGAGCATATTTTCTGCAACTAAATTTTTCCCTTTTCCTAGCTGTAGTAAATTTCTTTAAGGAGATAATAATTGGTTGACAATTTGTCTTCTGTATAATTTCTTTCGCTGAATTAAATTAATAAAGACAATACAAACTGAATTGTTAATTGTATGTAAATCTCCTTGCATGATCTTTGCTTTATTTTCTAGAAGTAAAATATGTATTGCAACTGATTGATCTATTTTGGTCACCGGTAGCCATGTCTATGACGTAAAGTTAATTTCAAGATCCTGGATAGCTACTCGTGAGACCATATTTCCTAGTAGTTAATTAAAGGAGGTGTGCGTTAAGCTTTTTGACTTGATGTCTACTTATTTTCTTCTCTATCTTATCGAGATATTTATTACAGGTAAGAGATTTCCTTAGTTTTAAATTATTAAATCATTTTTTAAGTAATTAATTTCAGTTACAAATTGATATATAAAATATTTGCATTATTATCTATAGAAATATTTCTTAATTTGTTTAAATAAGGTTTTAATTTGCTAAGAAAAAACTGAAAAGCTTAAAGTCAAAAAGAAAACATATAAATGTCAATTTGCTATTTGTATTATGTGAAGTACTTTATCTCATGTACAGCAGGTGATTAAACGATATAAAATTTCTACCTGACATTTCAAATTCTAAGGTCACACCATGAAATATTGATAAAGAAATTATTTACAGTGTTCTGAAATTATATGTGATCCTTTTTGTATTGAAACGTAATATGTTATTTAACTGAATTTCACATAATAAAATAATAAAAGATAAAGCAATTTGTGACTATGTTTTTGAATACTGTCGATTTGGTTAATAAATTTCTAAGATTCAATACTAATAATCCCTAAGGCATAAATAATTTAATTAATTTATACGATGAAAATTAATTAAGTTTGTAAGACTTATCAAATTTATTTTCATTGTCAGGGAACCATATTTTTATTACTATGTTTTTTGTCAGCCAAGAAATGAACATTTTGGTAGTTATAAATCTTTTTGATGAAAAGAAATTTGCTGCCAGATCCTTTATTATTGTTTGGCTGTATGACATAGTATAAGACTTGATCCATGATATATGACTTATACAGATCTCAAATACGATGGTTTTTACTTAAAAAGTACCTAGTTGTTCTTACTGAAGTGGTTAGAAGGAGAATATAGTATTAGATATCCAGGGAAAAAAATAACAATATATATTGTTTTATATATAATGAATCAGCAATCGAACTTGAACTTTTGGACAATACTGATCGTTTTTTTTTGTTATTCTAAAGAAATCATTCTGCACGTTAAACAAACTGTGATCAGCAAAACAGTAAAAATCGATAGTAAATTTTCCATATGAATGTTTATTTTTAAACAATTAAAACAATAATAATAAATAAAACATCCTATTATACTTTTCTTAAAACAAAAGCGGAAAAAGTTGTCTACTTTTCAGATTAAACTCAAAAGGTTCTACTTACAATTAGTTAAATCTACTTACTTTTTGCTTAGCCCTCTAGGTCAAGATTATTTGGCTTTAGGATTGACTTCATTGTCAAATTAAAAAATATCTTAAAAAATATCTTAACACTACACTTTTTCAGAGCAATAATAATATTGAGTAAAAAATTCAAACAACCTTTTCAATACTATGTCCTGGTTATAAGCCTGATAGTTGATATATTTATTTAAATTAATTCTGTTAGCCTAAAAAAACTCACCATCAGCTTGATTGAATAAAATTAAAAAAAATTGACCAAAAAGTGTGTATAAAAATTGAATTAATGAAATTAAAAATATGGCAATTTCATAATGAGATTGATGTTGCATAATCATTTTTCTCAGTGTACATTACCAACTAACATGGCAACTATCTAAATATATTTTTATTTCAAATTTGTTCATTTTTTCTACTAAAACAGGAGCCTTCTTTAAATACATCACAAAAATAGAATAACACAAATAAAAGAAAAAACTTCTTATTTAGGTTTTAATTTTCTTGAATTATTTCTATAGAAAATCTGAAGAATATCTTTCAAATATTTTCTGTAATTTGATTGTCAGAGATTTCATTAGAAGATTTATAAATTTTTTTGAAAGGGATATTGCCCCCCATGAGGTGTAAATATTAAACAACATATAAAAGTATGCTTAATTGTAATAAGATTTGAAGTACTTGAAAAATTCTATACATTTATAAATCCTTGTTGAGCCCATAAAATTAGTAAAGCATCAAAAAATTCATTTAAAGAAAGTAATACTACAACAAAAAATACCAAAAAAAAAAAAAACAAAAATAAAATGACATACAGACTAGTCATTTCCTTTTAATAAATGCAATATTTGTACCATCATATTCACTTGGACAAGATTTCTTTGTCCTATATTTGAAATCCTTTTCTATACATAGACTTAGGTCATAATAGTACGGGAAATTCCCTATAAGCTGCCTCCACTTTTAATGATTAATGATGTCGCTGCGTTTACATGGTGATATCGTGAAAATCATCTTAACAATATGCTTTTTGCTTTATTTGTTGTTAAAATAAGGGGGAAATTCCATAATCTGCTACTACTAGTGGTAGATGGTTATGAATTAATAACACCAGGCATGATCCCTCGCATAAAAGATGATTTTCCACACCAATGTACTTGTGCAATCTAAATGTCATATTCTTCTTCAGTTTTATTTTTTTTGGATATTTTCTATAACTACTATTATATATATATAGGAATAGAGGATGGTCTTTGCTCATTGTAAATATTTTTCCCTCTTGTTCTATTCTATATAAGAGATCCTTTTGTTAATGTTTCTGTAATTTTATTTATTACTTTACCACGACGGCAGAATGGCGCTGTGATTGTTACACCCCATGGGAGGAAGTTATCTAGCTATTAGGGTAATCATGATGCCTATGTTTGCATAAATTTGTCATCACTTATTTGATTTTTATTACATCAATAAAAGGCATTCCTTGTTTTCCCTTCGACTAATGGTCCACTTGGAATTTTCAAAATGTATAATAATAACAATAGAATTAAAATTTTTTTTACATCAATTATTAATAAGTGAGCCACAAAACTTGGTCCAATAAACTAACCAATGGATATTCATAAAAGAAAATAATAATAATAAAATAAAAAACAAAATAAAAAAGCAGCAAAAAACAAATACGTATACTTATTATATATATAGTTAACGATATGGAAAAAGTTACAAATTATAAATTCATTTTTCTCTTTGGAGTTTGATATGTCTAATTTGACTAAACGTGAATTTAATTTTACTTTTTTTTCATTTGTATTATGCATCTTTTATATTAGTTGATTTCATCGCCATATTCAAAAAACCTAAATGAATACCAAAATAATATAAAATTGGAGTTTTGTTACACTTATAAAAATATAAAGATTGCCTTTACTTTAGTTGAAGGCTAAAAATTTCATTTTTGCGATTATTTATTGTATTGTAGAAAATGATATTTTTTGTCTAAATTTGGTTATATACATTATATATAGAAAACAAAACAAAGGATACTTTAAAATTATTTGAAAACAATCTAAGGAAATTTTATATATTTGACTTGTAATAAAGCAAATAATAACAAAATACAAAAAACTACCTGAAGGCCATGATTTGTTCATAAAAACATGTCTGAACCATAAATTTTTATGGTTGCATTATTCAAATTGACGCTAGTGTATATGAAAAAGCTTCTGTTAGCCCAATTTATCCGAGAGGCAAATTAGCCTGAAGTGTTCCTGGATTATTTGAATTTATAGTGAAAATTATTGAATGGGGTTATTCTCATGTGACGCTCAAGATTTTTTTAGTAATTCCTTTCTAGTAATAAAGTAAAATGCAATAATAATTGTTTTTTGTCTTGATATTAATAGTTTAAATTATAGAAAGAAAATTTTATTAACTACATTCTATTCATTGTTGTTTTTTTTTTTGATCAAAGCCGAGGCAATTGAAATTAAAAAATCAAGTTGATTATTTTTTTGTACATTTGTCGGGTTTTTTAAAAGCAATTTTATCTTTTTTAAGTACAAAATAGACTTTTAAAAAAATTGAAAAATTGATTAAAAAATATAAATTTTTGTTCCAAATAAATAATTCTGCTTCATCAATGAAATTTTTTTAAACTCGTAAGAAGTTTTAGAAAATGTTCTTTAAAGAAAAACAGGCACAAGTTTTGAGTATTGCATCCTGCCTTCTGCAAGGTGTTTTCACCTTTACAATCCTTATTGGTTGGAAGTAGATATAAAAACTCCTAAATAAGGTGTTAACTTTGGCATAAGATCACAAAATAAATTTTATATCGTAATCCATCATCAGTTGGGGAGCACAATGAGTTTATAACTATTCACATTGTATCCTGGTCTCCAAATAATATTTTATTTTAGGAACTAACTACGACTAATTAAAAATATGCTACCTTAGTCCACAAGTTGGATCGTAATTTCTCAATTTTCATTTTAATTTAATTAATTTTTAATTAAGTTTAAGGTTTATTGCTATAGAAACTAATCATAAAATATTATTTGGAAATAATTTAATTTCATCATTTTAGAAACACGTTTGTCAGTGAATCTCATTGTTAGTGTTCCTCTTTTTAAAAGTAATTTCCAAAAAAATATTGTGTACAATATAGTGTAGGTTATAAAAAATAAAAAAAATACCACTTCAAATAGTTAAAAAAGAAATAGATTTTAATGCCATCACTTTTTCCCACAAATATTTCTAGTATGCTTCAATTAGCGTCAATTTAAGCCTATTGGACCTACCCATTTCTATTTAATGTTTCATAAATTTTTGAAAAGCTCGCATTAGTGATAAGTAGCATGTGAACATTATTTTAAGTTTAAAAGATGATCAAAGCAAATATTTATGTTTTTTTTATAATTAAAAAACCTTAGCTGACAAAGATTTTTGTCTGGTTTACTGTTTCAGCTAATACAAAATATCAATTCGTGATGAAGTATAAATCTACTACGGAAATCAAAGTTATTTTAGCTGAAATTTTGTAGAATATTTTTAGTTGATTTTTTCAAAAAGCTCAAAGGCTTACTTTGAGTATGTTTAACTACCAAATATGTATATTGTTTTTTAAAAGAAGAACCGGCACAAGTTTTGAATGTTTAATTCTGAAATGGAACTCTGTTTCGGTGAGAAGTCAGCATAAAAAAACAACAAAGTCAAATTTTGATATCTAATGTATGACAAATTTGTCAAAATCCAACGTTCTCATTCTCACAACTGACATTTCAGCTAGACAGAATCGCACTTCTGCTTTTGGCAAAATGCTTTTACTTTTAAAATAACCTCATTGGTTGGAGGGACACATATAATATCTTAAATAATGTGTTGGCTTTAGCATAAGATCAGAGAGTAAATTTTGTAGTTATTGTGATATTAATACTTCTAGCTTCTCAGAACTTTTTTACGGAAAAGAAAACCGGATAATAAAATTTAGTAATAAAGTTTAGTTGAATTTCTTAAACATATCAGCCAATAGCTAAAGCCTAAATTTTTGGAGTTTTCTCATTCTGGGTTGGAATTATAACTTTAGTTTAGAATTTAAATATACGTGTCCTGTATAAAGAAGGAGCAATGATTGCATTCTGTACTAGTGGTATTTTCCGTTACTGATGCTTTTTTTCGTTACTAGATACAAAGAAATCAGTTAAGGCATAGAATTCTTTTTTCTTTTCAACCGGGAAACTTATTCGGGTAAAATATTAAAGAAATTTATCCTAGAATACACTTTTTCAAAAAAAGTAAACTCTTGGCTACTTTCTCCATGCGCAATTGATGAATTTCTTACAAATGCATTTTTCTATCATAAGGTAGCATGCATGCAATACTGGTGCCAGAGATATGATTTATTGTATATAGTATTTGGACAGGTATGAAAAAGCTCCCATTATTGTCTTTTCTATATGTAACAAAAAGTTTTATTAATTTTATGATATTTAAAGAATTTTTTGAATGGTTTAAATATGAATTTTTTTTTTCAGCTTGGAAAAAATTTTATAAAAATGAAGAGCAATTTTGACAGAAAGAAAATAAAAATATCAAAAATAATTTTTGTTTTTAGGAAATGGCAGAAAAACATAATTTTTGAACTTGCTTTCAGATTATCAATAATTCCTGAACGACTCAATTTATTTTAATAATTTTAAATTTAAAAATTTTTACATAGAAAAGAAAAAATTAATGGCAGATTTTTCATCCCTCACATATTTTTAAAGTTTGATTTTGTTAACTAGTGTAATTGGATTGATATGCTTGATTTTTTGCATTGAGAAGGATATGCGCAAAATATATTTCAAAAAATTTGTTGTGTGATTTACTCTGAAAATGAGAGGATAATAGCAGGTAGTTTATCCAATTACAATAGTAACTAAAAAATGAATATTATAATTGCGTAAAAACTAGGAATAGCTAAAACCTATCAAATTTTAATTTAAACTTTTTAGCAATAGTAGCAAAAAAAATTAAATTTGAATTTCGGATAGAGTGAAAATACAGTGGCTTTTTATATATATATACATATATATATAAGAATTGTTAGCTCAGAGGTGTAGCGAATGGTATCAATTCTGGTAGGCGGCTTACCAAAAAAGGCAATCAAAAAGGCATCAAGGAAGACAATAAGAAACTCACCACATGGTTCCATGAGTTGATGCAACACTAATAGTTGGTGCAATGTCATTCATTTTGGTTATCAGATCGTCGTCATATTAAACAGGCCTAAAAAACTGACAAATATATATATATACATATATATTTATACATACTCAAATTATGCCAAAGAATCAGTTGTTTTTTTACTTTCCTTTAGCCGACTCAGTTGGCAACTAAAAGTCTCACTTGACAGACCGCATGTAGCGATTTAAATTGCTACCGAAAACGAAGTTATTAAGAATAGCCACAAATATAAAACTTTAAGCATACCTAAAGATATTATATAGAATAGGAAAAATATACTATAAAATTGACTATGTTATTGGATCATCCTAGAATTGGAATGTTTTTCGGTTTTTGTTTTGTTTTACAATGTAACAAGTACAATAAATTCACATTGAAATTTATATTTATTGATAGGAAAGGGAAACGCGGTATAAAAAAAAGAAAGATAGAGAAGAAGCGTAAGAGTAAGAGAGAATTTTATATGTATGAGTCAACACAGTAGGAGATCTCTACGGCGCATGAATGTCTAGGATAGTTGGACTGATGCTGTTATTATTATTATTTGATGACGTTGCAGATTTCATGGGTTAAAGTATTAAATTTAAAATGGAACTAAGATTGTTATAAATTATCGACATTTTGATTTTAAGTGGCTAAAGGTAAGTAACAGGAAAAAAAAATAACACAAAATTATTATTGATGTATAGAAATAGAGCGTATCACTGTACAAAAATGTTCACGGTTTTTAGTTCTACTATTTTAGAAAATGTCTCCTTTTATTATTGAATTATTTCCGTTAGTTAAAAAATTATATAGAAATATTTTTACAATTTGTTCCACCATTAAAAGTCTAATAAGTAAATGAAAATTGGAATTAGTGTAAAGAACTCTGTATTAACTATTTATAATTTGAAAACTTAAACTTAAATTGACTGGTTTGATATGAAGATCACGAGTTTTAGATATTTTTATTATTCTTTTGTTCATATTCAGTCTTTAATCGTTTTGGAATTTATTATTTTGATATTATTATTTTACAAAAAAAATAATATTATTACACGGTTAAGTTTTTATTACAATGAATTCAAGTGATAAATTTTTGCAATTGTTTAATTTTCAACCATTCAAAAATGTTTTTTAATTATTTATCTTTTTTGTTAAAAAGTTAAAGTTGTGTAGTTTTTTTGTTTTCATTTTTAGGGTTTTAAACAAGTATATAAGGACTGAGCCCACTAATCACACTATTTTGTTGTACTAGCGGTCAAATAATTTTTTTGTTGTTTAAGGGGTTATATACATTTAGAAGCCTCTAAAATAGGGGTGTTTCCAGAATTTTTCCTGATAAGACCTCTAGATTTATTAATGTAAATATTAATACACATATTATAGTAACTCTTAATTATATTTTAATATTTTTTATATGTAAAAATAATAATAATGATAGCTGCTATAGCTGATCTTCTGGAGTTGCACTCAAAAAATACGTCTTATAGTGACCACCAAATCTCTGGATTGGATCATCTAAATTTAAAAAAAACAATAAATTTCTTTAAAGTAATGTATAATCTAAGACCTGATCGTAGGAATAAGCAAAATAAACTTTTTTGACAAAATGGCTTCAACCTCTCTGACATGTCTTTACAAATATGTGTGTTACTGCTAGAATAATTGTCGGATCAAGTGTACTTAAATATATGTACAACAGGAAAATCAAATAAAAAAAAAATTTCTCTTGAAAATTCTGAGTGTATATATCCTCTTAAACATAAAAATAAACCTTAAAAATAATCAAAAACACAAAATTAATGATGAAAACAATACTAAACAATAATTAATAAAAAATGAATGCATATACATTATATATACATATATATGTATATAAGCTTACAGAAATGGAACCATTCTGGACAGTTACAGTTTGTTGAATCAGTTAAAAAATGCCCTGAGTGTGTATTTCCTTTTGTATTGTATATATAATAGTCAATAGCAGGAATATGAAAAGTGAACATAATCAAATTGCCACATTTTTGTGGTTAATACGTAAAAGAAGTAAAGAAATTTGGAATGTATTGTTTTTAGAAAAAAGATATCTAAATCCTAAATACGATACAACGTTAGGAATAACCAAGAAAAAAGAAATAGTGCTAGCGGAATAGAGAGGCTCAAGTAAAGGATCAAATTTATTGTATGCATCATTAATTACCAGATTTAAGCTAAAAGCAGAACAATCGATGTACTTATATGTTTATAACATTTTTGAACTCCACATGTTAGTATCTTCGATAATATTATCATCTTGATATGCTTGTCCTTGATATTCTTGTCCACGACACTTAATTAATCATAAACACAGGTCTTGCTAACTTTTTCTACTTAAAATGATCAAATTTTCGTTTGGAATAAAATATTCTTAAGGAATTTTCATGGTACAAAAGCATATTAATTAAAAGGAAAATTGGTACATATTTTTTTAAAGAAATTTTTCTGTGTATAAACATTGTTTTGTTTAGTTTTTGTCATGGCATGTTAACCGTTCTATATCGCCACTGTTACCACTTCCATTTAGTTTGGTTTAACGAAGTGAGTTTATTTTTGTCTTTGTAGGAAAAATTAAATCGTACCCAATTAAGTACGTTATTAATTATTATACTAAAACAGTTAATTTAAATAAATACACATTTCAGTAAATAATTTAATGTATATAAATTCATCAGAAATATTAAAAACAAATTTTTATTTTTGGTTAATATTCTAATATTAAGAATTTGTCACCTTCAAAATATTTCATAATAAATTAGGCAAGAAAAGAGAAAACAACAAAACATTTTAAATTCTTCGTAGGACTATATACATATATATATATATATATATTATTTTTTATGAGGCTCACGATCAGGATTTAAACTTTTAGAGCTATTATATTCCTACCGCTAAATAATACGCCTCATATTCAAAAAGCTACTGTGGCTTCTATACTGTATAAATATATTTAAGTAATTATTCGACAATTTTCTAAATGGTAGACCATGCATATAAGAAATGTGTTAAATACTTAAATCTACATTGTCTAGCTATTTAATACTGTGAAAATTGTTCATATTGGTCTTCATATAGTTGGGTGAACAGTTTGTGACAACAAGGACTCCAACACCAGTGTTTATATGATGAGCTAACAATAGCGACAACAGCGTCGGCTAATGACATTATATGTAAACAGTAGCTAAATGTTAAACATTTTTTATTCCATAATATTGGATATCCGTGCGTCCAGCCTAAGGTCTTAATAACTTTTACAAACAAAAGTTATAAGTTTTAAGGTAAATATCTGATGGTATGTTAATAAAATAAAATAATGAAAAAATGTTTTTTATTTTTCTTTTTTAAGTAATCTTACGGTTGTGTTTTTTTCGAGGGCCATCTAATTGATAATGTCAAGACTTTATTTGTTATGTCTTGGCTATGACTATTGATAACACTTCCGAAATTACATTCTTTCTTATTTATACATGAAATAATATAAATAAATTCATACTACTTAACCTTGACATAGAATTTTTTAGAATTAGATCAATATCAATTTTGATAATTAATCAGTTATTTAGACTTTTCAGCTCTTATATTATCTCTGTATCTTAATATCTTAATTTTTCTTCTTTAATAAGTATTTAGAAAATCTAAAAAATAATATCATAGAACCGATTCAAAAACGAATCTGAAATTCCAATCCTTTTCCTAAACATGGTAGATTGATTCTTTATGAATTTTCATTAAAAACAAGTTCTCCATTGTTAAATTGTTAAAATATGTTTCCTGGTTTCTGAAAATTGAAACGTTAAAAAAAGTTACACTCAGTCATATAGGTTACACTCAAATTAAACTTAAAGTTGTTGGATTTTAAGCCCAGTAAAACTGTTTTTGAAATATTTTGTGCAGTACTTGATCGTATCTTTTTCATAAATCAAAAAAGTTCTAGCGGATCTAGTGAATGATGTACGTAAAAACATTTTTTCACAGTAAGCTTTTTATTTTAAAAAATTCCTAGTTATTTTCAATTTGAAACTAGATGAAGTGTAATTATTACTTAAGTATAACAGATGTAGTACAAAAATTTCAACCTTAAATGTTAGACTACAAATCTAAACTAAAAATGTGTTTGGTAAAAAATCAAACTCAATGATTCCAATGCTTTATGCATTCAATAAATTAATTCACTTGCTCAAATATAATACACAAAACTAGAATCAAATAAAGCCCATAAATATTTCCAAATTTAGAAAAAGTTCTGATTCATTGATTGTGTTGAAAACAAAATCGGGTTACAAAACATACTTCAAATTAATTCATGGTCCAATAATTTAAATGCATTCTGCTTTTCAAAACCTTCAATAAAATTGTTCGATTAGATTTATGAAGGTAAAACATAAATTGATGGTCAGCTAAAATTGAATTTGAAATATGAAAAATATATTAGATAGATTTCTAAAAGATTTGGTGTTTTAAAATATTTTATTAAAATCTAATAATTGAGTTTTAGAAAAAGAAAAGATTTGGTTATTTGATAAAATATACTATTTTTAAAAAGCGTTAGTAATCCTGCGATACCAGTTAATAGAAGACTTAGCAGTTTACTGCAGTTTGGCTAAATATTCTTTGCCAACAGGAATTTCACTCTAAGGTCCTAATTAGATTTTCTTGGTCAGTTATTGGGGCTAAATTTGGCAATCCGAATTCAGGCCCCGAAATGCTTACATTTAGCCCGCACTAAAGCTCTAATTCATTATAAAAAACATGTCCACACAGATTTAGTAATGGTGATGCTGAAATTCTTTTCATTATAGAGACTTATATAGAATTCTGTATGCTTCCTCTTTAGTTTTGCCTTCGAAATATGTTTTTTTATTGTTTTTGTTTTACTCAAAAATTTACGATTGTAAAATTCATGACCATCACTGAATAACAACAATAAGAAATGAAAAGAATTGCATGCAGATAAAAACACAGGAGCTGTTCGTTAGCTCTGGTGTTTGGCAAGCGTGACGTCATTCTCAAATCTTGTCTGCAGCTACAATGAATTATTGTCTTTAAACATAACTACTTTAGTAGTTTTATGTAAAAAGATTACCTTATTTCAACGTTTTGTTGATCTATCCCTGATATTAGTTAAAGGATATATAAAGCTAAAAATGTCTCTGAAATAAATGCTATAAGAGTATAATCTAAACATTTTTCAGCTCAAGGCTAAATACTGAAAAACTAAATATATAATTGTTTTTCTTTAATTATATATAGGCATACCTGCACTTTGTATTACGAGGATATGCTATGGAAATTGTTATGCAGTTCTTACTTAGGTTAGTTTAACATTTACCTGGTGAATTAACGAGTAGTTTTCTTAAAGGCATTCCACATTTAGGCAAGTCTTTGCTTATTTGAAATGGTTCTAATTTCCTTTTTTGCATGAAGAATAAAAAACCCTAGGTGAGTTTTTATATATATGAAATGCTTTATAAATATTTTTAATATCTGTACGTTTTTTTTTGATGTTATTAATCCCGTTCCTGATATTTCTGAATGAACATTTTGAATAATATGAAGCACATAGCAATTATTGAATGATAGACAATGAAGACAAAATTACTTAATTTTTACCTTAATTTAAAATTTACCTAAATTAACAACCGTACAGCTGTCATAATAGCTTCCTCTGAGTTTTCAAATTCAAAAGTCATTGCTGTCATATGATTCATAGTAAATTATTCATTTGCTCCGGGAGTTCACTTACTTACTATACTCTTAAATTTTCCATACAAATATTGTCATTGGTGGTAAAGTTGATCTTAAAGCTGTAGGTCTGAACAACAACTGTGAACTAGTTGACAACTGAAATGTAATCAATAATCAATAATCAATATTACATTTATATTTATAGGCGCTTTTTTCTTCTTCTATAATTAGAAGCATAATTACTTTTGTTGATACTTTGATATTAGTGCAAATTAATCCTTTCGAAGCATGTAACTTGTCTCTTTAGTTCTGTTAACTAAAATTTAATAATTTACTACCTTAAAAATGTTAAAATATTTTTTTACCATTTCAGATATATTCTTTTGTTTTTGCATTTATGAAGATTTTACTTTATAAGAAATCTACTAGCTAATATTTATTTAGCTTTAGCACTTGTTTAATTTATACAATATATATATATATAAGTAATTTTTTGCACATTTAGCTATGGTTTTGAAATAAAGGAAAGAAATAATTTTTCTAATTGTTAGAACATCTGTTCCCATTTTTATTATACTTGAAAATTTTTTAAGTTACTCAAAAGCTAAAATAAATAAAAACAGATTTTTTTAACCATAGTTGTATAAATGTTAAGTATACAATACAATTATATCTATATCTTATCCTGATAGCATCCTTTTTAAATGATAAAAAAGACTACTAAGTGCTCTTAAATAAATACACAACTTAAGAACCACTATTAAATCGGAAGCCCTTCTAGCAATTCCTTATATTCATTGTCCATAGCAATTGGGCTACTTTGTATGAATTATATTCACATATCCTTTCAATTATATCAAGTATGATCATCATTAAAACTCCCTATATTAGACCCGTTGAAACCATATTATAGTTTTTTTTCTTCTTTTCTTTCTTTATTACTTTTGTAACAAATTTTTATCAGTACCATTGTCCTATTAAGTAAACAGATACAACAACGATAATACTGAAGGACCTCTTATAGGACCTCAGACTAAATGAAAAAACAAGAGCCGACATATAGAATTATATGATATACGCGCAATTGTTGCATAGCGTGATTTGTGCCACATTGTGCGCACTCCTGGAACATATACAATAAGTGATTGGGTTTCCTTCCCCTTAATAGACAAAGGGATGAGATCAGAATTAGATTTAAACTATCCCCGGGAGGGTTTTTGTTATTCTGATCATAACTATTGTTCATGAATTGTGAATCAGGCCTTGACTCAAGGCCAGGGAAACTATATATATATATATATATATATATATATATATATATATATATTATTGCTTAAGCTTCTTTCATGCTCCAAATGAATATGGTTCGCTGATTTTTGTTTAGTACAACAATAAAGAGGTATTATGGATGATTTAACTTCAAACAGTTTTTAGCGTTTTTTTGTAGTTTTTTTTTGAAAGGATCAAAGGGAATATTTGTAACACTTTTAAGTTATCAAACTCAACTTGAATTAGGATTTAAACGAATGATTGCCTCAGTTTAGCGGTTTGAAGAGAATTTTATGTAGCATTAATCTTTAAATTGGGAAGTGTAATTAGCTCAACATTATTTTCTAGCTGTTTAGTTTATTATTATTATTTTTTTCATTTTAAATTAAAAAGTTTTAATAAAGAAATTATTAGCTTTGATTAATTTTAATTATCTAAAAATGTAGAAACTTATGACACCTGTTTTCTTTATTTTGTTGGTTTGGTTAAATGTTTGCTACTTGGGTATAAAATAAAAACAATAAACCACACTATAAAATATCTGATCTCAAATATGCCTTGAAAAAAGAGAAAAATTCATTGGATTAGTTAAGAATAAAATTTACTATGAAGTGAGAAATATTTAATGTATTTCTACTCCAATCAAAAATATTAGTTTAATAAATTTAATTAAAATATTTATTGATAATTATTTAAACTAGTAATTTTAGCAAAAAAAAAAAAAAAAACGAAGCGAAAATAAATAATAAATCTAAAAATTGTGCATATTAATTCTAGGGTTGATTAATGGACTAAATTCTTTGGGGGCAAAGAAAAGTTGGTTTTACTCTTAATTAGAATTCTCAAATCTCAGGTAATTTATTCATGTGTGTAAAAATTTCCAGTTGAAGTCCTTTAACTTTCTAAAATTGTATGAATTAAAAACCTTTATATATATTAGTAGTAATAGTAATATGTCAGACATCATCCTGTGTAAAGGGATGTTTTTTACCCTTCTATGTTACTAAATATGTGAAACGGAATATTTGCACATTAGAAAATTATAATAAAACAAGAGTAGTACCTATGCTATATTAAAAATTATAGGATTAAGGATTATTATAAGATATTTTAGGTATTCTAACTGTATATTATAAAGATTTAAATGAGAATTACTTAATAACAAGATATAGAAATTTAATTTGATGATTTTGATTAGGATATAAATCTAATTAAATGTTTGACTAATAGATTATAGTTTTGAATGTTGTTAGATACCATTAGAAATTTATTATTTATAGCTAATATTTAATTATTGTATGAAAATGTACATTTATATTAGTGATTATTTAAAAAATTATAATAGTTAAATATTGCGTAACAGTTTTGAAAAACTTTCGTTTATTTGATTATTATTAAAAATTTCATCGACGCCAAAAATGTGGTTTTGATTCCATCATTGCACATTTTATATATATGAAAATTTCAGGCAAAACTTCTTTTACAATGCGATTTCGATACTATCTGGCTAACGACCAGTACATTTTTTTTATGAACATAGCAAGTGAGTTTTTGGAGCTGTTAAAATTTACATAAAACAAAAAAATATTATGTTTCCATTGTGTTTGATTTAAGTATAATTAATGATAATAGTAATTGGCCATTTATTATTTTTTAGATCGACTTACGTAAAAGAAAAAAAGTTATATGCAGGGTGGAAATTTTAAAATTTATAATGTGTGAAAAGGGTACGTGCCTGCATTGCAAGGTGAAATATCGAAATGCTATTAGAGCTGTAGTTGTACTTGAAAACCAAAAAAGGGATTTCTTTAGAAATTATGGAAATACGTAGCCGTATTATTAATATGCAAAAGGTATAAGTGCGGTAGTTATTATTAATACTATACAAATAATACATTTCTTTTGATTAGATGAAACTCATTGCAATTGGCTCAAGTGATGGCATACTCTTTAATTGGGAATATTTCTACTTGGTACATGATTCAGTTGAAAGGTATATCAGTAATTTTGTTATCGAAACTTTTAAAAAAATCATTTTTAGCAAGAAATATTAGTTCTTCTTTTACTTAACATTTAATTACAAAACACAGATATGCCATTTACTTTGATATCAACGGCAATGCCATCCACTTTAGTTGTACCAGAATTTCTTTCAACTTTGTCCTCAATAGCTTAAAGATTTGTTATAACTCTTTCATCCCTCTCATTAACTTCAAGCTCATCCAAGTAGAGAAAATTAGATAATGAAGGAAGGATTTATAATTATATTCAATTGCATTTAGGTATTTCCATTCCTGCTTGAATTGATCCTTTTATTGATCTTGGTATTATAGAATCTGGTTTTCTAAGTTGTTTTCGTAATAAAAGCCACTCTTATTTGTAATTAATCTAGTTTTTATTGCCATTATATGTATTATATAATTTTGATTATTAGGTTTGCATGTTTAATATTAAACTCTACCCCTCTGCCGATACAGTCAGAAAAACCCTTTAAATGGCCAGCTTAAAAGCTGGAGCAGTTGCACCAAAAATATTTCCTTTGAGAGGATCAATCCCCTCCTTTGGCTAATTTAATTTAAGTTATAATCAAAGAAAAAGACTAAGACACCTAAGCTAAGAAAGTTAAGTGCTTACAATCATATCCACTTTTACTTTTCTTTGTTGTTGTTTTTTTAATATTCCGGGTAGTGCCCGCTTAAGTGTCTCCTTTTGGTAGCCATGGCCCCAAGGGAGCTAATGAGATTCTTCTACTCCGAAAGTTTGAGCTCCAAAGCCTGTCACTAAGACCGCGAGCTTTAACTGAAAAAAAAACATTTGTAAATTGCTTGGTTGCCATGAAGTCTCCACTTGTTTTTCTCATCCTGATGGCCGAAACCCCAAGGAGTTATTCAAGCTTCCTCTCCATAGATCTGTTGCCCCCTGCAGCAGCCTGCGATAGTGGCTTCAATGGAGTAAGGGAAATTAGAACAATAAAAACAACAACAAGAAAAGTCTAAGCTTATATACGGAATCATCATGTTTGCGAAATAATTTACTATCACATATAGCAAAGTTAAAATAAAATTTTACTTATATATAACGTAATCCAATAAGAATTTCTAAAACATCTGTTTTTAAATAAAACATAAAAAAATCAATTTAATAATTAAAAATTATGTTAGTTCGGCTTATGGCATTTGATATTTTAAAGGATTTATTTTAAATGTTGTCCATAAATACCTTTAACCTTTTACCTTTAACATTAATACCTTTAATTTTCGAGCACTTTCCGCATTCATTGGTAGGATCTCTAATTGTTTTGGATCTCTTATAATCCAAATATGATAATTTTAATTGTTGAAATTTTCACTTGTGTTCAATTGCAGTCCTAATACAGTCAAAGAGCATAATAAATATTTTTTACTGAGCACTGATTTTAGATATAAATTTTCACAAATTGTAAAAGTTGCTTAAGCGTAAGTCTATTTATTTTAAATTGTCAAACACAAATTTTATTTACACATAAAAATTGGAGTCTAATATTTGCTCGAGTATTCCTATTAGTAAAACTACATCGTATTAGATGTAAGTAACACATATTTAATTTCCTTTTGCAAATCAAATAAATACTAAGCCCGCCCTTAATTTGCATAGTTTTGCATAATCAAATGTTTTGCACAATAGAAATCGATCAACATAAATTAATACTTAATATAATATTTAATCGAAAGTCATGTTTTTTATCTAGAATTTAAAAACTTTTCAAATATCTTTCTTTCACTATATTTTTTCTAAATAATATTAGCTCTTATTTAAATATGTGATTTTTTTATTCAAAATGATGATATAGGGACAAATTCAAAAGCATTAATATGTGGCAAAAATTCAAATTGCCTTAAATTTTTTTTTCGCTCCAAGTAAGCTTATCTGCATATTTAAGTTAATAAACTAGGTTCTCATGTTATGCTTGGTTAGTTTTGTTTCCTTTCTGACACCTTGGAAACATCATGTACAAAATTATACCTTTTATATACATATATACATATTTATATACCATTAAGTACTAAATACTTTGCTCTTTCACCTGTTAATACATATATGTATATCGCCTCAAAGAAAAATACGTTCGTTTTTTTCTTTTTATTTTTATATTATATATAAAAAAAATATTCAAAAGGGTAAAGAAAAACGGAAAACGCTAAAAAATCTTTGATTTCCCTTGGATTACTCTAACCACTTCTTTGCATAACTTTATAACAAGTACGAGGGCGTTTATTTTGTTGTATGTTTTTTGTTTGACGTGACTCAGAAGGCTTCTCGCCTTTTTTTAATGCCAATTAGTCCTTGATGCATTTAATTTTATAGCAGTCAACAAAATTTAAACTAATATAAAAAATATTCATTTGAATCTTCAAAGATTTTAATGTAGAACTTAATTAATATGTAATGTAAAATATTTTTCAATAAAATTTATGTTTTAAGACTATTAAAGGCTTTGTAAAATATGTCAAATATACAATTATAAAAATATTAATATATAAATTTCATGTTAATTTTGAACCAGGGGAATTCTCTTAATGTGTTTATTCCTTGCAAAAAATATAGCTGAATAGAATTAGTAAGGTGTCATATGGTGACTTCAAATTCTGGTCGAAATGGATTGTTATAGTATTTTGCAAAAGTCTCTAATGGTTTTGTTTTTGCGAATAATAGTTAAAAACTCAGTTTTGACTATTATCAATAGCTTTAAGAACCCTTATGACAACAATCATGTAGAAAAAATGGTAAAATTCGAATTATAAATATTTTTTTTTAACATTTTAAATTTCAGTTTTATTGCTTTCAATAGCTTTTAGGCAATTTGAAAATATAATTCCACAAAACACTGTCTTAGAATTCTATTAGAAAGTAGTCTTTGTATCTTAAACAAATTCAAAAATATTTATAAAATTGCACACTTTTTTCACTAATTTATCTTCAAAATATTAAACGTTTTTTCG
The DNA here is from genome assembly GCA_947359355.1 of Acrocera orbiculus. NCBI lineage: Eukaryota > Metazoa > Arthropoda > Insecta > Diptera > Acroceridae > Acrocera > Acrocera orbiculus. The sequence continues at coordinate 26,503,396 of OX375759.1, read as the reverse complement.
ACTTGTTCAGTTTAAAAAAAATTTGTATATTTTAATGAATTTTGATATACTCGAAGCATTCCAATTGATAAAACTATTACTTTTGGAAATACTTCAACATAACTTTGAGCTTTGCTCTTTTTATCTTAAACATCTTGCAGTTAAACAGATATGATATGGATAGTCGTCTCTTCCTTGCTTTGACATAAGAAAAATAGAAAATACAAGGAATACTCCCATTTTTAAATAATTACAGCTTAAATATTGTTTTCATAAGAACTATATATAGTTTATCTCTATTTCACTATTTACTATAACATATTTCCAGTTAAATGGATAACATAAAATATAACAAATTATGGTCATCTAACGTAAAAGAGTTGGGTTAGTTATACAAATGAACTATTACAAATTTTTAGTTCTTAAGGAAAACTTAAGCTTATTTTGTGAAACCGGGCATTAGTACTGTAATAAAACTAATGAGGGTAGCTCCTTAATTAAAATAACAACAACAAAAAAAACTATATCAAAGTTTTTTTTGTATATCAAATTGATAAAATTTATAATTTTCTTAATATACAAATAAAAAACTTTGATATCCTTGTATTTAGAAAGTCTTAAGTATTTCTAATTTAGGGCAATTTATATTTTTTGTTTTATTTTTATTTTTTTACCTATGTAATACGATTTGCTTCAAGTATTATTGTACTATCGGATTTAGATATCAAATGATTGAAGTTAATCGAAATCAATTCGTTTCTTAATTTAACGCAAACTCGATTTTAACTATTTCAATCAAAATTCCAGATGACTAATAGGAAAATCCTAGCTATCCGCCAGCTGCTACTGTCTATTTCTCACGTTCATTTAGTTCTATTTTAACAAGTTAATAGCTAAGTTATAACACATATATATGTATATGTTAATCACAGGTAAGACAAAAATTTTGTCTTCTAGTGATAATCTCTATTTGATATTGATCCAGGAAATTAAATAGTAAATGTAATTATTTAGATTGTTTACTATTGATCAGGTTCAATGGATAAAAATGTGAGATCCGGTTAAATAAAGAATAATATTAAAAAATGTTGATCACCTAAGTTAACTTTTGTTGTTAACAAAGTAAAATGGGATCATTGTATTGTCTAAATATTTAGTTTCACCTGATTATTGTATAAAACTGATATATATATATATGTATATACATATACATGACTATTATGTAATTTTGCGAGTTGCATTTGATCGTTATTTTCTAATATAATTGAAAATGATAATTGAACCGGAACAAAAAGAATTATAGAATCAGTCAATTGAAAACTATTGAAAAACTAAAATGAATGTAAAAAACTATATCATATTTGTTTGGGTCTAAACTCAAATGCTGGTTGATTACTTGTAGTTATTGTACTGATGTGTCCCTTTGAAAATCTATATTTCAAATAAAAAATTTATCATAATTTTGACAAAATTTAAAGAAAATTTGGGTGTTTCTCTTTGGAATGAATTGTTATAATAACTGAGAGAGAATGAGATAATTAGTGTTGCTGATCGTTATTCTTTATAACTAGATGAGTATGTGAATTATGTGGAGCGCAAATGGAGCTAGACGAATACTTTGGCTTCAAAAAGGGAAGACATCCTATGAGGAGCGTGCAACATATGCTATGAAATCGGTCTACAATTTTTCATGGTTAATTTTTATTATTGCAATTTGATTAATGTTGCTAAACGGATTTTAACCCCTTATTCAAGTTGAACGGAACGAATTCCCAAAGTTGTGAGCTTTTGAGATTCTGTCACTTCAGTCAATTTGGAAATTATCTCCAAAGTTTGCTAGTGGCACCTTTAAAATTGCTAAAATTGCAGCTGAAATCTGGATTTCAATTACAATTGCCATACTACTTCGTGAGTAGTATTACTAGATTAATTTTAAAAATATATATCTTTGGATTAATAACAATTTTATTGATGAAATTTAAATATCTGCCCAGCCTCATAGCAAAGTTATTTGGCAATGGTAACGTTTTTTATACGACAACAAATAACATAATTATCAAACGATAAACGTATGACGCTAACTGGCATCATCTGTAAATAAATTTTCAGTAGAATGAATTAAGTTTGTCGTTAATGAAGTCAAGTTATCTTGATAAAATTAATGTGAATCTTTTATATTAGTTAGTCAAGAACTTCTGTCAAAGTTATCACTTTTTCTCACTTAAAACTTTGAATCTAGTTAGAACTTTTTAATAAACTTTTTTTTTCAATTATAATTATTTTAATGAAAAAGGATTTTATGCTTTTAACATCAGATTTTTCAATTATAGTATGAAAATTTTCAAATTTAAATGCAAATACCATCAAGTATAATTTTTTGTTTCTTTGTTACTTACGTTTCTAAAATGAAATTTTCAAAATTAATATTAGTCTTTTATTTCTCTAATATTCTCGTTTTTCGATACACAATTTGTTAGAAATATTTAAGCTAATACAATTTAAAATCAATAGAAATTGTTGAAAGGTACAAAAAGAAATAAAAGAAAAAAATATAACTTTTAAGTACTTGAAACTTACTGTCATCGACATTATTCCAAGTTGTTTTATCCATACCAGATTTCAGGATCACTATTCATTCATTTTACTCTAAATTAAGGCAAACAATAAGCTAAACAAAGGTCAAGAAAAAGTTTTTATAATGCATAATTACTCTATTGAATGAATATGAAGCACTTCTGTTAATAAATCATTGAGCCTAAGGTTTTACATTGCCTTTAGTTTGAACAGCCCCTCATTTGAAAAGAAAAGAAAAAGAAAAATGAAAAAAAAATAAAATATACAACCAACCCCAAGGTTCATTTAAAATTTCAATCTCTGGCGCGCGTTTTCATAATTTCTATTCAAGTAAAGTGAAGTTATATGCAATTCTTTGCACATGGTATTCGTCCTCGTTTACTGTTTTGTAGTACTTACTGGTACAATTGAGACTTTTATTTAAAAAAGTTTCCATTTCTCGGTATTTTAAGTTTATATATAACTCTGTGTATTTGTTACTTTTTCATAATTCAAGTACCAAAAAGGTATGGCCGCTTATTAAGAATGCTATTTCGTATGGTACAATGTTTGAATGGAACAGTTTTGCAATTGTGCTATTTATGTATGTGCGTACTTATAGGATAAAACGACTAAAGACTTTCTCGAAAATTAAAAAAAAAAAAACAAAAAAATAATATTAAAAAAAAAAAATTAAATAAAATAAAATAGGAATGGGAATTAGGGAATGGATGACGGACGGGTCGATTGGAATGGGAGGTTGAATTATAAAAAGAAAAAAAAAACAAAATATGAAAATAAATTTATGAAAAGGCTTCGAATACTTGAAAACAATTACGAAACGTCAAGTGGAGAGGACTGACTTTGTGTACTTTTTAATGGGCTCTTTATTTAAGAAAAATATGGTTTTGGACTCTTGAGTGGTATATTCAAATAAACGAGGTGTGTATTACATTTTGAGTGGTCCTAACGATGTATTTGGTAAATGAAGTTTAAATAAATGGTCGACAGCTTTAATTCAATCATTATCGGGAGCTATTTAATTAAAATTTAGTAATAATTGGAGGATATGAAACTGAAAAATATGACTGAATTTAAAATTTATAAAATGAATAAATAATAAAAAAATAAGAAGAATTTATATTTCATAAATGACTAATTAAGTTGCGTTTAGAATTTTTAAATTTGGGAATAAATATATTAGAGTATTAAAAAAATTGATTTTTTGATTCTCATTACAGTTTTTTGGTAATATATTTCTCATTATTTACAAAAATTAAAAAAAAACAAAAACAAAAGTGAAAGTTCATTTGTGTACAATTATATGAATACCTTTCTGTCTGTTTTAGAATAAAACGTGAAATATTTTAGGCTCGTTTTACTTAAAAAGAGAAGTATAGTATGTTACAATTTCATAGATTAATTTTTAAAGAACAATGATTTATATTAAAACCTTAAATAATTTAAATGATTTTTCTTAAAAATTGGACATACAAAATGTATAAAGACGATAAATATTTCGATATATGTTAAGATTTATGTCATAATAAATACATAAAGTTTAATCTTTATAATTGCTTGCTTAAAAATTATAAATAGAGAAAAATGAAATACATAATTTTTGTTGTTGTAATTAAAAATTAACTATAATTAGTTAGGAAACTTTATAGACAAACTTTTGCTATTTGATGAGTGTAAAGAAAACTGTGCTCCAAAATTAAATCCAAAAGAAAATAAAACTCATGCCTTCGTAAAATTTAAGTCTACTTAATCAAATGCTGAAAATAGTAATAAAAATATGTCAAATCATAGTTTTCTGCCAATTAACATTTTCAAGATATAATAAGAAAACTATTTCTAAGATATTATTACCAAAAAATAAAAAAATATATACCGTATGTTTATAAAAAATGCACAGCAGGTATTAGTGACTATTTTCTTTGACTACACGGGTAGCTTGGTACCCATTTTGAATTAGTTCGAGTGATTAAATAGTGACTAAAGTATCTTAACTTAATGATTTGAGGTATTTGTGCAAAAATATCTGACGTAAGAGATTAAATTTGTTTACATGATGATATTACACAAAACCAAAATCTCACTTAATATCATCGATATCATTTAATGTGCTCAACAGATCTTGCATCATCCGACAAATCTTCGTCCGCAAATTTGACACTCCACAAAACATATTTTGCATCAATTGAAGACATTAAACAGCATGAATTAAAGGTAATAAAATTTTCGCGAACGAAAAATTTATTGAAGAATGGGTTCAAAGTTATCATAAATGGGGACTATACTTTAAAGAAGAAGAAATAAATTTGAAGGGTAATATTTTAAATTCATGAGTTTTTTTTTGATAATTCAAGGTAATTTGTATATTTATATCTACAATTGTAAAAAATTTACAATTCAGTTTTTGTATATTTCAGCTTATTTCAAAATCATAAACGAAAAAGTAAAAATAAAAATTAACTCTCGAAAATATAAATTCTCATATTACTTGTTTTCAGGAAGCAAAATTAAATTTAGACACCTCTTAAATAATTTTAATATGAAACTGAATCAAAATTGTACTTATAAATAGCGTTAACACACTTTCCGCTAAATATCTATAATACAAAAGACTTAAGGACCTTGAAAGGTAAACTAACAATAGAATGGGAGGACAGTAAAACATCAAGGGAAATAAAATGCAATAGTAGTAACAAACAATAGAAAGGAATTAAAGGGTCCTTTCTCTAGTATGAGGGGATAAGGTTGCAACAGCAAAAACAAATCTGATCTTCAAAATAACAATTGAACAAAGGGATGCTTAAGGTACAGATATACAATAGAGGGCCTAGATCTCGCTGATTTAAATTCATTGCAGATTAGTGTAGTTTGATCAGACAAGCAGATCGTTTTTTTTTTTTTGAAGGATATGAGTCGAATGTTTAAACAGGGAGGAAGTTCATTTCACTTCACTGATAAAATGTTTGCAACATGACCATTTATATTTATTTGTATTTTACATTTAATATATAGTACATATGCATTATTTGGCACTAGGGATTATTTATATGAAAATTTATACAGAAAATTGGGTTATGTCAAAAGAAATTTAAATTTTTAAGATTATTGTTATCGGATTTGCAGCAGTTTATTATTATTTTTGTTGTATTAAATTGGTTATGAAAGCTTTCATCCATTTATATAACAAAACTTTTAAATAGTATCAGAAACATTAATTTAAATTAGTTAGAGTTATGAGATATTTTGTTGACTAAAAGAATTATTATATTTAAGTTTAGAAAAACTAGTAGGGAATGAAATCTAAGTTTAACATAAAAATATCTTTCCTGGGCTAGTTTTCATATCTATTAAAAAATTTTCTTTACTACTTCTAATTTCGTTAAACATCTACAATTTTACATATTTATATATTTAGCACACATTTGCATGTGTATGATTAAAATTTGCAGCAGTATATATCATAAATTTTTTCAAAGAAATATTTAAGGTAAGACCTTGCACATTTTACAGAAATTCTTCGAAAACTTGAGAATATCTTGTCATTTATGACCCTTCTTTGCAGATATGACCCTTATATTATACCCTTACAATATTTTACTTGCCGCCAAAAGATTTTATTATTTTATGGATGTAACTAAATCCATAGTAATTTTTGGTAAAAATTTGACTATCCTTGAGAAAAATTATTTGAAAATTACTAGTCTTTTCTAGTGACGACCTTTTTCAAATAATAAAAATTTTTTTTTATTTTTCTCCAAAATATAAGAGTTTGAAATTAATGCTTAAAATGAATTTAGATATAAATAAAATGCTTAGAAAATTTTTGATAATCTTCGACATGTCGGACAGTTCTTTAAAAATTCAGTTTAAGCTTATTTGAAATTTTCAGGTATTGGGTTAATATTTTACAAGCAAAAACAGAAAAAAACAAGAAGACGAAGAATAAAGATAATTTAGTTTTCTAATTTTTCTCCAATATTTTTAAATCTATTTTTGCTGCTCTTTACCAAAAGAGAAATTAATCACGTTTTATGGAATATTTTACAATAAGGGAGATTCTTTTGTTCAATAAAATGTTAAATTTTTTATGTAATTAGCTTAAATATTTAGGTTTTATCTTAGTTTGAAAGAAGTTCCATTGGTCTATAAATCATCAAAGAGCATAAGTACTTAATAGCGCTATTTATCAATTTATCTGTCTTATCTATGATGCAGAATAAAATGTGATACAGATAGTCAATCCTTCTCCTTATATGGCTTTTAATGATAAACAAAAGAATCTCATCTTCTTGGATTATGAAAAGCTATCTACGCCAATGTTTTAGAAAGACTTTTTAAAATCAATAACTAATTAATCTCAATACTCAGATAATACATTTATTTCATAAAAAGTAAGTGTAGTTGGAAATTTTCAGGGTTTGTCCTATCGAGGAAAGAAACATTATTATTGCTAAACTGTGTTTAAGATTGTCAAAAGACTTAAGAAGTATCAAACATAGCCCAAAAGATTTAAGAATGAGGTCAAATTTGTAAAACAAAATGAGTGGTATCAAAGCTTAAAAAGTTTTCCTTTATTGTTTTTGTTAATCATTAGTAGTCATGGAATTTCCTATCGTAAATTTTTTACTAAAAGGATGAAAATCAATGTAGCGGAATGTTACCGTGATCATGAACATTATGAGTGTTTGCTCCAATGAACGGGCACCTTAAGCAGAAAAATAGCAAATTTTAATGTTCTAGTCCTAGTGTTTCTTTTGATCCTCCATCCATTTCATGATGTAAAGACTTGTCTGGCTCTTGAGCCAAAGAAAAAATAATTAATATTGTATTAATGGAATAAAAGCATTAAAGCTTGCTAACATTCTCTTATACCCATTCTCCATTGAGGCTTGTACACTGTATTAGCCTCCCATACAAAAAAGTAGTTTTTCCATTGGCATAATCTGAATTCGGGAAATTTGATAGAAATGTCAAAAAATTGTTATAAAACTAAACGTTGAAATATTTAATTTTGCTGCAATAAAACTAAAGTGTTTGAATTAAGAAATTAAATAACAAAAAGACAAAGAAAACAAATAATAATTTAATAATTTAGTAAATAAATAACATACTTACTTAAAGACACAATAAATAGAGGAATTTTTAATTTTACTTTGTTGGAAAATCCTACAATTCATAATAGATGCCAAGCCTTACAAAGTCTGTATTATAAGACACGATTGCAGCATGGATTACACATTTCTTCATACAACATTTAATTCCGTGTATTGTAATTCAGTGTATAGGCCTCAATGGAGAATGGCTATTAGCTCTAAAACATAGCCAAATTGTTTGACAGCAGTTTTATTGAAATTATAATTAAATACGTGTTATTATATACCCAAAAGTTAAAGTCAGAATAAGGCTTAGGTCATAGTACTGCTGAATTCCTGCGGATTCTATATCGTGGATGAAATGTGACGTTCATCCCAAATGAAAGTGAACACATCAGAAAAATATTTTTTTTCTTAAACAAAAATTATTTCATATTTATAATCTTTTCTTATTAAGTAAAAACAGCAGATGTATCTTTTGTATTTTCTATTGTATAAACTAATCATGTTATCCTGAAAATAACATAAAAGACCTCCCAAAATGACTATTTTTGCTAGCATATTGATACGCAAATGTTAAACGGACATAAACACGCAATTGTATTCTACAACCATGCAGTTTTCAGACAATTGAACACAATTCTGTGACAATTCGACGTGATCTTATGTATTATGTGAACTATAACTAAAGGATATATATGTATATAAATATATAAAGTTGTGAGCTTAAACTATTGAATGTTTTGAATAGCAAGAAAAGAAAAAATAAAAAACAAAAAAAAAACAATATCGAATAGGTTAGCTAGTAAAGTAGGAACCAAAAGGTCTTTTGTGAAGGGCACGTTGTTTAAGAAATAAATGCATCTTTGTTTAGGATCTTTGCCAACAATGCCATAAATACAACCATAAACCGGAGGTCTGTCGTTTTTACAGAACGGATCTTCCAAGAATTTTTGTTGTGCTAATTGCTAGCAGCCAAGTACTATAGTTAACGAAATGGAGGTCAAATGGCCTCTATAGTTTTAACCATAACCAATTATTTAACTAATATACTATAAAAATTATTTTTGTGAAAAATTCTCCAAGCTTAATTTGGGTAAAACTAAGCAATTATAGAAAATGTGATTAAATTGAGAGAAATTATAATGCAAAAATCTTATTACACATTATGTATATATATATATATATATATATATCAATGGTTATCTGGAAAACAGCTAACAAGAAATGTTATATGCCTGTCGATCAAAATATAAATATAAGAAAATACAATAAAATTTTAATAAAAAATAACAAAACAAAAGGAATTTCTTTAATCTCTTGACCACCAACCACCTCTTACTTAGAATATGTCAAAAGGCGGCTTAGCGGAAATCATAAAACAAAACGAAAGATTATCATAAAGAGTTCTCCTTTTTGGTTTACTTTTATAGCATTGGCCCAATTTGGATATATGTATATCTTTTTGGTAAGCTTGTACAAGAAGTTAATTTATGTGCCGCACATTCCAATGCCAGCATGATATCAAATATGGTGGAAGGCTCCTTTTTTTAAAATCAAAGACTATATCAAACTATAATTTGAGGATGCATAACAAGCAATATAAGCAATTTCAAATGATGTTGACATGCATTTACGGACAACTATATTTTCATCTTTATACTAGCGGCCTTATAAGAATGTTTCTATTTTATAATGTCCGCTTTTTTAAGTTGACACGAGCCAATAAAAAAATCATATATATATATATATATATATATCGGTAGATATCAAAATAAAAATAAAAAATCTTTTGAATATTAAACTAAGGCAAACAAAACAACAGCAATAAAAAACTTTGAAAAAAAGCTCATAATGAAAATAAATGAGACCCGACTGCTGTTATACATTTCTTTATTATTATTATTTTTAGTTTTGGAAGAAATATATATATATTAATTTTTTTTTTGTAACTGAATGAAAAAATCTGTTTTATAAATATTTAATTTCAGAGATGATCTTGTTAGGGCTATTTTTTTACTAAAAGTTTAGTGGGTGTTGTGTTAAGTATATAAATGAAGTATTAACACTAAGGAGGCTACATTATTAGTATATAAATATATGAAGTTATTACCTATGATCTATTTCCTTTCAGCGATTTTATACATTTACGCGACTTTAAGCGAAATCGTTTTTTCCTATTTGAATGGAATTGATTGATACTTATATTCAACTGTTATTAGGCAATCCTTTAAAGATCTCAGTTTCCTGTACGCGGAGAGTAGAAAATCATTTATTATTCTAATTTTACATCAAATTGAATGTAGCAAATCATTTTAATTCTAAGCCTAATGCTGTATTAGTTATAGTTGTTCAAGTCTTTACTCTTCCCATCCTCTCCTTATTTCTTTTAGAACAAAAAACCACTCAAGAAGTAGTGCAAATTTGTCCACCTACCTTGGGTGCAAACTTCAAAACGCATATGATTTAAAAACAGAAGTTCTTTCAATAAGCGGCAGTATTAAGACAATTAATTATTTAACTTTGAAACAAATCTTTAGTTATCGCTCATGATATACTCGCCATGTCCAGAAAAAATGCATATTTTGAAGTGCTTGGATACATAAAAATAATAGAAAAAAAAGAAGTAAAATAAAGGAAAATTTGATTAATTTTATAGAAGTTAACAGAAAGATTGGAAAGAAGCGTTTCCTATCGTTTAAGGATATACTAGATATTACCTACATATTATCTTTAACTATGAGTAAAACTTCTGCAAACTTAAAATAATCTACCCTCAGGAAACTAGTTATTAAAGTTACTTATATACTTGTCTTACTTGTCCGATGTCTTTTTTGGCTTTATATTTCCTATCTTTAATTTTATATTACACCAAGGGAAAAGTTTTTAAGAAATAGTTAATCAAGAGTGTAAAATTATAAAAGACTTCTTATTCTCACGGTCAAAAAACAAAAAAAATCCACCCAGTATATATTTAATCTAATTTATTAGAGAAGGGGAGTGAATCTGGGGCTGCTAATAACACAAAAAAGAAACTATCGAACTTTAAATAAATGTAGTCTCAGCAACTGAACAAATGCCGGAATTTCAGAACACAAAACAGTAAAACAGTAGAATATTGAGGGCCCATAGGCCATACTTTTCTTGATCTAAGCGATTCAGTTCGTAATGATATTAATATCCTAGGTTCTCCAACTATCTTACTCATTGATGTTTTTTTTAGAAAAGGGTCATTGTAGAAGCTGACAATATTTTGAAATTAGCGAAAAGTTCTGGTTAAAGAGTGTTTGTTTTATAAAAAATTGCATATGCTCATAATCAAACTGAATTATGAAAAAAAAGAAAAGATTTCTATATTAAATTTAATTTTTGACACACCTTTAGCTGCAAGCGCGATTATTCGCAATTTTTTTTTGGGGGGATAAATTTTCTTTTCATTAAATATTTTACTGTTATGTTGTTTTTATTTCCATTCTTATATTATGATCATATATCCTTAAGAAATTCGTTACTATAATAAAATATCTAGCTTAACAATAACATATATAAGTACAGCTCGCACTTTTCTTATTCAGAAGGTGCTAAGCCAACAGATTAACAACATCTGCAAACAATAAAAATTTTATTGTCATGATTCTAGCTAAGAGATTTATCCCTTTTGATAAAACTAATTTGACTTACACTCAATAATTATTTTCTGTTTTTCATATTTATACAGGCAAAAAGCCAAAAAAACAAAACAAGAAAAAGAAATATGTTTGAGTTTCTTTTAAGGTGCGATTATCCACTTCCAAAGTATCTTGTTGTAAGCGGATAATAGCTCCAGGAATCATCTATTCCATTGTCTTTTGAATCCTTTTAATACAGTATTTTTTTATTTTTATGTGTTAGTGTTAACTGGTATAACTATATTTTCAATATTATATTTCTTTGAACTGGTCATTGGTAGACAGGTATAAATGTTATTTTTCTGCTAGTATATATCCTTTTCTGATTTCTTAAGAAAATATAACTCTAGATCCTTTCTCGTTTTAACTTGTTTGTAAATGAGGCGATAAATTTCCTATACTATACATTCATAACAATGTCGGCGACACAGTGTCTGGCATAGACCAGGTAGTTATATGGCGGGAAAGCTATTCCCTTTTTTTTCTCTTGATGGTACCCAAAAAAATGACCATTATTATATCATTTTTTTATCTAGTGGTCTGCAGTTCATTACTTAAAACGAGTTTTTATTATGAATGTTTTCCTTGGTTGTTGACTTTTTTCAGAAATTATTCAAATATTTTGTGCTCATACTAATCTTAGAAAGGAATAAAAAATTTAGTTTTAAATAATTTTTCAATAACTTTCCTTTTAAATTAAGAAATTATTTTTGTGGAATTTTCTCTAGAATATTCAAAGAAAACTTCTGTAGGGAAAATAAAATAAATAAAAAAGCAGAAAAGTAATTTTTAATTCTGTAAAATGGCAACAGAAGCATAAATAATGTTTATTACGGAATTCGCTTAAAATTTTATATCGTAAACAGAAAAAACTATATAGTATCCTTCATTATTAACGACCAATTACTAAATTAAATTTAACATTTATCAATATAGGAAGTATAATCTCTCGATGTCCACACTTAGGATTACTTTTCTCCTTTTAGATCACTAGATAAAAGTCTTTTTTCCAATGTTCTAAGTACCTTTTCTAAAGTAAAGTCTTCAAAATTAACATTCCTATTTTTCGTATTACTAATAAGTAATAAGCATTCTATAATGTTTAATTTTGTGTACCAAATCTAATTGCTGTTATTGTATTTAAATGCTCAATAACAAACAACAACAAAAATAATATAATAGTAATGATAAGAATTCTCTATATGCATGAATGAAACACTTTATAAAATGAACGTAAAAAGAATGCATCGAATTTAACCTCAAAACTGACCCCTTAGTAAAATAAATTACCTTTCAACAGGATACGAAAATTCCTTTATTGTCCTTTTAAGCAACTGGTAACTGAATACCATCAAGGATGACAAACTATTTTTGTTGCTTATGGATAAAAGAATTTTTGGACAATACGAACAGTAAAGTTATTGGGAAAATGGAAAAAATTTATAAAGGATCTATTGTTATCAATTCTGCTTTTCATTGTTATAAAAAGAATTGGATATATATATATATATATAGGACAAGCATTAGAGCGAAGATACACTTAAAAGTATTTTTAAGATGACATCCTACATTGATAATACCACGACCCATAGTTTTCATTGTGAATTTTTAATTTAAACTGTGGCTTTTTATTATCATCAAAAAAAAGGAAAAAGAACAAATAAGAAATGAAAAATAATCAAAATTTTTAGTTTAAGTTAGGAATAAGTTAAAATTTTATTATAAAAATTTTTTTATAAATCAGGAAGCGACTATTTTAATTGATGAAATTTGATAAATTAATTTAATTGTTATATTTTGTTTTGTTTTCAAAAATATTAAATCTATATAAAATAAATGGTTTACATTTTTGAATTTTCTTCTGAGATATTTCAGGATGATTTTTATATGTTGAACCTAATTTAGTGACATTTCTAATTTAGATTTCTACTTAAAGTATGCACAATATTATTTATGATTTATTTTTATTCAAATCTTGTATTCAATTCTTATGTTTTTTGTTTTTGTTTCTTTAGTGAATATTAATTGTGTCTTTATACGTTTACGTTTATAAAATTTTGTTTTTAATTTTTATCACTTATAATTTGAAATTTTCGTTGCAATCTATTTAACTGCCTTTAAGGCCAAAACTGAGCTCAGCTAAATTATTTGCTTAATATGAATTTTGCATTACATTAGTAATAGTAATAGTAGTTAGACTACAATTCCTCTTATGTGGGTATCAATTGTTAAGCGAATTAAGAAATAAAAAAAAACTCCTGAGTAATCCCAAAAACTATATTTTTTAAGGATTAACTTTTTGGAAACATAAAAATTATAAAAATTGTATTATTACTTTCACTGTCTAATAAAAACGGCTAGATTTTTCTTTTTAACATAAATTCATCAAAATTAAAAAGATTTAGCATCCCTTACAGCATAAAGCGAATATAAATTCAATTGCGCCCTGAGTTACGCATTAGGTAACTTGGTTTGTTTTTTAATAACTAACATATTTAACATAACATATACATATACCTTTAATTAAATTAAAAATGGTTTTAAATATGTCCTAAAGTCAAAGAACCACCAATTGTAGGCTTTGCAGTACATATACACAAATAATTTTTTTTGCAATTGCACAGATCCTACAAACATGAAAAGGACTCTATTACAACATTAATATACAGAAATGATTTTCTTATGCTATCACATATCTATGTTTCACTATTTTAAATAGTACACCGCCAGGTGTTTTGGTTTAAATGTTAAATATAAAAATTGCTTAGAAACTAAATATAAAAAATAAAAGTAGTATGTTTTAATTCTTATTTCAAAATTGCATTTTGTTTTATTTAAAGAAGGTTTACGATAGAGAAATAAGAAACAAAAAATTTAAAAGAAAGGAATTTCTTAAGATATTTAGGAATTTTTTAATTTATAATAAAAATATTAGACAAATATCGGTATAAGTAGCGACAAGAAGCCACAAGCTTACACTTAAAAGCTGACATCAATAATACTCGTATATCTGATGTATTTATTTTATTTTTCCTATTGTTTTTTTTGTGTATTGAATAACTTTTATATCATTTTATTTAAAACAGAAGAAATTGTGACTAATTCCTTAAGCTGTAGTAATCTTAGCTGATGTGCTACCTCTATAGTTAGCCGAAAAATTGAAAAGATTTAATTCTATGATAGAGGTGTCCACTAATATATGTTATGGCTTTTATATCTTTGTATTGTTATGTTTGTTCTATGCATTCGAATTTTATGCCTTGTATCCGTAATAATAATAATAATTTTTTTTCTTGTTTTGTTCAAACTGTATGTATGCAGCCTATGATTAGAGATACCTGAACTCGACCACACCAGACATTGTGGCACCTAAATATTCATTTATTGTTTGGGCAGATATTCTATTTCCACCTTTTACTTAGTCATGTTGTTGTTGTTGTTGTTGTTTCATTTTATTTTTTTTTGTTTTGTTGTTTTATTTTTGTGTTTTTTTTGTACCATCAACTCACCTGGATATTATTTTTATGACACACTAACAAATGGGATAATGCCTTTGAGACCTTTGTGATCAGGTCTTGTTGTCTTGTTCTTCCTGTTGCTATGTTATATTTTGAATTTCTTAAGGTGTCGTTTTTCTTTCTTTTCATTTCTTTTGTTCGTAAGTTCCTTATGCTAGGCACTTTGACTGATCTTTTATGCTGTTTGAAGTCTCAACTAATAAAGCATTTATATGGTCTTTTAGAGTGACCATTATGATCGACATGCATTCCAATATGTTTTTTTTTTGTTATTTTTTTAATAGAAGTTATAAAAAGAAAATATTATTTCAACCTTTTAAGGTTGTTTAACTATAAAAAGGGTGACCAAATGATGCATGGCTATTAATATATACATATATATATATATATATATATATAATAAAATAAAACTTCTAAATAAAATGTTTAGATGATGTAAAATTAGCATGATGTTATGGAAAACAATGTTCGTTACGACTTTATAGATTTTTATTTTTTTCTTTCTTTTCTGTTTATAATTTACTTTAGAAAAGCTACCTTCTAATCTTTAATACCCGTCATAATAGATTCGATTAGTAAACGATTCTCTCCATTAAATTGATTTCTAAAACTACATAGAAATTTTTTATGATATTATAAAAGTATACAATACAATTACCATTATGCAAATTGATCGCACTATTTTTGATTATGGAAACCTATTTTTTCATTTAGTAAAATTTAAAAATGGTTTTTATTTTTTATTTTGTATTTTGTTAATTGAGTTGCAGATTTATTTAAAATCAAAGAAATAACAGATTAGCTAATTTTATCTAGAGAGTTAAAGTATTAATTCATTTTGTTTCAGATTCAACCTTTGAAATTGTTACCATCAAATTATGATATAAAAATGTTTAATATAAAATATAAAGTTTAGGATAGTACAATGTTTTTTTGGTTTAAATGTGAAACTTATTTTTTATTTAACTTTTTGACATAAAAATATGTTAAATATTTGATACATAAAAATCTCGAATCCTCTCTTCTGTTAAGTTTATTAATTTTTTTAAATCTAATATGAATCGACAATGTAGTCCAATGTATGAAAAATATCAGTATGAAAACAGAATAAAGGCACCTTTCAAAAAAAGAATATATCACTAAATCTGAATATATCAAACACGCATAATACATTTTGAGGCAATTAATGACATACTTTTTGTAATTGTATTACATATATGAGACCAATAATGAAATTTTTAATAAAGATAGAAGGATAGAGGACTTGTTTGACATCATCTGAAGAATAAATCAAAACATATATATAAAAAGATATTGATTAAATAAAAAATATCTCTAGGGAAGCAAAGATCAAAGATAAGGAGGTATTTTGGTCTAGAAATTTGAAAAAATCCATTTTTTTTTCATATTTTCAAAGCATAGGCCTTTAAAAAAACGCCTCTAAAGGGATTTTTCAAAATTCAAATTATTTTTGGAGATATAGCTGTTTTAGTGACGTATGGCTCATACTGCGCCTAACTTTATCCGAATTTTTGAAGGCGTTTTTCTCGAAACTACTTTTTCCGAAACGGTTGCCATGATTTCTCAAGTTCCACTGAACCGATTCACTTGAAAATCGTGTGAGTCTTCTTTATAAATTTTCCTATCGCAATAACTAGGATTATAAAAAAATTTTAATTTTTACTATTTTAAAAAAATTCTGAAACGTTAAAAAGTGGTAAAAAACACGTCTCTTCAAACAGAAGATATTTGTTAATATTCTTAAAAAATATATTGAAATGGTTTCCTATTTTTCAAGTTACATTAATTTAAATGTAATTTTGAAAATTTGACTAATAAATTTAGCCCAAACAAATCACTCTCAAAAATAAGAATTGAAAGAAAAATGTAAAAAAAAAATATGTAAAAACATACCCTCAGGTATTTACACATTAATTAACTGTGTAGGACGATTACGAATACAACAACTTTAGTTAAATGGGCGAAGGTGTTCTTTAATCCCTCATATATAGAAGTAGTTTGTCTTGCTTATATCTTTTTATCATATCAAAAAGATTCGATTGTATTATATTTGAATTTCTTCATTTGAATTTAGCGCTTATTAAGGTGTGCTCTGTTGACATTCAATTACTGCCCAGATTATTATGTAACAACTCGTCTATTTTAGATAACATCAGTTATTTCGTCAGAATATTTAAAATAAAAATTAATAAATAATATTCTTGATAGTGGATAATACAATTGAATTAACTAAAGGAAATGGATAAATTAAGATGCAACAGCTAAATTGAATTATTTCATAAATATCTTACATCTTGATTTTTGTTTATAGCTTTTGTGACATGGAATTCTGGGAAAAGATTAATTTTGTTTTTGTTATAAATAGCAACTGGAATTTTTAAATAAAAAATGAAAATATTAAATTTGAACATCAAAAATGTTAAGCATCTTAAGTTCTAAGCTAAATGTCAGATTGTTATTAAACTTTTACAAATGTTATAAAAGTTATATTGATCTGGTAACAGTGGCCTCGGATGTTATTTAAGAATAGCATAAGACAATAAGTCACGAGGCTGATGACATATTGCGGTCAATATAATTGTGGTTTGTTCATGTAAAAACGATTAAATGACAAAATTAGACTATATTCATCAACATGTCTTTCTTAAAGATTTATTGATTCATTTAAGTGATTTCTAAGCTGTTCTTTATTCAATACTCAAAAATAACGGTAACAGTAGGTGTTAGGAATATTAAATGAATTTGATGGATAAATGATAATCCTCTTATTAATTTATTTAAAGTTAGTACAAAAACGTCCAGAGCTTGGAGGAAAAAAGCAAAACACCATTAATGTCGGCCAAAAATTACCAAAATAGACCAACCACCTAGTTCTAATTACTCTATAAGCAAAATCAAGTAATAGCTAAATGTTTGGTCTAGGAATTCTAATACTAAGCTATGAATCGAGTCTGCTGGGTAAAATAATCCAATGCATCCAAGATTAAAAAACTTTTCGAGGTAAGGAAGCTAAAGAGAATTTCTTTAAGAATGTTGATATGGTCCTTTTTCCAAACCCTCTTATAAAATTGCGAAATCAAAAAATCCGAGCTGCAGATTGTACCACGAGGATAAAGGAGGCACCTACTCACGTGCTGTTTGAATGTGTGGGTGATATAAAGGAGAAAAAATTATTTTCTGCCAACAGCCATGAATCGGGAATATTGAACTAAATTTAGAAGATGCTTTGATTCTGGTATGTAGCTCTAGAGATGGGTTTTCTAGGCCTATCGTGGAGTACTATAGATCGATCCTGGTCGTAGTTAGCACTGCTCCTCTACAACTACTTTTTAATTTCTATATTTAAGACGGTATTTGGTATGATGAAAGAGGAAAGTATTCTGAAATCAAAGATTAAATATCAATCTAAAATCTAAATTTATTTCATTCAGAACTTTATTAATAAATTCAACAGAGGTATTCATAAGTCTCTAGATTATGGAAAAAAATTCATAAGTTGACCTGTTTCATCGGGGATTCTTATCAAAAGTGCCTCATTGATTAATTCTTGTGATACTAATAATTAACCTAAATATCTTAATTGACGTAAGTCTTGTATTTGCCAATTAAAACAACATTTTGCTTAATCAATTTTCAAATGTGTGGTATTCTGGGATTATTTTTATTTTTAATTTTATAGACTAATATTTTATTTTCTGCAACTTTGAAAATATTTAAAATGAACAAATGTAAAACCTAAGTAAGTGACATGGAAAATTAATAAACAAAAGATTTAAGCGAAGAACTTGTTTATTTGACACAAAAATATGCAAACACCTTATTTCTCATTGTCACGCCTTAGCCAATAAATTTAATATTAATTTTAATTTATAAACGATAAATTTAAAAAGTGTTTAAATTATTATTATTTTTTGTTTTGGTTTTTTACTCCTGATAAACGCAAATAAGACCACAAAAGATATTTATTTATGTATAAGGCCTTCCCCATCCATGTCCAAAGAGAAAATAAGTATAGAGAAGTGTCGTTAGTCGAATCGATGATTACACGGTCTCTTTTCATATTCATCCAAAATTCCCCAAGAATAGTTCTTCTAGAATTTTGATCTCCTTATGTTTTTTTTTTGTTAGTGTTGTTGTTGCTGTTGTTATTTTGATTGTCTGACTATCGCAAGTCTGTTTAGTTATAAGAAATGTCTCATATACAAAAGGCTAATGCTAATTTATTGCTGATTCATGATACAATCGCTGTTAAGATGCACATATGCAAGAGAGGAGATACTACTTCAAACAGTCATAAGATACAGTCATAATTTTCGATTTTTTGGTTTTTTCTTTTTAATTTAGATTATTTATATTATTTAATCTGGTTTTTAAAGTGTCAGATTAAGCAAATGGAAAGGAATCAAATCCTATATGGACAAACAGTATAACAAAAAGAAAGTAAACAAAATTTTATTGGAAAGCAAATATTTCTAATAGCATTGAGAAGAATTGAAATGTATTATTTATTTATAGTTAAGATTGTTAAAGGAAGATTGTAAATTATCATAGTAGTATTTATTTAGATATTGTTTAAGAAAAATAATTTTAAATAAGGTTTCCGGTATAGGTATATTTTTGTTTTTTTTTTCAACAATATTACAGTTTGGATAAAATAATTAAGGGCCACCTAATATGAAAACAATAAAATTTTGTTTATTTTCTACAGTTGGGTAGATAGTTTTTAATGATGAGGAAAATGGGGCGTATTACATTATTATCCAAAACAAGAAATTGATCCCTATGAGCCTATCCCTATCCACGCTACTGATTTGTTGCATTTTTTGATATATAATGGATTTTGATTAGGATAAAATGGAACAACTTTCTTTTCTAAATATTAGAATAGATTTGAATTCCAAAACAAAACACAAAAAAAAATTTAAAATACTTTTCAATATTCTAAGAAAAGTTTGAAAGTTTTTCCCATCTATTATTCATTTAACTTTGTAGCACATCCTAATTAGATTTTTAAACAATTGAATAGTATACCGGATGTTGCTGCCAGAGGAATCTCTATTGTATCTAGCTAGATAAAATTTCTACTTGTAAGCTTGTTTCTTCCTGCTTTGTTATTTTAGCATAAAAATATGCATTTTATGTATTTATAAATACATAAAAATGTACATTGTTATACAATCTATAAAACTATTTGATAGAAAATCATCCTTTTTCTTATATATATTTTGTGTAACATTATACCCAGACATTATGCAATCAATTTAAATGCAAATTAAAAATTAGAAATTCAATTTTGTAAAAGATTAGATTAATACAAAATCATTTAAAATGCAAACATTTTATACTCCAAAAGAACATAAAATTTTAGCATATATTCAAATTCAATTTATCGGTGACAATATGTGCAAAAACATTATATAAAAAGGATCTATATTAAAAATTACCGTAAAATGATTTGAACATTACATTGCCATTTCAAGATGCCATGTTTTTGTATAATGAATACATTAGGAGTTTCTTTCGTTATGAAATTTCAATTAAAATCAGCAAAGTTATTCTCCTTACCCTATTATCTGTTCTTTTTTTTATTTCTTATCACTATTATTATTATTATTATTATTTTTTTTTTTGTTACTATCAAAACTACCATTCTGGGACAGCAAGGGAAATGAATAAATTCATCTAACGTGTGCGACCTTTAATATTTAATTTAGCGTAACCCGTTCCTGTTTGGCAAAGCCCTTTACTTCACATTTATATATATAAAATAAGTACAGAATATATCCCTTATTTTGAATTGAATTTGCTCTATTTTTCTTTTTGGCAAATCCTTTAGCACAAAAAGTACAGAAAAGGATCTTGTGTTGCCCTTTGTATGAAATTTTGTTATTGGATCTTGCGTTTCTTTTGCGGATGATAGAAATTGGGCTTGCAACAGGTAATCAATAGATTTTGATCGATTTTTCTGACTTTTTTTTTTGTTGTTGTTGCTTTTCGATATTTCTAGGGGCTTGCAAATTTATGTTCAGTATTAAGAAATGTCATAGAAGAGTTATTGTATTAAGTAAAAGGGTTCATTGGAAGGCCTTGATTTGCCCTGTATTGACACATTGTTTATTGGGTCACAATCGTTTTTGATCTAGATCTTTTCAAAAGGTTAATTTTCCTAGATATAGGGTTGATGTCACTTTCACCCTGATTGCAATATATGATTCCTTGCAGAAATATTAAATTTTTATGGTTGTGTGAACTTTCTCATTAAGTTCGATTATATTCTAGTAAAGATTAAAAAAGGGTTATAAATGATATCTTTCAGTTGATTATAGTCAATTGAAAGTTTATTGTAAGGTTTTGTGTGAAATTTCTTACACTATTCTTTTGCCTTTTTTATGGATAATTTTTCCTTGGGAATTTTTAATTTAAAAAACTATTGCTCCTTATATTTTAACTTATCAAGACGAAAATTTATTTTTAGTATGATCCTTGTTAAAGAAACTATTTTAGAACTATTGTATGAATGCTGAAACTAATCTATAAGTTAATAGAAATTTTTGCCAAAACCTTCTCCGTCTGTAGTCGGACTGTAGTCAGAAATCAGGATTTTTGTTTTATTTGCAAAGAAATTTTACATAATTATATTACATTAGATATTAGATGCTGGAATGTTGCTGGGAATTTTCTCTTTTACAGTTTGTGAGTTGTATCAATCAAAACGTCAGCAAATTCCTTAATTAATGGTGTTCTCGAAAAAATGATCATGCCAAACGTAATCTGCTATTAAATCAAATATCTAAATCTACTGTAGAAACAACATTTTTGTTAAAGTAAACTTTAGAAATGTTTCCACAACTTTTGGTTGTCAAATGATCTATATCTGGGATGACCAACCTGTGGTCTACGGGTTTTTTGCAACCTGTCAATGTTTTACTTTTTGATTTTATAAATAGGTTGATTAAGTTGAGTTTTAAAATGATACTTGATTAAAAAATTAACATCCATACATATAATTTATAGAATTTTATATTTCATAAAAATGTTACTTAAATCTGAAATCCTGCAATATTTTTTCGCTAGCAAGTAATTCATTATTTTAATTTAGATAGAATTTCTTTTGTTATTTTATTTAAGTCAAACTAAAGTTTTTTATGACAAAATTTCCTGCATATTTGTTATTGAGATTTGCGATTAATGTGGGGAACATACATATTAAAAAATTTAAATGGTATTTCTTGGTATTTGTTAAGAGTTATTACAGCAACAATTTTTCAGAGCTAGAGAAAAAGGAATCATTTCAAATTTGAATATTACTGAAGAGCTGGGCTCATTGGTGCCAATAATAGGACATATAACAGAGGACGTATAACATTTTCAAATCTGTACATTGAACTAAAATCTAGTTTGAAGAGTGTGGCGGCTCGTCAAAATTAAATTTAAAATATTTTTTTTTTTTAAAAACGAATCGAAGTAGGTTAATAAACATTAAGTAAGTCATGAAAACTTACTTGACGTTTACTATTTGTTTAAAATTATAATTATTATTATTATGAGAGTTGTTGTTGATATAAAGTTTTTTAAAAAAGAATAGTAAAATGTTATAACTTAATTTTGTTGGAATCATTTATTATTAAAATAATTTAATTTGTGAGTGTTGTTTCTTTTATGTAATTGAATGTGGTTTAAATGTCATATGATATACTAATACCCCACATACTGGTGACCCCGAGTAAGGAGAATCATATAAAATTTATTTAAATTAAAAATTTAAAATAAAGAGAAATAAAAAAGAAGTTTTAATAAAAAATTAAGGAAGAAAGAAAAACAAAAAGCGAGAGAAGAAGAAAAAAAAGAAGAAAAGAAGTTTATTAAAGATTTGAAGAAGAAAACAACTCAAGATAATATTTGAAAATCTAATTTAAAAGAGATAAGTTAAATAACCTTTAGTAATATTTAATAGTTTTATTATTATTTAATTATATTTAGTATATTTAATTGTAACGATTCGTTTTTATTATGAATAATTCCGCGGGAGATAACATACCTTCGGTATCCGCTTTATCTGTCAAACCTCCACCTTTTTGGAAACGTTCACCACAGTTTTGGTTTGATCGTCTTGAGGCTCAATTTGAGCTGGCGGGTATAAGTTCTCAAAAAACAAAATTTAATTACGTTCTTTCCGTTTTGGAAGGAGATATCATTCAAATTGTGAGTGATATCATTCGATCTCCTCATCAAACTTTGGCTTACGATAATCTTAAAGAAAATTTAATTAAACGCTTATCAGCAAGTGAAAACTCAAAACTTAGTCAATTGTTGAGTGATTTAACTTTGGGTGATCGTCAACCTTCTCAGTTATTGAGGGAAATGAGAGAACTAGGCGGTGATAAGGTTACAGAGGAGCTCTTACGCACATTGTGGCTACAACGTTTGCCAGATAATATGCAAGCTATTCTAGCTTGCAATCCAGGTACCTTGCAAGAGTTAGCAAATTGTGCAGATAAGATAGGGGAAGTATACAACAAATCCAATGCTTACGCCTATAGCGTTAATAATAATCAATCTAATTTGATTTTAGAACAACTTAATTTATTAACAGGTCAAGTCAAAAATTTGGAAGACAAATTAAAAAAACAACAAAACTTCACATACTCTAGATCAAAATCCAGATCTCGTTCAAGATCGAGGAATTTTTCAAAACACAACAATCAAAGCAAAGGCTCGAATTTATGTTGGTACCATTTTAATTTTAACGATAAAGCCAGTAAATGTATTCAACCATGTGCTTTTGACCAGCAGCCAAAAAAACTAACTCGCCTTTTAACTCAAACGGTGGTTAAAAATTGCAAATTTACAAGCCGTTTAACAATTTTTGATAAGATTTCCGGACGTGATTTTTTAATAGATACAGGCGCTGACGTTTCAATCATTCCAGTACCTTCTACGGGTAGACCTCCACTTTCAAATTTTATGCTTTCTGCGACAAATTCTTCTAAAATCAACACTTACGGTTGTAAAGTATTAACACTTAATTTAGGATTACGTAGAAATTTCACATGGAGCTTTATAATTGCCGATATTGTTAAGCCAATTTTAGGCGCAGATTTTCTTTGCCACTTTGGCTTACTAGTAGACTTGTCCAGAAAATTACTTATTGACCCTTTGACTTCATTAAATTCCGTTTGCAAAATTTCTAGAAGTATCCATACCAATTTGTCTTTAATTTTAGATAATTCTTTAGATTTTCGTATCAAAAAAATGCTCACAAAATGGTACGATATAACAAATAATTTTAATTTTTCAAAGCCTGTTAAACACAACGTTACACATAAAATTCTTACTTCTGGCAATCCTGTATCATCAAAAGTTAGAAGGTTACCTCCAGATAAGTTTTTTGCAGCTAGAAAAGAGTTTGATTTCCTTTTGAGTCAAGGGATATGTAGACCTTCAAATAGTCCGTGGTCCTCACCTCTTCACCTAGTTAAAAAGAAAAATGGTGAGTGGCGGCCATGTGGAGACTATAGGCGACTTAATGCCATTACGATTCCGGATCACTACCCAATACCTCTGGTACATGACTTTTCTCATCATCTAAAAGACTGCCAGGTATTTTCTAAATTAGACTTAACAAAGGCATACCATCAGATCCCTATCGAACCTGAAGATATTCCGAAGACGGCAATTTGCACTCCGTTCGGACTCTTTGAGTTCACTCGTATGACCTTTGGTTTGTGCAATGCGGCTCAGTCTTTTCAAAGATTTATTAATTGGGTTCTCCAAGATTTTTCATTTTGCTTTAATTATTTATATGATATCTTGATTGCTTCTAAATCTGAAGAAGAACATTTAAATCACTTGGAGCTCATTTTTAAAAAAATTCAAGAATATGGTTTAACGATTAATATTGACAAATGTATTTTCTTAAAGTCAACACTAAATTTTCTAGGTCATTCAATAAGTGCAGACGGTATCAAACCATCTCTCGAAAAAATTGAAGCTATTAAAAATTTTCCGCTTCCTGAGACAGTTAAGATACTCAGACGTTTTCTGGGAATGGTAAATTTTTACCGACTTTTTATACCTAACGCTGCACAACACCAATTACAATTAAATAGATTTTTAGTGGGTAGTAAAAAAGAAGGCAATAAGAAGATTAATTGGAATAAGGACTCCATCGAAGCATTCGAAAATATCAAAAATCAGTTATCTAATGTAACACTTTTGTCTTTTCCTAACCCTACAGCAGAGTTAGCACTTTTTGTAGATGCCTCTGATTCAGCCTTAGGTGCTGTTATACAACAAAAAGTTCACAATTCTTGGCAACCCTTTTCTGTGAAATTAAATGACGCTCAGAAAAATTATAGCACCTACGATCGGGAGCTTTTAGCCATATATAAAGGGATTAAATACTTTAGATACCAACTAGAAGGTCGAAAATTTATTATATTTACTGATCACAAACCTATTATTTTCGCGTTCAGACAAAAACCAGAAAAGGCTTCACCTAGGCAAATGCGACATTTAGATTTTATCAGTCAATTTTCTACAGATATACGACACATTTCAGGTCAAGATAATGTAGTTGCTGATACTCTTTCGAGGATTAATGCAATCACCTGTCCCCCAACTGTAGATTTTGCGGCCATTGCAGAAGCTCAAAAGGAAGATAAAGAGTTAGAGGAACTTAAAAGTAATAAAGTTTTAAAATTTGCTAAGTTTCCAGTCTTTACGTCAAATTTGGAAATATTTTGTGAAACTTCCACTGACTATGTAAGACCTTATATTCCAAAAGAATTCAGATTCCAGGTGTTCAAAGCTATTCATAATTTAGCTCATCCGAGCATTAGATGTACAAATAAAATGTTAACATCAAAATTTTTTTGGCCATCAATCAATAAAGACAGCAATAATTGGTCTCAAGCTTGCTTATCATGTCAGAAAAGTAAAATTTCTCGTCATGTTAAGAGTCCACCTAAAATTTTTCAGTCTAGATTTAGCACAATTCATATAGATATTATAGGACCACTTCCAACATCAGAAAACTTTCGTTCTTGCCTTACTATCATTGATAGGTTCACAAGATGGCCAGAAGCAATTCCTATGGTCGATTGCACAGCTGAATCTTGTGCAGATTCATTATGCCGTGAATGGATAGCACGTTTCGGTGTTCCAAAGTATATAATAACAGATCAAGGTCGACAGTTCGAAGCAATATTATTTAAAGAACTAGCAAAGGTGTTAGGTTTTAAACGCCAACGCACTACTCCTTTTCATCCTAAATCCAACGGGTTTATTGAACGCTGGCATAGGACGCTTAAATCAACAATAATGGCTTATAATGGCAATTCCTGGTCAAAATCACTTCCTTTCGTTCTTTTAGGACTAAGAACAACGTTTAGGGAGGATTTCCTTGCTACTCCTGCTCAATTAGTATATGGAGAATCAATTAGATTACCGGGAGACTTTCTACATGAACAAAATTTTAAGTTATCACAGTCGGATTATATTATTAAACTTCAATCTTTACTCTCTGATATTAGACCTGTTCCGGCTACAAATCATGCTAACAAAAAATATTTTATATTTAAAAACCTTAGTGATTGCTCACATGTTTTTGTCAAATCTCCTGATAAGTTGTCGCTACAATGTGCGTACGAGGGACCTTATGAAGTTTTGGCTCGTAATAAACAATATTTTACGATTTTACCCCTAAAGTTAAATCTACTCATAAAAATGTTCGTTTTGTGCTTCCTAAATAGTCATCAAATTAGAATTGTGTTTCGATAAAACTTACGTTCATCTGGTGGGGGAGTGATGTGGCGGCTCGTCAAAATTAAATTTAAAATATTTTTTTTTTTTAAAAACGAATCGAAGTAGGTTAATAAACATTAAGTAAGTCATGAAAACTTACTTGACGTTTACTATTTGTTTAAAATTATAATTATTATTATTATGAGAGTTGTTGTTGATATAAAGTTTTTTAAAAAAGGATAGTAAAATGTTATAACTTAATTTTGTTGGAATCATTTATTATTAAAATAATTTAATTTGTGAGTGGTGTTTCTTTTATGTAATTGAATGTGGTTTAAATGTCATATGATATACTAATGACCCCACAAGAGCTTTTAAATTCTATTGGAAAGATTGTTGGCATATTAACCAATAGAGCTGACAAAGCACTGATACAAGACTCATGGGAAAGTTATTTAAGGATAATACAAATTAAACAAGAAGAGAAATATTTGTCAATCCACACTTAGTTCACAGCAAGAATATATGGACAAATATTTTGAATATTCAGTGCGCATACCTATTTTTTCATATAAAAATGAAAATTTTTTGAAATTTTCCATAGCAGTATATATAATCAAAAACAATAATTATTAACTCCATCTAGGATATGTTTAATTTTTTTGCTTTTTCAATAATTAAAATCACATATAATCATAAATTTTTTAAAGTAACCACTGAAAACATAAAAATTGCAAAACTCCTTTGGTAAATGTAATATCAAAATTTGAACCATTGTAAGTTGTCCGTAAGGAATTCGTGAGAAAAGAAAAATCATAAGAATCGGCTGTTATTATGTTGCGACAAAAGAGAAATTCTTCACTGAAATCGGTTTCAAGTTGTTCAAGTTGTTTCTACATTCAGCATATTTATCAGTTCTATCCCCCAGCGATAAGCACTGTCCCGAAGACGTTATCACCGAAGCTAAGGACTAGTAGTAATAGTAATAGTACTAGTAGTAGTAGTAGTAGTAGTAGTAGAATCAGTGCACCCAGAAAAACATGAAGTTCAAGTAAACTGCTTTACACAACTTGTAGATAAATGTCAGAAGATCATTAAGGCAAGTATTATGATAAATAATGTAATTGTATTTTTATAAGCCCTGGGACTTATTAAACGATGATTTATTATCAAAATAAATTTCTTAATCTAACAAATAAAGCAAAGAAAATTTCAAACTAAGATAAAGTTAGGTTGTATGCAAATTTAAATTAAATCAAAGAAGGGGTTTTGTTTTGCCTTTTTTACTGCAAATTTAGAAAAACTTTGAATTAAATATTTAAACACCATTAAAATAATCTCATTTTAAGGTTGATTTTTCGATTTTGTGCAATTTATATTTAAAATTTGCATTGAATTAATAGAAATTTATGGGAGACTGTTTTACTATTCATTACTTCAAAAGGGAAACATTGTTATTTGAATAAATTGTATAACAAATGAAAATAAGTAAACTAAAAAGATAACAATCACTTTTTACGTTGGCTTCTATGCGCTTAAAATAATATTTGTGTAATTGGTCTAATTAATTATTGACTGTTTTATAAAAGATGTTAAAGAAAAACTAATATTATTTTTTTAGTAACTAAAAAAAACTATAAAAGTAAAGGATTATATATTGCTTTCAATCAAATTGTATTTAGTAATTTTTTTTCACCTAATGGAATTTGTAGTACTTAAAAACCGTGGATTCTTCTTATAAAATTTTGTACAACAAAAGACTGTGTAAAACATAAAATAAGAAATGATTTAGTAGAAACAATTTTAATTTTTAAATGAAGGTATTTATCGTTAGATAGCATGAGCCAAAACCTTAATAACAGCCATAATATCCTTTAACTAAGGTAATTTCAAAAAAATAAATTTAATTATCCTTAACATACTAAATCATCGTTGGGATCAGCTAATAAAATATATAACTACTATTGAATCACCAGAAGCTAACAATTCAAATATAAATTTGACCCCATCCATATAAATAGAATTAAAGGGTTATATAAAATATAAAAATAAAAAAAATTTAGGTGACATCCTTAGATATTATAAAAGCCTCAAGACAATTCTGACAGGCGGAAAGACAAGTAAATCCAGAAAATTGTTAGGGTAGATGTTCACATATAATCAAAATAGTTTTCTTTGAGAATCACCCCTTGAGGGAACTATTGTAGTTGTGTTTTAGTATTTTGTTTTTTTTTTGTTTTTTCTTTTTTAGCGAAAAAGCATTTACTATACCCTTGTTGTAAATATCTAAAACAAGAAGAAACAACGGACGTTATAAACATGCTTAATACAGATTTGTTCTACTTTTTAGGTACTCTCAAAGGTCCTAAAAATTATATGGTTATTTACAGTTAAACATTCAGCAAGTTGTACAGATGATATCATTTTTGTATTTGTACTAATATATCCTGCAAAACTAAATCCAGATATTATGCTACAGTTAATTCAGTTAGCTATTCTTGAATAGGATATTTTTGTTCATCGTTTTTTAGCTAATATTTCTTCTTCTTCTTCTTCTTAGTGGCATATATGTATATATATTTTGTTCATATACCGGAGATGATACTCTCCTTAATTGAAAATGTCTATAATCTGATGGGAAAATGAGCTTGACTGCAATATTGTATATTATAATAAAGAAGGGTCAGTTTGAGATACAATAAGTTTGTTGTCTGTATCCGAAGGGTAGAAAAGAAAATTTCTACGAAAGAAAGTTCATTTTGAGAATGACGGATGTGAGATTTTGATGTGTTTTGCTTTGATTGCATTTGACAGGTCACTTATTGTTTGAAATGAAACTAGAATAAAATACTTAAATAGGGGTCAGTTAATATTTGAATGACCTCGTTAGGTTAAACATGTTTGCTTGAATAAATTGTAAAAATATTATATTTTTATTTGGAAACAAAACAAAAAGGTGATAAAGAAAATTACCATAAATAAAAGAGTAAATAATAATTTCTAAACATTGAAGATTTTCAACAGGGTGAATCCTTCTTATTTAATTTTAATCATTTAAGATTCATTTCATTAGAAAGTAAACTAGTGCAAATTTGATTAATCACAATACAAAAAAGTGTCATAATTATAATCTCAGTTATAGGCGCCGTTTACAAAGTGGGCACAAATTTGTGTCTCGAAAATCGAATGATTTTCATATTTTCAATTTTTTTGTTTCATTCCAGCATGGATTCAGATCATTCTAAACATATTGAAATTTATAAATATATGTTTCTTTAATAACTAATGATAACTGCTTTTTTCGCCTGACGTGTAAATACGTCATTATAAAAATTTCTGCCACTTTTCCATGACGTATATATACGTCAAACACAGTTAACTGATTTAAAGTATCGATTTATGATTGATAAACTGTCATTACTGTTTACCAAATAGAGTTTTCTAGAGTTAAAAGCTAAATAAATAAATATATATTGGGAATGTAAATACATTTAGTGCATTGATCGTCAGAGCACCCCCTAAGTGTTTAAGTTTATAGTCATGGATCTTGCAAGTTTTTTCCTTTCCTACGAACTTTTTGCCTATGAAATCGAGTATCCTTACCGTATTCTAGATGGAATTTTCTTTGGTTTAATTGTATCAATGGCTGTTAAATGGTTACCACTTATATGGTTAATGCCTGGCAAAGGAATTAATATTTTTTATGACACTGATTATTACGCTAAATAAATAAAAAATGCCAGTAATATTGATATACATCATTAAGCAAGTGTGGCGAAAGTCATTTAATTAAATTTTAATCCAGTAGTTTTTGTCTTTATATGAAAAGTCAAGCAAGCTTTGAAAACTTACTTATTTGACTTTTCATTATCATTATTGAGAATTTAATTTACATTATTATTATGTAAGAATATAATTTTTTGAATTGATTTAAGTTTGTTTTGAGTAAATAGAAATATTTTTTTAGAAAGCTCTCACATTTGATGTAATTGTTTAATTGTTTATTGCTGTCTAATTACAAAGTGTTGTTAATAAAATGAGATAAAATATTACAAAGTGTTACAATTATTTAACTATACAAGTATAATTATTTTTTATTATTAGTTTTAGCTATTTTATCTTACTTTAAAAAATAGTTTAAATAAGCATTTTTATTTGTTGAGAATTTTTTAAAAAATGTACAGAAAATATTATTTTTCAGTTTATATATCACTCAGGACTTGTATTATTTGTATTTGAACTACAAAACGAAAGGATTTTGAATTAAGGTGCGCCTTGAGTTATGTATTATTAGTGATTAGTTGATTTGTTTTTAATTGACAGACATATTTCAAAGGATATCATGATATTAAAACCTTCTATAATATAACAAAAAATTCAATTTTTGTTGCCAATGTGTATAATAAGTTATAGTATTAATTTTTAATTACATATATTTTTTTATGCTTGAGAAAAAAATCCGGCTATAGAGGGTTAAATCAAAAAAGATTATAACTAAAACATCTAAAACAAGAGTAACAAACCGAAGACTTTGGAAGTTAATGATATTATTGTTTTTATTTTAGTATAATCATTTCAATTAATTTTTATTTTTGCTTGTAACAATAAGTTAAAATATTTTCTATTTTTCTTAAAATGCTGACACACAGATTTTTTTATAGTTTGGAATAAATTAAGAGACTTTTGATTTATTATCTTGTATGTTTAATAAAAAAATATCATGAAGTTTTGTTTTGTAATATTATTTTTCATGGATCAACATCCTTATTTTCTATTCTAAAAATATAGGAAGATTAATTATTTTTGTGTCTTGCCTAATGTAAGATATTGTTAACAACAATGATTTCATGGACGATTCAAGTTAAGGTAGTGCTAATATCTAGGCTTTTGTGTATGGACATCGACTTTAAATTAATGTAACATAGATAAAACTAGCCTAAAGTTTTAGCTATTTGAAAAATATTTCTTTTTTATAATCAAATTGAAACAACAAATAATCAGAAAAATAATTAATTCATTCAGTGCCAACTCATAGTAATTTTTTATTCATAAAGAATAAATAAAATTGCGTATACACAACATCATTAGGATATTATATTGCTTTCTTTGAAATTAAGGTTTTACTAAGGGAAATACAATTTGAAAAGTGGTTGGCAGCAAATTCGTTAAAAGTATGAAGTTTTAATTGAAAGTTGTTTTTTATAAGACGCTTTTCAAATAAAACCGAATACTTTGATATAAAATGATAAATAGATAACAAACATAAGAGATAAAAAGAAAAATAGACTTTTATTTATGATCATTTCATACAATTTATCAACTAAAGGCAAGAAAATAATTTTTTATACCATTGAATGGAAACAGAAAAATAAATGATTAATTTTAAAAGATATATTTACAAAAAATAAAAGTGTGGTGTATGGAGAGATTATAATTCCTAAATTTGTAACGATTGCATTTAACAAAACTTATTAATTTCTTCTGGGCTTACAATTAGTTGATGCAGCAATTGGTAACTAGTAAACTTCTTACTACTGTAGTAAACCTTATTTTTCCTTTTATACACGGAATTAAATATTATTTTCCTCGTTTTAGTTTATAGATTTACTATGAAATGATCTTATAGATAAAAGTCTACTTTCCAAAAGTTTTTTAAGATTATTTTTATTTTATCCCTTCTAGTCATAATTATAGTTTATATTTTATTTATTTATCTACACTTGTGACTTTAAATGACAGCGGCTTGATTTTTGGGGAAAAACTGCATTGTATTGTTATAGGAATGGGGTAGTTTATCATTAAAAGCTTTTCAACTCGATTACACTGTTATATATGCAAATATTGTTACCAAAATTAGAAGAAAAATTCTCATTAACAACTATACTTCAAAAAGTGTTCACAATCGTCTACATAATAAAAAGCAAGGTATATAAAAATTTCAATGAAAATTTTATATTCTCAAACTAAAAAACTGACCATAACGTACTGGATGAATAGATGTTGCTAAATAAAACTATTTTTTTTATAGAAATTCATAGTTAGTTAATAAAATTTATATCTAAATAGACATTTATATATTGTTAGTCATTGTTAATATAAAATGTTAGCAACAAAAAATATTGATAATAATGAATGATAATATTACAACTCAAAGCATGTTAAATTTTTAATGCTCCAATTAAAGTTTCTTATATAGTAAAATATTTTTGTTAGTTGACATAATGGAGCTCGTTAAAGAAAGGTTCAACAACAAACACGATCAACTGAAACACTTGAAATCCATTGAAAATTCAATATGAAATATAATAACAAAAGGAGACGATCAAATATTACAGCTATGGCCGGCAGCAGATTAAGAAAATATATTTAAATATTCTTCTCATGTCTTTAAATCCTTCTATCAATGTTATTACTGATCTCATAGTATATGTTTATAATAAAAGAAGCATTGAAATAGTCTAAAGAGCATAAAGAAGGGAATATATTGTATATATAACAAATAAAGGTGATATACAACACAGACAACAACAGCAGCTATCATAATGGAATGATTTATCACTTTGGTAATTCATAAAACGCGTCTAACAATGCCTCATAATGTACTTTGACAAGATATCACAAAAGAAGAAGAAACAAACCGCTTTTTCTTTTTAAATTTACATACACTATCTTATTCGATATTCATCGTTATAGTCTTCGGCATCAATCGATTGAATTATTATCTAAAAATGACCAAAACAATTTCAAAAGGTGAAATATAAACAAAACAAAAACAACCACAAAATCAAACAAAAAAAAAACAACCAGAAAATACAAAATAAAATAATAATAATAATAAAAACAACAACAAAAATAAATAAGAAGAAAAAGAAAAAGCTTTGAAATTGTTCAAGTAAATTCTTCTTGTTCTTAAATTCATTTGTCATCTCAAGCGGTAAAAATTAAATAAAAAAAAAAATATAGAAATAAAGAAACGAAAATAAAAGAAAATACGCAAATGATAAACGATTTAAAGGGACCACAAATATTATAAAATAACTATAACTATTGGGCTAACGATGGACCCTGCAGGTATTTTCATTCACAGCAGTAGATTACGAGTTACGCACACCATTCGTCGAGCATGCAAACAAGTCTTCTTTAAACAAATGGCTGAACAGCAGGCGGTTCTTTATTTTTCTTTTTGTTGGTATTTTATTCTTTCGTTTTATATAATCTTAGGTGTTGTTGTTGTTTTTAGATGTAAAAAGCAACTTTAAAATATTTTTCTCTGATCTTTAACAATATGTCGTTTATGCTTAAATTATACCACCGACACATCGTCTGATTAAAACCAAAATAATGCATGAAATATATATATATGTATATATATAAATATGTATAAATGGTTACAAAAATTGATCCCTTAATTAACTGAAAAATATATATAGAAAAAAATATAATCGAAAAATAGAAAAAATTAGTTGTATGAATAAAGTTACTTTGGGGTCTTTCATTTTCATGGGTTTTTTTTTTGTTTTTTTTTTTTTTTGTTCAACAACAAAATGATCTATTCTTGATGATCGCATCGGCATTTTTGATTCTGACTTCTTTTTGGTTAGTTTACCTAAGGTGCAACTTGAATGAAATTCATTGGTAGACTGCATGGCGTTTGTTTTATAAATGGGATCCCTTCGTGTTTATCTGATATTTAAAATTTACCAGACAAACTGGTGCCTGGTGATAGAAAAAATTAAGTTATTATATATTGTTTTCTAGCTTTTCTATACTTTGTCATTGGAATTTATATAATTTTTTACGTTTTTTATATTTTTCTCTTTTTTTGATGATATATACTAGAATAAATTAAGATATTTAATAATAATTGGGTATGGTATATATGGATTCAAGCTTAATTTATAAGTTTTATTTGAAATATTTAAATGATCTATAAACAAGAATTAATTTTTCAATTTAATCGAATATTTGTGTTTTGTTATTAATTTTTTAAATCAAAGTTATGTTTATAATCCTTTTTTAACTATTTTGATTATATTGGACTTTAAAAGAATTTCTCATTGATATAATTTAAAATTGAAAAACTTTTTTCAAGACAGAAAGTAAATAATAACAATTTCAACTGTTGTAATCTCTGAAAATGGTATATTCTTACTTATACCCGTTCTTAACAGGCGAACTACACACTTTCCAACTACACAGAAAGCCACTTTTGTATGGGCGAACTGAGTACATAAATGGTTGGAACTGTGTAGTAACTACAGCCTTTAAACTTTAAACTGTAGTCAAAGAAAATTGACATCTATTGAGAATTTTTTCTTATTGGATCCTCCTGTTTTGTGTATCTCAGCTCCGTTTACTTCACTAATATTCATTATTTAACTTTATAAAACAATTTACATGAATAAAATTAAAAACTCTTAACTTTTCTTTAATTTTTTTAGTTAAAACACTTTAAAAAATTTAATAACCTGTAACATCTGAATTGGCATTTCAAATCATATGTTTTGAGATTTAGACGCCATGTTTTTTTTGTAGTGACTACAGACTTTGCTGTTAAGAACGGAGTTCTTTTGTATGGAAGACTACAACGTTGTAGTTGCGTCTGTTAAAAACGGGTATTACATAAGTCATCATCAGTCATGCCAAATTTTATATAAGCAAATTTTCTGTGATCTTCTCTAACAAAACAAATAACTTATCGCTATCTAACCACTAATTGAGGCTATATACCACTAAAGTCAGGATCAATTGACTTATTAGCGTGTTTGGTGCCAAGTTTTATGCCACTAAATACTAGTAAGTTTAGGAGTTATACTCAAATGTATAAAGTTCATAATATCCTTTCTTAACAGGCGGAACTACACACTTTCTAACTACACAGAAAGACACTTTTGTATTGAGAACTGTGTACATAGCTGGTTGGAATCGTGTAGTAACTACAGCCTTTTAAACCCTGTAATCACAGAAAATTGAGATCTATTGTGAATTTTTTCTAGTTGGATCTCCTTGTTTTATGTATCTCTAGCTCGGCTTACTTCACTAATATTAATTGCTTAACTTTTTAAAACAATTTACCAAAATAAATTAAAAAATACGTCCGGCAGCAGGTACCGCACAAGCAGCTTCTCTTGATAAAAAATTTTTTTTTAATGTTCCGATACCTCGAATATTAAACGAAATTTCAAAATTCATTTGAAATTTGGTATATTCCCGAAGTTTTATTGAAATTTTCGTCCTAGAGGACGGGATCATAAAACACTTACTGGATAATTACGATTAAATGTTTATCATGTGCAATATATGCATTCTATGACTCGTCTATTTCCTTTTCTGCAGTTGAATCGAAATCAACACCCTTGAAAGCCCCCACCTGCCCCTCAATACTTAAAATTAGGCTCACACGCATACACACACACTGAAAAACATCACTCTAAAATTGGCTGCAAATAATGTTCCAGGCCTTGAAACTTAAAGAAATTACAAAAAATTAACTATTTTGATTTACGGACCAATTATAATAACTTTGAAATCAAGCTTAAAATTGAAAAAAACAACAACTTTTCAACATTACATAATAATTTATAATCATCTACCTGAAACCCCGCTCAAAACTAAATTTCATCCAATTTGAAGAATTTTTAAAAAAAAAGAAGATAAATGACGTCATATTGCGTCCGCCATCTTGAATTTTAAAAACTCATAAAAGATTCAAAATCAGCACCTTCGAAAACCCCCGTGTACCCCTCGATAGTTAGAATATGTTGGTTACATAAAGATTTTTGTTCCATGCTTGCGAACGTTAGTTTTTTACTCATAAAAAACGAACAGCTAAACCGACTTCGCTCAAACTCCTTTCAGATCTAAGTCATGATGCGGCGCATCGATTGATATTAATATCACGTAATTTGGTGTAGTAGTTTTTGACTAAACGAATCTCATAAAAAAGCTCACATCCCTAAATACATACGCACACACACACAAAAATAATTGCAAAGATTCTTCAGGGCTTGAAGCGTAAAGAAAACACATAATTATTGATTTCGATTTATCGGACCTATTACAGTGACTTCTCAAGAGAAGTTAAAACTCTTAACTTTTCTTTAATTTTACACTTTTAAAACATTTAACAATCTGTGAAATCTGATTTGACATTTGACATCATATGTTTTGAAATTTAGACGCCAAGTTTTTTTTTTGTCGTCACTACAGACTTTGCCTGTTAAGAACCGATTTTTTTGTATGGAGGACTACAACGTTGCATATAGCGCCTGTTAAGAAAGGGTATAAAGCCTTGTACAGACCGATGCGTTTTTCATTCGCACGACGGACAAGGTTGTAAAATGGGTGATGCATTTGCTAGAACAAAAATTTTTGTTCCATAAAGATTACTTTATGGCCTTCAAAATTTTTCTTTTACTTTAAATTTTTGTTGTGTTTATAAAAGGGATAAGGAATGATTTAATTACTTTTAGAGAAGCATTTTGTGGCCTTCAAAACTTTTGGTGTACCTCTAAAAGTAATAAAATCATTATTTCCTATTCCTTTTAATATAAATACAACAAAAATTTCAAATACAACAAAAATTTCCATTAGAACTAAAATTTAAAATACAACAAAAATTTTGAAGGCCATAAAGTGTCCTTTTACTGACAAAAAACAAAAACAAAACAATTTTGTTCTAGCTATGGCTAGAGCAAATATATCACCCGTTTTACAACCTTGTCCGTCGTGCGAATGAAAAACGTATTGGTCTGTACAAGGCTTAAGTCGCATAATAAAAAATCGTTTATATTAACTTCAATTGTGTTCATCTTTCATTTATTATTTAAATTTTTGAATTTAGTTTGATAATGAGGACTTGCTGTTACAATTATCAAATATTTCTAATGGTTAGAATATAGAATACTATTAAGATTTTGCTAAGTTGCCTAAGTTACGGCGTTATTTTGTTTATAATGAGACCACCAGTGAACCTGCAAGGACCACCACAAGTTTACTACCAAATTTACCACCAAATAAGTCTATAAATAGCCCTCGAACCTACTAAATTTACATATGGTGACATATGCCAACAGCTGTTTTTAGTTCATATGTCAATTTTGTTCAAAAATATTCTTAAGCTTTACATCATTTTAAATAATTAAGTATATTGAAGATAATTAAAATTTTTCGTAATGAATAATCAATCCAAGGAAATAACTAACGAAAGAAAGGAATAATTATTTGTGATAGTTTTGTGTTATAAAGGCTTAATCAAGAATTCAATCATACAAGAACACCTGTTGAATGTAATTATCAAACATTTCCAAAAATGAAAATTATTATTAATAAATTAATTGTAAATTCCATTTTTAGTAGAGATTCCATATTTTGAATGGAAAGCGTCCCTCAATATTTGGGGAAAAATTCTAGCTAAACCCGAACGGCATCAGGGAAAATAGGGTATATGCATGTATTTTTTTTTTTTAAAACATTTTCCACATCGTCATAATATAATTAAAAAAATATAAAAAGTGTTAAAAATCTTTCGAAGCAATTTTTAAAAGATATTTAAAATCGGTAAAGAATTCTTGTTCTTTAAACACTGCCATCCTCACTCAAGTCAAAATGACGTCACATGCAATGAAATAGAACAAATGAATGTTCTCCGACATGCCATATGATGTCACAGCAATGGTGGGGCGTTTTGTGATATCGAATTTGTAGCATGCTATTTGCGCATTTTATTTTATTTTTCACTTAATAAATAAAGAGTTAAATAAAAAACTAAAGGTACAGATAGAATCTCAGCAAGCTATAGATTCCAAAAAATAATATAAAAAGAAAATTTAAGCTACACGCATATTCCCTATTACCATTCAAAAGCATTATAAATCTAAATTTAAATATTTATGTTTTAAATAAGGACTCTTATATACAAAATTTTTAAAAAAAAAATATTTTGAAAGAGTAATACAACAAATCTATTTTTACTTACTGAAAGTTAACAGTAGAATTTCAATAGAAATCTTTGAAGAATAATTTTTCTTTAATGTGTAATTTTTTTAAATACTTTTTTCATGCAGAACAGAATATCATAAAAGTCTTACACTCTCTTGAGGTAGATTTTAACTTAAAAGATTTTAAATAAATTAAGAATATTCTTCTTAAAATTTTCAATGTGATACTTAATTTTCATTCATTTCCGCAGATTTATGATTTTAATTTTTGTTTCTTTTTACTGATTGATTTCTTAAATATTCCAAATATTTTGATTGAAACAAAATTCACCGCTTTGATTCTAAAATTTCTATTAATATTAATTTTAATTTCGTATACAATTATTAATTTTCAATTAGCTGTAAGCAATTTAAATAAATAAATAATAAATAAAAAACTAAGTTTCAGTTACATTAATAAATTAATCCTTAAAGAAAAGATAATAATAACATTAATACAAATAAGGAAATAAGATTTATGATTTGTATATGCTCCCTTGTTGCCCAGAGAAAATCATTCATTTCCTGTATGTGGGAATGGAATAAAGCAGTTAATAATGCTTTGTCAAATAGCGTAATAAATGTGGACAGGGGCTGCATATTTGACTTTTATAGCTTTTAGGGGCGAGGCTTTTCAATGATTTATTCAAGACTCCAATTTTTCAACTAAAATGAACTTGGCAAAATAAATTTTAGTGTTTTTAATTTTATTTTGGTTAAAATATTTTTTTCTGGCGTTACAAACAATATCAACTTAACTTCAGTTAAAAAAACAAATAAAAACAAAATAACATTTATAGTTAGAATTACGTGGATTTGAATAAATTATTTCATTTATTAGTTTGAAAAATCGTTAACAAAAAAACAAAAAATCTTTATATTTTTATAAAAACAAAAACAAAAATAACAACAAAATTTAAAATAAACAAAACAATCCAACAAAAACTAATTAAATACGAAATCATAATAATACTAATTTTCTTTAAATATGCTACAAATTGTTACAAATCCATAAATCCCTTATTATTTTGTGGGGGCTAAAATTTGATAACTCCCCCATTTCATAGAAATCTGTATTTGAGTCAATCTCAAACAATCCCCAAAAAAAAATCCCTAAGTGGCTAAAGTGACCACAAAGCTAAAATTCATTGTGCTTATAAGTTCATATCAGACAAAGTGGCCCAAATACTTGACGCCCCTTACTCTTAATATATTATCCTCGCATTAGCTGGACATTGGACTACAATCCCTAAATTCAATAGAAATAAAGCTTTCAAAGAAGATAGAGATTTTGACTTTTATGTTTGACGATTACAACGTCTTGAGACTTTTTCGGTCTTTAGTGCTTTGAGGCTAAGCAAAGAAGATTTGTGATGCGTGAAATGGTCACCAAGTAATGCTATTATGGTGTTTTTTTTCTTTTTTGTATTTATTATTATTATGATTATATTCCTTTTTTTCGAGTTTTTTTTTTCTTCCATAAAATGTACTTTTATTTTGAATAATAGGAAATTATTTAGAAAAGAAAGATTGAAGATTGATTTTATTATGAAAGGTTCAATATTTTTATTACAATAGATAATAGAGTTATTTTTAATTAGATTTATATTTTTATTAGGAATTTTACTATTCTTATAATAATAATTAATTTTTTGAGTTCGGCAGTTTTTCTTAAAATAAATATAAAGTAGAAGAATTCTCTTAAACCTTTGTTGATCAAATAAATGAAACAATTATTTATTTATATTTATATATTTATTTATTTACTGCGTCTAAATATATTTCTATTAACAGAAATAATTTTGTTTTAGAATTTCAAATGAATCTTTTATGAGTTAATTTGGCAACCTCAGGAATAGCTTCAAATGTTCATTTCAAATGAAATTTTTTGTCAAATGTTTATTTTGGTTACGTTAAAAAGCTTAAACAATATATTTTGTTTATTATATTAAAAAAAATCTTAAAAATTTTAATTTTTCTTTTACTTATATTGAATAGTACTCATAATACTTTTCATATCTAAATTTTTTTCGTTGTTAATTAAAGAATTCTATTAAATGGGATCTATGCAAGTTAACACCAGCTGATACCAATGACACCACTTTATTTAACAAAAAGTAAAAGGAAACAAAAAAAACAAAAAAAGTAATACAAAAAACAAAATTCTTTTGACATCTGTTTCATTTATTATTCAACATAAGATTTTGTTTGAATCTTATCAAACTTTACCTGCCGACAATGACTTGCAAATTGTTATATCTTAACAAAATTTCAATTAAGAACCGTGAAGATTATTCCATTAGCTTCAATATAAAAGTAGCCAGGGAATATTAGTAAAGAAAAAAATGGACAATGTGAAAGAAAACTTGCATTGGCCATATGTGTAACGAATCTAGAATCCTGAAATAATTCTAGTCATATTATTGAAAATGCCTCTTATTTTATATATAATGAGACAACAATTTGAATTATGATAAAATTAACGTTGTCTATGAAGTTACCTTTTCTGTTGACACCACTGAAAGAACTCATTGTCCGTCTGACAATTGACACAAAAAAAATAAAGTAGAAAAGCTTGACGAGCTTCATCGAAAGAAATGACACAGCAAATAATATAAAAATTATTTTTTTTTTAGTTTTTTTTGTACCCCCTTACAGTTTCAACTCATTTTATGGAGAAGACTATAAAAAAAATTTTCAAACAAATCAAACATAATTGGAATAGCTATGAAGTAAAAATTGCGAAATTTAGTCCTTTATGAGTAGTTCTAAACATTATTACAAAGTTTTGATTTGTATCTATAAAAGGAAATAAGGAATTATATTTCCTTAAGATTATTGTTTTTAGATTTACAGTTTATACTTTGCAAACAACTCAAGGTCTTGTTCTTAACCCTTACTTCGCATACTGAAGTGCATCACACCCCAGTCACAGATATTGTTATTAAAAATAAACTATTAAACATTTTTACTTAAAACTTTGTTTGTAACATGTTGAGAGTACGTTCCATAAGATGATGAAGATAAAATTCGTAGAAATGAAATATAAATATATTTAAAAAATTGCAAAAGTATTAGAAAGCGAAAAAATTAGTATTTCCACAAAAAAATTCATAAATTTTATCTTTTTAAATATTATGAGCTGAAATTTTAGGGATGTCTTCCACTAATATGTTACAAGAAGAAAATTATAAGGCCTATTCAAAAAGGGCAAACAGGGCAATGGCATGGTAAACACCCTGTTTTTGATTTTCGATCTTCCTTTCGAGTACAAATAACACATCGCCGAAATGTATCGAATTTATTTTCTATGGTAAAATTAATAATTATAAATAAAAAACAAAAAGCTCTCGTTGTTACCTGGTGAACTATCTGAAAAGTAGTGTGTGAAATTTTAAAACGATCGGGCAAGTAGATTTTGAGTTATCGTGAACACCGACTTTGAAAATAAAAAGTTTCAGGAAAATGCTTTAAAGTTTTACTCAGTCACTCCTTCCTCTCTCTAGAGCAAAGCACTTTCGAATGCTCATTGCTTCAGCAATTTTCTTCGATCAACTTGAAATTTTGACACGAAATTTTCCAGAAGTTACAAAATTTAAAAAAAAAGTAGTGTATGACTCCTCTGTGCTGTTAAGAGACGAACTGGCAAAACGTTATCGCAAATCCGCCAAAAATTGGAGCAATCCTTTCGTTGCCAAAGACCACTTTACTTTATGTTAAAATACTTGAAATTGACGGAAATGAAGGAATGTGGTGTATGCCAAACCATGGTTGACATACAATTTAAATTTCAATAACTTCTAGGCTTAAAGCATACCAAATTTCATTTTTTAATCTTATTATAACACACAAAATAACATTTCTATGTTATCAAAGGGTGAAAAATTTGTGTATGTATGATATAAATCTAACAAAAGTTTGGATATAGAAGTGAGCGGAAGCTTTTGATTACATAAATTTCCTTTCGTCCGTTAGATTTTTCACCTGAACAAAAATCTCTTACTTTTAATATACAGTTTTTCTTTTTTTTTTAAAAGAAAAATTTTTTGAAAGATTGACTGATAACCAAAATATATATTAAAAATTTTGTATACAGTACAAAATATGCACATTCATGTAAATTCTTCATATAAGAGTTCCTGCTTGCTTATTATGAAAAAATGCACAAGTGAAAAATTCATCAAAAGAGCATAAAAACAGCATTGCTACTTTTTCATGCGAAATAGTAACCAGGACAGCAATTTTGTAACCATTTTGGAATAAAATTCATTCAAGCTTTCCCCGAAAAAGCTGAAAAATATTTCTCTTTTATTGATGATGGACTACAGATTTTCCTA
Organism: Acrocera orbiculus; assembly: GCA_947359355.1. Classification (NCBI taxonomy): domain Eukaryota; kingdom Metazoa; phylum Arthropoda; class Insecta; order Diptera; family Acroceridae; genus Acrocera; species Acrocera orbiculus. The sequence continues at coordinate 26,460,486 of OX375759.1, read as the reverse complement.
TAGGGTAAGTTTCTACACTCAAAACTGTTTTTAATTATATTTGATAACTAAATTTTTAATAATTTTCCTTTATATTAAATACAATCGAAATAGCTACAAAACTGAAAACCGTTAAATTAAGGGATCAAATTACACAATACGTTCAAGATCCTTGATAGTAACTTACTATATGTAATTCAAGGTCATAAGCCATTATTTAATAATAAAAGAATTTTTTGATTATCTTCTGAGACTCAATACCAAAGAGTTTCATCAATTTTATTTTTCATCAATAACATTGAATCCCTTAAGAATTTTATTTACGTTTTACCAAATGATCTTATAGAAATGTAATCGACTGTAGCAAAAACGAAAAATGAAATAAACAATAAAAAAAACAATAATAATATCAGTTACATTCAATATCAGTTTCAATAGATCCTTTTTAATTTTTTTGGTTTTTGTTAGCTAAAGGGAAAATAAAATTCATTGAATATAATTTTGCATACAATTTCAAATTTAAATTCAAATTTTTTAACTGCCAGAAAAAAAAGAAGCAATATGCATTGTTGTTGTTTTAATTGACAATTTTTCTTGGACACAAAAATGACAATAAATATGTAAAAGAATGATGTAGTGAGTAAAATCCATTCATAGTCTCTTTAGTCTATACTCCCTCTAGAAATTAAGGCTAAGTTTCAAGCTGTGTACGTTGTTATGAATTCAATCAGTTTTTCTTGCTTTCTTATTGTCTTTTTGGTTGTTTTTTTTTGTGTTTTGTATGAAAAGCGATTGTAGTCCTTTTTTTTGTAATTCAGTGAAGATATGAAAGAAATCTCATAAATTATATCCTTTAAATGACATGTGAAAAGCGATTTAAGGGTGATCCTGCTATTCCATTCAGTTTTAAATAATTCTGTTTTACTTTCAGGTGTGTTTCATTCATAAAATAAATAAGTAAAGAATTCTATATTTTTTATTACTTGTTTTTTTTTTGTTTTTTTGTTGTCTTAAGCATTGAAATAAACGAAATGTCTTAAAAAGATACATTAATGTTTTATGAATCAAAAGAAGAAAACAATAAACATTTATTCACCTGCAAGAATGATGTTAAACAAAAAGATTTTTTCAAAAAAAATATTTGAAATACTAATCCTACTTAATTTTTATATGAGGATATAAATTATAATAAATACATTTTTTTTCAGTAATAATAATAATTGTGATATGCTTTCGTAAGTTAAAAAATAAAATTCATTTTGATTACATTAGTCTTCAGGTTTTAAGTTCTTTATCTTAACTCTAAAACAAAACTGTTTTTAGACTAATTTTGGATATCTTAACATGTTGTCTCTGACATCAATGTGTTATATACATACATATGTGGCAGTAAAATTTATAAATAGGTCTCAAAACCCGTATTTGGGTGACGGTTAATTTAGTGCTTATGAGTTAAATTAGTATTTCGAATAATATTTCACAGAATATGAGACTATTGAACTGTTATAAAAAGCTTGTTGAAAAAGCTTAAATTGTTTTTAAAAAATTTATTTATAAAATAATTTACAATGAAAACCTTTGAAATAGCTGATTGATCAGAGCAAAATGTTATTGATTTTTCTATATTTAGTGGTATTATTGATCCGTTCCTCTTAAATCTTTTAATAATAACTATCCGTCAATCCTAATATCTTAGCAAATATTTCTGTAAATCTTCTTACATTTATGTCCTTTATTGTTGCATAGAATAAGAACTCATTTCTAAACGTAAGAATGTTTTACTACGATAATTATGTTCAGTATCAATGCTGATGTAATTGTATTGTTGTGCAGTATAACAGCGGGCTTGGATATGACAATAATTTTCTTATAAGCGTTGACACTCAACGTGTTAAACTTTTTTCTGATAAAAGAAATTTTTGGTCAAAAACTTTCTTTGGGAATTTAAGAAACTATTGAAAGGTTTATTTTGTGATTCAGATTAAGCAGAGACTAAAGTTTAATAAATAAGTGTGAATAAGTTTCTTAGCTAAAAACTTCACTTGGAAAATTAATCAAAATTTGAAAAAATTGCTGAAATTTTTAAAAAATTTTCGCGAAAAAAAATCTATATTTACCATCAAAATTATTTTGAATTTTTCAAATGAGTTTTAGGGTTTTAAAAAAAACTTCTTAATCGACTTTGAAGTTTGTTTTTTGCCCTCCTGAATTTCATAGCAAAATTATTTTCTGTATAATTTTCCTTTTGTTTTTGTTTTGAAGGATTTTGGTTTACTTATATTTAAAAATTTTAAAAACAGTTTTTTAATGAACATTAGATAATGAAATATTTTTTACAAATTCAATAAAAAACATCAATTTTTTTTTTGCATAAATAGTCCAAAGGTATATTAAACGTTAGTTGCAATGTCAAAGCCACAAATTCTTGTAATTTTTTCTTTTTAGGGTAGGTATTGTTAAAGTAATACAGAATCCAATTGAGAATCAAGTGATACTTGAGATCGAATTCAAGATTATTATCTCGGCCACAAAAGTACTGATGAAGGACAGTTCCAGATGGGATGAAATTATTGCTTCGATTTTTTTTATACCTTCTTTTCATGTTTTATTTTTTTTCTTTCTTATCATTTTTAACATCTTTATGCTTCAGTAGGTAGTGCCATTCCCAGACTTAGTATTGTCATAATCTAAAGGATTTGTGTAAGTTTTTCTTTCTTTCTACGCTTTTTGTTTCTTTTTGTTGTTAATACAAATCACATTCATACAAATCGATTTCTTTTAAAGAATAATCAAATGGAATATATTTAGCTAGAAAAAGTTCTCAGAAATTTGATTTTAGACGAAATTGACACGTAAAGATTTGCAAAACAAGAAATATATATTTTTATCTTTTGAGTTTGATTATTTTTGGTAGTTTTGTTTTCTTGGCAGAAAGTAACAACCAACAATTGTGTCAGTTATAAAGTCTCAATTAAAATTTTTTTTAAAATGTACAAAAATCGTAGAGGTAAATTTAATTGTCTTATAATTTAGATGTAATAAAGTATGAGCTTCTTTTAAAAAATATTTCAAAAAATTAAGGACAGTAAGACATATTCAGATTATATCTAATTGGTAGAAAATACGTATACATTTTATAAAAATAGAGAACAGAATGATCATCAGAGACAATTTTCTAAAATTTCATTTATTTTATGTCTACTTTCCAGAAAATCTTTGGACTTAAAATGGAGATTAAAGGAAAATATCTCATCCAGTTATAAAGGTAATAAAATTATATCGGCTGAGTAGATAGAATTTTTATGGAGTCAAATAGTCAAAATTATGTTTTAAAATAAATTAAAATTCATTAGAAATATACTGTCAAAATTTCAGGCTGAACTATAAAGTATTGACGGAGTAAGTTGGGTAGCGAAGAGCACTTTCAGGCTTAATATGAGCATATTGTGCAGTAATATATTGAATTTATAGACGTTTTAAATAAAATGGTGTGATAAATGCATATCACTCGATCAAAGAATAGAAATAGCTTTGCATATTGTGGTGCTGCCAGAATTTTGCTAAGGCCAAATTCAATTTAATTCGGATTTACAAAAGATATTTTCATAAATCTTTAGACAGAAAATTGAAAAAAGTGCGAACAAAATGGTTTTTAATAATGTGTTAATTTGCTCAGCTAAATATTAGACTTTAAAGCTTCTTTCTGATTTCCATGCTTACCAATAAATGATATGCAGAAGATATTTGCTACTTTTATTTTAAGAAGCGATAGAGTAGAGACAATTGAAACTTCCGATAGTTATTCTTGAAAATCGAGAAATCGCCAGCTAGCTACATCAGCTCTAACTAAGCAAATGCTCTTTGTTGTGTTACATTTTTTGTCGCTAATATCCAATAACTATTTATTTCAATGAATTTTTATGTGATTTAATTTGAAATGAATTTTGTGAAAAGACTTCTTTATTCTTTTGCTCCCATTACTACTGTCTAACAACTACTTTTCTCCCTTTATTTTAGTAATTATAAACTAAAGCTTTTTTATTAAAAGTTCTTTTTATGCGTTTTTTATGTTATTATTTTTGGTGATATATCAATTTTTACCTCCAATATTTATGCTATAACAAATTCTATACTAAAATCTTATCAAATTGGCTCACAAGACCTGAATAAAATCTTGCCTTAATCTGGGCTAATTTTTTTAGCCAAGTTTTTCCAAACCAGATTAAATAAGCAGCTCATAATAATGAAATTTGATGCGACTAACTAAATTGGTAGATGGGCATCAGTTTTTTGGTTTTTTTCATTACTACTAATTTTATTGTTTAAACGAAATTATCATGACCTGACAAGTTCTTCCTTTAAAAATTTAACAAATTTATTGACTGATTCTATAATAACAAAAAATTTAATCATAAATTATATATTCGATGGTGTGAAAACTATGTAACCAAAAAACAAATACAAAAATTTGAAACATTTTTGAATTGATAAAATTGATAAATGCCTGATGTTCTTTGGTTATTCTTGAATCCAAGGAAGATATATAAAAAATCATTTGCAAAATCAGGGCGGATCACTTAAATCGTTTTCCAATTCTTAAATTTTATTAATGAGACTATAAAAATTGGCAAATTGATGTTTCACTTTAGGATAAATGAATTGTAGCTACTTTTAAATGAATCCCTTTTATTATTTGTATGGGGTGCAAATAGGTAGCGAATGACTTTATTAACTTCAATTTTTTCTTGTTGTTAGGGGGAGAATATGCTATACTAAATTTCAATCTATTTTTTCTATTGAAACCCTTCATTGTCACAAAAAATATTTTAAATTTATGGTTTTAAAGCATGAAAGGGTTAAGTATTGAATTTGATTTAAATTTGAGTCATATTTTTGTATTGATAAGCCCAAAAGGGTAAAGTTTTCAACGGTTATTAATATCTTTTATATTTTTTAAAACTACAAAAACAAAAAAATTTGCAATAGATTTGTGTGAATTTTTTCAATTTCAGACAAAAAACTCATTTTCTGTTGCTGGCAATATTATAATTTCTTCGAATTTATGATTTATAAATACTTAATATGACGTGAACAAATCTAGTTCACGCTGACTACAGCATAGGTTTTTCTATTTCGCTTTCATCTGGCGGCAGTGAAAATCATACATTGCTTTATTTAGCGGCGCCTTGCACAAAATTATGTTTAGCTAAAAGTTTAAAGTTGATTTTAATAAAAAAAATTATTTTTAATTACATAAAGCTTTTTTCATCTATAAAAGTTAATATTTCAATGTTTGTATATTTCTGTATTCTGTTTGTAAGCTTCTGTTAAAAATAGGTAAATAGGGACTAGGTTATTGTTCCCTATTTAAAAAAACAACATTGTTTTATAAAAAATTTAAGTTTAAAAGAGTTCTTGAAATTTAAACTAAAAATAAGACTTAAAAGTTTTAAAATATAATTTAAATTTGAAAAATGACACATGAGATGATTAGATGAACTACGGACTACGGACTACGGGCTACGGTCTGTTTACCTTGATAGCACTTACGATCATTAGCTAAAGTAGAGTGAAAAAAAGAGTGACTATCTACATCAGAAGCGTAAATATAGCCTTTGGTTATGAGAGGGATATAATTTGGGGCTAGTTAGCTACCTTAGGGGTCCTAGGTTTATACTTTGATTACCACTGATACATAACTAGCAAAGGAAGGAAATTGACGTCTATCTGCAGCACTAGTCTTCATATTTCAAAACCAAATCTTTTTATTTCGATCAATTTTCAGTTGTTAAAATGTCCTGTGTAGAAACCAAAAAGTAAATCCCATTCAAAAATCTTAGACATCCTTAAAAACAATGTATGTAAGAGAATGTCTTTAAGAAATTTAGACTGAGTGGAATAATATAAAAAACCCACATATCAAAAGATTAATAGAAACAATCCAAAATACATAAGAAAAGTAAGAAAAAATAAGGCTCTCTAGAATAAATACTAAAAAGTGAATTAATGTAGTGTGCTGCAATTTATCATTTAATTTGCTTTTTTTGTTTCGCCTTTTATTTTAAAAAACTCAACATAGAATAAAAAATATTAGATTTTATCAAATATTAAGAGTTTTACAGACGTATAAATTTTTTCATGAATGAAATGGACTTCACACGGGCTAAAGGAGTGAGAAAAAAATCCGTGCATCCAAACTATTTTTAATAAATTATTCCACTTGTAATATAGTTCGAAAAATCAAATCATAGAAATGTTCTGATTTTGGCTGAATTTCGATATTCAGGACAGTCTGGATCTGAATACAAGAAGTTCACAGCGTATTGCTAGTCTCAAATCGTAACGTAGGTAGATCATAATATTTGCTAGGATCTAATTATATGTTTCGCAAGTTAATTTTTGCAATAGTAAAGTATTCTTTTCAAAGAAAAGAACATTTTCACCTTTTGACTTTAGCAGCTCTTAAAAGAAAAGGAGCTGAAGATTATTCGCAAGAGGCTGTTAACGATATAAGCCATTCAGTGATGAAAAAAGAGGGCTGATTATGCGAATCAATGCCACTTCTTGGCTAATAATTTTTTACTTATTAGTATCGCATAAAGCTATCTATGCCACTGATTGTACTTAAATAACAACTACCAGCAATTACACTATAATAATTTATATCCTATATAAATTTGCTTTTCTATCAAAATATAAAACACTAAAATAAATAAATAAAATTATTGTGAAAAAATCAACAATTCTCTAGAATCAATTTCATAAAATTAGTATCATAATTGTATGGACACTGTGTGAATTTATTTATTTTTTCACTTTATTATTTTATTATTAAATACTAAGTTAGACTATTTGTGTTATTTCATTTTTAAAACACATTTATATATCATGTAAATATATATATATATATCTGATTTTCCCACCGCAACAATGAACGCATGGCTCTTGCAGCAATACACAAAATGAACGCTTATGATACACTGTCGGAAGTTACTTTTTATCCATTTTGTAGCTATTTCCTTTTATCCAATTAGAATTCCACTGTGTGACAAACACCTTGTCTTCTAGTATTATAATCATATAGTAATATAGTTATGTATACTGTCTATATATATATATATATATATATAACAAAGTTAAACGCATGCTCATACAAAACACATCATTATATTTTCAACCCCTATATTTGTGGGTGGTTTAAGGGATACTTTAATATTACCCCTTAAAATACAATTTGATGACTGTTTAGATTTGTTGATTTTTTTTTGTTTTCTCTTTTCTTAAATATTTTTATCTCATTTTTCTTATTAGACTTTTCATATAACTTTAGTATATTCATTTATATCTATACTAAAAAATATTTTGGGATACGCCCACAACAATTGATTTCAATATAATCCACCTGCTGGACAAAAAATTCTGTATAACCGCCTTAACTTGAGGATGGAATCTTTGTAAAATTTTATGGGGAAAACCAGTTTTAAGTATAACACTGGGTATTGTCTACTTTTGATGCATTTTTCTTATAAAACAAGCTGAAACAACAACAATACATATATGAGATTCATTCCTCTTTTTAAATGGGATTTATTAAGTAAGGCCAACGCTACCCAACTAACAGGTTGGAGAAAACACCTTTAGAGCGAAATACTAACAACAACAACAATTATATTAATATCTATATATATATATATATATATATATATATATATATATATATAAAATAAATAAATAAAGATAAAGTATAAATAATGCTAGTGCATAATATCCAATCGAATTCTACAGCCAATCAGATACAGTGGAATGATATAATTTAAGTTTGTATTTGTGTGCGCGATACTGACTTTTGATTAATGAAACTATATTTTGTTTTTTTTTATTTATTGTCAATACAAGACAAGAACAACAACACAAAGTTGAATAGAAGAAAAACACATTTTTTCCTATTAGTAATTGTTTATTTTATTATGTATGTTTATTTTTGTGTTGTTTTTCTTTTTTTGTAGTACATATTCATATCTATACATGGGTATATATATATATATATTTAACTTTTTTTTCTGTCTTTTGCTTTGACTGCAAGTGAAGTTAATGGGTATAACGAGAAGATAGAACCTGCCAGCTATGGCAAGCATGGAGCACTTTAGTGAGTCAGTCTTATTGGAAGTGAGCACAAAACGTGTGTAATGAAAATTTATTAATAATTATAAAAAAAATAATGTTTGTTTATTTCTTTTATTCTTCCTAAATAAAATAATATTGAAAGTTTGGTGTTTTTAGTGTATTTTTATATAAAAACCATAAAAATAAAATTTATAACTATCATAATAATGTAATAATATTAAAAATTTAAATATTATCAAAATTTTAAGTCGACTTAATGTGTTTTACAATATATGAATCAATAGTTCTAATAAATATTTTTCTGTTTTTATTTATTTATTTAAATCGTTTGTGTACATTCGTGTAAGGCTTTCGCTTTAAATTGAAAATAATAATAATTGCAATAAAGTGCATTTGTATTGTGCTCTGTATACATGCTATGTATACATATATATATATATATATACATATATATAATATATATTTAAGCATATATATGTTATATATATTTGAAAGTATGAATGTATAATGGGAAAATTTTAAATATTTTTTCATAAAAAAACAAATGATCAAAAATGAAAATGTCAGTTAGATTGCAATTTTTTTCTAGCCAAGGTGTGTACATTTTATTAGAATTAAGTATTTAAATAAAAAGAGATTCTTTTGGAAAATGATAATTGACTTTTATAAGAAATAAAAAGTAGCCCACAAAAGAAAAGAATACAAAACAAGTTTAATTTAAAAAAAAAATAAAATAAATTCTGAGTGTATTTAATTAAGAGAAGAAAAACAAATTTTTTGAAAACATTTTACTAGTGAAAAATATGAATGATGTAAGCGCTTTAAAATTTTGGTATGTCATTCATTTCAATTATAAAATTTTTAATTATATAAGAAATATAACATTTTTTTTAAAAACTATTTAGTAAAGCGTTTTCTGCTGATATTTTAAAAGTCTTCTTACTAATTTTAATGCAATTTGTTAAAGCATAGGAAAATTTTGATATCTTGGAATATATTTTGTTTTAAACTATATGGACCTAAAATTTTATCATTTCACCAAATGAAAATTTCTTTGTTTTGTGTAAAATTACTTTAGAAATATTAATGAAATTTATTCGACATTAAATATGATATGACCCTAGATTGAAGTTCGACATTTAATCAGGTATGACCTTAGTTTGTGTTTCGTCCTTTTTTCTTTAAATTACTTTTTTTGAAAATACTTTAAGCTTAAGCAGACACAAAAAAAAGGTATCAATCTTGCCATTGTTAATATAGTTAGCAAACAAAATCTTTTTATTTTACTAATTTAACCTAAGCCTCTAACAATAGATTCCCATTTATACTTTTATCTACTAAAATTTTATCGGTTTTGCTACTTTACCTAATATTGGTGGTAAAATGTTACAAGTTGTCAAAAGTTAAGCAATATTTAATGAAACACTAGATAGATGTATTCTTGATAAAGCTTAAATATTGCACAAATTTTACATCATTTTATCTGGACCTTAGTCCTTAGACACTATCCGGATAAATTTAATAGGATAAAAGTTTTAGTAAAATCCTACCGTATTTTTTTGATGAAATTTAAACAAAAAAAAATAGTTTATATGTCTATTAATAACAATAAGGGAATAGAAATTTTCTTAAGGGCCAAATTTTTAAGCTTTGACTCTAACAAGAACTCTCTTGTTATAGCGATTATTTTTGTCAGGAAAATTGGTAACGAAATTAAAAGTAATTTCTTTGTGTTTAAAAAAATAACATAAATATTATTTTAAAAAAATGTATGATCGTTTCATAAACCGAATAAATTAACCAAAATAAAATATTTTGTTTTGTATAATATTGAATGGAAACAGAAGATTATAATTCTTTTTACATGATATTATTTAAATATATTTAAAAATATTTAAATAAGTGAAAAATAAAAGTATAAAGAGGCCAAGAGATAATATCACCTAAATTGGTAGCTATTGAATTTAGTAAAATTTATTAATTTATGTCACTCAATGTTTCGAGGAATATTAAATACATAAATTGGTAATTATTATGAATTATGCTTCACATTTTTATTTTTTGTGCTGTAAATTGTAAATGAATTTTGAATAAAAAAGTTATATATCCTTCTATTATATTATTGTACGAGTATATTGCATAAAATCTTGCTTTTCGCGTTTTAGCTTACGAAATTTATAAAATAAGGAGTTTCTTTAAATGTTATTTACATTTTATTTGTTCTAGCCATATTTTTTCTTGACTTTAAACCTAAATTTGAAAATTTGTTCTTAAGACAGTCTACGTAGTCTTTAGACTTGTAATAAGGAAAATATACTGCTCCATGTAGTAACTAAGCGCAATTTCACTAAAATAGAGTGGTTAAGAAACAATAAAGGAAAAATTACAAATTTCAGTTTTAAATGATTCTTAAATAATACTTTAAGTATATTGAATAGGAGTAGAGGACATTTAAAACAAATATTGAAATTTAAGTACCCAAGGACGTAAGAGTATTGAAGAAAAACAACTTCCTGTTTGTCCCCTAAGATATTATAGTTTAATATGAAAGTGTCGAAAAAAACAATTTAATGTAAATAAAATGAAATACCAAAATACTATTTCTACTAAGCTTTTAGAGCCTAGATTAAGTAGTCCTTAGAAGTTTTGAAAACACTAAAGGTAAAAAAGTGAATTGGACCAAAATTTTCTGGATGAGATTCTTAAAGACAAAATCATTTAAAATAGCTTCAAATCGAAGAAATGGAACACTGATCATGGCATCCACCAAGTTTAAATAAACTTTAGTTGACGCAATTATATGAACTATGACTTACTTAAAAGAAACATATAATGATCTATTATTATTAATCCTAGTTTCTATGGCATGAGCTAGGATTATTTATTTCATACAATAATAACTTATTTTTTTCAAAAATTCAAAGAAAACACTAAATTTTTAAATTTTTTTTTGTGTGTCTACAATTTTATTATTTGAAATAAAAATATTTTATCCTTGTTATTGCCAAAATGACAAGTCTCTACATCAATTATCTATTTGGTTATTTTGTTTCAGATATCCTTACATGAGCTTAATATGTCCGACTAGCACCCTACCTTCTTTTCAAGGCGAACACTTTGCCCACAAAAAACACATTGTAATTAATTCTGATTCTACTTATCAGAAAGCAATTAATCTTACAAAGGCAATAAGTGAATTTTGTGAAATAAATAAAAAAAAAATATATATTTCTCCAAGAAGAAAAACCTCATTTGAAAATTTTGTATGTGTTCAAGCACGGTACAACTTTTGCCGAATGTAACAACACAAATTTACTTTATTTTATCCTCTCATAGAGATGACTACAACAACAACATTATTATCCCTCATTAAGGGAATCTAAGATTTAAGCACTATAATTTGGCATTTGGCATTTGTGTTGCTTTGTTATCAACATCCTTTTACATTGTTATTAATAAGATAATGAAAACTACCACAGATAATGAAGGATATCACAGTATAAATATGCTATTTTAAATTTTTTTTAAATATAGGCAAAATTTAAATTTTTTGTAAAAATTTTAAACAATTTCCTTTAAGAAATGGCAAACACACCTTTATGTTCTTTTTAAGCCATTGCATAACTTTGGGGGTTTAAGGAATTTATTGTTGAAGTTTGCCGCCATATCAATAAATTTTTAAGAATGTTATTGTCTTAATGTAAGTGTTCTTTCCAGTTAGATATTACAGTATTAATGAAAATTACTAAACACCTCATATACTTTAGGGATTTTGAAATGTCGGCATATCTACCTGTTTCAGCAGTAGTCAAGATTCTAAAAATGTGTCAAAATTTCAATTAAATCGAGACAAAGCTAGTATAGTTATTTATCCTCAAGTCTCTTTACTTCTTGCATGTTTTGGAAAGTTCAAAACTTTAAACCCACTTTTCTCTAAACATTTTTCACCTGTCGTGGGTAAACTATTAATTTTTTTTTTGATTTCAGGACCCTTTCTATAATTAACCTATCATTATTCAATAACTTTTATGAATATTTTAAAATAATTTCTTATTTTTTTGAAGTTTAGACTTTCTTCTAGGTAGTTCTAGAGATCAACATGAATTTAGGTTTTGTTTCCTATATGAAATCTATTTCAAGGTAACAGATCAATTTGTGGAGCCCAATCTATCATTGCCTCTGAATTTTATATCTGTTTCCATAGTTGAAAAAATACCTTGTTGAAAAAAATTTTAGCTGAAATAATGATGTGAAAACAACTGTAAATAGACAACAAATAATGTTATGATTTCTAAATAAACATTTTTCAACAAGCATTAAAATATTTATAAAAAACATTGATGTTAATTGAACTCTTCCTTGCGAACCTGTGTTAGTTTTTAATTTTTTAAGTATTCTACAAAAATTGTTTGAAAAATGACATCTATTTAGTTAAGTAAAAAAGACAAAAAAAAGAAAGAGAAATAAATGAAATGATAATTTATAACATAATTAATTTAGTACCATAACCTTTATGCAAATATGTTTCAATAATCTTATTAATTTATTATTAACGCAGTTTGAATATGAATTTGGGTTTTCAAAGAACAATAAACAGAAGAAAAGAAAAATATCACAAATTATTGAAATATTTTCTTTTGATAGCAAAAAACAAAGTTATTATTTTGATTCAAAATTTTAAAAATACTTTTAAGTATTTTTTTGAAAGAATATTTTATAAGTAATTTGAGCCTTGCTTTAATGGTGTACTCTATTAAACACGATTCTCATATGATTTAACATCTTTCTCCTTTTAAGAATTGTGACGATACGGAGGACACCTAAATTAATCTTCTGATATAAAAAAGGAATTGTTTTGAAATACGATAATTTTTTAAATATTTGGTTTACCAAAAATTTGAATCTGAAGCTTAAAACCTTAATTCGGTTGGCTTGTTCAAATAATCTGGGGAAAATTAAAAAACTGATAAAGTCAAAGATCAGCCTAAAAAATGATATGTCTTGAATGATTTCATCAAAATTTGTAAGTTTGACTCTAAACTCTGGAGAGATCACCGTCAACTGATTTAGAGGAATCAGAAAATAAAAAAAGCAAACAAAAGGCTTTCAGATAAGTTATTCCTTAATTCGTAAGCTCTAGTCAATAGATTTAATAAAATACTATTAGAATTGCGGATAAATTATAGAGTATAGTTCTCGAAAATGTGCAACAGACGAGCTTTATGCGATGGGGGGTTTAACTTGTGGACACTCAATTTTCTTGGACATCTTAATTTCTCTTTGTTAATTGAAAAATTACTAGCCAAAGAAGGGGATTGATCTCCCTGATTCCACCCCTATCAACTATACTGATCCACTTAATAATCAATTGCAATACTTTACTTATATACACATAGTTAGAAACTATGCAATGACCGAAATTTCGATCATTATTCAATGTTACACAAGAAGAAGTCTACATAGACTTACATAATAACCGCTCGGTTGACTGATTACTAATGTTGTTCCATTTTTTAACATTTTAAGAAATTGTTTTTGTACTTGTTTGATAAATGACTTTAATTGTATAAAAGATCTAAAAAAAAATTTGCTCGAAAAAGAATAGAAATCATTTACTATAAAGAAGAAAATTAGTATTTTGTGATTTGTGTTTTGCCTATTAAGTCATAATCAAATATTTTGACAGAATAATAACAAAAGTAAAAATAGAAAATTTATTGAAATAACACGATATTCGAAAGAAATTAAACAAAAAAATTTGCGTAGTATAAAATTAATAATTTCCTTAACCTTAAGCTTATTGAAGTTCAAGTTAAGATCTAATCAACTTGTATCAACTTGATCCTGTTGAAATTTAGTATATATGGATCAAATCTCATATTACCCTGATTTAGTAAAACTTGTGTATTATATTTTATTTCCTTTTTCACGCCTAGCCTATAAAGCAGAGAAATTTCTGTTAGGTTTTCGATGAGGCCTTCTTTAACTAATTTTATGAAGAATTCTGGCTGTATAAAAACCACATTTTTTTTTAATTTTTGTTAAACTCCTAGTCCATGTACTCATAAGAGCCATATACCAAACGTGACGTCATTATTAAATCTATTTGGCTATATTTGTTACATTCAATTGGCACCGTAAGAAAATATTGATGGCACATTGTTAGACACAAGTGTGGAAAATCTAGCGTGTGCTAAAACCCCTGCTGATCAAGGCAAATTTAAACACTAAAATTCTTCATAGTGTATCTGTTTATTTTTTCTTTATGTCTGAAAAATTAGCTATAGAACTAGAATGTCCAGAATTAGGTTTTGTTAATAGCATTTAAATTTTTTTATTTAATAATTTTATGTGAAATGTAATAAAATTATATGAAATTACTTTTTTTTTTAAAAAAAAGAAGTTTTATTTTTCGTGGATTTTATTGCAGATTTTTGTTTCATATTTTAACAATAATTCAAATATATACATAAAATAATTATATAATTTATTTAACTAAAAGGAACAAACAAAAATATTTTATTTTATCTATGAAGCTTTTGTTGTCTATCCCTTAAATAAATAATTAATTAATAGACATCGATTTAATCATTAAAAAAAAACAAATATACTTAATCACCGTAGATTATATGACATACATATGTCCAAAAATTAATGTCAATTAAAATAATTATAAAAACATTTGCGTATATGGTTCCAAAAAAAGAAAAAAATAGTATTCTAACTCAAAAACTAAGAAAATATTTTTGATTAGAAGTTAAACAATTCAATTTGACTGAAACAAATTTTAATATAATTAGAAACACAAAACAACAACTAATTACTCAATTGATATTATTCAAAGCTAAAAATTACTTTAATGCATAAAATGAATATATTATGGTTAGATGTCGATGTACTTAAATACCCATAACCTTTTAAGCAACAAATAAATTTTAATTAATTCTTAAACTTTGATATTATTTCAACCTTGAATAAATCGAGTAAATTAAAAACAAGCAGCATTTAACGCTTTCTAAATTTAATAATTAATTAAATTGTTTTTTAAGCTTGTTTGAAGGATATTATGTCCTTATAGATGTTTAAGAAATCTTACTATCAAATTAAGAGAAAATAATTTAAAAACACCAATGTCACTGGGGGGACAATGAATTAATTGCTTTTCCATTGTTTGTTTGATAAATAATTTTCCTATTAGTATCACGAAACGATATGAGTTCCCTCACAATCAGTAAAGAGAAAAAATAAACTTTAATATTCGTAATATAAATTGACATATTAGTAGAGTATTATTTTTAAAATTAATAACAATTTGATTATTCTATTTAACTTACTTTGTTTGTTTGATATGAATTTTTGCAAGGATATTTGACATTTTTACACATTTCAATAAAAATATTATTTTATTTTGTTGAAATATTCAATGAAAATGTTATAGTTTGGTCCATGAAATATTCAAATTAAAACTCTATTTTGAGAGCATTTAATAAATTTCTATAACTTTGAAATTTGCCTAAACATTTTATAAAAATATTAAATTCTTGTTGTTTCTGTTTTTGCCAAAGTCATTCGGACAAGAGATGTTAAGACCAGCTTTAAATAGATCCGTCTTAATAAATATTTTAACCAAATATTCCTATAGGAAACCCATTATAGATCTATAATCACAAAATCAAGTTTTATTAAAAAACAGATACAGATAGAAATATATCTTTGATTTTAAACTATAAGAAAAATATCTCTAGTTCTAAAATCCAAATGGTAGTAAAATGTTAATTACTCTTAAAGTATAGAAATATTCCAAGGATAATTATTGTTAATTGTGATTATAAAAACCAGAATAAATAAGGAAAAAAATTTACTTAATAGATTCTCTATTTTGCTATTTACATCTTGCTTTTACTTATTTAAATTGTGTAAGACAGGTGCCACCTTTTCCATTACAAAAAACCACAAAAGATTCGATCTAATTATATGACCTCCCCCTAAAATATATATATATTTATATATATATATATTCCTTTATACACATGTATATCCCATCGAAGTATGCATAAATAAAATTTACTTCCATGTTTTTTGTTTTATTTTGTTCTCTATTCGTTGATATTTCTTTCATTATATTGTTTCATTAGAAGGATAACAATTCAAGCATCGAAATAAGGGCATGTCGTTGGTGATACCGTGTCACGATCAATGGTACTAAAATAAAAATGTAAAAAAAAAACAAAAACAAAATAAAACTACAAAGGGGAAACAATAACAATAACAAATGAACAAATGAAAGAAATTCTTAGTCTTGCATTAGAATTAATGGTTTCATAATTTTTGACCGCACACCCCAAAGGACTTTAAAGTGTACTCTAATGGTATTAATCCCCAGTCTTTTTTTCCTTTAGTAATATACACGTGTTAAATCCTCGACATCAATTTTAAGTATAATTAATAAAAATATTATGTATAGGGATTCTAGTGGGTGGTGACTAATTTGCAAAGTGAAATTTTTAGAAATTATTAAGTTGCTCCTTTTGATTTTGTCAAAAAAAAGAATTTCTTTTGTTACACGATATTGTTGATGTAAATTCATTAATTAAAATATCTGATACACATTAGACGTAGATATTTTTTGTTGTCTATTAATTGGTCCCTATTACTGCTTGATGAACAGTTGCAAAAATTTACGTCAACTTAGCGTCCAACATTATGCAAGCAATTGCTCTAATGGCCCCAAAAAGGGAAAATAGTTACAGCTTATTACTATTACAAATATTTGGGGGTAAGGACAAAAATTTTTATGAAAAATTTTTATCAACAAATCATTTTTTCGTAGAAAATTATGTTTATAATCTTGATTTTGTTTCTTTTTGTTATACATCCTTAATAGGATATATCTGGTACAGTCTCTCAACTCCCAATTTATTATTGGGGATATCGAAAATATTTTTTTAAATGTCATAAGACTGAAAGTTTGTAGTGCAAGGATTTATAAAAATACACCTTTATTTAATAAATCGAAAATTCCAAACTAAGATATTTAGTAAAAAATATAACAAAAGATAAGAAGAAATTTAAAAGGAATAACTTTTTAGAAAGAAATTAAAAATGTATGAGATCAGTAAATTGACGGGAAAACAAAACTAATTAGGATTAGATTTTTCAAGCTAATATTTTCCAATTCTTATGCTCACCGATAGAAATACCTTCTCAAATATACATACATATTATATACATATATACATATACATATATTAAAATTTATAACTGATTCAGTTTTATTGATACTTTCATATCAATGTGTTATTGTTTTAATGGAAAGTTAGTAATTTTATTAGGGGCCATCTGCTGGGAGTACCTTTTTCTATTTGTTAAAAATATAATGTTTTTAAATTATTCTTTTTTGAAAAATTTTCTACACAAATAAAAAGTGTAGCCCCTGTGGTGATAATCTTTTTTGAATTGATTATCTTTTATTTAATAGAAAAATTTAAGAAGAAAAAATAACAACTTTAAAGTTATTTTAAATTACACTTTATTTGTTTGAAATGATTGAATTAACTAATTTCATTTTATTGGTATAATTAAAAAGAAAAATAGTAATAAAATAAAAAACGAACAAACAAAGCAAAAAGAACTACCTAAACAATTAAATATTTCCTAAGTATTTATAACGATTCAATGAAACAATTCTCATGCAAGCACTTAACTTTTATTGTATACTAAGAAAAGTTTTAGTTTAACATTTCTCAGCCAATTACAATTGGCTGTCAGACAATTTCTTTATAATGTATTTTTTATTTCTAATTATTTTATTCTTTTATCAAGTAAATTAAATTTACTTAAATTGTTTTTTTGTAAACTTGATAAGGATTTAAGTTTTTAAAACAAAGCTAAAAGACCTTAAATGAAATCAAAATAATTAAAATGTGAAAGAACCCTTTTAGAATTATACGTAAACAAAAATCACACTCTAGGAAAATAATTTATATCGTACAAGTGAAAGAGTAAACGGTCAGGAAATGTGCAGTATTTATTCTGTAATTTACCTTTGATGAAAACGTGAATAAGTGACTTAAGCAAGGTTTTGTATTCTATAAACGATATGAAGTGACTGTCTCTGGATTTCCTATATTTTAATGGTTATCCGTGCATGATACATATAAATTTCAATTGATCGTTAATAGCTTAGTTTCGGTATGCCACGAATAAAGCGTATTCTAACTATTGGATAATTGTTTTAAAGGCTGCATTATTGGATTGAAAATGTCAAATTTGCGACTAGCTTCATATCTATCACATGCATCATTTTTTTGACAATGGCAGCTATTGTAAAGAGTGTCAAAAAATCTATCATAGTGAAATTAGGTAAACGCATAAATTTTTTACACTAAATGTTGAATTTTGTGCGAACAAAAAAGCATTTGCGGGAAGTGTCAATTTGCTTCTTCCATCTAAAGAAAAACACACTCGAAGCATATCTGTTACTCACTGAGGCCTATTCTGATTACTGGTAAGCGTTGGTTTGCACAATTTAAAGACGATGATTTTAATATGAAGATAAAGAGCATCCAGGCCTAGCGAAGCGGTTTGAACATAAAAAATTGGAGATATTATTAATTGAAGATTCATGTTAATTGCAAGACGAGCTTGGAGAATCTTTGAATCAATTAAAAATTTGCAAGCTCATAGAGGTATTAAGATTCATCATAAAGTAAGTAAATGTGGTGCCACATGAATTGAAACATAGAGATATTAAAAGACGATCTTGCATGTTAAAAATACTGTTTCCATGATGCGAAAAGAAATCATGTCTGCATTTTGTTGTCACGGGAGATAAAAAATGGATCTATTACAACAATCCTAAGCGAAAACTGTTGTATGTAAAGCCTGGTAAATCAGCAAAATTAACGCCAAAATTTGATATTCATTTTTCGAAGATAATGCTCTGTATTTAGCTGTTAAAACAAGGTAAGACCATTAATAAAGAGGATTACTGACAACAAACTGATCAAATTGAGTGTAGTAATTAAAAAAAAACGACCTGAATGGATGAAAAGGATGAAATGACATTGATTTTCTAACATGATAATGCTCGGCTACATGCGCCAGCTACAAGCTACTTGGAAAATATCGGATGGGAAATTCTGCTACACCCGCCTTATAGTCTAGACCAGGCCGACGTTGTTAGTGAACACATCCAATACATGTGGCATCATCTTCAGTTTCCATCCACATTAATATCATTCAATTAAGACAGAAAGAGCTATGGTATTATGTAATGATATAGAGCATCAGCTTCATTCACTGTCTCCACACCCCACGTTGAGGATACATTATTTTATTGACAATCACATATGGGTTTTCTGAACTCCAAATGCGAGACTTTTAATGATTAACAAATTCTTCAAGGTGAAAATGGAAATTTATTTTGATGACATTTTCTAAACTAGAACCATGTCCTGTGGGAAATGAAACTGGGATCCCCAGACTTTCTTTATTCTTTAAATATTTCTTAAAAAGCAGACCAACTATCAGCTATTAAACAGTTTTTTCGTAATAGCGATAACAGCACCTTGCTTAACCGAAAATTCAAATCTATCAAAAACCAAGAGTTGTATTACAATCTATAGATAAGTTAAAGGATATTTCGTAAAATAAATAAAAAAAACCCAGCGAATAAATGAGTTTAAATCTAATTAAAGACAAAAAAATAATAAAAAATTATTTTCTTCAGACTGTTGAATATTAAAAGCAATTATAAAATTAAGATACAATTAATTTCTATATTTTTATGCTATATATAACATAATGTAATTCCATATAGAATGCTTAACCACATCTAGTTTAACTAACATAATAAATTCTTTGACATATTCTATCCCCAAAGGTTGCAAGATCACTTTCTTTGGTATCTTAACTTCAAAAGAACTTCTTACAAAAGTAAGAGCCTGTAATATATAAATATGTGTAATTTAAATAGTACTTGTATAACGAGCCAATGTAGTACGGTCTAACACCAACCTATTTATGATATAAGTTATGCAGGCGACACTAAATGTATTATAAAAAGGTGTTTTACCATAATTAAGGGACTTTTCATTAAATCTATTAAAAAAATGCAGCCCTAAAGGGTACTTTATCGTATTATACGCTAGCTGACATCAGGAGATTTTATGTAGCTCCATTTTAACAGTTTTAAAAAAAAATTATATATATTACAAAAAAATCTATAAAGGAATCTAAAAATATACTAGGAAAAAGAGATATTTTAAAAAATCATACGATCGTAAGACATTTATTAAAAAACTTCATATAGTATTTAAATATGATCGGCTAATTAATTAATTGAATTAATTGAATTTTTTTAAAATATTGTTGCAATTTTGCAATGAACTTCATATTTGTTAAATAAAAGTGCAAAAGTCCTTCAAGTAAAAATTATTGAGGTTAAAAATTGGCTTTAATCAACTCGCTGGATATAATATTTTTATCAGTCATCGTCCACTACGCGTTTAAGCATAATTTTCTAGGATTGAACTTTTTAACACTACCTCCGTCACTCTGAAGATTGATATTCTGATCAACTATGACTTTACTTAAAGTTTTCTCCTTAATATTTCGTTAGGTGATCAATATGATCCTACCACACTTATCAGAATTCATTTGAATCGAAAACCTACGTCATATATTTGAAACTATCTTTTTAAATGGCTATAGATCTCACACATTTTCAGTACAAATTGTCTGAAACTAGGAAAATCTATCCCAATTTTAATCCATAATGTTTTCGCAGAGTTTAAACTCTATTTAAATTCGATTCATCCCTTTTGTGCTATATCCATTATGCATATTATTCATAAAATGTAATATTTAAAATAACTTAAACTAAGAGGCTCCCTTTTTTTTAAAAAAAAAACTGCTAAAATGCTATAAAGCCTTTCGTATAGTATATAAAAAATAGTCAAACAGACAAAGAACCTAGTATTTTGAATCTAGGTAGGAAACATGATAGATAAAGCTTGTCTATGTGTTAGTGTAAAAATATATGATTGTGTGACTGATTTTTAAATGCCACTGAAAAGCTACTCTTAAAAATTTATTCAAAGTAAATATATTCTTAAAATTGATGCACACAGTTTTGAAATGATAATTCCTCCTTCAGTGAGTTTTAAAGCTATTGAAATAAAACAAATTGAAATTTTTTGACATAATTTAATTAAATTATTATAATAATAATAACCTAAACAATTGAAAATCCAAACTTGTCAAAAACAAGAAATGTCAAAGGTTTAAATATTTTTCATTATCATTTTCTTGTGCTCGTAGAAACTGTTCCTTATTTTTATTATCTTTCTCTCAATTTAAGAGTATTTAATCAATGATACGTTTTTTAGAATCAGTAGTTAATCCCTCTTAAGCACGTGTGTATTGCAAAGATTTTTTCACAAACATTGTCTAAAGTAGTTATTTTATTACATAAATAACTTTTTTTACTTTATTTACACTTTAAGAAAAAAGTAATTAAAACAAAGTCAAATATCATATTATATGCCTTCAAATGTCAGAAAACTTATAGTTCAGTTCTTCCGTGTAAAAGTTTTTTTTTCTTATTCATATAAGAAAAAAGCTGATCAAATAAAAATTATTTTTTCAATTCGTTCAAGTCTTTGTAAATGAAAACAAAGTGAAAACAATAAATACAGATGTGATTGTAGCTATTCGAGTATTCAACAAGATTATAATATAAATATAATCGAATGGAGTTGATGGAATTTTGGATATTAATCAGCCATTAAAATAAATTCTTTCAATAACTTAAATAAGATGAATATTATAATTTAAAATTTCACTTGTTTTATTTTTAGTTTTATTATACTTATACTTTTTTATGCAATCCCATCTAATTAATTTTTGCACATATATATACAATGGTTAACCTGAGAATAAATTACATTCCAACCAGTTTTAAAACAGTGCAAATAATCATGGTAAAGAAACTGGACAAGCCTATAGAAAAAGAAACATCTTACAGACCAATCTCACTGTTGCCAACAATTTCAAAACTGTTTGAGAAACTACTAATCAAAAAGCTCGAACCATTAGTGGATATATCAGATTTTCAGTTTGGATTTCTAAATAGTCATTCTGCAATTGATCAAGTGCACCGTGTTACAAAAACTATCGAAAAAGCATTTGAAGAAAAAAAATTCTGCTCAGCTGTGTTCTTAGATGTATCACAGGCATTCGACAAGGTATGGCGTAAAGGACTCATTTTTAAGATGAGTAAGGTTCTACCCCAAAATTATTGCCAACTATTAGAATCATACCTATGTGATCGCAAATTCAGGGTTATAAATGGAAAAACTTTTTCGGAGTGTTACGGAAAAAAGGCAGGAGTTCCACATGGTAGTGTGTTAGGCCCATTCCTTTATTTACTCTATACTGCAGACATATCTACTGAAGTAGATACGTTTATCGGAACTTTTGCTGATGATACTGTCATTATGTCAACAGACGAAAATCAAACCAAAGCGATTAAAAAATTACAACTGGCAGTAGACAACGTTAGCAAATGGACAAAGAACTGGAAGATTAAACTTAAACATCATAAGAACATAAATCTCCAGATGTATCTCAATGGTGCCCAAATACCACAGGCAGAATCTGTGATGTATCTTGGGCTTCACTTAGATTCAAGATTGAACTGGAAGCATCATGTAAGACAAAAAATAATACATATAAACTCAAACAGCGCAAAATTTACTGATTAATAGGACATCATTCCCAACTTAACTTTTACAGTAAAAGACTGATTTATATAGTAGTCATCAAACCGATTGGATGAATGGAATCCAGTTATTGGGATGCACAATCAGACAAATCATTTAATCCAACGATTCCAAAACATATTTTTGCGTATGATAACTAATGCTTACAGATATGTGAGCAATCATGAAATCCACAAGGATTTAAACATAAAATTGGTCAACCAAGTGGAACTTGGAGTTTTCTTAGCTCAAAAATTTATTTGGAAAATTCATTATAATTTGCCATTTAGCCTTGTTTTTTTTCGCGAAAAATTTTTAAAAATTCAGTTTCTAATAAAATTTATGCCAGTGATTCTATGGATATTTAGAAGCATAATTTGAATTTTTTGTTCTCGCTTTTTATCGACGCAAGGCAACTCAAAAAAAAAATGAAGCCTAACTACTTCTCAGAGATTTTTCCAATTTTTGTTTAATTGTTTAGTTGAAATTTTGTGTTTTAAAAGTACTCATTATCCAAATTTCTTATAAAGCCTTCTGAAATCATTAGAAATCCTCACATTATACATTTAAATTTTTGCTAAAAATTCTTGAAAAAAAAAATCGAATATAGCCATCAAAAGTGTTTTAATTCCTCAAATATAAGGATACTCATGCAATCCATTCCATTCCAATATGGACCTATGGAATCCAACTTTGGGGGTGTAGTCGGAAGTTGAACCGAGCAATAATCCAAAGAAGCCAGAACAAATTCTTACGCCTTATCACCAATGCGTATAGATGTGTGACTAACGAGAAACTTCATACAGATCTGAATATTCAACTGGTCGAGCAAGTAATATACGAATATGCTAACAAGCATGAGAAAAGACTGCTCTACCACTCAAACATGGAGGCCATACTATTGATGGATACCACCGTTAAAATTAGGTGACTACAGCGAGTCAAGCCACACGAATTAACATATGGGGACTGACCAATGGATCAATAGCCCAGATACCGACAGTAGCACAAGTTTCATAATTTAGCATAAGTCAACACTACTAATAAATTAATTATAATTAAGATCAATCAATCAATCAATCACTTTTATTAGAGACTTCTATGTACAAAGTATTTTCAAAATTTAGATGACTTAATATCTAAAATTTAACCCAAGTACTAATATGGCCCGATTTGGTGTATAAGCCTATTCAGGTGAAACTAAAACTGTTCTCGCCTGATGAGAGGCTACTTAGTGTTAATATGACAGTATATGTAGACAGTTTGCTCCCGACTGTCCAGAAATTTGAAAGATGTGCCATGTCTGCTAGAATGTTAAATGTATAAAAATGTATGAAGCTATATTTACATTAGTCTTATCATTACATTTCTAGTTTCTTTTTTTTTTCCTTTTTTTTTCTTTTCTTTTCTAATTCTTATCTAATTTTTTCCAATTATAGTTTATTTACATTAAAAACAATTTTACAGAAATACTGACTTGCAATTAGTCTACTAAGACCAAGTTTAGAAAAAGGATTTAATTTGTATATAAATTTATTTATTCATTTATTCATTTTTTTCCTTTTTTCAATTTTTTTTTTGTTAGTTGTTTACAGTACTAGAGTAAGCCTGTACATAATTGAATATAGGAACCATGTGTCTACAAAGTAATTATCCGAGATAGTTGAAGCAAAGTAATGCATGCTAAAATTACTTTAAAATTTAGGCCCAAGAGTTGCTTCCATTAGCAGCAACATAAAAAGGAGGGGTAGTTAAAACTGACTGAAGATCATCATTAAGGTTAAGGACATCTTTAGAATCCTCGTGCAAAATATTAAACGGTGAAAGATAATATTTAGTATGGACCGAGGTCCGGGCATTGTTTAAGCATATGTTGGATAAGACCTAACGCTTAGTTTCAGAAAAAAAGATAATAAGGGAGAGAGTTCCGTAGTTGCATATAACCTGGAGTTATGGTAGAACTTTTTAGAACGTTTGACGTTTGACGTTGACGTTTGAGCAAGGTGATTTGTCTTAGCAATGAACGTTCAAATGCTTCTAGCTTCTTAGCGTAGGTGGGTGACATTGCGTACCACAATGGAAATGCATACCCCAAGATGGGACGGACTATATAGGACAAATCAATAATTTGGTCTTAATGGTCCAGTGTGGTGAAGAGAAGGCACAAAAAACCGTTCTAGCTGCTAATTTGGTTTTCATCAGGGCGTGAGATGCTTGTTTGTAAAAGCCGAATTCATTCGTGAAATAAAACCCCAAGGGCTTTAGTGTTGTTATGAATTTCAATTTTGTTGCCTGAAAGGTAAAACTCCAAATTCTTGGCCTCGTTGCTGCACAACCTGTGGCATTTACCGCTCATATTTCTAAAAGTTATTAATTTACATTTAGCTGTGTTGAGTTTTAGTCCCCATTTACTAATAAAGCTTTCAAGTACGGGTTTGTATAAGTTCAGTGTGTTTAACGCTATGGAGGGCCTAGGCACCCCAAAGGTAATAACAATATCATCCGCGTAAACAAAAGCTTTTATATGGTTCGGATCAGGTGAATTAATTGGGAAATCGTGCATAGCGAATTTGAACAGGAGGGGCCCTAAAATGGAACCCTGTGGCACCCCTGAACGCACTTCTACTGATTCAGTTAAGTAATTGTCTAATCCAATAGTGAAGGATCTATCAGTTATAAAACTGTGTAAGATTTTTAAGAGAGGCAGTGGGCAATTTGCATTATCTAGCTTTAGAATAATACCTTCACTCCATATTTTATCGAAAGCTTTTTCGAAATCCAATTCCAGAGCTACTGTACAGTATTTTTTCCTCAGGTTGTGTATTATGGTATTTCCCAGAGCCATCAGAGCAAGTGTGGTAGAATGCGATTCTCTAAAACCGAACTGGTTCCAAGGCATTAGATAATGTTCATTAATAAAGTCAGTGAGCCTAAATTTGAGTATTATTTTAAACAATTTTCCCAAATTAGAGAGCAGAGAGATAGGTCATTAATTGTTGACATCATTTTGGGCCCCCTTTTTAAGTAAGGGTAATATCTTAGCTATCTTCCAACACCCTGGAAAATACCCAATGTTGATACAATTATTAAAGGTGATAGTTAGAATGTTGCACAATGACGGCGCACAATTCTTAAGAATTTTATTTGAGATTTGGTCAATATAATGTGATGTTATCGCTTTTAGCTAGCGTAAAGTTAACAAAACTTCCTCCCTTGTGCAAAAAGGTTTATCTAAGTTCTGCGATATTGAAGAGAGGTGCGAAGAAAAAATCATGAGAGGATCAAAGTTGTCTGAATTCAGTGCCTTAGTGAGCTTCCTAGCTTGATGGTTGAGTAATGGGTCTGAACTGTAGTTATTAGTGTTAAAGATCTTTCCAAAGTGGTTCTTAAACACTTCCGCTTTATCGACAATGGAACTAGCCTCTTTATCCTTTACTATAAGAGCAGTGCTATTGAATTTTTCCCTTTTTAACACAGCTCTACCAGTGAGTTTGTCAATGTCCTTCCAAACCCCAGGGCCAGGATGGATCATACTAGTTTGTTTTTGGAAATGTGAATTTAAGTCTTTTCTTGTGTTTTCCCTAATAAGCTGGTTAAGTCTCTCAATTTGGTTTTTCAGTGTAATGTAATGAGTGTTAGTGGTGTTAAGATGCTCTTTAAATATATTATGCAGTCTATTACCCCAGGTTTTCCTGATTGTGATTGTAGTATATAAATTGTAAAAAAAAGAAAAAAATTCATTGCACTTAGTCCCTTATAGATAGTTTTTGGCGATGGTTGGGGAGATATGATTACTACTAAAATATTGCAAATTTATGAAATTTATTTATACTCTTTAAAAAAAAGACTATACGTCAGATTATACGATTATTCATTTCATTCAAGAAAATAGACTTTGGAAAATAGAAAAAAAATTAAAAATCACTCATTGCGTTTAGAAAATATGACAACACTCTTAAATCTGTTCAGCAGTGTTTATTATAAAGGAAGTGAAAATCATTATTTTGTCTCTTAAAGCCTTCAAAAAATTGGAAAATCAAAATAGAAAAAAAAACTCCTTGCTGTTACCTTGAAAAACATTTTTCTTGATAAATAAATTTTTATTTTTTGATTTAAGATGATCAAAACATGCCTTTTTTCACCGAATTTACCTAACTGTCCCTTAAGATAACCAATTTTGATGATATAATTTAACTCGATTGTTTAGGTTCTCTTAAAAACGGACATGAAACTTTTAAACAATATTTTGACAAAATAGAAAAGATAAAAACAAAAACTCCGATGAAGTATAAGAGCCTGTATGCATATTAGTACAGTCATGTGAAGAATAGCAAAGTATTTCCTATTTTACTAATTTTAAGTATCCTATTCCTAACCCATATATAATTTTAAATTTGTCAAAGTCTTGGAATAGATTTTTTAGCCTAAAATGTCAGACTTATCATTGGTTTAAATACATTTTAATCTTCAAGTTACAACCGTAATACTATTAAATGACACGAAATTCAGTTTTTATTTATTTAATTCGCAACAAAACACCTAAAATTTTTAGTTTCAAATATTGCTTAACAAAGTTGCTAAACTATTAGTTTATTTTAATTTTTGACAGATATTATAAAGCAGATACATATAACATAACAGTTATATGAAATTATTATTAGTATGTGACAGCTTAAGTCAGCTAAAAACTTATTGAGCTACTTTTAATGTGTTTTCATTTATATCCTGTAGAGATTATCAAGACTTGGCTAGAGAAAAATAAAGTTAAAAGCTAGATATATTTATCTAGTATTTAGTAATAGTATTCCAAACATTGACTTGATTTTAATCTGGTCATTTTCAATAACATTTGTGTGCTAGGATAATGTAAAAACTTACTATACAATTTTACAGGCGAAAACTTAGCAGTATTATTGGTTATTAAATTAAAATTTATCTAATTATATTCTTAAGATTTAAAATATTGGAAACTGTTAAAAACTAAAATATGTTTTTGCCATATCTAATTTACATTTCAATTAGATTTAACTTTATAACAAATTCTGATTTCTAGTCATAAAATGACTGACATGACCACCAATACTTTGACCGCCGATAACATTGTAATTTAGTCCTTTAATAGATTGCGTATAGTTTTATTTTATATATTTTTGTGTATTTTATGGAGTAGTACTTTTAATTTTAAATTGAATTTAATTTGTAGAAGTCTTCCTTCCAGTGATGTAATAATTGTTAATTTGTTTAAAATTATTATAGCTTGTGTATGGCAATGTGAAGTAATGTGATTTCTTTGGAATTACATCTTTAAATTATATTAATTTGATTTTTGGAAAGCTCCTTCAAACTAATCATTGTAGACAACTGTAGTTTTTAAGTCACCCTGTGTCGATCCACTACCAGGTATAAGCCTAGAGAGGCATTTTTTGAAGTTTAAGTTCAAATCAACACGAAAAGCTTTTCTGTAAACAATATGGTCCTATTTCAGACCAGAAAAATTCACGAATTTTATGTATTTGGCTTTACTGCAGCCTGTCTTGGGTATCAATACAGATTAAATGCCATCAAAAATTGAAATTTTTATAACAAATTTTGTTGGTAATTTTTTTTCGAATTTTGTGAGGAATTTTTATAAATATTTTGTTTATATTTGCGTTACAATTTTCTTTTATCTCAAGCATTTTGTAATTAAAAATGAAAATTTTTAAGCATATTTTTCTTTAATATTGTTGAAGAAATTTCTTCGAAATCTCTCTGAAATTCTTAAGAATGTGAAAGTGTAAAATGATTTAGAAACCTTAACGTTTTATAGAAAAATTGAACAACTAACTGAAAAAATACAACTAATTTCAACCTGTATAATTTTATATTCAAATCAATATAAATATGAATATCATAAAAAATAAACTAAATTGCTTAAACTTCACAAATGTCTCGCTCCAACGAATATACATGCTAATTTAATTGATTAAAACTAACAATACGTTTGGTGTTGAAATGAATAAGTTACATAGAAAAGTGTATACTAATAAAAACAAAATAAAGTTATAAATATTACAGTGAAAACTTTATTGTTAGTATTTGTTTATTTGTTCAAGCTGGGATATAACACTTGAAAGCCTCCATTGCCAATGATGGCGTTTATTTTAGCCATATTACAGGTTTCAATTCAACTCTATATAATATTTATATTTATATATATATATATATATATATATATGTATATATATATAATTTGAAGGGTTTTCATGAAAAGCTGTATTTGTACAAAAACAAAAAAACACCAATATATGTGTGTATGGACACGCATAAAACAAAAGAAAATTTGTTATTCATAATATGACGAAAAATTATGGATTTTTAATTAAATTTATGCTTTAACCATAAAAAAGAGCTAATAAAAAAACGTGTAAGATTATTAAAGTAACTGTTTTAAGAATTTAACTTAAAAATGAAAATAATTTTCTAGGAAAAAATTAAAAAATTAATAAATTTTTCAAAACTTTTTTTGTGCTTCAGAACTCAAATAGAAAGAAAATGTGGGCCTTAAATGTATGAGTGCCAATGATATACGGTAGAATATCCTGAAGCGTTTGATTTATTTTATTTATACATTAACTTAGGACGATTGTAAATTAAGAAAAAATTATAATAAATTTAAATAATTTAATATTTGTGTAATTAGAAATAAACAAAATAGTTAATAATATGCACTAAAAATCTCAGTAAGTACCCAGTAGGGAAAGTAGTTAGAGCTACATCATCAATGAAAGAGGTCTAATTTTCAGACATAAAGACAACTTTCTCGGGAAAACATCAATGTATTTTGTATTTTGTTTTTCTGCTGGAAAACTCTTCGAAGAATTCTTTCAAGAATTTTGCACTGACGTTTTCTCCGTGTGGTTTCTCTTTGAAGAATTCTTGCTATAAATTGCTGTGAAATAAATTTTAAGAAAGGGCAAATTCAGAATAAAATGTATATCGTTTTCAATTTGAATATTCATTAATTTTTAATTAAAACTTTGATACAAAACCGAAATAAAAATAATTTAGTTTATATTTGTTATAATTATTGTTACAATTAATTAATCACTTTTGAATGATCTTTTAAAAATTTGTTGTTAATTACTTGCACTTAGGGATGGACGTTGGGAAAAAACATCGATGTTTTTTCCGATGTAATGCATCGCGCTTTGCCATTGGTTGTTATACGTTGCATCGAAAAAAAACATCGAATGTTTTCCATACATCGATTCGTTCCTAAATTTACCTCAGATTAAATGAAATTAATAAAAATTAAACATATATTACAAGTTAATTTTATTTACGAATAGTTTATATAAACATTAAACATTAATATAAACAATTAGATTTAATCATTTTCATATTTAATCATTTTTTTTTTCATTTTATTTATTGTGCTGAACTGCACCAAGAATATTTAAAATTAAGGGTAAAAAGAGAAAAAAAAGTTAAAAATCCCAAAGCTCTAGAAGCAAGCTGATCTAGATCCCAAGCTGCAGAAACAAAATTTTATGTAACTTTTGTAACATGTAACCTTTTTCCTTTTAATCTGTTTTTTTGTTAATTTAGTACTTGTGCCGCTTTGGGAAATAGCCTTTCAGAGGGCACAGATGTGCCCACCATTATTAAAAACCTAAATGCAATTTTATATAGCTTTGGGAACTGAATTTTAATATCTTTCCAGACTTCCAATGGTCTTTCATTCAATCTTGCTACTGGACTTCTGAGATAAATAGAAAGCTCATCGCAAAGGCTGTCTTCGGATTTGTTGCATTGCTAATTACGATAAACTTATTTATGATGATCAGTCCAAATGGAATAATTTTCTCCATTTTTTTCTAATTTGTCTGAGTCGGAATCCATTTCATCTGCCCTCTGCATTTAATTTTTCAAATAGCATTTGTACAAGCCATAGAATCATGAAAGTGAATTCTTTGAAGCGTGCACCCAAAATACTGGCAATAGCAATAGAGGTCACATGTTCTATAGAATCCCTTCTTTTGTTGATTTCCTTAAAAATTAGGTTCTGCTTCGTGTACAGTATTTGTCATGCCAGTGCTTCCACCTATCACATTTTACTTTTAACATAGCTGACTTTTTCGATGTATCGAATAAATCAAGCGTCATAGAATACATCGGTTTCTTCGATTTATCTATAGTGGTTTAGAAATTATACTATTGTACAAAAGAGACAACGGATGAAAATTATGGAAAGTAAAATTGAACTATACGATGGATAAATAAAATGTTTCAGATAGGTTACAGTTCAGTGTATCGCCAAAGGTCATTGAACTACAAGTTTCTTTATACAATATGTTAAATTATATTTCAGAGACAAACTGATTAATGAAATTATAGAAGAAAACAACAATTACGCAGTAATTATTCTAGAGAATAAAGAAATATCTATTAGCCCTATTTGGCAAAGATTGTGTACGGTATATGAAGATGATTTTTGAATTTTTATGAAATTGACCTTAAGACCTTATCACTTTGACATGAAAACATAAATATTATTGTAATGAAGTTAATAGCATGAAGCTTCGTGATACAATTTGCGTAACTGCATAAAATACAATCTGAAACTATAGGCAAAAATTGGTAGAAAATTTCCCATAGTTCAAAAAGTCTAGGTACATGGTTATTGCATACATACATAATGGCATAAATACAGTAACTATTGTGTATCTAACTTTTTAAATTGACCATGTCAGAAAACATATTTCTTATGAGACTCTTTAGGCTATTACTTTATTTCTCAATTCGAAAATTTCCTAAAACTAGATTTTGTACTTTTATTCTTTAGATTTCCCTCACATTCAAATTCATTACCCATTTTGCTTTTATTCTAATTTAAAACTAAGATCCTGTATATAATTTTAAGAATCTTTAATAAAATTATTTATTTGTCCTATACCTTCCAAAAAAAACTTTTTTTCCGCTCGATATTCAATTTTTTCCACTGAAAAAAACAAAAATTTCACCTTATAACAGTTGCTAATATCCGAATAAATTGACAGGCCTTAGATAAAATTTCACCCATGTTCATAAAACAGTACTACCATATGTAGAAAAATAAAACAACGAACGTAAATACCCTCATTTCTAATTGAACGATAAGAATTTTGGAATGACTTAAGTATAAGCTAAATCTATGCTCTGTTTTTTTATTATTATAATTATTTCATATAAAACCAAATTTTTTTAAAGTATTTTAAGATAAAACGAAATTTTTTTTTTTCGCTATTAACATATGCAATCGACTTCATAAATATTAAGACGAGCCATTAATAATTTAACCAAAAAATGAATTGTAGAGTTTAAGCTCCGCAATTCAAACAAAAGTGCTATCGAAATTTCTGGTAGCTAAAAAATAAACGTAACCAGTTAACAAATGTACGCAGAAGCTATTAATATTATCATTATCTGATAGCTTCTATAAGAGAAACAAAAAAAACTAATAATATGCCACATTTGTTCTTGGAAAATATGTTGCGCGATTATCTTTTGAATATCTTTAATCATTGACTCAAAGTCGATTTTATTTAAAACTCAGATAAATTGCAAAACTTAAGAGATTCAACTCCAATAAATTTAATACTTTCAAAAGGTTTTAACTTTTTATAAAGATCATAATAGTAATTTTTGATTTGAATACATCAACTACAACCTAAATTAAATAGAAATTTTAGATTTTTGTAATAATGTTTTACCCTTTAAAATTTAAGTTTACTAATTAAAACAAAAAGGTCCCTACAGATTTGGTGGACTATCCTTTTATATGATGACATCTATATGATGTTTCTTCTTTCTGGCATGGTTAAAGTTCAAAGGACACCCAAAACATTACTTAAAGATAAGGAAGTTATTTTTTTTTGCTGTAAGCTCTTTAAATATTATAAACTTTAATTTATACCCGTTTAAACTTTGTTTTTATAAGTACGAAAGCATTCCTAGAAAATTTTTAAATTTTATTTGCCACAATATTTGATCTAAAGGTAAAAACAACTTCATTTTGGAGATCCTCAGCTGGAATTAAATTTTTGGTGTGATTATCATAACCTGGTGCAGCATAATTGAAAAACAAATAAATCAGATGAATGGCTCTCAGATGAGTTATCCCATCAGTTAGTAGATTTAATGACAATTCATTAGTATCATGCAGTCGTGTAGACTATTCCTGGTCCCCTTGACTAGTAATATTTATTAGTAATTAAATAGAAAAACGATAATGCCTTAGGAAACTAACACAAAAAACTTATATCCTTCATATCACAAAAAGTTATCTATGGCCGTAGTAATATGGGTAGATTCTAATCATTGTTTAATTTTATATTTGTTTTATGCTATTTTTCATAGAAATTAATTTAAAAATAATATTTTAAGCAGGCCATTAAAGTTTTTTTGCTTAATATATTATTTTTTTACTTAAATTCAATCATTAAAATTTTAATTTAAACTTGAAAAAGAGTAAAAAAAAGAGTTTATTTGAAATTGAATTTTTTGTTTAATTGCAACAATAAATAATAAGTATTAAAAATAATTAAATAATTATAGAAATATTTTATTACATTGGAAATAGTAAAAATAATATTTAGAAATCACTAATAAACTATGATGGCCAGCTATGTTCCATCTGAAAGACTTCTTTTAAAAGCCACTCAGAGGTTTCCTTAGTAAAGGAACAGATTGCAAATGAAAAGAATAAACAAAATTTTGTTTTTCCCAGGCTTAGATAAAATAAATTAGGATATATACAATTAAATAGAAAATTAAGTTTCTGAACACTTGTAGTTTTATTTATTTACTTCCAAGAAAGTTTTCTCCTTAAAGACGTTTATTAGACTTGTTTTTTGTTTTGTATAGACTTTTCATCATTAATTTAAGTACCGATGAGCTTGACTTTTAAAAGTTTGCTAATATAAGCTTCTTGTTTTAAAAGTTAAACTAATTAAAAAATGTTGTCCCAAAAAAATTTACCCGCTCCCTGTTTACGTGTTTTAACACGTTCCCTACCAGCACCCGGGCTATGCTAATGTTAATTCCAAGGAAAGTATTTAACACAAAGAACAAAAAAACGCCTAACTTATTAATATATACATAAATATATAGGCATTCATGGCTCTGCATTGCCTTTATATTGTTGTTGTTTTTTTCTTACATACATTTTATATGGGAAAAAGCATCACTCATTTGCGAGTGACATTTGTGAAATTTTTGAATAATTTATTCATTCCGCACATTTTGGCGACGTTGCCTTTCGAATGACACCGGCTTGAGTAAAATTGGTTAAGTATAAATGCCTTAAAAAGGGAGTACAAAAAAACGCCTTGCGTATTAATATATAGATGGTTTGTACCAGCCAAGGTGCTGGTACGTAATAACGTTCTCGATAATATTCTAAGATTGTCTTGGGTTCTTCAAATGGTTATCTAAAGGATTTCTAATATTGTATAACAAGTCACACACAAATATATAAAGTCTCTGTAAGTAGCTTGAACCATAATGACCAAGTTCTAAAGGATAACAACTTAAATTATCCACCATATTCTGCTTTATCTGCTGGAATGCTTCTTCAGTTAGTTCAAACTTTTCGATAATTCCAATGGATATACATAAAAAAACTTTTAATGTTCACTATAAGTAGACTTAAGCTAAATAACCTTGATATATTAAACAATAGAACTTCTCAACTGAAATTCTATTCGACATATGTGAACTCAATAGATGTTACTGAAATCAAAATATGTTGGTGTCCGCAAAGAACAAACATTATTTTAATTTTATGCCACCAAATTTTCATTATGTTCATATTTCCTTTTTACATCTATGAAAGCATTTCTTTATTACACCTTTTACTAACTAGTTTTTTTATTTTTTGGAGTTTAGATTTTCAATTATAATAATACTCCTTCGCTAACACTTGAATGATCTACTTTTTAATATAATTAAAAAAATTCCTTAATTTTAAATATAATCAAATATAAAATATTTAATTAAATAATGCAAATATCAGTAAATACAAAAACAAGTCTACAAGGCGACTTTTTTCTTCTTTTCTTCTAAGACGTAACAAAACAAAAAAATCCTTTAATTTAATAAATTCTATTTTATCAAAAGTATATGCAGATTTTTGCTTATTTTTTCAAATAAACTAAACAACAGACAGAGCTTAATTTTCGTTCTCTTTTGTTATTGCTTTATTTTAAATAGATTAAATGTCTGCTTTTTACCACCCGCTGCCGAATGACACTAAACCAATGTAAAAACCCGTGAATATCCAGGTGTGAACTAGTGTCATTCAAAAGTAATTGAGCATTTTCACACTATGAATAATCCAGAATATAAGACAAGTTTTGGGTAAAAAAAAAGAACCAAAAACAAAATCAGTGCAAAATAAAAAACCAAAAACCAAAAATTAATAAAGTGTTGTTGTTTTTGTTTGATCTCAAAAAGAAAAAAACCAAAAAAATATCCAATCTATAGCAGGCAAATTAATTTCGGCAGCAGCAGGTTATTGAAAGGTGCAAAAAAGTGTCCTTCAATTAATAGATGACCACAGGCTATCATCGTTTATTTTATTTCCCTTTTTTTTGTATTTAAAAATTTTTCCTAATATTTTCTCCTTTTTGATAATTTTATTTAGTTTTGTTAGTAATTTTACTCTGATATTTATGAATAATAATAATAAAAAAAACCAATATTTTTTATTAATATATGCAAAAATATGATGACTGCTGCTGTGATTTCATTCAGCATTGTCCACTTATCTGACCATCTTGACTTCTTTTTTTTTTTGTTACTCTTAAATATTTCTAGTGGCTTATTTCTCCAGCTGAGAAGATATTGATCGCGTGAATTAAACATTTGTTATATATATTTAGAAAACTTTGCTGCTGTGTTATTTTTATACAGAATTGATTACAATATTTTTGTTAACAAGAAATTATGAGAAGTTCGAACCTTCGAAAGGAAGGATTAAAATAATTTATCGTTTGCCACCAATTTCAAAGAAGCTTCCTTCTGCTTCTTTTCGTTTATATTATATATTTTCATATAAACATATAAATATATATATATATGTGTGTGGTAATTTTATAATTTTTAATAATTTTTTTGCCCACGTGAAAAAGAAACACAAAATTTCACAAATATTGCGATATGCATTTTATTAAATGACATTGTGTAATACACAAATATATTGTAAATTATCATTGATAGTTTTAAAATTTCATATAAAATAATTTTTTTAATTGCTGTATTTAGAGAAATTTGTTTTGAGCGGTTAGGGGTAGTCTGAAATTGAATAAAATCAATTGTTGTTTTTGAATTTCTTTTTTTTTCATTCTCTTATACCCATTCTCCATAGAAGCTTATACTCATTATTCGGTGGAGAACGGGTATTAGGGCATAAAATCTTTCGGAAAAGCTCATGAAAAACCAAATAACATGTTATGAGATATTCCGCGATTAGTAAAGCTGATAGTAGCGGCATTTGCCATTAACCATTTTGGCTCCGTTCGACTGTTTTTTTCATTAGCCATACACCACAACAGCACGTTAATTATTTTTTAGTTTTTGTTCTAACTACAACCAATTTTAATTGCACTTTGTAGTTGTAATTATAAGAAAATTTGTTGTTTTTTTTGGATTTTAATCAAAAGAAAAAGATCAGAAGCAGTAAATTACTCTTTATTATAAAAATCAGTTCACTTCAAATATTTTCATGCATATTATTCCCTTTCTGGCTATACATTTAGGGGTATAAACCACCTTTGAAAACTAACTACAAAACCCACCTCAACAGTTTTCAAAAATAACCAAACTCATTAAAATCATTAATAAAGAAAATTAATAGAGTTAATTATCTATTTAATTTATTATTGTTATCTTAATTTTAACCAAAAGAATTTCTCTAGCCTTGCTAGAGATGCTTAAGCATGTCCAAAAATTGATTTGGCTAATAATATTTAATAATAATTTAATATTTAGAGAAAAGATCATATTATTCTTATTGATCGCATTTTAAAGTCCTCAAATATTAATAATTCCGGGGCTTGGATAAATATTAGAATTAAACTACATTAAAAATTGAAATTTATTAATTTTTAGAATATTAGGTGCAGGCGAAATTTTTGTTTTTGAAAGAAAACAAACTAAATTTCTTCATTTGTTACTTGTAACTTCATCAAAAATATAATTTTTTGGATTACTGAGAAATGTTTATATCAAATCCTCTGGAAAATAAGTTGCATTTTTAAAGCCAAAAATGAGTGCCACTTGGACTCCCTAATAATTCATGTATGTACTTATGTCCATGAGAAAAGTTAATGATCTAAACTTATCAAGGCTGAGGTAAAGCTTCCTAATGCAACTAAAATGTTTTCGATTTCGATGTTTAGATTTCAACTCTATCTGTTAGTTAAAGAGGAATGTATACAGTGAATTTATTTATGATCACTATAAATTTTTATTCTTTTTCAGCAAATTTATGATTTCATAAAAAGAATTAAATCTTTAAATATTTTATTTTCAAAAAAACTAAAGACATCTTATAAAAAGTTATGCAGCGTATGAGCCTAAATAATCTTATTTTACTATTATTATATTTTTTTTAGTGGATATCCTTGTATTTTGTTAAATATTTATCTACATATAGATCAAATGTCAGTAGCGTAGATAACTTTTAATAATAGCGGGGGAGGGGTTAAAGGAGAGATATTATTGCGGATACTCAACTTTCTTAGGTATCTCAGGTTTTTTGCTTTGATTACCAACAAAATATTCTTAGCCAGAATCCCCCTGATCCCAATCTTATCTATTCCACCTTGCAAAAATTCTATCGTTCTTGCTTTAAGGAAAACAAAACTTATTCTTATAACTTATAGCAACTAGATTCATTGTTCAAAGAAAAGTCAACTGAACAAAAATTCCTAATTATTTTTGGTATCCTTGCGATTCTCTTATCTACTCTCTTTTTCTAACAAATTCTTACAAGTTCCTTCCTGTACCTTATTCCTGTATTCAGACAGTATAAAATGTCATAATTGCAATTTTTCTTCATTGATTTTAACAATTCTAAAGTCTTTATAGAAACTAACCAAAGGCTGGAAAAACAACAAAAATTTCGCCTACATCTAATATTAGAAAAATATATAAAAACTCCTTCATAAATAAATCATTTATGTCAACCTTAAATTTTCATACTAGCAACTTTGGTAGTGCTAAAATTTATTCTACAGTTTCCAGATTTTTCTAGTGTGTTTGTTATATAACTTTTGTTGCATTATTTATAAAATTTTCAAAAAATTGAAATGTCGATATGCTAAGCAAGTTAAACTTTCTTAATCTTTAAATATGAAAAATTATTACATTATAATTTGTTATTTTCCAATTTAAGATAAAGTTAAAAATTCCAGCATGCAGTATGAAATTTAATTGTGAGGTTGTATCTTAAAAAAAGAGTAATAAAAAATATGATATGAAATTACTTTGATACTTGGTAATATCATCTAAAAAATTACGAAAAAACAAATTTTTTTAGGCATCTTCTTTTAATTTATTCAAATTAATTCTTTAAATTCATATACATTAGCCTCGGAGGTAGTTTGAAAAATTTTCGCAGATACTGAAGTCGAAAAAAAAATAAAGAAAAAAAGAAAACAGATCCAAAAATACGCTGATAAGATTAAACTAAATATGTGTAGAGTAATTGATTATTTAAGTGTATTCAGTCAGTTAAAAATTGTTAACATTGCTAGATACTGTTTTTTTCTTCGTTGTTTTATTTTTTATTGTTTTTTTTTGTTCTTTAGTTTAAAATCATTTTAATTAAAAATTATCACAAATATCTGATAATTACAGAAAAATAATGATGGATAGATTACCATCAATTTCATTATCTGGAATACCATTGACACATCCTTTATCAATATCAACAAATCAGGCATTACAGGGGCATTTAACATCAGTATCTGGTCAAGGACAGTCAACTCCACATCATATAACTCATAGTCATATACCAATTAATTCATTAAATTTACACGCTCATCAGAATCTACATTCATCATCTGTATCATCGTCAACAGCATCTTCATCATCATCATCATCATCATCATCAGCAGTAGCTGCAGCAGCAGCAGCAGCGGCAGCAGCAGCAGCTATATCTTTATCAACATCATCGGTATCAACAATATCTGGATCAAATAATACATCAATATTACATCATTCACATCATCAACATTCACATAATCATCATAATTCACAGACATCATCAATGACAAATATACATCAAAATATGGGAAGTCTTATGAATACTGGAAGTAGTGCAAGGTAAATAATATTAATAATAATAATTATAATTAAATGTGTTTATTTAAAATTTAATTAAAATTGATATCGATGGTGTCTTGTGTGTTGTGATGATAATTTTTGTTCTAGTGATGCTCTTTTTAGCTTGATGCTTCAAAATACAACAAAACGACAAAATGAGGAACATATTAAAAGGCCAATGAACGCATTTATGGTATGGTCTCGACTTCAACGACGAAAAATTGCTCAGGATAATCCAAAAATGCATAATTCTGAAATATCAAAGAGATTAGGTAAGTAGCTTAAATAATTTTTATTTTATATATATGCAAAATTTGTTCTTTTTTTTTTTTTTTTTGTTATAAATTCGGAAAATAAAATAAATAAGTAAAAATTTTATTATTAGTAACACAAGTCTGCTAGATAAAATTTATTAAATATCTGATTAGTGTTTCTAATTAAATTTTTAATCCTAAATTACAAAAATTACAATGAATTACGTCACGTTTTTCTGAAAATATTATCTTTCTTTATTGAATTTTATATGTGTTTCATATGCATTAGAGTGAGATGAACATTTTAATAAAATATGAATAAAAAAAGGCTAACAAGTGTAGTATTTCTTTTTTGTTTTAAAAATTGCTTTTCTTACTTTGTGTTTTTAATAATTCTTTAAGTATAACCATTCTGACTTTATTTTATTTTATTTTTTTAAAACTTTACGTGATGGAAAAAAAAATAATAAAATGATATAATTTTGTATGTCCTTATTTTTATTCAGTCCACTGCAATAGAAATAAAACAATTTTACTCTACTTTGATTTCTCAGGCCTGTATAATTATCTGTAATTATTTTTAAATATTATCATACCATTCTTAATTCATATATTTAATATTATATTAATTTTATTAACAATTTAGTTTTATTATAAAATTATTAATAGTGCATTAAAAAATATATTGAATTTATTTTTGTTTTTCCATACATTTTTAAAAAACCAATTAAATACCAAAAGAATTTATTTTTGAGTTAGGGTAGTCTCTAAGCTCATATTATAAAATTGGCTTTATTCATTGAGAAAATTGAAAGTTTGAAACCCTAGTGTTTGGATTTATATTAATAAAAAGAGATAACGAATTTAATTTCCTTCGTCGTTATCATACTGAAACCACAAAAGGAAAAGAAACATGATGCTCAATGTCAAAATACTTGACACCCCCTCGGCAAATTAAATTCTTTCAATTGTAAAGAAGTCGTTTGGGTGTTGGTGTTTACAGCTTATTCATCCCCTTTATATATACATATATATATAAAGTGTAACCATATTGTTGGTCCACCCCAGCCGCAAAAATTTATCATAACATCATCTGATTAGATACGAAGCTGTTTCATACATACATATATATATATGTTTTTTATGTCCTTTTTTACCCCTAAATACAGCTGGTAAGTTTTGATGTTTTGCGGAAAAGCCTCTTACAATTATGAAAATTTGCCATTTATTATTTTCGTACTATTAATTATGGTGGATGTTACACCTTGTTTTTTATTTTTGTTATAACTTAATTACTACAAATTTGTATCCAGAAAAGGAAAAACTATTAAAAACAAATAAATATTAAAATTTAAAAAGAAGATTTTTAATACATAAAACAAAAATAAAGGAAATAATTAATAGAAAGAAAAACAAAAAAGATAAAAAGAAAAATTCATCAACCTTCAACCCTTAGTGAGTTTCAGCATCATTAACAAAAAAACAAAAACAAAATAAAAAAGAATTGGGGCTAACAATAATGAAACCATTGTTTGTCCTCTTTATATTGTTGTGTGTATCGATGATCGAATGAGAGGAAAATTGTTGAATGGCAACTGCCAAGGAAATGAAAGAAAATCCGACAAAAAAAAAACATAAAATAAAAATAAATACAAACAGCACATTATAACAATGAAAATCATTTCAAGAGAATGAGATTGAGCTGAAAAGTACTGACAAAGGGCATCATAGAATAGGAAATAAGGAAAAAGTTAATCATTTGCAAAAGGGTTTTCATATGTTTTCACTTTTATATTTTGTTGGGGCTTGTTGTATTCGATTTATTTTGCGACAAGTATATAACTTAATTAAATTTAATCAAATGAAATTTAAACTTTATGTTCAATCAAAGTAGTTTGGCCATTAATGTCGTAAGCATTTTCTTACAAAATTTTCTATGAAAAAATCTTATATTTATTTACTACAAATACAAATACAAATTTAAAAAAATACTGTTTGCCTACTGTCAAATTCAATAAAAAAGGTTACCATTATTATCCTAAAATGTGAACTTTTTAATACCTTTTTGTTCAGTATCAAAATAATACGGAAAACAGAAAAATATTATATGTAATGTACAAAAAGGGTAAAAAGCCAGTTAAAATAATGGAGGATTCTAGGAAATTGGTCTATAATATCATTCAGTTAGCAAAAAAAAAGAAGAAACCTATTTAGTTGGCTGAAAAACAAAAAGTGCAAAATAAAAGCATGATTATTTGGGAATACAAAAAATGTTCATTTAAGTTATCGAAGGTTATAATGAATGAAATAATCGAAGGATATGATATCAAAAGAGATTAGTTTCATGGCCGCATTCTAGGAAAAAAATAATATTAAGCCCACTTTTTAAAAATAGACTTTTATCTACTATCATTTTATACTAAAAACTAAATGAACTAACAAAAAAAAATAATACTTAATACCGGGAACAGAAGGATAAACTTTTAATAGTTTTTTTAATATAATTGTATTTTCGAAATTTACTTTCCAATTTCCTTTGCATTTGTGATTAACAGTGGGAAAGAGTTGAGTCTTCTACATCAGTTATTTAAATGACTCTAGAACTTTTTTCAAGCAGTTTTTGACTTCATAATTCAAGTCTCAATAACTCATCGCAGAGTAAATGAAAACCTGGTACATTACTCCACTGTATTTGTATCCAAAATTAAAAAACAGTAATTTTTTTGGTAAGATTATATCAACCATATTACATTATCATAAAAGCAGTGAATAGTTTATTAATTCAAATTACAAAAGTTTATCTCAAAGTAGATGAGAGCTTGGTGCCAAGATTTGAAGGAATTTGTTATCATAACTGGAAGCAGGTTAACTTTTGGTTGGACAAAAATTTGTCTGTTAATTACAGTCTTATACAAGTAATTTATATTGCCCAAA
Source organism: Acrocera orbiculus (assembly GCA_947359355.1). Classification (NCBI taxonomy): domain Eukaryota; kingdom Metazoa; phylum Arthropoda; class Insecta; order Diptera; family Acroceridae; genus Acrocera; species Acrocera orbiculus. The sequence continues at coordinate 26,418,077 of OX375759.1, read as the reverse complement.
TTTAAGGCAAATAGCTCATCTTCAAGTGTTTAAAAAATCAACCCCAAGCATCTACAGAATAAGTCTATAAAAAGACTCTTCAATAAACGTATCCGTTTTGATGAGATATACAAGAACTCTCACTTTTGGTATAAAATATTTTGGAGTGATAAAAACTGGATCAGATGGTAGAAGAATTTTACATCGTTCAAAAGTTCAAATAGTGAATCTCAAAATTTCTTATAAGAAATAATTTACTTTAAATCTTTTTTCCTAGGGAAGCCATTCAACAATGAAATAGTGGCAATTTTCGTTCATTATATTTCATTGATCACACAGAAAATGTTGGTATTCAAGTTTCAAATTATTTATAGCTCCAAATTCAAGGACTTTATGTGGTTCTGTGCTACTTAATAGTTGTGTGTACTAGTCAAATATCTTACTAAAATCACATGTAGTTCAAGTACAAACTTTTTATTTTTATCCACAAATGGTGGATGAATTGAAAACTACTATTTGGCGATTATTGTTTTAAAAGAACTTCGGAGCAGTAATGCCACTGACCCCTTATACCACACAAAGGAGCCATTTTTGATAATGTTTTCATTTTAATTTGACGATATTAGAGTTTTTAAAGCTCTTAAATTCCAAAATTTCATTTGTTTACGTAGCTGAAGAAGTTAATCAAAGAATTGTTGCTTCATAATAATTTTCTTTTGGTTTTTTTTTTCTTTCGTTAGAAACAGATTTTTTGGAATTTTCTTCTTTGTATATTGAAAGCAAATTCTACAAATGTACAAGTATCAACTATGTATAGCAAAAAAAGAACACTTTTCAAGCAAAATTTCATTGAAACAAGACAAAATCTAGTAATGTTATTAAAAATAAAACATCTAAAATATTTTTTTTCGCAGTTTTTTTGTCACAAATTTCAAATATTTAGTTTGATCTGTTGGAAAAATCTTTGCAATGTTGAGACATTTTTTACACCTAAAAACGATATTAGAAACTTTGTAAGAATGATTATGTAAGTTTATAATTGTTTTGTTTTGTTTTTTGGTTGAAATCAAAAATATTTAAAGTTTTTCAAGCATTAAAAAATTTCTGATTAAAAATTTGTATAAAATTCTTCGCAAGTTTCCATTTCGCATATTTTTTATCCGTAAAGCCCTAACAAAAAAGAAATTTCCAAAAATTTGAAAGAAATAACAAACTTTGCAATGTTTTTTGTCAAAAATTTTAAATATCTAAAGATTTCTTGAAAAACAGTCTACAGACTCTATTATTATAAAACTATCAAAAATTCTTTGAAGTTTTACATTTCACAAAATTTTCAAGGACATTCAAAAAAAATCGTAAGGGCTTTGCAAAAATCAAAGACATTTCAAAAATTTTGGGGAAAAACAAATGTCAAAAGAATCAATTCTATAAATATTTAATCTTATCAAACAATTCCAAAATATGATCAAAAGGTTAACTATTACCAATTATAAAGCAATTAAATATTTATTCATATTTATGATATCTTTTTATAAATCATATTTCAACTGTAAAAATTTCATTTATTTCTTTGTATATGTAATTAATTATAAATTAAAATACCTTTAAAAAGTACCGTTTAGTTGAAACAAACATAAAAAAATTTTTATTAGTAAGCATATAAATTCTTATTTCTATAAATGTACCTTTATTTATTTTCACTTGATCCCAGGGACCCTTTAATTTAGGTTGAATACAAGTGAAAGAAAAAATAAAAAAAACATTAGCAACAACAACAACAACAACAAAACAAAAAAGAGAAGAAAAAGAAAGCCTTTTTGCCTAGGCAACACCAAATACTTTCCATAATTAAGAGCTATTATAACGCCATCTGCATCGTTCTTAGTATTTTACCCATTATCAATGCTTCTTTTCATTTAGAAGTGAAAATTTCAATGTTGTCCTTGTAAAACAAAAGTAGATGGAATATTCATATAATAATAGCCACCCCATTTAGTTCACTTTTCTCCCTTGGACATTGTTCTAAGCTCTTATTGTCCATAAAATCATACAAAGTTTGCATTATGTCTACACTGTAAATGAAGGGTTAATAATTGAGAATGTTGCATAAGGTAAATAGTATTGAATTATTGGAATTTATCACCTGTTTTTATGTCTACAAACTTGATAATATGATTATTATAGGGACAAAAATATTGAACATATTTTATTTAATTTTCTTCCTTTTCTTTATGTAAAATAATTTTACATATATTTTAATTGAAATTTTTTCAACCCTTTATTTGAACTTTTGACTGGTGTTTATTTTTTATTTTACTGTAGACAATAAAATTTTATTCGAATGTGCATAAATAATAATTTTAGAAAAATTCAACCTTATGAATTTTTTTTTTACCAATTTTTTTTACCAATTAATTTTAAATTATTGTTTAATAGTTTTGCTTTGGTTTTCTGTTGAATATTCATAGTGGGGAAAGCTAAAATTACTACAAAATCTGACCAATATTTTTTGTGCCTATAATTTAGCATTCATTTAATATAGGCATATCCCTGCAGGCGATAGAGATAGTTTATTAATTTTTCGAAATGTTCACAAAAGACTTTCAGCGATATCTACTTTTAATGTAAAACTAGTAGTAGTAGTAAAAGAAAGGGAGACAAAATGCGCCGCGACCAGTTTTGATCTATTGTGCTCCCCGCCAGACATGTTATTATGGAAATCTAATATCCAGTTCCCTTGCCAGAGCTAGGATATCTCTCTATAGCTAGGATATCTCTCAAACCTATTTCCAACCCTAACATGCAGGTTACTTGTCGAGTGAGAAGATGCTTTACTCTCTTTGACACCACCCTCCAATAGTCAAAGAGCAGGTGAGTAGGTATCTCCTCTACCGCATCACAGAATCTGCAATTTGGAGTCGTTGATTTTCCCAGTCTATAAAGGTACTTAAGGAAGGGACCATCTCCCGTGATGAACCATATCAGTATCCTAAGATACAAAGAGTCCGTACAACTTCCTTGCCTCGTCTAGGTTCCTTATCCCGAATCTGTAGAATGCTTTGGTCTGCACCAAACCCGATGACTCGGTCCATGTCTTAACAAACGCGAAACCAGCACTGCATTATCTACTATCAAAACAATTTCTCATATACCAAAGATAAGTTTCCTAGAAAAATACATACAAGGATGAAAGGATATTATAATCAATATCAATTTATGACTTTTGGATTTTGATATTCTTGAAGGCTAACATTTATTGCAAATATTTTTATTCGCTAAATCTCCTCACTTCCTGACTAAAACTACATTTGTCGGTTAATGCCTTTCTTATCTTGTAGAAATATTGAGAATTTCGAAGGAACTTCATAACTTTCTTTGTTAAGATTGTTTTTTTTTAATGATTAGGCATTCACACCAAGTTGAGTAGACAGGGACTGAATCCCATAAACATTTTCCATTCTTGTCAATCATTAGGCTTTCTAAATTCCTTTAAGACTAAGTTTGATCCAAGAATCAAAGATATTAACAATAGCTCTATACCAGCTTACTTTTTGATACATTAAATTACAAAGGCCTCGAGTGCGATATTTCATTTGGATAACAGTTGGCCAATTTCCAAAATTTTAAATCTGGAATATTTATGCCAACTTCCAGAGATGAGATGAATTAACTAAATTAATTTGTTTTTTGTTTCAGGCTAGAAACTTTTAGTACAGCTTACGTATTATCGTCTTAATTTCATTTTTCTATGACATCCTTTTTTCATTATATATGCTTAAGAATAAGCATGCATAGGAATTTTCTAAATGCAGCGCTGTCTTTCACTTCTTTGGTACATACTAATAGCAGTAGCTGACCAATTTTGCTTACTTTGTACCAAAAAGTAGTTAACGCTGATTAACGTTAGTTAAACCAACACCATGATTTTATTATTATTAATTTCATGAAACAAATTAATTAGCAGTACTTATAAAAAAATTAGGAATATTAATTTAAAATTTTATAAATATGTAAGTAAAGAATAAAATGAAAACTGTTGCAAGAAAAACAAAAAACTATAATGTCAAAAAATCATCTCAAATATGATAAAAATTTAATTATATAAAACCAATCAAAATTTGATGATCCTATTAAAAATTAATTTATTTGATTAAACAATGCTAAATAGAAATTTAATAACAATCTCTTAAATTAACAATTAACTAAACAATTAAAAAGAGATGAATTAACTAAACCAATTATCACATCTAAAAGCATTTTAATTTCTATTACTTACATCAGTTATCATTTAAAGTGTTATTAAGATTAAGTGAAGTAGCTGACAGAACCAATCCAATCATCACTAATATCCCCAAACAAATAGTAATGAAGAGTTTTAATGCCACTTAGCCTACTGCAAAATGTACGAGTAAATACAAGGAAGACACACCCTAAGACAATATAAGATAAGCCCTTTTCAACACCGACCCCATAATTTTACGTTCTTTTAGGATGTGGCCACTCAGCTTAAAGGCATATTTTCCCTTTTTATGATATCAAGCATTAAGTCTGATGAGATTTTGTTTAACTTCTTTGGTTACCTTAAGGTGCCCATCAAGTGCAAAAAATAAAAAAGAAGAAGAAGAAATAAAAAGAAAAGTAGAAAACAAATGGCGTTTGATCACATTGGTGAGATATATAAGTACTTTGACTAATTGACTATATATATATATATATATATATCCTTGTGTTTTCTTTGGGTTTAATTTTATCCTTTTGCGGTTTCTCTTTAGCCCTTTAATGGTTCTGTAGTATTATTGAAATAGAAACAATATAATATTAATTAGATGTATTTTCTTGATGATAGATACTTGTAGAATCATTCATGCATCCTTGAAAGCTATTGAGAACATAAATTATTCTACCTAAAGTTTTGGAATGGATGTTGTGCATTGCAGCCATAATAGTTGCTTTTTTTTTTTTTATAAATTATGATATTAAGTTGTGACTTTTGTTTTTTTCAATATGATAATCAGCTTTTCAGGATTTCATAATAATCAGGAAAAATTTCTTTGAAAAGAATTTTTTAAATTTAACTTATGGTAACCTTCTTCATTTGTATCATTTGCATCTCACACTGAAGGTGACTATATAAATTTTCTCTAGTAGATACGGCAACACTAAATAACTGTAAAATATATTAACGTAGGGCAAAAATCTAGAAGTGGGCTTCTAGTAGAACAACTTGAATCTAGGGGAATAGTTAAAGGCTAATTAGAGCCTTTTAATTACTCAAACAAAAACAAACAAATTTATGCTTTTTTTGCTTTTTCAAAATCTAACAATAAGTTCATGTCAACTTTACAGTTAAGCTAGCTGAGTCCTATAAAATAAGAAAAAAAATTTCTTTTCTTATAAGTCACCACCAATCTTCAGTTAATCCAGGAGTTTTAACCAAATATTCTCCTGTTATTGTCTTGTTCTTTTTAAAATTATCAATCAACGAAATTCCTTTGGCATCCTAAAAACTATTAGCTGTGACTTTACCAATAAATTAAATTTACTTCACTTCTGTTTGGTGAAGAAAATTCTTTTTTTTTTGACTACTGTTTGATTTCCCAGTAGGGCCAGTAGGCCATCTATAGCAACAAAAGTTGGCCAAAATGTCACGGATCATTCTTGTAATGATCTTAAAATTCTTGGGAAATTAACATTTGTATTCATTTTTAGTCAACAGTTAATAAACGTGGCTTACATTTTGCACAAAGCTTCATTATTTCTAATGCATCATGCACAAAATATCTCCTTTTTTAGATATTCCTAATGTCTTAGCTTTCTCATACACATTCAATCGGCTAACACAATATTGTACACATTTCTATCTATTGTAGAATTGTTTCCCCTGTTTTGCTCATTGAATTCAAAAATTAGTGGTGAAAATTAAAATTTTCAATTATATCAGCCATGAATCAATCAAATTATATATACGTATTTTTTTAATACTATGAATTTAATTTCAAATAACCACATCCTGGAATATTCTAGAATATTCTCAAAAATTCTAATATCAGACATTTCTAAAATATTCTGGAAAATTCTGTAATATATAAATCATTTTTGGTTGTTCAATATCATTTAAGAACCCTATCAAAAATTTTGTGTAGCTCTAAAATATTATCCAAATTTAATAAATCAATTCTCATTTTTACATAAAAATTTTCTTTTTGAACTTTGTTAATTTCATAAGCTTCTCTTATAAGTTTTTTGGTGAAATGCTTTCATTTGATATCAATATATCTGAAACTAAGACTCGAAATCTTCTTTAATGATAGGAGGTAAAGAGGGCTTTTATACTATATAATCATCATGGGACTGCGGGGATATACTTCACAGTTTTATTGAAACATATAAAATCACCACACTTCCTTTCATTATATACATAAGATATACCATCCCTTAATTTCTATTTTGACATATTTATTCGGATAAAACTGTGCTTATTGGAAAATCATGAATTTTGTAAAGTATAAATTTTACCGATATTTTACAGATAGAATTTTCACTTGAGATGTAAACTAAAGATTTTGACATTTGCTATTTGACAGTAAAATTAGTAGTCTAAAAACAAACAAAGATTAAATAATATTCGATTTGAAAAGCGCATTTCATTTCATTTCTACGTAAATATGAGTATAACTAATCATTTCGCCACATTAAAAATCAAAATATTAATGGAACAAATGTGTAAATTTTATTTTTTCTCCAAGAAAAAAGAAACAAACCGAAAGAAAAACCAAAAACAAAGCTTTTTTTTTGTTAATAACATAAAAAAATGAATGCAAAATAAAATTTAAATCTTTTCTAATTAAATTAATTCATTAACATAAAAAGAAGAAAAATTAAAACGGAAAACTATAAAAATTAAATGTAATTAAGTAAAACTAACTAATTTGATAAGTAAACAGGGTCAATATTGAACATATATAGTTCCCCATCAAAATCAGTATTCATCCGAGTAATCAGAGAAGACACACGTACACACTTAATTTCAATCACATTTAGGGACACGTGCCACGTTCATCGAATTCATCATTTAGCCCTATATAATTGAATACCTTATTTTATCCGCTTTAGTTGTGCATTATTATTATTATAGAAAACTGGTTAAAGATTAAGCTCAATCTGAAAATGTCTGGCATTATTGTTACGAGTTTTAAGAGTGTATATACACATCCTTTAACCACCCTCTTAGCTTATCTCACAATTGTTCAAAATTCTTAATACCTTTAAGTAAGTCTATTTTGAAAGAGGTTGGTGGCATTGTATAAGCCTAATGCTATTCTTTAGATTTGACATCCCAAAAACTTGAATGTTTGTTGTTATTCAATTAAGGGATGTTTTTCTCTCAGACACGTCAATAACAATGACGTAGGCATCAGCCAATGCTATTATTCATCAGTTGCTTTATATATATTCCAAAAAGAATTTTTGTTAACAAAAATAATAATAAAATAAACTTTTTTTTAAAAAAATTCATTTTATATATATATATATATACATCAAAAATTTTGTTTTCATTTTTTTAAACCCAATATTATATCCAAGGTTCAATTGTTGTCGATTTTTGGCGTCTTGAGGGTTGCGGACAAAGTTTTTTTCCCGGATAAAGTTGTCATTTGCAGCCATTTACCATAAGCTGTGAATTTTTGTTTTTCTCTTTTTCTCTTGAATATAAAAATATAAAAGTATGCATAACCAAACTCAAGACTTGATATGTATATATATACATATTATTATTATTATTTTCTCAGAATTCATTTTAGCATTTCTTTAAAAATGTTTGGTATTTGTTGATGATAAAAATTTTGCACGGGTATTTATTGTTGTATTTTTTTTTATTATAAAATTTATCTTCGTTTATCAAAAGGAAAAAAATTATTATATTTTATTTGCATGCAAATAACTGAAAATGTCTGATCGAAATTTTGAGACTGACTGAATATTTTTTTCTTTTGACTACAAAACAAAAACCAAAGAAAAAATCAGCTTATAAATTATTTAACCTTTCTAATAAATATCAGAATTCTGTTTGTTATTATTTAAATTTGTAAACTTACGTTAGTATTGAATAATTACAAAAAAATCCAAAACTATCAAAATTTCTAAAATTATAAAATAAACGAAAAAAAAACACGCTCAGAATTTTAGTTTCAGTACTATATAAAGAAGCCATCATATTATGATTAAATTAAAGTCCTTAAAACTAACAAAAAATTCTACTTTATTGTACCTTTGATTGTTGATATGATAACAATTTTTGGTCAAATAAAATTCAGAACTACTATAAAAATACAGAAGAAATATTGATGGAAAATATGTTAAGTGGGGTAATAGAGGACGCATTTACATGAAGCTAGCAGAAAAAGACAAAGTTGTATGTAATTTTAATTTTGAAAAATATTTTACCTAAAAACACAAAAATAAAGAGCAAGACAACGTAATAACAATTATCCTTAATATAATTTTATGTGCCTACAAATTATTTCTGCTAATTATCCAATTTAAAAAATAAACAAAAAAAAACTGAACACAACAAAATAAAACAAAGACGAAAAAAATCATTATAGCAAAAAATAAACAATTTATTTGGTAAGTTAAATATATTATAAAAAGAATATGAACAAAATAGAAATAAAACTGTGTATAATACGTGTGCATTAATTGTATATTAGTGTGTCTGTATGTGATTATGTGTATATATATATATATATAAATACATTAACAAATTCCTTACCTTAGCCTTATTTTGATGTAAAAGGACATAATAAATGGGATAGCTTTTATATTAAAACAAATAACAAAAAGCAAAGAAATTTTTCTATTAAAAGTATAAAAATAAAAATGACGACAATAGATATTCCTAGGGAAGGATAAATCTAATTATATAGGGAAAGAGAGAAAGAGAGAGAGAGAGAATGCGGGGTACCATTGAAAGCGCCATCTATTGTTATAAATTCAGTTCATTTTTGTAGTTGTTGTTATTATTATTATTATTGTTGTTATTGCTATTGTTACTATTGTTATTTGTTCAACATTGTTTACTATATAGCCAGGCTTAGATTGAGAGACAACTTGAATGTTTCGTATTGTTAAATAGACACAAAACATTAACAACAATAAAACAAGGGTATGGATTTTGCTTATATATATAAAAAGCTTTTAAACATTGTAATATGATATTCAGTGATTATTTGAGAAACAATACATAAATGTGCACATCAATGTAGCAATAAGCTTTTACATTTCAAATATATATATCTATTTCTATACATATATACATATTATATACATCTAAATAGGTAAATAGATTCACTCAACGATTTCTGGTATTTATTATGAAAGGAATGTATCATTATTTCCTATTTGTATGTATTTATAAAATGAATATGCTCAAAGTTTTGTTATTGTCTTTCTCTTTTATAATGAGTATAACATCTCTAACGAGATTTAAACAAAAGAAAAACAAAAACGAACATAGAAATGAATTCAATTGAAATATGGATAGATGATGAGTCTAACAATTTTAGTTATTCTATAGAGAAAAAATGTTTATTGTTTAAATAGAAAGAGAACTATTTATTGTTATATTAATTTCATAAAATTTTGTCAACAAATCATTATACCAATCAATCATTTAATGATTGATAGTTATTAAATTAAAAGAATCCCTTAAAAATAGACTTTTATCTATACTCATTTTATTATTTCTTATATAAAATTGAAAATGAATTTTCTGTTTCTCATATTAAATACTATTTTTCTTCCTTTACTCCATTTAATCTATGAAATAATTATAGATAAAAGTCTATATTTAAAAAGATTTTTTTTTCGATATATTTTTATTTTATCCTTTTTAAGTTCTGTAAATTACAATTACCTCACACAAGTTCCACTGCATTCTTGAGTAGGAAAATGAATGACTTTAGTATTCTACAACAATTTCTTTTAATGAATTTATATATTTATCCTTGCAACAGCAAGGATAAATCTCAATAAGTTATTTCAAAGAAGGCGAAAATCTAGTCGAAAATTTCTACTATATTTATATCCAGAACTAGAAAAGGGTTAATTTTATGCATAAAAATGGTCAACCAGATTACACTCTTATGTTGGAAACAAAATGAATACTTCATTAGCAATTACTTTAAAAATCGTTCACTATATGAACCGCAATAATTACATTACAAGTCATTCAAAAAATACAATTTGTACCTTTAAGCTAGTTTTCTTGCATTTATAATGCATTATTATTTACATATAATAAAACTAGTTAATTACCATAAGTTATAATATTTTCAATCTAAATGTCAAACTCAAAAAACTATTGAGTGTAACCGCGCCTCAGATCGCTTTCCAGTTCGCTGTCCAAATCGCTAATGTAGAGACCAAGTATAACAATATTATCTATATAAAATTCCACCTTTTGTATATAAATTATTAAAATTAATAAAATTAATTTTATTATGAAAATAGAAAATGTACTAGAAAAAGACTTGGAAATGTGGTACCGACCCCTGAATAATTAAATATAACATAATTTAACCAAAAATGATATTTTTAAGTAGCATTTTAATATTTCTTTTTCATGTGATTTTCTCTCATTCTTTTACTTAAAATTTTATTTCCAATAAACAGATCGACAAGAATACAATTTAGAGCCAATTAAATTTTTTTATAGTTAAATAGTTATGCTCTAATGCTCTAAGAGTCAAGAACAAAAAATTTTTATATTATAATAACTAGAAATACAGATCGCTCATAAAGATAAATATACTAAAGAAGTTTTTCTTTAATTTAAAAATAGCATAACACCAGCTGTCTCTACCCTTGATCTGAATAATAGGATGATAAAAAAGTTTTTAATTTTTTTGGTTTAATTATTTTATTAATTATTTTGCATAATTTTTCTTTTCTATAAATACATATTTATTCCTGTTCCAAGGCTTTTATATAAATTTTGCTAAATTTTTCTATTATAATTTATATTTATAATTTTTTTAACATAAATATTTAAAATTCATCTAATTGAAAATTTGAAGATAAGATAAAAAGTTAACTACAAAAGATTAAATTGTATTAATTGTGAGATATTATCGTCTTTATGGAATTAATTTTTTGGAATATCTAAAAATATGCAAGGTAGAAAGTAAAGTTATAAACTCAGAAAAAGTCTTAAATGAGAATATTTAGAGGCGATGAATGCTATTGCTAAAAAAAGCACTTTTAAAAATTACTTTCGAACCTTAGTAGAACTTGCCGTAGTTAAATAAGTTCAAGTTTATGAATTTAAGTTGAACACAGGACGGCACAGTTTTTTCTATTTCGCTTCATACGGTGATAGTCAAAATTATACCACTTTGCTTTCTTTGACGGCACCTTGCACAAAATGTTGTTTAGCAAAAAATAGAAAGTAGAATAAAGTAGAATAAAAAAAAATTATTCTTAACCACAAAGTTTTTACCGTCCTTAACGCGTTAAAAATAAATCTAAATCAATAGATTGCCATTACTAATACCAAAGAAAAGTCAACCAAAAACAACTAATATTCTAAAATTGAAAACAAATCAAAATAAAATTTTAGGCCTTATACCCAACTAAACGATTTCAGTCCAGAATTTTTGTATCCATAAAGAATGTAGGCATAGTTTTTTATTATTAACTAAGCAGAAAAATAATAAATGTTGTTTCGAAGTAACATTGCCTCAAGAAGGACACCCAGGTTTCTTTGAACAATAACTGCAATTTTTAATGGCACTTATTTATATATATTTATGTATTTTTCACTTCGAGTTTAAAAAGAATTTAAAAATTATTTTCCCAGCTGAAGTGAAAATTTATTCGCTTTAAAAAAATTGAAATCTTCACATATTAATTAAATACCATAAACTGTCCCTTATAAATAAATATAACAGGAAATAACTAAAAAAATTTTTAAATTTACTTTTTTGTTTCCTGTACAAATTACTGATTAAATTTTAAAACTTAAAACTGTGAATAAAAAGTAAATGAGCGCAAATTATAAAAATCATTTTCACTTGAAAAAATTATTTCTGAATTGAAAAATTAAAAACAAAGAAGAAAACATTTCATCAATACCAAAATTATTGCCTCGATGAGACAATTCATTAAATTTCAATTCAAATATGCCTAAATAAATTATTTAAAAAAAAAAAAGAAAAAAAACAAATTTACATATGTTTTATTATTTTCTTCTTATTTTTCTTGAATACATCTTTAATGGATTTTATTTCTATAGAAAATATATTTTTCTATCTAAGGATCTAGCTCAATCCATCATCAATCTGTGACAATAGATTTGAACTCGAAGAATACAAAGGGCGGCTGAAGAAAGAACGACAGTAACAATATGCAAACAAGGCAACAAAAAGTGCAAGCTCAGGACAAAGTTTTCAAAGTTTTTTCATTCCACTTTACCCTAATCTCCCTTGAGAAAGTAAAAGAGAGACAAAAAAGAAATAGAGCGACCGAGAATGGGTTGCTACTGTATATAATTTTCATCATTTGAAATATCCTAGTTTTACTCCTTTTGTTGCCGTTTAAAGTAATACGCAGCGAATTTTGATTCTGGGGACAAAACTTTTTTCTGTTATTTCGGTTTTTTATTTTTTTTTTCATTTTTTTTTATTTTTCAAAACCCCACTACAACGGCCGCCTCTAGGGAAATCGACTTGAATCTGAATCTCATTTTATTTGTCCTTTTTTGATGACTTGAGCATTCTTGTTTTCTTTTTTCGTTTTATATTTTTTTTGTTACTTTATCTATATATCTCTAAGTTTTGTTCTTTTAATAAAAAATTAAAGTTAGAAAAATGAATTTTATGTTTATTCTGAATGAATTATTTCAGGAGCTGAATGGAAATTACTTACAGAAGATGAAAAACGTCCTTTTATAGACGAAGCAAAACGACTGAGGTAAACACCAAAAATTAAAAACACAAAAAAAATCAAAAACTAAAGAAAATTCTTCTTTGCTAAATCATTTTTTTTTACCTTTTTTTGTTTTGTTTTAATAAACTTTCAGGGCAATGCATATGAAGGAACATCCTGATTATAAGTACCGTCCCAGAAGGAAGCCAAAGGCATTAAGGCGTGACGGATATCCTTATCCTATGCCATATCCTTCAGTCCCAGTAGAAGCTCTAAGAGCAGGTAAGGAATAATATATACATACTCTGATGAATTAATTAAGACAAAAGCTTTGAAATTGCAATTGGGAAGGGTTCTTTCGTGCGTTTAGGTAATTTATCTATAATAAAAACTTGTCTCATGGTATAAAAATTAAACAAAAGTAAAATAATGTGTCTATAGTTTTCACAAATATAATCAAAAATAATGGTCTTTAGTTAAATGAATTAAGGAATTGAATAAACACAAAGTCATAAACTAAAAATAAAAACTTTTAGTAAATTTAAGGATATTTATAATACTACTTTTCGGCTATGAAAAACGCATAGAAATTATAAAACTCGATTGCTCAAATAATAATAGTTCAATGTATGATTTTCACTAAAAAGGATAAATACAAAAGAAATTTTGAAATAAATTCTTAATTGGTTACTTGCTTGGTAACAGGGGAGCTATACACTAACAAAATATCACTACAATTTTAGGGTGTTAAAATTATTTTCAACCACAGTTAATCTGAATATTAATTAAAATTAAAAAAGAAGGCAAAGCAAGTTTTGAAATCTGGTTTTAAAGTTCTATAATTTTCAGGAAATTCCAATTAGTATAATTTTACGGAGGAAAAAAAAGGAAATTATGTAATTGAATATTACATGTGTGCTTTTCATCCTTAAGTCATGTGATATATGTGATCATGTGTGATTAAGTCAGTTGATATGGATTAGTTAGGTTTCTTTCAAAGCTATTCTATAAGAATTAAGATAACAATATTCTCTGAAATATTTTTTTAAGCTCAAAGCACACAAAATTCTTGATTTTTTGATAGAAACAAAAGCGTATACCAGTGTCCTTATGGTCCTTATGGTCTCTGACATATATATATATATATATATATATATATATATATATATATATATATATATATATATATATATATATATATATATATATATAGAAGATTAGGCTTGTGTGTGTGTGTGACTAATTATGGATTACTTTTAAACAAATGATTTTTATAATTGAAAAAAATATAAAAAAATTTGATTCAAATTGTTAATGCGTTTTCTTTAAAGGTATAACACCAGGCTATTTTGCACCCGGGCCAGCATATCATCTGGGAAGTCATCTTTCACAGACCAGCTCCCCAACTTCTCAGGTAATTAAAATAATAATTTATTTTATTTTCTAGTAATTATTGTTAAATTTATAATCAAAATAAGCTGAAAAAAAGCTTTTAAAGTATTAGGAGTAACAATACATTTATTTTACTACGTTAGATAGATTTATTTAATTTCGTCTGTAATGAAAATTTGAAATTTTTTTATTTATTTGTATCCTTTGAAATTTCAATTATTTTCAATTATTCAAATGCTAGGATATTTATTTTTATAACAAAAAGAATGCAACAATAACCTCTCAAAAAGTTTGTGATATTTTCTTAATGTCCACATTGATCCATCAAAATTATATTAAGTACTTTTGACTGCTTTGATAGCCTTAGTAATAAGAGAACTGTGAAAATTGATATAAAGTCATTAAGGACATAGCAAAAGTAAAAAGAGATCTTTAAATAGTTCCCTTACCGAATTCTTTAAAAGGTAAAAAAAATGGCTGAAATATTTAGCTCTTAAAAATAACAGATATATTCTTTTTTATCTTTAATAACCACTACGAAGTGCTTACTTAATAATTAAATTTTTTTTTAAAATAAAACAAAAAATCAAAATCTAATTTTTCAAAGGATATTTTTTCATACGATAATTAAATAGCAATTAAAAAAAAACAGTAAAATAGTTTAGAATTGAATGTGGATGGCTTTTTTTTTAGTATATGTATATCCTGAAGTTTCATTAGGACTAACTAACCCCAAGACTTGCAGCTAGAGAAATTAATGAATTTTTTGAGAAAATCTTTTCCATAATAAGAAAAAGCTTAAAAAATGATAATAAAGAAATGCGACTCACGTATTATCACCTGCATTAAAGAAAGATCTCCTCCCTTTTTGTTTGTTATTTACCTCGCTAGGTATTTAATATATTGTGGCGGCATTCTTGGACGTGTACAGTTTGTTGGCATGTTCATTCATCTTGTTACTTGTTATTTCTCTCTAAATTTCCATTTTGGATTATTGTATTATGTATACTTTATTTGTTATTGTTTTTTTTTATTGTTAAATTTATCATTTCTCTTGTTGTTTTTGTTTTTTTTTTGTTTTCTTCATTTTCATTTTCAATTATTTTGTTTCTTTTACTATTTATTATATTTCAGTTGAGATCTGAGAACAAAGCTTTCCTCAAGGTAAGCAAGCAGATGCTTAGGGATTTAAAGAACAAAAAATTCGCTTTTTTTTGTTTATTTTTTTTTTAAAAATTCTTTTTTACACCCGCTAATGTAATGAGGTAAAGTTGGAAGTTATTTTTTTTTTGTTTTGTTTTGAAAAATGCCCAAACTCGTTAAGGTTCTATTGTCTGAAGTGTTTGAATATTGTGGTCTTCGTTTTTGAGACGTTTTTTTTTTTATTGCATTCGAAATGACCCTTTAATAGCTTATATAACTTAAACAGCATATCTTAGTGTTGTTTTTTTTTTTTGTTGTGTTTTTATTTTTTAGTTCATTTATATACACCTTCTTTTTTCAAGGGCCTGTTATACTGTAAATGAAGTGATTAAGTCATTTCGACTCGTCATTGCAATTAAATTTGTGGCCGTCTGTAATGTGGACGTCAAATTAGTCAACTCGTTCGATGTTTTCAGACAATGTATTGAACTGTTTTTGTTTTGTTGTTATTTTATATTGTTTTTTGTTTTTTTTTTTGGTTTTATAGTTTCAGCTTCCTTTAATGACGTCTTGTTATGCCTGACTTCATTCCGATATACTATATGTATATATACATTGTTAGGGTTAGTTAACAGCGTCAAGCTTCTGTCTAAACCAATTAGAATGAATGACTTAAACGGATGGCAAGATAAGGTGTGAAACTATTTACCGCTATATTGGCTTTGTGCTTATCCGCAACTTCGTCTGTTATATTATTTAACGAGCAACTAAACCTATTTTATATTTAACAAAAAAGTTTATTGTTACTTTGTGGATTGTATACAATATTCCTAATGTTTCTATAATTTAAAATCAATAAATTCAAAAACAAGAATGTATAGAAAGTCATATATTATTGTATTTTACAAAAAATTATTGTTAGATATATTATGGCATTCTTTAACAGTTTTCCATTCTAATCCTATTTTAGAATTGTGCTTTTAAATTCTATGTATGGCTTTTTATAAAATTAATCATGAAATTGATTTATTTTCATTGAATTTTTACACAAAAAAATTTTTATTTTTTTCAAAATATTTTATCAGTAATTCTAATTTATCTATAATATTTTTTGTTTTTTTTTTTTTTCAATTATGAAACAATAAAACTTTTAAAATCGAATTAATTCAAAAATTTAATATTTAAAAAAATAAATATTTAATTTAATATCAAGGTAACTTATAGAGCGTTTACAGTGGCCAGAATACTCGTCTAGTGTTCTTAAAATTTCAAGTAATTTAAAATTAGTTTTCTTTTCTAGTCTAAGTAGCAAAAAGTACTAAATAACTCATGGCAATACGGTGGAGAAATTTTGAGAAATTTTTTGAATTCTCTACTTCGAGAATTATTTAATACTAATTAATTGTATAAGTTAGATTATACCTGACTGTGAATACGATAACAACAAACAATAATAAATTTTTGATATATAAAATTTGTACTAGTCTAAGAATACCCGGTCCCAGTAATAGTGTGTAGCCAAGAATTTTAGTCAGAATAGTACAATTTGCTTCATATATAAAAAGAAGTATTTATACTGGGCCCTAGTACTTTTTGATTAGTACATATTTTATCTGTCAAAATTTTGTTATTTTTTTTTTTGTTGTATTTGTGTTAATTGTGTTAATTTTTGTGTTAAATAAACAATTAAATAATTCAAAATCATATCAAATTAAAAAATTCTTACTTTTTACTCAACCTAATTATTCACTGTCAAACCATTGCCGAAACAGAAATTTCGAAAAAATTACTCAAAATTTCCCCTCCATACAGCCATGAGTATGTCTAGTACTTTAGCAATGAACTCGAAAAAGGAACTAGATTTAGATTTATTCCTTTGAAAAATATAGAAGAGATTTCCCATAAAAATTCTACTTAGATTAGTATATTTGAGAACAATACTAGAGAGCTCCTATACTAAAATTTCAGAATACTAGACTAGTATCTATTTTGGCCATTGTAAGCGCACTTTTAAACTAGTTTAAAGAGTTAGTTATTGTCAAACGTTCTATAACACGTTTGAACTTGTATTGTGTTATAATTAACCAAATATATGATAGCCATATTATTGGCTATTAATTACAAAAGTTTCATTCAAATGTGTATCATATTTATATACATCCTTTAAAATTGGATTAGAAATACCAACTGTTTGCAGTATTATACTCATGGATATTATACAAAAAATTTTGTCTTATATGTAGGATGTTTTAGTGAAAAGAACTTTTGACTATTTTGCAGATCAAATTCATCCATTTGAAAATGTAATTTATCTTCTAATTGATCAATATTATCTTTCGGAAATTAGAATTAAGTCTTCTATAAATCAAACATTTTTTATGTTTTAATAGTAAAGTATTTTAAATGCTCTTTTTTTATACTCATTTAAAGAAAATATAGTTTATAAGAAAAGTATAATACTTAAACACGGGCGAGAAAAGCCATTTTGAGATCGATTTTGATTAATTTTGATAAATGAATTTTAAGGAACATTAACAACAAAGTGTTTTACCGGTCGCTGTGTTTTCCATTTGTAAATTTCTCAAGGTAGTGTGCTTTCTTTTAGGACACATATCTATGATAGGATCAGTTCTCAGATTTGGAGATTCAATCAAAAATATCTTTGCACTACCGCTTGATACTTCTTTTTTTCTTTTCAAAGCTTCCGATTCTCGATTATTGATTGAACAAAACATATACAGCCTGATAGCAATTGAGAATGTAAAGACCACTTTTGAGTTCATCAAAATAACCAACGTTTATGATCGAGTTTATAAAATATACAACGATTTGCATAAATAGTTTTTTTACCACTGTTACTTAGGACTAAATTGAAATTTCAATTATTTTTAATTTTTACAAGAATAAGTTTTCTGATATATTCTTAGTTACTAAAAGGATTAAACTGCTTCTTCTAAGCTCATACAGTTGGATTCATGTCATACCAAAGAAAGCCAAAAAATCTTTGGCTCGATTTTCGTGTCATGGATGAACCAGGAACTAAGATTCTTATAGATAATTTTAGCTGGCTATGGCTTCCATCACAAAATCACCAATTAAAGATCATATCACAATTTAGGTGACAACTGGATTTGAGAAATATTGTAATAGATATCATATCAATTAATCAAGGGGATGACTATGATCCTTAAAAGAATATGCTAAAAGTTAACAGCGTGATAAAAAACCATTAAATTTATCTTACACGTTTTGTACTCAGCATTATTTTGACTATGCTAAAAGTATTCAAAATTTTTTTTCTGGGTTTCCTAATTTTTTAAAAACAATTTTTATTATAATTTTATTCATAACTTTAGAAAAATAACTATAATTTAATTGAAGGTAAAAGTAAGTTTTCGTTTATTTCTCTTTTAACATTTTTCTTTTAATAGGCATCAATAGCTGGACAAATGGATGTTTCAAAATTTGGATTAGATCGTGGTAGCTATTTAAGTTCAGCTGCTGGTAGCCTATATGATGCATCTAAAGCCCAAGCTAGTGCTTATAGTGCTTATCTTGATCCAACAGTACTTACTAAAGCATATTTTGATTCAAAAATGTATCAAGATAGGGCTGCTAATTATGCATTTGATATATCAAAAATTTATGGTGCACAACAGCAACAACAACAAGTTCATCAACAACATCATCAACATTTATTAAATGGTATAACTGGATTAACTGGGCCAAATAATAATAACAATAATAATAATAATAATAATAATAATTTGGATGAAAGAGAAACAACTCCTCAATTGGATACTGGTGATAAAAATCAATTAAATTCATCAACTGATCAATTAGATACAGTCGGTAGCTATGGTAGCTATTCACAGTATACACAGGGTAGTGGAGATTTTCGTCGTCCACTTACAGTTATCTTCTGACCAGGGAAACATTAATTGCAAAGTAATTATTAAAAATAATAAATTGGACAAAAAACCAAAAAGTTATTTTAACAAAACAATCTGGACATAAATTTAATAATAAATAGTTGAAAAAGACAAATGGTTTTTTTCTTTTCTTTTGATGTAAAAAAGGTCCAGAACTAACAAAATACTTATAATGTGCAATTAGCGTTTATTGTATTCGTTTTTCGAAGAAAACAAACAAATCAACAACAACAAAATTTAATTTTCTTTGGTATAGCCATCAAATTTATATTTAATTTTGTTCAAAATGTCGATATGCAAATAGTAATTAAAAAAATTATTTCTTCTTAATTTTATAGTTTTTGATTTACAAAAAAAAAAAAAAAAAACAAAACAAAAACAAAATAATAATTCTAATGTACTGAGTTGTTGTTCCTATCCGATAATTGTTAATTTAATCAATTTAATAAGATTAAGTATTCAGCTCTAAGCTAAAAATTTTAAATTAAGTACAAATTGCAGAAAAGCTCAACCTTATTAATTGTTTTAATAGTTTTTATCAATTTAGTTTTATTAAATCTATTATTTTGAGAGGATTTTTATTTTAGTATAATTTTTTTTAATATTTTGCAATTGTTTTTGTATTTTTTCTCTAAAAGAAATTCTCTTTTGTTTTTAAATATTTTTTCTTGTTTTTGGTTTAAGCTTAAGCCAAAGGACTTTAATATATAACTAATCAGTTCATTATTAATTTTTGCTTAAGAAATAATTGAACTAAATCAAAAGAATTTGATTATAATTGCAAAATTTCTTTTCATTATTTAATAAAAAAGGAACAATTTTGTAAAGCTTTCTTTTTTCCTAATTTAGTTAACAATGTACAACATTTTTAAGATCTATAATTTAATTTTAAATCAAAAACAACAACAACAAAAATAAAATAATATAAAATGTTACTTATTTTATCAGCATATAGTTATTTAAGATATAGATTTAATATAAACTCAAAGCACAATTATTAAAACAAAAAATAAAAATCAAGCAGAATAAGACAAAAAATCCAATGAAACTTACAATTAGTAAAATTACAGCACAGACTATTAAACTGATTTATAAAAGCTGACAGATTAAGAAATTGAAATATATTAAAAAACAAAAACAACAACAAAATTTTAACATAAATAAATTTAATAAAGAAATGTGTTATATAATAAAATAGTTTATTTGATTTTTCCTTTATTATTAATATTTAACTCAAATCTGGTAAGCTTCTATACCTTAGAGAAGATTTAATTTAAATATTTACCATTTTGAAAAACAATGCTGCAATAAAAATACTAGCATAAAATTCCGGACCGACCAAGATATTGTAAATGGCCCAATAATAAGCTAGTACTGGCCAGTTTACTGATTAGACTAAGATCCCAGGGATTATTTTCGATGTACCAGAATTGAAGTTGTATATATGGTGGAAGGGGGGGGGGGGGGGGGGGAATAAGGGATAATGACTTAAAAAACAAAACAAATGCTTTTTTGAAGAGATCAGGATAAAGTAAATAGATTGAAATATTTTGCAAGTTATTGAATAGATTTTCGACAACATTTTTTAATATTTGTGTATAAAAAACTTCGGAAAAATTTGGTTTACAAAGCATTTCCCCCAGTGAACACCATATCCCAGCTTAGAATTATCGGAAATCAGCAAACCCGCCACTTTATTTATTTACAACAATAGTTTTACCTTTATTTGAAATAATTTTGACAATAATATATACTTCGTGTTAAAACAGCAATTTTTACCGAAAAAATCCACCAATTTTTTAATTTTCATTCTAAAAGGTAGTAAGAAAAAAGGTGACGATGGGGGAAGGTATTTAATGTGTAAAAAGTAAATATAAAATAATCCAGTTCTGTAGTCTTTAAATGCCGATTATTATGAACTTTTAAAACGTCATTTCGAGAAAAATGCGGTTAAAATTTTAAGCTCTGAAAAATGAACAAGAGTTGAGAAGAATAGAATGTAAATAATTACACGAGTTTTGACACGATTGACATGAAATTTTGACAAAATATGCTTAGAATGCAATATTTTCTTTGTTTTTTTGAAAAAGGTTATCCCTTACCCTTACCACTTTAACCACTGTCGAATTTAATGTTAAAAACCCCTCACAATGTGCGTAATTAAAATGAAGCGATGGCGTGTTTTCAGGACAAATACAGGACAAAGTGGTCCTATTCCAAATTTTATGAAAAACCAAGAACTACATTTTTATTTAAAACAAACTTAACAATTTATTTCTATAAAAGTTTTCATAGTCAATGGTAACGACAACAAGTATACACGTTGAACGTACCGTAATAGCAATTTGGTTTGATTTGATTCCTGATTAAGGAATAATTGTTGGCACACCTTAGCATTTCTACTAAAGTTAAACCACATGATTATGCTGGCGGCGCTAATCTTGCACAATTATGTAGGAAAAATAGAATTTAAGCTTTAGAGGAAGAAATATAAATTTTTAAGTGGTGTAAATTGTAATATAATACACTTAAGAGATTAAAAATATGGTAATTTGTATCTAGTAAAAGTGCATAGGTTGAAAAAAAAGTAAAAATAGACTTGAAATAGCAAAATTGGTGTAGTTTTAAGTAGATTTGTATAAATTTATGATCCTTTGAATAGAATAAGTTAATTAAGGGGTAAATGGTGAAGGGTGTTTGAAAATGACAAAAACAAGGGGATATGTTAATTTTTAGACAGAAAATGACATAGTTACTTTGATTTAGATTGAAAGGTCCTTTAGAAAGGTGCAAAAAAATTTCTTCAGATAACAGGGAGGAAATGTGCGTTAAAATATTGCCAACCTTACCTATTTTCGGATTGCTGATTCTTATAATATCTTTTAGAGAATATTATATATAATTATTATTTGATATTCTCAGATACTTTCCATCGTCCAAAATTTCAGCTAGATGACTTAAAGGATGAAAAAAAAGCAAAACCTTTATTATTTTAAAGTCTTAAATTTTATAAATTTGTCTACATAATATTAAAAATCAATATTTATACTATAATGTTGTGAGTGTATTCAAAATTAATAAAAATAAAATATACCATAATGTTAAGTCAAAACTGATATTATTCTCTTTTATTTACTTTATTTATTTTTTTTTTTTCTTTATTTTTAACAGAAAAATTACAAAGACACTAAATATATAAATTGTTTTTTAAGAATAAATGTTCTTCAAAATAGATATTAAATACCAAGGTTGAACGTGCTAACTAACAAAGTTTTGGCCTGTTTCGGCCGGACTTGTGAGCACAATTTGAAACCAAAAAAATATGCTGTGTTGTTTTATAAGCTTATTCTAACTTTAGTACTTTTTATTATGATAGTATTTTTTGCCGGAATTAAAATAATTAATAATTAATTGTAATAAGTGCAATTTCCGAATTTCATTTTCTAAGTTTAATTTTAAAACAAAAGTAGGTTACAAATGTTATGTCAATGAAAAATTTATAACTTTGAATGGAAATTCCATATAATTCAATTTCCATACTTTAAATTAACTAGATTACTATTTCGTAACTTAGTTATTTTATAATATACATATGTTCGGGATATACAACTTTAATATCTATGACATAACAATAATCATCACATATGTTTAACAAAGAAAATTTAGTAGGTTGACAAATGGCAGTAAGCAATGAATTAGGTATTTATGTAGTAATTTAGTTTAAAATATGAATAATAAAATATTCTAGAAAAATAACAGTTTTTCAATTTTTTAATAAATATTTTTTTAAAAATAGAATTCAATCCCAAATTATTTAAAGAACTAAAAAATTATATAAATATTAAATCAAATCATAGAAATTATTAAAAAATATTAATAAAAATTTGGTAAGTTTATCTCAAAGAAAATTAAAAATAAAATTCCTATACTATACTTTTAAACAATAAGCAATTCCATTACTTTAAAGAAATTTTTATAAACGCTCTACTCATTCGGGGATGGTTAATACATTAATATATTAAATTATTGTGATTATATATATATATATATATATATATATGTATATATATAATTAATAAAATGCTTTGTTTTTGAAATTGTGCTTCATTTTCATAGTGAAATTTTGTTTATTTTGTCCCATATTTTATCTATTTTCAGTATATATTGTTTCTTGTTTTCAAATTTACGGGCAGAAGGATAGATATAGATATATATATATATAAATATTTGTGATAATATAACATGTATATAAGTTTTTAATAAATAAAATATTTTACTATAAACTTTGTTTAATTTATTTATTCATTTTTAAACATTTTTGCCATTAATAAAATTTATTTTCAGGCTTACACGAAAGTAAAAGAGGGATGGAGATATAACACATAATGTTCAAAGAGCATATGCTATATAATTCAGTATTAATTCTGTATGAAGAGAGAGTGTTCTGAGTATTACTGAATGTACTGAAAAAGTTTGTAACTTTAATACTGATTTGTAGCTGGTAGGGTTGAATCGGGACTTA
Organism: Acrocera orbiculus; assembly: GCA_947359355.1. NCBI lineage: Eukaryota > Metazoa > Arthropoda > Insecta > Diptera > Acroceridae > Acrocera > Acrocera orbiculus. Next base: position 26,394,182 of record OX375759.1, on the reverse strand, counting down.
TCTGGACCTTTCAGTAACAATTCAGTATGAACTTTTAACATAAGAGTATATGGAAAAAATTATACTGATTTAACAGTAAAAATAGCAGGATGAAAAGTATAAAATTATCATAAAATTTTTCGAATCGGGCAATTGCTATTACTTTTAAAATTTTTGTTTTGAATTGTTTATAATATAATTTCACAATCTCTAAACTACATTGAACAAAAACTTAATGTCATTTTTCCAAACTTTCAAATCTGGATGAGTTTTTCAAATGAAGATTTGAACTAAGAAACCTATTCTTAATTATTTATTGAACTATTTTTTTCATATTTATGCTCAAAAATGATTTTTGGTATAACTTAGAGCGGTTGAATCACAATGTGAACCTTTCAATAAGTTCATTAACTTCCCAAAGGAAGTTTTTGAATGTTTTTGAATGAAAAACCTCTTCTCAATTTTCTTAGAGTTGAGTTTTACATAATTATGCTTCTAAATATCTATAGAATCACTGGCAGAAATTAATCTAAAATCTGAATTTTTAAAAATTTTTCGCGAAAGTAAATCAAGGCTAACCATCAAATTTTGATGAATTTTCCAAATGAACTTTTGGGCTAAGAAACTTATTCTCAGTTATTTATTAAACTACTTTTTGCGTAATTATGCTATTGCCCATGAATTGGATAATGTATTCACATTATTGCCTAGAGAAAATGACTTAATCGATACCGCTTGAGAATATTTTTTGATAGCAACTTTTTTAATCTGAATATATGCCCTAAAAAATTTTAGGCTCTCTTTTTGTTATGAAAAAAGAGGAAAGAAAAACGAATCAAAAAATAACTTTTGAAGTTTATAGTTACTTTTTTTATTTTAATTAAATTTATTACTAATAGCTAAGAATTTTTAATTTTCTCAAAAAATTCCCCAATTTTTAGTGCAATTTATCTATAAAAGTCAATCATAACAAAACAAACACATTAACTCGAAAGAAAAACAACAACAAAACTGTGACAATATTTGAAATTCAATAAAAATAAAAATTTTTTCAAAATGAATCCCTTAATGTCATTTAATTATGAAATTACTTTTACTTCTATGATCCTTTCTTTTATATAAAATTAGTTAATGCTGACCTCAAAGTATCCCTTTCATTCAACTGGAATCAACCAATTACGGACCAACTCCCTGGTAAATTAAAACATTGGTTTTAAAATAATAATAATAAAAAAAACAAAACGCACTCAAGTCAGCCAACCAATAAAAAAGTTTTACTTTGCAGTCCCATTACTCAATTTCAGCACTTAAACATAACATCGTCCTGGCTAAGTCATTAAAATCATATGCATCAAAGGATATTAATTTAAAAATTTACTTCTAATTAGAAAATTAAGTCATAAATAAATATTAAAGAATACTCAGTTTAAATTATTAGGTGTCTAATGAGTTATTTGCCTTCTTTATATTTCTGCTAATTAAATAACTGTGATATTTTTTTGGAATTTTAATTACATTTATAGTACTTGGAATATTTTTTTTTAAACATAATTTTAACTAAAGTTCTTATTTATTTATGTTGGACATAAAAAAAGGAAAACGTTTTATGATTAATTTTAAAAGTTTATTTTAATTACATTTGTAATAGTTTGATGATTTTTATTTTTTCTGAGAAACTAAGAAAATTTTAAATATAATTAAAAAATTAATGTTGACCAAATTATTTGTAAATCATGTTAGCGCTTGGCTAGCTTAGAGTTTTATACAAAACCAATTAGAACATAAGACCATATTTAATAAAAGCAAATGACAACAATTCTAATTGTCAAATCCTAGTAGGAAATTCATGTAGCGCTTCCTATCTGAGCAATACACATGCAATTTGTTTTAGTGTTGTTTGTTTATTTTCACGTCTCTTTCTATTATTACAATTTTATACCTGCATGTAAGGATTGACGCATTGACAATTTCGTTAATAATTTAAAAATTGAAGACATGGGCGGGATTTTCGCGTCCAGAATAAATAAAGAGTCTAATAAAATATTTAGTTTAGTAAAAAGTGAAAGATTGGTACAATATTCTGACCAGTTGTTTCCAATATAAGAGATTTGAAAGATGTAAACTTTATCTAAATTGTGTACAGTATTATCTTATTATTTTAAGTTTTATTTTTTTTAATTATTACTCTGGTAAAGTGTTTTCAAATCAAAATTATAAAATATGTCAGTATTCCTAAAATATTTGTTTACCTGTTAATTATAATATAAAAAGGTTAAAATATGTAAATTTATTAGGAAAAAAATAAATAAAAAAAAATTTAACTCACAAAAAATAATGCTCATAAATCCTTTTAAACTGAGTTCTTTAAGTTCTTTGAACTAAGCGCTCTTAAAGCACTTTCAAAACTAGCGCTAATGTCCTATAACATGCAATGTTAAAATTTCAATAAGGGCTCTTATGAAGACCAAGCTCTTCTTGCTGATTTAGGAGCATTGTTTGATCATTGAAGCCGCAATTAAAACCATCATTCAGCAACATTTCTTCCAAACATTTAAAGCACCTTCTGCAAAACATTCGAACTCATGCTTTCAAATAATATGTTTTGAGGCAACAAAAATTGACCACCACAATATAGATTCAATTACAACATTCAAAGTAAAAAACTAAATCAATTGGATTACTCCCCTTTCTTTTCTCAAAAAGTTTTGTTCTCTTTATTTTCTACACATTCTAGAAAATGTAGCATTAGTCCCTCCTAGTTGTACTACATAATCCTCTTCCTTATTTAGTTTTCTTACTCTTAAGTGGTCAAAAAGCCAGTATTGTCGATGATAAGAACTAAATTTTCAATTCCTCAGCATGCACCAAACAACAAGATATAAGCGACACCTTATGTAATATTTTATATAATAGAATAAAGTTCAAGCGGAATAAACTCTTGTAAAAAAATATTTTCATGTAGCTTACCTAAAAAATATATAAATCTATTTTAGCTAGAATAAGGAATAACTGGTTTAAAGTTATTTGCAGAATTACATTCATTTTCTACAATGTCGAGGTATTTTATCTCTGGTATAAGTTATTCGACATCGCTCTTTTCTATTCCTTAAATTGAGGTTATTACTTCTGGGGGAATCTTTTGGCAAATGAGCCTTGTCTTATGTGTAAGCTTCAAATAAAGAAATATTTTTCTCAACAGAAGCGTAAAATATGAAAAAATTATATTTACTTCGAAATTTAAGTAAAACTCACAGCTAAAATATCATCTGCCGAATTTGTTACCCAAAAGTTTGTGAAATTTGTATATTGTGTATTGCTCTCAAAAGAATCAGTACGTTTTTCTTTTATGAATATTTCTGCTTCTTGACGAGTGAGTGTTTTGTATATAGCTCTTGAAAATTCCTTTAACTTAGCTTCACATTTTGACCTAAAATTATTTTATGTATTAATAAAATTTACTATATTGTTTACAATAACAAAATAAGTTTTATATTTGCAAGAAATGTTATTTTAAGAGGAAATGAAGGCGGCTTAAATCAAATGTTTTAAACTTACCAAGAAGGATAAACACCTTTGATTTTGCCTGTGCAAAAGGGTAATTTTTAAAACAAAATTTAAAAACAGGACAAAAAAAAACTTATATTTATTTTGTAGAAATCCCTAAACAGGAAATTTTAAATGAAATTCAAATTCGAATTGAGTTCCATATAGCAGATACATACACCAAACACACTAATTTCAGAAATCCGAATCTGAAATATCTGAAAACTAAAGTTTAAAGTTTGCTTATAGTGCGTTTTGACTGCCATTAGTGAATAATTGTGCAAGTTAGGTTATGTCAATAATAATAATTGAGTAAATAAAGGTAAGAATTTTTTAAATTTAATTGTTTTTCTGATGTTTTATTTATAGGAAAGGTTAATATTTAAAAACATCAATCATCAAGGTAAGAATTTTTTAAATTTAATTGTTTTTGTGCTAATTTTTTATTTACTTATTTTACAGAAAAATATGAGCGGCCATAAAACGAAGACACTTTCATGATATTTTTAATTAGTGCTATACTCATCAAATATTCACATCAGATGTGATACTATCCATTTATTATTCAAAATGACAAAAAAAAAAACTACACACAATAACTTTATTGCTTTGATTGGCTATAATAATATTAATGGACGAGTTAAAAAAAATTGTTTTTACAAAAATAAAATTAATATTTAATGTGAGGTAGAGTTTTATTAAATTATTGATTTGCTAAATACATTGTATTTGTATTGTTGTATTATACACACATATCCATAACTTTCCTTATTTTTTGAAACAATATATTTTAAATCTTCAATCTTCAAAATAATATTGACTTACAATATTTTTCTTGGCAATCATTACATTAATGTGCCATGACATTTTATGCAAAATCACTATTAAAATGGTAAAGTAAATAATAGATGGAAGCGGAAATATCACATCGTAAATGCATCTACGAAAAGTATAAAAATTAAGCTTTAATTTTCCTGAGTAAAAAAAAGTATCCAATTAATTTTTCCAGTTTTCTACAGCTAACTTTGACTTAAAAAATGAGCCATAAAGTCCCCCATAATAAAAGCCAAACAATATCAAACTAAGAATCAGTATAGTATGACCCATGACAAATAAGTACTATGTTAAATTCTTCTTATAAAATAAAAGTTTTATAATAAATAAGTTTTTATTTTTGTTTCCTAAATTTTAGTTTAATATAAATACAACAACAAACAACAAACAAATTTTTGACTAGGTTCGGTTAAAACGCTTATTTTTTAATATGGAGAAAAAAAGTACTAAATACTAAATACTAATGGCAGTGAAAACGCACTATTACAAATAATTACAGTGGCATCTGTACTCTAAAGGTAGCAAACAAAAAGAGCTTTCATAAAGGATATGTTAAAGTTCGATAACAGATTACGCTACTATGAAGAAGAAACTAATACTTCTTTGATATATTTTTTTCAAAAAACGAAAATTTTAAACAGTAACTGTAAATCTATAAAAGCAAGAAATTCTGACAGTAGTGAGCATTTTTAAATGGGAAGGCTTTTAATATTTGAAATACTTGAGATAAGATGCTTCAAAAAGAAAATACATAAATAAAATACATATAACACACATATGCAATATATAGATATACGTGTATATTAAGATATATAAATATATATGTATGTTCAGTGGCCTAGATTGGATTGAGGTCACCCTCTCCACTGTCCCTTGCTAATATTAATGCTTTGGAGGTAATCAAATTAAAAGCCTAAGAAAGTTAAGCATAATAAACTCCCCGCACCTCATCTAAATAACCTAACTACGTTACGCTACATACATATATAAATATTCTAATAGTACAAACCATTCCATAAAATTTTGAATATGTTACAACATCTGCTAAAAAATATATCCTAGAAGACTTGCAGTTCATTTTTATAAATGGACACTGTTTGAGACAATACAATAACTATTTTCAAAAGTTTTACATTATTTCCCTTTAAGCTTATTATATTTTAACAGCCAAAGTTATATTTATAATTTTAGACACCACGTCGGTTAAGTTAAACAAAATCGAGTAAGAATCATTCGTTTTTTTTTTTATCAAAATGATTGAATCGTTAATACAAAACCAATTAAGAAAGTTAGATTTGCATCTCTTTTCGGATGACAAGCTACCAATGATAGTAAGGCAATTGCGAAAATTTTCTGATACTGGGACACTGGGAGTGGTCCAATGATATCCAAATGGATTGTGCTAAACCAAGAAGAAATCCGTTGAAAGTTCTTGGATTGACTTTTAACATGGCGTGGAATTTTATTTTTCTGACATGCTAAGCAAACCCGAAACCAATTGCTGCAATCCTTGTTGTTTGGTGACCAAAAAAGATTAGATTTTAAAATTTTATTTGAGTATCTAATGCTCGGATGAGCTAGATCATGAACAGCTTTAAAATCTGTCAATCTAAATTCCTTTGGAATATAAGTTCTTATACGATTTGAGGAAGTTTCGCAAAATATTTCAGAATTTGAACTGAAAACTAGGAACTTCGAAAAATTTAAAATTTTATTGTTTTCCAGTTCTTGAAGGTCATTATCCGTTTTTTGTTTTTCAGAAATGGCCTCAAGATTGATAGCTGAAGGATAGGCGATTTCATTCATTCGCCAGAGCGTATATGCCAGGCATGACCAACGTGCGGCCCGTGGCACTGTTCTATGTGGCCCGTAAAACTACAACTAAACAATTTAGAATTCGAACTCTAATGGAACAGTAGAAAGGTTTGATAAATGCTTTACTTCAAATATGACAGAAAAAAATTGCGAAACGGAAAATCAGTGCGAAACTTGAGGCTGCTTTTGTAGCGCCAGCTTCTTGATGTCAGATTCAAATTTTGTAGTTGTAGCCCTCAGTAAATAATGAAGATGATCATCTGTAAGGCGAGATCTTTCTTTGCTTTTGATACATTTCATCTTTGAAAATGCTTGTTCACACAGATATGTCGATCCAAACATTGAAAAAACACGTTGAGCCAGTTTTTGTATTACAGGAAAATTTTCGTCGTCAAGATTTTTGTAAAAGTTTGGTAAATTCTTTCGATTTTCTTTGTACAAGTCCTTAAGTGAAGTATTAGTTTTCAATTCTATTATTTCGATTTAAAAATTTTCCTGAGCTACAGCTTCATCCATCTGAAAAGAAATTTCAATCAATCGAAACAACATACTTTGTCCTTTAAGTTTTTTAAAACATGTATGAAATTTAGGTTTTAGTTTTTTCAACAAGTTCAAATATGAATTTGCCTTGTGTCTGTAGTTTTAAATTTAAATTATTGCAGTGGCTAGATATGTCGGTCAAAAAAGCTAAGTCCCAAAGCCACAATGAATCAGAAAGTTGAGGGAAAGTTTTTCCTTTCTCCGTCATAAAAATCTCCATCTCAGCAAGAAGATTAAAAAAGCGTGATAATACTTGGGCTTGGCTTAACCAACGTACCTGGTTGTGGTAAAAAAGCATCGGAAAATTCATTGCCGACTTCTTCCAAAAATGCTTGGAATGGCCGATGATTCAAGCCACGGGAACGAATAAAGTTCACAATGTCACAACATTCATAACGTGGTCCAATTCGAGTATTTTGCAGTATAAAGCCTGCTGGTGAATAATGCAATAAACAGGCAATGGCTCTTCTAAATTTTGAGTGTCCATTTGACGCAAAATTTTCGTGACTAATCCGTTTTTTGAACCAATCATGTTTGGTGCATCATCTGTTGTTAGTCCGTAAAGATTTTTTCAATTTAAATTCAACTTTCTTATGCACTACAAAACTTCTTCAAAAAGGTCATCTGCAGATGTACGGTCTTTCATGCTCTGTAAAGATGCGAGCTCTTGTTGATGCGAGATGCGAGTTATTGTAAATTCTCGATCTATTCCCCGCACAAAAATGAGTAACTGCGCAGCATCACGAATGTCCGTGCTTTCGTCCAAAGCCAAGGAAAAAAAAGGAAACTGTTCTGCTTTTGTTTGCAACTGGTCCTGTAAATTTTGGCCAATGTCTTCTATGCGACGAGTGATGGTGGGCCGAGATAGACTTATTTCTTTGAATGCAAAGCATTTCTCAAGAGCGATTTCTTCAACAGCTGCGATTATGCACTTTTTAATAAACTCGCCACTATTAAGCACTTGTTGGTCTTTCGCAATAAGATTTGCAATCTTATAACTTGCTGTAACAAAATCGTCATTTCCTTTTACTTGTCGCAAAAACATACTTTTGACAGCGTATAATGCCTCTGAATATTACATTCTTTATTAACAGCCACAGATTCACGACAAATAAGACAAGTTGGTTTCTCGTCAAATTGGATGAAAAAGTATTTATACATCCAAGAGTCCTGAAAATGAAGATGTTCTTCGGAAATTTTACGTTTTTTTTTATTTGCTTCAGACATTTTTATAAAAGTATTATATTTATCACAGAGCTAAAAAAAATTATTTATAATTAATAAATATTTATTCATAATTGATAAATTTTTATTTATAATGAATAAATTTTTAATACCAATAATTCACATATCACTTCTACTGGAATATAGTCGTTTTCACTTTATAAGCAGGGAACTAACCGATCCAAGTGTTCACATCACACATCAATTGATAGTAGCCAAAATTTTATGTTTATATTTATTTATAGTAGCAATGGTTGCTTTTATGACCATATTTGGTAATGTTTACGATTTAGGTAGGTTTTTTATGTATATATATAATGTGATATATATATAACGTGGTAGATTTAAGTTAGATTACTAAACATTTTTCATAATGTGAATTTTCATTGATATGCGGTCCGTATGATTTTTGCTTAAATCACAATTGGCCCGCAAACTAGAAAAGGTTGGTCATGCCTGGCTATGACATTATCTCTACCTGATATGTGCCGAATCCCTGTAGAAAATTGACCAATGAAATCTAAATGTCGCATTTGTCTGGGTGAAGGGTATATATATTATCTAACTGGTATCGAAAATATTTGATTCCTTTATATATAGCCAAATACTCTTGATTGTAGGTGCAATAATTTTTTTGAGCGTCATTTAGCTTCACAGAATAAAAACCTAGAGGTTGCATTTATTTTTAAGCACGTTCTTTGTTGAATCAAAATCTACTTTTTGATATATCTTCTTGCTTGGGATTTCTTGAAATCTTAATATATCTTCTTGCTTGAGTTTTTTTTAAATCCCGATAAACCTACTTCTGCTTTTCCGGATTAACATCTTTTTAATTTTTGTGTTTGTCAATTATGCAACTCTCCCATTTTTTGTGTCGGGATTAACAATTTTTAAATAAATTTTTTGTGTCGGAGGTCACCATGAGATTTTGGTTTTTTCTAATAATCACATTTTTGAATATAAATTTATTTACAAACAAAGTACAAGTTTGACCTCAACTAAACTAAAACTTGACATTAACACTTGATATTAAGTAAAATTTCTAAGCCTACTTTGTAACATTAAACTTACTGCGATTCGTTTATGTCGCCACAGTATTTCATTCTTTTCTTCCCTTACTGGATATTTAAACCGTAAATTATGATTTAAAATTAGGAGGTTAAGAAAAATGAAACAAAAACAAAATCAGCACAACAAGTGCAAAGCAAGGTATGGATATAGATATATATATATATATGTGGCATAACTATATATTATATAATAGTTATGCCCATATGAGCTATACATAACAAAATTTTTTAATTTATAGCATAAATACACAGTATGTCTCAAAAATAACCGAACTTTTTGGATATAGAATAAAACACACATTATATTATATCTTTGAAAGTTATTATTTATTCAAAGTAGGTTCCATTAGACTCAATACAACGTTTGGCGCGATCAACCAACGCATGCATAGATTTCTTTATGTCATTTATAGAAATGCTCTTCAACACCTCGGTTACGGCTGCTTGAATGACTGGGATATCATCATAAAAAGCTCCTTCCATCCTGGTTTTCAGTTTAGGAAATAGAAAATAGTCACATGGTGATAAATCTGGCGGATATGGAGGATGATTGATGAGAAAAATCCGTTTTTTCATCAAAAATTCGTTCACTTTTTTGGCCTTTATTCAACTCATGCGGAACAAAACGCGAATAGACCTTTCTTTTACCCAAATCTTCAGTTAAAATTCCCCAAATAGTGTTTTTACTCATATTAAATTCCTTAGACAACTTCTCGTAGTAAAATTAACATCGATACCAATGATTTCACGGACTTTTTCCACCAATTCAGCACGATTACTAGCTTCTGGACGACCTAGCTTTAGGTCATCATTAAAATCCTCACGACTATTTTCAAATCGTGTAAACCACGTATAAACTTGAGTAAGACTCATACAATCATCACTTTTCATCAATTTTTATGTCTCAGCGAATTTTTTTTCACAAAGTTTTATATTTGCTCTTTGTTCCATTCTTGTTTTGGAACCTTAGCACTCTTACTACTTTTATTCAAATGGCCGTAACTTTGACATCTATCATCCGATTTACATGAATATAGGTGCGTTTGAAAGAGGGCAAATTTATCTTTTTAATGCTTAATGTTTCTATAGTTGGCTCTGCATGTTATACGATTTAAACATAAAGTTCGGTTATTTTTGAGACACACCGTGTATAGCATAATGATAATGACAGAAATCAAAAATAATAACACACATAAATTACCTGTATATTTTTAAAAATAAGATTACACTTCTCAATTTTATTAATTTATAAGAGTTATAGAATTGAAAAAACATTTATGTTTTTATTTATTGTTATATAATGTTTCCTTCCTCTTTTTACTTTCTGTACTGCTTGAACACCTTTGAGATTTCATTCATCTTGAGTGATCTTCCGAAAAAATATTTGCAGGGAACCTATTTTAAAAAGATATTAGTGCACAATAATTACCACACTAAATAATACCAAACCACAGTTTGTATATGATCAAAACTAACTCAAAAAATTTCCAAGTGTCCAAGACTTTAAAAACTCAAGGCTGTACAAAAACGATTTCCATGTGAAATTTTTTAAGTGAAACAATGCTAAAACGACAATGAATGGTCTTATGAAGACCAAGCACTCGGTGCTGATTTAGGAGCGCTCGAAGAGGTCTTTCCGAGCGCTAGAATATATATTGTATGTATATCCATATGATCATATATATATATTTTGCCCAATGATCATATGTATATATTGTACAACATCCTCATCCCTCAAAACAAGCTTCAAAACAAGTTATAAGCTTGAAAAAAACTTGTAAATAATCTTTGGCAAGCTTGCACTCTGAACACTTTGAGCATATTCCTTTTGATTTACCCATAACGACTTTATAGTCTTCGGTATCAAAATCGGCGTCAGCTCGGCTGTAAGCCAGCACTCTGCAAGCACCCTAAGCCTGTATAGCTCTCAAAATAGCAATTTTGTTCCTTTAATAATAAACTAAAATCTAAAATCAGCAATATAATTTGACACAATCCGTTCAAATTTTTCACATTTAATTTTTTAAGTTTCCAGTTTTTTCTTTACTGTCTTATGAGATTCTGTTTTGAGTTGGCTATTTTTTCTTCTTTAAAGGAAGTGCATGAAATCTGTTTTTATTCAAATAAATAAATCAATTTTATTGCAATTGTAAGAAAAGAACAAAAGACAAATTTTCATAGATATCAAGTCAGTTATTAATTTAAAGATATTTATAGTCTATGCCAAATAGATATATCATTTACCATTGGTATTTAACAGTGGCATAGATAGGGGGAGAGGTATTTTAGTAGTAATTAAAGAAAAAATATCATATCCTCCCCAAAAACGGAACTCTACGGAATTGGTATTTAGTTTTATAGAAATTTGATATTTATTCTAAAATGTTTTATTTATTTATTTCAAAAATAATTTCATAAGAGCTATTACGTGAATTATAAATTTTTTTTCAATTAAATGAAAACAAAAAAGTATGTTAATGTTTAATCAAAGACATTTTTCGCTACATAGAGTTTTCTTTAGTGTAAAAGTTTTAAGCAAAAAAACTTTATTTACCCTTTGGGACATGGTGGTATTAAAAATGTCCCACCCTTTTGATGCATAATAATGCATGGTGAAACAGTTTTGATCCCACCTCGAAATATTGGAAGAGCTGCACCCTCATACATATTTTTCTGAACCTTCTTATTTCAAGTAGTTGACCAAGCTTTAAGCAACTGTCAGAAATTTATTAGATTGCGTTGACAAGGTTTATTATCATATAGCAGGTCCATCAATTATTGAAACCGAAAATTTTGAATATTGCAACTTTTTTTGTGATTTTACGCGAATATTAAAAAAAAGTTTTTTTTTTATTTTGAATTACTTCTATATAAGCAACTAGAGTTATTAGTAAGAAAAATAAAAACTTTTTCGTTTTATTTTTTTTGTAAATGATGAAAGTGTGGTGGGACTTTATTTATAAAAATGACTAAAAGCTCAATAGTCAGCTGATATAAAAGCCAATCAGCATTTTTTGGGAACCTTGAGAAATATTATTTATTAACCACTTTAAAAAACGGACAAAATCATTTATAAAGAAAAAGGATACTATGGAAAAACTACTCCTTATGCAAACAAAAAATGTGCCTGTCTAGCAAGACAATACAAAATTATAAAAACTAACAGATTTGGAGGCAAAATTGAATAACCTTCAGTTTTAATTTCTTCCCCTATCTAGAAAACTCTCCTGATTTAAATTACACCTGTTAATAACTGCACAAATATCTTTAAAAATACTGCTTAGAAATATATTTGGGGCAGAATATGAGACGATGAAAATTCTTTGCCTGATTATGGCACGTCTTAGTACTAGTCTGATTCAGAAGATGTATTTTAAATTACAATAAATTCTATTTATATAAAAATTTAACTTAAAACGGGGGGGGGGAGGAACAAAGAGAAAACTAAATTTTTAGCTTTCCCAATATCAGAGCAGACAATGGGTTTTCTATAAAAATTACATTTTCTGACATGTCAAATAACAAAACTATCACATTGCTCTTTATACCAAAAAGTTAATTGTTTGAACAGATTATGGACCGGCAAAGTTATTATATCACTTTTTAATTCAAAGAGGAGCATAATTACCATTAAAATGAATTTTGAGGATTAACAGGACAACCTAATTAAATATTAATGACAAAAATTAAATCAAGTATAGTTGTTCATAAACCTTGGTTTAAACAAGACATGGCAATATTGTAAAAAAGTCATGAAAGGATCAGTTTATTAAGCTTAAAGTTTGACGATTGTCTTTTCTACTCATCATTTTCCGTCTGAAGCTAATGAGCCTTTAAAATTTTGTGTTATATTGAATCGTAGGACTACTTTCTATGGGGATTTCTGAAAAGAAAAGTATAAGTAAGCTTGACAAGTAAGCTTGACAGACAATTCAAAATCGTAAACGTGAAATTTGGTATAGATTTGCTGCAATTGTTGTGCTTATTTTGCAAAAATTTATCGAAAGCCTTGATTTCCGAATGTAAGCCTGAATTTAGACATAGTAGTCACATGAAGTATATTGTTTCCTATTTTGGTTATTTTCTATAAATATGAGATCTTATTTTCATGTTCAATAATATTTAAAAAAATTTAGTTCGCAGAAAAATGGATGTGATATCCTATATACATATATACATATGTATATTACGTGCAATACCTCGATGATCTGTTTATTTCTTGTTATTACATATTTCACTCTTTAGTTCGAATTTCCTCTAATGTAGCCCCTTTTTTCTCTAAGCCTTATAAATACTCTGAGATATCTTCCCTCCGCATATACCAGCCAAATGAAGCTAATTTTATAAATTGTTTCGCCCTTCCGGAACATAATTTTACAACATTAATAACGTTTGATTAGTTAAATAGATTTAGATTAGTTTTGGTTCATATTTTTTCGGAACCTAATTATAACTAAATTAATTATCAATTATGCTAACTAGAGTTTTCATGTCCATCAAATTGTTGAGAAAAAGACATTCGATATCTGAAATATTTCATAGCTTATAAAATGCCCAATTTTAATTTAGAATATTTCACCAATAGTCAAATTTATCAAAGACATTATCAAAAAATTTCAGTTTTTATTAAATCATTTTTGCACCCATCATTTTGATGGCTTAACAGGTCTAATCAATTTTTACTCCTTTTTTGTTTTTTTCTAATTTTAAAGACTATAATATTTTCTGGTATTTACTGAATCATTTTCGTGGCTGTTTAATATCCAAGAAACATTAAATTCTTCTTTAAAAAATTCAAATTTTATGAAAATCCTAACAAATTTTTATCTTTAAATGATTTAAATGATCTAAGCCCAAAACTAATAATTTTATATATTTTATATTTTGTTTAAAGCGCATTGATACACATAATATTTCTTGATTAATAAATTCATAATACTTCATTCATATTTTTTATTAAACTTAATTGCCTTGAAAGTGAAATATTTAATCCTTAAATAGAATAAGCATTCTATTGTCATATAACACCATTATTCCTTAAATTATATCCTATTTACACTTATACCATTTCAATTTCGATTGCATAAGAAATTTTTATAAATGTTTAGTAGGAAATTTTCTATTTTAGCACTAATACTAGTTTAATTCTATAGGACGAGACATTGAATCCTTTGGTAAGAATCTTCATGCCACCAGTGTTATCAGAATAACACACGATAGTCGTTTGTTTTCGAATAAAGGACATTATATGCTATTATTTTCAGATCTGCCACCCTATACAGTGAAGCTATTATGCCCTTCTGTAAAGTGCAACATTAAATTGTCGACTTAGGGATGAAATCTTTCCGGATATTTTGGTGATGGTGTTGCAAAATTTTGATTGTTTGTTAAGTCTTATAGATTTTAAACATACAAATTTCATGTCTGTGGAAAAGGGAATTATTATTTTGGGTAACCTAATTGCTTCTAAGTCATAAGTTATTTTGTGAATTTTATTTTCGTTGTTTTATTTATTTATTTATTTTTTGGTTGTTGTTGTGTTTATTTCATAGTTTAAATAAAATAAGTTTAATATTAAATTTTTTTTTTATACCGTTGTTTACTACCATCTTAATTAAAATTAATTAATTTATTAGTAATGTTAACTTAGCCTAACAGCTACTTAAATGAAGTTTAGCAGGGATGCTGATCCATTAATCAGTCCCATATGTTAATTCGTGTGGCTTTACCCGCTGCAGTCGCCTAATTTTGTTGGTGGTGTCCATTAGTTGGATGGCCTCAGTGTTGACATGGTATAGTACTCTTTTTTCATGCTTGGTAGCATATTCCCTTATTACCTCCTCAACTCGTGGGATTTTCAAGTTTTCATGTAGTTCATCATTAGTTAAATATCTATAAGAGTTTGTGATAAGTCGTAAGATTTTGTTCTGACCTCTTTGTATTAATACTCGGTTAGACTTCCGAGAACATCCCCAGAGCTGAATACCATAACTCCATATTGGTTTTATTAATGAGAGATATATCATACGTTTGCTTTTAAGGTTCAGCTTGGAACTCTTTCTTATTAACCAGTAGAGCTTATATGTAACATCTCTTATCTGTTTGACCTTTTGTTTTATGTGATGCTTCGTATTTAATCTTGTATCCAAATGGAGCCCAAGGTACTTAGCTGACTCAGAAATATTAAATTAAAGTAAGTTAGTTCCTATGATTCTAAATGACTAAAATTTAAAATATCAATATCACAAATGTATAAAATTAATAAAGCCTAAAACGATTTTTAAATTTGAAAACTTATCAAAGCATTAAATTTGACCGACAATACCAAACAAATGGGACAAGTCACATATCATTTAAAGTTATGTAAATATATAAAGCCGCTTCAGGGAGCTGAAAGTTGATTAAAGTCGCTTCTATTAGATCCACGGTCTAAATATCATAGCCTTAAGTAAGTATTTTTTCTGCTTTTCTTGTTGTTAAAATAGTTTTAGCATTATATAGCAATTTAGTGTTATAGTTTTTAATGATGTATTTTAGAGCTAATTTTTCAGGTTTTTTTAAATAATTTAATTTTTTTCCTTCAAATATAAGTACGATCTGCAGTAACGGATTTACCAGGTGGCTAAGTAGGCTATAGCCTAGGGCGGCAAATTTAAGGGGCGGCAAATTTGGGGACTGAATTTTTTTTACTGTCTTACAAAAATCAGAAAAATTTCTATGATACGATTTCATTTTTCCTTGCAGAAAGATATATTTCCGATGGCTTTTTCCTTTCCATTGCACATTGAATACTATTGTAGCTTGAATATTACGTTTCTTACTAAACAGTTCAGATCATCATACATTCTATTATATGTAATAATTATCAATAATAAATTACGATCAAAAATTTAAAATACCCGAAGAGATTACGGCTAATGGAACTAAGGAGTTTCGGAGCCTTTGTGAGTTTGTTACAAGGATGTTAAGCGTCAAATGGTGATTACAAAATATTTCAAATAAAATTAATATATAGTGACTTAATAGGTAATTAATAATTTTAAATGTGCATGTATGTGTACGAGAATGTGTCCCTAAACTCTTAATAAATATTGATTTTAATAAACAAGAACAAATTATCCGTAAAACGGTTAAAATTGGTAGTTTTTTTAAAAGTGGAAGCAGTGAAGAAAGATTGGGAACTTCAACAAAAAGTACCAAGATAATTCAATCTGGAAAAGATAAAACAAATTTGAACTATGCAGCCCAACAGTGATCTGTTGGACAATCCACTTGAGAACAAACTAATGATGACCAAGCACAAAAAATAATAAATCCAAGCAAAGATCCAGCCATATGGCAAGTCAACGATACCTTAACGGGGAGTATTGCAAAATACGGCTTTGATCAAAACAAGTCTTCTGACTTCTCCAAAAGTGGAAAACTATATAATGAACAGCGTTTTTTTTTGCCAGTGAATATTTTCCAAAGAAAAATGAAAAACAATGAAGTGACGGATCGAAATTGGGTAGTTTACTCTGAAAGTAGGAGTTCTGTATCATGTGGACCCTGTTTAGCATTTGGTCCCTTGGAGAATAAAACTCAGTTTGAAAACGAAGGACTTAATGATTGGAAAAATGCAGAATACCGAATAGCTCAGCATGAAAACTCTGTGCGTCATTAATCTAGTATTCTTAGTCTAAAAGCCAGAAGTGAGATTGATGGTCGAATCGATAATTTACTGTATCTCCAAATTGATGAAAAAATTACTTATTGGAGAAATGTTTTGAAAAGGATTGTAGCTGTTGTGGAGCGCCTGTGTTCAAGAGATCTCGCTTTTAGAGGAAAAAGTGAAAAGTTCGGCAATCCAGACAATGGAAATTATTTTATGATTTTGATACTGTTAGCTGAGTTCGATCCTTTTCTAGCCAGTCTCATTGAACGATTCGGGAATCAAGGATCTGGAAGTACCAGTTATTTATTAAAGACTGTTTGCGATAAGTTTATTCTCTTGATGAGTCATAAAGTCTTGAAGCAGATTGGAGATGAGATAAGAAGGGCAAAATACTTTTCCTTAATCATCGATTCAACACCAAATATAGCACATGTAGACCAACTCACCGTCGTAATTCGATATATTTTGGAAACGGGAGAACCATGTGAAAGATTTCTCAACTTTTTACCTTCAGTGGGACATAAAGCTGAAGATATGTTTTCTGCCATTACTGCGGAACTAAAAACCTTAAATATAAAGATTGAAGACTGTCGTGGACAATCATACGATAATGCTGCGAATATGACTAGTATATACAATGGCTTATAAGATAAAATTCGAAGCCGAGCGCCATTTGCTTTTTTCATTCCTTGTTCTGTGCACTCTTTAAATTTAGTGATAACTGCGGCTGCTGAATCTTGCACAGAAGCTTGTCGTCTCTTCATGCTGCTCCAAGAAATTTACATTTTCTTTGTGAGTTCTTCACAACGCTGGAAAAAATTGATGACTGTAATCGGAGGAGGAAAAACGTTAAAGAGAGTAAACCTCACACGTTGATCAGCAAGAGAAGATGCATGTAGAAGTTTGAGAGATTCTTGGCATGAAGTCCTTAAAACTTTGGAAACAATCAGGGATAATTCTACCGAAAAGCCTGTCACACGAAACGAAGCGACAGGCATTCTTACAATTAGAAACTGCGTTAATGGTTTTTGTGTGGAATGATGTTTTAGAAAGAACAAACAAAGTGAATGTTCAAATTCAGACTTCTACCGTAGATTTGATTACTACAGCTGATCTTTATGAATCTCTTCGCAAGTTTTTCGTAAGGAAAAAATTTCAAGTACTTCGAAAAAGAAGCGAATGAATTGAGCGCGTCGAAGCAGTACACAAAAGACATGGGAAAAAGACAACCGATAAGAAAAAAAAATTATGATGAACCACCCGATGAAGAAATGAGAATGACGGCGAGTGATACTTTCAGAGTTAACACATTTCTCAGGGTTTTCATTTCTGACGAAAATAAGTGAAATGTCATCATCAACCCTTAATAACAAAGCTATTTCACTCGCAAAAATTTATTCTAATGATTTAGAGACTGACTTAGTTCAAGAATGCAAACATTTTCAAAGCTGCATTTCTTCGAAAAAAACTTTGGTAAAACCAAAGTCTGAATCATTGGAAAGCCTGTCTTCATTTCTGCGAAAACAGGGCTTACAAAACTTACATCCTAATTTGCACATAGCTCTTCGTACGGCATTATGTACTCCAGCGACCAATTGTTCGGGTGACAGAAGCTTTTCATGTATAAAAAGGATCAAAAATTATCTGCGATCGACCTTATGTCAAGGAAAATTAAACGCTTTAGCTCTTTTATGCATAGAGTCAGAATTAATGAACAAAATTGCCTACGATGACTTTGCTAACAAAAAATCACGAAAAAAAGGATTGTAACTTAATTGAATCCCATATTTTTTAACTGTTTTTATGCAAAATAAATTTTTTTTAATTACGTTTACAGAGTGTACATTATTGTGTTAGTATTATATATTACCCCACTTCTATACATAGAAAATAATCTAGGAACTAACAACTGTAAAGGTAAGAGCGGCAAAAATTAAATAGCCTACACTTGGAAAATGAGTAAATCCGCCACTGATGATCTGGCAACCCTGGAATGTTACTCTATTAAAATCGTCCACGTGAAAAAATTAATGAAAACTTCCAATTATCATTCTCTTTTGAGAAAATTACATTACGGTTAACTATACTCAATTTTTCTTTAAAAATGTTAAGTAATACCCGATGAAAATGCACTTGAAGCTTTTTATTGGTTCTTATAAACTCGTGAAATACAAAAGCACCAAGTGTTAACCACCTTACAGATCTTGTGAAAAATACAAGCAAAAGTATTATAAATAAATTATTAAGAAGCACAGCAACTATAGCAACTTCTAAAATAATTCCAGAAATTTTCAAAGTATTGCTAGTGCCACATTACCACTTATCACGAAGACAAAATCGCACCTCTAGGGCTTAACGCATACTTTTTACCTAACTTAATAGATTTTTGTTAAAGAGAAAAAGAGAAATTTAGAGAATGAGTCTTTATTTTTTCCTAAAGAAGAACAAATAATTATTAAAATAAATTTTGGCCGATGATTTTTCAAAAAAATTAATGTTAAAATTTTGTTTGTGTTTTGTTTTCAAGTTTTTATTTTATTAAAAATAACCAAACTATTTGACATATTACTAGTGTCTAAAATAAATTAATTAAAAACTCCCATATATTGAATATACTAAACAATATAAAAATTTTGTTAATAATAGGATTAAACCACACAATATAACCAGGATTAAAGTAATAAATAGAATTTCGTAGAAATTTTCATCCCATAATGACAATTTTACACTTTTGGTGTAAGTAATCCACAATAAGTTTCGATTAAATATTTTGCCCTAAGGTACAATTTTATTACTATTTTTGTTGCACACACGCGACTGCAATACATAAAGGTTTCCTTTCTTTGTAAGAAACCAAAAAAAAAAAAACATAAACAAAAAACAAAACAAACTAAAATGACATGTATAAAATCACCCTGAACCATATATTCGTGACCCCATCATATAAAAATCGAATAAAGTATAAGATATTGGTCCCTTGTAAACAAATAAGATCAACACTTGACCATTTGTTTTCATTTTAATCTTATACAGCTTAATCAAAAATTTAGTTATTATATTGATAAAAAATAAATAGATTTTTTAAAAAAATTTGTTTATTATATTCCAGCATAGCTTTTGGATAAAAGGAATAAATACAAATAAAATTGCTGCATTTATTATTACTAGTTTTACTTTTTTGAGTGTTAAGAAAACTTTTATTTAAATAAAAACAAGCCCAAAAGGAAAAAATATTAGAGAGCTTCCTTGTGATGGAATATTTTTATTCAATTACTCAAAAGTATGTTAGTGTTTTTTTATATTATTTTTATGCATTTCATAACAGTCGCAAGTTAATCGAGAAAAAACGTACAAACTGTAGCTTCTTAATGCACATGTTGTCCTTTTATTATTTCCATTTTTAGACACAATTTTATTGTATTTTAAAAAATTAAAAAATTTTTGTTTATGTAGGATATATTTATTAATTAAGCAAGCACTAATTTAATTTTAATTTAATTAGTACTTAGTTAAGGTTGCAATAAGAAAAAAGAGATTACCAAATTTAAATATTAAATTTTATGTATAGAAAAATAACATAGAAAAATTTTTTAAGGTTTCTTTATAAGTTTTAATGATTCCATAAAATTTTTGATTTCAAAAATAACATTTTGTGGTGCAATAAAATATACTTTTTAAGACTTTATGTAAGTATCATTGTTTAATAATGTAGCAAACCTTGCAGGGAAATTCATCATCAGTGAAAAAGCCTTACTTTCCACTCATAATGACGACTTTATTGAGGAAAACATCAATGAATTTTACTTTGAAATGGCGTTAAAGTTACCTTACTTTCTGCACTCTCTATTGATGAATTTTTCATTTGTGCATTTTTCAATCATAAGCAAGCTGGAGTTGTTATATAAGGAATTAACTGATTTGCATTTTCTTTACTGTCAATATACATAATTACAGTAAAACCTTTATGAAGGAGTCATTAAAGCATTTGATTTTTTTGAAATTTCAGATTAATAACCCCAGTAGGGAAATTATTAAGGAATGAGTTTCTCATGAATGAATTTATAGATGAATCTAGTTGAAAAGTCAGTAAGGCTGCTACCTGTTATCATTTAAATCCATAATACAAAAAAGTGATGAAAAAGAACTATTGAAAGGCCTGAAAATAGCTATGGTATGATGAAATGCTTTATTAAGTACAGTTAATGCTGTAATTAAACAACGAAGTTTTGTAATTTAATCTTGCTCTTGGGAAGGGAAACCTGCCAAATCAAATTGAGCTTTCAGGCCGAATTGCGATAGTAGAGACTAAATCTCCTGATACTGTTAATGTATCCGTCAATCCGTCAATCACAAAGAACGCTTAATTGAATTTAATTTGTTGACAAGTTGTTTTAGCAAGCTTGAATCAAGCTTCGAGACAGTTAAACCATAATTGCCGCACTCCCCTCCAAAATGGGGAAGAATTAACAGCAACTATTGTTATGGAATCCTATAATCCAGTATTTAAATTTCATCCAATTATTATTTTTAATTTTGATCTTCATTCAGCAAGGTGATTATGATCCTTAAAACCATTTTATAGCAATCAACATAATTCAAGCTACAAGTTTAACCAAGCAATGCATAACCCACGGCACAAATCATTACTAGAATTGAATACATACTATTGGATTGCAGAATATATAATAAGTCGATCATTAGTCATTTTAATAATAACCAATGATCTGTAGGAATTAGGCACCTTGTTTCCAAGGATTACAATGAAAGCTGATAATCTTTGGAAAAAATGAAATAAACAATATCAATGCATAATTAAGGGCGAGAGCTAATTAGCACACTATATGTAGAAAAATACCCCAGGAATGTTTAAAATTTACTAAAATAAAAATCGAATTTTTCCGAATATAATTAATATGCCAAATTTTAAGGCTTTGTTAAAAATTTAGTTTAATTTAAGCTTGTGTGGGTTTTCATGCTTTGAAATTTTATATAAAATTTCACAATATCAACATTGAAATGTAGACGTTAAAGTCCTGAGAAAAATCTATTTTATTAGCTTTGAGACATACTTTATATTATTGTTAAGACATAAACATAATTTTAGAAAACTTTTTAAAAGAAAAGTACAAAACTTTGATATATTTTATACCCTAAGCTATTTGCTCTTAAAACACAAAAAGAAGGAATGAATGTATGAAAAAATATTAAAACTAAAAACCACTAGCACAACTTTAGGGTTTGGTCACGGATCCATTTATAAATTATTATAGTACATTTGATAAAAAATTTAATTCATTTTATTGAATTAATCTGGAATAACTTATACTTTTACCCATGTCAGGGTTACTGAACTCAATTCTTGTTTTGCTTTTTAGAAAAAAAAATTACTAATTAATAAAAAATGAAAAATAAAAATTCAATCCTAACACTACAAATAAAAATGTAAAAAATTGGCAATAAAGAAACACAGATTTATGCTACCAACAATTCAACTTTCAAAACAACAAACTTCACTAAAATCTCATTAAATTTATTACAAAAAAAAAATAAAAAGCTAACTGACTACTAACAATGTCAAAAGTAATTGAAAATACGATAAAAAAAATATTTAAAAATGTATTTCATAATTATTTATTATTATTATTTTTACTGATTATCATAAAAAAAATTTTATAAATCCTTTTCTCATAAAGGAACCAAAATACAGAAAAACAAAAGAACAACAACAAAGGTTAACATCTTAATAAGCATTTATAAACCATGCAGTTTAAATATTGACAGCAACAATACAACAAGAAAGAAAAAAAGAAACTACCTGTCAACTTGTAAACAGTTGTATTAGCATTATATCCTTTTTAAGTAATTTACATCCCTTTATAAAAAGAAAAACAAAAAATATCCAGCCCACAGTAAATTTGATTATTTTATACAAAATACAAAATTCTAGCATCCCTTAAATAATATTAAAAGCCTATTGAACCATACAAAAACCACTCCTGCTGACACAATCATTGGCTGATTTTAAAATTGGCGCGCATGGGTATATAAAACAATGTTCTATATTCTACAAACAATAGTAATATACTTTTAACAAAAAAAGAAAAAGAAAAGAAAAACAAACAAAAAAGGGTGAGAAAATAAGGATGTGGCAAGCAACAGAAAGTAATAAGATGGTAGTAGCTATCTTATAAATTCTTCTTATTTACATATAAATATTTATATGAATAAATATATTTCTTATTTAAATGCATAAAAATATTCTTCTTCTTCTTCTTTTTTTGCGACCTCCATTCGATAAATATTAAACTATAGTCAAAAATTTAATGAAGAGTTTGAGTTGCTTTATATGTACTAAAAAAGAATAAACTCTAACCATATCTCAATACATTCTTTTTTAAATGAGACAATACAATCCTATATTTACAATTGTCTATCTCTCTTTTATGTATATTTTCTAATATTGTGTTGTATACTTTTTATCCTTCCGGGTAAAATACAATAGAAGAAATATAAGAACAAACACGGGAATATACAAGTGATAAACAAACCAATCCCGGAAAATTCTTTTAGTTGTACTACAACCATCTAGTATTCGGTTCGCTAACGATGCTATATATAATATCAACATAAAATAAAGAAAACAAAAAAAAAACACAACAAAAAGGATATAAACTCTATAGTGTTTGCGCGTGCTTGAATTATAGTTAAACGATAAGATGGGTAACATAAGATAGGTGAATTTTGAGGTATTTGATATCATTTCGATATCAAAACTTAGTACTTGCTCGCTGGCAGCGATTACAGACAAATCATTCTTTTTTCCTGATCGTTAGCTTTTTTTTATATGTACTTTCGTCAATAATACCACAAAGTCATCAAATTTAGATATACTTAAATAAAAACGATAAAAGACTATGTTATTTTTCTTTCATATATATATATAAATATTTCGTTTTGTTTTGTTCTTTTTTTGTAATTAAATTTAAATGTGATTAATAGTGTTTTAATAGTTTTATAACATTTAAATAATGTATTATTTTAACTAGTAACATTAGTAACTGTGCATAAGTGATTTGAATGAAACTGTGTAAGGGAGTGTTAAAAGTGTTTTCTATAATAATTTTTATTTTTTCAAATTAATTATTTAAACTAGTTTTTAAAAAATTTCTCATTAAAACTCAGAGATTTTTATCTTACATTGACCAAATTGTTGAAAATATTCCATAATTTAAATAAAGTTCCTTAACACAATTTCTTATGACTAGCGCTCACTATTTTGATCAGAGTTTCTAACATAGAAGTCTAAAAACAATATTTAATCTAAGTGTAATTATGGTAGAGAAAAAAGCGACATTTAAAATGATTAAACGATTTTTTAAATATTTTTTACAGGCTTAGATATTTGGTCTACGTCAGAAAGCATGGTCAAAATTATACATACCATTTATAAAAATTTTTGTTAGCTTTCTTACTAACTTCACTGTTTAGAAAGTAAAAAATTTTTAAGTTTTTAACGTCATCACATATAAAGTGATTGAATTTGTGGAACTGGATATAATTTCTGTAGACCATTTCCACGAGTTATAACTTAAAATTGTCTCCAAAATTGAAATGATAAAATTCCGCAATTGCAAATAATTTTCATCTATTCCAGATTCCATAGATAAAAAATTATCATCTTAAAAAATAATTAAGAAAGTTAAGCATAAATTTTTCATATAATTTTCTTCAACTTTTTTTAAAAAAATTCTGTTAAGTTATCTTTCTTAGTTTTAAAGGTAGTCAATAAATTTAAATTTGGTCAAAAAAATGCATAATTCAAAAAATTAAAATTCACCAAATTAGACATTTCATTGTAGAAAATGTTGGACATTAAAACTAATCTTCATTCTTAGCACAACAACAGAGCATCTTTTTGAAAATTCTTTCACATTTTTTATAATTTTTTCATTATACCGTAGCCTTCTTTCCTTAATTACAGCTATAACATTGCTAACCAAGGTTGAGATTGACCACCTGATCTCACCCCTATCTACGCTACTGATGTAGACAATAATAATACCTGTACCGGAATTCACTAAAGTAATCAAAACAGGTAAATTTAAAAGGACGGAATTTTTCAAAAGCCAATTAACAGTTGAATGTTAATATCAATCCTTGTCGGATGTTAGCATTTTATACATAATTTTCACACACATTTTTAATTCTTAGGATCCAGCGTAGCGTGTTTTCTTTTTTACAATTACTTTCCATCACATCGTTGAATTAACAAAATAAAAAATTTTTTATACAAACTCACAGAGACTAACTGTTTCTGGACTAATGACACCAAATTTCTTTCTCAAGATGTCAATTTGATGCCATTTTCATGACTCTAGTTTGGATTTTTTTATATAACTATACCAGTCATTTAAGATTGTCTACAGATGTCCCGTCAGCTTTTACAATTCTTTAGCCTTTCCGTCAACTTCTATAAAATCAATAAAACTTAACGTTATTTCAAATTGAACTTCTGTTATTTTTATATAACGAATCACTAAGCTAAGATACACTTGGAGTACCGTTAAACATGATGGTGAAATAGTTGAACTCTTTGATCTGATTTAAAAATGGTTTCTTGAACTTATATTGATGATTTTATTAAAGGATACTGTTTTCAGACTGATTTAACTGATACTTGAGACTAGGACTGTATTTAGATAGTAGAGTAACGAAACTAGGACAATTGTAGTATTTGTTAAGAATAGTTCGTGACAAAAGACATAAAAGTATTTGTTGCTAGAAATAGAATCGTCAAGCCCACGATCAACGACCTAACACAATTTCTTTGAATGAAAAAGACTTTTCAATAATGCAAGTTTTATGGATTTGTAATGCTTTATACTCAACTGATATTCTTAAAGTGTTTTTCTGACACACAAGGCTGATGTAAAAGTACTAGCATGTGGGTAGCTGAGTAGATTGCATGTTTTTGTGGTAAAACAAGAAGATTGCAAAGAGAATTACTTTCTAGATATTATGAAGAACCTGCAACTGATTTAACATTCAGCTTAGAAATTGGAACTGTATTTTGCCCTCAATTAAGATGTTAAATACAAGATTCTTTTATTAGAATGGAATTTAAAGCAACTGCTGGTCTAAGTTCTAGGATCAAAATCATTTTGAAAATTGTTTTTGAAACATTTATTGCCATTATTTACATTTTTTAAATATTAAAAATTGGATACAAACAGTATTAATATATCATATCAATCGATATTTTAATTGCTCCACTGCTGATAATTAGCTAAAAACCAGTAGTTGCCATACTTCTCAAAGATTAAGTTTCAACAGATCAACAGATTCAGTATAGGCATAAGAGTTTAAAAAATTTCTTAAACGGAAGTAATTTCCATGATAATTTTTCTGATGGGTCACTACATGAGGTGTAAATTGTAATGAATTAAAGGATCTGCTTAAATTTCAATTGTGAAATGTTATCTAAAATGCATTCTATGTAATTATACTCGCATATATCAGCATTAATCACCTTAGAATTCATACAAATAACTTTTCTTTGATTTTGTTTAAAAAAAGAAAACGGGAAAACTAGGGCTAATTATTCACCAATTAGATATCATTTAATAGAAACCAGCAGCCTCACTAAGGTAGGGTGAACCCTAGACATTAAATAGAGTTAGTTGATGGCCTATTATCATGTCAAAGATAGATAGAAGATTTTTTCCACTCCTCTTTATTCAAAATAATTATAAAATAAATAAGATTTCTTAATGAACTTTTATGTTTTTAACTTCATTATGCTCTCTACATTGTTATTTTGTTTATTTTTAAAAATGAAAAACTATTAATTATAAAATAGAGAAAAAATTAACTGTTGCAACTAGATTTTATTTGACGGGAGTTTTATATTGATTTAGCCAATTTCGAAGTATTTGCCATATTTTTTAAAACAGGCAGTGGCATAAAGTTGTACAGATTGCGTAATACGCCTAAAAGGACCAAAAGCTAATCAAATTTCATTTGATACAGTTTTTTATAAATAAAAATCCAGAGAGGTAATATCAAGAGATCTTGGAGGCTAAGATGCAGGACCACCTCTACTTATCGATCGTTATTAAAATATTGACATGTGTCAGCCAACAATCAAGCTGGGTACCGAATTTTGTGCTTTTTTGAAAATAGTGGGTCATCTTAAAATTAATTTTGGAAAAAATTTAGAAATTTTATTAAATTAAACACCTGAAGAAATTCAAATTTCCAACTTGTTGATAATCAAATATAGCTGTCCATGCGTTAATGAAAGCTGTTGCTTAAATCAGGAAGGTCTAATTTCAGGATTATTTTCTATAGTCTAAAGTCTGCTCTGCTAGCTCAGTGCATGTGATTTTATTAGTAAAATTTGCATCATTTTTCCCAAAATTAATGAACAACAAATGGTAGGCTTTGAAAATTTGCTCATTTAAATATTGTAGCGTGAGATAATTATGACCATTTTGACCTTTATATTTCAGTACATACAATACTGATGACTTTTAAATCCCTAGCCTTGTGTTCTTGTGTTGTCATTAAAGATCTCAACTATACAGAATAAGCTAGTGATGGTGAATCAATCTAATGGTCTACAATTCTGTGATTAATGGTTGGAATTTTTTCATAATTGGAAATTTTTCGGATTTCTTCTATTATACTTCCGAACTATTAAACTAAGATTTTTGTTGCAAAAATCATAAATAAAATGAATACGAGTGATGTCGGAGTACATATTTAATCCGTAAAAAATAAATGAGTATTTGTAACAAGTTATTGCAGTATTTAGAATCTTGTTTTATAATTAGTTTGCAGCTCAATTATTTTAGCGGAAATGTGAATGAAATTATTATTCCTGGGTTTCAAGTTATAAACAACCCCTCATATAAAGGATAGGTAGATCCCAATAGCAAAATTATCAAAAAAAGTTGAATTTCAACAGAATTTTACTACTTTATGGCAATAGATTAGGCTCCTCCAAATAACTGATTTGAATAATTTTACAATTTTGAATAATAAAAAACAAAAATGAACTTATGTTGGCAGTTTTTGAATAAAAACAAGAAATGTCAAAAATTGTTACGAACACTTGAATTAATAATTTATTTTTTGTCAGGAGTTTGCAAATATTTTTCAAAAAGCTTTTATTAAAAAAGAAGAAATTGGGCAAAAATTAAATCTGAAAATTCAAAACTTTTTAACGGAAAAAATGGAAGCTGTTGAAACTGTGTTTTTGGTTGACAACATTTTATTTACTTTTTTTCTACTTCTACATTTTATTTTATATTCTTGGACTATCTTATATAATTTTCAAAACTTTCTTTATAGAAACCGACTAACGATGAATATGTAAACAATCTTTAAAAAAAATTTAAATAAAAACCAAAAATTATATTTTTTGTGCAATAAATTAACAAAGAAAAAAACGAAAATAGAAATCTTACAGTGCAATATTTAAAAATTTAAGTGTTTATTAATTTAACATATACATATATATATATATACATATATATATATATATATATTGTATATAAAGTTTAATAACTAATTATGTCGCATTCACGATTAAATTCAAGCCCACTTACCACAATTAATATTGAAAATTCAACAATTACATCAACAACAATACTAAATAAACAAAATCAGACATCGGAACATATCAAAAGACCTATGAATGCTTTTATGGTATGGTCAAGAGGGCAACGTAGAAAAATGGCTCAAGATAATCCTAAAATGCACAATTCAGAAATTTCTAAAAGACTTGGTGCTGAATGGAAGCTCTTAACAGAAACTCAAAAACGTCCATTTATTGATGAAGCTAAGAGATTAAGGTGAGTAAACATTATTGTAATATTGGGTTGACAAGAAAGTAATTCCGGTTTGCACCAGTAGTTAGCGTTATGTTTGTTTCGTTATTGTTTCGTTATTGTTTCGTTATTTTTTTTTTTAAGATTTGGTAGTCGATACCCTTAGGTTGGTATAAAAACCGGTTTCGTGTAATTTTGTTTACAACCGTCAGTTTACTTTCAGCTTTAACATGGAGTGCAAAAATGAGTATTTTCGACACATTTTACTTTTTTATTTTCAGGCAAGAAAGCGGCTTAGGCTCACAAAGAGATATGTGAAGTTTATGGTGTTGGTTGTTTCACAGAACCAACTTGTCAGAATTGGTTTAAAAAATTTCGTTCTGGAGATTTCCCACTAAAAGATGACGACCATTCTGGTCGACCTTCTGAAGTTGATGATGACAAAGTGAAAGCGATAATTGAATCGAATCGTCACATGAATGTGCGAGAGATTGCAAAACAGCTTAGTGCATCACATACAACAATTGAAAATCATATAAAACATCTTGGACTTGTTAAGAAAATGGATACTTGGGTTCCGCATGAATTGAACGAAATTCACTTAACACAACGAATCAATGTTTGTGATACGCATTTCAAACGTAATGCAATCGACCCGTTTTTGAAGCGAATTGTCACTGGCGATGAAAAATGGGTCATATACAATAACGTTAATCGAAAAAGATCATGGTCCAAGCATGATGAACCAGCACAAACCACATCAAAAGCTGAGTTGCACCAAAAAAAGGTCATGCTGTCAATATGGTGGGATTACAAGGGTGTTGTGTATTTTAAGCTGCTTTCAAACAACCAAACGATAAACTCAGATGTTTATTGCCAACAACTTACGAAATTGGAGGAATCAATCAAAGGGAAAAGGCCAGAATTGGCAAATCGCAAAGGAATCGTGTTCCAACATGACAATTCGAGGCCTCACACATCTTTGGCAACACGTAAGAAATTATTGGAGCTTGGTTGAGAAGTGATGTTGCATCCCCCATACAGCCCCGACCTTGCACCATCGGATTATCATTTATTCCGAAGTTTACAAAACTTTTTAAATGGTAAAAATTTCAGTAATAACGACGACCTCAAATCGCACTTAGTTGAGTTTTTTGCTGCTAAGAACCAGAAATTCTATGAGTGCGGGATAATGAAACTACTAGAAAGATGGCAAAAAGTCATCGAACAAAATGGAAAATATTTTGATTGACTAAAGTTCATTTTTTGTATTGAAAATTTGAGTTTCATTTTACACTAAAAAACCGAAATTACTTTCTTGCCAACCCAATATTTAAAAGTTGATAATTCCTTTTTCAATAGGTTTTTATTAATTTATCACAAAAGAAAACGCTTTTCCATGGATAGGAAGGATAGGTATAATTAGAAGATTTTGGTTGTTTAGAAATGCTTTTTTTTGTTATTTTGTTATTAAAAAATGTAATTTCTTTATTTCTATAAAAATATAGAGGGCTTAGTATTAAAGGGATTAATAAAAACAAGGTCCATAAGTAAACAAAATAAAATTTTTCTTACTCTGTTTAAGCATCTGTACCAGGTTGGTATTTAGCTTTTTTTCCAAATATCAAACTTAATTTTAAAAGAACAATTAAAATTTCAAAAACCAAATGAGGCAAAAGAGTTCACATTTTGTTTTAGCAAAAAGTCGTTTCAGTCATGAATTATTTTTAAATTTTAATAAAAATGTCAATTTTTATTGAATTTCGTTTAACTCTAAGTAAAGGAGCCATGAATACTATTCAGGGTTTGAAGTTTTATTGGACAAGTATATTTTTATATTGAATAGGAAATAAAATTTCATTTAAATTTCATCCACTAGTGGTTTTGCAATACTCCAATCTATCAATGGAATAGCTAATTGGATTTTATGTTTTAACTCCTAAGTCATCTTTAGATAGTAGGCGTACAGGTTTTTCAGATTATTGCTATCCATCTGCTTTTTAAGCTCATCATTTTACAAATAAAATACATCCTAGGAGGATGTAGTGTAGTAGTAACAATTTTTTTAATATTTATTTAAAGAATGGAACATAAATCAATTTTATGAATATTCAGCAAATTTACAAACGACTTAAAGAAGAGTGAACTTTATTTTATTTATATTCCATTATAGCCTTTTTTTGAAAAAATTAATTTAAAAAAAATTTTGTTTTAAAAAATAGAATTTAAAACAACAATAAAAACATGTAAGAAGTTTCTAAATTTTCTCAAACTGTATTACTAATTAGCTCAAAATCAACTCCAAAATGGCTCCGTTTTAAGTATAATTTAAATTTTTTTTAATTCTTACTAAAAGTCCATTTCTTTGAATTGATTTTAAATAGATATGAAAACTTGTTACTGTGGACAAATTTTATTTCCAAAAAATAAAATTACTAACATTTGCAAAAGAATCAAATTCATTTTTAAATGGATAAATTTCATGTGCAATAGAATGAAGTTCATTTTATTACAAATGAAATTGGAAATGTTATTCCATTGCAAAAGGATGAACTTTAGTTAAAAATATATGGTACTAATTTTATGATTACCCATAAAGTACTAGTTCCAAGTAGCCATATTAAAAGTGCTAAGCGGTAAATTGACATCATCATTTGGGCTAATATTGTGATTTTCGAAGAGAGAGCATAAAAGGTCGATTGTATTATGGCAAATAATGTTGTCGTGTATGTTATTTACATTAAATTTGGTAAGCAAAAATTTTATTTATCATGAGTTGGTAGCACTACTGACTTTAATGGCGTCTTCTGGTTCAAATTTTCGCACATTTTTGATACATTGGCTTCTTCTCCATGCTAATGTGTCCCATTTTCTGACCCTGAACTTAGAAAATCCTTCTTATTTGTCTAATTACTAAAAGTGGTATTACAAAACGTTAAAAATACTCTCCAAAATATCCTAAGGACTAAATGATAAACTCATAAAGAAAAGTTTCAAGATGATATTACTAATAATTCTTATCAATACTCAGACACTTTATATACTTTCTTTTGAAAGACAGTAATTTTATTTTTATATTTGGCATAAATATTTGATTGTAATTTAATTATTTTTAAGACTGAACATAAATAAGTTTCATTTAATATTTATTAAACGATTTCTTATCTGTACATGTGATTTTCTCAAATCAAAATCAAATATAAAATCGATAAATGAATGTTAAAGTCCCAGAATTTTATTAGACAGTTTAAGCAAACATTATACTAATAAATTCTTTTGTGTATCTGACTATAAACTGCTCAATAAATGTTATCAATTTAGAATATAGCTGAAAATCACACCTTAAAATGTGATTGTTATCATTAACCAATCAGTAAACAATAAATAGTTTTGTTGTTAATATTGTGTCCTTTTTTTATATATATATATAAATATATTGTATATATATATATATATATATATATAATTATGTATATCACAATGCTTCCTATTATTTATTGTTGTTGTTTTTACGCAAATAATCCCCAGATATAGACCAACCGACATGTATGCACAGTGCCTTTCATAGCAGACAAAAGCTGATAAAGCATTTCATATTTTTTATAACTTTTGTGTATTTTTTGATAAAAAAATATATGTACATATATAATCCGGAAATTATAATACAAAGATATGATTTACTGAAATTAAAGGTTAATGATCTAAAAATAATTTTAATAAGACAAATATATCCTTCGTGTGGTTTTAATATTAAATTGTTAGTACATATATCCTTTGGTTTTCTCATTTAATTTTTGGTATTGAATTATTTTAATTTTAAAGATTATGTCCATAATTTAAGCACGTTGTGGATGACAACTGTCCAAAATCTTTTATGGTAGCATAAAATTGTTATAAAGAGAAAATTAAGTGATCTCAGTGACAAAGGAGAAAACAAACGGCAAACTGATGCCCAGAGATATTTTAGGAACTGGCCTACTATTTTGGAATAGACGTTGCAACTTTAGCTGTGACATTTGAGAAGCACAATAGATGTAAAAATTATAAATTATATTCTAATTCCAGATAGTCAAAAAAAACCCTTCAAATTATATTTATGTCAAGAATAAACCAAATAAAATAAGTAAAAACTTCAGTAGCTTAAGAAAACAATAACCTAAAGGTTATTGAAAAAGGTAAAATATACTCGGCCTGCATTGAAAAACAGTTTCTATTATTTTAAGAAAAATACTTATTTTTCTACAAATCCAAATTTAGTTCAATGCACTTTGTTCAGCTTTTCTTCAATAAGCAGATGCCATCCTGATACCAGCTTAGATAGCTTTCAATGAGGGATATCATTTGCGGGCTTTCAACTTTCTTTCCTTTTTTCTTGGATTGTCACTTAAACATTATTAGCTATAGGGGAGGATTGATCTTCCTAATCAGACACTTATCTACAATACCGTATCTTAGAAAGTGTTCATTGAAAACTCTAGAAAATACCTACTTCCGCTCACTATGACATCATCGTTTGACCTGAAATTTTACAAGTGGGAAATGTTTTTAATTTGTACTTTTTAATTAGTAACTAACAACTGTAAATTTATTGTAAATTTCAATGATTTATTTTTCGTTTTTCCCGAAAATTGCATTTACAATGGATTTACGAAAATAGGAAACATAAAATTAACAAAACCAAGAATGTCAAGCCCTCTTCACTGATTACATAAGCAAGAAGAAAAAACAGAACTATATCACAATAAAAGCAAAAGTGTACTTTACAAACGTGACGTTATCTGATTGGTGGCTGTTTTCTTACAAAGAATGGGTGCCTATTTAATAGTAATAGACCAAAACATTTTTCTAATAATGTCAGTTTTGAGATGAGAGAGTTTGCCATTATGTTTCACTTATTAAAGCATTTGCTGGAAATATTTTGTACAATTTACTTAATTTTTTCTTTAATCTGTAAGATATTACTCCTTATTTTTACTTATTAAGTAAGCCGTGTCTTAAGCTTTAATTACATCTGCATAAATGCCACGTGATTGTTATACAACACTAACGTAACATGCTTACTAGATAAAAATAGAGCTAACTTTAGATTCGTCTGAAAATAATTTCATAATAAAAATATCTATTTGAGTTGAAGCATTGTAAGCTCTGACTTATCTTTGGGACATCAAAAATTTAATTAATTTACCTAAAATAATATGTTTTTTTGTTGTATATTTTGTTAAAAATATTAAAATAAAATTTTGTTATTTTTATTGAAATTTCAGAGCACTACATATGAAAGAACATCCTGATTACAAATATCGACCAAGACGAAAACCTAAAACACTTGCTAAGTCACCATTTCCATCGAATCAACAAAAAGAACCACAAGTACAACCAAAATATCCTTTTGGTACAGGATTAGAATTATCACTTGGTCTACCACAAAGACCTCCATCATTTCCATTACATCATTATCCTCAAATAGATCCAGCTATTGCATTCGATTTACAAGCAAGACTTCAAGCCATGTATGCTGGTACTATGTATCAACCATGGCGTTATTTTGGTTGTTCACCAGGTTTAAGTGTTGAAGCATCTCCATCACCACCTAGTTCATCTGGGTCATTACCATATATATGTGTTAAGCCACCAAAAACATCACCAGTTGTAGTTTCGACACAAACAGCTCCTAGCATTATTTGACCAACCCCGTTGCGCTATAGCGCTGAGCATGCTGTGTAAATAAAATTCAATAAGTGTTAAACTATTTTATAAGATAATCTAATTATTGATAGTAGTGTTAAACATTACTTTTGATAAGTAGGAATTAAACTTATTAAAATTGTTCATAAGTAACAGAAAATGTTTGTTTGATTTTCTAGTTCATAATTACACAGAAAGAGATCAATCGAGATTAAAAGATTAATTATAAAATATCTTCTCGGAAAATTTGTGAAGGCAGAAAATTAAAATTAAAGAATAATCACAGTAAGAAATTCAGCGATGGAAACTTGATTGATTTTTTCGAAAATAATAAAATGTTACAAAAATAAACCCCAAAACCACTTTTAGAATATTCAAGAAGATTATAATCAAATTATTTTTTATGATATGAGAAATAGAAAATTTATTACAACTTTTTAATTATATTGTAATTTAAAACTTCTACATAAAAATGTCGGCAGTTCATGCAATAATTTAAATTATTGTGGAACAGATTTCTTCATAGGTATATCGACCACAAAAACAACAACAAGATCAATATTAATTCATTTTAGCATACATTCATAGAACTGCCAAAGCCTTGTGTAAAACATCTTAAAACTAGAGAATAATATTTTGAATAAAAAATAAACAAATATCTTGCTTCAGTGACTAATACCTAAACTTATGCTTCTTCATTGTGTGTAGTCACATTTAAAAAGATAATTCTAAGATAATAGAAATGGTTGAATACTCGAGTAGGAGTTGTCTCGACGAAGATAGTCGAGAGACAAATAGGACGTAAATTTTCATTAAAAAACTATTAAAAATCAATCAATTAAAAATCTAAATTTTAGACTGCTTTTTACCACCCCAAAACCTAAGTTTTGTTATTGTTGCTATTGTTGTAGAATGAAAAAAATATAACATAATTTTTAAATTATTCTTCAAATAGAAGATAATCACTTGTCAGATACGAGGTCTGTCCTATTTTAAACTTAGTGACTTAAACTTTAAGTGAAGTTTAATAAAATTACACTATAAAACTCACTACAAGTGAATCCGTAAGCATAATTAGTGCAAATGATGAACAAAAGATGCAAGAAAGGATATTCAGCTATATTGGTTGGTGAATCATGAAGCTGACTCACTTTGGTTTTTTAGGCTAGGGAGACACCAGGTAAGGGGAAAATGCGAAATGTTTAGCCTAAAAACCAAAGTGAGTCAGCTTCATGATGCACCGGCAAATATAGCTGCTATCTCTCTCTCTCTCTCTCTCTCTCTCTCTCTCTCTCTCTCTCTCTCTCTCTCTCTCTCTCTCTCTCTCTCTTTCTCTCATTCATAAAAATAGCAGCTGCCGGCCTCGTGTATGTCTGGCCAGCTTGAAAAATAGACTTCACCCAATATTTAATAGAATCCTGACAAAACAAATCACCATTAATTAGTTTATTTCCCATAGATATCTCACAAGTCCAAGATAAAATTTCAAATTATTTAATAATCTTTCTATATTTTTTATAGGTTTTCTAGGGAATATTTTCTTACTAGACAAAATTGCCTACCATCTAGGGGTATTTTTATTAATAAAATTTTCATAAGATCTAAACACCAAAGAAAATTTTCACATTATAATTAATTTCGTCTTTTAAAAATGACGAAAAAACTATTAGAATGTGTCAAATTGAAAATTTTAAAATAGATAATCGCATAACAATAGTCATATATGTATTTGAAGAGATTGCATTATCTACTGAAGAGGCTTAAATGTACTCAATATACAAACAAAAAAACATATAAAGAAGAGATTTTCTACCTCAAAGGATCTACTATAGTTAAAGTAAAGAATATGCGTTACATGAATAAATTGAAAATGCACTTGATAATCAACGATGTGAAAAGAATGGTCTTCGACTTTTACCATATGTATCTTCCCTTTTATTGATATTAACTTACATATATGTATACATACATATATTTAGCCGAGGGTGATTATTAGACATTAAAATCATATAAGAAACGCTTGAGTTGTTTTCAATTTATGAAAAGTTAATATAGTAAAAAGGGGATAAATAATATTAGTGTGAAAATAATTTTGGGTTTTAACAAAAAATGATTCTGTAAACTTTTTTATTCATAAAAAAACGGGATAATTTGTAGAAAAGATAAACTTATTTTAAAATATATAAATTGAGTAACATATGAGTCCATTTTTCATTGCAATATATTTTTAATCGTTTTTTCTTTTAAAACAATTAAATTTTTTATCCCATGTATTAATAAAAAGTAAGGACTAGAACTTAGATTGGGTCATAAAAAGTATAAATTTCAGTTTTTCAACGAAATTTATTGAAAAGTACGTCAAGATCTAAAATATACATTAATATTTTTTTTTTGAGGAAAAATAAATTCAAAGGAACATATTCAATCTTACAGTATGTTAAACAGTTTTAAGGTTTCTAAGGCTTCTTAAGGGTTGAAATAAGAAATATTTATTAAACACTTTTATAATAAAAACAGAGTAATAGTATTTTTGAATATTTCCTTTTAATAAAAATATTAGTAAAATTTCAGATAAAGAAGCAAAGTTATTATTTTTTAGTATTACAAGAATTCGACAATAATTCTAAAACTATAAATTTTTTAATAAAAACACAAAAAAAATTTACTTAGTTGAATTTAATGCAGAGCCACTTTGACTAGGTAAAATGCTGTACAGTTTTGAAAGTTATACAATATTCCATCTTTTCCCAGCACAATAAATATTGTTGTGAATTTTATGGGAAAATCAAAGCAATTTTTATATAATTCTAAGAAAAATGGTATCCCTATAAAATTTTACCTAGTAAAATTGTTTGTTTGGCCATAATGTTAGACCAGTAATAAGATAACTTAAGCTCGGGGTGCACAATACAAATTTAGAGAAGAAAAACAATAAGGATTATAATAATTGAACAGGGTAAGATTCCATAAAGCTGAGTACTGAAAAAAGTAAGAAATAAAACAGAGAAGAAAATTTTAAATATTCATAATGGTAATAAGGCTTATGTTTTAATTTTTTTACGTAATTAATTGTCATTTTGTTTTTCTTCACTTATTTCCTTTATTTTATATAAATAACAGTTTAAGTATTAAAGAATTTATTTTTCCTTGGTCAAAGTTATTTTGTACTAAAATTATTCTTAGTATACACAATCTGTGTTTAGTCTCATATGAAAAAACATTTTTTTAATTTTTTTGATAAAAATAATATTAAATAAAGTTTTTTATTTATTTGAAATGAATTTGTATTTATTTTGCAACATTTTGTAATTAATAGATAGAATTGTTTAATTCTACTTTGTACTTGAGCTAATTTTTAAAAATTTCGTTAACATTTTTATAGCATGCCTCTACTCATAAGGTAACGAGTCTTTCAGAATGCACCACTGATCAGACTTAGTCGCGATACATCTAGGTCCCCAAATAACTACTACTACTACTTTTTTGATATTATTCTTTTATTAAATACATAATGCTTTATCCTAAGTTTTTAATGTAAATCAAATTTATTAAAATTGAAATAGATTTTTATTAAAAAAAGCAAAACAAACAAAATGCTCTTTTATTAAATATACTTAAGCTTATCAAAAAACGGAACAAATATAATGAAATGTCGTTAAATTTTTCTCTTTTTTTTAGTGAGAAAAACAGTACTAAAAATAACAAAAATATATATTTGACTAAAATGACAGAAGGAATTTTAAGGAGATTGTGTAATCTGAGATATAATAATGTTGTATTATCCTTTCTACACCCTACTTGCAATATTTTTGTTCCGTTGGTTCTGTTATTAAATTTACGATTTCCAAGACATATCTTACTTTATAGTATCACCCTGTCTAACTGATAAGAAACAGAATGAATAATAAAAACCAAAGTTGAGATTTCAGTTCCGTCATCAAGTGTACCACAAATATGTAGTTGTATACAATATCATAGCATCCCCAAACACTTACTTCCTTCTATACTCTTACTAAATAATCTGACTTTCACTTGCCCTTGTGCTTGTGTTTTCCTTTTCTTATCTAATATTTTCTAGAATGGTTATGAATAGGCCTAAAAAAGGATCTTTTCAATGACATTGTTTTCCTTATAATACAGTTACAAATTTCTTTCTAACACATACGACCCCCTTAATGTTAACATAGATAGTAATCTTTTGAATTCTTTAGACTGGTTGCAAGTAAATATAATGATAACTTTACTAAAGTGAAATACAAAAAAAAATTAGAGATATATATATAGAAAAATGAAGAAAAAGGCCTAGGGTATGAAGTTTTGGGGGTGATATTATGAGGTAAGGTAATAACTTCATTGCCAGTTGCTTATTTTCTACAAATGGACACACTCCATCTTTTATCAAATGATTTTTAATGGGGTGGAA
This sequence comes from Acrocera orbiculus, assembly GCA_947359355.1. NCBI lineage: Eukaryota > Metazoa > Arthropoda > Insecta > Diptera > Acroceridae > Acrocera > Acrocera orbiculus. The sequence goes on along the minus strand of OX375759.1, from coordinate 26,355,581 downwards.
AATTGAATGGGAGTGATGATGAGCAAATAAAGGGTCTATTGTTCAAGACAACGGTGATTTTCAAGTATTCAATTTTGAACAGTATAACAAATAGTTATTGTCTCTCTTCAAACAAGGAAGTGTTTGACACAGTTTTTGTTATATCGAATGGAACTAATTGAGTTAAATGCCACTTGGTGAAGATAATTTATATGAAAAAGTAAAAAAATATATTAATATTTAATTTATATAATAAATATTTTGTTATTTTTAAAAATATACCATTAAAAGAAATTCAAAAAAAATAGATAAAAATTGCTTCAAACAGTTAAAAAGAATTTCTGTTTTTTAATCTGAAAATTTTTTTTATTAAAATCTGTTAGAATTTGTTTACATAAAATCTTAAAATCAAATGTAGTTGAAGTGAGCAGCTATCTTCAAATTTTTTAGATAATTCTAAGATCACGGAATAATAGAAGTAAACAAGCTGCAAGAATTTGTTCACGTCTAGTGCAATCGTCACACCTTAATACCGAAAGATGACATTCTTATTGTATATTCTGGAATAAAATGAAAATTCTTGTTAAGATCTTGCAAGAAATAAAGGATCAGAGAAGCTACATCTCTACCAGAAAAATTAGATATTCAGGCAGTACTCAAAAGCAAACGAATTTATGATAAAATTTGTGAACATTAATCAAGAACTCCAATCCTGACAAAGTTTTAAAATAAAATGCAACAATAATAGAGATCATCAAAAATTTCGTCGTCTTTAGTGACCTTTAAGAACCACGATTTACAAGATGCATATCCTAATTTTAATATAATTCTAAGGATATAGTGTACATTACTGACAACATGTCCAGAAATAATTTGGCCTTGTGACAAATTTTGATACAGTTATGGATTTTTCTGCAAAAGGAAAAACATGGCATGCAAAGCTGTGGCAAGGTTACTAAGAAAAGTATAGAATTAGATATTTGGCTCATTTGAGCCATTTCCATTTGGAAAAAATAACCATCGTTTTTGGTAGCTCATTGGATTTTTATAGTTGAAGAAGATCTTTGATGAATAAATTGAAAAATATGACTGTCTTGACTAATGTGCTAAGCATTATTTCATAAAATTAAAACCAAGACAAAAAAAAACTTCAAAGGAAGATAAAATAAGTTAATATCCTGAAAATTAATATTAATTCTTAATATCATCAATATAAATGAAATATGTGCTTGAATTTTAAATAGAGAATGCACAGGTACAAATATTTTTAGAAAGGACTTTTTATGGAAACTAAAAATAAAAAACCATAAAAATTGGGTCACAAAATGTTAGAAACAAAAGTGAAAAAAATAAATCGTAGTCTAAAAGTTCAATACCTAAGCAAAATTATTGAATACAAAACTTAATGTAAAATTAAATTAACGACTAAGGACTAGGAGAAAAAAACCTATTTCCTGTATTCTTTTATTTTTTTTTAAAGGGTTTCATTTTGATTTATTTAGAAATTTACCCCTAGAAATATGAACTAAAGCTATGAAGCCGAAAAATTGAGAAAACACGAAGGAAAAAAGTTTCTTTTTTATGAAAAAATAAGAAAAAGTGAAGGGTTAGAAATCATGTTCCGAATTTATAAGTTCTAATAAAATATTTTATCCTTTTATTGTTTGTGTTTTTTTTTTGTCTTGTTTGTTTTGATCAAAAGAGTGAAAAAAACTGACGAAAGAAGAGAGACTTCAAAGGATATTTAAGTGTTTTCAATAGAAAAACTTTTAACATAAGATTGTGAATGTTATATTTAGATTTATAATTTGACTCCTTTTTTTGTTTTTAGTTTTACTTGTTGTAGGAGCTCAACACACCAAAATATTGTAAAGATTTTAGTTTTTTTTAAATAATCTAAAAGTAATTGATTAGTCTCTATTTTTATGGTCTTAGTTATAATTAATTTTCGAAGCTGAGTTTTGTATTTATTAAACGGTAAAAGTTTGTTTTATTAATACAGTTATTTTTCAAAGTATCAAGAAAAGTCAGGAAATCCTTTTTTTTGAAAAAATCATTTTCAGTGCTAAAACACCATTCCAAAAATTCTACATTCCAAAAATTCGTGAAAAAGAAAACATTACGAACATTTGAAAATTGGACAGCAACATAATAAAACTAATTAGAAATCCCTGCCAATGATATAATCTTTAAATGAAAACAATAACTTGATTTATGGCCCATTCTAAATGATAAAGAAATTGAATTATTAAGTAGCGAAAGCCTCAGGCTTCATTCTACCTAAGTATTTCATAGAACTGGTTCAAAAGGAATTGAGACAAAATTTACGTTTTTCTAATTTTAATTGTATTCAGGCCACAAATGACAAGAAAAATTTTCATACCTACTACAGGGAACTACAGAGTTTACACTACAACGAAAAATACAAAAAAATTATCAAACATCAGAAAAAATATTTTAACTTAAAAGGAATTGTGGTTGCTGATTAGCTTTTAATGTTATGATTTTAAAGACAGGGGGATCTAAGGATCTTTCTCCTTCTTAGTTGATAATTTCTTTCATAATTTCAAAGAAAAAAGGCTAAGATAGCGAGTCGCAACTAGGGCCCTCTTTCATCCCCTTCAACCTCCAAAATACAAACTTTGGTATATTTGTGTATACTTCCGTATATTTTGAACCTCCACTTCGGCCTTCTAAATGCAAACTTTTCTCGTATTGGAAGTTAAGAAGGTCCCAATGAGGTTGATTTTAATTTTGAATTTGGTTAAATTATATTATACTTTGATCCTCTTTTCAGCTTATTTAACTTGAAAGATGCGAACTTTCGTTAATTTTTTGTGTGCCTCTTAATATTGAATCGGGACTTATGTAGGCTCAAGACGTTAAAACTTAGACCCAACTTAGACCCAACTTAGACATAAGCTGAAATGAGACAATTGAAACTCCTTTCAACTACATCGACTTCCTTATTAAGGAGGCTCAAAATTTCGACTTAATACTAAAATAAATAAGAATTAGATTCAAGCATTGTGTAGTTTTTTTATTTCAACAATAAAATTAAAATTTTATTGATATATCAAGTCAGCTATTAGTAAATTTAAATAAATCCTTTAGAAAATCCTGTTTTCTTATTTGTGGTTACAAACAATACAATGCTGACAAGTATACCCTTTATGACAATTTCCTTAGATAATCTAGTTGAAAATAATCCGATCTATGTTACTATACCTGAAAATTGATTTTCCTATCAAACACGCACATACAATTTCATAAAACGACAATCAAAGAAAACATTCAAGCATAAAAAACTCCATTTGTATGACAGAAAACATTCTTTCCTTATAAGGTATTGAATTCTTAGTTTATTTTATTTTTTATTTTTTGTTATCCTTTACCATAGTATATATATAATCTTTGAACATTTGTATTTCTTTCTAATTTCGTAAAAGGATGACTTCTTAGAGCACTAGATACAATTCCTTCTTCTTTTTTTATTTTGACAATCCCTTTATACAAATACATTTTAAATATTCGAATAAAAAGGTATAAATACTATAGTAAAACATTTTTATGTTATGTGGTAGGTTAAAGCGGATAATTCCTATACAAAAGTGTTGATTTGATAAAGAATTTCAATTTATTTATGAAGGTGTAATGAAATTGATTCTTTTATTAAAATAATTTTTCTTTAATATACTTTGAATTTATTTAAGACCTGATCTATTTTTTTATTATTTTTTTTTTCTTTTCGTTATCAAATGGTTATAAATTTCAAAGGTTAATCCTTGATTAACTATACTTGAGTCAATTGAAATGTTATTAAAACGACTACTAACACAATGCTAAATTTTTGCTAATATGCAGACAAAGTAAGTGAGATGATTCCATGCATTTCTCATAAACTGTAAAAGATATAGCCATCAGTTTCTTCTTTAAATTTTAATTTTATAGTTTCAATCGAATTAAAACACTTTTCTTCAGTTGCGAGAGAAAGAAAAAAGTTGCATAGAGACATGTCATTTTAATACAATACTTTGCTAATTGTGTTTGATGTTTAGTGTTTGGCCAAAAGCTAATGAGTGCAGCGTGAGATAGCGTCTTTAAGCAGTACAAAATCTATAAGTTTTCAAAACACAGATTCAACCCCTTTCGACTAATTTCATTACGCAAATAAAATCACATCCAAATAACATCTGTTATTCACTATTTATTCGTCAGGAAAAAATTTGTACTGGACTACACTACGATAGGCAAGAGAAAAACAGATCACAAAACTTTAATAACTCCGAATAAACACACCTGAAGCTCCATACTTTATAGATCTTGCATCAATGAGTCTGTGTAAGTTAGAAAAGGCTGATATAATATAATCATCATGGATTTTCTAAAACTTTGAAGCGTTTTTCTGATACTATCACCATATATCCTGTGACTTCAAATCTAAAGCAATGATTGTTTTGAACCAATAATTGGTTCTGTAAATAAATTATCAGGTAATCTAGTTGCGATTTTTCTTTTTTCTTAATTATTTTTATTACACAATAAAGAATTTGTCAGCTTTTTAAGGAAAATTATGAGCAACACAAAATGAAAAAATAAAAATAATTTGATAGACTTACCTTGAAAAAAATCTCATCCAATAAACTCATTTGGATTTATTTTTAAGATGATCCAATGATGAGTTCTAAAATACACCACAAAATTACGTTTTTATAATTTTACTTTACCACAAAACTGTTTTTTTACCATTTGCCTTTAGAGATTTGCTGTCAACAGCTTATTCATTGAGATTGTATGCGCCAAAAAAATGTAATGTGCACTGAATAAGTCTTACCCACCCTCCACCCTAAGTAGTTCCTTGGATTATTGATAGTTTCGGAAAATTTTCTTAAGAACAATTTTTCGTATGAAATGATAAATAAGCTATCTTTAGATATTTTCAAGAATTCAAATTTCTCTTATAATTTTACTTAATGATTAAAAATAAAAAAAAGTACTGCCAGTAAATTCACTCTAATTTCTAAGCTAAGCTAAGCTTGATATTCAATTTGTACATGCACACTTTATAGTTTTTTCAATAGTTTCGCCATCTATGCTTAAGACCAGGAACTTGTTATATTATGTTATTATTAAATTACATTAAAAGCAATTATAAAATTCTTCCTTTTTTTAAATTAACATTAATAGTTAAGAAGAACTTACTTTTTTTTAAAAAGTATTGCATAAATTCTCATAATCTAATGAAATAGCCTTATTTTAGAAGCAATAAAAAATTATTATTGTTGCCTTAAAATTTAATACCTACCAACCTTTGTCATTCTTAATATCATCTTTTTGTCCTTTCAATTTCTTTTTCTTTCATAACTAAATGGCATTAAGACAAAGATATGACGTGTGCTATGGTCCTGATAAGAGGAACGAGGACGTTTAAGCTATAAGATGAGCTGTCTTAATGGGTTATTGTCTTCCTTTAAATATGAAAATTATATTCTTAACTAAACTTAATTTTTGGCATAACAAAAGTAAGACATTTGAAATTAAATATATATATATATATATATATATATATTTATATATATATATATATATATACAAATAAAAAGGAAAAGAATAATAACCATCTCAAAAGTTGAAGGAATTTAGTCAGTTAAGATTTAAAAAATTTGATTTTCTTTTTAGTAATTATTAAAAATATGAAATTAACATTCTATTAAAATCTACTTTTAAACTTTATAGTTTTGTTATTCAAGAATTAAAAATCTTACATCTTTAAACATATTTGATTTGATTTTCACTGATTGTGAGTTTTAATTCAAATAATTTTGCTAAAATAAACCAAAAAGACATAAAGAGTCAATGACATCATATCATCTAATCTCATTGTGACATACAATTTCAATATTTTTTAGTAAAACTATTCTTAGTAAAGCTTAAACCACTCATATTATTCATAATATTTTGAATTTTGATTTAAGTATAAATATTCTACAATTTGTCAAGTATAATTGAGAAAACCTTCGAAGAGAAGAAATCCTGTTAGATTATTTTGCAAAAATGTTATAGGATATGAGATGAAAGGGTACCCAAAATGAGTAAACTTCCCCCAATGAACTAACTACATGAGTACTTAAGCTTCTAGCAACTTAAGGCTTGTATACAGTAATAAAAAAAACTTTACACTCGTCCATGAAATTTACACACGTCCTAATAACGAGGAGTGAGGAATAACTGTTGAAAAAAATGCTTATTTTTCAAAATACTGCATTTTTTATTGCATGTAATTAAATAACTTTTCAACAGCATTCTATAAAGTTTTTGTGGAATTAAAACCAAATTAGAACATAATTTTTCCTTCCCCCAACATTCCAAATTGTAACTTTTGGAAGGTATTACCGTCTTACCCTTCTCCACTTGATGAATTATATAAACCAAATTTAAAAATTCTAATAAATATACTATTTTTATTTATCCATGCTAAAAAGGTGAAATATAAGAAAACTAAGATTTTTTGTTGTTTCCATTGTATGAAGAGTAAAAAATTTAGTTTTTTCCTTTTGATTAAGTAAAATTTTAGGCGCATAAATATTTGAATCAAAAGCAAATATTGCTTTTGTCATTTGTTTTCTCATTTACTTGACTTGCTTTGTAGTAAGACCAGTAGAAATAGTTTTTAAAGGATGTTTTTATTTTTGTTTTTGTATATTAATAAAATTTTAAAAAATTGTGAAGTAAAGACAAAAATTTAATAAAACTTCCTTCTAATAAATGAAAAAAATAAAGGATATTTTAATATCATATTAGTTTTCACTGATTTTAATTAATTTTAAAAATGGCCCTAACTACCGTCCTTACTGAGACTGATCATTGCATTCCAGCTTTAAGCAAAAAGAAAAAAAATTCAGAGAATCAATACAGACTAGAACACCCAGACTGGTCTGGGAGAATACAGCAAACAGGAAAATCTTCTGCAACTTTTTAAGTCGGAAGCATCACATTAACTAAATCCGTCTGTAAAGACATTATAGGATTCGAATAAAGTAAAAAACAGAAATAAATCATATTATTCCTAGATATTAACAGAGAAATGTAGCAACTAAAAAATTTAACTATTCCCGCAGTATAAAAAGCATTTTTAACAATTCAATATTTTCATCCTCAAAGTAGTATATTATTCAATATTTCATTTGATCATTTTGTCCAATTCAAAATAAAAAATATTGGATCATTAAGTGTACCCTCAAGACTTTAAAGCAAATTTTTCTCTCTGGAATTACTTAAGAATCAATTATATTTTTAAATAGCTACAAAAAAAAAACTTCAAAATCTGATATTAAAGTTATGCAATGAAAAAATTATTTTACTAATTACATGTTACAAAAATATGTTGGAAATCTCAATCCTAGACGTTTTGAATATTCAGAAAATAGCAAAAAGTGGGTGGTATAACAAACTTAGTAATCAAAAAGTGATTATTGAAACTTTAACTTCCGTTTTTACCTCGATAGGTAAGACATTGATAATACTTGAAACACTATACGTAGTAGATATGCCTAAAAAGTTGACTTAATATTTCGACAATTTCAGACAAATATCATTAGATTGTTTTTAGTGAGAAATATAGTCTTGCAATAGTTAATATTTTGATATTAAAATAAAATATATTTAACCTAATTTGTTTTTTTTATATTTCAAAATGAAGTAATGACGTATATATTGAACATAAAATATTTACGGCAAAATACAAGGCTTCTAATTGACGGAAATATTTTCTATAGTTAATTTTTGTTTATATACAAAGCTATTAAAAATAATAATGAATAACTTTTACTTTTTGTAATAATCAATTTTAAAAATTCCTAAAAAATAAAATTAAACTAAACAAACAATCAATTTTTCGTTTTTACTTTTGAAATTGGTTTTCTAACAACTGCATCACAAATAAAATTATAAAGTCAGCATTAAATGGAAAACAAATGATTTTTTACACGTATCCCCCACCAAAAAAGAAAAAATGGACACATTATATAAAACAATTGAAATAATTGCTACTGCATTTGAGTTTTTTATGAAAGAAAAACAAAAAATAAATGTATTATCAGCAGAATTTATTGAATCATTTAATGAAAATGTAATGAATGCAAAATTGCATCTATTAACACACATAAAAGAAATGCATTTTTTTTAAAATAAAAATAAACGCCCACAAAAAAAGATTTTTATGTAACCAAAAATTATTTCTTTTATTAGCAATATTAAGGTTTAATTAAAGGAAAAAACCAGAAACTCAAAAAACAAACAAAAGAGAATTGCAAATATTTTTTGTTTCTCCAATTTAAAAAAAACGTTCATAATTGAATTAAATTATTTTATAATAATAACAATAATAATCAAAAACAAGAAAAAATAATAATACCATTCCAACAATCTTTCAATTTTATCTAACACAAAAAAATAAGTGGGGAATTTAGATAAGACTCCCATCCCATAAAGACAAATCAGGGTAACATTCCAAAATAGAAATTTTTGATATGCTTGGTGGTTGGCTGTTTGATAAGAACAATATTCCAGCCCCTAAACAATGTCCATTTTCATATAACTCCCGATACAAGTATAAAAGAAAAAGCCAAAAAAGAAGAAAACAACAGAGAAAAACAACAATATCTATAGAACTACAGTTTTGTTTTCACACCCATTTTATTCCAATACAACAGATAAAGAAGAAAACAAGAAGTTGGCGCTTTTAACACTGATTGTCTACATCTATAGAAGTCTATGTCTTCATATTTCTTGTCTCCATTTTCTATTTCCGTTAGCATTAAAAAAAAGACATATTTTGTTCATTTTGCATAGATTGAAATTTTAGATGACAAAATTTTCTCCTAGGGCCTGGATATATATATATATATATATATATATATATATATATATATATGTATGTATGTATGAATAAATATAAGATACAAGGATATAGATTTAAAAAATAGGGACTTTTCTAGCTTTATAATCAAAATTTTAACACAATTTTTATTTTTTAAATGTATTACTAGAGCTTTGAAAATGTAAAAAAATTATTTATTTCAGTCTTAAGCAAACTGGATATAAATGATTTGTGCATTTTTTTAAGTATAAAATCAAAGGATGTTTATTGAATTAATCGTTTATTTTGAAAGTGATTCAAGTCCATTTTAGCAAGAAATTAGTTAATAATAACAAATATTGTCATCCTTTTTTTCTTTATAAATAAATTAAGTTAACGATATGAAAAATAATTTATTTTAAAACTAATTTAAGTTAAAAATATAAATAAAAGGCATATTAAATAAAGTTTTAAAATAAATAAAGTTAATTTATTTATTGTATCTAACAAAGGCTGCAAAAAACGTCTAAAAATTTCCGAGATTCTTACCTTAAAAATTTCTACTCAAAAATTTTTTTCTACGCCATTTCTTTTTTTTTAATTTTTTGCTCCTTAATAATAAAAACAATAAAAACAATAGTAAACTATAAAAAAATATTTTTTCTTAACTCATTATTAAATAGATTCAAAAGTTATAAGTGATCGAGTGCGTGGGGATGAAAACGAAGTCTGAAAAATTCAAGAAACGAAAAAAGTTAGACCCCCACTTTTTGTGTTTTTTGTCGATGAAATTTTATCTACTTTCTTCTTTAAGCGTTTGATCAACTAATCTTGGGACACCCTGTATATTGAGGCTATAACAGAAAATAAAAATGAAAAACCCTTAAAGGCAGCATTTAAGAATATTTTAATTAATTTTAAAATTTTAGGGGGTTCTTGATCATATAAAAAATAGTCATGGATTGTAAAGAATAAAGCAATAATTGTACCTATCACAGATTTTAATGTGAGTATATGAACATTTTCATAAATCTTTACACTTGACTTTTAGAATAATTATTGTGGCTGCGAGATATTTTCTAACTGGTTGACAACAAATTGAAATTTATTTTATATTTTTCTTAAATATTTTAAATTAAATCATGTTGTCATATCTTTTAAAACTCATTGTAGAGTTGTTGCGATAAATTATCCTCACAAAGTAAAAGATCATTTATATAAAAACAATAAACTAATAAAAAAAATTTCTAAGAGTACATAAGTACATGACATATAAAAACAAGGAAAAAACTTAAAAGTTTAAGTGGCACAGCATGAAAAATTGAAAGAAACCGATTTTATATAGGAAAAGGGGAAAAAAATCGTCAACACGCTATTTGTAGGGTGTGGGAAATAAATTGACAGCATACATTTTGTACCAAGCGTACAAGTGTAAAAAATATGCCAAAACCTCCTAAGTATTAGCAATATTAAAAAGAAAATTTTGATATGGTCATGACTTGCAATAAAAGGATTTTAGTAATTTAATTGACAAAAAAAGCCTATATGAAATGTCAAATTAAAAATAAAGTAAAAATATTTTCTTGGCCAGGTACGCAAATTGGTGGCGGATTGGAATCATTTTACAGGCGAAAATAATTATGTCTCCCTGCCCTAAGAGTTCATAAGAAAACTTCTATGAATTAATTCAAAAATGTATGACTTATTCAATAATTATCAGGTACCAGGAAAACTATGACATGAAATAAGATTATTTGTAAATAAAAGATTTAAAATTTTTTGTATATAGTCTAATCAGATTGATAACTTCTTCGTATTAGAAACACACTTTTATGGATTGCTATTAATTTAAGGACGGCCATTCATTGTAGCAATAACTGCCGAATGGAGTGACATAAGTTGTATCTGAAGTAGCTTTTGTGTTTTTATTTCGTTTTAAAAAGAGACTTTTCAGGTATTCATACTGAAAATCTGCTTTGAAGAAGGCCTGAATAATACTTAGGAGGTTTTGGCATATTTTTTACACTTGTACGCCTGGTACAAAATTTATGCTGTCAATTTTTTTTCCCAGTTTTAATTGAAAACTCTTCATAATTAGTAACTGTTAAAATCTCTTTATATATATATATACATATATATACGTATATATTGACTTTTATTTTCTTATAGATATTTCACTTTTTTTAATGTTTTTTTTATATCTAAAGTCAATTTTTCATAAACTGTGAAACATTTTTTAATAATTTTTTCTATTTCATATTTAAAGGACTCAAACAATTTCAATGTCTATATAGTAGACATCTTCTCAAATGGATACATAATTGAATTTTGTCAACAGATTTGCTTTCATAATAGCTTTCCCCTATATTATTGTTGCCATTGGGTTATAAGGATGTTATACAGTTAATTGATCGTGAAAAATTTAAATGGAAATATAATTCTCTACAGGTTTTCTTCCTTTAAATTGATAATTTTTTTTATAAAATTTATTCAGGTATGGAAAATTTTGTCACTATTTAATAAAACACTTATTAAAATATATTTACAAAGAAAAATCAAAATTACTATCTTATTTATTATTAATTAAATTGAATTAAGTAAAAACATTGTCCTTCTTTTTTTTTTATTTTTATTTTTTATTTAGATGATATTTTTTCAATAGTAAAATCATAGAGTCCACTTTAATCTAATAATAATACAAATTTGTGATATTTATATTTAAATTTCTTGATTTAAGAATCAAAAGGAATTATTTTTCAGCCAATTTATTTTTCTCTCCCTCTTTATATACATATATATATATATATATACATGCTTTTTCTTTTTATTTCTGTCCTGATACCCACTTCCTTTCATTAATGCCAGTGTCTATTGTACAGCAAAAGGATAAAACGTGACATGACTTAAAAATTATTATATGGACGGAATGAATGCAGATTTTGGTTGGACTCTGTTTTCATAGTATATTTTCTAAAGGGACGAAAGGAATTCACTTACAATTGGCTTTTATTGAACTTCCTTTTGTTAGGCTGTTTTGTATAGTTATGAATAACTTATATATAGTTCAAGTGCTAAAATTTTATATTTTCTATATTTTAATTTTGATTGTATACAACACCAAATAAAAGTTTTTCATTATTATTTAAAATCAAATAAATTATTTTATTTTTTGTTATTATAACTAATAAATATTATTTTCATTATAATTATAATAATTTTCGAAAGGATACAGTAGCAATAAATGTAACACAAAATTAAGTATAACTCAGTTATTATAGCGTAGCAGACTTAGATAAATTTAGGGATAAAAGTTTTTTTGTGTGAAGTTCTTATTTAACTTTTGACTTTTAATAAATCTTGTATGATTTTGTATGCTTGTTTTCAATGAAAAAAATTCTCCCTTTTGCGGTTTCTGAATTTAAAAGGGAATTATATAGAAAAATGAAAAATTAATTTTTGACTGGCTACAGTTAGCAACACCTCACAGGGTTTCCAAGTGTAAGAAGATTACCTTTATGTTGATAATTTACTCCTATTATGTCCTTCAGGAAAATATATATCAAAAGCCCAAAATTTTGTCTATATTCGCTGACTTTTTCTTTATTGTAAATCAAGGCTATATCCCGAGTCGAAATTTTGATCTTCTTTAGTAAGGAGGTCAACTATAAGAAAGCCAATAAGGCTGAAAGGAGATTCAATTCTCTCATTTATGCTTATATCAAAGTTGGGCTTCTTTTGAACGTCTTAAGCCCCGATTTAGTTACCAAGAGGCCCAAAGGAGATTAACAAAAGTTCTCATTTTTGAGGTTCAAGATTTCAGCCTCTTTTGGTTTTTATCACAGTAATCGCTGTAAGCCCAGTTTGTCATAATAAATTTTTTTTTTTTATTAATATTTTGTATGCTACAATCTTAACTTATAATTAATTTATTAGCATTGTTGACATATATACAACTTATTATCTAATTAATTAATAAATGACATTGAAATTAAAACTTAAATCTGTAAAGTTTTTTGATTTAAAAGAGGATATTCATCTCTTGTGAAATCTTTGATTCTATAAAATTCCATGCTGCCAAAGGTTTAAAACCCTTGTTACAAAATAATAAAAATAAATTGTGTAAAATGTGTAAAAATTGATATTGAATACAGAAAACTTTTCCGAAATTTTGTTGATTAAGATATTCATTAAATCAGATAATTATGTTGTAATAAGTTATCATCGAAAAATGATGTAATTATAATTAAAAGAGGTTTTGATTCAACATAAAAAAATGCTGTAATATTAAGAAAAAATCCGTCCCTTCCTTTCCGTCCCTTCACAAATTAAGTTTTCCTGGCCAGGATATACTCAGATAGTTCAGCTTTTCAAAAAATTTGCAACATTTACTAAACACCTGATTTAGTGCATTACATAGTAAATGATTTGACCAAAGCTGAATCACTTTTTATTGATGTATTGATTTGACAGAACACTTGAGAGTTTGCCTTCTAACAAATACTTGTAATTATTCATATACATAAATTTCGGACATAGATAGAGCTCCATTAGTGAACACAACAGTACAATTAAATAAATAAGAAGCACTTTTAATCTGCTTTTGGCTAATATGGAAAAAGATTACCTACCAAGCGCTCACATTTATGTTGGTATATCTGTATTTGGAAGACTTCAATATTAGCTTCTAATCAGACATTTTCGATATGTATTTAGTGTACTCTCCTTAAAGAAAAATATACTTTTAGTTTTCTTTTTCTTCTTTTGTAGTTTTGCCAATCAAAATTTCTTTTCTACAATACCTCTTTTATTATAGTTGACAGCTCTGGCAAGCTTAATATTAAAAGTATCTCAATTTGGTTGTAAGATCGTTGTGAAAATTTTTATTAATTATCGAGTAATCAAATCCACGTCTCTATTGATTATAATGCTTTGAAATTCTTTAGAAACTATATTGATTAGTCTATCATATTCCTATTGTTTTATTTTTATTTTATTTTATATCTTTAGCATAAAATTAAATTTTTTGTTAACTATCCTTTCTATTAAGTATAAACATTTCAATTTGCAAGAATTTCAATTAAGCTGGTTAAAGATTTTTAAGGCTACAATTGATATAAAATAAAAATACAAAACCAAAACAAGGTGTCCAGATATGAATTATAAGTGTAAAATATTAAGCAAATATTTTTCTTATTTTTTGAAACAGTAAAATAATATATTATAATTTGTATATGCTCATTACCACAAGGAATATAAATGAGCAAACTCAATTATTAAATTTCTTTCTCGTTTTTATGAAAGCCCAAAGAAAAAAACTTTTTATTTTTTTTTCATTAAGCATTCAAAGAGGCAGTCATTAGTTGTTTTTCTTGAGCAATTTAACTTTTATTGTGAGTAAATGGTTTAGTATTTGGATATTTTATATTTTGTTAGACACATTTTAGGTAATAAATTTCATAAATTATAAGTTTTCAAAAGATATTTAGCTATGCAAAATAGTACCACAAAAAGTAAAATTATTAGCACATAATTTAATAATAAAGTCTAAATTATTAACTTATATACACTAAAAAATGAATAAAATATGCAAAATTAATATAAAATATGAAATCTTAAGATAAATTTTTTTTAAATATTCTTCTACAGTGTTGGATACAAAAATTGCAACAATGGAAATTATTATTTCTATTTTTATCATAACATATTTTTTAGTAAAAGCTATTTAACACCTCAGTAAATATTTAGAAAATAATAGAATATTAGAATATTACAAAATGAAGTAACAATTAGTCAAAAGTTTGGATGCATAGTAATAAATTTTTTTAAAAAACTCAACAGTTTTCAACGATATAAATAATATAAATTTCTTTAAGAATGATGAAAAACATATATTACAACATTTTATCATTGTCAGATATCTTTTTGAAATTTACAATAAGCATTTTGTAAGCTTTTTGTATCTATTTTCATATGATCATCTCATTTGATCGATCAAAGTCAAATCGACTTAATTTGGTTCACTTTAGTTCATGACATGACTCTTTTAGGTACACCGAAAAATTGAAAAAAACGGATTCTGGTAAAAGGGTTACAGTTAACATTTCAGGCAATGGAAATATTATATCTCTAAGTAATATTCCTATTATTTTTCAAGCAATCAAGACTGCTGAGATCAATATATCAAGAAATATTTACTTCTTTTCAGATATTTATAGTGCACTGAAGATCTTGAGAGCTCCAAAATTTTCAAAAATATCAACAGAATGTTGATATGGTTTTTTCATCGAATATCAAAATCGTGTTAACTCTTTTATTTAATTATATCGTTTTTATACATTCAAAACTTCTTCAAGATAGTAAAACAATAAGCTAGGAATATTATATGTGCTTTCTAATGCTAGAGAATTTGTTTGTAAAAAAAAGTGATAATTTTGAACATACGAGGTTGTTAATATAATAATCTAGCGTAATATGGTTCTGTTAATGATAATCAATTGAAACGTTTATTATTTTTCAATATAGCTTCCCTTTCTAAACACTCTTTACATCTTAACAGCTCTAGACCTTTTTAAAAAATTCTTTTTCCTTGCCTTCAAATTGAGGCCTATAGTTCAATCAAAAAATTCTTTTCCTTGTAAGTCCTTTTTCAAATTAGATAACAAGTAATACTCGCTTGGGGTCATGTCTAAGCTGTAAGGTCGATGTTCTAATTCAGTGAAACCACATTGCTGCATAACAATCATCATAACAGCAGCAGTATGCACAGGAGCGTTGTCGTAAAGAAGCAGAATGCCTTTTTGTGGTTTTCCACGACGTTTCTCTTTGATACACTCTATCAGTTTGCTGAAAGTGAAGCGTAATACATGCTATTAGCAACAGTATTACGTTCTTCAAAATCAACCGTTAGTATGCTTTCACAATCCCAAAAATTGTACACTAGTCTTTTTCCTACACTGCTGGACTGATTGGCGCTTTTCCCCTTGTAACGCTATTCTATCGACTCATGCTTACTTTCAGGATCATAGTAGAAGTTATCTAACTACAAAGTAATCGTAAATGTATGAGGCCCGATTATTATGGGATCACCCTCCTATATTTGATCAAAAACGCATGTATCAAGCATCATTTTTCCCATGTGACGTCTCTTTATAAGACTTTTGTTTTGTAGAAGATGAAATCGATTGATAGACAAGATAAAAGAGAATTTGGTGAAGGAATCGAAGATTACTCATACATATGAAATGTACTACAAAGAGTAAATTCATCGCTGGCATAAATTTATTACTTTAAAATGAGCCTATTTTAAAGTTAACAAATTTAATTAGGATGAAGAAAAAATATTTTATGTTTTATATAAAATATTATTCCTAAAATAATTATTTTAAACCGATTTAAAACTTTTTGCTTTCCATTAAAAAACTATTTTTGAAAATTCCATTTTGATATATTCTCATATCATTAAACAATTATTCAACATGAGTGCAATTTTAACTTTATAAACGATATACCTAATAATATTTGGCTATTGCACTTAAAAGTTTTGCATAAGGAAACAACTTTACCTCATGTAATCAAAAGTTTTATCAATTTATATGAATCATGATAAATTATTTGTTGGGATATCATCTTATAACCTAAGAAATTGCCATCGACATTAGCTTCATCCTGAAGAGGACATATTACAAAATTGCAATTTTTTTTCTTAAGTAAAAAACGAAGAAGAAAATAAATCATCTATTTCTCACATTAAATTGAAGTTAGTCATCTAGAAATTTGTTAAACTGATTGACTATCGATAAACCATATTAAAATCAGGATGATCAGGATCAAATTTGTGTAAATATTTTAAAAATTCATGGACATGCTTATCCATTGAATTAATTGTTAACCCTACCATCATAAATGTTAGCTGCAGGCCTGAAAAATTTATCTGTTAACATTTTTGGTATATAATTCCACTTTTATTCTATGCCATAGAATAGCAATGTATTCCATAGAATATACACAAAAACCAAACTTTATCTATGGCTAAATAAAAGTACTAAAAACAACATAGGAAAAAAGAAATATTATACTTTGAAGTTACGTTTACTTAATTGAGATTGGAAATTTTTAAAATGTTCACTTAATTTCAGAGTACAAATAAACTTCTATTGTTTTCTTTTAATATTTCATCAAACCTATCCTGACTGTAGTTTTAATGTTAAGTCCTATTAAGTTTGTTATTAAGCCCAAAATTTGCAAGCTTAATTTGAACCACAGAAAACTTGTATCGTTTACGTTGCATTTGGCTTTTAAAAGACATTCCGCATTTAGGCATTCTCTTGATTGCTTAATTTGGCCCTCATCCTGTATGCCTGTACTTTTTGTATTAAAGCTCTAGTTTTAAAAAATTACTATGCGTAAGTCATTAAATTAGCCTAATATTTGTCTGATGAGGACCACCTTATAGTGCGTTTTCACTGACGTTAGTACTTAGTATTTAGAACTTTTTTAGAAGTATTTTTAGGGAAAATCTCTAGTTTATTTCTCAAATAATAGTGCGTGTTCACTAAATTTAGTGCCTAGTACCTACTCAATAATTATTATTTACATATTTAAAAACTAAGCTAGAGATATCCAATAAAAATACTTTTAAAAAAGTACTAAATACTAAGTACTAACGTAAGTGAAAACGCACTATTAACAGATTTTTCAAAAACATTCCGCATTTAGGTATGTTTTTGTGAATCTAATTAGGCCTTTAACTACTTTTAGAAATGCCAAAAAAAAAGCCATCTAAGCCAGAAAACCCCCTTGATAACTAGAAGCGGTTTTTTATAACAAGATTTAATTTAACTTTTTTCAAGTATTTGACAAACTTTTGTAAGTTGTTTAATGATATGATTCTTAACCTTCAAGTTAATGACTTAAGCTTATTTAAAACAGTAATTATGTTGTCAAAACTACATGAATATCCGGTAGACATGGATTACATAACATTCGTATAAATAATCACCAATAAGCTTCAGAACAACGATGGCTTGCTTATCAACACTTGAAGTACCTCCACAATAATTTTAAAGAACGATTCCAAGATATTTTGTACATGAACATATCAAAATAAGTATTGGGACATTTCCAAATTTCAACACAGCCAGATCGTTCCAGTTAGAAAAATAACTCATAGAACTGACATCAAATGAAAAATTAAACAAAAAATTTTCTTTATACATTTCAACATACCAATTATATACATCAAAATAATATCAAAATTACTGCATTTTATTTGTCTTGTAAGGAAAACAAAAATTCCCAAAATCCATTTGAAAATGAGGCCATAACCTAAGACTTACACCCTTAAAAAGTTTTCACTTCTTTACTGGAGAAAACCAAATGAAAAAAAAAATTAATAAAATATATTAATATTTTGAACATAAAAATATGCGGATGACGTTTGTCTGTTCAGAAATTATACCTAAAGTTATTTATTTGAATATAACATCAATTAACCCAAGATTGTACTTGATTCTAGACACTTAACCAGCAAAATTTACAAAACTAAAAATAAAGTAGGATGGTAATTTTTTGTTTTCAAATAATTTTATTTTTTCTTCGAACTTTATAACTTGTTAAAAGTTGTTTCCTAAATACATAAGACTTAGTAAGGAATTATCCTCTTATGACTTCCAATCTTTCCGCACAAGTAAATAATTTACGCGAAAAACTTTTCACTTATCTGTTCGGTGAACCGATAATTATCTCAACAGGAAAATTCCTGTGTATTTGATGCTATTTACCAGTAAAGTTTGTTAAGAAAGTCAACTTAATAAATTCCAAAGGATTGAATTTATTTAATATTATCCTCTTACGATATTTATCTAAAATTATTTAACTTTTGTAAGTTTAAAAAAGCTTACCAGACTGATTTATGTTTTCCTTGAATGGATTATGTAGCTGAACAGTGGCACTGATTCTTCATATAGTCAAAATTTTATATGGAAAAAAAAAGCAAAGAAACTAATTATATAAATTTTTATGTATGTTTTTAATAAAAAAAAAAGCAAGAAAAACTAAGTACTTCTTATTTGTCCAAGTATGATTTAACCAAAACTTAAAATAAAATGCAAAAAAAAATTATCTAAATAAAATATTTTATATCGTGCTTTCAAGGATGGAATTTGAAATATATTAAAAAAGGGCTAAATTGTTTAATAGCTTATAAATAAAAATTTATATTACTCATCAGACCACCAATATTTTTTATACACTTTCACTTCTAACTGGGAAATTGTTTAAAAACGCAGTTGGATAAGAATAGATGAATTTCTAAAAGAGAAGTTTTACAGCATTATTAGAATCAAAATTTTTTCTTACTAAAAAGTTACCTAAATTGTGAAAAAGTTACATTCCTATTGTTTTGCTTCAGCTACTTATGCATTTATTAAGGAATTTTACCTAGTTTTCTTTAAATATTTACATGATTTCATTCAGTTTGGTTGTAGTATACTTTTGCATTTTCTTGGCTTTCAATTAATTCATAAATCATATCTCCAAAAAACACAATATTACCTTTAAAAAGACAATTTGTGGAATCATTCTTGTCTAACTAACTAAAAACTAAACACTTGTAGTTATCATGTTAGGTTTATTTCTTATCACAAATGTAAATTCTATAATAATTTAAAGCTTTCTAAATACCTGTCCGCCTCTTTGGAAATCACACTTTAGCATTTGATTGTTTTACAGTCAAAGAAACTTTAGTTTTAAAATTGCTACAAAAATTCTATGCTCAAATTCACTTTAATCGGACAAAAAAATATATTATGTGGCATTAAGTGGTAAAAAACCATCGAAATTTTCCAATCATATAGAAATTCTTTAATAAAGTTAGAAGAAAAAATTTAACCAAGCCATAGCTCAAAATTTTCGTTGATTTTTATCTTATATACTCCTGCTTGCTCATTAAAACATTTTGGGCTTTAAATTCAAATTGTCTAGAATATTTTTTATTTTATTTTATGTAAAGTAAGTTAATTGATGGTTGGAAAATTATCTAAGAATTCATGCAAGTGCAATAAAATGCTCTTGGAATTTTTAAATGCAATAATAAAAAACGAAATTTGAAGGTACGCTTCAGGTAAAAATTCTTTTAAAAAAAGCTTTGATTATTAATAAAATTAAAAAAAAAATAGAATTATTGTATTTTAACACATCGTTTTCACATTTATAAATCCTTTTAACATGCATATAAATCACTTGACATGTATCTGACTTATATTTAATTTAATTGCAATGTTAGTCAACTACTTCAAATCTTTAATCCTGTAGCTAAAAAATTTAGATTAGGAAAAATTACAGTTTTCATTATTGTACGCTTTTTTTTTAAGAAAAGTGCTAAACTCTTGTGTGAAATTTATTGTAATTTCTCCAACGTCAAATGGGAATATTTTTCAGCCACAGGAAATCACTTTTCATTAAAAATCTTTGATTTTTCTTCGGTTTGAATTTTGGGTTTCTTCTTCCACACATCAATACATAGCACAGAAAGTAATCAAACTTTAAATCCACCTACGATTGGACTAGCCTCGCTAGGTCTGTTAAATAATTATTCACACTATCCAGTATAAAAATTCTTCATACTTACAATAAATTATAGATTATGAAAAATTTTTATTTCCCAAGTGTAATTCAACCTTTTTTTAATGTTTTCCTCTAAGCTAATTTAGTAATAAAATCTTCTCGAAACCAATTAATTGACCAACTAATTCTAGCACACTCAAAATTATCATATACCAACAAAAACTTAACAGCAAATTTCATTTTTCTATAAATCCTTAACAAAACCCTTTTAATATGAAATCATTAAAAAAAAAAATATTAAGCAAGTGTAGCTTTTCGTGCTACAAAATCTCTGGTGTGCCTTTCCTTATTTTCAAAACGTGCATATCTGTAATACCATAAAATTAAATACACATGAAATAAATTTAAAAAATTTGCATACGTTTTTTTGTATCTTGCAATATCTGCCGAACTAAGTGAGGGTCGTGTTTCCTTAAATGCTTCCAATAAATGATCCTGTGTTAAAAGAATATCATTGGCTTCAATCTATACAGTGTAAAGTTTATTTATTAAATATATTTTTTGCATTTAAAACATTTACCTCATTGTCATTTTTTTCTAGGACTTCTTTAACAGCTTTCATTCTAGATGTTGTTAATATACTCAAAATATCTGCCCCAGTATATTTATCAGTTTTTTGAACAAAATAAGAAAAATTAACAGATTTATCTAATTTCATTGAATTTGAATGAAATTCAAAAATTTTTGATCGTGCCGAACAATCTGGTAATTCACATTGAACTAAGCGATCAATACGGCCAGAGCGAAGTAATGCAGGATCTAGCAAATCAGGACGTGAAGTTGCCGCTATAACTGTAACACCTTGTAAACCTTCAACACCATCCAATTCAGTCAATAGTTGATTAACAACACGATCTGTAACACCAGTCGAATCATGACCACGTTTTGGTGCTAGACTGTCAAATTCATCAAAAAAAAGTACACAGGGTTTTGCATTACGTGCTCTAACAATTATAATTATTTTTAAATGAAATTATATTGTTTTTATTATATACCTATTAAATAAATTTCTCACATTCTCTTCACTTTGGCCTATATATTTAGCTAATAATTCAGGACCTTTAATACAAATTAATCGTAAATTCCATGATTGCGCTATTTGGTTAACTAAAAAATTTTCTAGAATATTATATACGATTAAATTATTAAAAATATTAACCTAAAAATGTTTTCCCTGTACCAGGGGGACCAAATAAAAGTACACCTGCCTGATTACGTATTGGTGATTTAGCAAAAATTTTATCATACTAATTGAATTAGAAAAAATTTTAATTTAGTTTTGATAAATTTAAATTTTTGTACAAATTTATACCATAGTTGGCCATAAAAGAACTTCTTCCAAAACAATCAGAACATTTTCTAAGCCTGGAATATTTATATTAGTATTACTGCTAGTACCTGATATTTGTACTTGATTGCTTTTTATTCCAGATAAACAATAAGAATTGGTTTGTTCCAAAGATTTTGCTAGAAGTTCGTTTGTAAGTACAGGTTCTACTGTATCTAAGAAAAAAAGATATCTTATACAGTAGCATTTTTTAATTATTATAAGAATTTTACTTATTCTATAAGCATAAAATATCCCTTTTTCAAACAATTGTACTAAGTCTCCAATCATATAGCCTTCTGTTAATTCTGAAAATTTCTTTAAATCCAAATCTTTGACATCAATATGACAACGTAAATCTTCAAGAATTTTTTGTCTATCTTTTAATTGAAGGCTGGGAACATTAAAACATTTATGAAATGTATGACGACCATGTGTTCCATATAATCTACCATTTAGATGTTGTACATTCGATATAGAAGCTATTATAGAAATTGAATTATTGGTAATATATTCAGTCACAATATGTTGTATAACATCTGCTACTCGATTAAAATATTCTCCATCAGATGTTTGCTGATCACCTACATAATGTGCCAAAACATCTAAATTTTCTAAAACTATAATCGAAGGTGCATGCACAAGAGCTGAGTTGAAAACTTGACGAAGATCTTTTTGGATTGATTCAACCTACAAACAAAATATATAAATAAATAAATTTTAGTAAAATAACTTCAAGAATATATAAATCTTATTTCCAACTATATTAAAATAAATCAAAACATCATTCATTTTTTTAATTTATATTAAAATCAAAAATTAAAATCCAAAAAAACCTCAATTAAACCGCAATACTCAATAAAATTGAAGATTAATTTTAAGAAAATTAAAAACATTTACCGAATATAAAAATGATGTTGAAATATCAATAATGTAATAATATTATTGAATAAATATTTCCACTAAAATTACCTTTCGTCCTTTATTTCTGGTACAATAAAAAATTTCATAATGAACACAAAATGGTTTTTTTTCTAGTTCCGATAATATTTTTTCAATTAAAACTGTTTTTCCAGAATTAGAAGGTCCTAAAATATAACAACATTTTATTAAAAATTTAAATAATAAATCTAATAACCTGCAATTAAATAATTTCCTTGCCTTAATATTGTACTACGTGAATCTAGGCATAAATTTAATTTAATTTCTTCAACAATTCTAGATACAATTTCATCAAATGTTGGTATATTAATTAAATCCTTAGCCATCAATATATTATTTTCTACATTTTCAATATCTATCAAATCATCAACTTTAATTATTTGATCTGCTGCATATAATTTACACTCCTTAAGAATTTGTGAATCTATTAAACAATATTGAAAATGTTCTGGAGTAATTTTTATAGTAACAAATAAATCGCTTTCTAATCGTATAATTTGATTTTGATTCAATAATATAGGAAATAGTTTCGTATTATCATTTATATACAATTTAAATGCTTGTTCAATAATTTTGTAGTTTGTTTGTTTTGATGGAAATAATTCAATTTTTTCTAAAAAATTTAAAATAGTTTCTTTTGGACACAATGTTATCTTATCTAATTCTTTTATTTTTAATAGTTTCATTAAGTTTTCATTAATTTCAATTGTTTTGTATATATTATTTGGAAATGATTCAGTTTCAGCTATTAATTTTACATTAACATTATATTCATCACCATTAATGGTCTTTAATAAAAATACTTTTTCCAAATCCATAAATTCAGGTAAATTACTTCTGGTCAGATATAAATCAGAAATTTGAGGGCCTTCCCATTTTCCAGAAATTACACGAAATTCAAATGTTCTATGATTTTCTCTTTTAAGATCCTTTTTTAAGCGTTCAAAATTTGCTGCCTTAATAATTCCGCTATTATTTTTTAAAAAATTTTTATTATTATTATTGATATTCGTTGAAACAGATCTTTCCAATTTTGATACCCTTGGTAAAATTTTATTTTTTGTTTTACTTTTTGCTAATTCATAATTTGATAAACTTTCATTGTTTATTATACTCCTGAAATTTTGAAGTCTGGGTGCAATTATAAGTTCTGTATCATTTTCTAGTCTTCCAAATGATACATTTGGCTTCATTCGATCTAAAAAAAGTTTAAGTTTTGATATAAATGTTTATCATACTTAAAATAATTACTAGTAAAATATAAATAAATAGTTCATAATTAAGCTTGATGAAGCTAATAAAAATCTTTTATGTTCTAGGAATGCCAAAAACTATAACAGCTCTAAATCAATAAATACAAATAAATTGTACTAAGTAAAGCTGTAATAAAAATTAAGTAGTAGAGGGTTGAAAATCAGAGAAAATTAATATACAAAAAAATATTAAACTCCATAAATACGTCCTACATTTTATAAGAGAAACAATATTAGTCTCACAGCAAAACAAATTTCAACAAGTTGAACTAGTTAAGCTCTAAAGGGTACAATTTCCTTTAATTAGCGTTAAATAAAACAAATTAATAATTACCAATTGCTAGTTTTACTTGCATTGAACGATTAACCCAAATAACTAAATTTTGACAAGAATTGATTATTCTTGTTTGATCAAGTAACGTTGATTGAATTCTATCTGTACTTAGTTCCTAAAAATTATAAAAAAATATATATATTAAAGCCTTAATATTTTTAAACAAAATAAATATTTGACAAACTATAATTTCCCAATCTGAGCTTGTTAGTGGTGTTGCATGTACAGCACGAAGAGATACTATATCAGTCACTAGTGAACATTTTATTAAATCAAATTCTTTTAATCCTAAAAAACAAAAACTTTACATATTAAAAAGAACATAAAAATTTGTTAGGGTCGCTTTAATAATTATACCAAGTTCAGTTGCAACTTTAGCATTAATTCCAATATCTGTATCTCTAATATTTCCAGGATATGCAGTCCATGTTACATAGTGTGAAAGTTTATCAGTTGAAAGGCTAAGACATCCATTTTCCTAATCAAAAGCCTATATAAAATTATATAATTAAATTAATTTAAAATTATTTCTTACATATGATGATATTAAGTTAAAATAATTTTCTGGAACAACAACAAAATTATTTTTTAATGGCTTAAAAACAATTTTAAATGTCCGCCGAAACATTTTATTCAAAAAGAAATTCTTAAGCAAAGTGACAGTTCTTCAAATGACAGCAAAATTTTCATTATCAGACTATCCGTCAATTTACGATATTATATGAGTGTGTTTTTTTAATCAACCCACTTGGGTAATATATTACCCAATACAATATTTAAAATAAAAGAAAGAATCATTACCTCCTGAATAGACAATTATTTTATTTTATTTTGATTTTTATTTATATTTTATTTTCAGGATTAAATACAAATTGTAAATAATAATTGCAAACAGTTTTACGGACACAAAAATTGGCAGCTAAATTGACATTCGACATAACTTTCCTTTAGTTTATGAACACTTCCCTGGGTTAAACTAACCCAGGTGGGTTGATTAAAAAAACACACTCTATATATCAGATTTATCATCGTACGGATTTCCTGCTGAGTTTGTATGCGCAATAAAATGTGTGTTGTTAGTAAAGTGTCTACTAGATGGCTCCGTTTTTAAAAATGTCATGGTAGTTTTCGACAAATCTTATAGGTGGCACTTCTTCTGGTATTTTTCCTTATTTATTTATCTAAAAATTAAATTTTAATTATTTAATTTAATACATACAATTAATTCCTTGATGCGAGCACGATAACTGAGAGTATGAAAGTAATTAACTGATATAGCAAGATTGCAGATTTATCTGTTATATTCTTTTATACCCGTTCTTAACAGGCAAACTACACAAAAAGCCATTTTTGTATGGGCGAACTGATTACATAAGTGGTTGGAACTGTGTAGTAACTATACACACTTATAAAGTCTGTAGTCAAAGAAAATTGACATCTATTTTGAATTTTTTCTTATTGGATCCTCCTGTTTTGTGTATCTCAGCTCGGTTTACTTCACTAATATTCATTATTTAACTTTATAAAACAATTTGCATGACTAAAATTAAAAACTCTTAACTTTTCTGTAATTTTTTTAGTTAAAACACTTTTAAAAAATTTAACAACTTGTAACATCTGATTTGACATTTCAAATCATATGTTTTGAGATTTAGACGCCATGTTTTTTTTTGTAGTGACTACAGACTTTGCTGTTTTATTTTCCTAAATATTATTGGTTAAACTAAATATTAGATGTAATTGTTTCACTTATCGGTAATGAATTAAGCTGCCCAAATTTTTATTTCCCTTGAATATATTTACATGTGTTTCTTCTTCAATATTATCATGTAATAATTTTTTATTTATGTAATTAAATAATTGAATAATTACTTGCATATTTACTTAATCCATTAGAAAAAATACAAAATAAATTTGCTTATTATTTAACCTGGAAAAAAAAACTTTGCAGTACAAGCCCACACATAGTGCAATCCCACCATTTGATATATCATATGGTAGTGACCGATGTGCACAACTCGAAGAAAAATTGAAAAATGAATTTTTCTTTGAGTGTATTAGTGGAGGGCATGTAAAAATCAGAAAAATATCAAACATGTTTAATATCTACCCGAAAAGTACCAGAAAACAGGTTTTTATATGGAAAAGGAAGCAGAAGTTGTCCACTTTTAGTAGTAGTCTATAGCCACCTTTAAGAACGGAGTTCTTTTGGCTGTGTCTAGATTAGCGATTTGGACAGCGAACTGGGAAGTGAATTGGAAAGTGATCTGAGCCGTGGTTACATTTAGAAGTATATGAACCTCAATAATTACATTACAAGTCATTCAAAAAATACAATTTGTACCTTTAAGCTAGTTTTCTTGCATTTATAATGCATTATTATTTACGAAAAGTGAATTTAATATAATAAAACTAGTTAATTAGCATAAGTTATAATATTTTCAATCTAAATGTCAAACCCAAAAAACTATTGAGTGTAACCGCGCCTCAGATCTTTTTTCAGATTTTGCTTTCCAGATTTACATTCAGAAGTATATTGACTGCAATAATTATTTGACATTTTAGTTGGAATTATGTATATAATTTATGCCTTCTAACTAGTTTTATTATATTAAATATCCTTTTCGAAAATAATAATGCATTATAAATGCAATAAAATTAGTTTAAAAGTACAAATTGTATTTTTTGAATGACTTGTAAAGTAATTATTGCGGTGAATATACTTCTGAATGTAACCACGGCTCAGATCGCTTTCCAATTCGCTTTCCAGTTCACTGTCCAAATCGCTAATGTAGACACCAAGTTTGTATATGGAAGACTACAACGTTGTAGTTGCGTCTGTTAAGAACGGGTATTAGCCGAAAATAGGATTTATAGACATACCTGTACTAAAATAATTTGTTGTTATCATATCTAGATGGCAATAAGGCTTTGTCTATAGACACTTTTATACCAGTTCTGAAGGGCGGTTATACTCAATAGTTTTTCTGAGTTGCACATTTTGATTGAAAATATATAACTTATGCTTTCTAACTAGGTTTTTTATATTAAATTGATTTACCATAAATAATAATGCATTTTAAATGCAATAAAATTAATTCAAAGGAAAAAATTATACTTTTTGAAAGACTTGTAATTTAATGATAGCAGTCAGTATACTTGTGAGTGTTACCGCGCCTCATATCGCCTATAATTCCGCTGTCCAAATCGCTAATGTAGACAGCAATAAGTGAAAAGTAAATTCTGCTGTCAGTTTACTTAGTTGTCTCTATCGACTGGTTTCGTATTCATGTCTTTTTGTATGTTTATATTTGTATAACAATTAAAATTAATAATTCAAAATTAAATTAAACATAAATAAATATAATAATGTATAATTGTGATAGTAAAAAAATCAATAATATTCAGCAATATTTTAAATATTTGCTGCAAAACCTTCAACAAAACCTGTTGAACGCCTATTTATGAAGTAATTTCCAGTATTAAAATGTGATTGTGTGCAATTGTTATTTTACCCATTGAAAAAAATAAATAAATATATAAATAAATATGATGATACTGTGTATTAATTAAATTATCAAATATATAAACAACAACAACAACAAAAATATAAAATTAAAAAAAAAATAAATAAAACCAAAAATTATGTAGCTTGAAAAGTTAGCATTTTTAGTCGTCTCTTCTGTGCATTTTAGTCAAAATTGTTGATATTATTAATATAAAATTTTGTATTACTTGTGAAATAAGTGAATATGCAGGGCAAAAAAAGAAAATAATAAGTTATACAAATTAAGCTTTTGATGAGTGTGCTTAAAATTGTTTTTTTGTAATCAACATAAAATACTGCATTTGTTTTCTTTTTTCATTTTGTTTATTATTAATTTTGGTTTTACTTACAAAAATCAAACAAAAATAATAATATTTTCTTGTTTTGTGTATTTTAAATTATTTGTTCTGGATCTTGTAAGTTACTTACAGCAGCAACTATTCAGTTGCGGCCTCTGCTGTAGGCGTATTAAAAATCATAGAATGGGAGGAGTACGATCTAGGCCCATTGGATCTGGTTCATTATCGGATGAAAATGGTTCTATTTTGGGTAGCCAAAATTCAGCAAGGACATCAAATCAATTACCTACATCACCACAAAATTCATTAATTTGGAAACAAAATAATCATGTCCGGCAAGCAAGTGTTCGAAGTCGTTCATCGCAACCAATGCCAGACCCAAAAGAATTAGACAGAAGATTTGCTAAAGTATTGGTTAGTATTATTATTTATTTGAAATTTTTTCTTCTATCCAAAAAATTTCTTTCTTAAAACAAAACAAAAAAAAATACGTTTTCATTTAAAACAAAACCCCACACATAAAATGTAAATAAATAAAAAACAAAATCAAAATAACATGAATCGCTTGAATTTATTAAAATTATATTAATTTTTTTCTTTTATAAAAAACGCATTTTTTCAGCAATTTACACATTCACATCTAATCAAAAGATTAGATCAAAACTATTTTTAGACTTTTAGTGGAAAGTGAATCACTGTGAATTATTCCTGAAATAAAAACAAAAAAAAAATGACATTTGGTTAATCCTGGAAATAAAGAAAATTATTGTTTCTTTATATTCTTTATTTATTTTATTGAGAGTACATATTTATAGTTATTTATGGAGAAAATTTATAAATTTAAGGAAAATAATTGTTTAGATAATACCCATTATATGAGTCGTTCAGACGCCAATGTGGTTAAGTCCATTATTTCATATTTTCTGATTTTTGCAAATGTTAATAGAATAAATAATATATTTCTTAGTCTTGAAAGGATTTTCTCATTATTTCATTTTTTGTAGCTCAAACAACCATTTTTTTATAGCCTTTGAATGTGTTATACATTATGAATGTATTAAGAAACATTAAACAAAATATTTTACATGTGAATAGAACTAAGAATTGCAGATGCCCTAAGTCTTCGGTTAGGTAAAACTAATTACTACGAAATTTTACATAATCATCGGATCAGTTAAAATTACCTACACTGAAAAATTCAGTATTTGTCTGGTAGTCAGGCTAGAGCTTCCTATATGAATGTTTGACGTAATTATCGGATCAAGTAAAATTACCTGCTCGAAAATCTAACTTAAATATTTAGTTGGAATTAAATTAGTGGTTTCAAAATCTTATACATAAGGCAAGTAATAATACCCATCAATTACATAAATTTCTTATTTTCAATATCAATTTTCCAATTTAAAATTCCGCTGTACATTTTTAAATTTAGTGCCAAAACTCATTTCCGAAATTTTATACCACGATTGTTAAGTGTGCTAAAAATGCTAAAATAATTGAGAATAAAATCCAATTTTAAATTTTGTACTTTTTTAATATTTGATATTTTAGACTAAGTTTAGAATTTAGAATTAGAAGCTAATTTCTGACCAAAAAAATATTTTATGACAAAGGTAGCCATAACAAATATTTGTTCCGGATGTACTTTCCTTCTTGTTTTCATATTTTCATTTTATAAAATTAAAAGCTTTGTAAATAATATTAATTAATGCATTAGTTATCTTCGGTCTCCTTTGTGTTTTCATATATTAAAAATTTATTTATTTGCTTCTTTTTTTATTAAAGATAAAGATAAATACAAAAAAAAAACCAAAAAAAGAAGTAAAATAAAATCCAACAACAATAATTACAAAAATGATTTTGTCAAATTTTATCTATGAAACTTGAAGGCTATCAGCAACAAAAGAAAATTTTACAGTTATAATTAGCTTAGCAAGTAAATTTTATTGAAATTATTTGTTTATCTTTTTTTTCTGTGGTGTTTTTCTTGTGTTTTTTGTTTTTTCTTTAATAAAATTTTTATTTTTATAATAATTAATTAAAACACAGTTTGTAAGAGAAATTATGGAATATTATATTGACTAGTTTTAACCTTTAAATTAAATTTTTTGTTAATTATTGTAAATAATATAAAAAATTGTATTCAAGGTTAATAACAACGCTTATTAAATGAAATTTCTAATGGATTATATCCTAAATAAAATGCTGATAAATCTTGTAAATATGATTTTTGTTTATTTTTTTGTTTTTTATTTCTTTTGTTTTTCTTAAATATTAAATTTCAAAGAAATAATTAAAAATAGGTGAATATGAATTTAAGCGAGGTAAAAAATTTTTCAAAATAAATTTAATTAAATCTAAGATTTTTTATTACACTAATATTACAAGCAATTAAGTTGCTACCGTTTAATGGAATTTTTCAAGAAAGGTGAAAGAAAGCAAAACAAGAAGAAGAAATTGATCTATCTTAGGTTTTTTTTCTTTGATTAATACTAAAATAATATTAGCTAGAGGTGTGTGGAGTTAA
This sequence comes from Acrocera orbiculus, assembly GCA_947359355.1. Lineage (NCBI taxonomy): Eukaryota > Metazoa > Arthropoda > Insecta > Diptera > Acroceridae > Acrocera > Acrocera orbiculus. The sequence goes on along the minus strand of OX375759.1, from coordinate 26,324,894 downwards.
CCCCCCTGATTACTTCCGCCATTGATGGTGTGTGTTTACAGTAACAAGAATACTACCTTTTGATCCATATAAATGCCTAGGACTCACTAGCGCTTAGCGTATGCGACGATTTAGCATAATAAAAATGGAAAGTTTTCCTAAATACCAATCGGAGTGAATTCACTAGCATATTACCATTTTCATTGACAGAAAACAAAATGCCAATTCCTTTGATGTTCTTTGAAAAATCGACAAGCTGGCGCTAACTAGTCGCTAATTCAGGCTATATACCAATTCAGTGGAGACCAATGGACTCATTAGCATTTAGTGTTAAATTTTGTGCCGCTAAGCGCTAGTGAGTCCTAGGCATAAGAAGAAGTGTTAATCACTATCAAGAAATTCTCAAAAGAGAGAATCTCAAAAAATTATTCAAAATTTCACTACCGTTTTGCCATGAGTTATTTAGTATTTTTTGAAAAAAATACTAAAAAATAAAACTTCTTTTAAATTAGTTTTCTTAAGAACAATACTAGAAATCTTCCAGACAAAATTTGAAATTTTCAGAATACTAGATTAGTCTTCTGACAATTGCAAATTAATATTTTACGATTTTATATACATCACAGTACATCGGGACATTTAGCGATCAAGTTCCGCCTCTAAAAACATTAGAAACGAATTAAAATGAAGTAATTTTATGAGAGATCACAAATGAAAGTCCATATGGTCCATATACACAATTCTTAAATCAAATATTATTTAACGAATGCAGTTGAAAATTATGTCCAGATGGTACATAAAAAAACTATAATCATGTATTTAATAAAGTTCTAACAGCTCAAATTCCTTTAGATCAATTGCAGAAGATTTGCAACTTTACGTTGCAAAACTGACATGTTTTTTTTTTTAATAAAACAAAATTGTCAACCATTCCTAGTTGAACCACAAAAAAACTCTTAATCTTAAAATCAAACATTTCAACACTTGAAGTTTATGTTAGCCAAAATTAGGGGAGATTTTTAAGCTAAAATGTGCGAAAAATATTCATCGTATATATCCTATATTTAATTTTTTTTTGTTTGTACATACTTAACTAGGATAATAACAGAATTATTGTATTCAATAAAACTAATTTAAGTGGAATAATGGTTTATGGTTTAAAATATTCTTTCATATTTTTCATAGATTTTAGTTTGAAAAATCTTTTCATCTTGTATAATTGCATAAAAAGAAGAAAAATATCAACCAAAGAAAAGTATTTTTGAATTCCATCGTCCATGGTTTATTATCTATAGAAAAAACATTATGCTGCCTATTTAAATGATAATGGTGCTTGCAAGTTGTGATCTTCTAAAGTTTTACCGGAAATAAGATAGTAATAATCTTCGTCTATTTCTGAAAATAGAACAAATCTTGCTTTTATCTTTTAAGCGCCTCCGCAATAGCTGAAACATACATATTTATTTTCAACTAAAAATGTGATAATTGAAATTTTATTTCAATGATTGTAAAATTTTCTTATTAAAGATTAAAAGAAAAATTAATAAATAAATCAAATTAAATAAAATATACTTGTACCATTGTTTTAAATTTAATTAGATTTTTGTGAATCATGCTAAAAATTTCATTATTGAAAAATTCATCAATACAGCATGCTGTAAAAAGTGTTCACACAAGGAGTCGCCGCCATGTTGCCGACTTTTGTGACCATTTGTTAATTAATTTAATTAAAGTTCATCCCGAGAAAGTAGGTGCTATCGCTTAATAGTAACTCTCTTTCATTTATGAAGCCAAATTATTTACCTTTTTTGCTCGACCAAAAACCTTAAGTAGGTCTCTTGCCAGAGCTGAAAACATTTGAGGGATTTGTTCAGAGGTTTTCTTTACTTTTTTTTCGTGATAAGACTATTAAGGCTCGTATATACCCGAGCGGCAAATTGCCACAGCGACTTTTAACGGAGCTTTTTTTATAGACAGATTGCAATTAGAGCAATAAAACAAAAATGTAATAAGATCTTTTCAAATTTCAATATCTCCCCATTAAAAAGTATTTTAAGATTTAGTCTATTTTTCCATGAATATTAAATATAAAAAAGATCTTTATTAGAGCAATTTAATATAAATATTACAAATTTTCTCTAAAAAACATAAACACCCATCTTACTATATGCTCTAATTACTTTAAAATAAATGTTTTTCATCAAATAATTTCGATAAAAAAAAACTTTAGCCGTCATATAAATTCCTATGCCTCTAATTAAAAGCTCGATCACCTTAAAAATCTAATAAAATTATGCCCTAATTAGTCCTGAATTGCTTGGTTAAATAATTAAAAATTAATCAAAAATATTTATTATTATTATTAAAACATATGCAGAACTTACAGAAATTTAGACTTCATAATTTATATAAATAAAATTAATTTTACCAGCTTAATTTTTTTGTAATTAATATCAAATTATTTCATGGAGCTAAATTAATTAAGTAAAATAATCATTAATGTAAAACTTCCACTCACATAATAGCTAACAATAAGACAAATTTTAAGTCGTAAAAATCAAGGACTTAACTTAAGTACGAAATTAACGTATTCTAATAGTTAAGGTTGAACTATGAAATTTCCATATAAAAATATGTAATGTAAAAAATATTTAATTTTCAAAATTTCCCTTAACAATAATTAAGTTTCTACTGTCAAACCGAAATTTTTGTAATATTTAAGTTAGCTATGTTTTCTTTTATTAAATAAAAAAAATATCTAAAAATATCTAATAATCCGCTGTTTGTTATAATTTACAAAAAAAAATCTTATTAAATATTAATTAAAACAACATTATTAATTTTATTTACCTTTCAATGTGCCTGTTTACAATTTGGGAGAAGCACACAAACAGCTGATATATTTGGGCTAGCTAGAGAGACAACAAACAAGATGACCATCTTCAAACATTCGAATAAAAAAAGCACACAGTAAATATCTGATTGAACAAAAATCACAGAAAGCCTTTCTTCTTTTTAAATTTGATGATCAGCTGTCTGAATAGTTAACTATTTTCTTGTTATTCTGGTGTTGAAGGAATAAAATTTATTAAAATATATTTTTCAATTACAATATGAGAGGGTAAAGTTAATTTGGGCCAAAAAAAAGGCACATTTTGGGATTTTTTTTTTTGACGAGACAGTTAAAATCTTTTCATTAAAACTAATAACATTAAAGCATAACATGCAAAGAATATTATGTGGAATTTTAATGAAAAAATATGGCAATATCAACAATTATTTGGAATGTTTACTGCAGGGAAGGTAGCAAAAATTACCACTGTACCTTCGTTAGTTTTCTTTAGATTCATCTTAAATTTTTACACAATTTTCTTGAACAGTTAGTTTTCCATTTAGAAAATCAAATAAAAAATAGATGCAAAATAAGTTTAATGGGTTAGGCGGGTTTCAAAATTTCAAAAAATTGATTTTTTTTGCTTATTTATTAATACAATATGTCTAGAATATTCGATCCGAGTAAAATTCTAAGAGATATGGTCTTTGGAAGTTCCGCCATTTAGGCTACGTGTTATTTGAATGTAAAGGTTTAATCGCCTTTTTCTCAAAACTCTATTTTTGAAATCGGTAGTCAAAATTTCTCAAAAAGTTATGAACCGATCTTCTTCCAATTTTGCACACTTCTTCTATTTCCTACTGCTTCATCGAAGGATTTTTTTTCTCTATTTTAATTTTAAACAACTTTTAATAATTTTAACTTATACCTAATGACCTAACAATAACTTTAACTTAATGAAAAATCAGTATTTTGACTTCCGAGCCTTGTAAAAAATCGAAAAATCAATAAAAAAAAAAACTTGACAGTGTTATCTGGGAAAACTTATTGACTAATCAAATCAATTTGGATTTTTAATTTCAGTTGACCCAGTAATGAGTTATGAGGTTCACCACGAATCAACTTTTTTTTGAGACGTCTGCGGAGATTCGCTGTCATCGGCTCATTTTTTTATATTTATAAATGAAACTTTCACAGAATATTCTTTAAATATTATATAATTATACTGTATATATAGAAATAAATAAATACTAATTGTATCTTTAGAAAAAATTGTAGAAATTATGCTTTTTTTCGGCCGAATTAACTTTACTACTCCCTTAAAAAAGTTACCCTCCCTTAATTGTCAATTGACAAAACTAAAACAAATGCATTATATATATTCTCTCGTAATACCAAAAATATTTTTCAATAGAATTTCGTGGTGTGCTTTCACGCCAAATGTAAACAGGCTCTAATCTGTCACAGTTGATTGCAAGCTACTGCAAAGAGTTCAAAGATTAATTAAAATTCCTTGTTCTAAGCTTATAAGCAACAAACTTATGCATATATTAAAATTAGGAAAATCTTCCTGTCTTTTTATACTTCTACCGTGTGGTCTTCAATAAACATTTTAATTATTTTATAGACTTTTATTTATTTTTTATTTTTTTTTTCTCATTAAAATGAAAAACAACACAAAACCTATAATATATATGTCATATAAATTTTTATTTTAAACACATGTTGAACAGAATTGACAAAAAAAAGAGTTATTAACAAAAACAAAAACCAATAAAAACAAAAGATCTGCAACTAATCTAAGTAACACGTATACAATCAAAATTTTCTACTTATTCATTGCAGTTGATGTTTATTAAAAATACAAAAACAAAAAAAATAAAACAAACAACAACAAGAAAACAAAAAATTAAACTCAATTTCCTGGTATAAATATTTGTTAGTGGTTTCCTTTCCGTTTTTGTTTTCGCTTTCGTGTTTTTTTTTTATTTTTGTTTTTGTACATTTGTGATTTTCTATTTTTATTTTTATATAAAAATTCAAGTTCAAAACTCATCCAATATAAAACATTTCATGCATATATATATGAAGGCAGCTGAAATTGTTCCAATATCAATTCATATTTAAGGCTGGGCAATTATTTTCTATTTAAAAAGAAAAAGAAGAAGCAAAAGAAAAAAAGAAGAACAGAGGCATCTGGATATAAAGAGGATATATATATATATTTATAGATTATGTTTATCCAAAGGGAGAAGCTCAAATAGAGATGCATTTATAAATCTTAATCGGTCACTGACATTTAAAGCTTTCTTTAATAATTTCTTAATGTTGTCTTTTTTTGGTTTTACTTTAAACAGTTTTTTGTTTGAAAATAATTTGATTCAATTCAAATATATAAAATAAAAATATAAATAATGATTACCCTTACTTATTTTTGTACAATTTATATATAAATATGAGGCATAATATTTTTCTATTAAAATTATTTTGTTGTTGTTATTATTATATTTCAAAATAGTTTCATGAAATGTAATTTTATCTTTTAGGTTCAACAACATCTAAATATATATATATATATATATATATATTTATATTTATCATTGGGTCAATTTACAATTTACATACACATATTTAGATTAAATTTATAATTAAATGAAATTATAATAAAATCAGCAGAATATGAGACGTGTCTATTGCTTACCCGCTCATATTTTAAATAAGGCGAAAGCTTAGTTTGAAATTTTTATTCATCTTATTTATTTTTAATTAATGAAATGCTTACTCTTTTATTATTAGTCAATTTTTCTTGCCTAATTTTATTATTAATTAAAGTTTTTAAGCTAATTTTTTCTCTATTTTGTTATTGTTGTTATATTAATTAATTTGTCAATAATAATAAAAAAGGCCAAGGTTTTCATATCATAATAATAAAAATAATTTTTACTTTTCCTTATGAAGACTGATGTCCAAAACCTTTAATTTATGGAGATTTTTGGTGTTGCAAGCTTACCCTATATCGCTTAGAAATATACATATATTTGAAGTGTGATAATAACAAATTTTTCTTCTTATCGCTCAAATATTCCTTCACTTTGTTATTTTCTAAAAGATATCAGGGAAAACTGACTAAACGGCGAAAAAACCTATAAATTGAAAGTTTAGATTCTTTACGAACCACACAGGCGGGTTTTTCAAAATTTTTGGCCAAAACTAATCAAATGGATTAAAAGCTTTAAAAGTTTAAGGGAATGAAAAAAAAACATAATAACCCAGCGGGAAAAATTCTCTCTTTACATTAAGGTGGGCACCCTCTTAGTGCGTATATCTCAGCGGGTAACTTTTATGACGTCATAGACTCACGCTAAAGTTCCCCCTCATATGTGGATATTTCAGCGTGAAATTGATTTGTACGTCATTTTGACGTCAAAAAAGTTACCCGCTGAGATATACGCACTAAGTGGGTGCCCACCTTTACATTTGTAAATAGGAAAGTAACCTGGGCAATGTTAATCTATAAATTACCAGTATCGATGGATTTTAACACACGCTGATGTCATTGCAAAGTAACGGGGGCGTTTTTAGAAACAAAGTGGTAACCGAAGACAAAAAGCTTTTCTGCATAGATTACCTTTCCGATTACTTTATGAAATTTAATTATAATCTTATTTGTGGTGGTAAATTTTAATTTTTTTATTGAATTTTATAAGGAAGGGATTTATTATTAATTAAAACAATATCATTAATTTTACTTGTTTTACTGCACTAAACTTTTATAATTTATTGATTTTGGCTTCACACGCTTTCTTTCGAACTAATTCACCGACTGACTGACAAAAACGCAAATTAAACTCTATAACATTGCTGAAAAGTTTGTTAATTCCATACGTGTATATGTCAAGTATGATATATACATATATGCTTCGCATTTTATATTTCCTTTAGTTTTAGTGTTCTTACTTTTTTGCTAGATTCATGACACAAAAGCACACTTATTTTAAGCACATACAAACCTGTAGATTACCACTTCGATTAAAAAATCCACAGCAAAGAGAGAATTTTTCCCGCTGGGAAGTAATTACTGAAGCTTTATTCAAAATTTTGTTACATTTTTATTCAGTTATTTTGTTGTTACGTATTCATATCTAATAAATTCCTCATTTCTTTTGGAAAATCATTGATTCTTCAATTTTTCGTATAGTACTTTTTTGAAAAATTTGTTATATAAGGATCTGATGAAACTAGAAGGTTATTAAAAGAGTCGTTCAGAAGCCAATGTGGATAAGTCCAAAAAATCCAAACTGAGAAATTTAATGTTTCTTGATGCATTCATAATACATAACATATGCAGAGGCTATTAAAAAAAGAGTTTTTTGACCTACAAAAAATGAAAGTATGAAAAAATCCTTTTAAGACTAAGAAATATATAATTTATTCTATTAAAATTTGCAAAAATCAGAAAATATTAAAAAATGGACTTATCCACATTGGCTTCTGAGCGACTCAAATACATCTTCTATGTTTTGAATCCTACTAAATTTTAACCAAAATCTAAAATTTAGCATATAAATTAATTTTACTCTTGTTTTTACAACTAATCTAAAAAGAAAATAAGAAAATCCATTTTAAATATATAGATACATTCCCCCATACCTATATTGTGCGAACTTTAGGAGACAGTCTAGATAAGAAAAAATTGAAAAATATTTTGAAAGTTATGACTAGGAAATCTTGCCAAAAATAACAACCACATAAAAATAAATTAACCCAGGACATTTAACAATCCGTGTATAGACGTCCATTGGAGTTAAATTACACGTGCTATAATTATACCGATATCTTATATCCTTTCTCCACAGACTTTAATATACGGAAAAAATTTTTTTATGAATAATAGTGTATATAAATACAGCCTTTAAAAGCTTTTTTAACAACAAAATGTTAGGTTCCATATTATTTTGCCCCTAAATATGTTATTTATTTAATTATTTAAATTATTATTACTATTAAAATTACTAGTTTTTGGTGTGCTCGCGAGATATTATATCTCAAATTTGCAAAATTTTTTCAAACAAAAAAAGAAAGAAAATTTCTTATAAAAGCTGGAAAATTTTGTAGGATGATAATTTTTATATATCCAAATATGTTTTTATTGCCTGGCAATATTTAGCCTCAAAGTTTCTCATTTTATGTAAAAAAGAAAAAAAAACTTCCTGATTCTTTTGACATTAAATTTTATTAATATATTAATCAAAAATTATGCAACAAATTTTTGTGATCAATTTTGATGCAAATAATTTACAATTTTGCAACTTGATTAAGTAACAATACATTTTGTATTATTTAATTTTTGTTTGGGCTACTAATAAAATTTAAACGTTAAAAAGATTAGAATTTTAACTTTTTACTTTGGGAAGGTTTTTTTTTTTTTTCATACCAAAGGGAAACTTTAAGGCTTAATGAACGTATAAAAATTAAGCTGGAATTTTTATTATATTGTGTTAACAGTCAATCATTTAAAGGAAATTTTTATATACACAAAAAACAAAATGTTTTTGAGATATGTTAAATATAATATACTACTAAAAGGACTACAAACATTGATCCTGTTAAGGTTTTCTTTTGTCAACAAAAAGTATTTTCTTTTTAAATTCTTAGCAAAATTGATGGATAGCAATACAAACTTCTTAATGTATCGGGATTATCGAATTCTTTTTAAAATTGCAAAAAAGAAAAATTGCTAACAAGTTCATTTTTGTCCTTTGGGTTTTTTTTTTTTTGAAGAAAAACCAAAAACAAGAACTCAATTTTCAAGGACTTTTGTGTTGAGTTTTATTATAACTATCTCTGGCATTCCTTACATATTTTAGTAAAAGTTTTTGTTATCGAAATAATATCCTTTAAAATAGCACGTTCGTACGTTTACATTCCTTTATTACGTGAGCTATTTGTTTTTTTTTTGTCAAATTTTAGTCATTTTATAATTATTTTTAAACTTATTGAGTATTTTTTCAATTTTTTCTACAACTAAATAAAAATCAAAGAAAAACCTTTAAAGAGTAATTTTATATTATTTAAAAAGAAACAATAAACAAATTTCTAAGAAGACTTTAAAATTAGTCTCTAATCAAACATTTAAAATTAATAAAATAATTTTATTTTTTTGTTCTTTATTGCAGGCATCTATGGATCTTCCACCAGACAAAGCAAAACTTCTTAAAAATTATGATGATGAGAAAAAATGGGATATCATCTGTGATCAGGTTTATATTTTTTTTATTATGAATTTAATTAAAACCAATTTATTTTTTCCTCTTTTTTTTTGTTTTTCTTACTTTTTTCTTGATATTGATGTTCCTATACAGAGATTTATCTTAACTACACTTTTGGCTTTAAAGGATTACACATATGATTAATATATTTGTCATTGTTGTTGTTGTTGTCACCTTATCAGAAATCGAACGCTTGTGGAAAACTTATAGCTGACACAATTCAAACTGTGTGTGAACTACTAATTAAATTCAATTTAAGTATCAAATGGGAAATTCAATGCTCGTTTCGTGATCTCAGAGTTTTTTTTATTATTATTTTTATTATATTAAAAGGTTAGCACTATACGAGAAATTAAATGTAAAAAGTATATAGTCTCAAGAAATTACTAAAAATAAATTCTCTTAAAAATAAATTCTTTAAACTTTGTAATATTTTTAAGACTTACTGTTAATTGAATATTTAAGATGCAATTTAATACTTCTTGCCTTGAAATTTTTTAAAGTTTTGTACAGTAAGAAAATGCAATAAAAAAATTTTAATTTTTGAATAATACTAAAATCTCACTACTTTACCATGGTATTAAGTTTTAAATAAATCAAAATAAGGAAAGGAAGAAGTTTTTCATGCCGGAAACATAAAAAAATTAGAGTAAATAATATTTTGGCCTTGGTCCGTTGTCTGTCTTGTAGATAACAGATAAATATAACTAGTTTCATTACATCGTGATCCTTAAAAAATTCGAGATCGATAGCATACCGTGTGTGCAATGATATTGAATTGAAATTATCAGACAATATGGGAAAAGCAGTCGTAATGACAAAACTGGCTTTAAACAAAAATTATCTTAGAACTGTGTAAAAATATATTTTAATGTTGATTGTAATTTAGCCCCTAAAATAATTGCAGAAAATGAACACTGATGGTGAAAAACTTCCTTCTACTACTCCTATCACAAATACTTCTATTCCTTCTACTTCTGCTAATAATTTTACTACTAAAATTTTTGTTAAAAAAATTTTTTCAACCACCGTTTTAAAAGTCAGATGATGGAAGGTCGCTTTCATAACGATCATGGCATCATATACGTGACTTTTGGTCATGTGACTTATCAAGTTCATAAAATTGAGTCATTACTGGCCTAAAATTTTTAGTTGTAATTTATCGTACAAGTAACCAAAAATTTATTTAAATATTTACTAATACATATAATTTTTTAGATGTTTTTTATGTAAAAAGCTGTGTCCTATTATTATGAACTTTTTTATACATTCTCTACATCATTTCACATAAAAAAAAAAACAAAAATTAAATAGCAGACATGAAATCATATTTTCATCAATATTAATGACCATTCGCAAGGACAGCGTCATAGCAGGGTATTCTTCCCAATCTGAAATACTGACTCTAACTCTAGCATATAACTAGTATATAATTAAAAACAGGATGAGTTATAAAACTGTTTAAAAATTAACAATTGCCTTATTTTGAATTTTTTGTATCTTTTTCATAAGCAAAATTTACATTTTTATTACCTACACTTTTACAAATTTTATATAAGAAGAAATTTTTGTTTGACAATTTATTAACGCATACTTTTTGTACTTAATTTTCTTTCTAATAGAATTGATTTAGAAAAGATATAAAAATCGGAATTTTTATTATTAATCAAAACAATTTCCAATCTAAGAATTTACAAAATTAAAATAATTTAACAATTTATTTATTTATTTATTTTTTTTTTTTTGTTTCCTATCTAAAAAAAATTTCTTTTTGGATCACATAAGCAATTACCAATAATAAATGCGTTGGTGAAAACATAAATCGTTGAATAGAATTTTCTTTTACGCCTACATCAAAAATCTGGCTATCAAACTCATTTGGGAATTAAATGATTTTTTATTCTTTTTTTGTTTAAATAATTTACAACACTATTTACCTTCTTTCGTTTTTGATAATAGAAATAAAAACACTAGAGATCTAGAGTATTAAAAATTTTCCTATAGCCTAAACAACAAGTGCTACCTTTCAGAATATTTGTCACAGATTTTTTAAGTCCCTTTAAGGCTGAATGAATTCAGAATGTGGGCTGGCACACATTCCAGAATAAAGAGATAAAAACCTGTTTTTGTTTATTCTATTTATTCTTATTGGGTTTTTTTTTTCTTTCTTGGAAACAAATTAAAATAAATTTTTTTAGTAACATTTTCTTTGGAATATTTTTATTTAATAACAAATGAAATGAAATTTTTTTTGCTTCTTATTTTCGCTTTCTTTTTTTTTGTGAAAACAAATGTTCAAAAAACAATAATATTTTACATTATTAAGTAATTAACTGAAAAAAAGGAATTGTAGACAATCAATACTAAAAAGGATTTGATTTTTGACTGCTCAAAGAAAATATTACTAGAATACGATTGACTCCTTAACTTTGGCAATAAAAAAAAGGAATTGATTTACGATTGATCCCACAAAAAAAGGTTTCCAACATAAACTCCTATATTATATATATATTTGTTTTCTTTGTTTTTTGTTGTTTTAATCATAGGTCAGCAAATCATGGCTCGTGATTCCTCTTTTTGATTTTGTTATTTAAGCAACTTCAAGTCAATTTTAATTCTGTAACTTATCAATTCACATACTATATTTTTCTTGTTTTCAAACTCTTTTAAAAATTATATTTTGTAGATTAATTTCTCCACAATTTTAACATTATAAAATTTATAAGAATATAACAAATCTTCAAAGAATACACCTGTCCCCCGATTTACACGATAGATCGGTTCCCTAAAATATCGTGTAAATCGAAATCATATTTTTTGTACTAAAAACCGTGTAAATCGAAAAGAAACCTATATTAAGCATAGTTTAGTCAGTTTTTTAAAAATTAATAAATAAGAATAAAATAAAATTGAAAAACAAAAAACATTAAATACGAAGTTAATGAAAATTAATATAATAGTTCAATCGCTATCGTCACTATTATAAGCAATTAATCTTTTCTTCCTGATGAAATATACATCACACAAAGGAGGATTGTCGGCTCCTTTTTGTCGCAGAATTTTTGATTGTCGCCAGTAACCATATAAATTTTTTTTTACCCTTTTTAATTTTGCCTTTACACTTCAAGTCTTGTAAAAGCAAAAATTACCGTGCAAATCGGAGGATAAGACTATCAAAAAAAACGTGTTAAAGCGAAATCGTGTAAAAAAAGTACCGTGTAAATCGGGGGATAGGTGTATTTCGACTTTGAATTCAAATTTTTTTTGTTTTGAAGTTATCTAAAAGTTGCTCTGCAATTTTTAGAGCATTAAAAAACCATAAAAATCCTCATTTTATTATGATAAAATCAATACATATACATATATAATAAAATCATACATATACAACGCAAAATCTCTTTAAAATATAGACTATTTCATTTTTTCCGTTTTTCTTTTTTTTTTCTTTTTTCTATGCAAAAGTGGCGAGATACTAGAATTTAAAATTATCAACAAAATCATTAGGAGCTATATGACTGTCAAAAAATAAGTTCTTAATAAACAAAATGAAAACTGTTAGTACTGTAATATTTTCCAATAGTACATACTCGTCTTTAATGCTTTTCAGGGATTTGGTTGCCGCTAAATTTATGTTTTAAGCATAAGCTCTATATCAGTGGTGCGCAAAGTGTGGATCGCGACCCCCTAAGGGGTCGTCAGACATTTGAGGGTCGTCAAAGATTCACAAATTTATTTGTTATTTAACAAATATAAGACTTTTCTCAAGTAATATGAAAATAGTTGTAATTATAAAAATAGACCTTGAATTTTTACGAAAGAAATTTGGTATATCAGTATTTAATAGCAATCAGTAATAGTGGGTTCAGACAGGCCAACTCACAGCGAATGAGTTCATATAAAAAAAATGGTGTTTTCACAGCCCCAATGCTTTCATTTCACAAAAGTTCCACTGTCTTTAAATATCATAATAAGTGACGATTTTTCGGAATGATTTTATTAAAATTAATTAAAACGATTTAAGTATGAATATAGCAAAAAAAATTATCTGACAAAAATAAGGAAATATTACGTGGCATTCTTTTAGTTCTTAAACAACAGGCTGTTGTTAAAGGTTATAATAAAGAAAGCAGTTAAAGCTGAGGAATTATTAAATAATTCGCATAACTCAACTTTCTTATATTTGAAAGGTCGGCGATCATGGATCACGGAGATAGATTCTTTATTTTAAAAATAAATGAATACGATCGAATAAATCGATAAATTTGAGAAAAATAAAACATTAGCTTTAGTTAATCATATATTAATTTAATTATTACTACAGTTATGTACAAATTATATTAAAAATAATACAATAACTAGAAAAATTTAGCTATTTTAAAAACATGATATTTATTTTTCTCTTTATTTCAACTTTCTGTCATAAATATTAAAACACAAAATTCTAAAACAATCTCCTAATAGTATTAATGATAATAATTAAATATAGATATATAATAATTCCATATATTAAGAAATCTTCAACAAATTTTTGTTAAACTTTCAATGAAAAACCACTTTTAAAAAAAAGTGATTAGATGCACATTAATTTTTCTTAATTTTTGCATAGAAAAACGATTTTTTTTTATATATTTTAACTTTGAAAAAACTACACGCACATATCAAGCGATTTCTATTTCTTTCTACTAACTGTGATTTATACAAATAACTCGTAAGGACAATATTCCTAAGGACAGATGAAAAATAAATAGATCAAAGTTTGTGTTAATTTAAGTAATATGATATAACAGTGATGCATTTATCGATCAACTATCGAAAATTGAATATTTACTTTTATACACTAATAATGCTTATAGTCCGGGGAAAATAACAGTTCGGATTTGTAAAGACATTGATGGAATCAGGTAATCAGTTGAACTCATTGAATAATTAGCTAATTCTTTTGCTTTCGTTTGAATTCTTTGAATAGTTAAAAAAACTATGAACTATTTTAAAATAAATGAATTCGGCCCACTTCAAAAACAGCTCATATACACATGTTTTGAAGCTTGCAAAAAATAATTAGAACCCATCTAATAATAATTTTTACTCTTTAATTTTAAATTTTGAAAACCATAAAAAATTAATAATTTTAAATCACTTTAATTTTTGGCTTTAATATTCTGACAATAACACAAATGCCAAAAAACGAAATAGTACTGATGTACAGGAATCTTAAGAAGTTTCAGCGATTTTGAGTCGAGACAAAATAAAAATTGAGAAGACTGACAAGCGCGTGTCTGATAAAATAGCAGGAAGCACTGAGAAATTATAATCCACGTGTCTTACAATTTTAGCGAAAACCTACGAGCAACAAAAGTTAGAGAAAATTGTTTGTTTGATATTTAGGTTTCAGTGGACGAGTATAGTTACAGAGCTACAAAAACAAAGTAGCAGTGGCTGTACCTAAGTAAGGATAGTAGAACTTCCGAGAGGAAGTTCTCACTTTATTTAATTATTCTTTATACAGTCGCGTCTGTGCTTTAGAAAAGTAGATCGAAAAAGAAGGAAAGTGATGACCCAACATCCAATAAAATTAAAAAACTTGAAGATGAAAATTCAAATAAAACTGCTTCTACTTCTAAAACTATTGAAGAATATACATATATTACTTTATAAGAAATTAAGAAACTATCAAAAAGAGTACATTAAATACGGGTTTACATTTTGCTTTGTTAATGGTGAAGAGTGCCCATTGTGTGTTATTTGCTCGAATAAACTGGCAAATGAAAGTATGAAACCTGCCAAACTAAAGCGGCATTTGCAAACTAAACATAGCGAATTTTCAAAGAAGCCTGAAAGTTTTTTCAAAAAACGAGCGGAAAGTGTGAAAAACCAAAATTTTTTATGGAAAAAATACACAACAGTGCTTGAAAAAACTTAACAAAGCTTAGAAGTTTCGTATTTAATTGGAAAAAATATGAAAGCACATACAATCGGAGAATCACCCATTCTTCCTGCAGCAATTAAAATAACATCAATTTTCCATGGAGAGAAATATAGTAGTGGTTTAAAAACAATACCATTATCAAGAGACAGTGTCTCTCGCCGAATGTCAGCATTATCAAGTAATATAGAGTCAGTTTTAATAAATTGACTAAAAGCCTCTTCTACATTTGCTCTGCGACTTGATGAAATGACTGATATTACTAAAATGTCTCAATTAATTGTTTATGTGAGATACATTTATCAAGAAGATATATCAGAAGATTTTTAATGTTATAAAAATTAAAACAAAGAGCAACTGGAGAAAACACTTTTAAAGTCATAAACAATTATTTTGACATGGGCACAATGTGTTTGCACTGATGGTGTTGCAGTATTAACAGGTAGTATTAAAGGATTAAGAGGGTTAATAATAAAAATTGCTCCGCATATAGTATTCAATCATTGCATAATACATAGGCAAGCTCTTGTTGCAAAAAATATTGATGAAAAACTGCACAATATATTGCAGGATGTTGTTATTTTAATTAATTATATTAAAATCAACGCCCTAAATAGTCGTCTTTTTTCAGTACTCTGTAATGAGATGGGTTCTGCGTATGAAACATTGTTACTACATACCGAAGTTAGATGGCTCTCAAGAGACAAAATGCTGCGACGTATTTGTGATTTGAGAAACAAAGTATATATCGTTTTGGAAGAGAAAAAACATATATTGTAAAATTCATCCTTTGGCTCGTAAAACTCCGTTACATGGTTGATATCTTCGAAAAACTCAATGATTTGAACTTGAGTTTGCAGGGAAAGAACACAAACATATTAATATTAAGCAATAAAATTGAAGCTTAACTGATACTTTGGTGCATTAAACAAAAACAATATAGAAATATTCCCGTGCTTTTCCGACTTCATTAAAGAAAATAACATAGATTTTTTGTTATTTAAAGAATTTATTTCCCGTCATATGATAAAAATGGGAGAAAACTTTTCAAAAATATTTTAATTCAATTTGCATCAACTTACTTATGTGAAACAGACTTTTCAAAATTAGTTTCAATCAAAACAAAATATCGCTCTCGATTGGATCCGGAGAATGACCTACGGCTGGCGATTTCCAATATACATCCGAATATAGAAGAAATCATGAGCATACCTCGCATTAATAAAATTTTTATTTTATAAGATTAAAATATTTTATTCAAAACTCTAATTAATCGTTATTATAACCCAAAATAGCAAAATGAATTTTAGTTTAGCTGCATTGAAGATTTAAAAAAATCAATTTCCATCCAGGGGTCGCGATAAAATTTTACACGAAAAAGGGGGTCGCCAGTGAAAATATTGTAGTTTGCGCACCACTGCTCTATATGATTAAAAGTTTTAGCTAGTAAAATCTGGTTTCAGATCATACAGGAATTATTGTACTTGTCATAGTCATAAGTCCAATAAATGACTAAAATTTTTAGCTGATCTTTAGTCATATATAAGCTCAGATGTATCTGGCAAATATGTTTATATGAGAGGTAAAACTTATCTTAATTAAAAGTCTTGGCTGCATTAAAAGCTGATCTTTAATTAAACAATTTTTAATTTAAACTTTGATTTATTCATGATTTTTCATTTATTTTATACTATAAATTTGTTCTAATTTAAACTTAAGTGAAAGCTTGGTAAGTGATCAATAATAATATAAATTTGCACTGTTAATTGCTTACTTTTATTTTTTTGTTATTTTTATATACGATACAAAGATTTAGTTCTTTCAATAGATTTCATTTGATTTCATAAGGTTTTTACATGACTTTTTTTACACGATTTTGATTTAAGGGGTTTTACATAGTTGCGAAGTCAAAAAATGATGTCTTTTTAGAAACTTTTTACAAGAAGATGCTTTATTGAATAAATACAAATAATAATTTTTCAAATATTATCTACTTTTAATTAGCTAATGGGACTTATAGTGCGTTTTCACTGAACCTAGAAATTAGTACTTTTTTTCAGAAATTTTATGCTAAATCTCTTGTTTATTTCTCAAATATGTCAATCACAAATATTAAGTAGGTACTAGGCACTAGGTTCAGTGAAAACGTACTATTAGTTCCAGTAAAAATGTTGAAGGACACTGCTCCTATACACGATCTCCCGAAGGTCCTACAAAAGAAGACGTTTGGCGGTGAGCAACATATTTTTGTTTTGAAATCTGAAATAAAACAAACCGTATAGATTTTTTCAGTGAATCGATGAATCCAGGTATCGAAGGAATAGTCAAAATTTTAATTTTTGGGAAAATGGTGGCTATGTAAAAAGAAAAAATTTGAATTTTCACCAAAAATTTTCACGAAAAATTGTTTAAAAAAATACAAATAAGTATCGCAGATGTAAGATTAATCTATTAAGGCGTTTTCGAAAAATCGTGCTCACCGTGACTCGTCACCCGTCACTCGTAATTTTGAAAATGCGTTTAAAATTTCAAACATAAAAGGTAAACGTTAGAAACATGTAGACAGAATTAGATGTATTGTTTGCCTTAAGGGGACTCGGTGGTCTTGCTAGACTCTAGAGCTCAAAAATTTAAGGGGAATTTGAGGAATTCTGTTTTTTTTTACAAAAAAATTATTTTCCAAATTTTAAAAAAATTTTAATTAATTTAAAAATGGTCTTGAAATTGACTCTTGCGAGCAATTGGACCTGTAGGGTGCTGTCGATTTTGGCTCTTCTATTTATCTAAAAAATAAAAACCAAAAAAATTATTAATCAGTATGAGTGCAGCTATGGCAGCAGATACCAGAAGGAAGAAAAAAAATTCATAATTGACAAAATGGCGCGCTTTAAAAAAAAAATTAAAACGACTGTAGAAAAGAAAATATTATAAATATCTTTACAAAAATTGAACAGTATATTCTTAAAAAACTATACTTTCGAAATATCAAAAGAAAAAGAAATTAATTTTTGGAAAATTCTAGACCACTTGCGTTAAATATCGTCTAAATAAGTTATTTATTTTTTTGTTTTTTTCTAAAATTGTCTAAAGGTTTTATTTGATCACTAAATATCAACATCTCGAATTGAACACGTAAAATAATCTAACATACTCATAACTCAATTTAAAACATTAAAAACATTTATATTTAATCAACAAAAAAAACCAAAAAAAAGTAAAAGTTTTTATCAAGTCACTTAACTTACAATTCAGCCAAGGTTACGCCTAGATTTGATCTATATACTATACATACATATTCAAAGAAATATTATATTCGCTACACACATTTATACAATATAAATTTGCTATGCATACACATTAATAAATTTTGTTTTCTCTGTGGGAAAGTTTGATTACCTACATTGTCTACTATATATAAGTATATAAAAATAATCTATTAATTGTCTACTATCATAATCTTAAAATTTTTAATTCATTGATAACGAGTTTTTATTATACACTATGAAAATTTATAATCATACAAATATAACCTGCAAACATTACGATCTGCTAATGAAATTCACTTCAAATGAAGGCCCAAGAATAAAATATATGTTTGCAGCAAAATGTTTGTGTATATGTATGTAATTTGCTAATACGAGAACGTCAAAGGGGGATTTTAATTGATACAGCTGCGTTTTTGTTGCGCTCTAGTTTTATTTTTAATTACTCAATTACAATCTGATTATCTAGCCAATGAAAGTTTACATTTATTTTATAACAGTGCAGTTTAATCTTAACACAGTTGAAATTATTTTCCGGTATTAAATGTAATAACGGAATTGTTATGATTGAATAACATTTCAATTGTATATAAAAAGAAATTTATACGTTTTCAACTTTTTGTAGTTAAGTTTTTTGTTGTTGTTGTTTTTGATTTTTTTTTTGTTTTGTTTTGTTTCTGTTTTTAGAAATTTGATTACAATGAACACTAATAATTTACATTTTGGAAAATGTCTGTTAAATGTTATATTATTCTTATATTTAAAATAAATTAACAAATTGTAAAGAGAAACTGATTAGAGGCAAAACCTTTAATTTTTTTTTGCTTTTTAAGCTTCTGTTGTGTTTTTTTTGTCTTGCAATACACAGCGAATTTTAATTAAATTTACTCTTATATTTTATTGATTTTACAAAAAAAACAAGGAAATATATTTATTATTAGACATACATAATTGTTTTTTGTTGATTACCTTAAAGAAAATTTTTGCTTGTAAATATTCTAGAATGATAGTAATTGTTCTGCGTAAACGTATTCTGAGGACTTCAAAAAAAAAAATTTAAAAAAACATTAAGCCATTTAAATAAAGCGCTCGGAAAGATCTTTCCTTAAAGTTCCTCACGAGCGCTTTGCATAAAGCGCATCGCTCCTTGGATCTATAACAGGGGTGTCCAACCCGCGGTCCAAAGCAAGATTTCATTTGGCCCAGAGAGCTCCAGACGAAAAAAATTATTAATAGTCGGCTTCAGTGATAAGGGCCATTCAATTATTAAAGATCCCGCTTTCTTCATTCGTCAAATTGACAATACATCATGTGGAATATTTTTGGTTCTATACAAAATGCCGTATGCAATTTTTGCACATTAATGTCATTACGAAAATGAAGTGTAAAGCTTTAAAACATTTAACTTCTAATATTTATATAATAATAGAGTTTAAAATTAGTACATGGTCGTGCCATAAGTTCTGTCTTAGGTCTTAATATATAAAATTTTATTCAAAATGTCCACCCTTGGCTTTCACACATTTCTTCAAACGCCCTGGCCATTTGTCAATTGTAGCACGCACGACTTCGATGGATAAATTCGTCGCTGCCTTAATCAAACTTGCCTTCAATACCTCGATATTGCTGTGAGGTTTGGAACAGGCCATGTAGTCTAAAATATTCCACAAGCCGAGGTCTAGCGCGTTAAGGTCTAGCTAGACTACCGGAAGGCCAACCTTCGGCTGCAATGAACTCTGGAATATTTTCTTTGAGCCATTTTTGAGTAATTTTTGCTTTTTAAGCCGGTTCTGATTCTTGTTGAAAGATCAAATGCTCATTATTGAACATGGTCGAGTTCAAAGGCTTAACAACTTCTTCGAAAATGTTCTAGCTAGAGGCTACCAAAATTGAAAAACCGAAAGAAAAAAAATCACGTCATTTTTTGAGTTTGGAAATATAATAAAACAAACTTTTGAAACTTTTCTAGTACTTTGAATTCTTATTAAAAGAATACTAAAGGATACTAAAATTCACCACAATTAAAGTAAGGATAGTCTCCTTTGAGCTTCCTTAATCTCTAAGAGGTTAAAGTTTCAAAAAATACCAAAGTTGACAAAAGTATACAAAAATTCAGTTTTCACAGAACAAAGAGACTGAAAAAAAGACTCAGAAATTTCGACTCGAGCGGTCATAAAGCATTAGACTGATTTCATTACCTTTATACTGTATTTAAACATTTAACTGTCTCAATTTGTCAGTACATACTTAAGCGAGAAATCTTATTTCCATTTGTGGTGATATACATACTATCAGAAATTTCGACAAAGAACTTTGATTTTGAAATTTTTCATATTCATATTCTGATACCTATGTGAGCCAGAAAGCTGTAGTTATATTTTAGCTTAATTACTTTTTTATTAATTATCACATAATAATTTTAATCGGATAAAGAGTTAATTCTCTAAAATTTTATCGGGTAAAAGTTTTATTATGTCCCAATCAAAGTAAATTGAAAACTACACAAAGAGAAAATTTTGTACACGGTACAGAAATAAATAACTGAATAATGCATACAAAGAAAGCCAAACTATACACCGGAAAGGGTGTATAACGTAAATGTATTAAATTAATTTTAATTTTTATTTTTTATTATCTTTTCCTGAAAAAGATCTAAACAATTGGCGATTGGAATAATTAAAGTTTGAATTTTTTTACTGTATTTAATTGATAAAAATTTAAGTTAAGATATAAAATATTCATAAAACAAGTAAACCACAACAATCATGTATTATATGTATTGTATATATAGCAAAAATTTTGCTTCCTTCTTTGATTAATTGATTAAAAGATAGCCACACACATATAAATTGTTTAAAAATTGAAAGCCAATCAAAAAATTCAAAAACTTTTAATATTTTTAATATCAATTGAAATATTTTAAAAGTATTTAATAATAATAATGACAAAGAATTCAATAATAATTGTCTGGGTTGATAAAGACAAGTGTCAATTTATCATATAAAAATTGTTTGTATTATCACACAACATTTTTTATTTTTTATTTTATTAGACAATCAAATCAAAAACCAGTCAATGTTAAACTCATTGATAGAACTTGTTATTAGCTGTTTAAAATTGAGTGAGTCATTCAAAAATCTCAAAAAAGATTTACAATTCTCCATAAAGTAAGGTAATGGATGACTAAGCAGCTGAACCATGGAAAAACGAAGCATGCAACGCAATTTAAAAATAAAAAATTATCAAAAACAAAAAACAAAAAAAGGAAAGAAAATAATAAAAATTCAAATGAGATTTTTTCTGTTCTGTCCGACAAAAAACAAACAAACATTAATTTACATATACTTATTTACTATATTTAACAATATATATGTACATGACTTTTAATTTTTGTACGTTTTTTGTTTAAATATAAATATCATGTCATTGGAAACAACTTTAGCCATTATGAAATTTTGTGTATTATGAAGGTCATTAAAAAATATTAAAATTACGGGATCAAAAAATTTTGTCCTTGATAATGAATAACTGAGATTCCCCGACCCCAAAAACTAACATTAATTTAACTGACAGAAATAATAAAATTACTGATATCCGATTTATTTGTACCAAATTCGTAAATTTTGATATAAAATATCAGTAAAAGAGTCTGAATTAAATTAATTCGATATTTGAACTTTTTTTGTCATTATTTTTTTAAATTAAAAATATTGTATCAAAATTTCAAGATGATCGGAGTAAAATTGTCAAAGCTATGAGCGTCCTTTGCTTTAGAGCAAGGGTGTGCAACCTTTTATCTTGCCCTGGGGCCACAATGAAAGAAGACGAATTATTTAAGGCCACACAAAAAAATACCTAACATTAAAATTAAAAGGAGTTAAGTTATATATTTTATTATAAATTATATTTATAACCATAGGAGTTTTCCATACTAATGTATCAATATCTGGGTCGATTGAAGTAATTACAATTCTCAGAGATTTTTCAAAATGCTTATCTGATATTTTAACTTTAATTTGACTCTCGGTATGCTTTAATATAAAAAGAGCTTTTGAAAAATGTATGTGCTTAAAAATAATGATGTCATGAATGAATATGCAGTGAGGGACTTTGGACAGATGTGATTTATGAAACTCCAACAATGAAACTTCTCTTTGAGTTGGATATCAGAACGTAACTCTATGCACTCCATTTGAAAATTTGTTGGCAGCATATCGATTTCAATTGTAAATGGAGTTGTACAGATGCAAAACAATTGTTTATTTCACCAAAAGTCCTGAAATCAACTTTCAAATTCTTCAAAGTAGGATCTGTAATGATTGGTTGACATTACCACCGAAGCCTGTTATTAATGATTTTATTCGTCTGAAGCTCTTTGGGCTACTTGCTCGGGGCCGCGCGGGTTAGACACCCCCTGCTTTAGAGTAAGGAGTGAGTAAACAAAACTTTAGAAACATTTTAATAAAACTTGTCGATTTCGAAATCGATTTTCATGATAACTCAAAATTTACTTGACCGATCGCTTTAAAATTTTACGCACTAATTCTTCACATATTTCACCAGGTAACAACGAGAGATATTTTTTATTTTTTTAGTAATTATTAATTTTACAATAACAACTAAGTAGATTTTTTAAGCGAAAATCGTTATTTTGACTTCCAAGACTACAAAAAATTTGGAAAATTTAAAGAAGAAAAAAACCCTTTGTTTTTAGCTCAAAAAATATCTTCTTTGATAAATAAATATTGATTTTTTGGGTTTAGATGATTCTGTTACGAGTTATGATGAACTCCGCAAAACAACTTTTTTTCAAATCGCTTCCAGATATTTACTGCCACTTGCTCACTTATAATTATTTTAAAATGAAAATTTAGAAGAATATTGTTCAAATGTTGTTTTATCATATAAAAAATAATTAAATAAACTAGAGCTATTTGTATTGCCGTAAAAAAAATTCTTGAAATCATGCCTTTTTTTACTAAATTAACTGAGCCTATCCCCGATCCACTAAAGCTTATTTATTAATTTTTTAAAACCATTTTTAATGTAATATTTAATATCTATTTTACTTATTTGTTTTTTCTTTTAAGGAAATGGTACATGCCAAAGATCCACCATCCCACTATTTGACTAAATTACGAACCTATTTGGATCCGAAAGCCTCTAGAAGCCATCGGGTAAGTACATAAAAGACATATTTAAATATGTATTATAAGACGGTTGACTTAATTTGACATTTTCTTTCTTTTGGAATACCTAAGAACCATTTCAGAACTATCAAAAACTAAATCTATTCCAATTTTATTTTAATTATTTTATACCGAATGTTTTTGGCAATTGGATGTATTGTCGGATCAATTAATATCTATTCCAGTAAAGGTCGCCAGCAATTTACGCTAATTTTTATAACTATATATAAAAATTGAATAAATATTTTACAAAATCAATAAAAAGTATTTTAAAAAACAAAAAACATAACAAATATTTTTAATATAAAAAATTAATTCATTTAAAATTTTAGAAAAGAAAAATAGTTGGAGAATCAACATCAACCCAAGTCTTGAGAGATCTAGAAATTTCATTACGTACAAATCATATTGAATGGGTAAAAGAATTTTTAGATGAACAAAATCAAGGACTTGATGCTTTAGTTGATTATTTAAGTTTTCGTTTATTAATGATGCGACATGAACATCGTATTCAGGAATCAAAAACTGAATCTGAAGAACGTCTTAATGCTAATTCATCATTAACATCATCAATTAGTCATGAAACAAAACTTCAACAAACAAATGGTTTTCTTCGACCCTCATTAGGTGATGTTTTAGATAGTCCTAGTATTAAAAGAAGATCACGTCATATTGCTAGATTAAATATGGGGGCATCAACTGATGATATACATGTTTGTATAATGTGTTTACGTGCAATAATGAATAATAAATATGGCTTTAATATGGTTATACAGCATAGAGAGGCTATTAATTGTATTGCTCTTAGTTTAATACATAAGTCGCTAAGGACAAAAGCATTAGTCCTTGAACTATTAGCCGCCATATGTTTAGTTAAGGGTGGCCATGAAATAATTCTTTCAGCTTTTGATAATTTTAAAGAAGTTTGCCAAGAAACTAGAAGGTTTCAAACACTTATGGAATATTTTATTAATTTTGAAATATTCAATATTGATTTTATGGTTGCATGTACACAATTTGTTAATATTGTTGTACATTCTGTAGAAGATATGAATTATAGAGTTCATTTACAATATGAATTTACTGCCTTAGGACTAGATAAATATTTGGAAAAATTAAAACTTACAGAATCTGAAGAATTACAGGTACAAATTTCAGCATATTTAGATAATGTTTTTGATGTAGCAGCACTTATGGAAGATTCAGAAACAAAAACATCAGCTTTAGAGCGTGTACAAGAACTTGAAGAAGATATTGGACGTTCATTAGATCGTAATGCTGAAATTGAAAGAGAATTTATGTGTAAATTGGCTGAACTTGAATCAGAATTTTTACAAACTAGATCTGAACGTGATGAATTATTACAATTTAAACATCAAGCAGATGAAGAAATAAATACACTTCGTAAAATATTAAAACAAAATGAACAGGAACTAAGAAATCGTGAATCGATGTTAGAGAGTAAGACTTTAGAATTACAGACATTGAGTAAATCGTTACCAAGAAGTTTAACAGCACATACAAATTTACCGAATGGAAATGATAATTCTTCTTTAAATATGGATAATATTCTACAAAATGAAAATGAATTAAATACACAACCACCTCCACCACCACCCCCACCACCAAAACCACAAAATTCACAACAACAACAACTATCATCACCACCAGTACCACCACCTCCCCCAATGTCAGCATTAAATAATTCAAGAAGTCCACCAAAACCACCACCATTTATGACCTCATTTATACCTGTACCACCTGTGGCTGGAAGTATGCCGGCTCCAGATGGTGCAATGACTATTAAACGTAAAGTACAAACTAAATATAAATTGCCAACATTAAATTGGATTGCATTAAAACCTAATCAAGTGAGTATTAGAAGCAAATAAATTTAATTCTATTAATTATTTGTTTTTATAAATTTTAGGTGCGAGGAACCATCTTTAATGAATTGGACGATGAAAAACTTCATAAACAAATTGATTTTGTTGATTTTGAAGAACGTTTTAAAATTGGTGTATGTGGCTCAATGGCAAATGGTACTAGTGATATTGATGGTTTGTCATCTTTTCCAAGTAAAAGATTTAAAAAACAAGAAAGTGTTTCGGTTTTAGAGCATACGAGATTAAGAAATATTGGTAAGATAATTTAACTTAATTGTGTTAACTTTTCTGGAAATTTATTTACTATTGGAGTTAGTTAAAAAATTGAAGATTTAACTTATTGTCTTCAATTTTTGATTCAACAAACGTCACTTTTTAAAAATTATTTTTAAGATATCCACGCTGTTATTGCGCACTCTACAAACCCCTAATTAAGACTTCTTTTATCTACTTATTCTTTACTTATGTTGATCTGAAGTTTATATTAATCATTTATAATGTGCTAATAGTTCATCCTTTAAAACTCCCGCCCATATCTGATAAAAGTTAACTTTTCTTACCTAAAACCATTTTAACATATGTTTAAAAATTGAAAAAATTTATTTATCTAAAAATTTAGATCATTAACTCATCTTATTTATTTTCTTTTCAGCAATCTCTCGTCGAAAATTGGATATGCCAATCACAGAAGTCATATCTGCTATTAATAATCTTGATTTAAAAAAATTATCACTAGAAAATGTTGAAATACTACAAAAAATGGTACCAACCGATGCTGAAATTAAAGCATACAAAGAATATATAGGTGAGAAAAAGGACCAAAATCTTCTTACTGAAGAGGATAAATTCATGCTACAATTGACAAAAGTTGAAAGAATATCATCCAAATTATCAATTATGAATTACATGGGAAATTTCTTTGATAGCTTACATTTAATTAGTCCAGTAAATAAAATATTATTATTTTATCTTTAAAATATTATTAAATAAAAATTTATTTTTAGCAAATTTATGCCATAACAAATGCATCAAATTCCCTTAAAACATCTCGTAAATTTAAAGCAGTCCTTGAAATAGTTTTAGCATTTGGAAATTATTTAAATAGTAGCAAAAGGGGGCCAGCTTATGGTTTTAAATTACAAAGCTTAGACACATTATTAGATACCAAATCAACTGATAAAAGAATTTGTTTATTACATTATATAGTAGCAACCATTCGTCAAAAATTTCCAGATTTATTAAATTTTGATACAGAATTATTTTGTATAGATAAAGCAGCATTAGTTTCATTAGAGAATGTTATAACTGATGTACATGAATTAGAAAAAGGTATGGAAATTGTTCGAAAAGAGGCTGAATTAAGGATTAAAGGTGCACAAACACATATCCTTAAAGACTTTTTAAATAATTCTGAGGAAAAATTAAAAAAAATTAAACATGATACAAAACATGCTCAAGATTTATTTAAAGAATGTGTTGAATATTTTGGTGAATCATCAAGGAATGCTGATGCAAATGCATTCTTCTCTTTGATACTACGATTTTCTAAAGCTTTCAAGGTATTTTTTATTTTTAATTGTTTGGAAATTAATACTTTTTTATTGTATTATATTTAAAATTTTTTAAGACATCCGATCAAGAAAATGAACAACGTAAAAGATTAGAACAGGCTGCAGCTTTAGCTGCTAGTAAAAAAGAGAATGAACAAGTTGTATTGCGAAATAAAGTGAATCAGAAAAAACAACAAGTAAGTAGGCTTATATTATGAATACGTTAATTATTTAATTTTCAGCTTAATTCAAAATATAAGTTGAAACAAAAAGCTTTAAGTCGATTAAATATTATTTAAATTGGAATATACTCCAAAAGGTATGCAAGCTATCGAAAATAATTAAATTTATTTCGAAGTATTTTTATGCGTCTTTTTGCAACACTACTTTCAATTGTATGATTCTTTCATCCTTACATATGCCAAATAATTGAAATCATTTCAAAATATTTCTAGAGAAAAAAAAAATTTCTTTGTTAAAATTTTGAGCGGACTTCATCTGTTTGTCGATTTTTATTTAGATTAAAATTGTTCTGTATTCTTTAACTGATAAAGAATATATCATAAGTAATAAAATCGTGTGAATAAAATAAAATTTACCATTAAAATGTGAAGAATTGGGATTTTAACTTGTGGACGTTAAGCCTTCTTACGGTCATAGACCATGTTTTTTTTTTGTAAATAAAAATTTTATTCTTTTAGATGTTGATTTCTATTTTTTAATGCATTCTTGAAAATGCAATTTGTAATGCATTAAAATTCTAATAAAAAATCAAAAAATCATTATAAAATGTGAATTTTATTTTTTTTCAATTGCAGGAAGCAGTTATTAATGAATTAAAGACAAAAACCAATGCTGTTCGTGAAAAGAAACTTTTACAGCAGGATGAAGTTTATAATGGGGCACTAGAAGACATACTCTTAGGTTTAAAAAATGAGCCATATCGAAGAGCGGACGCTGTGCGTCGCAGCCAACGACGACGAATAGACAATAACCGTCTTTCACGAACAATGGAAGAACTAGATGTTTAAAAAGAAATTTAATAAATTGTATATTATTTGTAAAATGTTAAAAATTTATTTTAAACTTGCACATATCAAGCCCTACGTTATAAAAATATTTTTGTAGTTAAATCTTTTGTATTATATACATTCCTTTTTAAATGTATTTTTTTATATGAAAAAAAAAAATGAATAGAAAAGCATAAAATTTTGTATAAAGCTTTTTACAATTTTCGATTTATTTTATACAAATAAACTTGAATATTTAATATAAATATTAAAACTATTGATAGTATTTAACTGATATTTAATTCTATAAGCGCACAAGCTTTTTTAATTTCTGCGATCCAATCGAATATATGAGGCCTTCATTTTTATAGTAAAACAATTTTTTTTTTTTTCATAATAATCAAAATTAATTTATTAAGTAGTAGTAATTTCTAAATTTGTATACAATTAATGAAGGACTGTTGAAGAGATTTGGTAAAATAACAAATCCCAAGTTTCGATAAAAGAAAATATTTTTTATTCTAGTTCATGAGATGATAAAAACAAGCATTATTTTATATAGGCAGTGTATATTGAATATTACATAATTTTTCAATATATTTGGTGAAAAAATTAGGAGCTTATTAAAAATTATTAAAATTATTACCTAAACCAATTCCAGTCGTTATTTATGTATGTTAAATTTAGTTTAATGTCCGTTTTTAAGTAGCTCATATTCAAAATTCTTAGAATCAGTCTTTAAAGTATTACTTTTTTTTTTTCTTTTTAAGGAAAATAGCTAATTAAATTGGAAAAGTTATTGAATTATATTCTAAATGTATTATTTTTCTTATCTTTTTTTTTTGGACTTTAACAAAAACTATTAATTTCCTAAAAATTAAAAATTACAATTTTTGAAATGCTTTCTTAAAAGCATTTTCTAAAGTAAAGTAAAAGTTTAAATGTGATGTATTTTCATAGTAGAAAATATAGAAATATATTTTTATGCTTTGATATACAAAAAAAAAACCAATAATAACTATTGCAAAATATTATGAAAAGAAATAATAAATGTATTTATTAACTAAACAAAATGACACTAGACTAATTTAGTTATTAATTTGGCAATATATTATACAATAATTATTATTTTTTCCGTAGTAACGTTGTAAAATAAGAAAAATTTTGTTGTACTATTAAATTATTTGTTTAAATGGTTTTGTTTTAAAAATTGATAGTAAACTTAATATCAAAACCATTATTAACTCAGTTTTTTAAAGAAAAATTTGATAATATGCCCTGTGGGATCTGCAAAAGTGTTTCTCTAACTTCCTATGCTCTAATATCAACAAGAGAATTCGGGAAAGATTTCTGTTATGCTGGTTGTTGGTAAGAGTAGTTGGTGCAACATCAGTCTACATTTTTGTTATATTGTAACCTACAGAAGATGTTTTCAAGAATTTTTGTCAGTTACATAAGAAAGTATTAAGTTTTTAAAAGTTTGTTTTCTTTAATGCTTTAAAGCGAATGTTAAATAAATATCAAACAAAATCAAGCTTAATCAAGAGATTGCAACAGCTATAAAAAAGACTGCTAGTCTAAATCATTTACGATAGTTGACTACCATCAGAAAAAATTAGTGAATCATTTACTTTGAAATTTAACGTGTTTAAAAAGTGAACAAATGGAGATTGAATTATTTTAAAGAAATATTTAAGATCTTATTGGTATTAATGAAACAAACAAATATACTACTTTCAAAATTTGACTGCTTGTAATAAAGTCTTTTATATTTTTCATGCAGCATTCTCAATAGATATATCATCATATAGAAAAGCTATATAACATAATTATTAAGGCTCAATTTAAATGTTTTAATAGAAGTATGGTCAACAATATCAAAAATATCAATATTTTTATTAAAATTTGTTATACTTTTTACACACTATTTCAACTTTAATGATGATAGAATGTACTTTAGGATTCACCAAAAAAAATCTTTCGCATAAAAAAGCAGCCAAACAATGTATCTTGCCAAATCGGATTCGAAATAAGGGATTGCATTGAAAAGTAAATATAAATAAGAAGACTAATCTACAGATTAGTATTTTAATTGTTTACATAAAATAAAATTGTAAGTATTTGGGTGGCAGTATTCTACCGGTGCAAATGAATTTTTTTAGTCCTACGAAGACCAGAGTACTGGCCAAACAATATAACTTAATTCTGGCAAACAGCAATCCTGGATTACAACTCTGTCAACCTTATGATGCCGCATTGTTTTTTAATGGTCACCAAATTCAAAAGTATATTGTTGCTCTCAGCAAAAAATTCATAAAAACTTATCACATTCCTTTACAAAATCTTGAATTAACACGTTGAAGACAGACCAGCGGTGGTACACACACAAATGTTCTATCTACCGGCGTGTAACACCGTTGATACATATCGGCTATATTCTTTTATGTCGTTAATAATTTTTTTTTATTAAAATCAAATTTTAATTTTTTGCTGAAGAATATTTTGAGTTAAAGGCGACGTCAGATAAAGCAAAATAAAATTTTCACTGCCGCTAAATGAAGTGAAATAGAAAAAATTGTGCCGTCCTCAACAATAATTTTAATTATTTAAAAAATCTTATTTAAAAATTAAAAATTATGGTTTTAACCTAATTCTGCGGGAATTGAAAAAATTAGAAAAATAATTTTAAAGTCAGTCAGAGGATGAGAGTAGAATTATTGAATAAGATTTTGTTAGTTTTAAATATTTTAAAGCAAATTATAAGATTTTTTTGTCTTATCCTCCCACAACAATTAAATTTTTTTGTTTATTTTTATATTTGTAAAACTTCAATTACCTAAAATTGCTATTTAGCATCTAAAAAAATTATTTACTAAAACCAGATTAAAATTGTATGAGAATAAGAATGAAAAAATCTGTCTTTTGCCATATACTGGCGTAGTAAATATTTCAAAATTGACTTTTTAACATTCTCTTTTTCTTTAGGCAATTTAAATCTGATCCCTGGAAAGCTTTTCTAGACAAAAAGGTCAAAAACTTAATTTAGATAATTTCAGCTAGGCTTTCAAATCAAATGAATATTTTCTTTGAAAAGGAGCTTTTATATGACATGCGCATAGTAACATAAATATGAAACATTATACAGCATCCTTAAAGTAATTTTAGTCTTATTAAATTATTGTAAAAATAAATATGTTTTATTATTCGCGAGTGTTAAATATTTTATTTCAATTATGTTTTTTTAATATTAAATATAGTCAAGAACTTCCGGACACAATTAAAATTGGTAAATCTTAAGTTTATTTTTTCGTTAAATATTATTTAATTTGTTTTAATATATTTTTGTTATTATTTATTTAGGAGGCTTATTTCATTTAGTCGAAGATCATCATGAAATTGCTTTTCAACATGCAATTGAAAAAATTAATTTAGATAGAACAATACTTCCACGTTCAAAACTAGTTGGACAAATAGAAAGGATTTCACCAATTGATAGTTTTCATACATCAAAAAGAGGTAAATAAATTTTAATATTTTTATATTAGTAATTTTATCATTTTTAAATATATTTTTATTGTTTATTTTTTGAATTTAATTAACATAATTAAAAAAATTATTTGTTCAAAGCATATGAAAAGGTGAATTTCAAAATCTTGAAATAAAAGTTTTTAAAGTATGTATTTACAGTTGACTTTAATATAATTAATCAAATAAAGTACACTTTTCATTAGAACAGTTTTATGTTAAGAAAATGCTTAAATAACTTAAAGGACTATTAATATGTTAAATGATTAGTGGATATATATTTTACCAGTTGAATTCTACAATCATTGAAAGCGATAATAAAACCTTTCGACACTATACAATCAAAAATTTCACTATATGTTTCTTTTTTATAAAGAAAAAAATTTTCTAAACACGTTGGAATTTAGTGTCATAAATTTTTCGTTTGCAAAACTTATTTTGTTCTATATTTCTTGGGCATAGCCATAAATCTTTTCACTATTATTGACAACAAATTAAAGTAAATTCTGTAAATATATAGAAATAAAATTTATACATTGAATCATTAGATTTAACATTGATAAGTATTTCGTCCTTAAAAATTGTTGCCCTTCCCTTTCTTTTTACACTTCCTTTAAACATTAACCAAAAATTTAGGGATTGGTTAGCTTTAGGATAAATCGTAGTATTTGAAATGTAAAGTTTTTTGGTTTTTCTTTTTTTAAGCTTTAAACAAATTATTTTATTTATTTTTTGCCACTACTAAATTACAAAAAAGGAAGAAAATGAACAATATGTGGGTATTATATACAAGCGCTACGGAATCAACCGAAATACTTAAAAAGCTATTTTTTGTTGTTGTGATTTTAATAGACTGCAATACCTTAAAGTCAAAAAATTAAAATACCAAAACCAATTAAAAATTTTCATAAAAGACTTTAATTAATTTTTAATTCCTCCATTATTTGATATTTATGAATTTGCGAACGAATACGAAGCAGGCTTAGTTATAAAGAAAGAAATAAAAACAAAATCAAATCCTGTGCATACCAGCGATACATTCATTAATCGGTCGGTAGAAAACTTTTGTCCAAAAAACTAATCAGTTCCTTGTTCTGAAACTCTTGGAATTTAGTGGAATTTCCCGACTAAATTTTTACCTGTTTTGAGATAAGCTACTGAGATTTCAATTAGGAAATCATAAACTGCTTGGATAAACGTCTAAATTTATTTTAAAAATTCTTTTAGAATACTAAACCACTTTCTAGTAAGGAATCCAGTCAAACTTGGCGAGGAATTTGCGAAATATTTTGCAATAAATTCTTTAATTTTATTATTGCATAAATATTGAAAGTAAAGGATAAATATGACTAAAAATGATAAAATAAAAATACATTTAAAAAAACTTCTCAATACCGAGAGCAAAAAATTCATTTTATATTACAAAAAATAAATTTTTATATTGTTTTTAATTATTACTTAAGTTAATTTGATATCACTTCAAACTTTAATTATCTTCGTTTTTATTTTAATGCATTCTAGGTTTGGCTTTTGTTATACATGAATTTTTTAAAAAGATTTTTGAATAAAAAGTAGCATGATTTTTACATTTTCAGTGTTTTTCCCTGTGATTATATTTATCTATATTAATTTTAATTATTTTCTTATAGTCTGTTATTTATTAAGTCTTGGAGTTGCTGCTATATTTGGTCCACAATCACCATATACAGCCGGACATGTTCAAAGTATTTGTGATACAATGGAGGTAATTGCGGAAATTTTATAAAATTTATAAAAATTTAATCAAAAATTATAGGTACCACATTTAGAAAGCCGATGGGATTATCGACTTAGAAGAGAAAGTTGTTTAGTAAATTTATATCCTCATCCAAATACTTTAGCAAAGGTATTTTAATTTTATATATATGTAATTATAATAATTAACAAAATGACTTTTTAGGCTTTTGTAGATATTGTAAAAGAATGGGGCTGGAAATCTTTTACAATAATTTATGAAAGCAATGATGGTTTAATTAGGTTACAAGAACTTCTAAAGGCGCATGATCCTATACTTCCTATAACAGTACGGCAGCTAAGTGATTCTGGAGATCATAGGTTTATTTTGAAATATGAATTATTTTTATGTCGGTTTCTTTCATTTAAACTTGATTTGGTTCAACTAATAATTTTGAAAGTATTCAAATTTTTATATGTATGCATATTTTTACTTTCAGGATATTATAGAATATTTCTTTTAAGATATGATTTATTAAAGTGTTTGAAATATTCCTCCCTATTAAGAATAATTTCATGATTTCATTCAGTTGAAAAATAATTTTAGTGTTCATAGTTTTTTCCATATTTCAATTTAATATTTTATTTGGATAAATTACCAATTAAAAACTTTTGATTTATCTCAATATTATTAATTAATTTAAATAAAAGAAATTAATAATATAATATTTAAATTTATTTTTTTATTTTAGGCCTTTACTAAAACAAATAAAAAATTCAGCTGAAGCACATATTGTTTTAGATTGTGCAACAGAAAAAATTTTTGAAGTCCTTAAACAAGCACAACAAATTGGAATGATGAGTGATTATCACAGTTATTTAATTACATCTTTAGATTTACATACAATTAATTTGGATGAATTTCAATATAGTGGTACTAATATTACTGCTTTTCGTCTTATAAATTCAAATGCAATCAAAGATATTTTAAAGACATGGACTGTTAATATTAAAGGAGCTATGAAACCAGCTAATTTGACATTAATTAAGGTAACAAATTTTATTATATTGATTTTTATCATTATAAAATGGTTAAATATTAAATTATTAGTTTTTTGTTGTAAACTTTAGTTAGGAATTCTTCTGTTTGCCTTTTATCTTGATATATTTTCGTGAAAAGATTTTACATCCTTCTTTAAGTTTTATTCATCTTTAAACTTAATTTTACTTAGTATTGATTTGTTTTCATTATAAAATGATGATGTAAAACATCACAAGCTTGGAATGCTTACAAAAATAGCACATTGTCTTTAGAAATAGGTATTTTATTTAAGGGGGTATTCTAGTTTAGAAATTCGAAAAAAAGCAATTTTTGCAAATTTTCATAGTTTAACCCTTTAAGAAATAAAAGTTTCCCTAAAATAAAATTCAGAGTTACAGCTCATTTTGTGATGCGTCGACAAAATTGGCGAAAAAAACAGGGAAAAAACATAACTTATTTTTCAAACTGCCGCCATTTTGTGAAAAAATATTTTTTTAGAAAAACTCTTCGTAGTGCTGAAACTACATCTTTTTTCTTGAAGAATTTAAAAAACAAATTACTTTGTCAGATCACTTGAAGAACTAGAATCCTGCACACAAGGACAAGCTATTTTTTCATGTGCCCCCATTTTGCCAGCCTACAGTTTTGTCAATCTTAATTTTTTATTTTTCATACTCTTGATATTTTATACTGTTCAAATATCAATTAATAAAAAAATTAATGGTAAAAATATTTACTGGTTTGTTTTTTAATGGTGTCCAGAAAAACACCTAAAGTTCGGGTGTCTAATCCAAAATTACAGTATGAGTTTTTCTTAATATTAAAAAATATTTCCGGACAAGCTAATACACAAGTATTTGAACATATGATGAAAATGTCAAAATTTGTTGTTAGGGGTTAGCTGTCCAAAAAATGTATGAAGTGGCATTAACTCGCTTCCGCTATGGACACAGGTCTAAACATGGCTTTTAAAGATTCCGTGTGTGATATTCAAATATGTTAAATACTCTTTTTAGTAAGAATGACACTAGAAAAAAAGTCAGCTAATTGAAATTTTTGTATAGTTTTGCTTACAACCCAATCTGTTAGTTTTTTCTCTCAAATTTTAGGTACAGATCGTATGTAAAAATAAGAACATATTTTTTATTAATCTAAAAAAAACTTAAATTAAACTAATAATTTATACAACTGATTATCTGATTCGGAATGCTGTCTATAGCTCCTTCGTTTCTAATATATTCTTTTACATTATGAAATACTGCAGCTAAATGTTTAGGAATTTGATATTTTGTTAACACTTAATATATATGTATATATAAATATTTCTTTATATGCTTTTTAATAATTTCAGACCGAAACAGCATTAATGTATGATTCAGTTCATCTTTTTGCTAAAGCACTTCATGATTTAGATACTAGCCAACAAATTGATATTCAACCATTATCCTGTGATGGTCATGATACTTGGCCACATGGATATAGTCTTATAAACTACATGAAAATAGTTGAAATGAAAGGCTTAACTAATGTTATTAAATTTGATCATCAAGGTTTTCGAACTGATTTTGTACTTGATATTGTTAATTTAGGACCACATGGCCTAAGAAAAATTGGCACATGGAATTCAAGTTTAATTAATGGTATCAATTTTACACGATCATTTCATGATCAACAAAAAGAAATTGAAGAAAGTCTCAAAAATAAAACATTAATTGTTACAACAATTTTAGTAAGTTAATCCATTTTTAATAATTTTTTAATAATTGTTAATATGTTTATCTTCATAAGAGTGCACCATATTGTATGCGTAAGGATTCAGCTGAAAAATTATTGGGAAATGATCAATTTGAAGGTTATGCTATTGATTTAATTCAAGAAATAGCTAAAATATTAGGTTTTACTTATGCATTTCGTTTGGTACCAGATGGCCGTTATGGAAGTTTTAATAAACAAACTGGGTATAGAATTTCAAATAAATTAAAAATATTCATTTAATAAAAAAGCAAAAAAAAAAAAATGAATTACCCTAAAATTTATATATAGCTATTTTATATTTATGAAATTTTTTAAGTGAATGGGATGGAATGGTTCGGGAACTTCTTGATCAGCGAGCAGATTTGGCAATTGCTGACTTAACAATTACATTTGAAAGAGAACAGGTAAATTTTGTTTCTTATATATTACTTTATATTTTGTTATATTGCTATTTAAAAACAATATTTGATTAAAATGGATACCAGTTCTAGTTGATTTATTTAATAATAAATTATTCAATGATGATGTTATCAATATTAGCAAACAAATACCTTACATTCTATATTTTAGTCACTTTTTAAAAGCAAAAACAGGCAACCTTGATCAATAAGCTCCTGGGATTTACTCAAAAAATAAACAAATATCAGTTTTTTGTTACAAATCGATATTGTCTCCTTCAAAGTATTCCTTGTCGACTACAACACAATTATGCCAACGTTTGATCAGTCCAGTCAAGTCAAAATAGACGTAAAAAATGCGAAACTTCGGCATAATTCGCATAGAGCTGAAAATTGACACAGACCTTATTTATGTCAATACAAATAAAGATTCAAAAGTCCCCATCGATCCCGCTTGTGCAAAAAATTTTATTCAAGGTCAAAGGTCACAAATTTCGGTTTTTTACAATTTTCTCAGAAACAGTAAATTTTATCGTAAAATAGTTATTAGAAAAGTTGTAGATCATAAAATTCTCTACAAAAAATGTACCGACACCTTTTTCGTACGAATTACCATTCATGAGATATTGCAGTTTTAAAAGTTAAAAAATTTATATTATACATAATATGTACACATTTCTGCACGACCTACGAGGTAATGTACTAGGCGCATCTCAGCTCGGTTTACTTCACTAATATTCATTATTTAACTTTATAAAACAGTTTACATGACTGAAATTAAAAACTCTTAACTTTTCTTTAACTTTTTTAGTTAAAACACTTTTAAAAAATTTAATAACCTGTAACATCTGATTTGACATTTCAAATCATATGTTTTGAGATTTAGACGCCATGTTTTTTTTTTTTGTAGTGACTACAGACTTTGCTGTTAAGAACGGAGTTCTTTTGTATGGAAGACTACAACGTTGTAGTTACGTCTGTTAAGAACGGGTATTAGCCGAAAATAGGATTTATGGACATACCTGTACTAAAATAATTTGTTGTTATCAGGTATGAGACAGAAGAAACTAGTACATCCACAACAAGTCCACCGCGTACTAGAATACGAGAAAGTGAAACCGATTTCAATTTTAAGAAATATTGCTTATTTTGTGGCGATGAAGCAGATGAAGCAGCTGAAAAGAAGAAAGCGCATAATATTTGTCGTAAAATATATAATGTTTCCACAATTGAGTTCAAGGATTCTATCCTTAAGGTAGCTTGGACTCGCTTTGATGACGCAACAAGAGCTGTTGTTGCTCGCATTGGATATGGGTTTGATTTAGTTGCTGCTGGAGCTAAGTACCACAGCGTCGGGAGAATTGAAGGACATTGGCAAAAAATCAAATGTCATAATGCTCATTCAGTTGGACTTGCTTCGATAACCAAAATGACTGGTCTAACATTTGATAATATTAAATTAAAACGGGCTGATAGAGTACTCCCTATTTTGAGTACAAGTAGCTTCATAAAAGTACATAACGAAAAGGTGACTATAGACCCTGTACTATTATTTCAACGTATGAGCATTACTAAGACATTTGAAGATGAACTTGATAAATTATTCGAATATGAATTAGCTCCTTACCCATTATCACTTTTCGACGCAATAGGAATGCGTAAAACTATGAAGTCAGCTCTTTATAATTGCTTTGAATGTGTAAACATTCAAATTGATAACACAAATGCTATCTACATCATCGATGGAGGATATTTATTACACCGTGTTGTATGGGATCGAGATGAAACCTTTCATACTCCTTTTGAAAAGTATGTCCGGTATGTACAAAGACATTTTGGTCCCAATAGTATAATTGTATCTGATGGTTATACTGACCATAAAAAAAATATTAAAGCTGCAGAACAACGCCGTCAAGTTCAAGTATGGCTAGGCATGAACTGGACCCAGAAGCATGGGGTTGGAAATTAAAAGATTATTTTTTGGAGCCAATTCAAACCTTACTCTCGCCTGCTCTAGAAAAACTACTCAATACTATTTATTGTAACTGCAAGACAGATTGTAATAAGAATTGTGGTTGTCAGAAAGTGGGATTATTTTGTTCGCCAGTGTTTATCAATTGTCAGGGTCAGACTTATACCAATATTGACCTAACTACATCAGATGGCAATACTTATGACATAAATGAAGATAAAACTGATACATCACTTTTCTAAAAACCGTGTATGGAAATTCTGCAAGGAGAAGAAAATGACTGGGGAAACCACCTTAAAA
Organism: Acrocera orbiculus; assembly: GCA_947359355.1. NCBI lineage: Eukaryota > Metazoa > Arthropoda > Insecta > Diptera > Acroceridae > Acrocera > Acrocera orbiculus. Next base: position 26,286,287 of record OX375759.1, on the reverse strand, counting down.
AAAATGCGCCTAGTATATTTTACCTCGTAGGTGGTGCGGAAATGTGTACATATTATGTATAATATAAATTTTTTAACTTTTAAAACTGCAATATCTCATGAATTGTAATCCGTACGAAAAAGGTGTCGGTACATTTTTTGTAGAGAATTTTATGATCTACAACTTTTGTAATAACTATTTTACGATAAAATTTACTGTTTCTGAGAAAATTGTAAAACACCGAAATTTGTGACTTTTGACCTTGAATAAAATTTTTTGCACAAGCGGGATCGATGAGGACTTTTGAACCTTTATTTGTATTGACATAAATAAGGTCTGTGTCAATTTTCAGCTCTATGCGAATTATTCCGAAGTTGAATGTCTATTTGGACTGGACTACTAGCCCCCGAAACATTTTTTAAACTCGATGTTAACTATTTCCATTTTCCATTATTTCCTCTTGGCTACTGAAACGCGTTCCTTTTGTCAGTAATATTTTGATTCGATTGATATATGTAGAAGTCAAAGGGGGCCAAATCAGGTGAATTAAGGGGATTTTCGGATGGTATTCGTGTTGTTTTTAGCCAAAAATTCACGGATAATGATGAAAAAAAATTTCAAAAATCATATGATATACTCAACTTGACGTAACTTTGGTGGGAATATCTTAAATAATAGAAAATATTTTTTTAAATATTCTTCAAAAATAATGCTCTAAATATATCATATATTTTAGGTTATTGACTTCACAATGCCGTTTATGAATTTAGGGGTTTCTGTTCTATACAGGAAGCCAGTCAAACAATCACCAAATTTATTTTCATTTTTATCACCACTTTCACTAGATGTTTGGATATATATGGCAACAGCTTACTTAGGTGTTTCTGTATTACTTTTCATTTTAGCAAAGTATAAAACTTGTTTAATTTTATTTTAGAATATTAATTAATATTTAATTATTAAAGATTTACACCCTATGAATGGCCAAGTTATGATGGCTCTAATGATCAAAAACATGAAGAACAATTTACTCTGCTAAATTGTATGTGGTTTGCAATTGGATCTCTTATGCAACAAGGATGTGATTTTTTGCCTAGGTAATTTTAATTTTATATCAACAAAAAAGAATCAACAATAAAAATAATAATAATTTAGAGCTCTATCTACCAGAATGGTTGCTGGAATGTGGTGGTTTTTTACACTTATTATGATCTCATCATATACAGCTAATTTAGCTGCATTTTTGACAGTAGAAAGAATGGATTCACCAATAGAAAATGCAGAAGATTTAGCTAAACAAACTAAAATAAAATATGGAGCATTACGTGGTGGTAGTACAGTTGCATTCTTTAGAGTAAGACAATATTTAGTATAAAAAAAGAAACATATTTATATAATAAATTATTTTTTTCGTTTTTTGTTCATTTAACAAATAATTCAATAAATTAGGACTCCAAGTTGCCAATATATCAAAGAATGTGGTCATTTATGGAGTCTGCTAAGCCTTCAGTCTTTACATCAAGTAATATTGAAGGTGTTGAAAGGGTTATTAAAGAAAAAGGTAAAATATATAAAATTTTAAAGATTTTCCTTTAAGAAAATTTTTTTCTTTAGGAAATTATGCTTTTCTTATGGAATCAACATCAATTGAATATGTTACAGAACGAAATTGTGATCTTACACAAGTTGGAGGAATGCTTGATACAAAAGGATATGGAATTGCAACCCCACCCAGTATGTAAAGGCTAATTGTGTTAATTAAAATTTTTTTTGATTTTTAATTTTATACTTAAAAATATCCTGAAATTGTTAATTTTATTAATTTTATAGATTCTCCTTATACAACAGCTATAAATGGGGTTGTCTTAAAATTACAAGAGGAGGGTAAACTTCATATTCTGAAAACTAGATGGTGGAAAGAAAAACGTGGCGGTGGATCATGTCGTGTATAGATAAAATTATAACAATAAAATTAGGAAAAATTTGTATAAAGATATTTATAAATTATTTCTAGGATGAGACATCAAAATCAGCTTCTACCGCTAATGAATTAGGCTTGGCTAATGTAGGAGGTGTATTTGTTGTACTTATGGGTGGTATGGGAGTTGCATGTGTTATTGCGGTCTGTGAATTTGTATGGAAGTCCCGAAAAGTTGCTGTAGAAGAAAGACTTAATTCGATATTACATGACTAGTAATAAATAAGTTTTGAGATACTTTTTAACAATTTTTTAAAAATATTTAATAAAAAATTATGGAATTCTTTTTGTTGGAATATATACCTAAAATCAATTTTAATACATAAATTATCTAAAACTACCAAAAAAAAAATGATTAATTACCTTTTTGATTTAAATAACTTATTTCTATTTATTTTTATTTTATTCTATTTATGTATTATAAACTTAGTTTTCTTAGTCAGAAGGGAAATTTTTGTTCCTGTGAAATTTTATACTTAGTGCGCTGAATTCGAAAATCACAATCATTTTTCTTATCGAAGAAGCATAATCTCAGAATATTTGATAGATTTGGCTTTAAAAAGCTATTATCTTTTCTTTTTATTTGATATATAAAACGTGCAAATCAATAAATATTTAACGTAGTTACAGGAGATAAAATTTAAGAAAAAATGACTTTTTAACTTTTTTTGAAAAATGGACCATTTTTATTTGCTTATTTTTCAGGTGAAAAAAATTTTTAAGTAAAGTTTTCAATAGTTTAAATGAAAAATAAATTTCTTACAAAAATTTAAAGATGATCGAAAAAGATCGAAAGAAAAATAAAAAAGTTATAGATTATTAAGCGGGGTACGTAATTTTTTCATTTTTCAGGTCTACTACAGGCGCTCATAAAATGCGTCCGACTAGTTCAATGAAGTTGAACTATGGGAAATTGAAAATTAAATTTAATATTTAAATATTATACAACTTTCATAATTTGTGTAAATAAATGTGCGAAATTGTAATTGAAATATCAGAAATTATGCCTTCATGAAGTTAAGTAGGTCATATTTATAAAACTAAATCGACAAAAAATTACCCCAAGCAGCATCTTTTTGTTGAGCTAAATGAAACAAGTTAAAAATTTGTAGACTAATGTTATTTCTATGCTAGACTTATAATAACTTGTGCCTACTTTAGGCTAATCAAAATAAGATCATAGAGTTTTATCGTTTATTTAAAAATCGTTTTAATTATCCACTTAAAAATCATACGCAGTTTTAATATAGGTCCTTTTTATATAACTCTAGGTTTATAGTGTTGCCACTCATATTAATACATCTTTCCCCGGGTTAACTTTGAGAATTTTATGTAGTTACCAAGACAAAAGAAGCAAATTATCTTCTTTATTAAAATATTCATCCTTATTTTACACATTGGATTCGTTGCTGCAATCGCATGACATATTCTATATTTTCCAGGAATATTAATGCAGCCTTAGAATTTGTTGCCATTGTCTTAGTTCATTATCATAAAAGTCGTAGCCAGAGATATACGATTATATTATATTACAACATTTGAAAACATTAAACTAAAAACTAAACTAAAACTATAAAGCAGAAATGGATAAAAAAAATATCTTTTTTTGTCTGTATTTGTGTATATTTATAATTATGTATATCATTCTTGATTTTGTGTAGTATTTAGTAATTTTTTGAAATAATATTAGTAATGTGCTAAAAAACGTATGTATTAAAGATTTTTGTTGAAATTAAATTCAAATCTTAAATACTATTAACTTCTATTTATTGAACAAGAAACTCATACCAACTCATCTGTGAATTCATATAGGAAAATTACTTAGGATACCTCCTTATGTGACGATTTTAGAAAAAAATTTACTGTTGTTTTCCCAAAGCAAGTATAGTTATGATAGCTGTAAAGTACCCCTACTTAATTAATGAAATATTCCTACTTTTCCTACCAAGAAATGATCTTTAACTTAAATAATACCTACAATATGTGCAACGGTATTAAATCCAAAGCGGTTTCCCCTTAGAATGTAATCCCTGTGACTAGCGAGAGACTACTGTATACTTTTTTTGTTATACAATATATAACAATATTTAATATTGTTATTGTTATTTCAAGTTTTTTTTTGTTTCATTTTTTATTACTAATTTTGTTAAAAAAGCAGCAAAACAAAATATTATAATAAATGACTAAAAATTCCTTTTTATTTTATTTGAGGTAACCTAATCCTTTCATTCCTTCCTCAATTTTATATTAAGGTCAGCCAGCCTAGCTTTACGATGTTTAGGTACAACGAATCAACCACTTTTAATTAGTTTCTATTGATATTTTCTCTCTTTTGTAAAACCTTTTTTCTAACATTTTTCTTTAAGCCACCCCCCCCCCCCCCCCTGCGCCTCTGATTTTTGGATATCTTACATCTTCTCTTTTAAAGTTCTTATTAATATACTGAGGATTCATGAAATGTGAAAGGAACATCTCTAAAATCTATCTCGACAGCTGTGCAAAGCAAATTCACTACGACACCACATAAAAAACACCAGGGAATCCGTGTCTATATATTTTATTATGGACAACTTTAAAAACTTACGATTATGTAAGAATTTTGTTAAAAGAACTTTTTCGATCTATCCTAGATCTTCTCTTCACAACTTACACAGAATACTGATTTAAACTTATTTAATTCTCGCGTTTCTAAGTATTTACAAAATTCAGTATAAAAAAATAATTGTTTAAATTCTTTATAAATAATTTCATAAATATTTTTGAATTATAAAACTACAAAGAATTCTTAAATCTAAATATTCTAACGTTAGTTAACGTCAACGTAAGTTATAAGTCATATTTTAAAAAAAGGAGTTATAAAAAAAAATTCAACTAACAAATGTCCATTTTTTTATTTCTGTTTAAAAATAATAATTTATTTATTATTGATCAACAATGTCGGCATAAATTGTTTATAATATAAGACAAAAGTCATTTAATGTATATAAAAAGTTTCATATTTCTATTCTTAATTGGCCCATATTGTTTTTAATAAATAAATAAACATGACAAACAAAGTTATAAAATTACACAATGTTTTAGCTTTAGAAAATTTTCATGGTATTCTTGGGTGCACTTGCAACTGAATTAAAAACGTTTTGATTCATCAGTTTTTTGTTTGAATTTCTTTAATGAGCATTAGAACACGGAAATTATATAATAATTTATTTTTTCCTTTTTCTTTTACATATTTTTATGTCAAATCAGGTCATAGCAATAGACATTTCGTAAGCTAATTTTTAAATATGTTAAATACTGTCAATTATTTCTATTTTTTATGTTAATTCTGTGAAAATTCTACACTGACAATTTAACACAGAAAATCGTAGTAGTCACATTCAATTAAATGACATTGATACTTATTTTTTTAACACAATTTAGTTGCCTTTTATTTAAAAACAAGAACATAATATTTTTGTCTTATATTTCAATAATTTTATGTGATTTTTCCTTATTTTTATTATGTTAAAAATCGTGTGTTGGATCGATAAGTTCTTAAATTTGAAGTAAGAATTTGAAAATTATTTAAAGTTTTACAATTTGATCATTAACGTTAATAATAATTTTCAAGGTAAAATTTGTTATCAAGTAACTTAATAATTAAATATAAATACTTTGTGTCAATAGCGTAGATAGCTTTTAGCGATGCGTGAAGAGAGGGGAGGGGGCATGAATAGTTTTTTCTTTGATTACCACTCAAAAATTGTCAGATGATAGCTGTGATTGATCTCACTTATCCTAACCCTATCAACGTCACTGCTTTGTGTTATAGAAATGAAGGATATTCAAAGCTATAGTTTTTATCTTCAGTACCGAATAAAATCTAACACTAAATATTCTAGGAAGAATGAAAAATAAATTCAAAATCAAGTTTCGTGATTGTAAATTTTTTCATTACATTAGAAATATTAATCTTTTCCTTTATTTCGTTTTGGAAAAAAAATATTTATAAAACTTCTTCTGTTTTGACGTGTTTTGCAAGTCTTATATATACAAAATATTAGAATACGTAAAATTTAATGAAAAAGACGAAAAATAGTTGATGTTAATTACTTAAAAAAATGAGGACTGCGCAGTTTTTTTCAATTTCGATTTATCGAAATATTGAAAAGATATTCGAATATCTTTGGTACAATTAATGGATGCCTTAACCTAAACTGGTTTAGGATGGAATAAAAAAATACACCTTAATAAGAAGTGATTAAGTATCACTTAATTATATCAATACCAAAAACTAACTTTTTGTATATTTCTAACAGGTCAACACTTTTAATTTAGTAAATAATATAAAAGAAAAAGTTTCTCTTTTAGTCAAAATTGAATAAATCTTTAATATGTTTATAACTCTTGATTGATTTTAATTTTTTTTTATTTCTGTATTTCTTTAAATTTTACAGAAATTAATTTAAATAATATATACCCAAAAGGGGATAATATTATAGAAAAACTATTCCAAGATAAATATCTTAAATTGTCATAAATCTTCTGTTTTAAGCTCCTTTGGGAATTACATGTTTACCCATCTCGTAATATTTATTTTCTAAGCTTTACTTCTTCTAACATCGATCTTAAATTTTTGTGGCAATAGGACAAACCATGCGCAACACAGCAGAGCTTTATTTAAAAAGCAAAAAACAAAATTAAAGCTTTTAACTTTGTGCTGCATTTACAGAATTCACCGAACATTTTACTTGACTCTAGTAAAACAAAATAGGCTCAAGTCCAATTAGAATCAATTCTATCTGTACCTCCCAGTTATAAAGGCTATAAAATTAGTCTTGTTATAATTGTCATACAAGTCTTTCCGATAAAAAAGAAAATTATTCTTAAATTAAAAAATATTGCCGAGATTTTAAATTACTAAGAAAGGAAGTAGATAGGATATGTTTTATTTAAGTTATCAGTGGTTTTTCCGTTCAAAATTTTATCATTTATAAATTGTGTTATATAAATTTCATAATGTTTTTTTTTATTTACTTTTTATTTAGTGTGATTTTAAGTAAATAAATATCAACAGTAATTTTAGTAACTAGGAAAATTAGTCTGTGATTAAACAATTGAAATAATAGTGATAATAATAATAATAATAATAAAACAAACAACAACAAAAAATGTGGAAAGGTAAAAATTGATTTTTTTGTTTCTAATAAAAAGAAAACTAAATTAAAAATGTGAAAGGTGCATGCATATATATATATATAGATTATTGTTTATGTATAATTTAAATAATTATCCTTTACACTTTTGATATAATTTTTTATGTGTTTTATTTATTAAAATGTAATTACTCCTCTTATATTTATAGATATTAATTTTAAATATTTATTAACAAAAAATGATTTCTGTTACCTTAAGCAATTGCTTTTAACTAATTGTAACATCCGTCTAAATATGTAAGCCATCAATTGAAATAATAACAAGCTATTTAAATAATATCTGGGTATGCTGAAAATTATAATAAATAGTAACAAAGATATATCTATTGCATATATATATATCCTTGACCTATTTTTCTTTTTAATTTAATTAAAATAATCATTGTGCAAATTTTAAAATTTTAATTTTTTTAGCAAATAATTTTTATATACTGAAAACTTTCACATCATAGAAATATCTTAAGAAAATTATTTAAATTCTTATAGCATAAAATAATGATAGCATTTTATTATTTAATGTAGCATAGATTTAAAACAAAAATTAAACCAAAAACAAACGAACCAACAATTCATAGGAATAGAGATAAAATTTTATTAGCTCCAATTTGAGGAAAAATTTAAACGATTTCATCAAAGATTTAAGAAATCCTATAAAAAACTCTTTAGATTTATTTTTTTTAATTCAATATATACATATAAAAATTTTTATAATATCATAAAATGATGTTTTAAGAAATTTAATTTAACAAACTGACCTTGAACTTTTGCAAGCTTTAATTTTTTTATATATATTATTATAAAAATTTCTGTTTATCTCATTTGAATTTCTTAATGAAATCTAGCTAAAAACAATTTAAAAAAATTCATAGCTTTCAAAAATTTATCCATACTCAAGAAATTCTAACAAAGAAAATCAAAATAAAATTAAAACTTTTATATATAATTTTTAAAGAATACTACATATATTTTAAAATAAATCAAGAATTTTTGCAATAAAGTTAACAAAAACAAAACAAAACAAAAAAAAGAAAAATCTTTAAAATTAATGCTTTTGAAGTGGTAATAATACATTTTCAGTAGTATATTGCTAAAATTGGTTCAATATAACAAAAAACTTGTGTTTCTAGTAAATCTTAATAATTTTCATTTGTGAAAAATGTGTTATTTTTTGTTGTTGTAAAAAATTTTTTGTATTATGTTCACAGTCAGATCCCAACTGAAGGGGATCGATTATGATATCCACATCGATAGCCGTTTGAAAACAAAATCAAAAGAAAATTTAGAAAACTTACTCGCTAATAGCTAAACTCTAGTTTTTAAATGGAATTATATACTGTCAAATCCAAAACGTAGTAAAAAAATTAATCAAATAATCAAATAATTATCGAAAAAAATAGTTCCCAAAAAAACTTACTCAAAATTTCCTCTCCGTATTGATATATGTATGTAAGTACTGTAGCAATCGTTGAGACTTCTCATCTACACTTTAATAATCTCCTGAAAATCTCATACAAAAATCTAAACATTACCAAAATTATTACATTAGAAATCTGATGTGGGATTCTGTCTCGATTCTGAGACGTCAGCAAGAGAACGAGAAAGCCGGATTTTGACATATATTTTGACATATTCGCAGTAGATAAATTACTTACCAATGATGCATCTCATGCATGTCAGAAAGTAGCCATCATAGCTATTTTTCAGTCATATTTTCATGCAGAAATTCGTCATTACGGAGAGTTTGGGGCCATTTGTTAACTTAATTAATTAAAGTTTACCCCCGAAGAAAGTAGGTGTTTATGACTGTAGAGTAACTCTCTTTCATTGATGAACTAGAGATACTTTGTCTACTGGGATTTGTCATACATTATGATTCAAAATTCGACTTTCTCATTCTTACGTTAACTTCTCAACTAAACAGAGTCCCAGGTCTTGTAATTTGAAACGTAATATAAAAAATCAGAAAAAGAGGATTATTTTAATCGTTATCAATTTTCTAGTCTATTCTAAGCCTAATACTACACAACGACAGCGATTCAGTGGGTTGAACAAAAGGAAACCAGTGCACTTGAAAACTCTTATCTAAGAATTAATGTACTAAAAAATAATAAGTAATATCAAAAATGAGAAAATGAGAAAATGAGATAATGACAACAGCATAGGAAAAGAAATATGCCTCTCATAGGTTCGACTCTTTAGATCTTTGATTATCTCAACAATTATTTATAATCTTATTATTAAATCAGACAATTTGCCACATTATTATTTTCGGGGAAGACAAATATTGCAAAGTGGGAAACTCACATTCATTTTGATAATCAAATTATTCGAACCTGAACTAAATATGTTAAAATTATTGAACTATGTTTCCATTTAGAAGAAGAAAAAGAAGATTTGAGAATAGAATAAATTTCTACAATGGTAATTGATATTGTAACAACACTGAAGAAATTATTTTTTATTTGGTGAAGAAATAACACTAACAAATAACACAAATTTGATAGTTTACAAAAATTTCTATGACATTGACCAAAAAAAAAACAAAAAAAATCTTTATTTAAATAAAAAAATTATTCAACCTGAAACATGAATGCAAATATAATTTTATTTAAGTGCTAAAATATTCAAAATTTTATTTTGAGAAAAGCATCAACTTAAGTAAAATGATAATTGTTTTTCTAAATAATACACAACTTTTTTCGAATTATCGAAAAAATAAAATAAAAATAAAATCTAAGAAATTTAATTTGAATGATAATAAGTTAGAAAAATATAAAATATATTTAGTTGCTATACTTTTTATGTATTTTATGTCCCGATAAAAATTTTTATAAAAGAATTTCGTTTCTATGTTAACATTTCTTATACTTAACCTCTAGATGAATATTATTTTTTATTTGTGTTTATTTATTTAATTATTAGAAATGAACAACTGTTTGCTCATTATGACCAAATCTCCTAAAATAAAAAATTAAAAGTGAAAAAAATAAATAATTAGAAATGAATACCGAAATTTCTCTTAAGCAAAGTTTTATGCTTTAGAAATGTTTTAACTTAATTTTTTATCAAAAATTTGTCATATTTTAGAAAGAAATTTTTGAATCTCCGACTTAAGTCTGTTCGATCTTTCTACTTAGGCAGGTTCATAGTAGATTTAACTTTTAAGGGGACTATTCACAATTTTTTCCAAGTTGTCAAATGGCTCTCTCGTTTAATGTAAAGTATTTAGTATAAATAACGATTTGTGAGTAAAAATTTAAACATGTTTAAAAATTTACTTACAAATGACCTTTTCCATATATATAATTTAAATGGGAATATAGTGAATAGTCCCCTTTACGATTATGATTATATCAAAATTTTAGCCTGCTATGAACCAGTTGGCCGGCCTAATTTAGGTTGCCCAAAGCTCGTATATTTTTAGTGCTTTAGTACAAAAGAAAATTTAAAATAAAATTTTTCACTACACTGATATAATATCCAATAAACGAAATTATGCGAGCGAATTTTACAATACGTGGCTGAGTTGGATTTTCTCCCTTACAAATAGACCGAAAATATTCAGACAAAATTATAGTATATAAAGAGGAACATTTGAATATGTAAATCAAAAGTTTTAAAGTTGCGAAAAGTGCATGATGCCATGATAGCCCGTTGCATACATAGCAAATAAAAACTTCTACTGTAATATTGCAATTATCTAAGACGCCATAGTGGGCAGTTGACATAGCTGCGATAAAACATTTTTGGTATACATAGATTTTTAATTTTAAATAATATAAAATTATTTGTTTTATTCGCAACAATTAAACATCGGCCTAATAGCCATTTTTAGCAGCCTTCTGGGGCACAGAAATGGATACTTGATTCATCCTCTTTGAATTTATCAATTAGCTTAATCCCGTGTCTAAATTTTCTGATTATTATCATGGACATACTACTTCTTTAATATTTTCATCGATTGTTAACGTGTTGACGCATTCGGGGTGACCATTGTCATTATTATTTTCTCGGCTTTCTACTACCACTTACTATCACTTTATACCACATAAAAACTTTTACTCAAAGTAAACTTTTTAAATACAATATTCAATATTTTTACTATGGTGATATATGGCAATATGGTCTTTACCTTACGGGCACACGGGGACTGAGCCCAGGGCCCCGATCTTTTGGGGCTCTCAAGAGAAAAATATAATCGCTTTTTTTCTTGTTATTCCCTTTTTTATTTTAAAATAGGGCCCCATATTCTTGTGTGCCCAAGGGCCCCGAAGTGTTCCAATATAGCACTGATGGTGAATCACTTAATTTTATTTTTTACACAAAACTTAATACAGATTCTTTGATCCATTATTTTTTTTTATAGCAAAAACTCACAAAGCATACCTCAAAAACTTCTAAAGCAGTCTAAAGCCATAGAATATAGAAGAACATTAAATATGTTTGCCTGACACCACTCACTTCTTCAAATATGATACAGGAGGTAGGGGTCCTTTCACGTTTACATATAAAAATTTATTGATTGAGCATGCAGAAAATTGCTATCATAGCTTATTTTTCATATAAAAAGTGGCCAGAATGGTAACTTTGTGGCTGACATTCTAAAATGAACTTCATTTATATTTTTCCTGAATTATTTATGAGTCTGAAAAAAAATTCTCTTTTATTTATGATGGTTCTATGCTTTCCATACAGGTTAATATCGTAAAATTTAATTTTTTTAAAAATATCTCTTACATGGGAGGCACACATACAAAATATGATGATATTCCTAATGATCATTAGCACTTTATGTGTCAGTAATATTTACATAATATATTAAAAATATTATTAATAATATATAATATACATTAATACATACATATACATATATACGAGGTGTGTTCAAAAAATAACGGGAATTTTATAATTTCGCGGAGTTGGAAAGTCCAATTGTCAACATTTTTTTTTTATTATGTTGGTATAGATGCCCCTAAAGTATGATAAAATCTTCAGCTGTATTCATTGCTTACTTTGTCTGTAGCAGTCGCTAAGGTTAGACGTGTTTTTATGATTTGGCAATTTTTGTTTGTTATAAAAAAAATTGGATCAAAGAATTTGTATCAAACTTTGCGTAAAAAATGGAATAGTGTAACAAAGTGTGTGAAATGTTAACAAAGGCCTATGGTGAGTCTGTTATGAGTAAAACAAGAGTTTTTGAAACAGGCGTGAAGAGGTTGAAGATGACGAACGTCTCGGACGCCCCGGCACATCAACAACCGATGAAAATGTGACAAAAGGGAAAGCAATGATTATAAATGATGGCCGAAACACAACCAGAGAAGTGGCTGATGATGGTGATATATCGATTGGCTCATGCCATGAAATTTTTTCGAATGTTTTGGGTATGAAACACGTGGCAACAAAATTTGTTCCAAAATTGTTGAATTTTGAACAGAAAGAGAGGGGAATGGAAGTTGCTCAGGACTCACTAAATGAAGTCAGCGACGATGCAGATACTGAAAAGTGTTATAACAGGTGGCAAAACATGGGTTTATGGATATGTCGTTAAAACTAAGGCTCAATCGTATCAGTGGAAGCATCCTGGCTCCGCTTTCTTTTAACAAACGAAAATCGCCGAATCATAAAAATACGTCTAACCTTAGCGGCTGCCACAGACAAAGTAAGCAATGAATAAAGCTGAAAATTTTATCATACTTTAGAGGCATCTTTACTAACATAATTAAAAAAAAATTTGACAGTTGGACTATCCACACCCGCGAAATTTTATAATTTCCGTTATTTTTTGAACACACCTCGTACATTAATAATATTAGATATTACGTAAATATTACTGACACATAAAGTGCTAATGATCATTAGGAATATCATCATATTTTGTATGTGTGCCTCCCATGTAACATGGGAAAAACAAATATTAGTTCCGATTTCTATATCAGTCATTTCATGAATTTGAAAAGCTTTTAAGCCATGTCTAAAACTTTCTGTTGATTATTATTCAGGCAGCAAGTAATACATCTTAGTAAATTTAAAAATTTAGTAAACATATTTAGATTTTATTCACTAAAACTGTCAAATATATATTTATTATATTTACTATAAAAATTTTAAGAACAAAATGATTCAAAATGAAACTAATTCAAAATTTCATTATATCCTATTTTAATTAGAGCTTATCTTTTATTATTATAATATTTAGTCTAAAATTTAATTGAAACTCAACTAAACCATAAATAAAATATAAAAAATATACATTCCTTTTTTCTTTTTTTATATAATTTTCAGTAATGCACCTGTTAATTGCGTGCAATGATAAAAGTACAACGTAGAAAAATCAGACGATGAAAACTACGTATTTTAAGGCGTACCTGACAATATTTTTTACTGCAACATTAATTTATATGGGTCTTTACCAATATAATATTTCAAAGACTCCTATTTCATCAGAGGAGGAGGTTGATATTAAATTAGATGAAATTCAGGAAAAACAAAAAAAAACACTTCGTTCTATGAAAGAAATTGATGCATATCAAGTGCTAACATCAACTCAGAATGATACACCAGCATGGGAATTCAATGAGCATAAAATGGTATAATGTCTTTGATTATTTATTGATCCTTTTTAAAAACTATAAATATTAGTATAAAGACATAAAAAAGAAATCCAACACTGATTTAGAATTAATATTATTGTTTAATTGAAAAATTTTTCTATGCCTCTAAAAATATTAATTACTAGCTGTACCCGTTCACACGTTGCTGTGTTACAACAAAAAGACAGTTTTAATATCTCAAACAATATTTAATAATGATCAAATGTATACAATAAATGAAAATTATCAATAAAATTATCCCTACATGTAATGTCATTTGAATATAACATATGTACAAAACATAGATATACATAGTTAATGAATTTGAAAATTCTATTGGATAGTTAACTGATTCATCCTTATTGACAACAGTATCTATGGATTTATGTTTTTTCTTCATCAGGTATTCCATTTTGAATTGTGTAGTTTTTTAAATTCACATCAATGTTTTTGGCTGCCAATATAGCACGCTAGCAAAATGAGTGCACCGCCAAAAAGCTGATAATTTTCTCTCAAATCTTTTAATGTGCGATTGAGTGCTTCCAATGACTTATTAGACATCGTTAGATGCAGTTGTATTTATTACTCCAAACACTGCCATATCTCTTCCTTTGTTAACATATTTGCAAATATATTTTATAGCTCCTTCTTCTCGTCAAAATTACACATATTTCTCTGAAGGCTTGCAATTGACTCTTAGCTTCAAGGCTGCATTTGCTGTATAAAATAAATTTTTATTCGGTTGAAAGCTGAAAAACTCTTTAAACATCTTCTACGAATTTAGGGGTTCGGTCTCCGCAAGAAAAAGTGAAAATTATTTGGGGGACCATGCTTTGGAAATCTTGTTGGCAAGATTTTAAGCAATTTTTAATATTTAAAAAATTTTTTACGAATTTAGGAGGTCGGTCTCCGCAAGAAAAATGAAGATTATTTGCCGGCAATTAATCTAGTTATGAGCTCCTTTTTTTAGTAGTTCCTTTTTCTTCTTAGTCTAAATGATTTTACCTTGTGCACCTTATAAATTCTTTCTTTTTTATTTCTTCAAAATTAATTTAACTGTTAAATTATATTGCAAGCACATTCATCCAAGTATAATATCAATGTTTTAGCGAAATTCTTGTTAATATTTTAAAGATAATCTGAAAAGCGGTAAATGCAATGATAAATTTATTTCAAAATAACACTGAAATAGTAAAATGATAATTGTAAACGTTACTATTACGATTGATGGACAAACAATAATAATAATAATGGCTGAAAACTGTAGGGAATGAGAAACGGCTGATTTTGTGAGAGAGATCTCATCCCTACTCCGTGTTGTTTACTGGGTCAGAAGTGACACCGGTGACATCAGTTATCGACCGTGGTTGAAAATTATTGAATTAATAATATCGCTATTAAAAAATAGGGGTTGATGGTAGAAGGGTGAAAATTTGGGGTTGTATGTATTTTTTAATGTCACATCATAAAAAAAAACTTTGTCCAAAAAATAAGAGAAAAAATTTGGGTTGTACAACCCTTATCACTCAGGGGTATAAAAAATATATAACAACCTATTCTGAGACCTACTAAATATAAATATAAAATTTCATCAAAATCGGTCAAGCCGTTTCGGAGGAGCATGGTAACTAATACTGTGACACCAAATTTTTATATATTTGGCTTTTAAAATATAGGGGTTAATGGTAGAAGGGTAAAAATTTGGGGTTGTATGTATTTTTTAATGCTACATCATAAAAAAATAAAAAAAAAATTGTTGTTCAAAAAATAAAAGGGTGGGGGTAAAAATTGGGGGTTGACCACCCTTATCACTTAGGGGTGTTAAAAATAGACAAAAACCTTCCCGGGGATATCGCCAATAATTTCCCAAATTTTCACGGTGATTGGATGTATGGTTTTTGAATCTATCGAGTACAGACAGACAGACACATCCAATTGTATATACATATATATATAGATTTTTCCTATAGAAAATAATTTTTACAGTATGCGTTGCTTGTGACACTTTTCATGAGAATTTTAAATAACATACCCAGTAGGAAAAGTAGCTCTACTTCATCTACTTTCCAGTCATAACACCTACTTTCTCAGGGTAAACTTCAATTAATTAAGTTAACAAATGGCCATAAAACTCGCCGTCATGACGAATTTCTGCATGAAAATATGACTAATTGTAAGTATGGCTACTTGGCTACTAGCTATGATGGCTACTTTCTCTATGCTGCATTAATGAATATTACTCAAGTGAATTTTCTGACATGATTCAAGCATGAATTCATGCATGAGAAACTCTCTGATGATTAAATTCCCTACTGGGATACAACCGATCTTTTCATTTTATCACTACTTGCGCAAAAAGTCACCATTAGCTATTTTGTTTGGCTATAATTCAAATAATTACGTCACGCTTCTATTACTGCGATAAAGTGTTCTTTTATAGGATATTAGATTTTTTGGCAGTATTTAATAATAATCTTTTTATGTTATACTTTATTTATTTTATTTATCATAAATTTAAATTTGAAAAGTCTTCTTTTCCTTAGTATAAAGAATTTTCTTTGATTTTTAATGTCTCTCTTCTTGAAAAGTCAAAAAAAAGAACATTTATCAGATATCTATTAAAAATTTCAAAAATAAATACATATCCTTTTATTTTTATCTTTACAAAGAATAAAAACAACTAATAGAAATATTGAAAATATTTTTAGTTAAAATAATTTTTCTTAAAAATTTCAGCTTCCTCCACTTTTTATTATCACTCCAACTTATAGAAGACCTGAACAGATAGCTGAACTAACCAGGATGGGTTATACTTTAAAACATATTGAAAATTTATTATGGCTTGTGATTGAAGATGCTAATTATCCTTCCCCTTTGGTTACCAAAACACTTAAACATATTGGTGTTAAATTTGAACACTTAACAGGTTTTTCTTTAATATTTTTTATACAAATAAATTATTTATATTTTTAAATTTCGTCAAATATTTACAGCTCCAATGCCTGCAAAATATAAAAATGCTAAAGTGAAACCCCGTGGTGTTTCAAATCGTAATCGGGGACTAAAATGGATTAGAGCTAATGCAACTGATGGTGTCTTATATTTTGCAGATGATGATAACACCTATGATACATTAATATTTGAACAAGTATGTACTTAATTTATTAAAAGAAAGAAAGAAAGCTGTAATATTATTACACAAAAGAAATTAACTCTTTCTTTATATAAGTTAAAATCCTAATCAATTCACTTTTAGGTCAACATAAAATTTCTGAAACTTGAACCATATCTAAAAAAATATATGTTAAGGCTAAATCTAAAAACTTGAAACTATTTTTCCATAGTTTAATTTGTATTTCAACCGCTCTCAGTCACGTGAAATAATCATTTTTGACCATAATTATGCAAAAAATAGTTCAATAAATAATTAAGAAAAGGTTTTTTAGCTCAAAACTTGATTTGGAGAATTCATCAAAATTTGAAAAAATCGCTGATCGCGAAAATTTTTTAAAAATTTAGATTCTAATGAAATTTATACGAGTGATGCTATGCATATTTGGAAGCATAAGGAAGCAGAAAAGATTTAGTAGAGGTTTTTCATTCAAAAACTTTTTTTGGGAATTTAAAGAAAAATTGAAAATTGAAAAGTTCAATTTGTTAATTAACTTCCATCAGTTATTCTAAATATTTTTTGTTCGTTTTATGTATTACGATCGTTTTTGGTTATTTATGTCGCTTGAAAAATGATGACAAATTATTATTTGCAATCCTATGAACAATTTTTGTCTAATTTTTATAAACTAGGAAAATTATTTTATATTTTTTTTAGAAAAACTTAACGTAATTTATATCATCTTTTTTTTATTTTATTTTTAGATGAGATACACTAAAAAGGTTTCAATGTGGCCAGTTGGTTTAGTTACAAATTTAGGATTAAGTAGCCCAATTATAAAAGATGGAAAATTTGTTGGATTTTATGACGGATGGATAGGTGGACGTAAATATCCTATTGATATGGCTGGTTTTGCTGTAAATGTAAAATTTTTTCTTTCACGGCCAAAAGCAGAAATGCCATATACACCTGGTTATGAAGAAGATGGTTTTCTAAGAAGTCTAACACCATTTAATCAATCTGATATAGAACTTTTAGCATCATCTTGTACAGAGGTATATAAATTCATAAATTTAAAATAAATAAATATAATATAATTATGGTCTTAGTAGATTTTAACATGGCATACACAAACAAAAAAGAATAAAGTAGCCACAAAATTAAATATGACAATATACAAAGGAACTAATTTAGTTAAATTAACAAAATCACTAATTGGAGTGTGATTATTTGTATTTATTATTAAAAAAAAAATACATATATATATATATAAATATATATTAACATGCAATCACTTTGTTTCGAAGACTACGAACATGCAAAATTTATATTTTAAATCTAAAATAACTTGTAAAATAATTCAGTTCATCTATTTAAATTCTATTGAAGCTATTTTAATAAAAATTTTTGTAATTTAAGAATTCCTTACACAAATCTCGCGCTCTTGTGTTTTTGCAGTCAGGCCAAACAATATATAATTATGGCTTGATAGCCTTATAACAACAACAAAATGTACTTAGTGCTAAATAATTCAATTTAATAAATTTTAATTCTAATTTTATTGCTCAAATTAATTAATATAACCATGCAAAACCCTGAAATCAAATCATAATTAAAATTGAATTAAATTTTTCGTTTAGAAATATTATAATTACATAAAATTTAAATCATGTTTTCTATTACTTTTTTTGAATTAAATTATTATCATCCGAATATGAATGAATTTAATTTATAGATATTCATGACAAAAAATTATTCTTGGCAGAACTTAGTAGTTCATAAATAAAAAATGTTTACAAGGCGAAAGAAATCGTTCAATCGGAAAATTTCAACAATTGTTTTACAAATTATTAGCATGATGAAACAAATAACAAATATTAGCATTTCTCAACTTATTAGTAAGCAAATAAATAGGTTAATAGCATAACAACAGCTAATTTAAATAAGATAACAATCTTTATTATATTTGGAACAGTTCTTAAACTGTATAAAAAAATATGCAATTAAACATGCTAAATATACCCAATCCATTCAATTCAAAATCTAAATATATTAAATCTTTGAGCTTTAGTACAATCAATTTAAGGATTTGCAAACAAAAAAAAAACCTATGGATTAATAATAATATTCCATAAATTAAATATATATTTACCACAACAATCAATGTGCTAACGCACAAAAATTTGTTAACAAAATATTTTAAAATTTAAAAATTAATCTAGGTAAAATTACATAAAAAAGTACAAATATTATTTTTTACAACAAGTTTACTTATTCCTATCAAAAATAAAATTATTAAACAATATATTGCGTCAAAGGACTATACGCACATATGGTATTAATGTGTTCCATTGGGAGTTCTATACTTCATCAATAAAATGTAAATAAGTTAAAGAATGTGTTTTTCTTCAACACAATAAATTTAAATTTTTTAGCATGATTTAAAAGTATTGCTTAAATAATGAAAATTATGAACACAAACTTACTATTTGCTATAAAAAACAAAAATTTACAAAAAGAAAATCATATACTATTAAACTGTCTACACCTATTAAGTGCTTCTTCTCTTTCATTAGCATCAAAATACCATACAGTTATAGCATAACGTGTTCTATGGGCAGGCTGTACTTCATGAGGATTACGTCTATCAGACCAAAAGAAAATTATTCTATCGAATTTAGGTTCAATATCAGCAACAGATCCACTACTCTCTGGAAAAATTCTATAAATAATTTAATATAAATGATTTTAAATTCTTTTCATAGTTTTTTTTTTAAGTTTTGTTATTTTAAACCTTAACACTCCACCACTTCGTTTTGTATCCCAATTAGGATTTAAATAATATATTGCAGTTATAACTCGTCCATCTCTATTTGGATTATCTACATGCATAACATAATGTGAACCTGAACCAGGATAGCATGCAATCATTGCCTAAGATATACATTTTTATATACTTAATTAATTTTTCCTTCTTCACTTTATTTTTAACTTACTTTAGTTCTTTCTTTAATAGCATATTTTCCTACTTTTCCATTATCCTGCATGGTATTTGCTAAGCATATAATTGCATCGATCTAAGATTTGAAAATTTAATTTTTAAACGATTTTTTGCTTTTGTATTAGATTTTTACTTGATTAACTAAATATCCAATACTAAGGCATCCCTCTTCAGTCCCTTTAACCCATGTTATTTTATCACCTCTTATGGTACGCATATCTGTTTTTGTCATTGAATTTGAAGCTAACTGTCCATCCTTTAATGTAGGATAGATATTTAAATAATTATATCTAATAATTGAAATTACTAACTTGAAAATGTCCAGCTGCATACATTTTATGAACTTCATTTAATATTTGTAATCCATAATCCAAGCCCAAAAAATCATCGACAACTGATAATCCGTACAAATTTAAATCAGTTATAATGTTTCGACAAAGTATTTCATTACGTCCTTCACTGATTTTATATAAAATATTTATTTTTCGAAGAATATTGTAATATACATCATATAATAGATGGAAAAAAACCAATAACTAATTTAAAATTAAGGTAAGATTACGTTTTTTTTCTAAAATAAACAACGAACATTTCTAAGCTTTTTCCAAAAGTCACAAATAATTTCTTTATGCCAGTTAGTAAATTTTCAATCTAAAAAAACAGAGACAACTAGAAAACTTAAACTTTTCTTTGACGAATTTACAATTTGATAGTTTTTTACTTCAGTTTCCCATTTCTATCTTACCTTTTGGCTACAAAGTAGACTCGGCATATTTATCCAAATAAATTTTGTTGGTTTCTTATGAATTTCTTTGTTATTCCACGTTGTTTCATTAGCATTAACAATTCAATATAATTTTTTAGAATATATTACTAATAATATTAAAGCTTTCCTTTTTTAGACAAAAAATAATACATTGGAGATAATAAAGGACATTTTGAGTTCAAATTTAAGAAAAAATACTTTCTCTATTGTTCAAATAGTTTTCATCTATATAAATAAATTAATAAAACGTTCTCAATTTATAAATATTAATTTAAAATATATATTATAAGTCAAAATTTCCCTAAAAAATACATATAAACGGGATTGAATTGGCAACAAAACTATGTTGCACAAAAACATTTAAAACGACATTAATTTGTGAAATGTTAAAATGTATTATATAAATTTGATCAGCGCTAATTGATAGTAATTAATTAAACTCCATCTGAATGTACACTGACTTCAATAACTGATCATACAGAAATTTTAACACGTATAAATTTTAATACTGATGTAAACTTAGATTTTATAATTCTAAAGGATAGATTAGTATTAAATGTGAATTTTGTTTTACAACTAAACATAGCCTAAAGGTAAATCTTGGTTAAAAAGTATTTAAATTTTTCTATTATACAATATCCTGCTTTATTTGTTTATCATTAATTATAAACTTTTCATCAAACAGTTTCAAAGTAACTTTTAAATAATTACTTTCTTACTCTTTAGCAAAAAAAAAAAAAACCCAAATTGTTTTTCAAACAAAATTAAATTAAGGTAAAATATTATTCTTATTTATTTTTTAAATTTTTGTTTTGAAGATTTTTATTAATCTTGTTGCTGATGAATTATTTCTTTTAATATATTCACATTAATTTCCAAGTGTTTTTAGTTATTTACATGAAATTTTTAGCATATGAACAATATTTGAAGTCATTGTACATTCGACACTTAAAACATAAAGATGCAATTTCTATAGTTAGACTTCACCCTAAAAAAATATATTTAAAATCAAAATAGTTTCCCTAAAACATAAGCGAATAAATTAAAACCTACCATACAAATCATCACTTTGAAAAACATGGACGTAATTTTTATCTACCTATATAAAAAAAAACTTCTAAATTTAAGAATGAAAATAATATTTTCTAAATATCGAAGGAATGTTTTAAATAAGTTAATTTTGAGTTTATTATTAAATTTGGAATCTATTATTCGAGAAAAATTTGATTAAATTAAATAATATTTTATGAAAAAAAATTACAATCAATGAATCCAATCAAGGAATATTTAAATAGAAAAACCACCAAAAAAGATTAAGGAAAGGTCTTAAAGATTTTACCTTCTAAATAAAATATAATTTTACTTTGTCCAATTATTAAAGTTCTTGCTAAGCTACAAAAAAAAGAAGAAAAACAAAAATAAAAAGTAGTTAAGACTATAAAAATAAAATATGAAATCATATTTAATGGAATTGTTATTATGAAATGAGAATGGGGTCCTGTTACCTTTGTTCAAAACGATCTAAATCTAAAATACTTTGATTTGACGTTAAAGAATCGCTTCCTAGATTTATTCCCGGAATAGTATTTGTACTATTGTTTAACATAATACTTTGACCAACTTTCTCAACATGTGAATTAAGTATTTGAGAATGTACAGTATTTTGATATGATGCATCATCCTCAGTCCATGGAGATACAATATTTTGTCGATAAGAATTACCCTGTATTGGATTGTAGCAATGTATTTTATGAACGGGCCAATCAATACGTTGATGATTTGAGCAACAATAATATGCAATTTTACATTTTCCACATCTCTTTAAATCATTCATATTGCCACATAATTTACATTTTGGTGTGTCAATTAGAATATTCATTTTTTTTTCTGTACACGATTTTTTTAGTAATGTCAGTTTCTATGAAATTTATTAAGTAGAAATGTCAAAAATAAATTTTTTTTGTAGGATTGGTAGTACTGTGAAGTTTTTGTGTAGAATATCGAAATTTTTATTTCTTGGTGTCTACATTAGCAAACCGGACAGCGAACTGGAAAGCGATCTGAGCCGTGGCTACATTCAGAAGTATATTCACCGCAATAATTACTTTACAAGTCATTCAAAAAATACAATTTGTACCTTTAAACTAGTTTTCCTGCATTTATAATGCATTATTATTTACGAAAAGTATATTTAAGCACAGACAGCTTCTAAGCTTGAAAATATTGCATTTTGAGTTCGAACGCAGATTTCAAAGTTTTAGTGCCCTTCAAACAGAATTAGATATTTTCACCATGCCTGTCAACGTAAATTGTGAAGTAGTGAGGTCAGATTTGCAGCTTGAATTTAATTGAGTTCCCCTCTAACAATCATCTCAAGCCGCAGTTTCTAAATATGACCAAGTTAGAGTTTTACAAATCATTATCCAAAGTAAGTTTCCCAAATTTAATATCTCACGCCCAGAAAATCAGTCCTATGTTTGCTTCATCTTATATATATGTAAACAAGTGTTTTCAACTATGAACCTTAGAAAGAATAATTTCAGAAGTACTGACAGATGAGCATTTAGCCTCGTTCCTTAAAATCAGTACATCTCACTTCGAACCTCAATATAAGGAACTTTTAAAAATGAAATCTAAATTTTATTCATCTCATTATCATATTTAAATCGTAACACTTGTATATTGTTTTTAAAATTTTAGAAAAATTTATCTTGGCCCGCCAAACCTTTAATTTTCGATTTTTGGCCCGCTACCGAAAAAGTTTGCCTATCCCTTGTCTAGAGTGCCCTTTACATTTCACCTTCGCTTGCCATGAAATTGAATGATTCCAGCGGGAATAAGATTGATTCTCAATGCATTCGCAATCCATCCCTGGGAAACTATGAATCGATTCTCTTTTCATCTAATCATTGCAAATTTTAACCAGAGCATGATCGCAGTGGGAATCACTTACTAACACATGTAAGAAAACTTGTACCCCTTGTATATGAGCTGTTATACTCCTACAAAGTGTTATATTTTATATTTTCATTAGTAAAAGAGGGATGGATATATAACACATAGTGATGAATCAGTATATGCTATATGACCAGCATGTGTTATACACCCATCCTTCTTTCACGTAAGTATAAGTCTGAAAATAAATATTTAATTAATAAAATAATTACAAATGGAATAAATTAAACACAGTTTATAATTATATATTTTATTTATTCAACAATATTCACATTTGAATAATTTATTTAATAAAACTTAACTTTACTACAAGACTTATACTAAAAAAGTACATAATAATTATTTAACTATTATTTTAATTACAAATTGACTAAACTTAAATTATATTTAACATCAAATAAAACATAGTTACATTATAAAACGTTTTACTTGTTTTTTAAAAGAATTAAAAACATATTTAAACAAAAAACTAAAAATTACATTTCCTCAATTGTACCCGCATGACTTTACAAAAGTACAATAAAAATCAATCTGCCATTTTAACTAATACATATGAAACTTCTATGCGTTATACTGTAATAAAATGTATAAAATACACGAATTGCTTACGGCTTCATTCTGTAGAATCAAATATATGAAGCGATTCATCTGTCCTTCTTTTAGCTTCTGATTCCAGATTTCCCGCTGGGATACCGGCTCCCATCGTGTGACATGTAAAAGATGGGCTTACAGTGCGTATATACTTTATAAATAAAATGTTAAGTTTATACTGTAACATATTTTTGTTTTTTGTTAGGTTTAATAAATATCAAATTTATTTTATATTTTTCTTCATTAATTAAGTTTTTTTTCTTCTATATTTGTATACATATTTAAACATATTCTTGATATATTTTTTGTTTTTTCGCTGCTTTTATTAAAACGTTAAGATTTTTAGTTTTGTTATATAGAAAAAGCATTAGAAGTGTATAGGGCCCCTTAAGTTTGGCTAACTTCATTTTGCATTTTAATAGAAAAAAAGGAAGGGATATAATTTGTACTGACAGTAGCCGGTCTAATTTTGTGGTTGTGATTTGTGCGCAAGACAAAACTACTGTCAAGAAAGTGACGAATTAACTTAGCAGGTACAGTTTTGTTAAATAATAAAATTTTCAATTTCAATTCATTAATTGATAAAAGTGAGTAATTGACAATTAATTTAAAATTGTTATGCAACACGTGCTTATTATTAATTTTATAGTATTGTATCCTATATATGTATATATATATATATATAAATGAGTATATATATGCATATATATATATATAATATAGGAAATTATTTTCAAATAGTGTTTTATTACCAAAATTCTATTGACGATATTTAATTAAAATGACAAAAAGTAAAACTTCCTTTTATATTTATTAAAAATTTAATTTAGTTAATTATTTTTTCTATAAATTCTTTATCCATCAAATTACCGTAATTTTAATAAAATCAAAAATTAAAATTTAAACAAACAATCCAATAATATATCATCTGTTAAAATTTCGAAATATTTTCCTTTGTTTTAATTTTCAGAAAAAGACTACTGTTTAATATTTTATATATATATATATATATATACCTATTATAACTATTATAAATATTTTTATCTTACTTAAGAATTCATTTAATATTACAATTGTATGCAATTTCTGGACAACCAATTATTGGCTACAATTTTATGCTATTGTTTTAACATGTGTTTAAAACATTGAATCGAAATTTTTAGCTTAACAGTTCCCAATTAACATTCCACATTTCATTTAAGTCAATATTTCTTAAGTGAATAGTTTAATTTAATTTAAAGGAGTTTTGATTCTGTATATATTAATTTTTAAATTAAAATAAAAAAAGGATTATACTTGTTTTTAATGGTAAGCTAATTTTCTTCGATATTTTATTTGAAAAATTGGTTAGCATTCTATAAAATAATATGACTTAAATATAAAAACGACAAACAATTTGAAATAACAGAGTCCTTCAGTATTATTTGTTTAATCCTTAAAAGAGAAATATTTAATAAAAAAGTCCTCATAAAAATTTTACCTTAAATATTAATCGTTTTTTTAAAAATAGTTGTGAACCCTTTTTTCTTATATTTCATATGAAGGACATTTTAAGAATTATTTGGTTGAAAAAAAAAAACAAACTCGAACTGCATAGAAAAACTAAGACGACGAGGAGTTTTAAGTAAAACAAGAAAATTGTTTAACCCAAAAGTTTGATATAAATTATCATATTTAATCTATAATCGCGTTAAAATATTTGCTACAATTTGACCTGAATCCCTAAATATTTCGTCAACATAAGAATTGGTTCCCTTAAGAGCCTCTTTTCTTTCTCCAATTATATAATTTTGTAGGTAGGTCAATAGAAGTTATGTCTATTTTATTTCGTTTTTTTTCTTTTTTGGTGTAATTTAATATCTAAAGTAATATAATGACTGTGGGGCAAATAGCCTACAAGTCACCAAAGTTGAAAAATATTTGAATTTTTCAATAAGAAAATAATTTCTTTATTTTAAACAACTTATTAACAATTATTTGTTTGTTTTTTTTTTTTTAATGTTATTCATTTACAGTTTTGTTATAGACATTTTGAAATTTTATATTTTGCCAAATATGTAACTTGAGGCATATATGTTGTTGTTTTTGTTCATTTTTCTTTTTTGGTTTAAAGATTCCAATTTGACTTCTTATACTTTTTCTAACTCAGATAAAAAAATACAGTTGATACCTAACCGGAATTTGTGGTTACCACATAACCTTGATTGAAATTACATATAATTTTTGTTTTTAGTTTAGCATTTTCTTAATTATATCAAATTGATAATTTCTGCCACGTTTTAGTAATTAATTAATTTATTATTCACATTCGGTTGAATAACAAAATTTTATCTTATATCAGAGGTCAGATCTATTTGGATCTATAAAATTCAATAAATGTTTATCTTATGATAAAAATTCTTTATTTAATATATATATATATATGTATATTATTAATTGTTGATGTTGTTCACTTTAATCGATTTTTGTTTTGGAATTAGTTTTCTTCTGCTTTTAATAATTGGTATTTAGTACATTTCAGATATGAAGTCCTCAAATTATTCTCGTTTAAATTTTTCCGATTCTCATAAATGGAGTTCGTATTTTCTTTGACATCTTTGTCTTCCTAACGGACTTATTGTTATTTACAGGTAAATTTTAAAAATTGTAATTATTATATTAACCAAATAATGATTAATGCTAGCCAAAAAACAAAACAAAAAAAAATAATTTGAAAAAAAATTGATTATAAAGACATTTGTTATATTTTATTTTTATTTTCATTTCAGCTTTTTTTTTAATATATAAAAATATTTACGGCACAACAAAATGGAACTTAATGGAATGGTTGAAGAAAATCTTTTATGGATTGTAATTGTTGGTTTTATAATTGCTTTTGTGTTAGCCTTTGGTATTGGTGCTAATGATGTAGCCAATTCATTTGGTACAAGTGTTGGTTCAGGAGTATTAAGTTTAAAACAGGCTTGTTTTTTGGCTACAGTTTGTGAAATTTCTGGTGCTATTTTAATAGGTATATAATGAAAATTATTATTAATTTTATTTTATTTGGTAACAAACAAAAAAACATTTGAAAAACCAAAAAAATTATAATATATATATGTCTATATATATATATATTTTTTATTTTTTTTACTATAATTTAGGTTATAAGGTCTCAGATACTATGAGAAAAGGTATATTAGAAGTAACATTATACCATGGTTATGAAAAGGAACTTATGTTAGGCTGTTTATCAGCATTAGCCGGAAGTGCTTGTTGGTTACTTGTTGCTACATTTTTTAAACTACCAATATCTGGGACACATAGTATTGTTGGTTCAACTATTGGTTTTAGTATTGTTGCTCGTGGATGGCAAGGTCTTAAATGGAAAACATTAGGCACAATTATAGCATCTTGGTTTATTTCTCCTGTTTTAAGTGGTTTTGTCAGCATTTTATTATTTTTAATAATTCGAAAATTTATTTTACGTGCAAATAATCCATTAAAAGCAGGATTTTTTGCATTGCCAATATTTTATGGGCTAACATTATTTGTTAATGTATTCAGTGTTGTTCTGGATGGTCCTAAATGTAAGCAAATTATATTATTATGATTATATTTTAAAATAATTCATATTTTTATATATAGTGCTCCATATGGATAATATACCTTGGTGGTTAGCTTTGATTATAAGCATATTATTAGGATTATTTTTGGGTATAATTGCTCAATTCTTTATTGTGCCATGGCAAAAAAATAAAATTTTAAATAAATCAAAATCTAAAATGCCCATAACATTTACAATAGGTAAATTAATTTTATTAGTTTTATACATATTTGTGTAAGACATGATATTTAATTTTTAGAATCTTCCCCAAGCAGTAGTCCAAAATTTAATAAAAATTCTAATATTAATAATTCTGATAATAATAAACTTAATACAATATCTGAAGCTACAGAATTAACTTCCTTTAAATATTCAAACAATTCAATTAATGGTAGGAAAAATTTTGTTAAAACATCAATCCCAATGAATGGAAATTATAAATTCGATCCACAAATTATAAAAACAGCTGAAAACATATTTAGTAATAGAAGTCTTGATAATACAGATCTTACGGTGACAAGTTTAACATATATTGACGAACAGCAATCTACTATAGTACCAGCGGATAGCAAGGAACAGTAAGTTTTTAATATTAAATCTAAAGTTTTAATAACTATATGAATTGTCTAGTGAGGGTAATATTCCACAACTAATAACCAAAGATGATGGCGTCAAAGAAACGTTGGCCCAAATAATGCTTGCAACGATACCACAGAATTCAAGTCAAGTTCCACTTATAGAAATTAAAAATAGTAACTTAGAGAATGATGAATCTCTTAAAGGCTGTGATGATCAAGTTTCAGAACTATTTTCATTTTTACAAGTTCTTACTGCAAGTTTTGGTAGTTTTGTTCATGGTGGTAATGACGTTAGGTATAAATTAATATTATTATAAATAATTATTAATGAGAAAAATTTTAGTAATGCTATTGGACCATTAATTGCATTATACATGATATACAAAGACGGAACAGTATTTCAAACATCAGAAACACCAATAGCTCTCCTTATATATGGAGGAATAGGAATTTCAATTGGTCTCTGGTTTTGGGGTAGAAAAGTCATCGAAACAATTGGAAGTGATTTAACAAGAATTACTCCATCAACGTAAGTTTAAATTTTGTGTAATTTTTATAATGTATTTAGCTTATGATTTTAATATTATTATTATAGAGGATTTATTGTGGAAATCGGAGCTGCTATGACAGTTCTACTTGCTAGTAAAATTGGTTTACCAATATCTACAACACATTGTAAGGTTGGATCTGTAGTATTTGTTGGATATGTCAGTTCTATTGGTAACAAAATGAATCAAAATGTTGAAGCTGGTGATGAAGTTATTCAAAAAACCACCGTAGATTGGCATCTATTTAGAAATATTGTATTTGCCTGGATAGTTACTGTTCCTATTGCAGGTTTACTAAGTGCAGGATTCATGTTTTTATTGTGTCATTTATATATATAGAAATTTATTTATTTATTTTTTTTTTTTTTTTGTCTTTTAGTTTTCTTACAATTAAGACAATGTTATTATCAACAAAATTCTGCTTTGTTAAATCAATTTTGAACAATATATATGTATTAATTAATTAGGAAGCATTAATGTTTAATAAGAGAACGATAGAAATTTGGTTCTTAATTGACTGATTGAATGAAAAACAATGCTTGTACTTAAATAAATTACAAAAGTATCTCTACGGAATATATTTTTATAAAATACGATCAAATATATTTGAAATCTTGCCAAGAGCTACCAAAATCTATGGCTTAAACTGTTAGTCAAATTCAATATTACTTTTGCTTTTTTTTTTTAGAGACATGAGTCAATGTTTTAACTAAATATAATATGTTTAAAAGTTCGTTTTTTTATTTTTGGCTTAATATTTATTAATTTTTCTACATAGGCTGAAGGAACAGAATTAATCAAAGTTGTCATAAAAGAAGAATTATTATAAAACAAATTATTTTTTTAAAGAAAAAATGATGAGTATTTTTTTACATTAGTTTTTTTTTCATTTTAAAAAAAAACAACAAAAAATAGTTTGACTTATTATTCACAAATTGAAATATTTAATTTCACATAATCCCATTGTTATTCATAATAAATGAATATAGTGCTATATATTTTTGCCACAAAAATTTCCTAAGCTATTAACGATTTATTTAAATAATTGATAAAACATTAATTTTTTTTTTTAATAATTAGTTAAAGACATAGGATATACAATATTTTAATTCGGTGATTTAAGTAATTAATTGTTATATATTCAAATACCAACTAAATGATCTCGATGTTATTGGCTAAATTTTAATAATGTTATAACTTTCATTAAGTATATATTTGACAAAATTTTTATTATATATTTTTTATTTAATTTTTTTTAAAAGAAATTGTTAGTCATATTAGTTGTTATTAGATTCATTCTATCATTGGAGCAGAGCGATCGTTAGTCTTTGTGTGTCGTAATTTCACTGTTGCAAATTGAGATGCTCTGAAAAAAGAAAATTATTTTTTTAGGGACAGTTTATAATGTTAGTAAAGTAAATTAAATATATTTTATATTTAAAAGCCAAAATGAACGTATTAAATAAGAAAAAATTTTCTTTTGGTTTTTTATTTATGTTATTATGATTCGCCAAATTTAATGAGACATATTTAGAAATATTGTCGTAATCCACTTAAATATCTGGACCTTGTTCATCTAAATACACTTAAAAATTATAATGATACGATTATTCAGAAATTGAACTGAAACAATAAAAATATTATTTTAAAAGTATTTTTTTAATGATAATTGGTCACTTTTATAAGAAAAATCAATTCTATTTAAAAGAATATTAACCAATTAACCAGCATTTTTACTACTTAATAACTGAAATAAATATAATACAGAAGAGGTTACATATCAGTTTATTAAAATTAGAAAACCATATTATAAAAACTATATGAAAAACTAAAAATCAACATATAATATAATATCATTTCAAAAATATTTTATGCAAAGATATAAAAAAAAGAAACAAATAAAACTTCTAACTACATTAATTTTAAAAACAGAAATACAAACTTATAATCTACGGATAGATTTTGGCACTATAATTAAATAAACTCAAAAGCACCAATATCGGCTGTATTTGTAATTTGTTTTGACAAATTTTTTTTTTCTATTCTAATTTTTTTAACGACGAATTTTAATCCCATTTGATCTATACTCATGAGAATTCTCTATAAATCCTGTTTGATGTTATAGTTTTTGAATATTCGTCTAATCTAAATTGTTTAAATCATCTGTAGTCATTTCTTTTGGCTAATCTATTGAAAGAAAACAATTGATCACTTAAATTATTGCAATTTAAATAGAATAGAATATTGAATAATTGACTCCGCAACCAAAAAAATAGTATATAATATATACTAATAATTGTTTAATAACTAATTAAAGATTTACTTTTATATCAGTTTTTAATTAAAATAAATTATATTTGAATTTATAATTAGGATAGTTAGTAGAATAAAATTTTGAAAAAAAGAGTATAACTCTAGTTGGGTGATATTAAAGATCATTTTGATTTTTATCTTTCTTACAGATAAATCTCAAAATTAAAAAAAAATATATAAAGTATGAAGAAGTAAACAATTTTATAAATTTTAATTTAAATTTTTCAAATCAGTTTTCACTTATAAAAAAATGAAAAAATTATCTTTTCAGTTCATTTATGTCAACATAGTATAATTATTATGTGCATTGTAAGAAAATCATTGTAGCTAACTAAAACATAATAAAATCACAATTGTTAAAAAATATTTCTCTTATTTGAAAATAAGAAAAAGGTCAAAATATTAAGAGTTTAAGAAAAGACTGAAATCCTTTTATTTCTGTTAAAACTTCAAATGAAAATTGTTACTTGTAGAACAAATGTACACTCAATATTTTTAAATTTTAGAACCTCTAGGATAGAGGTTATCAAATCTAAGCCTCCGAGCTGCAAATGACTTTTTGGCTTCTTGTGTAAGGCTCTTCTACATATCGGGTACTTAATCTAAAGCTTATATAAGATATAAAACTTTAGGTAAAGTTTATTAAGTTAATTGTAATGCCTGGGACTCACTAGCGCTTAGCGGCACAAAATTTAGTGCTAAATGCTAATGAGTCCATTAGTCTCCACTGATGTTCCACTCCACTGGTACATAAAACAAACTCTCCATTTTTACTGTGCTAAGTCGTCTCCACACGCTAAGCGCTAGTGAGTCCCAGGCATAAGAGCATTAATAAGTGAAAGAAAAGGTCATGTTAAGGATGAACAAAAGAAAGAATAATAAAGAACAAAAATGATTTGGAGAATTGAATGACGTCAACGTTAGCCATCAGTTTGAGGACATTCTTAAAAATATTTATTTTATGAATATTAAGATTAAATTAATAAAAATTTAGCCTATTTGGCATTTTGTTCTTTTTACCAATAAGTATGGCGACCACTAACTGCTCTAGGGTTTAAGTTTTAGCTCAACATTTGATTCATAAAAATGAATAAAAAAAACTTTTCTAAAATTTTTGAACAAATTTCTTAAAAAGTTTTAAACGGAACAAGGAAATTTTAGCGTTTTTTATAATTCAATTAAAAGTAAAAAGATTTTTGTTTCAAAAACAAAATTTCATTAATAAACAATTTTTGTTGTTATTTCTTAAGAGGAAGGTTCGGTACTTAATTTTTCTTTTCCTTTATTTAACGTTTAACATCTTAAAAATATTGTGCCAAAACTTCCAAATTGATTGGAGTAAAAGCAATTTGAGCGTCCTTTGTTCTAGAGCAAGGAGTGAAGAAGCAAAAGCTCAAAGCGTTTTCCTAAAACTTGTTATTTTCGAAGACGGTGTTCATGATAACTCAAAATCTACTGGACTGATCGTTTTGAAATTTTGCACACTATTTCTTCACGTATTTCACCAGGTAACAATGAGAGTTTTTTTTTAATAATTATTAACTTTACAAATAAGAAGATTTTTTAAGCCAAAATCAGTATTTTGAATTTCTCAGGCTACCAAATATTGAAAAATTGAAATAAAAAAAAATCCTCTCGTCATTACTTCGAAAAACATCTCCATTAAATAAATTTTAATTTTTTGGCTTTAGATGACTGTTGCGAGTTATGATGAAGACCCCAAAACAGCTTTATTTCAAATCACCTCCAGATATTCACTACCACTCCCTCGCTTATTAATATTTTGAAATGAAAATTTAGAAAAATATTGTTCAAATATTCGGTTATCATAAAGAAATTAATTAAATCAATTAGAGCTACTTATATTGGCTTTTTTTCAACGAATTAACCGAACCTCCCCCTTAAGGAAATATATATTATCCACCACCATTTATATTTAGTTAAAGCTAAAATAGAATTCATTTATATCAAAAACATTTCAAGAAAATAATTAATTATCATTTTTAAGGTATTTACATTGATTAAAAATAAAAATAATGAAACGAAGACAAATCACCATAATTAAAATCACAATTTTAAAATTTTCTTACATATTTGTTATAGAATTTTTTGATGTGTAAATTTTATAATATTATCATCATATATATATATATATATATATGTATATATATTTAAGATTTATTATTGGTTTGATCCTTACCCCATAGATCATACCAAGGACCATATGATTTAGAATTATTATCATGTTTAATTGTTGATATTTCATCAGAATCTCTTGATTCCTTTAAATGTTGTTCATTTGAATCTAATGTTGATATTATTTGATTATTATTTGTATTTTTATTTAATTTAGTCCTTGGTAAAAGAGATGGAGTATCTCTAATATCTTTATTATCAACATTTATTTTATCACTTACTCGAAATGTTTTAAATGTCATTGTACTATGTTCACGATATCTATTACTATTACGATCTTTACATACTAAATGATCATCAACAACAATACAATCATATGAATCAGAACTATTTGCTGTACAATCAGTTTCATCTTCACTTGAATAATATTGTTTTAGTATTTCATGCCTTTTAACAGTTTTCATAACAATACCCTGTATACCTTCATCACCAAATATATTATCATCAATTATTTCTAAATCATTTTTTGTTTGATCAGATTTTTGTAATGGTTTTTTTGTATCATAACGGGCCTGTTGCCTTTTTCTATAATCCTTTTTTTC
Source organism: Acrocera orbiculus (assembly GCA_947359355.1). Taxonomy (NCBI): domain Eukaryota; kingdom Metazoa; phylum Arthropoda; class Insecta; order Diptera; family Acroceridae; genus Acrocera; species Acrocera orbiculus. The sequence continues at coordinate 26,252,354 of OX375759.1, read as the reverse complement.
ATTTCTATTTAGATTTTGATTATTTTGATATTTATCAGATGATTTACGTAATTTTTCATTATTTTGTATAATTGGTGATATCTCATTATTAATATCATTATGATTTAGTTTTTTATTTTGTGTACCAATTTTATTAATTGTTGATGACATTATTAAATTTGTAGCAGATTTTGATTTTTGTACACCATAAATATTTTCCTCTTGTATAATTAACTTTTTATTATTTTCATCATTTAAATCTTGTTCTGGTGATTGTAATGATTTTATTTCATTTTTATATTTAGTTATAATTTTTTCATTTTTCTTATCATTATTATATGATTGATTATTTGAATTTTCTTTATTTTCTTTATCAATTTGAATTAGATCTCTATGTTTCCACATTGACATACCTTCTAAAACATCAGATTTTCCAAATTTCCAAAATGATTTAGTACGTTTTAATAAATTTATCCTTTTATCTGATGTATGAGGAAATGTAAAATTTTCATCATCTATTATACGACGATTATTTAATGTTTGTGATACATATGCATTTGTTCGACTTTGAGAAACTCTTTTAAGTGTTCCTTCTTCATTACTTTTTAGTGTATATGATTTCCAATTTTGTGATTTCGAAGGTGATCTTAATGAAACAATGTATCAATTTATAAATTAAATAATAAAATATTATTAAAAAAAAACAAAACTGATACTTATATATTTATAATAAATAAGATTACTTACCTAATGGGGAAACGACTAGACGGTTCTTCATCAGAATAATCAACTTCTGGCTGTGGTGGAGGTTCATTAGCAAAACCACTATCATTACTGCTATGTAATGAAGCATTAGTTATTCCTTCACGGCTATTACGATTTTTGTTATTAACCACCTAAATAATTTATATACATATATGTATATATATAAGAAAATTTAAATTAAATGACAATTAATATTTTTTTTATTTACTTTATAATTCCCTCCAGAAGCATCAGTTCTTCTTTTAACAATTGTTGGAGGACCTGAAGGAGAACAAAAACTATGTGATTGACTTATATATACTTTTGATTGTATTGGAATTGCTTGTAGAGGAACTGGTGCTGGTAATGCGGGTGGTGGTCCTGGTCTTGGTTCATCTGTCATACCTGTATGAATCTATAAAATGATTTTTTTTATAAAAAAAATTAAAAAAAAGAAACTAAACATCAAAATAAAACTGAACTAAAATGAAGTATTATTAACAGGACATAATAATACTATAAACTATTCAAGGAAAATTTATCAAGTCTTTAAGCAATGAATTTAATTTTAAAAAACCCTCACAGTGTGGGATTAAAATTAAACGATGATGTGTATATACGACGAAGGCAGGACAAATAGATCCTAATACAAATTTAATGAAAAACATAGAACGACAGTTTTATCTGAGAGAAACATAAAAATTTATTACTCCAAAAGTTATTGTTATTATAAACTTCGCAAATAATAATCAAAATAGTTTTCATAGTTAATGGTAACGACGACGAGTAAACACGTGGAACACACCCATAATAGAGATTTGGTTTGACTTTTATACACGGAAAACGCGCTTATCGATTTTTAATACTAATTTAAAAAATATTGTTAATTATCAACAAAATGTTGGATATTAGTAAGTTGCATTATCAAAAACCGTTGATTGAAATCATTTTCAGTCTAAGTCTGTGGTCCTTATGGCAGCGAATTTTTGTATAACTTTTAAATATGCAATTTATCAACTTCAAATCAACAATGCCATGGTACCAATATAAATAGTACTGGTAAGCGTGTAATTATTATAAGATTTGCATCAATAAATACAATAGCTTAAATGACAATGAAGAATTATGTGTTCTTTATTTCAAAGATGCTGACAATCATCGTCACGTACAAGAATTCAAAAATGAATAAGTTTTCTAGCATAATAGATCCATTACATTTAGCACTTCATTATGGTCTCCAAATTATTACCATTACCACTAATGTATATTAAGTTTTAAATGTGTCTTTTGCTACATTTTATTCAAAATAAAACTTACTGTTTTCGGATTACGATACAAAAGTGTATCACCAAACATTTTTCCTCCAGTTGAATGATTTTCATGATAGGAATTATTATGTGAATTAATAGAATCATCAACAAGTGTGCTCTCTAATGACGAATCTGGATTATAATCATTTTGATGATTTTCATTATTTTGTAGCCTTGATTCATATATATTATCATGATTATCTCTAATATCATGATGTGTATATGCAATTGGAAACCATCCATATGTTTGGGTACGTAAATTTTCACCAAATTGCCAACCTTTAGCACGTCCACCAACCAATGCTATACGATCACCCTCAAGAAAACTTAATTGATTTTCACCTGATGAAATATATGCATATAATGCTTTAACAATTTGTCGTTGATCCCAGTTACTATCTAAAAAATTAAATAAAAATTATAATAATTTCAATTTAAAATTTAATTTTAATACTATCTGGAGATGTTAAATTATATTCAGATTTAGCACGCAATATACACGATGAATGTTTAGCAAGATCACTTAAAGATCTCATATCTAGACAAGATGCATCAACACTTTGTGTTTTTCTTAATGCTGATGCTGAAAGAGGGATTTGTTCTTCCTTAATTTTCTCCTATAAATAAAATTATAAGTTTTATATTTTATTATTTATTTTATAATTATATTATTTACCATCATTTTTTTAGCAAATATATTATCTATATTAGTTGGTAAGATTTCTCTTGAAACAGATATTTCTAGCCAAGTACCTAAATTTCCTTCGAATGCCGTTTTTCCCATTGAATAATATGCAATCCAGTGTTTAGCTAAAGAACAATGACGTTCCAGGACAAAACCATATCTTCTTCTTTCCTGTGTTAGAGCCTATAATTAAGAAAAATGGAAAATGTTAATTTTTATTTAAAATATAAATAAAAATGTTTTTAAAAAATTTATTAGTGCCTATTATGACAAAAAAGACCCTAAAAATATTACAATTTGAAGATGATATCATTTTCGAAGGTAAGTCTATAACAACGAAATCTGGTGTTAAAAATAATATCATCCTTGAGCTCTAATATTTCTCAAATATTTGGCAGTTCTCTTAAGAAAGCTTTTGAATATTCTTAAATCGTTTTATCGTTCAAGTTTTTCTCAGATCCCATCTTTGAATATTTTGTTCATGAATAAATTGGTGGTATGACATCATGTGATTTTAAAAAGAATTTTTTTAAGAATTTGAAATGTAAAAGACAGACAAATAAAAATTTTAATAAATTCAAGCCAAGAAAGAAACCAAGATTTACCTGAGTAAGCAAAAAATACTATAAAGTGAATCTTTTGTTCTGTCTATCTATCTATCTATCTATCTAAGAATTATTATAAATATTGTGATAAATAGATACATAAAATATAAATATGCAACCAGCAAAGATACAATAGAGAAACTGAAAAGAAAGTGGGGTTTCCCAATTTGAGCGTAAAACAATTGAGGTGGCAGATTTGAGTAGGACAAACTTTATATCACAATGGTCATTATTTATTGTGGCCACGAGCTAGAGATTAAATCTTCAGATAGCTTTCTAAAGGTGGTATTACACTTTCATATAAATAAGACAAGTAGTGTCATATAAAATATGGCACATATTTCTGTATGAGAAAAAATTTTCAAAATAGGTAATACACTATGCCATATAAATGTGTCATATTAACATGGCAAAAGGATTTGTCATATAAATTTTTGTCATATATATGTCAATGTAAATATGCTTATCACACTAGTATGGCAGCATGTTACATACAAAAAAATGACAGCCGCGATTGTTTCAATTTATAAGTTTGATCTCTTTTGAGATTTCGTATCGCCTTGTAAATCATCGGTCATTTTGTCCTAGAAAATACCTAAAAATGGATAAACGAATGAAAATACTTTACTGAATTGCTAGGAAAAATGCTGAAATAAGTGAGTTGAAAATATTAAATCAAATGCACTGCGCGATTCAAAAATTTTTAATCTATTAAACGATCACAGCACTGACCAATTATTAAAAACTTTATTCTTAATTTAATAATTAATTTAATTTAGTAATAATTAAAATCTAAATAATTTGGTTACAATTAATAACCATTACACTCACTACTAGTCACACAATTTTCACTAAAAATCTTATAAAGTTAAGCTTACACGGTTCAAACTACACGTTGTCCAACTAGAACGGTTAAATATATAATGAAGATCTGTTGTATATTTTCTAAATTGCAGCTATATATTTTCAATATGCCTACAAATCCTAGAAAAATTGATATACCTTTTAAAATTAAAATTTTCCCTGAAAAGATATTGTAATCCCCTAATAAAAACGATCTTAAGTAAAAGCAAAATTGAGGAGGAGTCCTAAAAAAATTATATTACTTTTTCAAGGCAATAACTTATATTAGAAAAATAGCACCTTAACTTTATGAGGAACAGATAAAATTCCTACTTTCTCATATGATAAGAACTTATTGTTAGTAGAAAAAATGGCAAATCGCCCACAAGGCAAAGAAGTGACTGTTTATGCACAAGAGGTGCATAATTTTTACATGACATTTTGCATTGGTAAGAGTAATCATGCCTACTTTCTTTAAAAGTTCACTATAATGAAAGGAGATGGAAAAATGATAATAGAATCAGGGATCCTAATTAATGAAAAATTGACAAAGATATTGACTAAAATTTTTATATTCTGACCCAGGAGCAGAGATCAATGTTTTAAGTTATAGAAGCTCTAAATAACAGCCTCACCTTATTTAAGTAGGAACTTTTGCTATCAAGGCCCCAACAAACTAATATATCAAAGAAAAAGGTCAAGAAGGCTTTTTCTAACTCATATCGGAGAGGGCAAGAAAATTGAACAAAATGCTTCTTAGAATATTGACTTGGTTCATGATGAGACATATTCCTTTTAACAAGTACCTAAGCGAAATAGAAAAATAAATAATAATATGGTAAATAACATCTACAATCAGATGAAAAAGGATCATTTTTAATCATTTTTACAAACAGTTTTACGAACATGGCATAAGCTTTGAGAGCTATAGATCTTATGATTACGATACATACAAAATTAAAAGCTAAATTTATATAATTTGGCAATAATATTCAATGATTTGTGAGATAGTCTCAATTAAGTCTAAGCTTGAGTCTTGAGTTTGATTGACCTGTAGTATAATTATAATAGATACCAATTTATAAAAAATAATTTAAAGCATATTTTTAGAATCTTATCGTGTCAAACACAAATTTTAAGTTCCTCTTTTTTTAAATGCAAACCAAAAAAAAAACAAGAAATTACTTACAATTTTAAAACTTTGTTCGGTAAATGCATCAAGTTTATTTTTATGTTCCTCTACTGCTTGAATATTCTTAATATAAAAGAAAAATAAAAATCAATTAAATTCTGAATTTATTTAAATAAATTATAATTATTATAAAAACCTTAATTTCCTTATCAGTATTATGACTTCCACTTTTTTTCTTTCGTTGCCTTTTCATTGTGGCAGCTGCTTTACTATAATTATCAGCACGAATTTTATGTTGTTGAAGGAATTTTTTTTGTTCATGTTGGACCACCTTTGTATCTTTTTCTAAATTTGTTTCTAAAGGCACTAACATATCAACATAAAAAGCTTTTAGCTAAAAAATAAAATTTAATTATTTTAAAAATGAATAATTATTATATATATATATATATTAATTTCTTATTAAGTAAATAATGAAAGTATTATAGGGCTTCCATAATTTTGTATAACCTCAATAAAATCTGAAGTAAAAAAAATTTTTATTTGGAAAAACTACCTACAAAAGTACGCAAAAGAAAAATTTATAAAGCTCATAACATTTGAGTTCAATAAATATGTATTAGTAAGTATCACACAAGAGGTAGGAAAAATTCTTTGGAAAATTTCGAAAATTTTTAAACTTCACCTTGCCTTTAACTTTTTTGATCTCTACAAAAAAATAATAGCGCCTGGCCTATTGTGTACTGGCTCAATAAAATCTTCTACATTCAGGTTAATAAGCTCCTTTTTGCCGAAAGTACTTCTTTTGTACTTACTTCTGTTCTATTAAACAATTTCTTCTAATAAAAACTTCAGGCCACATTCAGCATTCAGAGACGAAGATTTTAGTTTTTTTAGAGATAACGGAATATCATATCTATCAATTCAACTAGAAGTTCTTAGAAGTTTAATTTATGCCCTTATGAAAACCAAACACCTACTGCTAATTTAGGAGTATTCGAATAGTTTTGTTTGTTTTTATCAGACATTCTTTTTTTCGTAACCTATTTACTTTTACTATTTTATACAGGAAGCGACTTGTGAAATTTCAAAAAAACCACAATTAACCTCAAACAGTTTAGAATAAATTTATTGTTGTTATATTCACTGAAATTTATTAATTTACTATCGCAATTTTTTGATTGAAAAAATTAAACAACAACAAAACATGTGTAACAAAAGTAAAACTAGAAATTGGGAGTATATGTTGGTCGCTATGGCAAATTATTTCATATGAATCACTGTAAAGAACAGAATAGACGCCTTTAGGCTTTTTTATACAATATAACTTAATAGTTCTGTTTTATTGTATTACAGGAAGAGGATCACTTTTTTTCGACATGTTATACAAATCCCCGTATTTTAAGGTATTTAGGGTAATGTATTTTTTAGGTTTTATTTGTTCTAAAATTTCATTTTGGCTTTTTTACAGCATTATAATTTATATATTTTTAATGATTTTTTAAATTAAAAATAATATTAATTAAAAATTAAACATTTTAATGTTAACCTATCTTGGAATTTAATTAAAGGTGTGTTTCTTTTTTTCCGGATCATTACGGAATGAATAAGAAGTTCATCAAATCAATGGCACTCCCTTAAACACAGGTAAATCAATTGCATAGAAAAATTTTTTTTTCTTATTATTGACTTGTTATATCATTTTTTTTTTTTTTTTCTAAACAGCTTCTAGTCTTTTAAAAAAGTTGAAGTGACATTTAAAACATGTTGAAAGAGTTTTTGTGTTTTAGTTTCTATCTAATTAGCAATTCTAATATTTTGCAGACTATTTGAATGTAAGTTGTTTTTTTACTTCTTCTTTTTTATGTTCTTTTGAGATCATAAAAATATCTGTCGGTTTGTGGTGTAAAAGTAGAACACAACAAAATTTAGTTATAATCCAGTTTAACTAAATCAAAAATTTGTATTCGATAGCAAAAAGAATCTTTACAAATTTTTGAGATAGATTTAAATTTAAAAAAATTTTAAATAATTTAAATAGATATTATTAATTTATTTAATTAAATTTAGCTTACAATATTCATTTGTTGATCTTGAATTTCTTTACAAACATCAACGATATTCATTAATGCTGATCCTAGAGAAATAAAATGTTTTATTAAATTAAATAAAATTATTAAGAAACAATCATAATATGAGATCGAAAGAAAGTCAGATAAAATATATTATACACATTTAGATTGTTAGATTCAATTCAAATGTCTAATAAAATTTTTTATACCAAGTTTTAATATACCAACAATGTAATAAATTTTCAATTTCCGGATATTTATCTAGATTCTTATATCTTTGATCTTATGATAAAAAGGTAATTTGTGAATATAAAAAAATATTTAATTATTTCTTATATTAGGAATACAAATAATAATTTTATCTTGTAAAATTTGACTAGATAACCACTTAACCGTTAACCGTTATTTGATTCCTTAAAAATTTTATATTTAATAAAAACTTAATTAATCCGTACTGCGCAAGTTTATGCTATTTTTTTAATAAAAGCAAAAACAAAAAAAAAACATTCTTTATTTATAAATATTTAACTATTTACTACAATTTTTACGAATACACTTGAAGAAATATTCGGCTCCAAACTATTTTATTTATTTTTATAACTATTTATGTCAATTCTGCTTTAAATTTTTCTTATCTCATGGATAATACCCAGGAGTTGAATGGCATTTATGTTTGCATAGTGAAGTAAATGTCTTTCATAACTATAGTAGCGCATTCCTGAATTATTTTGCTTACTCATTTGATATCTAATATATAACCTAAATTTTTGGAGAGTAAAAATTGCTATCCGATAAAATCTTACCAGATAAAATTTCTTTTAAAATGTAAACCTAGCCCTTAGCTAATTAAATCATTTCTCATCCATTTTTGGAATTTTGGAATTTTTAGTTTTTGTGCAAACTCATTTTTGTTTGTTTTCTTTAAGTAATTATATTCAATTTTTCATTTTTTTAAAAAAAATTTTTTTTAAAAAATTTGATTAAATTTTTATTTTGTTGTTTTGTGTAATTTAAGACTGTGTTCTTTATTTGTTTTTGATGAAATTAAAACGAAAAAAAACGAATTATGCCTAACAAATAAGCCTCCTTTGAGCATAGTGGAAAGAAAAAGCAATTGTTCATTTTTATATTGTACATTTAAGTGAAAAGTGTCGATCAATCTCATTGAAATTGGAAAATTTACAAATTGCCTAAATTCGTTAAAATTTATTTACACTATGCTAAAGAGTTAAGACTCCGAACATACATCCAAGAAGTTTGTGCGAATGGAATGAAATCTAGGAATTGATATTTAATCAGGAACTATAATAAATCCTGCAATGCGACCTGCATATTCGATCATCAGATTTACAAATTGCAATAAATTCGAGCCTTATGTATTCCAATTAGAATTTATGGAGAGAGGAGACAACGTTAGGGGGAGGTTTCGATAATACTTTAACTTAATTTTATGGGTTTTTGATTTCAGGTAATTTTCAGCTGAGATAAAGTGAACCCAAAAATCTCTAGAAAAATTCCTTATAGAAAATATTTTTGTAATTATGAACAAAATCAGCTAATTTAATGCTCACCAATAAAAAACATTTTATATTTTTACTATTAATATCATATCAACTTTGATTTAATATTTGAACATATTTTTTTCAATTTAATTTTGACTTTTTGCAGTTAATAGTTTAATTATTAACTTTAAAAATTAAATTTTATCAAATTCACTTTTTATACTAAGATCATTAATTAAAAAATAAACAAAAAAGTACATTAAATAAATAAATACAATAAGAAAAAATACCAATATCAGAAGCTCCACTCTGTTGGGCATTTGTTGCAATCTTAGCTAATGCTTCATTAAATACACGGGAGGCAGCTGCGGCATCTGTTGGCAGTTTTGAATAAAATAATAAATACATTTTTATTTTTACTTATTATATAAAATTCCAGAGTTATTTTTGTCTGTTTTACTTACTATGCAAAGCTTTTAAATACGCTTTACCAGCTTGAATTAATTGACGAGCGCTTGGGTTAAATTTTTCCAAAATATTCTAAAAAATTAAAGAAAAACAGAAAAAATATTATTATTACTATAAAAAAAGTAATAATTTTTGTATTATTATTATTATTTGCAATTTATATATCAAATTTGTTATTTTATTTTTTGCAGATAATGAAAAATAAAAATTTCATCGTTATGGAATTTCAAGTACTTCTTTGCGAATTTTTGAATCTAGACTTTTGCAAAAAGTACGAGATAACTTATGGCAAACATGGAGGAAAATTTTGGAGTAATTTTTCGAACTCGCTTTTTTGAGAATTGTGTAGTTCACTAAGTGTCCAAGGAGGCCACTTTAAAAACTGAATAAGTTAATTTTATAATATTTGTTCCTAATTTTTATGATTTTATTTTTTTTTATAAAAGTTAATCAATTTTCTATCCTCAAAGTTCGTAACCCTCATTCTGGGAAAACTTCTATAAAAAGCAGCAGAGAGTTAAGAATATAGAAAAATAATAAGAGAGACAATATCAATAGCTTCAGAATTAACAAGAATTACTTCATTTTTTGTTTCAATTTTTCCCACTTTTATAAGTAAATTCTTAATTTTTAAATTTACAAATATGGAAGTCTATCGCTTTTTTTTTTTTAATTTTCACAAAGAAACATTTCTTTTAAGAAAAACCATACAAAAAGCTTTCATTTAGCTGAATATTGATAACTAAAGTTAAAAATTAGATTTACAGAAGTTAATCATACAGAAAATAGCCACACATGCAAAAACAGTTTAAATATCAATTTAGAAAAATCTCAAAAAAATTCTATTGAAAAATTAATCAAAAATGGAAACAAATTTTTGAGAAATTCTGGTTTTATATCAATATTATAAGTTTCCAACAATATTTCAAATAATTTGAAATAATTGTTTGGTCAATTGCTAGTTATTTAAACTCTTAAGAATAAATAAAAAATTGAAAACATTAAAATTTGTCTTATACAAAAATATAAAATTAGTTTTTTTTATTGAAATTAATTTCACACGACTACTGCGGAAAATAAATGAGGGATCAATTAAAGCTCTTCCAAATCAATTATGTACTTTCCTAAACAGCAACAAACAAAAAATATACAAAAACGCTAATGCTTGACTTTAATAAAAATAAAAATAATTAAAAAAAAAATAATACAATTAAACTAAGGATACAAAAAAATTTTGATTAAAGTAAATTCAATTTCATAATTGCTTCTTTAATATATCTAAAATTCACATTTGGTATTTAGAGAAAACTTAAACTAGAATAAAGTTCCTTGTCCTAAATAAGAAGCTTTACTATTCCTTTCTTTGATTAAAGGTAAAAATAAGTAAAAACAAAAAACATTAGAAAATTTATAAAATTGTTTGGCTTCGCAATATAATCGATAAAAATTTGCTATAGAGAAGCCATAAAAAATTTCCATTGTTCTTAATTCCTTTGCAATATTTTTTTTTAAATTTTTTATGATTAAATAAATCCTAAATACACAAATTGAAACCTAAATGCATCGAATATGTCTGATATTTTATTTATTTAGTATTCATTTATATTTATAAATAATAAAAAGATAAATTCTATAATCAACAATGAAATTAGAATAGAAAAAAAAAACACAAGGCAAGGTGTAAAGTTCTCAGTCTAACAGCAAAAGACACTTATTCCCACTTGAAAATATAATTTATTTTTCTACAATATTTCCAAATAAATAAATTTGTGTGTAGACGCAAAACGAAAAATTGTGGGGCATCATCAGTAATCAGTATTATAATTTTGACTAAACTTTTCAAGATATATTGTATTTAATTATTATATTTCATGCAAGAATTGGTAATTATTATAAAGGATATGAATTTATCTGTTCCTAGTATTAAATATTATTTTACTCCTTTTAGTTAATTGGATCTATAAAATGATTTTATAGATAAAAGTCATTTTTTTAATATTATTTTCATTTTATCCTTTTAAGTCATTTATTCTCTACTTTCAATATTTATGTTACAGTAAAATTAAAGACTTCATCTAAAATATTTCACAATTTCCGTTGAAATCTTCATTTTGTATTCGTGACTAGAAGTGAAAATTAATTGAGTGTTCTACACAAATTTTAATAATGACGTTAAACATTTATCCAAGCAATTTATGATTTCCTAATTCAAATCTCAATTGTTCACTCTAAAGAAGATGGGAAAAACTAGACTTAACTAGAATTAATTTTTTGGCAAAATTTTTTCCACCAGATTATACTCTTATACAAGTTTAGGTTTATGTTGGTTAAATTTAAAGTAAATAGTTCGTCAACAAGTACGTCAAAAATCGATTAAAAGCCTCTACATAATAAAAAGAAAGTTAAATAAAAATCTATAAAAAAATGACAATTAATTAAGTTTTGACAAATATTTGTAGCATAAAACACATCACTTCATAACAAAAGTCCTTTTTTAAGCTAAAAAATGAATAAATAAATAATGTGAACTTCTTGAGAAATGGAATGTTAACCCACATGACGTTGATGTTGTTAAAACATCAGACCTGGAGCTCTATGAATTTATGTTGTGAGTGGCCTGTCTGGACATACTATTATGGGTAGATCCTATTTATCAAGAAAAGCAATGAGGAAATCAATTAGTGAATAACAAAGGGAGAGATTCCAGTGGAATTGAATATTAGTTAACATAATTGCCAGCTTCTGTTTAATTATGTAGAAAGTTTGTTCTTTTCACCTTTTGTCTATATTTTTATATTTAATATTATTTTTATTTTAAAAATTTTTACTTACTTTATAAACTCCATCGACAAGTTTTATTATTTCATCTGTCTCCATTTTGAATGTTAAGTTGTGTTAAATTTTACAAAAGAATTTTAATAATTACAAATTAAAATTTTCCCTGGTGGCTACATAAAGTCTGAAAAATAATAAAAAGTAAAATTTAATTTTTTTTTGAAAAGTTTTAACGAAAAAAATAAGATTTTATTTCAATTTAGGAAGAATAACCTAAACCTCTCATTTCATTACAATTACAAATTTTTATAAAATAAGTTTTTGTTTTTGATTGTTGTTGACAGAAATCAAAACAAATTTTTTAAGATAATGTAAAATAATATTTTTAAAATAAAAATAGATAGAAAATTGTTATTTATGTCATGTTGATTTTTGCTTCTTTTAAAGTTTTTTACCAATGCGATTTTTAATCGCAAGACGTATAAGGTCGTAAAACAGGTGATGCATTTGCTCTAGAGAAGCATTTTGTGGCCTTCAAAATTTTTTGTTTACCTCTAAAAGTAATAAAATCATTATTTCCTATTCCTTTTAACATAAGTATAGCAAAAATTTAAAGTAAAACAAAAATTTGGGATACAGCAAGAATGAAAACAACAAAAATTTCAAGTACAACAAAAATTTTGAAGGTCATAAAGTGTCCTTTTATCATTAAATGATCCTCATGAAACAAACATTTTTCTTATAGCTATGGCTAGAGAAAATGCATCACCTGTTTTATGACCTTAGCGTCGAGCGATAGAAAAACGCTCTGGTCTGTACAAGGCTTAAGGCACTCACTCATTGTAAATTTAAGAAAACACATTAATTGATATTAAAGCTAGCAAACAGCTCTTTTGTTTTAACCTGCTATTCTTTTCATTTCTTGTTGTTGTTCACTGATAGTTTTTCTATCACAAATTTTTGACTAAAAAAAATAACAACAACAAAACATATTGTAAAGGAAATAAACTAAAACGGACACATAAAAAATATTATATAGCATTTTACCCATTTTAGCCTATGACTACAATTGGAGTAATTTTTAATTTTGCGACTTATCGATGCCATACATTTTTGTGGCCAGTGTTGATCAATCTGCACAATAAAAATAAGAAAATTTTCATAAAGCTGCTTTTATTGTTCCCACAGCTTTATATTGATTTAAACGATCTTATTAAAGATTAGACCTTATTGGCCTTAATGACAATAGTTTCGGCTTAAAAAGAACGATACAGTTGGAATTATCAATCTTCCAGAGTCTAGACTCTAGATTGTTGATTTCAATTTAATAAACCTATGAAACCTCCTATCGTAGTCTTTTACCCAATCCAAGTATTCTTCATCATCATCAGCAATTTTTTTTTTTTTTTTTTTTGAAGATTAAGCTAAACCAATCCAAATCAACGCACGTAACTTTCACGCTACGTAGAAAGGACGCCAACATGAACGTTTATCTTAAAGCAGAAAGAATACCTCAAGCGGAAACAATTAAATACCTGGGTCTAACCCTACTCCAGACTGAATTGGAAACATCATGTACGTAAAAAAGTTAAGCAGATAAATCTGCAAATGCTGAAAATGAACTGGCTTATTGGCAAACACTCTAAGATGAATTTCAGTTAAAAAAGACTGTTATACTTGGCAATAATCAAATCCATCTGGACGTATGGTATCCAATTATGGGGGTGCTCTCGTAAATCAATCAGAGAAATTATTCAAAGAAGCCAAAACAAGATCCTCCGCTTAATTACTAACGCATTTAGATACGTGATTAACAAAGAACTACATGATGACTTAAAAATAAAATGGATAGATGATGAAATTCAGCACTATGCTATTGCACATGAAAAAAAGGTTACTCTACCATACTAACATTGAAGCTATACAGCTGCTGGACACAGCAAACAAAAATAGACGTTTACAAAGAACTAACCACATGACTTAACATATTAGCTAAAAAGGAGGAAGGATCAATGGACCCAACAACTGAGTACTGTTAACAACGATATCAATATAACAAAAATCAATCATCAATACTAATAAATTAATATAATAATTAAGATTGTAGTAATCATAACTTCAAAAAAAAAATCATATAAAGCAAGCATAAAAATTAACAAAACACAAAAAAATATTAAGCTAAAATTTTCATTTATAAAACGCCAATAATTCATTCATGAGTCCTAATAAGTAATGTAGTCCTTGAATTAAAGCACTTATTAAACCACACGAAAAGAGCATTTCATATACTATGAATATTCATGAATAAACAAACAAAATGTTTCATTACAGAAAAACACATTTGACATTTATTTCAAAAATTTCATTTTTGGTTAGCTTTCATATTTTTCTAACCCCGAAAAATCCGTTAGAAAAGTAATTTAGTTACAGGATATAAATTCAATTCAACTACATTTAATTCTGTATTAAATTTATATCAAAAAGATAATAAAAAAAAAAAGATAGTTTAAAAAAATAAATATTAATCACATAAATTTCAGTTGTTTTAAGTAAATTTCACAAAGAAAAAAAGTATTAATTTCCAATGACCAACTGACCTCAAATTAAGGAAATATTTGGTTATTACATTATTCCTTTCCTGATTTTTGTTGTTGTTGTTCTTACAAAAATCAAAAAGCAAAAATAAATAAATAAAAGAAATGAATAAATTAAGAAAACCATAAATTTCGATTAAACCTGAAACTTGTTTTGGATTTAAATTTAGTTTTTTTGTTTTTGTTGTTTTTTTTTTTAAATGAGTTCACATTCTTTGCGGTCTTAAAATATTTTTAAAGGTGTCTGATCGTCAATCGAAAGATTACATTTACCTTAAGAAATTTTCAATTGTGAAAGTAATATTTTTAAAAATATATATATATATATGAAACAGTTTTGATAAATTTTTACAGTTGTCTTACATTTTGCATAATTTTTAAAAACAAAAAAAAATAATTTATATATATATATCAAGGATTTAATAACTTTAAATAAATAAAATTCCAATTATTGGATTATTTTAAATAATAATAATAAATAAAATTTATAATTATAATATTATTTAGGAAGTATAATTAAAAATAAAAAGAGAAGAAGAAAAATGTCATTTGACTTTTGGATACAAACCAAATTTGTATATTTGAACTTAATAAGAAAGGCTATCAAAACACGATAAAAAAAAACTAAACCAGATTAATGGATAAAACAACAAAACTAAATACCCCAAGGCAATCATGTTCTAACTGTTGGAATTCTGATTTCAAATAAAAACAAAACCAATTTTTTTTTGTTTTTGTAAAAAAAGCTTGTAGAGCTTAAGATCAAATAAAGTTTATCTGCTTCTGTAGTTAAATGAAAAATTTCTGAATTTTGTGATTTATTTAATGCATTTATAGATATTTATAAATTTTTTTGTTTTTGTGCTTCGTTTTTTGTTTCTTTTATAATAGTTGATAGTGTGTTTGCAATGAAATAACTTTCAAACGAGTTTTTCCAATACTACAATTCTTGTGACCGGTTCTATTAAAAGTATTAGGTTTATATATATATATATATGAATCTGTAGTTAAATTTCTTTCGTTTTTATTTTTTTCTATACAACTAATTCCAACATCAATAATTTTAAATTATATTTTTGATGTTTATTTTGTTTGTTTTTTGGTTTGTTTCATACAAATAAGTAGGTTATGTATGTATTTTGGTTGGTTAAATACATATATTTAATGGACTAGAAAGAATATATCCTAACATTTTATTTCCAAGTCCAAAAAATCAAATTTTTTAATCATAAAAACTTTTAATAGCTTTCATTTTGTTAAATAAACAAAAAATTTTTAATTAAAAAAGATTTTCTTAAATTAGGACAAAATTTTTAAGTAGAATTTTTTACAAATATTGAAAATAATATAAAAGAAAGATTAAAAAAAAGTTTAAAATAAACTTTGACTAAAATAATCAAAATAATTTTGTTTCAAAAAGTAAATGATTGAATATTTTTTACAAAATGAACAACTGAGAGCACTAAATATCAATGCATCATGTGATGTGTTTAAATGTCAGCAGTCATGTGGCAAATGATCTCATTTGTACACAGAATGATGCATATTTTATTGATCCAAATGGTGAAAGGCAATAGTATTTGCCAGAATACTACCTTCTGCTCCATATATAAAAGAAAAAAACAAAAAACAAAATATTTATATTGGGCCCTAGTCTTCTTAAATTTGGTACAATTTTTATCTGTTATAAATTTGTTATTATTTATTATTGTTAAAAGTATTTTATATCATATTTCCAGTCAGATTTAACTTAACTTTCACAATCAAATCTATATCAAATAATTCACGAAAGAGAGAATTCAAAAAAATTTATCCTTCGTCTTGCAATGAGTTATGAAATATTTTTTTTCAAAAGACTAGAAAAGGAAACTAATTTGAAAAATAATTTTCTTAAGAACAATACAAAAGATTATCCATTAAAAATTTGAAATTTTAATAATACTAGACAAGTACTCTGGCCTATGTAAACGCACTTAAATTACAAAAATTTGAAACATATCCGTGAGATAATTAGTTTTTTGTTTTAGACATTTACTAGTAACCATTTATTAATTTTAAATGAGAAAAGTTTCATTATATAAATCGGATGTCATAAACAAAAAAAAACCAATTAATATTGTATTTTTAGCATTCATTAAAAATTGAATTAAACTGAAACTAAATGTTTCACAAAATGAGATGTCAATTTAAAATTTATTTAAATTTCGAAGAGTTCTTTAAGGAGCATTTTTTTAAAGGGTTGAACTATGAAAATATGCTAAAAATTGATTTTTCTGAATTTCTAAACCAGAATAAACCCCATTAAAACTTTTCAGTTACTTCATATATTTGTAATGTATGGCAGTGATAAGTCACACGACTAAAAAGTCACTTGAAATCTATTTCATAAAGATCAAAGTGGACCATCGCTTTGAGCGAATAAGATATACTTTTTGACTAAATTTCATTTAATTTATATAAAACCATTCAAAATCACTTCCACTATATGTCCTTAACTGTATAAAACTTGAAGAAACTTATTTTAACTTAAATCTAAGAAGAACTAGGAAAAAACTAAAACCGTCATTTTAAAAGATTAAATAAGTTTTAGAGAGCCTTAAAGAAGTTATGTCAACTTAGTTAAATTTTTAAAATCAATTTGAATATATTGTAACCAATAGATAAAATAATTATTGAGTTTTTTTTTTCATTTTTAACTTTCTGACTATACCTCTTAAGCTATTTGAAAGTTATGAGTTTAATAAAAATTTTATTAAAAAATTTTATAAAAAACAACATATTCGAAATTTTAGATTATTTTGATCATAACACAAATATTTGAAAGTTTTTCTTAAAAACAAAAAAAAACTTATTATTTCAAATTATTAATTTAATAATTAACATAATTTCATCAAATCAAAAAATTCTTTAGATAAATGCTTGTATCTGAAATTTAAGTAAAATAATATAAAAAATGTAGCTTCATAGATAAATTAATCTATTCAATATAGTATCTAAAAATTTTCTACTTTTTGTTTTTGTTCATTAATCAAATTCAATATTTTTATGTTAGCTTATCAATAACAGTTATAGGATAAGATAATGATAATGACCTACCGTATTATTAAGAGAAGACGTTCTAGTATTACCCTAACAGGTTTATAATTATTTAATTGAAAAATTTTTTCATTAAAATAAACTTGCATACTAAAAATTTCTCATAATTTACAAAAGATTCCGGTTTTAAGTATTTTTCAGTTATGAATTGTAAATTTCTATTGTTATTATCTGTTGAATTATTGAAAGTTCAATTAAGGTTACTTTCAAATGTTGCAACATTGCTACTAAATTTACTGTTTTAGTTTTCTGGCAAAAAATAACTAAATTAAATGAGACAACAAAATAAAACAAAAATTTCTAATAAATAAAATTAGCCCTGTGACAAATCTAATTAAAACTATTAGCAATATTTTTGTTTTGTTTCTTCTCATTTTATTACGGTAAAATTAATGTTTTGTTGCTGTTGTTGTCATTAGTACTATTGCTGTTTTTTGTTATTACTATTTTTGTCTTAAGACACCCAAACAATGAAAACAAACAAAAATAAAATAACATATATATATATATAATAAAAAATATAAATAGTTTCGCTTTCTGATTAAATGTCACACGAAAAATTGTTCATTATAACTCGTTTGTAAAAAAAATTCAAAAAAAAAAATGCAATAATAATGCATTAATTGTATTTACGAGTAAATAACAAAAAATTTTTCAAAATTGAAAGTAAAAAATTGTTTACTTTCAATTTACATTAGAAAAAATGTTAAGCAGCTGTTTTTTTAATAAAATCATAAAAAAAAAAATTAATAAACAAAACAATAAAAACTTCTAGTCTTTAGATTATGTGGGAAAATTTTTTTAAATTACAGCAGTTTACAAATGTTATTTGCTTTAATCAATTAAAAATGGCCGGAAGTTGATTAAAGTAAAAGTTAAGACTTGTTATTTCAGTTTTTTTCTTTTACACTTGCACTTTTAATACTAAAAAAGGGTTATTTCAACAAATATCTTCTTTTTATTTTTCTACTTTTATGATCTTATAAGTTTTTATTATGTTAAAAAAATAACCGTTACTAATATTAATTATATGAGTATATTAAATAATAACAATTTTATAAATTTTACTTTTAGTCAATTAAGTTTATAGCAATAAGAAATTTTTTTTTTAAAATTGAAAAAAATAAATAATTAACAAAATTTCAACTTTGATCAAAATAACAAAAGAAAACATTCCATTTTTGATGATTATTAAACCGAAGTTTCTATTAGAACTTTCGAGTTTTTAATTATTACATTTCATATTTTACTTAGATTATTATATTATTAATTTTATATTTTCAGTTCCCGTTTTTCCCCTTAGGAAAAAAAAATATTATATAAAATATTTTTAAATAAAAAAAACTTGACAAGGTTTTGTTTTCCACGGCTTATTTTTGTTTTTGTTGTTGTTTATATACAAATAACATCCTTTATAGGATATATCTAGTAAAATTTTAACTTAGTCTATGACTATAATCTAAGTCTAAAAACTAATGTCGAAATAAAATAATATAATGAAGTCCAAAACAGATATTCTCATTATGAGTGAGAGAGGTGAAAGGCAAAAGAAAAATTTGAAATTTATTAAACTTTCAAATAATTGTGTGACACAAAAAAACATAAAAATATCTTTCTTTCGTTTGACATCTTATCAATTGATAAAGATTTACAGATTTAAGTGTAGTTGTTGTAGTTTTATTGAATATCACTTATTAAATTCTATACAGCATCTATGCCCTCGTGTACACTAACAGAATAATTTACTTTGACATGTTAACTGCATTTATATCGTCTTAATATTTAGAAAATATAAACTTAAAAAATTGAATTTCTAGAAAATAAATTTTCTCAGGCTTAAAGAATTTCAATTTTCATAAAAATATGATGTAAATTGACAAATAAAATTAGTTATAATCAATCTTTGTTATTTGACTTATTTAGCTTAAAGGCGTTTACCCCATACAAACTTTAACAAGTGATTTCTTCATATAAACAATTTAACTTTGGCTTAACTTAAAAGCATTTATACCATAGAAGTGAAATCAAAGAAGTGATTTCGTCATTATATCAAAGTTTCATTTGTAGCTTACAGATTAGAGATGCTTATTACATCATAAAAGCTACAAGGAAATATTCACCATGTAAAAAGTACCCAAACAATACTATAAGAAAAAAAGTACATGAAGACACTACTGCTAAAAGTTATTATTTCTTTATATTACATAAGAAAAAGGTTCAAGATATCAATAGAAGTATTAACACGCCCCATTTTTTTATGTAAAGATTATTTATTGAATTCATGGTTTTTTTTATTTTAAATTATTTTAAAAATAAAATTTATAATTTTCTTTTCTTACACTTTTTTCATGATACTTTATTTAATAAGTAAATATTGTTCAGGTAAATAGATTCTGATGGTTGTCTTCATTCTCTCGAATCACTTACGTTAAAAACAAAAAATTAATAAAAATTTTTTATTTTCATTTTCATTCCTCATGAAGACAGAATCATATCCCAGATATCGAGCAAAAAGAAAAAGTTAGCATCAGTTTTAAGAAATACAAACTAAATATTTTTTTTTTTTTTTTGTTTGATAATTCAAATCAACCTGATAAAAAAAGCAAATTTAGATATTATTGTAGACTTTTGTTACCAATTGATGTAAATGTTTGCAAGAAAAACACTTGATTTACAATACAAGCACTGGTCAACTGGTCAAGCGAATTTAGTGCTAAGACATGAACCGAGTCATCGGGCTTGATGCAGTCTAAAGAATTCTACAGGTTCAGGATAAGGAACCTAGATGAGGAAAGGAAGTTGGACAAAGAGTCCTTTAGGATACTGACATGGTTCATCACGGGACATGGTCTCTTCCTTAAGTACCTTTATAGACTGGGATAATCAACGACTCCAAATTGCAGATTCTGTGATGCGGTAGAGGAGATACCTACTCACCTGCTCTTTGACTGTGGGAGGGTGGTGTCAAAGAGAGTAAAGCATCTACTCACTCGACAAGTAACCTGCATTTTGGGGTTGGAAATAGGTTTGAGAGATATCCTGGCTCTGGCAAGGGAAGTGGATATTCGATTTATTTGATTTCCATAATAACATGTTTGGCGGGGAGAACAATAGATCAAGACTGGTCGCGGTGCATTTTGTCCCCCTTTCTTTTTTTATTACTATTATAAAAATCAATAAATCAAAGTAAAACTTTAAAGCTAAGTTCAAGTAAAATAAAAACATTCAAAATTATGTCTTAAGACTTTTCAAAATTTCTTAGAATTGTTTAATTATTTAATTCATGGTTTCACTTTTCACTTAATTTATAGTTCAGCCAACAAAGATTACTTAATATATCGGCTGGATATGGTTAATTATAGGACAATGATATTACAAGTTTTGCCATCAATTGTATTTATTTTCAATCAAAATTCTAAAAGGTTTAACAATAAACAACCATAACTGCTACTAATTTTTGTTTTTGTGGTTTTTTGTTACCAATTCCCAAAGATATTTAAAATTTTTCTTTTTTTAATATTCATTTTAAAAGTTCATATTGTATTTTTTTTTTGTTATTTTATTTAATTTAGACAGCTTTAAATTTCTAAGCCATAATATAATAAAACTATTACAATTGACAAATGCATCCAGGCATAAGTAAAACAGTTAATGCCCTATAATGCCCTAAATGTAAAAATTTAAAGTTTTTTTTAATTTTCTCATTTAAATTTTTGTCAAATGTTTTACAAACAATTTTAACTTTCATAAATTACTGGCCTGGAACTTGTTTATGTTTTGTTAAGACTAAACAAAAGTTAATGATAGAATGTTTTTTATTTTCTATTTTGTTTTTTTAAATAAAACATGATATAACCTAATTTGAAAATTATAATAAAATAACAAAAGAAATATTATGAAACTATTGTATGAATTGCAAGTTTAAATTGCAAAAATATTTCATAATTTAAAGTTTAATAGTTTTATGTATCAAATGTTTTCGATTCCTTTGTATCTACAGATAAATTATTTAACTATTAGTATTTTAGGTGTGTTATCAAACAAAATAGTTGCCTTTTACATGATTTTAAACTTTAACTATTCTTACTAAAAAATTGTGTTTTTTATGTAAAAGCAATTATGAAAAATTTGTTCTATTGGATTATAAAACAGCAAATACTTCTATAGGGTATAGTGATTTCTAATCTGAATGCATAAATGAGCAGGAAAAGCTTAGTACCAAAAAAAAAAAAAAAGAACATTTTAACGGAAAAAATTTCAATGCCAGACAGAAAGTTTCTTTTTTTTTAAAAATTATAAAAGATTTTCCTAAAATATATACCTTCTCATCGGAAAATTACTGGAAACTACCTTAAAAGCAACAAAAAAAACATTAAGAAATTTAAGAAAAGATAAATTATTAACCATCAAGCGAAAGCATGTTTTTAAAAAATATTAAAACATTGTCATATATTAAAATGTCAAGCATAATTTTTATGACATAGAAAATTTTTCTTTAGGTACAATTAAAAACACAATTAGTTCCCAACTACAAATTTGTTACTAGTTTTTGACCAATAACCATTTTTTTACATGTGAACGCCATTAAAATGTAATTAACAAAATGGATCTTAAGAACAGATAAAAATTTTTGATGCAAATTTTGAAATTTTGCAAATTGTTTAAATTGATGCACTTTATGCGCAATTATGTAACTAAAAAATTGTAATTATTTGGCAGTTTTTTGTAAATAAAGCCAAAAAATAATACAAATCCTATTTTTAGTACAATTTAAATGACATAGTTACCTTGTCAAATTAGTTGTAATTAAAAACAACAACAAAATCATCCAGTAGTCAACTTTATATTGAAAAAGTTTACAAAATTTGAAAAAGATTGGTTCATTAGGTTTATTGTTTTTAGAAATCATTTTAATCGACTTCATAAATAAAATTTTGAAAAAAAGTGCAATTAAAAATTGTCCGGCATCAGGCAGACAATGTAAACAAAGGAAAAACTTCTCTCTCTTCAGTAATTTTATTCTGATTGAGTTGAAATTTTTGAATAGTATTTTTGATATTTTGTGTTATTCAATAAAATAATAATAAAAAAAAAACAGTAAAAAAGATCCAGCCCAGTTATTTTTATATTATTTACGTATTCAATGCAAATACGAAACTATAATTCTCGGGTTGTATATAAAATTTTTAAAATTTACATTTTACAATTTTTTGTCTCTTAAACTTTATGTCCTGGATATCATAAATACATTTAAAATTATATTTTTTATTCTTTTGCAAAAAAAACGAAATTACAAATATGAAGTTTTATACATTCTGTAAATATTCTGTTTTGATATCAAACATTAATTTAATTATATGAAAAAAATACAATATAAATAAGGGCAAAGTGCAAATGCATGATCAAATTACAGATAATATTTAAAAATATGAACAAGCAAATAGTGACCAAAAAAAGGCAAAACTTAAAATGATTTATTTTACTATACTATAATAAAAATTATTAAATATAATAAATTTTCTTTGGAATCAGACTTTTTTACTATATAAATTTGTTTTTGTTTTTTTTTATAGCTAAACAAAAAATAATATTTATAAAATCTATAACTAATTTATTAATAGCAAAATTACTATTAAAAAGACCTCTAAAACCTTAAAAAAACATTAAAGATGGAATTTTTATGATGCCATTTTTAGTATTTGCTAAGATTTTTTAACGGTATAACTCATGGTAATTAAACCGGTAATATATGAATGAATAATATTAATATTAGCAAGAAAAGAGATTTTTATTTTATTGCTGAATATTTTAATTTGGGTGTGTATTTTGTTTATTTTATTTAAAATTTGGTATTAATAAGATTATATGAAGGCCATTAAGGTAAAATAACGATAAAATTATTTATAATTTCAAATAATTTATCCATTAAAAATTCTAAATTATTTTATCATATATACATTGTTTATTGTTATTGTACTTTATAAATAGCAAATGATAAAAATTGAAAAAATTTTGAAATTCATACTAATCAAACCACATTTTTTGCTTCAATCTGACCTTAAACAGAAAACCAAAAATTTATCAATAAATTAAAAATTATAGCCATAAATTTTATTTAAAAATTTTCTGGTATAGTTATAGGTTTTACCTTCAAATTGTAAAAATAAAATTTTTTTAAAAAATAATTCCCGATAATAAAAAAATATAAAATATTTTATTAATTTACTATATTTCAAATTAATATTAAAATATAACAGTAATTAAATATTATGGAATTTAGTACCTAATATTATGTTCTATCGTGTAAAACTCTGTTTCTTGTTATTGAAAATTGGTTTTTAATATTATATAACAAAAATTTCACCAAAACTCCAAGCAAAAACAAGAAAAGAGGGCTTTAAAAATGATATTTCTATTAATTAAATAATTTATCAACTTAAAAATTGTGTGTGTGTGTGTGTGTTTAGCTTAACGAGGAAGGAATTAAAATCCCTTACCACAAGAACTATTTCTTTTCTTATGTTTTATACATAGAAAGAGGAATACATCCAAGTAAAATTACATCAAAAACATCATTTTATAAAATGGCGTTATTATTTTTCCACTTTTCTGTTTATTTCGGATCTATTGTATCTCCCGATGAACACGATGATGATGTCATCTAAAAATATTACTTAACAGTGAATTTTGCATTAGATAAAATTCATGTCAGAATTATTATTACTGAAAATGAGCCATAAGTATTTTTTATATGATTTCACGGATATTTTTTAAAAATATACGAAAAGATTGTATTGAAAATATTTTTGTTAATTATTGTTGTTTTATTTTTTGACAATTTTATAGTATACTAAACACTAAAAGGATAAAAAACAATTTAAATTATTTTTAATAAAACTTTTTTTTTTGTTTTGTGTTTTTACCAAAAACGAATACTGGAGGATTTGAAATTTCAAGAAAAATAAGGAAGTAAACGATTTTCTTCGTTTTCAACCTTCATTACATCATTCTTGCTGTAACAAGATCGCCACTACCGATAATATAAACTTCTCTTGTACAATAAATCTTTAAAAGGATCAATATAAAAAAATTTGATCAATTAATTTCCATCTTATTTATAATAAAAAAATTTAAAAATGAAGACAGAAATAAATAATGGAATCCTAAAATTACTAATAAAAAAACTAACACAATAAAATCTGTAAGCTTTTTATCCTTCTAATAACAACAAAATAAAAAATTTTATTCCATTTTTAAACAAAATTCAAAGAATTAAAATGGAATTTTTATTTCTTTTTCTTTTTGAATCAGGTCATGATTTAACCCACTTAAAATTATTCAAAAATCTTAGAAAGTATAAAAAAATTTGAATATTTAACTTCAATTTATAGCTTTTCAATTATTAAAAATTTCTGCATTCTAAAATTTTCCCTTCAAAAATTTTGATTATGTTTGCTAATACAAATTCATTATCATCAAAATAAATTCAAAACTAGTTTTTTTTTTGTGCTTGGGTTAGTATTGAAAAAAAAACTAATTTAGTGGCTTATAGTGGCAACATTGTTAATGTAAAAATTTTTAAAAGTTTCACTTTGTGGTGGGTAGGTTGAATTTCTTTAACATTTCTATCAAATTAAGAAATTAATTATTAAATTCTTTAAATTCTTTGATATTTTTCTTTAATTTGCTTTTTGCTTTGCTTATTGATATCTTTTATCTTTATATTGAAAAATTTGCTTTCCTTGCTTTAAAAACAAATAGAAAGAAACACGAAATGAAAAACTTACACCAATATTCCAATTAAATAGAAAAAATTAGGTAAATAATACCTAGAAAATTTAAGTAAAGTTATTTTTTGTTTGTTGTACTTGTAATTTCGATAGTATAAGAACAAAGGAGGCATATAAAGGAGTCCATTTATTGTAGCAACACTGCCGAACAGATTACGAAATTAAATTAAATTTACCAAGCTTATAGCAAATCTATTTAAGATACACACAATTGATACTTGGTAGATTTTTGAAGGTAGACAGGTAACATACAAAGGAAAAAAGTTCAAAACAACTAAATAATTTTACAACATTCAAGAAAAATACAAAGATAATATTTCTTGATATTTGTAGATCAACTGGACGAAAAATCTTTGATATTTTTTCATCTCAAATCAATAAAATGTAAATTTTTCATTACAAAAGCTACTTTAAGATTAAAAATAGTTTCAATGGGTTCTTTTAATATATTAACTGTCAATTTATTTATAGAATAACTAACAAATACATTTATATATCTAGTATATGTACACCAAAAATCTATCCATTAGTTAAGCTTAGCATACAAATTATAAGGAAACACTAATCAAATATCTCAGTAATACTTAACGGTATTATAATTAATATCTTAGCAAAATATTAAATCATAAAGCCAAACCTTTTTATATCGAAAAATCAATTTTTAATCCTATTCACTTGGTAATAACTAGAAAAAGTCTAAACTAATAAAAATCATTAATAATATATTTTAGATAAATATTAATCGTAATCTTCTATTATAAATATTTATGAATCACGAATAATAAAAAAAAAAAAAAAACCAACAAAACAAACAAAAATTAATAAAAGCCTGACCCACCTTTTTATCACGTTAGACACTCCCCAGGTATCCTAAAGTGGCCTAACGAAATTAACCTCGTTGTAAGAGAAAAACACCAAAAAATATTTAACTAGATGACTTTTTATGATAAAAAAAAGAAAATATAAATTTTTTATTTTCTTGCTTTCGTTTTTTTTTCCAAACTATGACAACAACAAAAATAATGAAAACTTAAAACTTGTAATTTAATAAGTTTAACCGAACTACATCTTAAGATACAAAAGCAAAAACGAGTATGTAGGCATTACAAAACAAGTTTTTCTGTAGTTATTTTTTTACTGTATCTTAAATAAAGTAATGAAATTATGCAATTTTAATTATTAGAATTGTTGGAAGTGAAGCACATCTTCTGATGAAAATTAGACAACAATTACTTAGGTTTAAGAAACTCTACCTCACGAATTAGTGTTAAATAAAACAAACCAAAAAGAAAAAAACAAAAGATTTAACTAACAATAAGAGCTTTAATTATTTAATGTTTATTTGATAAATAGGAAAACACTAAGACTGCACTGAGATGAAAAGGTTCTAAATTTCAGGCCGACACACCGAAGAAAAAAGTTTTCAAGGAAATCCCAATTCGAAGCCCTGAAGATTAAATATTGTTAGATATCTCACATCGAAACCCTGAGAATAGAATGTTGAAAGGAAGCTCAAGTTGGAATCCTGAGAATAAAAATTTGGAAGCAATTTCAATTTCAAAAGAAAAATTTCGAAAATAATCTTAAATTAAAATACTGAGGACAAAACCTTAGGAAAAAAAAACTCAAGCCAAAGCTATGAGAATAAAAGTTTGCAAGGAAGCTTAAATTGAAATCCTGTGGATAAAATATTGTAACAAATCCTACATCGAAGCTTTAAGAATAAAATTTCAGAAAGTAATAAGTCAAAATCCTAAGATTTGTTTATTTATGAAAACCCAAGTGCATTCTTTTTAAATAAATTTAACGGCATATAAAGGATGGGCCATCTAGACATTTGAAAATACTATATAAAAAAACTAGAAGACTAACTGATATTCTTGATCAAAGCAGCAATATTTTGTGGTATCAGAGTATCGTCAGGGCTTTGACAATTATTGTCCTTGTCAATAAGTATTCCGGTATCATAAACTTTCTTCATAAAAAATACTAAACATATTATTTGGATGGTGTTTTCCTTTTAAGCATTTGTGAACGCAGTTTTCGAGTACAAACTGCCAAATTAATATCATTTTTTAAATAAATTTTTTAATATTTTCTAGCATTCTTCATTTTCGTAAGTTACAAGCTTCAGACTAATTATTTGTCAAAGAACTATAATTACCAATAATTCAAACGTCAAATGTTAATAGCCTACTATGAGCTAAAAAATTTCAGTTCAGTTAACACAAATATAATTATTATTATTTTTATTTGTATATTAATTAGTATTCCCCAGTTTAGATGAATTTATTTGTACACTAACACACTTTTAGCTAAAAGTAAGCAAAATTTTTAGCTATAAATTTTTTCAAATAATAGAAATCAATGAAATATTTTATGGGTTTGCTCGAATTTTAAAATACAAAACAAACAGTTACTTAAAATACCGACAAAAAAGAAATATTTCAATGCTAACTAAGTTAATTGTTAATTATCACCATTTATGATCAGCTGCCATAATATTCATTAGTGATCATAATTCGATTTGAAGAAAATAAAACAAAAACAACAACAATAACGAAAAAAATTCTCAATAAATGCAATTGAACTAGAAATTGAGCTTCAATATCACATTAGCGTGAATTGAATTAAGTGAAGAATTTTCTGTTTTTGTTTTTTTTTTCATAATTTTTTCGATTCGATGTGTAGACTTTTACGTTTTTTTAGTATATTTTTCCATCAATTAACGCTTTTATAATGCTGTTTACAAAATTTTTTTGAATATTTTTTTTCCGTTTTTGCTAAAGAAAAATAAATAAAATCTCATAAATATTTGATTTAATGAAATTTATACAAAATTCTTTTTCAATCTTTAACCCTTGGCGTACGAGGGGCGATTCTTAATCGCCATGGAATTTCGCGTTGGAGGACGAGTAGCGACGAGTTAGTTTTCTTTCGTGATTTTCTGTGAACCACTACAAGAATGGATTTTTGATGAATTTCAACCTATTGACAAATTATCACTATGCAGAAATGAGTACCGTTGAACGAATACTATGGTTTGGCACATCAGTATTGTACTGTTTTATGAGGGAGTCCCTGAAGTAGTAGAACAAACTATTCTTTTGGGGAATGATAATTTGTATAATTAATTTGTACATTCTGTACAAACAAGTAGAAAGGGAAAACAAAAGGCGAACAGCCACTTCTATATTTATAGTTTCGGAAAAATTTGATAACATAATTGAGAGGAAATTTTCGACAACCACGAGATCGATCTTCAAAATTGATCTCCAACCCAAACGATGTTCGTCTGAATGAAAAACTTTATGTAATTCTTACTGGAAGAAAGAAATTACTGAAATTATTGAGTATGAAAAAATTAATTTATTTGCATGTATTCGGGAGGGGGCATGGAGTTATTTGCTTATGACGGCAAACAGATAAATCCGTGCCTATGCCAGGCTTAAGATATATGATGTTGGAAGACTTGTTCCTAAATCTCTTACAATCAAACACCATGTAATTAGGTATCTTTTCTATTTGATGGCAGGATATTTACATTGGTCACAGTAATTATGTTTTTTTTTTTAATTTTTAAAGAGTAACAGTTAAAAAAGATCGTATCCAATTGATAAACAATTACTTATTAAGATTATTTATCTTGTTATTAAGGAAAACTTTATAAGTTTGATCCATTTCTAAAATTTAGGAAATTTTTATAAATTCGATGAAAAAGATACAATCTTTTTGTTCTCTACTGAGAAATAATAGATTATTAATTTTAAAATAGAAGGGCATTTAGTAAGGTAATACCCTAGAGTTCTACATCCTTCTGTCCAATAAGGTTATCCAAAAAGGTTCAATCGATAATAACTATGATCAGCTTTAACTAGCAGCTAATTTCAAGGTATTCACATTTCCAAATGAAAGATTACTAAAATGAAATTTTGTGATATAAACTTTGAGACAGTTGTGCATTTAAGGATAAGAGCAAGGTGAAAAGCTCACGGAATATTATTAGTAATTATATTCTTCACTTTCAATATTTAAACACCAACACCAGCACCAACAAGATTCTGATCTGTCATTTTTAACTGTTGAAAAATTTTTGGCTGAATTTTAACGAGATTGTCTTTGCTTTGAATTCGATCCGTGTAACAAATATCCAAAAAATTTTACTACAAATGAAAACATCATACATATATATATTTTCAATTTTGCTTGCCAAGCCAATAAATTTTTACTTTGCTCTCGTATCCTCTTTGAAGTAAAAAATTTTTTCTTTCATATTTCGATTGGAATTAAAATAAAAATACCTTTTTTTCCTTTTCTTTTTTTTTCTTTTTCCTTTTTTTTGTTTTTTGGTGAGGTAATTATAACTGAAAATCTTAACAATATTATTTAGAAGGATTTAAACAGTTTGACAGAATAATATTAAAAAAAATTCGCAATCATAATTGATTTCCAAGCTAATTTATCTTTTGAATTGAGTTAACCTAATTAGTTTTATATTTTTCTTTTGATTTGATTGTAAAATACTATTGAAAAGCAATTTTCAAAACGTTATTTTCGCACTTACAAGTGCGATCCAAAAGTGAAAGTCATTGATACCTTTGTTTCACAATCTAAGCATATTCTTTACATTTTTAACAGATATTGATTATTAGATTTATAAAAAACACAACAATAACAAAAACTAAATTAAAAAAAAAAAAAACCTTATTAAATAAACTAAATTCTTGTTTCTGATTAAAAGCCATAATTATTAACTTGTCCTTATTAAAATTCATTATTTTTTCTTTTTTGTTTGTCATAATGTTAACAGCTTTTTTAAACATTTGAGAATTTTTCATGTTATTGTTTTCTTTTTCTAATATTGTTTTGTGTTTTTTTTTTGCCTTTTTTCTTAATTGATTTTGTTAATATGATCTGAAAGTAACTTTAAACTTTTTTCGATGATGATACATCAATATATATTTTTTAAGATATTAACAGAGAGAAGAAGAGAGTTCATGGACATAATTTAAATATACCACCATAAATTATGTTTAATTTACAAAAACAATAACAATAACAACAATAAATCCGTTTCAGGTAGTTAATAACCTTTTCAAAAAATTTCAAATAACATTCTTTAGATATTGTTTTTTTTTGTAGTTACCTTAACAGATTTTTTGTTTTTGAAATTTTGTTGTTGTTGTTATTTAATTAAATTAAATTTTTAAAACCTTTCTATCTGATTTGACCTTTTGTTATTCTTTGACTCCAAATGAAATTGAAATTTTTCTTTAATTCAGATATAATAAATTTATTTGTTTTTTTTTGAATACCAGCACCGGATTGTATTTACTTAACAGTTTTATATACACCTTTTACGCAATAAAAAACACAAAATATATATTACAAAATGATTAAGTAATATTGAAAAATAACTAAAAATTTTCAAATGTCAAATTCATTAAATAATCAAATAAATCTAAGTATTTTTCCGTTATGCAAAATAAAAATATTTTTACCTAACCTTACAAAACTTACAAATACTAATTTTTACCAAATATAAAATATTTTACATACCAGGCTAAAGGCAAGATAAATCACAGCTTGATTCTTTTATGATAATACTAATAATAAGAAAAGCCTTAGAATAATGTTAGATAATTATATTATTTCACTAACGTAATGCATTTAATATTAGCATTTAAAAATAATTCACTTCATATTCCAATAATATATCCTATTATCCCAATATGTAAAACAATTCTCACCCTTTCATATATAAATACATATATATATATGTTTGTATTTCCTAAATAATTATAAAAATCTCGTATTACACCTTACTTAACTTGTGGATTTATTTTTTTGGTTTTTCTCACGTTATAATATATTTATTTATTTATTTAATTTTTAATTTTTTTTTTCAAAGCTATTTCGTTGAGAAAAACTTCCCGACTAATTTCTTTGACTTAAATCATTGTATTTTAAGGTAACTTAAAAACTTCTTTCAATGGTATTTAACGGCCTATAAGACGAAAATAACAAAAAAAAGCTCCAACAAATAAAAAATCTTTATATATGTATAAAATCACTTCTAAATATTAACCATACGACTTGAAGGCATAGTCAAGACTAAAATTTTAACTTTTTAACCGCGCTAGTATCAAATCAAGTTGCACAAAAAAATAAAAGGTTTACTCTTTTTCTTACATACATATACCTATATGTATATGAATGAAAGCACCAGCGATTGTTTATGTTTACACACATTTCTATATATACTCGATATAGTGTTATATTCTTTTTAAAAATATGCCAGTGGGTTTCTGCTGCTAGCTTTTTGAGCAAATATTTTGCGTAAATCTTGACTATATTATTTATTGCTTATCTTTTTTATTGTTTAAATTTTTCGAAGTGCATTTACAATTTAAGTAAGTACATATAATCAAAATTGAAAAACAGTTAAGCCAAAGGAAAATTTTCTTTTGAAAGATATTTTACAATTAAAAAGTAACCACAAAAATTAATTTTTTTGTTTAAATTTTTTATATATTTTTTATTTTCCAAGTTTTTTTTATAACTTTTTACAATAGATCAATCACAAATAATATTAGTTATAATTCTTAAATGTTAATAATTAATAATATAATTTAATTATGAATATAATAAAAATTTTAAATTTTTGTTTTGTCTTGAAAAATATAAAAAATGAAATGCAAATAAATAAAAGTAAAGATTTAAATATATAAAAAAGATATTAATAATTTATATATAGATTTTATCGGATTGAAAATTTATTTATTTTTAAATGAAATTCATAATTTTGTAAATTTGAAAGGATGTTCCTTATCATGAGACCATCAAAATGATATACATATGTATGGGTAGACTGAAAATTTTAAATGGCATCTTAAGGTGGGCACCCACTTAGTGCGTATATCTCAGCGGGTAACTTTTATGACGTCATAGACTCACGCTAAAGTTCCCCCTCATATGTTGATATTACAGCGTGAAATTCATTTTTACGTCATTTTGACGTCAAAAAAGTTACCCGCTGAGATATACGCACTAAGTGGGTGCCCACCTTTAGGAATACTAGCATTAAATTCTAATAGAAAATTTTAACATAAGGTTTTAAAATGAAATTCTAACATAAAAATGCAATTATGTTAATTTTTGTGTACTTTTGATAGTTATTTTTCTTTTAATCGATTGTCATAATATTATTTATGAATAGAACAATTAAAATTATTGTATTATTAAATTAAATTTAATAATATGATCAAAAATAGTTGTTTTGGAGTAGATTTTAAATTAATGTTGAACTTGTATTGCACACAAAGTTGAACATATATTTATATATCACAGATAATGACATCATGTTGACGTTAAATTATGTTTTTTAGACTAATTGAGCTTCCATAGATAGAGGACAAAATGTCCCAGGATACTTATAACATGTAGGATAAAGAGGGGTAATGTAAAATGAAATTCAAACTAAAATGCACATTATCACTAGATAGAAGCAGATTATGATATCCCTCCTAATACAAATAAAGAAAATTATTACTAAAGTTGTGAAAAATTTATTTAATTTATATATTAGTGATTTAAATAGCTTTTTATTAGTAAATTTGTAATTATTGATTCAACTTTGTGTATGTCCACAAAATTAAATATTGTATATTTTGCACCTGAGTACCTTAGGACATCTTGCCCTGTTTATAGAGACACTTTTGCTACTACATTGATAAAGTGATCTTATTCGGAGATCAATTAGAGCAATTTCAACATATTAATCACTGCACGAGCGCTCAAATATAGCTCGTTTGTTCGGCAATATAGGCTATAATGAATGACACATTTAAAAACATAAAAATGTATATTATACAATATCCTATTTAAAACCTAGATATACACAAAATTTAAAAGCAACTTCCTGTAATGTTTTCTTTCTAAATTATATTTTTTTCTAGTTTTTTATTTTTTCAAATTTAAGTTTTAAAAAACAAATACGTTTCTAAACGACTGTAGAGTGCTTAATTATTTTATAAATTATTCATCAAACATTAATTGCTATGATCATTGAAACATTTTATTTACTATTACCATGATTGAAGGAGAGAATTTTAGATCATGTTTTTATTCATCAAAAGTTACAATTAAAATATGATTCATCAAAAAAAAGTATTTTTTTGTTTTTTTTTATTTTAGGCTATTCTACTTGATTTCATTTGCGGATAGATAAATTTGGAATCAATGCCTAAAGTTTAGTAGGCGATGACTTATAAAAAAAAGTGAAAAAAAATTAGTAGTTGTATAGTTGTTGACCAAAATACATTAAATAAGGTGTATTTAAACAATTGTAGCACTTAAGTTATTAGAAAAAGATTATAAAATTATTTTTGACTACAGATTTCTCAAACGAGGTAAGTTTTGTAATATTGTGCATTAAAATGTAAAATACAATCACAATGTCAAATATTCATATTTGAATTTTTAAATAAAAAAACCAACTTACATAAAAACTTTGGTATTAGTTTGGAAAGTAAAGACCTCATTAACAAAACGAACAGAAATTAGCAACAATAGCTAATTTTTATGTGAAAAATAGAAAATACAGTGACATTTTTAGCTTTACTAGAATAACTTCCTTTTAAATTTATTTCACAATAAAATAAGAGTTATTAAAAAGTAAGTAAAAGGTAGATCCCTATTTTGCGGATTGTCTGGAAAAATATATTTTTGTGGAAGATACAAACCACAGCATCTATTTTTTATATTATTCTTTGTACAAATTAAACTTTATTTTGTCTTAGAATATATAATCGTTTGCATTATTATTCATCATTTAAAAGTATTAGCGAATATATTTGATTTAAAAATAACTCATAAATAAATATTTTCACTAAGAGGTTATTTTAAAGAACATGTTTAAAGCATTTTCATTATTAAAAATTAAATCTAGTAAATTTTTCAATGAAAATATGTTTTAACAAAATTTCTTTAAGACAATTTTCTACATTATGAACACAATGTCTTTCTAAATATACAATATCTGCAACAAAATATTTCTAATCTTAAAATAGAACAATTATTACTATTATTATTATTATTGTTTTTTTTTCTTTGCTTTTTTTTAAATTATTAAAATTTATTATAAAATTTCAAAACACGATTATTCTTAAAAAAAACATAATATATACAATCTTATTTGTTAAATATTAATCTTAAAAAAATTTACAATTGATCTTATTCTAAGTGAGATAAATCATCTAATTCTGGTGTGTGTTGATCCTTAGTACTATGCATATTGCTTGTGGATGTTAATTGTATCTACAAAAAATAAAAAAAAAATTAAATATTATAAAGTTCTTTTATTACATTGTTAAGGCCTGATTACCTTTCTTTGAAATAGATGAATTAATTATAAATAATATAAAAAATAAATATATGATGTAATAAAAACATAAAAAGAACGTCATATAATTTTCCATTTCTTACAGTCCTCTGTTAGTTAACTTTTCTAAATTTACATGCCAAAATTGAACTTGCAAATTTTAGCTAAATAAATACAACTATAAATTAGAATAAAAAATTGTAGTGAAAATAAATATAATACAAAAATTAAATTATCAAATCTAAATATAAGCTAAGAAAAATGTAAAAAAAAAAAAAAAAAAAAATTAGTTAAAATATACAAAAGTTTACAATTAAAGTTAATCATATCATCTTTATTATTAACAATGGTATATTTAAAGTAAAAAACAACTACCTAAAACCTAATTATAGTGATAAAAGTAAAATTGATGCTTTATAAAATATTTCTAATAAAATATCTATAATAAATACAGTACATAGAATTAATGATTTATTTTTTATTATACATAGAAAAAAAAAATAAAAATTTTAATAAATCAAATTAAACAAAAATCATGAAAGTTATTCAAGAATAAAGTTTCTAATACCAAAAAACCATAACTTAGCAGGCGGTTAAAGTGCTTCATAAAATTATGGCTTAAAGCTAACAACAATATACCTTTAAGTGATTGTTTGGTATTGGACATTTGAGACCACTTGAAAGTGAACCTAAAGAAAAAAGTTAAAAAATGATTACTTTGGTATTTATTAACAAAAATACCTGGTTGAGGTGTCGGCGGCCTTGTAACAAAGACATATTTTTGAGGTGTACTTGATGTTGTATTTGTTTGTGCTAGTATCCGATTACTATGTGGCGAATATATGTGATTTTGTCTAAATGTTTTTTTTTTTATAAATTTTTAATAAAAAAAGTTATTTTATATCAGGAGTGGCAAAAATTTTGATCACTGCAGATGGCTTGGTTTTTAAACTATAATTATAAGTCTACATAATATGCGTTAAATGCAAATTAAATAGCTAAAAAATAAGCTTATTATATTTTCTTTTCATTTGTTATAATTAATCCAATAAACGAACATTTTGGCCACCTCTGATTTATATATACATATATGTATGTATATATATATATATATAAATTATATTTACCCAGATTTAACATTTATAACACCATTTGGCAATCGATTTGATGAAATTCCATTACTTGTTACTGATATGGGTAAATTACCGATCGGAGATGATGTACTAACTGAATGTGCAGCTGTTGTATTAGTATTTGAACATGAGCTTCTTGCTTTCATTACAGCTTGATGTAAAGTTGGCCCCAAAAATCCATAGTCTCTTCTAAAATAATTTAAAATTATTGATTACTTCTTTTAATGTACATATATTGTTGTACAAAATTTTATAAATCATATAATTAAATTAATTAATTTGCTTAAATACTTTAAATATTTTCTTTTGATAGTTCATATAATATTTTATACATTATTGTAAAAAAAATAAGTCCAGGAGAAACAATATCGTTTATTGAAATGGTCCGACAACGTCACTCAAACCTTTAACTGATTAATTTGTATATTGTTCTATACAGTTTTTAATTAATTATATAAAAACAAAATTGTTTTTTCAATAATATAGCAATGAAATAAACTTAAGTTTTGACTTCTAAGCGATCAAAATTTAAAACTGTTGCGATTATACATTTAGCCGAAAACTTTTTTTTGTTTTTCTTTTTGTTAACATAACAAAATAATTTTAAAATAAATACTTTTTTTATTAATATATCTAATGTTGGCTTAAAATATATAATACAACAATATAATTAATTTTAATAATACTAATTAGATAGAAAAAAATTTTTAGGTGTCAGATTTAAGACCAAATTTCTTCATCAGCACATGCCACGGCTCTATTCCGAGATATTCCCATAATTGATCCACATCTCTCCTATGAAAAAGAGTTGATGTAGGAAAAACTGAGTATATTAAAAAAAAGTTAACGTAATTTCTCTTGCATGTTCCATGCTTAACTTCTGTGAGTTAAAATTTTTAATGATTAAATATAATCTTATTCTATACCCTAATAATCCAATCAATAATTATTGAATATATAATAAATCATAAATAAAAGATACATAAAAAAAAATAAACAAAACTATATTATAAGCAGTTTTACTTAAAGTTACCTGTATTCTTCTACAATATCCGGAGAGTTTCTCATTGTTCTTAAAATAGGTGGACAACATTTAAGTAACATTGTTCTTATATGTCCGGCTGCAATTTTTTCCGTATTATGACTTACTGTACTCCCTTGTAGATATGTTTCAATACGTTCAGCAATAAATTTTAAACGTGGTATAATAAAAACTTTTATAACCTCCGCACCTAGCTCTGATAATGCAGCAATTGCGCCGTACAATGAAGAAAGTTGAGTTTTCTCATTTTGTAAGGCACTGCTAAACATTCTGGAACAATATATATAATAACAATATGATATTATATAAATATTAACCTGGTAACACGTGTTTGTAAATTATTTGTAGATGTATTGAAATTTTTACATATTTGTGCCATTAATCTTGCAGCAAAATCTCTAAGAGCCCAGTGATTATCTAATTCAGGACGCATACATAATTGTTTTGATACTATACAAGTTGATACCGATGGTATCAATTCATGAAGCTAAATTATTTAATTTAAAAATCAATTAATAATAATAAAAAATTTAAAAAATCAAAGCAAAACATAAGCATATTTAGCTTACATATTTTTCAAGATAAAGAGCTGAATTATCTAATAACGCTTTGACCATTCGCATTAAATAGATCAACAAAGCTAAATTATTTTGTACGACATTTACTTTAACACCTTCTGCAATAAATGTACACATTCTGGGTAACATTTCATGAAGCCCTGGATCTGAAGCTAAAGACTATAAAGTTAAAAAAAAAATAAAAACAAAATTATTCATTTGTAAATTAGTAATATTTTTACTTGAAGAGCTTCTCCTCTGCGTGGTTCATCTGATCCTACACATGCTTCTGTAATTTCTTTGTAATAAAGTTGTTGTTCAACAGAAAGTTCATGTGTAGCAAGTTGTTTAACATGAATAGTTTCAATATTTTTTAATTTATGTATTTTTCCTGAAGTTGGTTTTCCTT
Organism: Acrocera orbiculus; assembly: GCA_947359355.1. Taxonomy (NCBI): domain Eukaryota; kingdom Metazoa; phylum Arthropoda; class Insecta; order Diptera; family Acroceridae; genus Acrocera; species Acrocera orbiculus. Next base: position 26,214,236 of record OX375759.1, on the reverse strand, counting down.
CTACATCTTTATTTGTTGCCTTATCTAGTTTAACAATTGGATTAACTGCATCAATTAATTGTGCTTCTTTAGACAATGGTGGAGGATTTTCAGGAACAGTAGGTTGAATACCATCAACACAAAGCCAATGTGGTCTTAATGTAGTATCTAAAGGTATTTTAGGTTGGGATAAACTAAGAATTTCATTTAAATCAATTTCCTTTTCTTCATTAAAATATAATTCCCTTCCACCTCCAGATGCAAAACGAAATGGTACGAAATCATTTGTAATAAAACCATACTGAGGTTCTATGTTTCTAACTTTTAAAGAATAATCTATATCGCTTACAAGTAGTTTTGTTCGCTTAGAATGATGCATAAATTTTTTAGCGTCCTGCATAATTTTTTGAAGTTTAGAAGTGACGTCTTCTGCTAATAGTTTGGCTGCTTCATCGGGAAGTGATCCGATACCAATGCTTTCGGCAATAACTTTAATTGATTCTGATGATAGAGTTGTACCATAGAGCATATCCGAATCACCCATTTTCCTTTTTTCAACAATACGTCATCATCCATTTGACGTTTATGCTTTAGTGTGCGAAACTCTACTAATGAGTATGTTCAAACGAATTCTTATACAAGTAGAAGAATATCTTTTATTGTTTTTATATTTGTGCTTAAAACTATAAAAATTCTGTCGATTAATATTTTCGGTATTGCACATGTGGTTATTGCGTTGTTGTTATTATTAAGAAAAAATAATTATATTTTTTAATTGAAAAATGTATATTTTAATAATTTTTATTCCATAAAATCCAAACGAGCAAGAAAGTATTTACATACAAGTATTCAGTCAACTATTCATTAAATGTCAGAAATAGCTTTCTGTAAAATGGTGTAGTGAGTAAAAATTAAATTGAAAAATGTCTTTATCAACTTTTTTATATTTTTTAAATGTATAAATTACTCTATTGTAAAATTGTGAAAAAAAACAGAAAAGCTGAAGTTAGGAACATAGACGCAGCTTACTTTTATATCTGGGCTGGGATCCTGTCTCGGTGAGAAATGAGACAGAGAATGAGAATGTCAAGTTTTGACATATTTTCCATACATATATAATATGTCAAAATCCGACTTTTTCATTTTTTTTTCCATCGAATCCTGTGTGATATGCTTTTTACTAGTTTAAAGCATTTTTGTAGTCTCAATAAAATTCTGATTCTGAGAATAGATAGATAAATGAAAATATTACTTATAAACCATATGGTTGATTAGACTGTAGCCAAAAAAATAAAATTTCAATTTTTGAACTTGTGTTAGGTCTCGATTAGATTATTTTCTTGCAGGCCTGTTTGTAAAATTGAGGAATACTCATGTGCCATTCCCCTTGAATATCTTTCAACAACGTTGAAGAACGTCAAATTTATAAGATAGAAGTTTTTTTTCACAAGTCAATCTAAATTTTTTGAAATTAATACACTTAAGATGAAATAATAGAAATGATTACAAGGAATGCCTTTCAATCAAAATAATAATTTTTATAAAATATTTACAAGTTAATATCATTTTTATTAATTAGATTTCTTAAAAATACTAAGTATATATTTATGCTTTGAGTTTTCACAAAAAATATTAGTCTCAACTTTTGTTCAAAAATAGTGTTCAGCCTTAAAAGGATTAAGTCATTATAAAAAAACAAATATTTAAATTGATATAAAGATTAGTCAGCATATAGAAACTACAATACATATGATACTGCTAAAGAGAATTTCCTCCTCCTGATATAGAGAAAAATTATGGATCAACAAAAGAAATTGCTATATAACGTGTCCCCTTCACAGTCCTGAGACCTTCATGAAAATGAGTTAAACGTCCTGGATGCATTAATGCCCAACCCCTTTTAGTTGCTATGATTGAGCAATTATATCTTAAAAAATTGCAACCTCCTCCTTCATAATCAACACCAACCTGATTAAGAGCAATATTAATTGTATATGTAGATGAATCATGATGTGGTCGTAAAAATGGTTGCTCATCTGGTCTATATCTCACAACAAAATTCATAAATGATTTTGGTGGCTATGAAATTTAGACTTTTTTTAAACAATTTGTTTTATATTGTTTAAAGAAAAAAAAATTACATTGTGATAGTATCCGGTAAAAACAGCTTCTTGTAATGGTCGTATATAAAGTTGTAAAAATCGAAGCCAAGTAGGATCCAAACCAACCTTATATAATAATTCAATTAAGTTGAACTTTCTATAATAAAATTTTTATTTTACCTGTTTCATATGAATATCACGTGTAGGAACCGCTTCATAGCCTCCATCAAGACGTTCATCCTATATTTATTATAAATAATTTAAAATATAAAATGGCTAATTAAATTGTTTGTTTACATTATTAGTTCCATCAGACCATTTTCCATATGATTCCATTATTTCAATTAAATCTTTACAAAATTTATCAGTAACAATTGGAAACCAATATACATCTGGACAAGGCTAATATATAAATATAAAATTAAATAATTTATTTAATTAATTAAAATATTTACAATAATACCTGATTAAATGTAGCATTCGGTTTTAGAAATTCAAAATATTCAGGATTAATATATTTTTTTTCCCAATCATATTCATTTGATTGAAGCATATAAAAATCAGGATTTTTCATTTTTGGATTGAAATCATCATTTTTTACGAGATGTCCATAGTTTTTGGTATTTGTAACATACATGAAATTATTCTTTAATAAAATCCCTTTAGTAATGAATTAATAATTAATTTTACAGATCTTACAGTTTTCCTTAAATTCGCACATACAGCCATATCTGGATCTAAAGTATCATCATCAAAAATTAATTTGTTTAGAATTGATTTTTTTACTAAATAACAGGAAGACACATATGGAACATTCCATATTCCTCTAAAATTACAGAAAATAAATTGTATTGTTTATTCTTTTCTTTCGTAAATTATTTTAGTCATTTTTTTTTTACAAAGATTTATTTAATTATTTAAATGGGTATATAATAAATTTATTGAAAAGATAAATAAAAAAAAACAATGTAGTACACCAATGTAATATATCCTATTAAAGCAAAGTACTTATTTAAAAGCATAACTTAAATGATTCAATTACATAATGATGATAAATAGTATCCAATTAAGCTATGTATGAGCTTTATTGTCAGTTTTTAGGTGTCGTAGTCATCAAACAAAAGATATTCACTAAAATAATACAAGAAGTTTGTATTAGTTCAAGTTCAGTTTTGGAACTGTTCGGCAAGGTAAATTTTTAAGAAGTCAAATACGTTACAAATGCAAGTGTTGAAATTGTTAATTATTTTTACTCTTTGTAATGGAATTAGAATGCAAAGTATCAAAAATTGACTATTATAGAAATAAAATTGATGTTTATATTTAATTTTTTAGGAAGACATAATGTCGGAAGAGCAATGATTAGAAATTATACAGGAAAAAAACCATATTTAATACAACATCGGTCACATGATGCTGCTCAATATTATGATAATGAACATGTTAGTAAATTTTAAAAGATACTCTAATTAATTAATTAATTCTTTTTGTTTTTAATATAATTTTAGGGGGCAAAAATTATTAAGTCTTCCCATTTTGAATTAGAATATTTACTTGGACGTAAAATAACATTTTTTTGTATGGCACAAGGTAAGATTAAGTAAAAGCATAATGATTAAATTTTCAAAAAAAAAAAAATTTTTTTTACAGGACTACCACGACCAGTAATTACTTGGCTAAAAGATGGTGTTGAACTTTTTCATCATCGTTTTTTTCAAGTACATGAATCAACATTGGGTGATGATGTTATTAAATCTAAAATGGAAATCGATCCAACAACTCAAATGGATGCAGGTTTTTTTTTTAAAATAATTTTTTTGTTTATGTTAAAAATTTATATAAGTATTACATTTAAAATAGGATATTATGAATGCCAAGCAGATAATCAATATTCAATTGATAAACGTGGATTTCGCACTGATTACCTAATGATTAATTATTAAAAAATTATTATAATTATAATAAAATTTTCAATTTATTTCAATTGTCCTCTTTCAATTAACCTTGATTGATATAACACTCATATAGTATTCTTTAAAAATAAATAACAAAAACATAAATTGACTCAATTACTTCATTTAAATATATCATAGATTGCCATAAATACAATTAGACCGGAACTAAGTATACTGATGAAATTTGACAGTATGTTGCAATAAAATCATACAAATAAAATTTTTATGCGAAATGAAAGTTTCAGTTCATATTCAAATTAGTAGCAGATTGAATATCATACGTTTTGTGGCCGTTGAGTGCAATATATACGCCGGTATTATTTAAATATAATCCTAAGTCTTTTTTTAATTTATATAACTAAATGAATTTAAAGCATATTATAATTATTACATTTATATTGATTAATTTAACAAGTGCGCGTCGTGGAAGAGGTAGAGGACGAACTAAATCGCGAGTAATAAAATTCAATGAAATGTTTTATACTTTTATTAATTAATTTAATTGCTAATAGGTGCAAATAGGACTACCAATTACTGGCAAGTATCGAGATCCAGAATCAGATCAATACTATAACAATAATAATGTAATATTATATTTTGTGTAAATTTTAAAAATGACTATTATTATAATTTTTTTTAATAGGGAGCAAAAATACTCCAAGCTTCACATTTTGATTATGAATATGTTTTGGGACATAAAATTGCATTTTTATGTGTAGCCAGAGGTAATCCTCGTCCTCATATAACATGGTATAAAGATGGAGTTGAAATATTCCAACACCTTTATATGCATGTAAATTATGCAATTTTGTTCATAAAAACAAGAAAATTTCATTTTAATTTTAAAAATTATAATAGGTACATGAATGGCGAATTGATGAAGATAAAATCAAATCAAAAATAGAAATTGATCCTGCAACTCAAATGGATGCTGGCGTTTATGAATGCACAGCTGATAATATGTATTCTATAGATCGTCGGAGTTTTAAAACTGATTTTTCTATTGCTTTTGATTAAAAAACTTATTATTTAAATTTATATTTACAAACCTTAAATTTTGTTTAACAATATCTTCATAATCATTTGATCTAGCATAAAATCCATTTTCACTTAAAGCACCCCAAAAATTACTCCAAAGTTCTTTTGGACGGGATAAAACTGGTGCAATGAATGATCTTAAATAAATTCAAAATTAGTAAAATAATAATATTTTCTTATTAATCTTACCTATTAAATGATATCAAGTCTAATAAAACATCTGGATTATCTAATAAGGCTTCAGAATCAATGCTAAAAAAATAATCACTTTGTTTCTTAATAGCCTGTTGCCTAAAATTAAGCAAATATTCAAAATAAATATAACAAAAGAAATTCAATTATTTGGCTTACACTGCTAGAGTTCTAGCATCAGGCTGATGAATATTATCTGTTGGTAAAATTTCTTTTAAAGTTTTATACTCATTTGATGTTTTTGCTAAAAAATTTGCAATAGATGGGGCATGATATGGCACCTATAATAAATAAATTATATGTTTTATTATATCCTATTTATAATTTTAAAGGAATATAAGAATAAATCTATAAATTAAATTAAACAAAACAAAATTTGACAAATTCTTGCTTTAATATTCATCTAAGGATTTAACAAATTTAAATTAACAAAGACTATTTGAAAAATAAGACTTATGTTAACCCTTTTAATGATATAAAAATAAAAAGAGGGTTTAAAATAGTACAAAATTTTTTTGATTTGAAAAAATAATAATTTAATAACAAAATATTATTCCATTTTAATATGGAAAGAAAAAAATTAGTTAACTTTTTCATTTGTTTTAAAATTAACCTCAACTTAATAAGCTACCAAAACTTTTAAAAATTCGTTTTCCACGATTTCTACTTAAGTTATTTAATTAATATTAATATGTTATTGTGCATACTTACATTATTATGAATGAATAAATGCATAAACTTTTTCGGATATTTAATTAAATATAATTTTTCCAAAAATTCTTCAAAAAATGGTGTCGGCTGTTCAACAAAAACTGATAATGATACGACTGGCATATTATCAATCTACAAATATTAAATACCTATTTAAATAAAGTTACAAGTTTTTAAAAAATTAAAATATACTTTTTCAATTTCTATTTTATTTTCTTCAATCATTTGACAATTCTTATGTAAAAACGCACCAGCTAAGTAATTTGAAAATGAATTTATATACATTTTATTAGGACCATTACCATGAATTACTTTTGGTATAGTTAAAAATACTAAATTTTTTAAAAAATATTCTCCAGTTTCTGAATTAATTTCTAGTTCAACATCACCTAAAAATAAATAAAAAAATTTTTTAAAAATATTTTTACCTTATAATAATTTATAAATACCTCGTGCACCATTTAAATTTTGGAATAGTTCTGATTTATGATCTAATTTAATTTTATTTTCATTTCTTTCAGTTTCATTTAAATAAATTTTTGTAAAATATAATTGATCATCATCTTTATCTTTTATTGGATATTGTAAAATTGATTTAAGATTTGAAGCATAACCTTAAAAAATCAATAATTACTCAATATATTTATTCAAAAAAAAAAAAAAAGAAAAGAATTAATGTACCAATAAATAATCCAGAATTCAAAAATCTTTGACCGTGTGTAACTGGATATTTTGCTCTTAAGCTTTCATCCGGCCAACAGAAACTTTCAGCACTAAATAAGATTCTTGCTCCAAATTTTTTAAATTCTTTAATAATATCATGAATCCCCGTTGTAAAGACGACATCATAACTAAAAGTATAAAAATAATAATATACAAAAGAAACAGATCCTAAGATATCAGATATCAGATATAAGATATAAGATAATATTCTTTTTATTAAAAAATTTTATACAATTAATTGTCCGAGTTTTACAAATATATAAAACAATAGCTATGATCTATGACTATTAAGAATTAAGTAAGTTAACGTCAGTATGGATGATTTAAATTTAATTTAATTAAACTGAAAATAATTGGTTTTTATGCATACCCATCAGTAAAAAGTATTATAGTATCATCATCTTCTTTTTTAAGAGTCTTTTTTAGAAGTTTTACTTTATAACCCCCGCCCATTCCTGCCATATTACCACCTCTCCATTCCATTCCCAAACCCAAAGTTTCAACCTAATTAGAACAATATTAGAAATATAATTTTTCTTATTCTGATTTTTTTCCTTTAAATTAAAATAAATAAAAAAAAAACAACTTACATCAATTCCATAATATTTTGCAGAACGCATAAATCGTAGATAGCCATCATTTACTTCACTTGCTACTGTATAAACTTTAACTTTATCTGGAACTTAAATATACCGGAAGAACAATTTTTTATCAATTTTTTTTTAGATTTATGCATAAATATTTATGTGTATATGTATATATATATATGTGTGTGTGTAATGTACTACAGAATTTTTGTTTTTCTAATAAAATTTTACATTTTTATTGAAACGAAGTTTCTTATTTACATAAAAATGAAGTTTTATTAAAAACAAGAAACCACGAAATAAAATAAAAGATATTAAAAAGCATAACAACAAGAAAAGAAGCAAAATCAGTATTAAATGAACAATAAAGAATTGACATTAAAGCATAATTTAGAAAAATAAAATAATAATACATGAAATTACCTTCACCAGCAATTACTAAATAAATTATACAATAGCACAAATAAATAAATGTACAGGACTTAAACATAGCCATAATTACTTCTTTTTAAAATTCCAAAAGGATAAATTCTTAGAAAAAATTTGTATTTTAGATAGAAAAAAACAAAAACACAATACGAAAAATTCTAAAATAAGATCTAAAAATTATTTCCACATTTTATAATCTCGACTTGACCCATAAACATTAAAAGAAGACTGTATATAGTTCACTAAATTCATTTATATATTTTCTCATATATTTTGACATTTAGTCCATCAAAATATTCACATGAATTTATTTGGTACTATATACACATCCAGCAAGCATTATAGGGGCTATTCACTATATTTCTAAATCGTCAAATGGCTCTCTTGTCCCATGTAAAGTTATATGGAAATGGCCATTTGTGAGTAAAAATTTAAACATATGTTTAAAAACTTACAAATGGTCATATTATATTTCTATGGGACAAGAGAACAATTTGACGACTTGGAAAAATAGTCCCTATAGTCCCTATACCATTGGTAAAAGTGTCCATCATCGAGGGGAATTTTCTCGCAGGGTATATATGAATTTTAGGGCTCCAAAAAATTTTAAATAGTTAAATTCAATTTAGTAACCTCTTTCTAAAATTTACTATCATAGAAGTATTATATATATATATATATATATATAAAGCTTTAGAACTTTAGGAATATTTTCGTGATCAAACGTGTCCTCTATACAAATGCATGAATTTTAAGAGTTGAACAGTTTTCAAGTCTTTATAGTACTACCCAGCAGGAAATCGACTAAGAGCTTCCAATGGAAGCAGCTAAAAAAGCCTTAGTATTACCTTAAATTCTAAGGCATATTAAGGAGTTTGCATTCTTATTTTTTTATAGGCACTCACATATGCCTATCAAAACTAATCCATATAGGCATAAGTATAAATACATAAATTTTTAAGTGTTCGCTTTTAAAAAGTTTTTGGTTGACATTTTATAATTATTAGTAGTGGAGTGCACGTGGTAAAATTAAAGTAGCTGTGTTTTTTTAAAATGGTTTTAATGTAAAGTTTAGTTTTGATAAAAAGTTAAATATAAATAGAAGTATTGCAATATAATTTAATGTTTTATTAAATTTAATTTAATTCATTAAAAATAGAAGTTAGGTTTAAGTAATTATTAATTACATTACATAATTACAATAATAAGGAAATAAAATAATTTGTTTTTAGTTCTAAATTTGTAAAAATAATTAAAAATAAATCAGTTGAAACGTAAAACTATTTTTTTTTTCTTTTATAAATCTGACTAAGATTTTAGGTTTACAACGAAAATCATATGAAATATATATATATGTATACATGCAAACAAAGCTTTCCTAAAGCTTTTTCAATGTACGCGCATGCCCAGAAATAGCACCCATACAGATGCAAAGGCATGTTATTCGTGCATACATGCAAATCTCCTTAAAAGCGGCTCCTCTTCATACAAAACTAAGGAGATTTTTTGTATGAAAACTAAGGTGATGCTAAGGACTTCTGAGCCAAACAAAACTCATTAAAACATCACTTAAGATGCATTAAATTTCCTGCTGGGTATTTTGTGATCAAAACTTCATATTTGTATAGAAAACAATGCGTGAAATCTTTCACTCATCCGCGTTTAAGAGGAAATTTCTCACAGGGATATGATCAAACAAAATTTGTAAAGCAAATTCTACATAATTTACTTTGAATAAAATCATATTTATGAATAAATGTAACTGTGTTTTGTTTTGTTATTAAGTATAAATAAGTTTTTATTTGAAATAATATTTTTATTTGTTTATTTAAACACCGAAATCGAATTGTTCTTCATTTTGTTAAACAGATTTATTCAGGTTCTATTTAATCAAGTTAAAGCATAAAAATCAAACAAATAGTTAACTGACACATTAATTTTGATTTCAATTTAAAATAAAACACATTATGTTTAAGGATAATCTTTATTATCATAAATTAAGGATATCTTTATTATCATAATAATAAAATGTAAAAGTCTTATGAGAATTCCAGGAAAATTGTAAATTTCTCACAACTTATTGTACTGAATATAAATAATTTTTTTTAAAATAAAACTTTGGTCAAATTGAAATGTAATTTTTTGAAATGTAAAAAAATTAAACATTTTTTAAAAAATCATCAAATAACTTTTTTGATTTTTTAAGCTATTAATAATATATTAATATTTAAAAAGAGAAAACAAAAAAAATACATACATTTAAAAATAATATTATTACATCCTGGCCCACTATATGTAATTATACAAGAATCTTCAAATGAAAATGAAGGTTTTAAAATTAATAAAACACAAACTAATTGTATGAGACCTGCCATTTTATAAACTGAAATATTTTAATGAAATTTCAACTTTATACTCTTTTACAACATGAAATGTTAAATCAACCGTGTTATTTTATTTTTAAGCTAAAAGAAAGTTATTTAAATTGTAGCTAACACTTAATTATGTAATTTTCAACCCGTTAACTGTGTCGTAAAAATTAAGCGATGACCAATATATTTGTCATACTCAGAGTAGGTTTGATATGAAATTATTTTGCAGTGAAATGATTTTAATATTTTTATTTTGTTATTGCATATAAATTTATTTATTTATTTATATCAACTTAAATAGGAACCAAAAACATTAATAATAAATTTATTACTTTCAAAGACAAAAACATAGTTTTGAAATTCTACAATAGAAAGTCTTATGTTTGCTTTTTAACAATCATAAATAACTTTTCCTATTTAATACAAATTTTTGATTAAAATAATTACAAAAAAGTAAGATATTTTTTTATTTAAACTAAATATAATAATTTTTAAAAACATTTTAAATACAAAAAGAAGATTCATGGCAAAATCTTCAAATAGACAACAATGTAACATGTTATTTTTTTCTTTTTTTGTTTCTATTTTATTTTATTTTAATAAAATATTTTCTTCATAAATCAATATATATATAACGTTCTATTAAATTTTTCTTGTAAGCAAATTTTTTGATTGTATTTATAAAACGGTATTTACAATTTAACCTTTATCAAGGATATTTAATACATTAACAGCTTATTCATGAAAATGTATGAAAACATTAAAAGCATATATGGATATACATATAATAAAACTGCCCTAGAAAATTTTAAATCCAATTAGTTAATTGTATTAAACTTTTTGAAGCCATTATGTACACCTAACATAGTTCAATAGTTTTAGTTAGTCCTATTCATCTAACCACAAAAGTACGCTTAAAGCTAACATTATTTAGCCTTGATTATTAATAATAATAATAATAATAATATAAAATTAAATTTTTATTGTTAAAATATGCCAAAAGACGATCCAGAAACTTCAGAATTAAAAGCAGAAATCAATGGTTTGATAGAAAAATTTCAGGTTATTATTATTAAATTCTTTATGAATCTACTTAATACTTAATTTAATTACAAAGATTTATAAGAATTGAATTAAATTTTAAATTTATTTAAGGAAGCACAAAAAGCAGGAGCAGATTGTACTCTTAGTGAAAAATGTAGTGATCTACCAGATATACCAAAAATTAGACTTACAGGTAAAAAGGTACTAAAAGGACATATAAATAAGGTTAATTCTGTTCACTTTGCTGGAGATTCACGCCATTGTGTTACTGGCTCTTTAGATGGAAAACTTATTATTTGGGATACTTGGACTTCGAACAAAGTACAGGTAAGCTATTTTCTGATATTGTACCTATTTAATTTAATTTTTTAATCTAATTTATATTTTTAAAGTTAAAAAATTGTTTATTTCTCATTATAATAAATATTTTAAAAATATAAGATTCTACACAATAGTACTTATGCAGTTTCTTTGGAGCTAATTATCTTCAATAATTTAAATCGAATTGAATTAATTTTATTGTGCAGAATTATTTTGATTTGTACATTTGGTTTTTTCTTTTTGTATCTTAAATGCACGTACACCAAATATCAATCATAACAAAAACCCTAAAGCTTCCATGAAAGTAAATAAAAAGATTAGTACAGTATGTTTTTCTTTTTCTTTTGTCTTTTATTCGCCAAGCAAAACTATGAGTAGATAAAAATTTTTTACACAAGACTCACTCACTCAGATAGATGATACTTTTTTTCTATTCACTAAATTCATGCTCCAGATAAATAAACCAGTTTGGTTAATACCCCGCTTAACAGAGAAAATAGGCTTTCTTTTTATTTTTCTAGCTACAATAGAATATACAACATAATTATCTAATTTTTCTTTAAAACTATTAATTTTTTATAGATTATTCCTCTACGATCAGCATGGGTTATGACCGTAGCGTTTGCACCATCTGGAAATTTTGTTGCTTGTGGTGGAATGGATAACCAATGTACAATTTATGATTTAAATAATCGAGATTCAACGGGTATTGCAAAAATGACTAGAGAACTTCTAGGATATGAAGGATTTCTTAGTTCATGCCGTTTCTTAGATGACTCTCATATAATAACAGGATCTGGAGATATGAAAATGTAATTATAAAGAAAAAAAAAAAAAGAAAAAACACAATTAAATTTTAACAATAAATTTAAAATGATTACAAAGTTTAATTTAGATGCCATTGGGATTTAGAAACTGGAAAAAAAACTATGGAATTCGATGGACATGCTGGAGATGTTGTGTCAATTTCAATGTCTCCTGATATGAATCAATATGTTACTGGATCAGTTGATAAAACATGTAAACTTTGGGATGTTAGAGAAGATAAACATAAACAAATGTTTTTTGGTCATGAAGCAGATGTCAACAGTGTTTGTGTAAGATTAATAATATTTTTATATCTTAAATGTTTAATGAACACAATTTCGAGCATTGTCTAAGTAAATATACAACAGATGTTTTAAACTTATTGGTATCTTTTAGGAGACTAAAATTATTTTATTTTATCAAAACAATACTATTTATAGCTAAATTTATACTAAAAAATTTAACAGTTTCATCCGGGTGGTTATGCATTTGCAACTGCATCTGAAGATAAATCGGCGAGATTGTATGATATTAGATCAGATCAACAAGTAGCTCATTATGAGCCTCCCAATAAAAATACTGGATTTACATCTTGCGGTATTTTTGTTTTTTCTTTTTTAGTTTGCCATTTATTAAAATAATGAAAATAAATTTATATCATTTTTAGCTCTATCACTTAGCGGTAGATATATTATTTGTGGATCTGTTGACAACAACATACATGCATGGGATGCATTGAAAACAACCCATAATGGTAATTTAATATAATCATATAAAAAATTATAATAAATTAATTTATAAATGAAAACAATTTTCAGGAATATTAACTGGTCATGAAAATAGAATCACATCAATTTCTATGACACCAAATGGAATGGCCCTTGCCTCCTGTAGCTGGGATCAAAATGTTCGAATTTGGGTCTAAAAGTATATTAATTTAAATTGAAATTATTTTGTCATAACTTAAATTCAATGTTAAACAATAAATTTAATTAAATTTTAATTTTAAAAAATTATGAATTAGTTTTTTTTTTGTTAATTCAGTCAAAGTTTATATTTTTCGTGTAATAATTTTTAAATCTTATTAGTTATCAATCATCTAACAATCAGGGGATACTTTAATAGATATATATTGTCCACGTGATATCTGTAGCTATATTTCAGACTTTATGGACATCATGTGTATTATGTGTATTCCCAAGTACAATGAAATATAAACCTGACTATCAGAAGAAAAAAACTTCAATTAGAAATATAATAAATTTGATTGTTTTGTTTCTTTTAAAAATGTTTTGAATATAATAAGCATAAAAGATCATCTAATATACATACATTTTTTAATTAACTATCAGAAGATATAAAAAACAGTTTCTATAATTGTTTTATTGTAAAATGTAGACAGAACGATTTAAATGCTCCAGTCAAATAATGGACTGTATAACTTTTCATTTTTCTCTTGCAACTCTCATTTCCTTAAAGCAAGAACAAAAAATATATAAAATTAAAAAAGTCTACAGAGTAACAAACTTTTTCTAAATATGAGTCTTAATTACTAGCCTCCATAAGAAAAAATACTATTCAATTTTAAATATTTTATCTTATTTTCTTATATCGACTAAAAATTCTGATATACTTGTATCATTGACCACTAATTTCCTTTGGATCTCGAATGGAATATTTGCTTTCCTTATCAAATGGTAAATCTTTTGTCTCAGCTAACATTTTAGTTTTTTAAACAAATTGCCCCAATTGGCAATTAATAAATTAAAATTATCTTGTGTTTTAATTCTACACCTCGGCTTTTTAGCCATCATTAGCTGCCCTATAAGGCAAATATTCTACATCTCGGCTTTTTAGCCATTATTAACAACAAAGATTGCAGCAATTCTTAAATCGCCCTGTGAGTTTGGTCCCGGACCCTGTTTTCTATATTTTGAAGCTGGTTTCTACAAAGAGTGATACGTACCTTTAGGAGACTTCATAACATTGATAACTTTAAATTTTCAAATGTTTTTAATTTAATTAATTTAAATCATATAGAAAAAAAGAACATTACCAAATATTTATAATTTTATAAGCAAGATTGAAATGTCGAAAGTGTTAGCCTGGCAGTACTAACATTAGCTTTCAATAACCTCACTTAATTTATATTACCTAAAAAAGTGACATTACGATTTTTGGTTAGACCGGTCAAAGACAATAAATTCGAGAAGCACGTGTGTTAAGTGCTCTATAATAAAAGTTTTAACAAATGGTAAGTAAGCTGATATTATCTTATGTTAAAATTCTGTCAAAGATAGATTTTCAAAAATATCCTAGAACATTTGAGGTATGTTTGTAATGTCTTGTTTTAAAAACAAAAGTATATCAAATATACATATCTAATATTAAAACCTGATTTAAAATAAAAATAATAATTCAGGCAAATGTTGTGAAAAGAGTTTTACCTTTACTGGATCGTGTACTTGTTCGCAAGCCTGAACCTAGTACAACAACAAAAAGTGGATTAGTTATTCCAGAGAAAGCTCTTGGCAAAGTTCTCCGTGGTCTTGTTGTTGCTGTTGGACCTGGACCTAGAAATGATGTAAAATTTAAATTGCCTTTGGCATATTAATTTTTTTTCTTTTTTTCGTATATAGGACGGGAACCATGTACCATTAGATGTGAAAGTTGGAGATTATGTCCTTTTACCAGAATATGGTGGAACTAAGGTATGAATTATCATTTAAATTATTTTTATTAATTTAGTTTTTTTTTTAGGTTGAATTAGAGGATAAAGCAGAATATCGTCTTTTTAGGGAAAATGAAATTCTTGCGAAAATTGACTAGTCCTAATTCATAATTATTCCGTATAGCATTATTATTCTTAAATTTATATTGTTACATAATCCCTTATTATATATATATATACTTCAAAAGTATATAAGCAATTTGAGGATATAAACTGGTTTCTAGTTGTTCAAAAAAGTGTTGTACACCATTAAATAATGAAGATTGAATAAAAATAAAAGAAAAAGTTGAAAAAGCAAAAAAAATTTTTAATGGATTTTAATAGCAAAATAATAATTTAAGAGTTAATATATAAATTTTAATAAAGACAATCAATTATAAAAAATATAATATTAATTAGTTTTGGTTTTTAGATGTATGTTATTATACTTTGTCTATTATAGTTTACTTTTATGATGACAATAAAAATCATAAACATAATGTGGAATTAATCAAAGATGAGGTAAAGGTTTTGCTGTAATTTGGGATTTAGTGGATGAAAAGCAAGTTTCATGTATAGATTTTGAGGTACAACCAATGCTATTTTTTATGCAGGAAATTTTTTCACCCACTTGCCAGGTGTTATAATTGTAAGGAACGAGTAATTGTATATGGCTCATGTTTAGAACAACCTCAAATTTCAACAATATATTATATAACAATATAGAAATATTTAACAGAAATTATAAAATTCCCAAATATATTACAGTTGAGTATATATTTAATCTAATATATTTGGCTAATTTTTTCCTATATTATTTTTAATTTTTAAGCATTGATAACTTTGAATTAAAATTAAATTTGCGGTAATCCATTAATGATTTCTTTAGATATTTTCTATATTATTATTAAAGCTTAATTCATTATTTCGTCATTACATTGAATAAAAGGAATGTAGTTTCAACCTCAAAAAACACGAATGAGGTTTACGCGGTGCTTACACCGTCCATATAGAAACAATGGATCGTTGCCTTATAATGCCTATCACTGTCGACTTCAATATTGACATGTCCGTATCTGCAAGCACAGACAACTCAATGGGTGGTGACACACGAGTTGTCATGATATGCATAACTTTCCGAAGTTACGGGCGAGACGTATAAAGAGTGAGTGAGGTGTACTATGAAGAAAATAGTACAATAATTTTATATAATAATTAATTTTAATTAAATTGGATGCTAAATATAACAATTAAATACAAAAAAATTGCCAATTAAATCACTAATATAAATAAATAAAATAAAGTTATTTCGAATATGGTGTACTATGAAATACCCTACGAGAAATTTGGTTGCGATTACTCAAGAAGTGCATTATAATCGCACCCAAACGACAGACTGTCAGCAGCATGTGTCTCATGCATAGGGGTAATACCTTTGATAGTGTTTGCAATGCTGACAAGTGCGGACATACCAATGTTATTTTCTACAAGGATCGGAGTTGAACAGGAGTGCTACTTTGTGTATATTTACACGAAGGCAAAGCGCAATGTCTGCATAATTTTTCCCGCAGGGTAGTACACGTCTCCTTTATATGTTTCGCCCGAAACTTCGAAAAGTTATGCATGTCATGAACACTCGTGTGTCACCACCCAATAAAACTATTGAGTGTAAACACACACTGTCAAAAATCATAATGTAAACACATCCCCCTAATCGCTCATTCAACTTAAAATAAGAAACTCGCTGACAGCTTTGCATTTCCCGGTATTTTGCTATAGTGACGCTTCTTTTTGTAAGTTTTTGAGCATATTTATTTTTTTTATGAAGTTTTCCGAAAATTTAAATTTTTAAATGTAAATTAAACGAAAGAAAATTTACATAAAATGTCTTTAACACCTTAGGACTTCGTCAAATAAGAAGAAATACAACAATTTTCTTAAAATTGAACGTCAATGAAAGGTATAGAAATTTTCAAAATATTCCAGGATTCAAAAATTTTTGAATGAAAGCATTCTCAACACTTGATAAAATTTTTTGCTATTTTGCGACTTTTTTATAATGGAAATATTCAAATTTACCACAGATAGATATAGACCACAGGTATATTTGATAGTTTTGGAACAGTGCAGTTTATTTTTTTTCTAATTAATTTGCTTTAATCAAATTAATAGTTTGTTGGGTATCTATTGAGGAAATATTTTTTCTATAAACTTATAAATTAAATTTGTTTATCATTAATTACGATTTACAATTATTTTTTTCTATAATTAATAAAGTCAACTTTTCATCTAAGTGCCATCCACAAATTACGTCACACGAATTTCATGATTTTTTGAACCCCCCCTACCCCCTTGTCACACTTTCATTTATTTTTTACTACATAAATATCATATCAAACCACCCCTTGTCACACTTCGTCGACCCCCCCCCCCCCCCCCCCCCCTTAACGTGTGACGTAATTTATGGATGGCCCCTAATTTCTAAGTAATTTATAATATCAAATAGAAAACTAATATATCTTAATTACATATTTTAGATAATTGCCATATCACTTTGTGGAATATCGTCATCAGCCAAGTCAATGAGTATAATGTAATGTCTAAGGTTATAACATTTCAAATAAATTAAACTAAAATGAAACTAAACAATAATATTTTTTTTAGATATATTGTACAAACAGAAGGTCCTAAAGCTTTATTCAAAGGACTGGGCCCAAGTATAGTAGGAGTCGCTCCTTCCAGAGCAATTTATTTTTTTGCATATTCTCAAACAAAAGCAACACTTAATAAATTAGGGTAATACCAATAAAAATATTATTAAAATATTAATTATTTTTTTCATATTTATATCAAATAGTAATCTTCCGTCAGACTCACATATTGTTCATATTTTAAGTGCATCATGTGCAGAATTTGTTTCTTCGTCAGCCAAAAATCCAATTTGATTTGTTAAAACACGTCTTCAATTAGATATGAACTCAAAAAGTCAAATGAGTGTAATTTAATGTATAAAACGTATATATTAAAAATCAGGATTAAAAGGGTTTTATAAAGGTGTTACAGCTAGTTATTATGGAATATCAGAAACTGTTATTCCTTTTGTAATATATGAGGCATTAAAAGCAACACTGGTAATTAATATTAACTAAAATTTAAAAAAACATAAACAAACTTTTATATATTAATAATAGATAGAGCTAAGACATGCACATCCAACTGAAGGAAAGACATCTCGTGACTTTCTAGAATTTATGTTAGCTGGTGCTATTTCAAAGACAATAGCTTCATGTATAGCTTCTATATATCGATTCTATGGGTCTTCTATATACATCAAACAACAACAATAACATGGTAAATTTTCTGCGCAAAGTAAGTTTTTATATACACATTTTCTTTAGACTGGGGTTTTTGGGTTTTGGATTTAAATTTTTTAACTTTAGAAAAATATATTTGCTTATAAATTTTAAATTTTTTAACTATTTTTAAATTGTTAAGTTTTAAGGTTAAATTCTGTAATCTTTTAGACTCTCGAAAGCTGAATTTAATTTGTTTTTACGCTGAATCAATTTTGCTAATTTTTTGATGCCATTTTGCTCAGATATTGTTTTGATCTGGCCGTTATTGTTTTTTAATTTAATGTAATATTCTGGCTTGTTCTAAATCAATTCTAAATTAATTTGTCGTGTTCTACCTCAATTTTATCTAATGTTTGCATGGACTTAATCTAAATCTTTTTAGTCTTAACACTGACTGGATTGCCGATTATGGCCATACCTCATGTCCTTGTACTTGGCCACCGTTAGCTTTCTCCCCGTACACATTTTACTAATTCTTGCTCTCTTGTTTCTTCAAGAGTTTCTCCAGTTCAATAATTATCGCCTTCAGGGAGCTTTCTTCCGCATTTAGTGCTTCTAATGTCTCACCCCTAAGAAAATAAATTATAAACAATAAATATTGTAAGGAATTTAAATTTTTACCTGAATACCAGAACTTGTCCCTCATTGCATGGGACTGCTTTAGCAATTCTTTTACGCCCATGGCCCAAATCTTTATATTTAGCTACCAGAAACTTCTCGGTAAGTTTCCTTCCCGTATGCATAATTTTATGATTTGGTGTAAATAAATTATTCAAGTTGTTATTAAAATAAATGAAATTACTTAGTTTTCCATTACATTGCATTTCCTGACAAGTGAAAATAATAAAATATATTGAAATATATGAGGAGCGACAAGAAATTCAGTCTTGAGACCGGAGATAAAAAAAAAAGATCAATTCTCACCATTTCAAAGATTGAAAATTAATTTGATTGATTGTTGCTATTGTTTTACAATTTATTTTGTAAGGGTATATAAAAAAATGTTTCTAAAGTCGCAAAAATCCTTACGCAAAAATCCTTCCTTTAAAACGAATTATAAATTGAGACTTGGCTACGGCAGAAGTTTAAGTTTTTCCACTATCTAAGCACTGTTACTAGATAAGTTTGAATTTTTTGAAAATTTGTTGAGAGCTCGGACTTTTTTCAATAGTAGTAAAGCACAAAAAACAAAACTTAAAAGAGAACAAAACTATTTATGCCACTATTTATTTACTGTTTTTTACCTTTGTTGTTGTTTTTTTTATTAATCAGAAAAGTGCCCTCTCAGATGTCTCCCATATGGTGCCCGAGGCCCCAACGGAGCTTCCGAGGTTCTTGAACTCCGAGTGTTGGGCTCTAAGGCCTGTCACTAAGGCCGCGAGCTTTGCCTTAAAAGGAAAAGATATGACAACTGTTGGTTTGCCATGTAGCCTCCACTTGTTGTTCTCATCCTGATGGCCGAAACCCCAGGGAGTTATACAAGTTTTCTCAACCATGGGTCTGTTGCCCCCTGCTGCAGCCTGCGATAGAGGCTTCAAGAGGGATCGTAGAGTCCTGTAAAAAAAACTAGGGTAACTTTATTTTGTTAGTAGTTGTGTGTTGTGGCTTATATTGTGGGACACTGCGAGGCCTATGTGCATGATAAATTAATGGAATACCTTTTGATAGATCTTGGGTGAGTCTTTCTTCATCTAATTTTTTAAAGAATTCTGGTGGTATAAAACCACCATTTTCAATATTTTTGTAGAATTCTTAATTTGTATGATAAAGATATTTCTCGATTTAAATTTTGTCTGCATTGTCTATCATTTCCGGTTTATCTGAAGAATTTTTCGATACAAAATTATGATATGATGACAAACATAAAACGACTTTATTTTTTTTCGGACAATAAGATAGATTTTTGCCATCGTAACCATATCTGATTGTACCAACAGATACCGCTCTTGAATGAAACCGGAATATTGAATTGATTTTCTCGAATCGTCCCAAGCATGGTCAACTTGTATTCATATGGAATAGCATTGATTAAGTAGAACGTTTTAGCATCCTTAGGTGTTAAAATTCTTATACCATACTTCGCAGGTTTTGATTTTATATACACTCGAGCTGAAAACCTCCCTCTGAAACCAAGCAGTTGCTCATCAATAGTTACAAAATCAGTAGTAATTGGTCTGACAGTTTGCAATAAAAGCATCCCACAATTCACGAATTGGTGCAAGATTGTCAGCTCTTCGACGCACACTTCGTGTGTTTTTATCATCGAAACGAAGCTTCGCAGATATAAATTTGAAACGCATTGCTGTCATTGTATTTCTATATAAACTTAAACCAAATTCATTCGACCATAATTCCTCAACTGGAAGGTCGTTTTGTTTTTGGCATCCTGATAAATACAGTAATCCTATGTAGGCTCCAATTTCATCTCTAGTAACATCATGTGTTTGTGGTAGTAAACATGATGATGTTTTCAATTCACGGAATATTTGAATTTCTGCACAAGAAGAAGACTTGTATTATTCTAATAAAAACACAGAAAGTGATTATTGTATAGCCGTTGTGCCCAAAAAGAAGTTGAAAAATATTTTCATGTATAGATTCCCCTTCTTATGTTTAGATATTTCTTTTTATATTTTGCAAAGTTTTTAGTTATTAAATTGTAATAACAACAATCTTCCCAACTTTTAGTTGTGAAATCCTGAAAAGAAAAGAAAAGAATAATATTACAATTAAGTTGTCTTTTAGACGTTGTTAAGTATATTTTATTCTTACGGGTTTATTTAAACAAATATTTCATACATTTTATTTATTCATTTATTGAATATATAATTTAACTACATTTTTTATTATTTATATAATTTTTTATTATAAGCTTTTTACATAAATTTTTTATGCGACCATCTCCAGTCGCGTATCCACAATAGACTCACTTATTTATTTTTTGCAGTCATTTAATCAACTGTTTTTCTTCTCTTTATTATTGGAGTGCATTCAATGAATAAATTGAATTTTTTCAAATTGAATTGAAAAACATGTTTTATTAACTCAATAAATAGTTACAATATTCATGTTTATAGCTAAAACCATGCAAAATGCTGTAATTAAATCATTTACATTAATAAAAAAAAACTACATGGGCTGACAATAGACACTCGGTAGTCTGTTCATTTACCATTGTTTACTAACAATATATTTTTAATTGATCTTTTTATAAATTATTAGTTTTCATAAAAAAGAAACCAAATCACAATTTTTTTTATAAAATCTAAACAAAAAAAGCTTAAAAAGAATAGAGATCGCTTGTAAAAAAGAGAACAAAAAAAAAAAAAAATATAAAATTTAATTTTAGTTGGTTTTCAGAATTTAAACTTAAGCCTAGTTTTTCTCCGACAGGACTGCACTACAAAGCTAATGAGAAACATAACTAAGAGAAAAATGTTACAAAACAAAAAAATAAGAATAAATAAAAAGAAACAATACAAAAAAAGAACAAGAATAGAATAGGATTAAAATTAAAATAAATAAATAAAATAATATAAAAAAACAAAAATTTGTGCAGTTCTGTCAATAACAGGCAAGACAGTAATCTATATGCGCCATGTAATAATAAGAAATGTTCATAAAGATTATGATCCTCCTTTACGAATTTAAGAGTTTTTTAAGGGTTATTTCAGACATTGACAAGCAAACGGAAAAAAATGAAGCAAGATTTTTCTTCAAGAGAACGGGTAGATAACTTTAATTTCTTTATTGGCGTCAAGGTAAAGGTGAGTTTTATTCACATATTTTGAAGTTTGGATATATATAAATCTGTTTTTGAAAATGACTTAAAAACAATATATAAACAAATTATAACAGTTATTTTAAGAAAAATCAAAGCATAACTTTTTATTTAACTCATTTGACTAATGTGAGATATTATTGCTAATGCCACGTTATAATAAAGTAGTTGCATCATTTGCCATATAAGTTTCAATATGTACATTTTTTTTAAATATTCTTTAAAATTTGTTTATACATGATAAAGATAATTCGAGATTACTTTTTTTGTCTGCAGCTCATCGCCCAGTCGAGCCCTCATGATAATAATTGACCGTTCTTCTTCTTCTCTTATTCAACTCCTCTTGTCATGAGACTGCATGATCTCTTCGTTTCATTCCGAAAAGAGCATTCAGTGCAGACAGCACAAAAGATTCGCGCTGAGTCCAGTCGTGTACCTACTAATATCTCTAACACGGCCATTCTGACAACTTCATCGTCCCCGATGAAACTGTCATTATACTTATTGCCGTCGTGGCGCTATGCATTCACACACCATTGGATGTTTTCAACCTAAGATTAGATACTAACACATACTTCCCATCTTCTCATACGGTGTGTACAGTACGGAGACCAGGACCACACTAGCGGCACAACTCCTTAAGAGTTGCATTTGCAGTGCACTGGCAAACAAGTATTAATACTAACATCGTATCAACACAGTTCAGAGCCAATCCTAAGTTTGACTGTATTATACGATCAAACAAATATCAAGACCAATATCGTACCAACACAGCTCAGAGGCAATCTTAAGCTTGTCTGCATTGTACAGCTAAACAAATATCGAAACTGATATCGGATCAACACAGCTCAGAGGCAATCTTAAGCTTGTCTGTATTGTCTAACCAAGCAAATATCGAAGCTGATATCGTATCAACACAGCTCAGAGGCAATCTTAAGCTTGTCTGTATTGTACTTCTGACACCACAGCACGCATACTTGCTTCACACTAAGAAAACTTAGATCCTTAGTTTACAACATTTATTTTATTGAATAAAAGATCTTACAAAAGAAATACACTCGTTAGAGTTAATCAAAATTGGATGTATCGTTATACAAATTATCAAAAAGTTTTATTTTTTTTTTTTTTTTTTAATTGGAAGTTTTATCTCTTCCTGCGATGGGCCTGATGGCTTCTCTCGCAGCTACAATTACAGTCCTAGACCCTTCCCTTCTGAGTTTATATCGGTCATTTGGCAGGATTCCAATGACTTCGTAGGCCCCTCGATAATGCACCTCTAGCTTCGACCCTCGGATCTGGTTACTCTTATACACGACCATTGTGCCAATCTCTAGACGGGTTGGTCTGCTCTTGTTTCTATCAAACCGTTTTTTCATTTGACCTTCATTTTCTTCTATCCGATTGGCGACTAAAGCCCGAATTGTATCTATGTCATTATACTCTGGTTCTATGTTTAAGTGTGTCAAGAGCGCACTTATCTCAGGGGTGCGTAATGTGACCCCTGTGAGTATCTTCAAGGGAGATAACTTGGTTGTCTTGTTAACAGTTGTATTAAGGGCCAACTGGATTCGGCCAACATAGGTAGTCCATTCTAAATTTGTATCTAGGTTCGTACGGAGCAGGTTGGTGATGACATCGACGTACCTCTCCACCTGTCCATTCGCTCGACTGATGCCAGGAGCAATTGTGTGGTGATCTATGCCCAGTGATAAACAGAACTTTTGACGGTCCCTACTTGTAAAGTTAGACCCTTTATCAGTGATTATTCTGCGTGGTACTCCAAACAACATTACGAAATTGTTAAAGTGTGATATGGTTTCAGTTGTGTTTAATGTTTTACATGGGAGTATTTGGATGAACTTGGTAAATGCATCGATGATAACTAACAGGTACTTGTTATTTAATTTGTTCTTCCCTTGGAAGGGACCCATATAATCAGCATGGAGTGTATGAAACGGGATCGGTTCCTTCTTGATTGGGTGTAATTCACACTGTTTTCGGCCTGATGGTCTTTTAGCCACTAAGCAGATAACACACGATTCTACGAATTTTCTGACGTTCCTTGTCATGGACGGCATCCAGAAATGCTCTCGCATCTTTCTTAAGGTTTTTTCCCAACCAATGTGGCAGTTATCCTCATGGTATCTTCTTATCATGGGTAGACGACACCGTTGAGGTATGAATAATTTAAATGAAGTATCCACTTTTCTATACAGCAATCCCCCGCGTAGTAAATACTGCTGTTTAATTTCCGAATCACCTTCCTTTAGTCTGCTAATCATTTCCTTTACGTCTGGATCCGATTGTTGTTCAATGTTTAGCCAATTTTCAGTGAGACTGTTCAGACGATAACATTTCATTGTGAGAGTGTTACGGCTGAGATAATCTGCATGTTCCATTGATTTTCCTTTACGGTACAGAATGTTGAATACAACAATTACAACAATTGAATAAAATATTGAGTTGGAACAATGATTGGGAAGATGCAGCGTACTTTTGATGAATTTTCTAATTCGCCTATCCGCTTCTCTTAATATTTGAACATTAATATTCGGTGTTTGTAGCTCTGAAATATACCTAGGGATAAGGTATGTAGTTAAAATATTCATTTTTTGCTGCGGTTTAAGTGGTTCTTTTTCACTGCTTTAAGTTGATTAAAAAGATTATAGAGATTGCTTTTCTTCTTCAGGCCGGTTGCTTTAAAAATTCTCCCTAAATATTTGAATTCATCGGGAACGTTAAACGTAGGAAGGGTTTCGTGATTGTATATGAAACTTATTCTATTATCGACAAAAATGACTTTTCTGTTAGGCACTGTACAGAGTGCTAAAGATCCACTCTTTCTATTATTTACTTGCAGACCCTTACTATTCAAAAAGTTAGCAGTGATTTTAAGAAGATTTTGTGCTGAGTGTTTATTCTCTGCCAAGAGGACTATATCATCTGCATACACCAGAGCGCTTAGATTTTTATCTCCTAGTTTTACACCAGGGTTATTGTTTAACTGAGATAATAGTTCGTCTATGAGCATGTTGAACATTATAGGCGACAAGGGATCACCTTGCTTGACACCTCTTTTTATCTGGAATTCCCCAATTTCATTTTCTTTACAGGTGATGGTAGTTTTATTATTCAGGTAACTGTTTTGTATATATTTTTTTGTGAGGGAATCCTCATTGAACCGTTTTAAATCCCTGGCAATGCTATGATGTGAAATTTTGTCGAACGCTTTTGATAGATCCAGAGTTATTAGAAACAGAGGTTGGCCCTTTTTCCTCTTGTCTTTTATCAGGCTCTCTAAAGTTATTATATTTGCAAGACAGCCATCTATTTTATTAAACCCTCTTTGAGAGTGATGTAAATTAATGGATTTGCCCAATCTCTCAGCTAAAATTTTATTCATAATTCTCATGATAATTGATCCAATAGTTATGGGCCGCCAATTGCTAGTACTTTGAAGATTATTATTTTGCTTTGGTATCAAAACTGTTCTGAATTTCCTGAACACATCAGGAGTCAGACCTAGTTGTAATATGGAATTATATAAAAGAGACAATCGAGCTAAGCCGATCTTTGATAAAATCTTTTTTGTAACTCCATCCGGACCTGAAGCGTTGGACTTGCTAGTTTTTATGGCATTCAGAATTTCCTCTTCGGAGATAGGGTTGCTGACTGAAGCAATGGCTTCCTCTTCTTCATTAATGGATTCCAAATCTAGAATCCCTTCTGTGGCGAAAATTTCGTTATATACAGTTTTTATTTCTTGACTGTCAGGTATAGAGTCACATTGCAGGTTATTAGTACCATCTAATAAGTTATTAGCATATTTTTTTGTGTCGGCTTCGTATTCTATTTGGGCAAGCTTATACCGAAGGATCCTGCGTTTTCTTTGTGAACGACAAGGCTTTAAGTTCTCTATTAATCTTGATTTTCTTTTGTTTATTCCTATTCTGTTTGCAGGTTTTGGTTTAGTGTATAATGTTGAAACCCAACTATTCAAATCACTCAGATTGAAATCCTTAAAGTTGGTAGTAACATAATCTACAAAATTTTTATCGCATTGTTTGGATAGCTTGATGTTTTTGATGAATGTGATCAACGAGATAGTAGATGACTCTTCGTTGTTTTCTACTAAAGATAGGCGTTCTTCACGAACATGCTGCTGAGCAGTATAATTGCGAAAAAATTCTACTTTCTGCATATAGGAGGGCAACCTACGACGGCTCCTAATTGCCTCAGTTGATCTTGTAGAAAATGAGGATAAGAAGGATACTATTATCTTGTTTGATAGTTCTGGATCCAATCTAGCTTCTTCTTTCGCCAAAAAATTTTCTTCATTACAGGACCAAGGCGCTCTGGATGACGTGCTAACTGATTTTAAATTTTCGTTGTGCTCAGTGGGATGGGCACTACGAAGATGTGTACTCAGGTCCGCTGATGTATTAAATTTCCTGCTGCATATATGAAATTCAGATTCATTGGAATTATTGGAGGGAGTTCCTTTACAGAAGCGCCTTTGATGTGCTTAAAGTTTGATTAGTGAGTCGTATGCCGATCCGCATACGCATCTGAATTCATTTGAAGTGGAAGCACTGACTTTCGATATTTCTGATATTGGATGTCCTAGTTTTAGATGTCTTCGCATGCCAGCGTATCCGCTGAAGCTTCTTTTCCATACAGGACAAATATTATCTGCTGGTTCATTAACATTATGGGTCCTTTTTCTATGCTGCCTGAAGCTTTTATTGTTGTAAAAAATCTTTCCGCATTCACAGATGAAATCTTCTGAAGGCCCTGGCATTTTGGAAAATAAAATATAATCTCAAATGCCGTTCAGAAGTAATTAAAATACGCTCACAAAAATATGTGCGCAACTCCACATGCAATATGCAACCATAAGTGTGATAGCATACACCCATACATACACCTATATAAAAATATATATATATATGTACAAATATATAGCAAGAGCACAAATATAATCACACAAATACATGCAAGAATAACACATAAAAATGTGAATGTAATAATTACAAAGTAAGATATATACAGGCCTTATAACAATAACACGTCACGTGTCCTTGACTCAGCTTGATGCTTGATGTTATAGCAAATAAATGCAAGTTCAAAAAACTTGCCAAGGTCTCAGATGTTAAAATAAATGTAATAAACACGTTTTTCAAAACTCAATGTCCATGAATTACAAGTAAATTCACGTGCCCTTGTGATGATACAGCAAGTTTAGTCAACTGATGATGATTGTTGTGCACGATCAATAGATGCTGGTAACGGGATGCGCGCTAGAAAAATGTTCTACTCGCGATATCTTATAAACCAGTGGCGCGATTTGCACCAAACTTTCACAAAATGTTTATTAATTAATGTTCCCACTTTATTTAAAATTTTATATTTCTACCGTTAACCTAACGGGAATTACCGGCAAATCGTGAAAAATCGCGAAATTACCGTACGTTTTTCAAGAAATTTTAAATTTAGATTGAGATACACTAACATAAACTAGATATTAAGTCTTAAGTCTCTAGATTAAAAAATACGAAACTTAGAAAGAAAAAACTAGAAAACACGGAGCACTAAGCAAAACACGTCCGTCTACTATGAAAGATTTTTTTTTTTTAAATAGTTGGGGGGAATGCCTAACGCACACCTCATCAGAGGTAAGTGTGGGGCTTGCACCCACTAAACCTAAATCCAACTCTCTCCTTGTTTCTGGCCATCTTGGCAGTTCGAAACTAGGCGGCCGCTTCTTTATCCAGTGCGGTCTTAGATGCTAGGGGCTGGAGTCCCCTTTCTAGGATCTGCAGTTGTCTTTCTATCCAATACCTTTTCTATAGTTGACCACTGATGTGCTTTTGTTAAAGAAGTTGAATATTGCCAGTCCACCGATGATCACTCTACTTGATATTATTTTAATGTCCTTCTTCCCAATAATGTTATTGTCAAGTAGTTTGGTCACGGAACGTCGACTCCTTATTCCTCTACAATTAAGTGTAATGCCCATCGTCTTTATATTCGTGCCTTTATTCAGATTGTATTCCTTCATTATTTCTTCCTTCACGCTTATTGTGTCATATTTTTCCGTTTTCCTTTTGTCCGCCTCATCCAGAGGGACTTGTTCACCTATAATTTGGGCATCCAATATCAAACACTCGTTTCCCCTAATAGCAATCAAGTCTGGCTTTTTGCAACCCTCTGTTGTATTTAATTTGGGTTCAATATTTAATGTATAATTTTTGTCTTTTAAGCCTCTAGCGACGTATTTAACTATGGCATCATGTCTTTTAATTCGCATGCCATGACTTCGATGGCATATTTGCGAAATGTGGTTGTAAGTTTCACTTACCCCACACCCTGCTCTAAATGCTCTAGACTGAGTCATGCCCCTTTTTGTTCTGGATAGGGTTGGCAGTGCGTTTATACGTAGTTTGATTGACTTGATGTAGTCAGTTCCCCTAAGGAACCTTGTTCCATCATTTATCCATGAGTGTTTGTTGGGTGTATTTTAGAAATACTACACACTTATAAATTTAAGGATTCGTTTTTATATTGTATGAGCTTGGTTTATTAAGGATAGGTTTTGATTATCAAATAATACCACATTAACACTTTGAAAATTAATTTTATTGAAATAAGAAAATAAAATGCTGATTGGATGAGTTTATTTTATATATTAACTTGAGTAAGGATTTGTACTTACCTGCTCAACACGTTCCAGCGTTGAGTAAAACACTAAAACAAAATGAAATTAATTTATTTAATTTTTTCTTTCTTTGTCTGATAAATTGCGCTGTACTGCACTATGATAGGGCTAAATCTCAAGTCGTAACCCTGAGAATTGGAGAAGTCTCAAGTCAAAACCCTGAGATTAAGTTTTAGGATAATCTCAAGTCAAAACCCTGAGATTAAGTTTTAGGATAATCTCAAGTCAAAACCCTGAGATTAAGTTTTAGGATAATCTCAAGTCAAAACCCTGAGATTAAGTTTTAGGATAATCTCAAGTCAAAACCCTGAGATTAGGTTTTAGGATAATCTCAAGTCAAAACCCCGAGATTATAGTTTAAAGAAAGATATCAGGTCAAAACCCTGATATTATAGTAAAAGAAGATCTCAAGTCAAAACCCTGAGAACTAAAGAAAATTCAGGTCAAAACCCTGAATTTAGAAGCGAAAAAAGAAAGAAATTTGAAATACTAATATCAAGTCAGAACCCTGATATTATAATTAGGAAAATTTAAAGGAAAACTCAGGTCAAAACCCTGAGTTTATAGGCGGAAAACGGAATATTTAAAAAATTCTAAAAGATTTAACACACTCTTTAATGAAAGCAAAAGGCAAACTAAAACTCAACTTGCAGCAAGCGCATGGTATTTATACTAACATAACTGGATCGGTGTGAACTGTAAATTTCAATTCCCACGATCGAGCTTATCAATTTTTCTCTGTACCGTAATAACCCCATAGCAACTGATTAACACAGTAGGCGGAGTTATTTGTACACTAATACAAAATAATAGAATTACCAATACCAAATAAAGTCAACTATATACTTACTTGTTTACCAATACCAAATAAAGTCAACTATATGTCTACTTGTTTGGATTATGACGTCATATCAAGTTGATTTCATGTTATGGATTCAATATGGTAACACTTTATTAAATGCTACTACACTGCTAAAGTTATATTAAAAAAAAAATATAAAAATAAAATTTTCAAGAAACTGCTATAATTTGATTTGGTTCCGAACATACTGGGCCCCGTTGAAAGATTTTATTTTGTACGAGATTTCTATCAGATTTACCTTTATGAAGTTGGGCTTCGATACAGGATAAAAACAAAAAAATTATGGCAATAAGACCTTTATTTCTCCTTCCTTTGATAATTTTATATTTACCCTACGACCAGTTGGAATGGTGGTACGGTACTTCTTTTTTTTTGATTGCAACAGTTTGTCTTTTGGAATAAAAATAGGATACTGTATGCCATGGTCCTCTACAATCACCATCAGGCTTTTTTCCGGGTCTGAATCAGCATGCCTGATGACGATGTTTTTTAAGACGTTGATCTCCTTAGGAGTTCCTTTAAATCTGGTGGTGTTGATTCTCCCCTTGACCCTTGTCCTCGTATGATTGATGTTGGAAGATGTTTCCTCACTATCGGAAATTTCAACAATGGCGTTGGAATTATTCAGTGTCATTATATTCACACCTCTGGTCACTGTGGCCATTGGAGTTGTAGTGCTGGATGATGTTAAAAATAACCGTTCGATATTCCGACCCGGCGTTGGTGGCCGATCAGAAGTTTCAGACATTTCTGAACAATAATAATAATAATAAATCAAACTAAGCTTAAGTTTAGAAAATGGTTTGAATACCTGATTGAAATGTTGATAAACACACAAGAGAGAGAGAAAAAAAAAAAAAAAGAAAGAAAATTGTTATATATTTGAAATTTACTTCAGTCACCTTAGACGCTTTTAAAGATTGACTGATTAATGTTTTTTTGAAACCATCTATTTATAGAAAAAAGGGTAAACGGTACATTTGAGCAAGTTTCTAATTTTTAAGACAAATGTGATAAACAAAATTGAAATTATTTATCAGAACAACTGTTATTACTAGGTAATAAACAGGTTTTGTGAATCGGTCTAATGATTGTGGTAGTTGGAGTTTGTATAGAGACTACGCGAATTAAATTGTCTGGGCCTGTATGGGTGTTTAAAATTTTTCCTAAGGGCCACTTACCTGGGGGAATATTGTTTTCTTTAAGAATGACGATATCTCCAATTTTGAGATTTCGTTCTTGAGTTTTCCTTTTAGGCCGATTTTGAAGTTGAACAAGATATTCCTTTGACCATCTTTGCCAAAAATGATGTTTTAGCTGATTCAGAAAGTTCCACCGAGAGATTGGATGTGAATTTATATTGACTGGTCCTTCAGGATATGTATTTATAGAAGTGCCTATCAAAAAATGCCCTGGAGTAAGTATTTGATCATCATTAGGGTCTTCAGATAGTCTACACAATGGTCGTGAATTAAGGCAGCCTTCTATTTGAGCTAGTACTGTAGATAATTCTTCAAAAGTCAATGAAGTATTCCCGAGTATTCTTTTTAGATGGTATTTTACGGATTTCACTCCCGCTTCCCAGAGTCCACCGAAATGAGGGGCTGACGGAGGATTGAAATGCCAAGTGATGCCTTTGTTAGCAATCTGTTCAGCGGCATAAAATTTTGCTGTTTTTATGGCAGTTTTTAAATCCTTATCTAAAATGGTTTTTGCGCCAACAAAATTGGTACCGTTGTCGGAATAAATATCTGTACAAAGACCTCGTCTGCTTATAAATCTTTGAAATGCAGCAAGAAACGCATTGGAACTTAAATCTGATACTGGTTCCAAATGAATTGCCTTTGTAGCCATGCATATAAATAAACATATATATCCTTTATACAGACGATTCCCCCGATGTTTTGACATTTTGATATTGAGTGGTCCTGCAAAGTCTATACCTGTATGGGAAAAGGGGCGTGAAGGAGTTATGCGACATGCAGGTAGATTTCCCATTAGTTGAGTATTAGGTGTTGGCCTTTGTTTAAAACATATAACACACTGGTGTATTAAATGTCTTACACTTCTTCTTCCATGCAATAACCAATATTCATTTCGTATAGCAGATAGAGTTAATTCTACACCTCCATGAAGAGTTTGGTGATGGAAATGGCGTATAATCAATGACGTTACATGGTTAGAAGATTTAGGCAAAATTATGGGATGTTTTTTTAGCATAGAAGAGATTGGAATTAGAAATTCTTCCACCAACTCGTAATAGCCCTGTATGATCGCGAAACGGATTTAACGTGATTAAAGTGCTTTTTGAACTTACAAAGTTATTATTTTGAAGATCTCGCATTTCAGATGAATATTCAGACATTTGAGCTAGTTTCAGTATTCGAAAGTTTGTTTGTTGAATCTCCTCTGAAGTTAAAAAACCAGTTGTGCGTTCGGAACGCTTTAGTTTAAGATTGTAATAAAATCTTAAAGAGTAAGCTAAAATTCTTATTAAACGGGAAAATGTTGAAAATTTAAGAAAAATGTTATCAATAACTTCAGTATTAAGAAAATTCAAAGTGAGTCTTTTTTGTTCTTCATCGACAGAAGTAGCGTGGATTTGATTGCTCTTAATCCATTGAGATTCAGGCTTGCTTAGCCATGATAGTCCATGCCACCATAGGGGTAGATTGATTAATGTGGAGGGCTCGATTCCTCGTGAGTTATAATCAGCAGGATTATCTTTAGATCGAACGTGATTCCAGGCTTCTATAGGTATGGATTCTTGTATACTTGCTATACGGTTGGCAACGTATGTTTTATATTTTCGGGGGTCACTTTTAACCCAGGTTAATGTAATAGTGGAATCTGTCCATGCATAAACTGGAACGTTTTTTAGCTCCAAATCATTCTGGGTTTGAATAATTAACATAGACAGCAGAGCAGCTCCATTGAGCTCTAGACGGGGTAACGTGACTGGCTTGGTCGGGGCGACCTTGCTTTTAGCGGTAACAAGGTTTACATGAATTTCCCCACATTCATCTATAACACGTATATAAACAGCCGCAGAGTATGCTTGTATAGAAGCATCAGAAAATCCATGTAGTTGACAATTGGAATAAGATGAAGTTAAATGTATCCATCTCGGAATTTGAATGTGATTAATGTAACCTAACTCAGAGTTCAATTTGTTCCACTCAGTGGCTAAATTTTCGGGAATAGGATCATCCCATGAGCATCCCGATAACCATAACTTTTGCATTAAGATCTTTCCAGTTATGACTATTGGTGATATCCAACCTAATGGATCAAATAGTCTTGCTATGCAGGATAGTATAAATCGTTTTGTAACCGGACCATTATCAATTTTCGGAGATTGAATAGTAAGAATATCAGTTGATGGATACCATTGAATACCTAATGCTTTGATTGACTCATCATCTGCAAACCTTAATGGAAATTTCTTTTCTCTATCTTCAGGTGAAATATTTTTCAGAAGAGCTTGGTTATTTGCGACCCATTTTCTTAAATTAAATCCAGCCGATTTCAACAGATTGATTAGCTGGGATTGAATTTCTAATGCTTGTTCTAAAGAAGATGCCCCGGTTATTGCATCATCAACATAAAAATCTTTTAGTTTAACTGATGATGCTAAGGGATGTGATTCTGCTCCATCTTTGGCTAATTGATGCAAAGATCGGATCGACAAAAAAGGAGATGGCTTGACGCCAAATGTGACAGTATTCAAAACATAGACCTTTATTGGTTTTGAAGGGTGATCTCGCCATAAAATTCTTTGATAATTATGATCATTTTTATTTAAATTAATCATTCTGTACATCTTTTCAATATCTGCGGACATAGCATACCGGTGTTTTCTCCATTTTAAGATGGTTGAAAACAAATTAGATTGTAGTTTTTGACCATTATGAAGCTGGTCGTTTAGATTTTTGCCATTAGACGAAATAGCGGAAGCATCGAAAACGATGCGGAGCTTAGTAGTAGTACTGTCCTTAAAAACAGCATGATGCGGTATGTAATAGCACTTATTTGCTGGTACCATTTCAGTTACCTCTTCCATGTGTCCCAATTTTAAATATTCGTCGATGCAAGCCTTATATTCATTATTAAGTGCAGGATCATGTTGTAAGCGCTTTTCTAAACTAAGAAACCTTCGTAGGGCCATGAAGTATGAGTTTCCAAGGTCTGGTTGCTCGTTATTTAGAAAAGGAAGGCGTACTTCAAAACGTCCGTCATCTTGACGCCTGTAGGTGCATTTATAAAATTCTTCACATTCTTGCTCCGATTTTGTTAATTTTGGTGAGCTAGGTATATTCTCTATTTCCCAAAATCGGCGTAAAAGTGTGTCTAGACTACCTTCGTTTTGAGGTATTAGATTCGTTGATAATGATATTACCGTTGTTGATGAAGAATTTTCAGTGCTACCAAATAGAATCCAGCCTAGCATACTGTTTTGAGCTACAGGTGTACCAGCTGGACCCTTGCGGATACCATCTAGGATGATGCTGTCATATGCATCTGCTCCTAATAGTAGGTCAACCTTGACTGGTTGATGGAAATTGGGATCTGCTAACTGAAGGTTGTGTAAATACGTCAATTTTTGACGGTTGATAATATGCGGTGGCGCAAGATCTGTTATAGTTGAAATCACCATTGCTTGAAGATGGATTTTGTTAATTGTGACATAGCGGGATTGTAGCAATAATGATACTTTATGTTTAACATGTGTTGCTTTGGAATTATCGACACCTGTTATCTGCATTGATAACTTATGTTTTTTTAACTTGAGTTTAGCTGCAGCGGCTGCGGTAATAAAGGAAACTTGAGAGCCAGAGTCAATGAGTGCTCTCAATGTAAATGTTTCCCCTGATGTGGAATGCACGTTAACTAGTGCCGTACCTAACAAGGCTTGTCGATTGAAAGAGTTGTAGAGAGATTGTAAAGTTTTTCCAGATGGCTTTACAGTTGAGGGTTGCTTGTTAGATTGTGGTTCATTAAGGCCTTCAGGGCCGTTTGATTTAACAGGATGCATTACAACATTCTTGTTAAAATTATATTTTTGATGCAAAAGTGAATGATGAAGCTTCCCGCATTGAAAACAACGTCTTTTACTGATGCACTGTGGTGTAAAGTGTCGATTCGATAAGCAATTGAAACATAGACGTTTAGATTTGACGTATTGGATTCTTGATTCAATATCATAGGTTTTAAATTTAGGACATTGATATATATTGTGATCTTGTGTACACACTATACACAAGGGAGCAGAGTAACTATTATGAGTATGCAATTGCGCTTTTCGAGGTTCATGGGGTCTTGAATCAGATGACTTGGATATTGAAATAGATTCAAGTGTTCTAAAACGATATTCTAAGAATGATTTAAACTGTTCAAATGTTGGTAATTCACTTTTGCCTTTAAGTTCAGCTTCCCATAAGGATTGTGTTTCGCGGGATAATTTTTGTGAAATTATAAAAATCAATATAGGATCCCAGCCGTTTGTAGATACCCCCATATTTTCCAGCTCTGATACACATTCTGTTGTGACATCCAATAAATTTTTTAGGGTTTTGGCAGTTTCAACAGACAAGGAAGACTGATTACACATTAGTTTTAACTGTGCTTTCACTAATGCTCTAGATTATGATGTCTTTCGCGAAGAACTCTCCATGCAATTTCATAGTTTGCGTCAGAAAGCTTATAATACTTGACTAAGGTTTCGGCTTCTCCAGAAAGACTTGATTTTAAATATTGTAGTTTTTGTGCAGGTGAAAGTGAATAGTTTTCATGAATTAGCGCAACAAAGAGATCATGAAAAGAAGTCCAAGAATCATATGAACCTGTAAATTTAGGAATGTCTATCTTTGGTAACTGTAAATTACTTGTAGGTAGTCCTGAACTTAAGTTAGGATTAAAAGAGGGCTTAGGGTTCTGATCATAATTAATTAAATCTTTCAACGTGGCCACATATTCGAAATATTTTTCTTCTTGCTCGGAATATTGATCCTTAGCAAAGTATTCATATTTATTTAATTCTTCAGTGGATATTTGTGAAGCAGAAAGTTCAATTTCACAATGATTCTCGGTATAGGATTCCCATACTTTTTCTACAGAGGATAATCGGGATTTATTAATAAGGTTTGAAAAAACTGTTTGTTTGTCGATAAGCGCGTTAATAGGCATTTTGTTGAAATTTATTGTAAACTAACCTTATAAATCAATCACACAATCCGGCTCGAAGGACCAAAATGTTGGGTGTATTTTAGAAATACAACACACTTATAAATTTAAGAAGGATTCGTTTTTATATTGTATGAGCTTGGTTTATTAAGGATAGGTTTTGAATATCAAATAATACCACATTAACACTTTGAAAATTTATTTTATTGAAATAAGAAAATAAAATGCTGATTGGATGAGTTTATTTTATATATTAACTTGAGTAAGGATTTGTACTTACCTGCTCAACGCCTTCCAGCGTTGAGTAAAACACTAAAACAAAAATGAAATTAATTTATTTAATTTTTTCCTTTGTCTGATAAATTGCGCTATACTGCACTATGATAGGCTAAATCTCAAGTCGTAACCCTGAGAATTGGAGGAGTCTCAAGTCAAAACCCTGAGATTAAGTTTTAGGATAATCTCAAGTCAAAACCCTGAGATTATAGTTTAAAGAAATATCAGGTCAAAACCCTGATATTGCAGTTAGAAAAATTCTCAAGTCAGATCCCTGAGAATTAATAGTTTAGAAAGATATCAGGTCAAAACCCTGATATTATAGTAAAAGAAGTTCTCAAGTCAAAACCTTGAGAACTAAAGAAAATTCAGGTCAAAACCCTGAATTTAGAAGCGAAAAAGAAAAGAAATTCGAAATAATAATATCAAGTCAGAACCCTGATATTATAATTAGGAAAATTTAAAGGAAAACTCAGGTCAAAACCCTGAATTTATAGGCGGAAACGGAATAATTTAAAGGAAAACTCAGGTCAAAACTCTGAATTTATAGGCGGAAAACGGAATATTTCAATTTTAATATTTAAAAAAACTCTAAAAGATTTAACACACTCTTTAATGAAAGCAAAAGGCAAAACTAAACTAACTTGCAGCAAGCGCATGGTATTTATACTAACATAACTGGATCGATGTGAACTGTAAATTTCAATTCCCACGATCGAGCTTATCAATTTTTCTCTGTACCGTAATAACCCCATAGCAACTGATTAATACAGTAGGCGGAGTTATTTGTACACTAATACGAAATAATAGAATTACCAATACCAAATAAAGTCAACTATATACTTACTTGTTTACCAATACCAAATAAAGTCAACTATATACTTACTTGTTTGGATTATGACGTCATATTAAGTTGATTTCATGTTGTGGATTCAATGTGGTAACACTTTATTAAATGCTACTACACTGCTAAGTTATTAAGAAAATATTTTTTTTTTTTTTAAATAAAATTTTCAAGAAAACTGCTATAATTTGATTTGGTTCCGAACAACCACTCTTATCACTTAGGGGTGTAAAAAATAGACAAACACCTTCCCGGGGGTATCCCCAATATTTTTCCAAATTTTCACGACGATTGGATGTACGGTTTTTGAATCCATCGAGTACAGACAGACAGACAGACATTCAATTTTATATATGTATATAGATAAATAAAATATTTTTAATAAAATTTGTTCATTAATAAATAATATATAAATAAAATTATGAATACATTGTTATATTATATACCTGCATGCAATTTACTAAAATTTCTCCATTGCTAGTTTTCATTAAAAATGATAATTTTGAGGAAAAATGTATTATGGAGACAAAAGGAAATTTACTTCATACTTAAAGGCTCAAATTTGATACAGTTATTATAGTAATCTATGTTATGAGTTGTTATAATTCGTTTTCAATTTTATACAAATATTCACCAAGTTCATATTTAGCTGTAAACATCCTAAGCGAATAAATAAAGAAACAAACTCTAAGTCTTCTACTTTTATATTAAAAATTTGTATGTTAGTTTCTTATTTTTTAGTTTATTTTAAATTTTGAATTTTGAATATCCTTAATTGCACAAATATTAGCATATTACATTCATGTTTATTTAATTTTAACAATTTCTTGTATTCTCAAGGTATTGCTAACATACTGTGGTATTGATCTTGATATTGGCTCTTTATTTAACTTGGACTAAATTCTTGTATCGTGACATATTGTGTCAGTTTTCTTAAATGATTATATTATGCCATATTGTGATATTTGTCTTAAATGACTATATTTATCTTAAACACTTATATTTAAATGATAGATATTTATCACCTATAACACTTAAACTCTAATATTAAGTGTAATAAATATTTGTTGTTTTTTTTTTTTAACT
Organism: Acrocera orbiculus; assembly: GCA_947359355.1. NCBI lineage: Eukaryota > Metazoa > Arthropoda > Insecta > Diptera > Acroceridae > Acrocera > Acrocera orbiculus. The sequence continues at coordinate 26,176,160 of OX375759.1, read as the reverse complement.
TTTAGTGAGGTAGACAACTATTGTAAATATACAGTCGTATAGAAACTCACCCAAGAAGTTGACATTTGTAAAATACCTACTGGTAAGTCTAAAAGCTAGTTTTTGATTTTAATTATATAATTAATTATATATATATTATTATTTTAATTATATATATATAAATATTTTCTAATGTAATTTAACCCATTTATGCGGAATATTATTACATTTTTAAAAGAGCTACAATAATAATGTAAGATGTAAAGACCGGTTGGGCATAAATGGGTTAAATTATATTATTATTTGATTTTTACATTAATAATATTTTTTTCAATTCTATAGATACCAGCTTCCAAGAAGTAACTTTGCCGATTTGCGGGATAGTTTATAAATTTAGAAAGCCCCAAATTACTAGCGGCGGTTCTTTTTGGAACAACCAGAAGGAATCGGTAAAATTTAAGTTCAAACCCACTTGCATTAATAATATTTTTTTCAATTCTATAGATACCAGCTTCCAAGAAGTAACTTTGCCGATTTGCGGGATAGTTTATAAATTTAGAAAGCCCCAAATTACTAGCGGCGGTTCTTTTTGGAACAACCAGAAGGAATCGGTAAAATTTAAGTTCAAACCCACTTGCATTAATAATATTTTTTTCAATTCTATAGATACCAGCTTCCAAGAAGTAACTTTGACCATCTTTTTGAAAGATCTATATTTGTTTGTAAAGTTCTTATTTCCCCTGACTGTATATCCATGTATTTTAATCTTCTATAGCACAGCTCAAGCTCTCTGTTGATATAATCATTTGTGACGCTACCAGTAATATAGGTAGACTTCCCCAGAGCCTCGAGTTTATTTTTCCTTTGTAGTAGGGTTGTACATCTGAGCGATGTTACTCCTAATCCACCGTCCACTACCTGTGCATAGAAGTATGCTAAAGAACAATCCTTTGGCAGATCAAGCCATTTCCTAAGTGTCCTTCTTATATCTTTATCCAGTGTTTTCAATAGGCCCACTTTTATCGAGCCCGTATTTAAGTGGTACATCAGGGATGGTATTACAGCCATGTTCAATACCCATAGTCTTTGTTGTGGTTTAAGTGTAGCTTTGCTTAGTTTTGTTAGCTTAGTCTCAAGCATTTCTCTGACATTACTTGTCATTCTACCCTCCGGAGAGAATGGAACACCCAAGTAAGTCATCTGATCTGCTCGACTCAAGGCTGGATCTTCAGGATCTTATTTATTTATTTTTTTTTTGTTATAATAATTTATATTTTGAACACCATGTTATGTAATTTTTCTAATAATTAAAAAATTTTCCTCGCAGGTAGCCATTTTAAATCAAATCTATCTATCAATTAACTCCAATATGGTTCTTAGGAAATTAAGGTCACTTTCCTTTCCTTCTTTCCCCCCTGTATTTAAGCTAATGTTTATTTTCAAATTTTTATATACTACAAAAAAAATAATAAAAATCACTTGTTTGGATTTAATGATATTAATTTGTTCAGTTAACAACTTTTTATTAAAACAATCATTCACCTTTTAAATGTCTTTGTTTTTTTTTCTTCTGAATACACTAAAATTTCCTTTTTTGTTTTCTTTTATAAATCAAAGTATTAAACCTTAAATTTTTCTACAACCCACCACAATATGATACTAAAACAAATTTTCCTGTTTTTCCTTCTATTATATAGTATATTTTATTTTTTTTTTTTTGTAGCCGAACTTCATCGCTCGACTCTCTTAATTTAATCAAAAAACTGTATTAATCTATCTAAACTGTTATTAAGGCGTTTTCTTAATCTTTAATATCTTCCATAGTCTTGAAAAAAAGATTTAAAAACTTCTCCAAACAAATCACAAAAAAAAACTACCGTAAGGTCAGAGCCCCAAATCGCCAGTGCTCTGCCTTTTTCAAAAATCAATCACTGACTGACTATTATTTTCAAGCAAACAACTTGTTTGCTTTCAAAATAGACCTCTGTCAACGGGAAACTGATAAAAATCCCGTTGACAAAACTTTTTTTTTTTTTTTTTTTTTTTTTTTTGAAGCAAACAAGTTGCTCCGGGGCCAACAACCAAATTTTTGGAACAGGGGTCCGTTAGAACCTGAATGAGATTCGGTGGTTATTGATGAATTATCTGGAAAAGGGTTATCTCAATAAGTTGTCACTACTTATATTTAGTATGGTTTAGTTTAAAAATCATAGAAGTAATAGATTTATACCTCCATTGCTTTGAACAGTGTTAACAGCCCTATCGTCATGTAGTGGAAGAAATGTATTTTGTGCTGTCAGATCTAGGTCAGGAACTATTTCATCTAAGTTTTAAACAAAATTATATATATGTATGTACATGAAGAAAATGTTGATAATAATAGTAATTATAGCATCATGAACTCGAATAACAATAATACTAAGACTAATTTTCATCTTAAAATTTCAATACCTTCTTTATTTTGTGGTACTTGATGAACTTTAAACTTTCGTTATATTTATTACATTCTTTTTTACTTCCTTATGTATTTTCTTATAAATATGTTTTTTTATATAATATGCTACAATAATTAATACTAAAATTACAGCAAAAGTTATCAAAGATGATTTAAGGCAAAAACCTATTGTTGATCCTTTTTCGCTGGTTACAGATCCCGCTGCTGATTGCGCCACGATGATTTCTTCTTTTGTTTGTGATGACCCCATCTAAAGTTGTTTTGTTTTTGATTTTTTTATTTTTCTTTCTTGCTCTGCTTTTCTAAAATTGTTTATATTATTCAGTATCCTTTTTTTATTTCCTTATCCTTTGTTCTTGTTAGTGTTTCGTAAAGTGGAGCTATCTGGCGATTTACTCTAACAGCTACTCCTCCACGTTTTTCTTTTTGATTATGTGCTGAGCTGTATTATTGTAGATGCTGTCATGCAATATCTCTTTCTCCTTCTTTAGTTGTATCCTTTTTCTGTAGTCCTCTATAGTAATTGGACGAGATCCAGCGGTTGAATCTTCTTTTAAGGCTTCCTCTAAAGGTTTGATTGGCAGGACCGCCATGATGTGTTTTCTGTTAACGGTTCCATTTATTTAATTTACAAGTATAATTATCACTTTAAATATGGCAAATTAATGCCAGCTTTAGCTTCACAGGTATAATATGCATGTTACGCCAGTATGCAATGATAAGGTAAACGAACGTATATCTTTTTGAATTTGCTAAAGGTCTTTGCCGGCTTTTGGTAGGTCTTTAGCTATTTTATCAATAACAAAGATTCTAACAATAAGTAACTATATCAACTTATAATAATAATTAACTTTGTTAAAAGAATATTCCCATAATTTTTAAATCCCAACGGCAAAAGCCTGCCGTTTTCTTTCGGTTAACAAAAGCTATATAAATTATATATATATATTATATATACATATATATACATACATATATATATAATACATTTCGATATATTCCTTGTTTGAAAACAATTTTCTTTGTTTCAGAAATTCTTTGTTTTAATCTAAAAGGCGGCGAAAGCTATTCTATATTTCTTTGTTTCAGAAATTCTTTATTTTAATCTAAAAAGCGGCAAATGCTATTCAGAATATTAAATTCAGAAATTTGTTGATAAACAAGCTTATAGTGAAATTGTGGGAATATTTACAATGTGGAACTTATATCTAATATTTAAACCTAACTTTATCTAATACTAAAATTAACTTATCTAATGTTTAAACATTTTCTTTTTTTAAAAGGTTTACAATAATTACAATAATGCGTTTATAAAACAGAAGAAAATTTAACAAAAAATAAAAAGTAAAAACAATATCATATTACAATTTGTTCTTGATCTACTTAGAATTTAATGTTAAATTAAAACTTATTTTAGATGATCTTTTTGTTGTAAATCATTAAAGATTTACTGGTCCATTACACAGGTCTTTTACTCTGTTGCCGAAAGCTACTAAGCTTTCTCCCGGTACTTGTCGTAGGAGACGTAGTTCGCTCACGAGGGTGAGATAGGGTTTTGTGTTTACCAACTTGAATCGTACCAAGGTTTCTAGTTCTTTAAAGTCTTTATACTCTTCTTCCAAAACAATCGCTGCCTTCTCACGAAATCTTATGGGTAACAGCTGTAAAAAGGTGTTGGTTTCATCAGGGGTGAGGCAAGCAATGGTGTGTGAACAACATTTTAGAAACGAGTTAATTTCGTTCAGCAGATTTGGTCCGTTTTCCCCGGTTAACAGGGGGATACCGGTACAGACCAACGTATTTATCTTACATATATCTACAGACATTTTAGCACGTGTGGTTGTTAACGTTGTATTTAAAGTAGTTTTTAGAGGGATGTCCGTAGTGCTGTTGCTGTCAAATCCCGAAAATGAATTAGATCGCGTTTTAAAAGGCTTGCCAGAACACAAAAAACCAGTCTGTATTGAAGGGATTTGATATATTTTCTGTGTTGAACTTGACGTTGTAGCGCCTTTAACCGCGCTGGCTTGTTGCTTTCTAGGTGCAAAAATTTTTTTAATTTGCTTTAGGCGGGTTTGCTTGACCGGTATCGGGATTATTCTTTTCTTTACTTCTTCAGTTTCTGGGTCCTCGAACGAAAAGGAGTCAATTAGACTAGAGAATTCTTGTAAGCCTGGGGTTAAGGCCATTTTCGCCTTTCCTCTGGTTATGGGTGCTTTCGGGTTGTTTTCGATTTCTTCCTTGGAAACCTGATCTGACATCATGCTAAGTTTTTAGTATGGGGGTAGTTTCGTTGATTTAACAAAGGTTTACTTATCGTAGCTCAAGAAACTCTGATCTTACGATTAGGTAGCAACATCATTTAAATATTGCGATAAATAAAGGGTACTGTTTCTACGCAAGATCCTACCGGCTGCGCCAAATAATATTATGTATCAAGAAATCCCGGAACAAATCATCTCTCCAACTTCAGACAACCCATCCCCTATTACAGAAGCAAACAGTGAAAACAACACTAAACCAAGATTAAAATATCCTCGAAACAAATCATTCCGCGTAAAAAATTAAATCTATTTTGCTGACCCTCTCTATCCTACACACCCATTAAATAACAATAAAATTATATAAATATCTTTTCATGCCATTCGAAATGCTAACCACCACATCTGGTACACACGTTCATGAATTCTTAGAGTAATTTAAAATCAATCAACATTAATTAAATCGAATCAAAAGAAAACGCGAAAACAAAATTTCTTGCGCTGACAAATTGCGAATAATCATGTATATGTCATCATTCATTTGAGGTACATATACTTATAAGAAAATCAATGGCGCTACCATAATGCTCTAAAAATATATACAAGCGTACATATGAAGGTGTACAATGACGTGACGTTTGTATTTCTTATTTCAATTCACTCTAATGGCCGTGCACATAAAGTGAAATAATATTTTCTATTTTATTTATATTTACACTTTGCCACTCCTTAACCCATTCCCACTTAACATTTAATTATAAAGTTGTATATAATTGCCTTCATTTTAATACTTTTGCGCTTTCATAAAGAATTCAATTTAGACTAGTAAAAATCTGACAGATGCCGTCCGAGGTCTTATAGAAAAATTAGAAATAGAATTAACCCAGCAGTTAATTTCTCCTCGATCAGTGACAAAGGGAAACCAAGTGGTCACCGAACAATGTTATTCTATAAGTTCCACGCACTGATGACATTTAAATAGGAAATGAGTACAGAAAAGTCCCCGGTCTGTTTGGGTGTGTACGTGCATATCGGTGTTATATAGGTTGGCATGTATTTAAAAGGGGTATATATTAAATATATATATATTTTTTTTCTCGTTCACATCTTACTGAAAATAAATTGTGGGTTTTAAAATAAATAAAGGGAATAGAAAACATGTAAATCTTCTCTTTTTAGTATATTTGATGAAAATGACAGTTCTCTTAAAATAAAATAGAAAAAAATTTGCGTATCTCGATTTTCAGCGTTTTTATTAAATAAATTTGTTTTTTATAGTTTTTATAAGGTGTCCATACTTTGTGAAATAGAAAAAAAATTCGTGTATCTCGATTTTCAGCGTTTTTATTGAATAAATTTGTTTTTATAGTTTTTATAGGGTGTCCATACTTTGTGAAATAGAAAAAAAATTCGTGTATGCGCAGTGAAGAAGGCAGAAATGATAGTAAAGGTCTTTGTTGACAACATTTTTTAATACAACTATTCCCGTATAGAGAATAAATTGACGGAATTCACTAGCTTTCCACCTAGATAGTTCTTCAAAACCTCTTGGTTTTCTAGCGAACTCTTTAGGTATGTAGGGAATCATTTGTAAAATATTTTCTGATAGTTTTTCTCTATCAGATTCAATCAATTTTTGTGAAGCGGACTTACCATTGTATAGAAAGACGAGCAATTTTTTGGTAGCATCGAGGTCAATCAAATGCATGCAATCGAGTGGAAATTGACTAACCATTCCAACGCCAACCTTTTCCAAGCTAGTTTTTTCTTGTAGTTCAGTAGTTCAGTTTTGTGGCCAACAGTTTGGCAAATAAATGCTTTTGCAGGGGCATCGCAAACAAAAGATCCAATTTTAAAGGGAATTTTTTTTTGGTCGACAATCAAACCTGTTTCCGAAAGAACTTTCAGTTCTTCAACAAAATCGTGCAAAAAGAAATCAATGTTATTGGGTTTTTTATTTCCCAAAAAAACTCCAATTAATAAAACTCCCACAAATGGAGCATTTAAAATTTTTGCCATTATTGGCCAGAGAGTCTGTTGGGGACTTTTAAACAAAGGCAAACCATCAATCCCCACATTAATAATAATTTCAGGTGGGTTATCTAATTTGGAGTATATTTCAATTAATTGCTTTTGAAGTCCGATATGAAGATATTTCCCAGGTGAAATTGATCGGAGTTTTTGTTTTTTTTTTGGCTGTATAATAGTTTGGGATGACAAAGGAACATATAAGTGTTCGGACCGTAAAATTTCTAATATCCCATTGAAACTTGGCCTAGACGGATGAAATTTTTCACCCCAAAACTTTAACTTTTCAACAAGATTTTTTCCTTCTAAATTTTGAAAAATTCTATTAGGAGTGGAACAATCTACAATTTCAGAAGGAAAACTAACAACATTTTCTGTAGGAGAGGAAATCTCTTCCTCACTGGACAAAAGCTCAAGAGCACAATCATTATCCTGAAGCAATTCAATCTTTCGCTTTTTAACTAATTTTTTTAACCTTTTAACTGTTCAGTTATTTAGATGTTTTGAGTACCCAAATTGTTCATTTTTTTTATTACAGAAATCAAATATTTAGTACAGAATAAAATATAATTAGCAGTTAAAAATTGATATTTTTTATTATATGCATAAAAAAAAATTATAAATTAATTTAATTAATAAAAATGAATAAATAAAAATGAGTGCCCATTAGTAGTTCAGTTTTGTGTGGTATAACTGGAAACACTTTTCCAAGCACAAACCAACTACACAGTCAGCACACCAGAACCGTGTTTCCTTTCTTATCTTTTTCCCTTTTTCATCCTTTTTGGAACAACAAACTTTGCACTGCCTTGTAGGCTCACGCTTTGCAGGAGTAGGAGGAATATGAGAAATAAAATGTCGTTCAGTAAGACGGGCAGGGTTATCTACTGTAGATGGTCTGCCAAGATTCTTTTGTCCAGAAGCTGCATCATCATATTTATGGAAAAGCTCTTCTACAAGTTGGATTCGAAATTCTAAAAATGTAATTCGTTTCCCAATTATATTTTTATACAACAAAAATGAGTTCCAAAGTACTTTGTCTAATAAATGTAAAAATATCTTTTTATAGTATTTTTTCTGACGTTTTCGGATTGTCGGATGAAAGGATATTTCCTGATCACAGCGATCTACACCACCCATAGTTAGATTGTAGTCAAAAACAATCTTTGACTTGAATATATCTTAATTTTTTTTATTTTTGAGGCTGATCATGGAAGTATCATGAATACTGCTCATCAAACACACATCCTTCTTATCTTTCCACCTTATAGCCGAAATCTTACCTCTTTGAAAAGCTATGATTTGTCCTTTCTGTAATTTTCTTTTAGCGAATTCCGTTGGTAAATCTCGCCAGTTTTTTCTTACTGTGCCATAAATGTCTGTTTGTTGAGCTATAAGTAAATCTGCAAGCTCAGGTGACATGTAATAGTTATCTACAGTCACACAATAACCATTTCCAAGAAAGCGGTTCATTAGGTGCATGACGACTTTTGTGGAAAGCCCATAATTTTTATACAATGCATTGAAGTACTATTTCCTGTATAGATAACAAAGTCACAAATATACCCTGTTTCAGCCTCACAAAGCATAAATAATTTGATTCCAAATCGTGCGCGTTTGCTTGGAATATATTGTTTCCAAGATAACCTTCCTTTATAAGGCATCAAGCTTTCATCTACAGAAACATTTCTTTCCGGTATGTAAAAGTTGCAAAACTTTTGCCGTAAATTTTCTATTACATTATACAGCTTCCAAAGTTTTGGGTTTAAAAAATCTTCTTGTTTTTCAGCTTCATTATTGCAAAAATGTAAATATCGAAAAAGCAAAATAAAACGATTTACGGGCATAATTTTTGAGTAAACTGGAGTGTGTAAAACCCTTCGTTGAGACCAGTACATAGCCTGATTTGGTTTCTGCACAATACCCTGAAGAAATATTACCCCAAAGAATAGCTTCATTTCTCTGTCATTTGTAGGGATCCATTTTTTACTGCGGGAGAACCTTGATATCTTTTCCCGATTTGCTCTTCTTTCTTGTTCTGCATAGTTGTTCGTTTCTTTTACAATTATATTCATTAGATTTGAATCAAGAAATAGTTCAAATATGTCTACAGGAGTGTAGTTTTTATTTTCAGAAAACGTTACACCCGGAGTACCTGTAAAATGGAACCGAGGAGGCGCTGATTGACCAGAAGCAGTTATTTCACACCAGTCTCTTGCATTTTCCATTTCATCATCACCGCTATCTTCTGGTTTACTGCTACAATCAAAATCACTCTCCTCAGTTTCATTTCCGTCACTAGTATTTATGCTTTCAAAATTATCTTCGCTTGAAGAATCTAACTCATTTATACAACGTTTACGGGACGTCATTTTGCAACAAAAAAAATACCGCCCACTTTGATTTTGAAATCTAACATTTGAAACCTGCAGTAAAGTGCTGCCATCTATTGTATTGAGCGCAAATAAACCCCTCCCGAGATATACTCGGGCGTGACATTTTGGAACACCAGTGCTGTGTTCCACTGTGTGTGTGTGGAATCATTTTAGACTAAAAATTTAAAAAAAAACTCACCAGAAAATCCAATAGCTTTCTGTACAAAAGTAAGTACTTTATAAGACGTGTAAAAAAAAATAGAATTTGAATCCCTTTTTCGATAAAAGTGAATTGTTCACACAGTCTATATAAATATATAATTTAAATCACTTTTTGAAAAATGTCAAATGTTCATAAAAAGTTTATATAAAAATATACTTTTAATCACTCTTTTGAAAAAACTCAATTGTCTACACAAAGTTTATATAAAAATAGAATTTAAATCACTTTTTTGATAAAAGTGAATTGTTCACACAGTCTATATAAATATATAACCTAAATCACTTTTTTGAAAAATGTCAAATGTTCATAAAAAGTTTATATAAAAATATACTTTTAATCACTTTTTTTAAAAAAACTCAATTGTTTACCAAGAGTTTAAATGAAGTATCGAGATAAGAAGTATCGCGACTTCTTAGAAGGAAAGCATTTGGTTATTTTCACAAATATTTGCAATTAGTTTAATTGCACGACTTCTTAGAACGACAGCATTTAAGGTTTAAGGGACCGAAATTTTAAATTTACTTACAAAACACAACTCTTGCACAAATATCAAGAACTTAAAAATTGCAATTTACAATTTTTATGATCAAGTGTTGTAGAGAAAAATAGTACTTACCTGTAATTATAACCATTCTAAGAAGGACAACATTTATTTAAGGGACCGAAAAGATTATTTAATTTAGGCACATAAAACACTAACAAAAATATAAAGAATTTAAAAATCGAGAAATAGAATTCTTGAAGGATGCACAAAAATATTCTAAAAACAATACACGACACCATCTTAGAACGCCAGCATATTTTAAATGCATCTTCAGAGACCGAAAGAGACATTATTTAATCCTCACATCAAACAAAACAAAAACAAAAGAGTTAGAGACAATAGAAATAATACGACTACCAAAGCAAATGCATGAATTTTTTGGTTGAACAAAAATTTTCTAAGTCTTTAGGACTTAGAATATTTTTTGAACAAAACTCCATATATTTTATAAGGGACAAACAATGACAGTTGTCACTAATCCGCGTTTAAGGGGAAATTAACTGCTGGAAAATGTTTAAAGTTGGAATTTCATAAAGAAAATTAAAGGTAAAAGGGCAAAAATTAAAGGGTAAAAGAAATGGATCTATGTAAACTTATCATTGAAATAATCATGTTATTCCAATGAACAATTAAACAAATAAAATAATAAAAATCATGCAAAAAAATTAAATTGTCTCTTGATTTCTTTGTTGGGGGAGCAGCCTTTGGTGTGGCAATGCACGGGGGAGTAGCTTTTGGTGGGGCAATGCACGGGGGAGTACTTGGTACCGGTTGGGCTAAACGTCGTAACCTGTCGTCTTCCTTTTTTCTTGCTTGATGGCGCCGGTATTCCTGCAGGGTGATGGGTCTTGGACTGGCGTGGGGATTGCTCTCCAATTCCCGTTTCAAATTCTCGAGGGACATCGCGTTATCTGCGAGTGAGACATTTCATTTGGTGTAGTATGTAATTTGGTGGTGTGAAGTAATTGGAGGGGGGGGGGGGCAAATCGCTAGGATTTGCCAGACTTACCTCGGTAGGTAGAGGGTGACTGACACCGAGAGGCGTGCCGGTATGGTATTTGAAAAGAAACAAGGGGCCGTTGAGTCCAGTTTTAAAAATTAATTAATTTAACGATAATTGTCCATGAATTCTCGTTGGAAGACATATTACCTACGATCGCTGGCTCGATTCCTGAAGAAAAGAAAAACCACTCTTTCGTTCTCTTTCTACCACGTTTTTTTTCGTTTTAATTTATACGGAAATATGATAAGTTTTTATATTGATTTTATTAACAAATTCTTTAAGTTTTACAGCTTACAGCAAGTTCTTTTATATTTAATATTTCTAAGATTTCCTTAAAATATTTGAATTGCTATTTTCCTTAGATAATTACTTTTAATTTCACTTAGCGGGATTTATTCTAAGCTTTCACAATATTGAAGTCGTTATTTTTCTAAGTTTTAATTTTCACTTAGCTAGTTTTTTTTTCTAAGTTTTCAAAATATTTTATTCTTAAGTTTATATTTTATTTCTCTCGGATTATTTCAAAGACTTTTGCAATTTTATTTTTAAGTTTTTATTCAATTTATTTGCAAATTTTGTTTTCTTAAATTCTTTAATATTCCTAGAATTTTCACTAAGCTTTTTTAATATTGTATGAATTTTCACTAAGTTCCTTAAAAATTACAATTTTCACTAAGTTCTATAAAATTTACAATTTTCACTAAGTTCTTTAAAATGGAAATTTTCGCTAAATTCTTTAAAATTGAAATTTTTGCTAAGTTCTTTAAAAATTACAATTTTCACTATGTTCTTTAAAAATTACAATTTTCACTAAGTTCTATAAAATTTACAATTTTCACTAAGTTCTTTAAAATGGAAATTTTCGCTAAATTCTTTAAAATTGAAATTTTTGCTAAGTTCTTTAAAAATTACAATTTTCACTAAGTTCTTTAAAAATTACAATTTTCACTAAGTTCTATAAAAATTACAATTTTCATTAAGCTCTTTAAAATGGAAATTTTCGCTAAGTTCTTTAACAATTACAATTTTCACTAAGTTTTTTTTTTAAACGATCGCTTCTAGTAATGTCGTGGCCTAATTCAGCCGGTCTCACAGCGATTTTACTTTTATTTAGAATGACGAAAAAACAATACCTCACTCTCGACTGCGACTTATACCTGTTTATATTTTAAAAGTTCTTACTCCCTCTAAACAAAAATTAATAGCTAAAGAAAGCATATTTTCACCGAGGTTCATTTCCCTCAGTGAAAATATGTTTCCGCATAGTATACAGATTGACAAAAATTCTCTAATGGCACATTTTCACCGGGGTTCATGCTCTAGTGAAAATATGCTTCTGCCTACCAGGCAAAAACACACCTTCACCGAAGTTCATTTGCCTGAGCGAAAATATGTTTCTGCAAGCCGTGCAGAATGACATTTTTTTTCTGTTTCTTTTTTATTTTTTTTTTTATTTTTCATTATTATAATTTTTTTTTATATTAATTTTTTATAACTATTTTTATAAATATACTAGCAGACCCGGCCGCGCGTTGCTGCAGCTGCGATATTATTCAATCACATGATATATTAAACCAAAGTTTGATCATAGTCAAATCAATGTTATCTAATGATAAAAAAAATTTTTGCTAATCTAAAAACAGACAGGTTTAATAATCCAATGATGAAAATTTAAAAATGATTGGTTAAGGATATAGGGAATTTTAAATAAAGTACTAAGAAACGCAAAACTTTCAATTCAAAATTTTTTTTATTCTAAGGAGTTAGAAAAATTTAATAAATTTATTTTTTATTTCAGTTTGATTTTTTTTTTTAAATTGAGGTAAATTAATAGATTCATAATTAAAATCGAACTATTAAATAAGAGTTTTTTTTTCTTTTGAAGCAACTACAACTTTATATACAGTATTAAATTAAATTAAATATATATTTTTTTTTTCAAGTTAAAACTAACTTGTGGACAATATTTTTCGTTAGCCTATCTTTTGCTAAAATGAATAGATCCGATGGTTTTCCGACACGGGAACATGCAACATATCATTGGCCGTGGGAAAAACATGGATTTTCTAAGTCTAAGCCACAGATGGACATTGTTTGGCCTTGTGATTTGTTGATGGTCATTGCAAAAGCCAAGCGAATCGGGAATTGAAACCTTTTAAATGGTATTGGCGAGTCTGATGGTATCATTGCAATGCGTGGTAACATGACAATTTCACCTTTGAATTTTGCGATCAAAATAATTGCCTCCAAAACATTCCTAGTGATTCTTTTAATAACCATACGTGTGCCATTGCATAATTTAGGTGGCTTTAAATTTCTTAAAAGTATAATTGGTGAACCAATTTTTAACTGAAGATTATGTGGTGGCAAGCCTGATATATCTAAAGAATCCAAAAATTCTGTTGGGAAATTCACGGCTTCGTTTTCCTCAACAGTACTGTCAATTGATTTGAAAGACATCAGATTACCTGGCAATAACTGTTGTAATTTAAAATTTAATGCGCTAACATTCATATTTCTAGCTCCCAATATAGCATGATTACTAAGCCAATTATGATTCAAATAATTATTAATTATATCTGGAAAGATACTTTTAATCAGATTTTAGCTTTTGTTTAAACACTCGTGCAATAATATCATGGCGATGGATTGATTGTTGGCCGATTAACAATAATGCTTGTACTTCTTCCCAATTCGGATTACACGTAAATGTTATTAATAAATCTGGACGACCATAGTGCCGTACATAATTCATCGCATCTTGGATATATTGCTGCAAGTTTCGTGGACTACCAATCTAAGATGACGGCAAAATTAAAGGACTACCAATGTCATTGGCATTTAAATTTTCATCGTTGTTTCCGATAATGGCGTCTCGTAAATGAATATATTCTTCCGTTCGTAATCTTGCTTGATTATATCGAATAAATCGCAATCGTTCACTTTCAATTTTAGCGTACATATCGACAACGTATTGATGGAACAGCTGACGATATTTGAGGATATAATTGTCCTGGTTATTCCTTATCATCAATTGATACGCATAATAGTTCATTGAACTAACTGTTTTATTTGTTTCATTGCCAGTGACTGGATCACGCTGTTTGATGTTTATGTGATATCCATCTTGTCCTTGCGAAAATATCAAGGGATATTGGAGTGCATCGTATTATCGGTGTAGGTCAAAAATTACACTCACACTGCTGTTTCGACGTGTAGTTTTAATGTCTCTGTTGTCAAATGGATCACCAGCTATAACTATTGCAACTTCATCTACGGTTGGCGCGTTGAATCTGCCAGCATGCTTACCCGATGGTACTTCGTCGGCTTTGATAACAATTTGGTAGTTGTACTTTTTAATAGTGGTGACACTCATTTAAATAGTTGAATTAGTTGATTATGGTTTTCCAAAAAATCTTCCAACAATAATACAACTATTCTTTCTTGTTCTTTTTCCATAAAGTTGTACTGGCACCGAATTGCTACTCGCTCTTCACAACTGCCCATAAAATAAGTTTGAAGGAATTTTGGTTCATCATCAGGCATCGGTAACAATGATCCAACCTGTTGATACACCTGGCCTTGTATTTTGAATGTAGGTTCAAAATTTCGTCCATTGGATGATAATTGTGGGACATCCCCGGTTGTCGGACAGGACAATATTTAAGAATGCACAGAAAAAATGCTAAATTTTTTAAATGTCATGGATTTCTATTGATTGAAGGTAGTTTTAAAACGAACAAAAAAGTTAACAAATACGCGTCTTATGGTCGTTACAGAGCTGATCTTAAATATTTATAAAAAATACTATTACTTTTTCTTTCATTGATTATAAAATTGATAAAATATTATTTAAAAAGGTAAGTATAAAGTTTAATTGGATAGTATTTTATGTCTAATGTTTCAAAATGTTACTCGGATGTAAAAACATTTTTGTGTGCCTCGAAAAACTGGCGTCAAAATCTAATTGCAGGACAGAGAAGTAGCTAGTTATGGGACACTGTTATTTGAAATGTTAACAATTACTTTGCACCTAAATTAATTTTTTTTTTTAATCTTAGCCATGTAGACCCTTAAAAAATCAGATCAAGCAGCGAATAAAACGATTCTAAATGCAATCAAGAAAAACCAAGAAAAACTGCTGCAAAACAAAAGCATTTCCACGTGCAAAATTGCGACAGACTATTAAATTAACTAAATTTTTTTCCGATAATTTCATTAAATTGATATAATAAAATTACTAAAAAAGTACTTATTACATTTTCTAAAAGTTTGCAATTAATTAATTAATTAGCAATATACTTTGAAGTGTAAGCAAACAAAGTGCGAGTGCCATCTATTGGAACGTAGAAAACAAACATGTTATTTTAAGTGACAGTTTGCTGACATCTATTGATTCTAAATGGAAGTTATGAAAAAGTGCAATATTTGCAAATAACTAATTAAAATAAAAACAATCCTATAACCTATTCGCGATTAAGCTTAACACAAAATATAAACTTTTATCTCTATTAGTCCAGTAGTTTTTTAGTCTATTGCGGAAAAATATCGGGACACAAGATTTTTATATATATAGATATATATATATATCTATATTTGTAGATATATATATATATATATATATATCTATATTTGTAGATATATATATATATATATATATATATTTTGTCTATCTTATTTTATAGAATGCGTTTTTCCTTAATAAGAATCGCAATTTGCATCATCAACGAAAATACGAAGGTATATTTTACATATTTCTGTAGTTTGTAATCTTTTTTGTAGTTTTACGTTGATTATTGGCTTTTGTGGCTGTTGTGCTAAATGTAGTAATCATTCATAATTTGGCGATCCCTTCTTTGTGGAGGATATAGTCCTCTCCATCAACCCTCATCAGTCATTTTGATATTTGTAGATATATATTTTACGGTGAAACACCGAAATCTGGAGAATGTCGGCTTTCCCCGGTGAATGTAAACATTCACTTAGTCGCTTGGTGTATGTCCGAAATATTTGCTAAATACCCTAATTTCTGACTTACACCGGTAAATGTCGACATTCACCATGCACTAATGGTGAATGTTGAACATATCCGAGATTTATATTTTCTTCTCCCTAATTCAGTCGCGATAAATTTTTCGCCTTTCTTTCTGAGAGGAATGACTAAGAACTTAAAACACACATGCATTCTAAATGAGAAAGTAAAATAATAGAAATCAAAAACTTACTAAATTATGTGATTCAAATCTTATTTATTGCAACAATTTAAACTATTATGACACTTTGAATTGCACAAGAGGCCTTTACTTTTACAACTGCATTTATTTGTGGAACACTTCCTTTTGCAATGACAGCGTGTATAACCTTGCCCACCGCTTCTCGAATTAGCTGCAGCTGCTTCTCTCAGCGAAATTTCTTGAAAATGAGTCTCATCTATGGAAAGTAACTTTTCTTTACAAATTACGAACTGATTACGTGTGTAAAGCTGCTTAAGGGTACCATTTTTATTTGCAAGTTTATAGAAGTCGGAGTCTTCCATTCCAACAACAACCGCTAACACATTTCGGTTATCTGTACGACCACGGTCGACATCAGGAACTTGTATTCGAACAGTATCACCAATTTGAGCAGGAGGAAATTGCTTTTGTGAGGTTCGTAACATTTTTGTTGCTTGCAGTAGAAGATTATCTTTCGCGGCCGCTCTTTTTGTTGAAATTAACTCCTGTTTTTCAGTCAAAACTTGATTTGAAGACGTGGTAGATTGCAAGTCTTCTTCAATATTTTTCTTTGAAATATGGTTTTCGTTATGACCACCGCTTAAATTTTTTTCAGAACTATTACCAGTTGCTTCAAGCTGTTCTTCGGTCGCAAAAGTATTGGCAATTTCTTCAAGTTGTTCTTCGGTTTCGATATTTGCGATTTGTTCGCTAGTCAAAAAAGACAATGCTATGCCTCTTTTCGCTTTAATGCCAAACATGGCCTCATAAGGACTTTGGCGTATTCCTTCGTGGTATGTAGTGTTTTTGGCAAATTGAACAAAGGGTAAACCTTCTGACCATTTATTTGTATCGTTATCGTTCATCCATGCAGTTAGCATATTCTGTATATCCTGATTGGCCCTTTTAACTGAGCCTTGTGTTTGACTGTGACGAGGCTTTCCATGAACTATCTTAACATCTTTCCACATAGCGCATATTTCGGATATGACTTGATTACTGAATTCTCTATCATTATCTGATTGCAATATTGCTGGAGCACCAAATGTTAAAAATATTGGAAGAACGTTATACGCTACTTCTTCCGCCCTCTTAGTCTTCAAAGGTCGTAGCTGGACAAACTTAGTTAAATGATCTTGACACACCATTATGAATTTATATTCGTCATGTCTGTTTGACTGCAGATCTATCAGATCAACTTGACATCTTGAGTTTAACTCAGAACTGATCATTGGTTTCACAACAATACCTTTCTTAGGCGCACTGTGTTTCATTTGACACTGTTTGCATAAATTTAAATACAACATTACAACTTCATATGTAATATTTTTGTATTTATTTCGCAATTCTTTAAGCATACGTGTTCTTCCTCCGTGGCCTATTCTGGTGTGAGTTTCATATAGTATACTGAAAAATTCCTCATTTGTAACATAATATTTTATATTCGTTTCTCCTGGCTTTAATGGTACAATTAACTTCTCTTCGTCATTGATTTTTAAAACGTCAAAACGTTTTAATCGTCTGTAATCCAAAGGTGTGCTGCACTTAGTTTTAGCAGAAACCACTTCAGAAAGTATTTTAGAGTACTTTTCTTGAGAAAAAAAAAACAATTGTCTTCTCGTTTACCCGCAATTAATGCATTTTACTTTTCAAGAAAAATATCGCGATTCACTGCAGCATCCATTTTGTATAAATTAGGGTATCGTAAAAAAAAATTAAGAAAACGTTGCTCTCACCATCAAACCTTGCATAAGACTGACAAAGTTGACTGACTCCAGCTGAACAAAGGATTTGCGGGAAACAGCCAGTCCCCTCTTTGTCGGCTCGTCTTTTTTCGACCCCCACCAAAGCATATCTGTGATTGTCGACATACACCGGTGAGGGTCCGAATGTACAAAAAAGAAATGAAATATTCGATCTTTCACTATGGCAGCTGCTCAATCATTTATATAATTTGTTTGTTTATGAGTGCTATTAAATACTTCCCATATCAACAATATTATATAAAACATTGGCTTCATATATTGCCATTGTTGTCTATAATAAATTATAGACTTTAAATGGTTTATTACCACGTAGCGTCATACCACTGTTCGCTCGAACAAGTATTGTGCCATTGGTCCGTACCTGCGGTTCCTCTCGTACTACGCAGGAATGCTGTCGCAATAACATTTGTCATTAGTAGGGTATAGTGCATCCTTGTAGGCCGCTTCCAGAAAAGCTAGCATGAAATTTTGCTGTTAAATGCTCCCTAATGTCTTTTTTTGTATTTATCCCATGTGGTAAGAGTTTTGCAATTCTGTTGATGGTTGGATTTAAATTTTCAATAGTATAGGATAGTAGACTGTCATCTTGTTTAAGTTTTTTCCAGTCTAGAAGTGAGTATCTGAGGTATTAATAAAGCGAACCTGAAGATGCCCAAACCGCCCTTATTAGCTGGAGCGTAGAATAGAGTGTTGGAGCAGTTAAGAGGTATATGTAAAGTTTTCCTTATGAAAGAACATATCTTTCTGTCTACATTAGAAAGTTGTTTCATAGTTATATTGGGCGTTTGAAAGCCTGCGATGTATCTAGGTATCAGATACGTGTTTAAGATGTTTATTTTCTGTTGAGGCTTTAGGGGTGCACTGCTTATGTTTCTCAATTGAATAAATAGTTCATTTGTGCTACATTCTTTAATGCCTTTATGGTTAAAGACATGCCCCAGATACCTGAATTCATCCTGTATGTCAAAAGCCGGAATGGGTTCGTCGGCTATTTTAAATATGGCAGAGGTATCGATAAAGCACTAGGGATAGTACAAATGGAAAGCGAACCACATTTTTTGATGTTCAAAGAGAGTCCCTTGAGGTCCAAAAATTCTTTGGTAGTCCTAAGAAGAGTGTTCGCTTCCTGCTTGTAGTCGGCACACAGAATTATATCATCGGCGTAAGCCATTGCTCCAAGCTTAACAGCTCCCATTTTTATTCCATAGCTTTTATTAATTGTCTCAATTAGCTCATCTAGGATCATGTTAAATAATAAAGGAGATAAAGGGTCGCCTTGTCGAACCCCTCTTTCTATGTTAATCACTCTTATTTCTTTCCCATTGCATGAAATGGTAGTCCTGTTATGAGTATAGCTATTTACTATGTAGTCTATTGTAACCTTATCGATTCCAAATCTATTCAAGGCTCTTGCTATGCTTCGATGTGAAATAGTATCGAATGCCTTTGATAGGTCTAACGTTAATAAGAATAGAGTTTGGCCATTTCTAGACATCCGTCTTCCGTCCGTCCGTGTTCGCTAGACATCCGTCTAGGCTTGTGAATCCCCGTTGACATCCGTGTAGTTTTATTAAGTTGGACATTCTTTGTGCTATAATCCTGTTCAATAGTTTTAAGTAAATATTTCCTATTGTTATAGGCTGCCAGTTGTTTATATCTTCTAATCCTTCATTCTTTTTAGGGATAAGGATCGTTCGGCTTAGTTTCATCTGCTCTGGTAAATTGCCAAAAAATAGTATAGAGTTGAGTAGGAGCAGAGTCTGATTCTTATCCCTTTTTGGTAAATGCTTTTTAGAAATACCATCAGGACCAGATGCGTTGGATTTTAGGCTCTTTAAAGCTAGAGAGATGTCATTCTCATTGATCGGAGTACTAATCAATGAATCGCAGCTTTTATAGTTCGATATTAGGGCGTTATCTAATTTGCTCACAGTTGAGAAAATAGTTTTGTAAGAATTTATTATAACGTCCGAGCTAGGTGAGAGCTTAGTGTTTTGGTCCTTGATACCATCTAATAAGTTATTGGCAAACTTCCTGGTATCCTTGGTATAATCATATTGAGCTAATGAATAATAGATTGATCGTTTCTTTCTCTTAGATGAAGTATTGGTTAGCTTATTTAAAAGGAAATCTCTTTTAGAGTCTTTATGCGGTCCAGATTTCCTAGCCATCTTGTGAAGGACCTTATCTACCCAAGTAGTAAAAACTGCCGGGTCGCTGTCTAAAGAGTTTTCGCTCAAGTAACTCTTAAATGCATTGTCTTCATTATTTTTGGTATGAATATTCTTTATTAAGTCCAATAAGTTGATTTTTATCGAGAATATATTAAGATTCTCACTGGGTCGATTAGAACAGTTGAGCACGCTATCGGTGGTTTCTTCCGGAATGTTTCTTAAAGCAGAAACCTTATTAGTGTAGGATGTTAATTTTCTGCGACTTCTGATCGCCTCCTTAGATCTATCCGAAAATTGTGATAGATAATCAACCATTTGGGATGGAGTTAAGTCGGAAGTATATGCGGCTTCATGACGAGCTAGTTCAGTCTCTTCCTCATTCTACCATCGCGCTCTAGATGAGCGACTTTCAATTAGAAGCTCGTTATTGTGTTCACCTGGATGAGTTTGTCGCTGGTGCGATCTTAAGCCTCCGTAAGTGTTGAACTCTCGATCGCAATATGTGCATTTATTTTCGTTGCTCGCAGCTCCTCTGCAATATCGTTTTTGGTGTTGCTTAAGCAATTCCAAAAATACGGTAATTTTTACAGCAGATGCAATTAATATTATTAACATTTAAAGCAGGCGTGTCATTTGAGAGCAAGTTATGTGAATTATGTATTGAAGTTGGTGTAGAAGTAGCGTTAACATCCTGAGTATCTCTTGAAGTGCTTGCAACTGGGTCACCTTGCTGTGGCTGTGGGCTGTGGCTTCGCTAGATAGTAGATAGGGACAGTAGGCATCTCGTTAATCCATTCATGCGTGTCACTAATTAGATGACGAGGCATTTGGCTAATACAATATCCTTTATTCAATTTATAAAAATTTTTACAATAATACAAAATAAGTAATAATAATAAGCAAAGGATTTATTTCTACTATGATGTTCTCAGGCAGTAGTACCTATATCTTGATTTCAACTACGATGACGGCGTCAGACTTGCTTCATAAATTCCTTGTGAATATTCCAGCCTCCTCTTAAAGTGGAATGTATAATTTCTTTTTTCGCCGAGGTCGATATCTTTAATTTCTCGCAGATGAACCTGTTAGTTGCACACCATGTGACTCTAGCTCCCAATATAAATGAAAGTACGTATAAATCTTTTCCTGGAAACATTTCTTTAACTTTTTCAACAAATGCAGAAGCGGTAATGCGGTAAATGCGGTAAATGCAGAAATGCAAGCGGTATTGAACCTTCCCAATTAATACCCACATCGCAAATTAGAACAAACGATGGGCTTTCTATGATGAGGGCAGGCTTTTTTAGAATTCCATCATTGCGTCTTATGTTTGGCTCTACCTGTACAGTGAGATTCCGCTTTTGAGCAATTGTTGCTAACTTCTTCACAATATAGTTGTGGCGTTCAATTCTGGGCCTGTGTGTTGTTGGGCAATGTTGAAGTATGTGACAATTTGTTTCCTTTTTAAAGCATCCAGGAGATCAGCACTTTTGGTTTTCAGGGGTATTATAAGGCAGCCCCATACAAGGAAGTAAGTTGAACCTAAGGTGTAAAGCTTTTATATATTCATAATTTTTCCAATATACTGGCGGATTTTTCATAAACTCAGTGCTAAACCCTGTAATAGTAGCGTTCTGCAGATCCTTGCCGCAGTTGCTTGCATGAAACATGTTGCTTAGATGTGATTTCAACGTTGATTTGTTCGTAATGTATGTAGGCACCATTCTTCTATCAATGATGCGTTTCGTCATCTCTAAAGTATATGTAAGCAGGTTAGAGCAGTTTCTTAAGTTTTCCAGTCTATTCAGTCAGTATAAGGTAGGTCGTAAGAATGTTCATTTTCTGCTGCGACTTAAGCGGTTGAAGTTTTATTGCTTTAAATTGATTCAGTAAATTAAAACAGTTACTTTTAACGAGTCCATTTGACTTAAAAGTTCTACCCAAATATTTAAAATCATCTGAAATAGTGGGGCTTGGAATAGTTTCGTTGTTATATTTAAAACTGATCCTATTATCAACGAAAATAGTTTTTTTATTTGGCACCGTACGTAGTGCTAGGATCCCCTCTTCCGTGCGTTAATTTGTAGGCCTCTATTATTTAAGAAGGTAGCAGTAATCTGCAGCAGGTTTTTAGCTGCATGTTCATTCTCGGCAAGGAGCACAATATCATCTGCATATGCCAGTGCACTTAAATTTTCATTTTTCAGTCTTACACCAGAGTTTTGATTCAGTTTCTTTAAAAGTTCATCCATAATCATATTGAAAACTATAGGAGATAGCGGGTCGCCTTGTTTAACTCCTCTTTTGAGTTTGAATTCATCAATTACGTTGTCCATACATGAAAGGGTTGTTTTATTCTGTAAGTAGCAGTCCAGTATATATTTTCTAGTTAAGGAGTCAATGTTAAAATATTTTAACGCTGTAGTGCTAACTCTTTATCGTGCAAGTGTGACCTGTCAATATTCGAATAGGGAAAGGCTTGAAAATGAAACTGTTTACTTCTGGTATGTTTTATTTTATTTCCTCCTTTTCCTTTTTTTTTATAAATAAACAATTTAATAGGTTATCTTTGAATTTATTTTGTGCTGAAGTTTTACTAGTTCCAGACAGAATTCCGACTTCAACACTGGGCTCGTGGTACAGTTTATTTTGTCGTGTTGTATGGCGATGGCTCTTCTGAGGCGTGCTCTTACGCCTCCTCGATGTTTCACCTTCCTAGTTTTCTTTTTGCTGCTTGTAGGCTCCGCTATCTGGGCGTTACGTGGCTGATCTTGGTTGGTCTGTTCTAGAAGGTTTCGCCTTATTTTTCGTACTCTTTTCGACGCTCTATTCTGCGGCGATATTCCTCTATGATGATCGGCCTAGGGCCTGCGCTTGGATCCTCCCGTAAGGCTCGTAGTAGACCCGGGTTGCTTACGGTAACGAGCTCAGCCGGCATTTTTCTAAAGAGTATAAAGAGCACATGATTGATGGGTAATAGGAAAACAAGAAAGGCCGGAATTTACATTCAGTCTGCTATGGAAAGTTACAGGACTTACCTTTGTTAAGGAGAGAATCCACTAAAATGCCAATAATGTAAATAAAAAGATCTTTAAGATATGTCTTGATGTATTTATTATATTATTTTTTCCCTTCACAAAGATTGATTAGACAGATTTTTCCCAATGGTTATTTAACCTACACTCCTTTTTTTTAAAGATCCCTTTGTCTTATGGTTACCTAGTTTCCTTTTACCAAATTTGCTTTCCCTTTTTTTTTATTTCTTAAATGTATAAACCATTGACTTTACCAAATCTAATGTTTTTGTTTGCTTTTTTTTTCGTTTTTCTCACGAAATATGATTCTTCTTACATAATTACACAATCTTCATCATAAATTCTAGTGTTATTAACCTATCTTATTCTGTCTCACAAATTTTCTATTATTATTATTATATTTATTTATATATATATATTTTTTTAAATGTATATATAATTTACACGCACAACACAATGTTTTTTTTTTTTTTTTTTTTTAAATATTTTTGTTCACAGAGTTTTTAATTAATTTAATTTTCGTTTTTTTTATTTATAAATAATTTTCACACAATATTTAAAATTATTCTAAGTGCTAAAAAATAAAAACAAAAGGGTTAGAAAAATTGTCCAAGCCCCCCCATGTAAGGTGTCGGCCAGAATCAGCCGGAGTTACATGAAAAGACTTTGACAAATTTTTCTAAGTCGATTCTTAAAAAAGAAGTTAAAGTTTCGGCCAGAATCGGCCGGTCTCAACTCCTTGATCAAAAATTTCACCCTTTACTGACGAAAAACTACTAAGAGCTTGTTAATTTTTATGTCTTTCTTTTATAGTTTTTTTAAATAGCTTGTCCTCCCCAATACTCCAAATTTCCCATGATTTTCTGTCTGTATAATTTCCGGCTGTCTTGTATTATTATTATTTTTTGCCAAATTTGCGAAAAATATTATTTTAATAAAATTTTGATTTCCGTTTGATTTTTTATTTTTTTCACTGTGCAAATTTGAAATTCATGAACTTTCGTTCATGGGACTTTGTACCGGCTACGTGCTACCTCATTATTTTTTTCTAGACCTAAAGCTTTTTATTAGCTTTGACTTTTTCTTGATTTTAAGCTCTTTCTTGTCTTAATTCTAAACTTAAACCTAAAGTTTTTTATTAATTGTACAGGCTCTTACAAAAGTAATTCTATTTTTAATGATTGTTATCCCTTATAATTTAGAACTCCCCCTTTTTTTTTTTTTTGTTTATTAAAAAATACACCCTAACAACGCCCTGAGAATACTATGATGTGATATTTTGTCGAATGCCTTAGAGAGATCTAGAGTAATTAGGAAAAGAGGCTGGCCCTTAATCATCCTTTCTTTGATTAAACTTTCGAAGGTAATTATATTAGCGAGACATCCATCGATTTTGTTAAAACCTTTCTGGGTGTGATGTAAGTTAATACGTTCGCTTAGTCTCTCAGCCATAATCTTGTGAAATAATCTCATAAGCATTGACTCTATAGTTAGAGGTCGCCAGTTATTTACGTTATCGAGATCATTACGCTGTTTGGGAATTAATATATTTCTGAAATTTCTGAAGTTTTCCGGGGAAAACCCTAATAGCATGATTGAGTTATAAAGGAATGATAAACGTGTAAATCCACTCTTAGATATATCTTTCTTAATCACTCCGTCCGGACCTGGGGCATTAGATTTACTGGCCTTAAAAGCTACCATAATCTCCTTTTCAGTGATGGGGTAGCAGACTGAACAAATGTTTTCTTCATTATCTATAATGGAATCCAAGTCCAATGAACCTTCCGTATTGAAAATTGAATTGTATAAGTTCTTGATGTCATCACATTCAGGCAGTATTTCCTGTTGCAGGTTATTCGTAGCATCCAATAAGTTATTAGCAAATTTTTTGGAATTACTTTTATACTCCATTTGGACCAGTTTGTATTGAATGACTCTTCCCTTCCTTTTTGACTTGCAGTTCTTTAAAGAATCAATTAAACTTAATTTTTTCCTATCCACCCTTACTTTGTTTGCAGATGGTGATTTGGTTTACAATAAAGCAACCCAACTGGACAGATCGTCCCGATTAAACTCTTTGAAGTTGCTTGTTACTAGTTCTGCAAAAGTTTTATCACATAATTTGGTCAATTTGATGGTTTTGATGAAATCAATCAAAGTAATAATCGTATTTTGTTCAAAGTCCTCAATCACAGAAAGTCGCTGCTCACTAACAAACTGCTGGCCAGTATAATTTCGAAAAGCGTCAACTTTTTGTATGTAAGAGGGTAATCTTCTCCTACTCTTAATAGCTTCTGTCGATCTTGTTGAGAACGAGGATAAGAAAGAAATAATAACTTTGGTCGGAAGTTCAGGATCTAATCGTGCTTCTTCTCTTGCCAGAAAATTTTCTTCATCACAAGACCAAGGAGCCCTGGATGAAGTGCTAATTGACTTTAAATTTTCGTTATGCTCAATAGGATGGGCGCTTCTTAGATGCATAGTTAGGCCCGCTGATGTATTAAACTTCATGCTGCATATATGACAATCCGATGAAGTAGAAATGTCAGAAGGAACTCCTTTACAGAACCTTCTTTGATGTGATTTTAGCTTAACTAGCGAGTCATATACATATACATCTGTGTTCATTTGTTGTGGAAGATTCAGCTGCCATTATTTCCCCAGCTGGATGAGTTAGCAGAAGATGTCTCCGCATACCCGTGTAACCACTAAACTTCTCTTGCATATAGAGCAAATATTATCATTAGGATAAATAATATTGTGAACCCGCTTCCTGTGTTGCCTAAAGCTTTTATTAGTGTAAAAGGTTTTCCTGCAATCGCAGATGAAATCCTCTGAAGGTCTTGGCATTTTGGAAAAGATAAAATCTCAAATGCCAGTTAAGGTAAATATAAACACTCACCAAAGATTAGGTGAATGAAATATAAACAAAAATATGTTAAATACCGGCCTTCTAAACAATAACACGTCACGTGTCCTTGACTCTACTCGATGCCAGGTGTCACAGCAAGGCTAAATATCCATCAGAACATGTTTTCAGTTCAAAGCCAAACAAGTATTTAGGTGATATCATGTGCACAGTGCACAGGTCAGGTTTTTTTAAAATCCCATCTGATCCTCTAACCTGCGGTTCAATTGAATAAGTCCATTTTTTTGTCTTCGAAATCCTGGCTATCTTTTGCACTACCACCAAACACAAAGCATGGTCTTGCGACCAAAACGATTTGGTTTTGCAGTCGATGGGCCGGCTTCTCCAGGTGTTAGCCATGATTTTTTTCGCTTGGGATTTTCGAAATATATCAATTTTTCATCACCCGTTGCTATCCGATGCAGAAATGATTTCCTTTCATGTCTTTCAAGTAGCATTTCGCTGACGATTTTTCGATTTTCCGCCTGCCGGTCATTCAATTCATGTGGCACCCATTTTCCCATCTTTTGGATCTTTCCCAGCGCTTTTAATCGATCACAAATTGTTACTCGGCCAACTCTTAACTTTTCTGCCAATTGGCTTTGAGTTTGTGTTGGGTCTTCATCCAATAACTCCTGCAATTCTACATCTTCAAAGGTTTTGGGGCTACCAGTACGTTCTTTGTCTTGAATATTGAAGTCACCATTTTTAAATTGTCGAAACCACTTTTCGCAGGTTTTTGTGGTTGGAGCATGCTCACCGTAAGTTTCTACCAGCAAACGATGACTTTCCGCCGCTTTTTTCTTTTGGTGAAACAAGAATAATAAAGCGTGCCGCAAATGCACATTTTCAGGCACAAAACTTGACATATTAAAAGAACTACAATTCTCTAATACTATTATTTTGACAGAACTTATGACGTGTAGTTTTTAGATTGGAGTTAATAGAATAAAATGGCGTCAGTTTAAAATCGAGGCATTGCATATTTATGACTGGTGACATCTGTTACAAAAACCGGTAAGGACTTACCGACACACCTGGTATATCATTGTGTCGAGCTATCCGAGGCCAGTGTGTTGCAGGGCAGTGTTGCAGTATGTGGCATACTGATTCCGTATTTCTGCAGCCTTTAGCTCTACAATATCTTATTTCCTTAGGATTCGATGGAATGCCAATACAAGGCAGAAGATTTAATCGCAGCATGATTCTCTTAATATATTCTTGGCCACTCCAGTTCATTGGTGGATTTTTGATGAAGCTATTGCAAAAAGTTGGTATATTACAGCCTTGAAGTCCGCTGTCGGAATAGCTAGAGTGAAAGGAGTTTGTTAAATTAGTGACGATGTCCTGTTTAATGTTAATTCCAGTTGGAAGGAATTTTTTTATTTTTTCGATTATAGGATTCAATAGATCGATGGTATATCGCAGGAGACTATAAGCATTCCTCAAATTTTCAATTCTTGATAACAATATTTTTGGTATCATAAGTGAGAACCAGAAGATGCCCAAACCACCTTTATTGATGGGCGCATAGAAAACTGAGTTGGAACAGCGTAGGGGCAAATGCAACGTTCTTCTGACAAACGCTCGTATTTTTCTATCCGCTTCAAGTAGATGTTTCTTAGCTATGTTTGGAGTTTGAAAGCTCGCAATATATCTTGGTATTAAATAAGTGTTCAAAATATTCAACTTCTGTTGAGGCTTAAGTGGGGCTTTGTTGATGGTTTCAAGCTGAGTGAATAGCTCAGTCATACTGCATTTTTTAATACCACAATGTGTGAAAACATTTCCTAGGTATCTAAATTCGTCTTTCACACCGAAGGCAGGTATAACTTCATTGCCTATTTTGAACCTGAGTGCATCGTCTATAAAGGTTTGCTTCTTGCTAGGGACCACGCAGATCGATAGGGATCCACTTTTCTTTATAACTAAAGATAGCCCTTTTGAGTCCAAAAACTCCTTTGTAATTTTAAGAAGCATATTAGCTTTATATTTATTATCGGCGCACAGTATAATATCATCAGCATATGCCATGGCGCTTAGTTTTTCGTCGCCAATTTTAATACCTTCTCTTCTGTTCAGGGTCTCCAATAGCTCATCTATTACAATGTTAAAGAGAACAGGCGATAATGGGTCGCCCGACTTGACTCCTCTGTTGATGTTAAAGTCCCAAAAATTCTGCCCTCTGCAATATACTGTAGTTTTATTACACATGTAGCCACGCATTATATAGTTGATAGTAGCACTATCGATACAAAATCGTTTCAGGGCTCTTTCTATGCTATAGTGTGAAATGGTATCAAAACCTTTGGTGGGGTCGAGAGTTAATACAAATAAAGGTTGCCCATTTAATCTTTTGCTTTTAATAAGATTTTCAAGAGTGATAGTGTTGGCCAAACATCCATCTATATTCGTAAATCCACGTTGGCAGCCGTGGAGTGAAATTACATTCGATATTCTCGTTGTGATTATTTTGTTTAAAAGCCTTAAGTAGATACTACTTATGGTTATGGGTCTCCAGCTGTTTATGTTTGTTAGTCCCTCATTTGTTTAAGGAATAAGAATAATTCTGCTAGACTTGAACTGTTTGGGTATTATACCTAATAGCAGGATGGTGTTGAATAAAAGCAAAAGTCTATTGATATCCGTTTTTGCTATAATCTTCTTGACTACACCGTCAGGCCCAGGCGAGTTGGATCTTAAGCTCTTCAAAGCTGATATGATGTCCTCTTTAGTGATCGGAGTACTAATCGCTAAATTACAGCTTTTATAGTTTAATAATAAGGAATTATCTGATTTACTCGTTGAAGAGAAAATATTTTCGTAAGTTGATCTGATATCCTCAAAACTAGGAGATAGAGACTCGTTAGAATCCTGAATGCCGTCTAATAAATTGTTCGCAAACTTTCTTGTGTCCTTATTGTAATCATATTGAGCTAGTTGATAATTGATTATTCGTTTTTTCCTGTTAGTGTTAGCCGAAGCTAATTTTCTAATCAGAAAATTTCTTTTTGGTTCCATGTGAGGGCCAAATTTCTTAGTGATCTTGTGGAGAACAGAATCGGCCCATAGTTCAAAAACTGATGGGTCGATAACATTGGAATTTTCTATTAAGTGCTCTTTAAATTTTTTGTCTTCTGCTCTATTTACATTTAGACTTTTGATAAAATCCAGAAGAACAGCCTTGATGGATGAGGCATTAAAAGTATCAATAAATATTATAGAATCCTCAAGGTCAGTCGTTTCTTCACTGATATTTCTGAGTATGTTGGAGTATGATTATTTATGTATGTTGGACATTTTCTTCGATTTTTAATTGCATCTTTAGCTCTAGTTGAAAAATTTGACAGAAAGTTAACCATTTCTAAAGGAGTAAAATTTTCGTTACAATTAGCTTCATGACGGGCTAGTTCCGTTTCTTCATCATCAGTCCACAGCGTTCTAGTTGGTTTACGCAACAATTGAAGCTCACTGTTGAATTCGACTGGATGGGCTTGCCTTTGACGCAATCGCATACCCTCGCGTTTATCAAAGCTTCTATCGCAATATTTGCATTTATTATCATTATTACTATTTTCTTCATTTTCGCGGCAGTAACGCCTACGATGCTGATTCAGTAGTTGTATCGACAAAAAACTTTTGCCGCATGGGCACATAAAGTTAAAGCACTTGAGGGTTAATTATGTTCGCAGATGAGCTTGAGCTAGTTGCTTGCGATGATCCATTCGGATGAGCGTAGTTTTCATGGCGCATACGTCCAGCATAACTGCTAAATTCTCTCCCACAAATAGAACAAATATTTTCACTAGGACTAGGTATCTCCTTGTGCACACTCTTCTGATGTTGTCTGAATGCCTTAGAGTTATTGAAGGTCTTGCCACAATGACAAGCAAAATCATCTGAGGTTGCAGACATTATGGAATTTCACATATGTCTGTAGAAAGTCATTCAACAGAATAAATAATAATATACAGAAGTATAAAATTAGATAAAATGCGAATAACTTATGTAAAAATTGAAAAATACATAACCTCTTCTGTAACACCTAAGTGTCAAGGACTCTCATGCGATTAATATCATGCTAGATGGTGATGATGATATTTCCTTTCGAAGGTCAAATGCAATAAAGATGTTAAATATGCATATTACAATAATAACAAGTCGTTGATCCCAAAGCTAAACAAGAAATTAGTAATTATCACACATCAATCACCTGATCACAAGTTGTAGATGACAAACAACTTTATATAGTGGAACAACAACAAAATTTTAAATTTTAAATTCGCGATAGTGGCTAAAATAATGACGCGATTTCAACCAAAGTTTGGCAACTTGTTCCACAATCACTGTGCACGCAGCAAACAAAATTTCGCGACCGTACCGTTATTATAACGGGATATAGTAAAAAACCGATTTCACTAAAATTTTGTTTATGAATAGTTATTTAATATATCTAGCCACAGTAAAAATTTCAAGTTTTTAGCTTTAAAAATACGCCACTTACTTTAATTACTACTATGCATATAATAAACATATACCATAAAATATATAAATATATCCATATAATGGATAAGTAAATAATACACGTTCCATTTTATCAAGTAAGTAAGGAAACAATAAGAGTAGTGGTATTTCATTGTTGATAAAAGGAATAAACCAATTATCTCCCACTTATGCTACACCTCTTATGTCTCCTTACACTGCCAGACTAGAGTCAAGTTTAACAGGGTCTTCTTTCCCCGCTAATTACTCCAAGCCCGTTCCCTTGGCTGTGGTTTTGCTAGATAGTAGATAGGGACAGTAGGAATCTCGTTAATTCATTCATGCGCGTCACTAATTAGATGACGAGGCATTTGGCTAATAGAATATTCTTTATTCATAATATTTACAAAAGCAAAACAAAATATAATTAAAGGAAAGAATAATTTTCTGCTGCGATGTTGGTCAACAGTAACCCTCTAGAATACTCTTGATCATTTCGGATTCCAGACTTCTTTCATAAATTTAGAATGTATTTTGATGCCCTCTCTAAGTGTTGTGTAGATTATATCTTTCATCGATGAAAAATCAATGTTGATTCTTTTACAAATATGTTTATTTCTAGGGCACCAAGTTCCTCTTGCACCAATGATGAACGGAAGAACATATATCATCTTCCCGGGGAAGAGCTGTTTGATTTTGTTAATAAAGCTAGTAGTACTGTATATATCTTGTTTCAGGTCCCATTGCTTGGACAAAGATTTACGACCCTCCCAATGAATCGCAATGTCGCTTACAATGGCACTATCGTCCTTCGAAAGAACTAAATCAGGCTTCTTGAGTAATCCATCATCTCCCCTAATGTGAGGTTCCGTTAAACATGACCAATTATTATTTTTAGCTACTATTGCAAGCTTTTCAGCAACTAAATTATGTCTATCAATACGTGGCCAGTGCGTTGCTGGACAATGTTGTAAAATATGACATATCGTCTCGGTATGCCTACAGCCTCTGGCACGGCATTTCTTCGCTTCGCTTTGATTTGATGGTATTCCCATACAAGGAAATAAATTCAAACACAACATTGTTCTCTTGATAAATTCATGGCCTTGTTGTGAAGTCTCCTAAAAGTACTTAGCACTCTTTTTAGTTACAAAAAGTAACCTCCCAATATAGAAAAAAATGGGTCCGGGACCAAACTCACAGGGCGATTTAAGAATTGCTGCAATCTTTGTTGTTAATAGTGGCTAAAAAGCCGAAATTCAAAACATTTGCCTTGTAGGGCAGTCATTAGTGGCTAAAAAGCCGATATTTAAAACATTTGCCTTGTAGGGCAGTTATTAGTGGCTAAAAAGCCGATATTTAAATAAAAACTCAAGTCACTTTTATTTATTAATTGCCAATTGAGGCAATTTGTATATTAAATAAAAAGAAAGACTCACCTGCCGAGTAGGGCCTTGGTTCGTCTCTAAAAAATTTTACAATAACTCACTTAAATATTACCGTTAGTCTACTTTTATACAGAATTTTTAATCCCCCCTTCTGTATAAAATTTTACTTTTTCTATAATATAATTTTTTTTCTTTTATGCGAAATCTGCAAATCAATAAAATATATTTGAATTTGCAAATTCCGCATTTAAAAAGTTCATTGATTTGACTGAACTATATTACTATATAAATTTTTTTGTTGCGTGAATATTATTTTTGCGAAATCTGCACATCATTAAAATATATTTCGATTTGCAAATTTCGCATTTACAAAGTTCATTTTGGTTCATTTAACTAGGTTAAACGAATCAAATGTAAAGTTCTGTATGAGAGTATATTAATACACAGTCGAGACATAAGTTCTGTCTCTTGACATTTTTTTCCGCTAGGTGAATCTTATACATACAAACAAGTCTACTAAGTTTAAATAGAGTGTACACTATCAGAGAAACATCATTTGTCAATTGTCATTCAAAGTAGTAACATGGAGTGGGGCGTCAAAGAGAACAGGATCGCAGTAATTGCGCTACACAAATGCAAAAAAGAACCGAAGGAGATATTTAAGCTTCTCCAGCCACTGCAAATCACAATGAAATTCGTTAATCGTGCTATTAATCGATACATTGAATCTTCTACTGTGGATGATCGGCCAAGAAGTGGTAGACCTCGCACCAGTCGAACAAAAGATGCCGTTGAATCAGTGCGCCATCGAATTCTTAGAAATCCGCTCCGAAAGCAAAAGATCATGGCACGTGAGATGAAAATATCTAAGAGGACTATGTCTCGTATTGTTAACGAGGACCTTAGTCTTAGAGCTTATCGAAGATCAACAGGTCACCGGCTTAATGACAAGTTACGGGAAATACGGCTCACTCGTTGTCGACGGCTCATGAAGACGTACGCGGGCAAAAAATACCAAAACATCCTCTTTACAGATGAAAAAATTTTTACTATAGAAGAGAAATTCAACCGACAAAATGACAGGATCTATGCACACAGCTCTAAAGAAGCGGCCGAGAAGGTTCCCAGGGTCGAGAGAGGTCATCATCCGGCTTCAGTGATGGTTTGGTGGGGAGTGTCGTATTGCGGCACCACCGAACTACATTTTTGCCAGTAGGGTGTGAAAACTAACGCCAGGAACTACCAAGAAAACATTTTGGAAAAAGTTGTCAAGCCGTTGAACTCGACAATGTTCAATAATGAGCATTGGATCTTTCAACAAGACTCAGCGCCGGCTCATAAAGCAAAAACCACTCAAAAATGGCTCAAAGAAAATATTCCAGAGTTCATTGCAGCCGAAGATTGGCCTTCCGGTATTCCAGATCTTAACCCGCTGGACTACGACTTGCGGAATATTTTAGAGGACATGGCCTGTTCTAAACCTCACCGCAGTATCTTGGCATTAAAGGCAAGTTTGATTAAGGCAGCGGCGAATTTAACCATCGAAGTCGTGCGTACTGCAATTGATAAGTGGCCAGGTCGTTTGAAGAAATGTGTGGAAGCAAAGGGTGGGCATTTTGAATAAAATTTTATATATTAAGAGTCAAGACCATGTTATCTTGTAATAAAACATATAAATAAATTAATTGAGTACATAGTTATTTTTTCATTTACGATAACATTAGGGACAGAACTTATGGCACGACTATGTATATGTATAAGAGTAATTTTACCTTAATATTATTATTAACGATCACGCATGATTTTGATTTTTATTTTAAAAATTAAGAAAATATGAAGATTTAAGATCTTCATACCTAACAGCCTTTCCAATTGGGAGGGGTGTTCTTCAAAAAGCTATTACAAAAGTTGGGTATCTTCTATCCATCAAGTCCAGTCCCAGAAATGCTCTTATGAAAATTATCAGTCAGGTGTATTTTTATATCTTTCTTGGTGTCAATCCCAGGTGGAAGAATTTTCTTCAACTTCTCCATCGTTGGACTAAGTAAATCTATCGTATAGCGAAGTAGGCAATTGTTGTTTCTCAGCTTATCCAGTCTATATAGTAAAATGTGAGGTATCATTATAGTAAAGCAAAAAATGCCTAAACCACCTTGATTAATAGGGGCATAAAATATGGCATTCGAGCAGCGTGATGGTAAATGTAAAGTTTTCCTTACAAAAGCTCTTATTTTTTTGTCAGCTTGCCATAAAATCTTCTTGGTAATATTTGGTGTTTGCAGACTTGAAATATATCTAGGTATAAGATAAGTATTCAAGATATTCATCTTCTGTTGCGGTCTCAGCGGAGATTTTAAAATAAAATATAATATCGTCTGCATATGCAATTGCACTAAGCCTGTCATCACCAATTTTGATACCAGTTCTCTTGTTCAATACCTCTAAAAGTTCATCTGTAATCATATTGAAAATAATGGGAGATAGCGGATCGCCCTGTTTCACTCCCCTTTCAATATTAAAATCGCTGATACTCTGTCCATTACAATAAAGAGTAGTCTTGTTTCCTGTGTAACTGCTCATGATGTAGTTCGCTGCTACTTTATCTACTTTGAATCGTTTTAGCACCCTAGCGATGCTGTTATGAGATATGGTATCAAAAGCTTTCGAAATATCCAAAGTAATTAAGAATAGTGGCTGGCCATTCAGCCTCCTGCTTTTAATCAAATTTTGAAGAGTGATTATATTTGCCATACATCCATCAATTTTCGTGAAACCACGTTGACAACTATTAAGTTCTATAGAATTAGAAATTCTATCAGCAATAACTTTATTAAGAAGTCTGGCGAATATACTCCCAATAGTTATAGGTCTCCAATTGCTTAAGTTTTCTAAGCCTTCACTCTTCTTTGGAATGAGAATGGTTCTACTTTGTTTGAGCTGTTGAGGTACTATTCCCGAGAGGAGAATAGCGTTCAGAAGAAGTAGAACTTGATGCTTGTCCCTTCTAGCAAGATGTTTCTTAGATACTCCATCGGGACCTGACGAGTTGGATTTCATACTCTTGAAAGCAGCCACGATGTCAGATTCAGTGATTGGATTGCTAATCACTGAGGCACAGCTTTTATAGTTCAAAATTAATGAATCATCGCTTTTACTCATAGTAGAGAAAATGCTTTTGTATGTAGAACAGATTTCATTAGAACTAGGTGAAAGAGTCTCGTTACAGTCCAGGATGCCGTCCAGTAAGTCATTCGCAAACATTTTGGTATCCTTGGTATAATCCAATTGTGTTAGAGCATATAATATAGGACGTTTCTTATTGTTGCTCCTGATAGTAGCCAATTTTTTAATCAAAGCATCCCTCCTTGATTCCTTACGGGGACCAACTTTTTTGGCCTTACTACATATAACAGTGTCGACCCAACTGCAAAATACATCTGAATCTATATTTTCTCGGTTATCCCTTAAATATTGTCTGAATTCGATGTCAGGTGCCTTCTTAATTTTCAAATTGTCAATATAATCAATAATATTTTTCCTGATGGATGAGGAATCCATATCTTCACAGCCTCATGGCGAGCTAGCTCGCTCTCTTCTTCACTGGACCATTTTGATCTTGTGGACTTACTTATTGTTAAAAGCTTCATATTAAATTCCACAGCATGAGCCTGCTTTTGGTGAAGCCTCATCCCTCCAAATGTGTCGAAAGTTCTTCCACAGTAGCTGCAATTATTGGTGTTACTCTCCGTACCGTGACAATATCGCCTACGATGTTGACTAAGACCTTCAAATGAGGTAAAATTCTTACCACAAATGCAGCTAAATCGATTTTCTAAAACATTGAGATTATTTCCTATCGGGATGTTCAAATTAACAACATCTTGTGACTCCACGTTGACGGTAATTAAATTAGTAGGAGCATCGCTTGCCTCACCCACGATATTCGTAGAAGTAGATGGAGCATTATAGTATTGGCTCGTTGTATGTCTAAAAGAAGTATCATTTTGCACACTTGTGGTAGCTGAGACAATATTACTAAATGTGTAAGTAGGATGTGCAATTCTAATATGTCGGTTACGCCCAGCATAATTCTTGAAATTGGTGTTACAGATGAAGCAAAATCGATCCTTGGGACTTTCTTCCTTCCCATGAACTCTTTTTTGGTGTTGTCGGAAAGCCTTAAGGCCATTAAGTATCTTGCCGCAATGACAAGAGAATTCCTCATTGGTTGAAGACATTATGTAATTATTCTCATAAGTCTATTAAATAATTGTATCACATCAAAAATAAACTCATACAAAAGTATAAATCTAAAGTTAATGTAAACAATTAAATATTGAAAGTACAACCTCTCTTCTATAACACGAAGTGTCATCAACTCTCATGAGACATATATCATGCGGGAAATATCATGCAAAATATATGTGATACTAATATCATGCTAGATGTTGTTTATATCTGCTTTCGAAGGTCAAATGCAAGTAATAACAATTCCAAGTCGTTGAACACACGCCAAACAAGTAATTTATATTTAATTCACGTGCACTTAGTGTGCTATTAGCAGCAGATGCTATTCAAAGTACACGACCAGTAGATGCTTGTAACAGTAAGTTGGTATAAAAAATAATAAATTCGCGATATCTCGGAAACTAACCGCGCGATTTATATCAAGCTTTGTAATAATGTTAGTTAATCACTGTTATCACTTTATCTCGCGTTTCAAGTCAGTGCAGTTATTCTAACGGTACTTATGGAAAAAGCACCATAACTCGCGAAATTACCGTTAGTTTTTCAAGAAAATTTATATGCGAGTATAAAACACATCACTACAACTATGTACAAAGTTTGAAGTTCATAGCACACCACTTACCACTTTATCTCGCGTTTTAAGTCAGTGCAGTTATTCTAACGGTACTTATGGAAAAAGCACTATAACTCGCGAAATTACCGCTAGTTTTTCAAGAAAATTTATATGCGAGTATAAAACACATAACTACAACTATGTACAAAGTTTGAAGTTCATAGCACAAAAATTACGGAAATTACGTGGAAAAAACACTAAAAACATGGCGGAGCTAAACAAAAACACGTCTTATCACTTCGAAAGATTTTTTTTTTATAGTTGGGGGGAATGCCTGAACGCACACCTCAATCGAAGTAGTGTGGGGCTCGCACCCACTAAACCTAATCCCAACTCTCACCTAGCCCTGGCCTTGTGGCAGTTCGGAACTAGGCGGCCGCTTTATTATCCAGTGCGGACTTAAGATATGAGTCCCTTTATAATGTGGCCAGCATTGACCATCATCCAATTCCAGTTCTTCTCATAGTGGTGGCGTTCGAAAATTGGTTGAATATCGCTATCCCACCAATGATCGCACGGCTTGATAGAACTTTAATATCATCTTTTTGTATAATTTTGCTATTCAGAAGGTGTTCGGCAGATCTTCTGCTCCATATTCCTCGACAGTTGATAGTTATACCTATTGATGCTATGGGCATATCGGAAGGTAATTTAAACTTCTGCTTTACGATTTCAGTTGTGTGATTGTCAGAATATTTCTTTGATTTAAGATCATATGCATAGTCAAGGTTAACTTGCTCACCTACTACCTGAGCATCTAGAATGAAACATTCCTTATTATTATAGGCAACTAAATCAGGCTTTTTCAAGCCTTCAGTAGTATCAAGCCTTGGCTCTAGGCTTATATTGTATTCCTTTTTCGACATTATTTTTGCAACATATTTTACTATGTTGTTATGCCGTTTTATTCGCATGCCACTGGCTCTATGGCATTTTTGGGAGATGTGGTTGAATGTTTCACTCACCCAATTCCCGCCCGACATGCTCTACTTTGATATCGGCCCCTTTTGGTCCAAGATAGAGTAGGCATTGCATTTATTCTTAATTTTACCGATTTTATGAAATCGTTTCCCGTGAGAAAACGGGTGCCTTCCTTCACCCAAGCAGTTTGATTTCTCACTTTTGCAGAGTCTTTTAGAGCTCCACCATCAACTGAACTATGGAGTGCTTTGGCCCATTTATCCTTTACCTGTGAGAGGCTTTGCAGAGATTTACTTGCACCGAAGCTATCATTATAAACAAGTCTTTTGGTGCATGCTTCAATTTCACTTGCTGGATATTCATTAGTTTTATTTCCTATTATATAGGAAGATCTTGTTATTTTTATTAATCTTTCTTTCCTATGGAGCGGGATTGTCCATCTTAAAGATGCCAATCCCAGTCCTCCATCTTTCACAGTGGCATAGAAGTAACCCAGAGGGCAGTCTTTGGGTAGATCCAGCCATTTGCGTGTAAATTTCCGAATATCAGAATCAAGTGTTTTTAGCAAGCCTATTTTTATAGCACCTGTGGTCAAGTGGTAGAACAGTGATGGTATTACTGCTACCATCAAGATCCACAATCTTTGCTGCGGTTTTAGTGCAGCTTTATTTAATATTTCAAGCTTGTTTTTAAGCAGCTCTCTTATGTTGGTAGTAATTCTACCTTCAGGTGTAAATGGAATACCTGAATATTTCATCTGCTCAGTACTCTTCAGATTTGGGATATCTTTGCCATTTATTTTAGAGGTAGTTTTCGCACTAACATAGGTTATTTTCTCTTTGCCTAAGGACTTTACAGCAATTGAACAACACTTCGAAGCATTGGTCTCAAGACCTGTTGAATGTAAAAATTTCATTGTATTATCCAATAATTCTTGTAGCCCGGTCTCTGTGGCTGCTACCAATATTAGGTCGTCTGCAAACGCCATTAAATTGACGTGCATAAACCCAATATTCACTCCAATATCCTTAGATGTATTTTTGATCATAGTATCAATCACCATATTAAAAATTATTGGTGACATTGGGTCGCCCTGTTTAACCCCACAGGTGGGGTTAATAGGATCAGATTCCCAATTATTATATTGCAATATTGGGGTACTATTTTTATACATTGATATTATATATTCAACCATTGGAGTAGGTAGACCTTTATTTTATTTTATTTTTTTGTTTTTTTATAGTTGCGGGGAATGCCTTACGCACACCTCATCCGAGGCAAGTGTGAGGCTTGCACCCACTAAACCTAAACCCAACTCTCTCTTAGTTCTGGCCCTCATGGCAGTTCGAACTAAGCGGCCGCTTCTTTATCCAGTGCGGACTTAGATGCTAGGAGCTGGAGTCTCCTGTCTAGAATAGGTAACAGCTGAGCGCTATCCTATTCCTGTTTTGGGCTTCATCATTGTCGATTGATTGAATATACGTAAGATTGTTGTTCCTCCAATTAAAACTCGGCTAGATATGTCTTTTTATTTATGACTCTATTATTAATTAGTTTGTTTGCGAAGGCTGCACTCCAAATTCCTCTACAGTTGAGGGTTATACCAATTGATGTTATCGTAGAGTTATCATTCAAGTTGAAGTCTTTTATTATTGACTGTCGTACAGCCTCTGTATTATATTTATTTGATTTAAGGTCAAATGCTTCATCAAGTTTTGTCTGATCGCCAACTATCTGGGCGTCTAAGATCAGACAATCATTTTCCTTGATGGCAACCAGATCGGGCTTTTTAAGTCCGTCTGCTGTTTTTAATCTAGGTTTGAGGGTAACTTTGTATTTATTATTTTTCAAACTTCTTGTAACGTAGTTGACTACGCTCTCATGTCTTTTTATTCGAATGCCATGTGTTCTGTGGCATTCCTGAGATATATGGTTGAAGGTTTCACTAGCACTACAACCAGCTCTGCACGCTCTGTTGTGGGTCATACCTCTTTTGGTTCTTGAAAGCGTTGGCAAAGCGTTGGCAAAGCGTTTATGCGTAGTTTTATTGATTTAACAAAGTCATTGCCTCTTAGGAACCGGGTGCCCTCATTCACCCATATATGTTGACCTCTTGTTCAATTATCAGATTGAACAGCGTTGGGGACATGGAATCGCTCTGTTTAACACCACAAGTGGGGTTAATAGGGTCCAACCTCCAGTCACCGTGCTCAATTTGTGTGGAGCTATTTTTGTACATGTTCATGATATAATTAATCATTGGGTTAGGCAAACCTTTGTTTTTCATTACAACTTCCAGGGCCTCAAAAGAAACGAAATCAAATGCTTTAGCGACGTCGGTGCATGCAATGAAGACCTCCTTCCTCATCCGGCGCTGATGTCTCAGCACCAGATCTAGGAGAAAGACATTATCACTACACCCATCGGTGTCTCTCAAAGCCCGTTGTCTTTCATCAAATTCAATTATTTTCATACGTCTAGCCAAAACTTTGTCAAACATTCTGACCATTACTGATGATATCGTAATTGTTCTGAACTCACTTGGGTCGTTAGCTTTAGTGGTTTTTGGAATTAGAATGGTTCTAGATTTTAGCATGTGTCTCGGCACTTCCCCACATGTCATAAAGATATTAAAGAGCCTGACGAGAATTTGCTCAGGAATGGATCTTAATATCCTGGCGCTCATCCCATCAGGTCCTCTAGCTGTGTTCTTAGGTGGGTAAGCCTCTTTAAGCTCATCGACCTTTATTGGTTGCCACAGATTTTTGACTTGTTCATTTGAACTATTAGTTGTGTGTGGATGCAATGGAATTGTTTGAGATGAGCGATTGTAATTTTGGGTCATTAGGTTTGACCAGTAGGACACCATTTTATCTTTATCCAGTTGGGGAACTTCTGTGTCAATTTGGTCTGCCTCAATGGCTTTCCAACAGCGAGTCCGATTTTTAGACCACAATTTTTGTGTAGCGGCATAAATGATTTTACGCCTTCGTCTATTTGAGATGTTTGACCAACTGGTGTGCCCATTTTTATTTTTATTATTTTGTGTTTTTGACGTCTTGGAAGGGAAAGTTTCTAAAAGATATGTAGCTATTTTTGTGCTGAGTGTTTCAGTACTATATTCATTGATTCTACTACATATTTGATGTAGTGTGTCATAGTTGAAGTCCTCACATTTATATGCATCTTGGGACATATTTTGTACATAATCTTTAAGTTTTCTATCCTCTGATTCTTCAGGGATTGTATCATAGTAAGTTTCACCTTCACTGGAAGAGCTGCCATTTCCTTTCTTAAGAGCGTCATTAACTCTGCCTCTATGTCTTTCCCTAATGCCCTTAATACTTTCAATCGTTCTTTTGCCGAAGACTTTGCAAAGAGCTTGATTAAAAAAAACTCTTTTTCCATCATTCCTTGCCTTCAATTCAATATCAGCTTCTTTACGAGCTAATATTTTCTTTTCTTCCATCGACCATCTATCTTTGAATATTTTATTAGTATCCAACCGTTTATTTATTTCAGACTGTTCGAGATTTTCATCTCTCCAGTTCTTATGTGCACCCACATAATGCACACCTCTTCCTCGTGGTGACGTAAAATGTCTATCACAGCCTGGAAATTCACAGAGGAATTTTTCCGGACTTTGCTCAACTGTACTATTCGGTGGTTCAGGGCCAGAAGTAGACGCCTGAACAAATCCGAGGTGGTTTCTAGTCTCGCTTGTACCGAATTGATTACGGTCGAGGGGGCTGGTAACCCCCAAGAATATTAAAGCCCGCTCCGTTTGCCTTTTTTTATAACTTGGTACAAAAAAGTTACCGGCAGGAACCACTTAGAGGTGGAGACTTGGCTATTCTATGACTTCTTTGGTTGTTTGGTTGTACTTATCCTTAATCTTTTCCCCAGAAACGCCGAAGCATTAATGAGTACTAAGTTTCAGAAATATTTGTATTGAACTTACATTCAAGGACTTAAGTAGTTTTATAATTTTTAATTCACAAATCTTCAAAGAAGTTAGGTAAAGTTTCCACTTTTTGTGTGTTAGCAAACCGTAAATAATACTCAATGCTTGCTAATCTGTAGTCTGACCGACTCGTCTGATATGCCAATATGGTCGACCCAGATTGCTTTCTTAAAGGCCTTGATTTCATCCGCTTATGAAACAGTAACCCTCATACTGGATAAACCATGTATGTTGGCTTCCCGATCACAACTAGATTACTTTAACTCACAACTAGATTATTTTTTTTATAGTTGGGGGGAATGCCTGAACGAACACCTCATCCGAGGTAAGTGTGGGGCTTGCACCCACTAAACCTAAACCCAACTCTCTCCTAGTTCTGGCCATCATGGCAGTTCGAACTAGGCGGCCGCTTCTTGATCCAGTGCGGACTTCGATGCTAGGGGCTGGAGTCCCCTGTCTAGGAAATATGCGGAGGTCTTTCTATCCAATATATTTTTCCATCTATATATTTTTCTTTTGTACAGCTGTAGCAATCTTACTTACAATATTATTATGCCTCTCAATTCGTGATCTGTGTGTAATAGGGCAGTGTTGTAAAATGTGGCACACAGTTTCTTTATGAAGACATCCTGGGGAGCGACATTTCTGTAATTCAGGTGGATTATATGGAAGTCCAAAACATGGTAGCAAGTTAAATCTTAGATGGATAGCTTTAATATAATCAGAACTTTTCCAGTATCGTGGTGGATTCCTGATGAAATCAGTACAAAACCCAGTTATAGTGGAGTTTTGAAGACCCCTACCCGGGTTGCTAGAGTAGAGTCGATTGCTTAGATGAGCTCTCAGTTGCTCTTTTGTGGTGATTGCTGTAGGATTCATTTTTTTCAATTGAGTAATGATGGGCTTGGCCATCTCTAGAGTATATTTCATCAGATTGGAATGATCTTCTAGGTTCATCAGCCTGCTTAACATTATAATAGGTATCGCCATTTGAAAGTGAAAAATACCAAGTCCTCCTTTGTCAAGAGGCTCGTAGAAAATGGCATTAGAGCAGTGACTGGGAATATGCAGAGTAGAACGTATAAACTTCCTGATTTTTCGATCGGCCTCTTTAAGCTTAGATGAGTCAATGTTGGGTGTTTGAAGCTCCGCGATATACCTCGGAATAAGATATGTATTGAGTATGTTCATTTTTTGTTGCGGTTTCAAAGATTGCTTTTTTATAGTTTTTAATTGATCAAATAAATTATATAAGTTACATTTTTTCAGCCCAGTCGATTGGAACACCCTTCCTAAATATTTAAATTCATCGTCAACATTGAAAGCAGGGAGAGTTTCGTTTTCGTATTTAAAAAATATTCTATTGTCAACATATATAGCTTTTTTACTTGGAATATTACATAGAGCGAGAGATCCACTCTTCCTTGAATTTATTTGAAGTCCTCTAGACTTTAGAAAATTGGAAGTTATATTTAGTAGATTTTGGGCGGAATGTTTGTTTTCCGCTATGAGGACTAAATCGTCTGCATATGCGAGAGCACTTAGGTTCTCGTTGCCAAGCTTTACCCCTGAATTATCATTTAAATTTTTCAGAAGCTCATCTAATATCATATTGAACAGTACTAGGTCTTATCATTGATGTGCTTTTGTTGAAGATGTTAAATATACCTAGGCTTCCAACAATCAGTCTACTAGATATTACTTTAATGTCAGCCTTTCCAATTATTTTGCTATCTAGTAACTTTTTCGCTGATGTTTTACTCCAAATACCTCTGCAATTCAGTGTTATGCCCATTGTTTCAATTATTGTATCTATGTCTAATTTATATTCCTCTAGTAAAGCTTCTTTCATACTGTCATTATTATATTTGCCACATTTTCTTTTATTGGCTTCATCTAGAGTTGTCTGTTCACTAACAATCTGGGCGTCTAATATCAAACACTCATTTCCTTTCCTAGCAACTAGGTCTGGCTTTTTCAAGCCGTCTGAAGTTACTATATGTGGTTCGATGTTAACTTTATATTTTTGGTTAGTTAAACTTCTTGACACGTATTTTACTATGTTGTCGTGCCTTTTAATTCTCATGCCGTGTGTTCTGTGGCATTCTTGAGAAATGTGGTTGTAAGTTTCACTTACACCACAACCTGCTCTCCATGCTCTTGACCCTTGACCCCTGCTCTACATGTCATGCCCCTTTTTGTTCTTGATAGGGTAGGCAGTGCATTTATTCGAAGTTTGATCGACTTAATATAGTCTCTACCACTTAGGAATCGGGTGCCATCATTCACCCATGAATGTTGATTTTTAGTTTAAGCAGAGTCTTTTTGAGCTCCACCATCAATAGATTCATACAAGAGTTTAGCCCATTTCATTTTTAATTCCTCTGTGTTATCTATTTTCTTTGCTGCTTTGGTATCTTTATCATTATATTTTAATCTACCTGTGCACATTTCTTTGTTTAGGAATTCATCAGTGGTATCACCACTTATATATGAGGACTTAGTTAGTGCCTCTAGCCTTCTTTTTCTTAAGAGGGGAGCCGTCTATCTTAGCGATGGGAATCCTAAACCTCCATCGGCTACTTGTGCGTGAAAGTATCCTATTGGACAGTCTTTCGACAGATCAAGCATTTTCTTATAAAGGATCATATTATTTTGTCCAGTGTTTTTAGAAGTCCGATCCTGATAGCACCAGTTGTTAGGTGATACATCATAGCTGGTATCACTGCTATATTTAGGATCCAAAGCTTCTGTTGTGGTTTTAAAGCAGCTTTATTTATTTTTGTTAGTTTGAGTTCGAGCATTCCTCTGACGTTACTCGTGATCCTACCCTCCAGGGAGAATGGGACTCCTAAGTAGGTTATTTGGTCTGCTCCACTCAAAGAAGGAATTACTTTACCCATAATGCTAAATCTTGTATTTTTGCTTATGTAGGCTAGTTTTTGTTTAGCTATTGATTTAATGGCTACAGAACAGCATCTCGAAGCATTCATTTCTAATCCTGTGTTGTGTGGAATTTAGTTGTTATGTCTAATAGTTTTTGTAGACCATTTTCTGTGGTCGCTACCATGATTAAATCATCGGCAAAGACCATGATGTTA
This sequence comes from Acrocera orbiculus, assembly GCA_947359355.1. Taxonomy (NCBI): domain Eukaryota; kingdom Metazoa; phylum Arthropoda; class Insecta; order Diptera; family Acroceridae; genus Acrocera; species Acrocera orbiculus. The sequence goes on along the minus strand of OX375759.1, from coordinate 26,131,476 downwards.
ATCTGCATGTTGCCTATGCAGATCCCAATGTCTTGGTTTATATTTAATAGCATTTCATCTATGATTAGATTAAATAATACTGGTGACATAGGATCACTCTGTTTAACCCCACAAGTAGATAAGTAGGGATAATAGGGTCCGATACCCAGCCTCCGTATTCTAATCTTGTTTGGCTACTTTCATATATATTTATTATATAAGCGATCATTGGGTTAGGTAGCCCTTTTCTGACCATAAAATTTCTTAGGGTATCAAGTGACACTGAGTCAAATGCTTTTGAAATGTCTGTAGATGCAACAAAAACCTCCTTCTTAGTCTGGTGTTGATATCTCAACACCATGTCAAGTAGAAGGATGTTGTCATTACAGCCATCAGTATTTATGAATGCCCGCTGCCTTTTATCAAGTTCTATAGCGTTCAACCTTTTTGCTAATATTTTGTGGAACAGCCGCACCATTACTGATGAAATGGTGATCGGCCTGAACTCACTTGGATCTTTGGGTTCTTTTGGTTTTGGAATGAGAATTGTTTTTGATTGTAGCAATTGCTTTGGTAATTTGCCACAAATCATGAAAATATTTAGGATCGTGATTAGAATTTGCGGAGGAATGGATTTTAAAATCCTCGCATTCATTCCATCAGGTCCCGGAGCTGTTTTAACTGGTGGGTAAGAATTTATAATTTCATCTAAATCAATTGGCTTCCATAAATTATTTAGCTTTTTACAATTTGTTCCATTAAATTCAGGAGAGCGATTTATCTTTCTGGTCATAAGATTTTTCCAGTAAGGTTCCATTTTGTCTTTAGCAATCAGAGGACCTTTGGAGCCTATCTGTTCCGCCTCAATGGCTTTACAGCATCGGCTCCTGTCCTTCATCCATAGTTTTTGGTTTTTGGCGTACGTGATCTTACGTTTTCACCTGCTAGACATTTTGGTGAAACCTTCACTGTTTTGGGTATTTTTAGTTCTTTTGTCAGTATGTTTTGCTTGAAAAGCTTTCATTATATATGTAGATACTTGTTCACTGATGGTCTCAGTGTCAAGCTTACAGATATTTCTACATAGATTATGTAGTATCTGAAAGTTATATTCATTCGTGTTATAATCGTCAAGACTAGCTACATATTGCCTAAGTTCATGTTCATCAGATTCTTCGGATATTGAGTCTTGAAAACTTTCATCGTCATCAGAGGAGCTGCATTCCTCTGTAAGAACTTTCTGGACTCTAACCTTATGGCTGAGCCTTTTTCTTATGCCTTTAATGCTCTCAATTGTTCTATTACTAAATACTTTATTTAATGCCTGATTTATGAAAATTCTGCCACTTCCATTTCTTTGGTTCATTTCCAATGTTGCCTCTTCACGAGCCAACATTTTCTTTTCTTCCAAAGTCCATCTGTCTTTGGTAATTTTATTTGTATCTAGAACAATTTCCTTTATTATACAAAAAATTTTTTACAAAAATTTACAATAAATTAAAACTAAGGAACAATTTCTACTATAGATGCTCTGGTAGTAGTACCACTCCCCTTTTTTCACCTGGCTGTGCGCCAAACAGACCTCATGAAATCTTCGTGGATTGTCCACCCTCCTCGAAGCACAGTATGTATTATTTTTTTTTGTTCTACTTTTGATATGCTTAATTTTGGTGTTAAGTATTTGTTTGGATTGCACCATGCACCTCTGGCACCTATGATCATAGGTAGTATTGATAAGGTTTTCTTAGGATATTTCTCTTTCAGTTTCTCAATAAAGTCAGGTGAACTATACTTTTGACGCTTATGTTCGTATTGATCGTTCAGTGGTATTTGACCTTCCCAATTAATTCCAATTTCAGCAATCACCACATCATTTCCTTTAGTTAATAAAATATCTGGTTTATACATCATGCCATTATTGCATCTAATATGAGGCTCCTCATCCACCTTCCAAGATTTCTTTTTCGCCAAATTAACTATGTTCTTCACTACATGATTGTGTCGGTTAATTCTCTGCCAATGCGTAAGAGGACAATGTTGTAAAATATGACACACTGACTCTGTGCTCTTACAGCCTCTGGCTCTGCAAGTCCTTTCTGTTGGGGGATTTGAGGGTATCCCTCTACATGGTAGTAAGTTAAACCTTTAATGAACTCCTTCCGGTTCCAATATTTGGGAGCATCTCTTAGGAAACTATTGCAGAAGCCAGGCGTTGTTGCCCCTTTCCAGAAAAGGAGTCATAGAATTTATTGGTAAAATGTTCTTTTAATTTTCCTTTCGTATCAATATTCGGCAATAACATTTTCTGTATTTTATTAATTCTTTGGTGATCCATTTGTAAGGTTGTAATGGTCGTAGTCCTGATTTATCGGAACTGTTGCCATTCGTCGCGGGTTCCATTTAGCAGTGTCCATGTTAATATAAGATCTGCCATGATAAAATAAGGATAAATGATTTATTACAAAGGTGATAGATCTATTATCTATCATCTGTGCCCTAGAGGGCTTATTTGAATGGCTATTACGCCAAAGTTAAAAGAAAAGAATATTTGATTTTAATGAACATTTATTAATTGCCCATTATGGCTAATTTAAATACAAATAGAAAGTTATTTATTTATTAATAATTCATAGGTGTGCCAACTATGGCATCTTACCTGAGTTCGTTGCAATAATATAACGGCCGATAATGGCAACATATATCATCTGCAACTGTTCGATGAAGAATAATCTCCGTATAAAATAATGATCTCCCTTATATACTAATTTCTTATCTGTATATGCCCTTTAAATTTTATATTCCCACGGAAATTCCAATCTCTAATTTCCAGACTTACAAAAATTTGCCGAATTGCAAGATTGCAATTTCCGTCTATTCTAAGTTAAAAACAAATAGATCTAATTACATTAGATTCCATGTGAACCAAAAATATTTCATATAGCATACTTTCGGGCACACACAAATTAACAATTTATTTTATTAATGTAATATAACAATTTAATTTATTTATAATATATACCAATTTAAATTTAATTTATATTATGTACTAATTCAAATTTATTTATACTAATTCTATTTTTATAAAATTTATACCAAAATACATTACACCCTCACCCCTAGCTTAAAATAATTTTATTTGATACACTTATATTAAAGAAAATTATTTTACAAGCGAAAAATGCTTATTAAATTCTTATATCTAATAAAATATTTTGCAAAGTTTACATTTATAATTTAAGTTTCATTTCTTTTATCGTACATTTTAATTTATTGATTATTTAATTTATCTTAATTTTAGTCTGTTATTATGAACGATTTTATCTTTTCCTTTTATTCTTATTTTAGAGTTAGGGCTTATGGTTTCAATAACTTTATATGGACCTTCGTAGGGTGCCTCATGTTTTTTCCTATTTCCTTTTTTTAGAAATACATAATCTCCTCTTTTGAAATTATTTTGCTTTATTTTCTTGTCATTTAAAGTTTTTCTTATAAATTTGGCTTTATGTAGTGATTCTTGTGCCCTTTTTAATGCTCTTTGAAGTCTTAGTTTTACTTCCGTCGCATAGTCATCGATGTTATACAGTATATTTTGTTCATTTAATGTCATTGATCTGTTAGCTATATTTGCTAATTTCCCATAAACTAATTCGAAAGGTGTATAACTTGTATCAGTATGTGGTGTTGAGTTATAACAAAAGACATAGTATGGAATCCATTGATCCCAGTCGTTGTCTTGTGCAAAAGAAAGCATATATTCATTCAAAACTCGGTGATTCCTTTCTATTGAACCTAGTGTTTCGTGGTGGAATGGTGTAGAAGTTTTATGTTGTATATTTAACAATTTACAAATTTTGTGAAAGATTTTGTTTACATATTCTGTACCTTGATCGGTTTTGAAAATTTTGAAAGATCCGTATTTTAAAATAAATTTTTCGACTATCGTTTTTGCAACTGTGTATGCTTCTTTTGTTTCGATTGGAAATGCTTCGACATATTTTGTTAGTTCACATTGTAATGTTAAAATATATCTATATCCATTTGATAACCTTAATGGTCCTACTGTATCTATTGTTACTATTTCGAAACTTTGGTTCGGTGTTTCCGTTGTTACTAAAGGTTCTTTTATATATTTTGTTATTTTATTTCTAGAACACGTTTCACAATTATTTATGTATTTTTTTACCATGCGATTCATATTTTTCCATACGTAACTTTGTTTTAATTTGCTTATACATCTTTTAATTCCAATATGTCCTCCTAATGTAGTTGAGTGATATTCTTTGATTATTCTTTTCATTTCTTCAGTATTTTTTATTACTTTTGGCGGCTCAAATAATATAATCTTTAATACTTTATTTTCTTTTATATCTTGTCTCGAGACTTTTTTATTATGCAGCTTATTATATATATTTTTGAATTTATTGACGTCAATATACTTAAATAATTCATCTTTATTTGATAGTGCTAGCTCATGTATATTATTTTTTATCATTTCATGTATCAGTTGATCTAAATAGTCACCTAAATGAACTTTTAGATTTCCACTAAATTGAATTATGATATTTTTATTTGTTATAACAATATTTTTATTATTATTGCTGCTCAATATATTATTATTTTTGTACTCGTTTATTGTATTGGGGTCTCCGGATAGTCGCCTTAGCTTTACTTCCAGTTTATTGCCAATACTATGATGTCTTTTCAATACATTATTATTATTTTTGTGTACACTTTTAATTTTTTCGAAATTTAACCGCTTTACATTTTTGATGTCAGATAAAGATGTACTACTCCAAACCCAAAGTTGATCAGACTTTGATTTATGTTTAATTGTAGTATCCTTATTCTGTTTCATCTTTTCTTCAGTTTTTCTCTTCATACTTCTTGTTAGGACATTTATGTTCGTTGGAATTAATGTTTTGAGTTTATCCATGTTTATATTTATTCTTGATAGGGCATCTGCATTAGTATTCATTTTTCCTTGTTTGAATACAATGTCGAAATCGTAATCCATTAGATCTATACGCATGCGTGTTAATTTAGAGGAAGGATTTTTGTGTGTAAATAGGCTAACGAGTGGTCGATGGTCTGTTACTACTGTAAATTTTCTCCCATACAAATACGGTCTGAAATAGTTGATCGCCCAATGAATTCCTAAAAGTTCTTTTTCAATAATGGGCTTGTTCAATTCATGTTTATTTAATGTCCTACTAGCGTAGCATATTGGATGTTCTTTATTGTTTTCTTCTTGCGATAGTACGGCTCCTAGAGCATTATTTGATGCATCGGTGGTTAATATAAATTTTTCATCAAAATTGGGATATTTTAGAATAGGCGGGTTAATTAATTTATTTTTTAAATTTTCAAATGCTTTGCTGCAATCAATTGTCCAATTAAACGTAGTGTTTTTCTTTAGCAAATTGTTCAACGGCTTTGCAATTTCAGCAAAATTTTGAATAAAACGTCTATAATAGTTACAGAAAGCAACGAAACGTCTAACTTCATCACTGTTCTTGGGTATTGGGTATTCCAAAATATGCTTGTGTTTGCTTGGGTCAGTTCTTATTCCATTGGCTGTAATAAGATGGCCTAAGTAAATCACTTGTTCACTCAGAAAGTTACATTTTTCTGGGTTTAATTTTAAATTATATTGTTGCATTCGCTGGAAAACTTTTTCTAAGTTAGTGTTGTGGTGTTTTAAACTGCATCCATATACTATTATATCGTCTACATATAAGAAAGCACTTGCATCTAAGCCTGTTAGTGCAATCGTTAGCATACGCTGAAAGCTGTTTGTCGAAATTTTTAATCCAAACGGTAGTCTTCTAAATTGAAAATGACCTTTATTGGTTGAAAAGGCTGTTAGGTGTCTGGAATTCTTTTCTAGCTTAATTTGGTGGAAAGAACTTGTCATATCCAGTGTGGAGAAGTATTTCGCTCTTCCTAGCATGTCTAATACATCTTCAAGACGTGTTAGTGGAAATTTATCACTCATTATTCTTTTATTAAGTTGGCGAAAATCTACTACTAATCTCCATTTCTTCTTGTCATTACTATTCTTTTTAGGTACTATTAACAATGGAGAATTGTAAGAACTTATTGACGGTTCTATTATGTTCTCTTTTTTTAGCTTTTCTACCTGATTATTTATTTCTTGGATTTGTGATTGAGGTAATCTGTAATTTTTAATGTAGACCGGTGATTCGTCATTTAGTCTTATGGATTGTGTATAAAAGTTGTTTGTAGACAAGGGTTCGTTTTCCAAGTGAAATATATCCTGATATTTCTTGCATATCTCTATTATGCTTTGTTTTGCGGTCTTATCTAAACCATGTAAATTTAATTTCTTTAAAATTTCAGTTGTTCTTGATGATCTATTTATATTTCCCTGTATATTTAAAATTTTATACTCTTTCAAAGGATGCATCTTAGGAGAAAAATTTTTAATCGTTACCGGATGATTATGTGTATTTAAAATTTTTATATGTGCTATACCACGTGATGGTATTATGGTGTTTGCAACAATCACGCCTTGTATGATTTCCTCATTTAGTATGACACTGTCTTCTTCAATATCTAATGCTATTGCTTGTATTACTTCACATCTTGGTGGAATATTTATATTTTTCATGAAGTAATCTTTCATAGGTATTACAATATCTCCGTTTTCAGCAATGAGTGTTATGGTGAACGTTTCATAATCGATTTTTGACATGAATTTTGTTAGTAGATCTCTTCCTATTATTCCATCTGTTATTATTGGAAGTTTTGAGCTAGTTAAATGAAATATATGACTAATGTTGTTTCCTTCATATTCTAATTCTAAGTTAATTTTTCCATAGGATTCGATTACGGTGTTGGTTATACTAGATATGTTACAAGGATCTGTATTGTCAATATTATAATTTGGTACTAAATGCTGTTTGCAGATTGAGATGTCAGCGCCTGTGTCTATCAAGAAGGATAATTCCTTTTTAGAATGAGTTTCAGTTAATAATATATAATTTGTGGCGTGTTTCTTTAAATTTAAAGAATCTAGTTTCGTCTCGTTCCGGGACTGAAATCGTTGCTTTGGTCCCTTCGAAAATTTGAGTTTCTATTTGAACGTTGGTTCTGATATCTTCCATTATTGTTATTGTTATTATATCTATTATTAATATTGTATCTATTATAATTGTTATCGTTATTATTATTATTATTAAATCTTTTATTGAAGTTATTATTTCTTGTATAATTATTATTATTATTGGTATTATAATTATTATTGCTATATGTACTTTTATTATAATTATTTTTAAATTTATTGTTGTTATACCGGTTGAATTGGAAAATTTTTTGCTCTCCATTTATCGGTTTTTCTATTTGTTCGGCTAGAGTAGCTGCTTCCGAAAAAGTTTTGCATTGTGCTGCAAAGATTGTTGGTTTCAATGCGTCATTTAAACCACTTTGAAAAGTTGTTAGTGCTAATTTGTCATTTAGTTTCGAAATTGTTTCTCTATTTTCACTCCCTATTTCTGCTATTTGTAGAGTGTTTAAGTCTGCTATAAGGATTGACAATTTTTCTACATAGTCTTTAACACTTAAATTGTATTGCTTTAAGTTTGCTAATTGACCTTGTATTCCTTGCGTTGTTTTGATTAATTTGAAAGTTGTTTGAATGGTTTTTTTTAGTTCTGCAAAGTTATTAGGTTTTGTTGTGGCCGCTAATCTTGTTTTAGTTTTTGGTGTTAGTCTTGTACACCATACGAAATCTATTAATTTGTTTTTTCCTTCTTCGTTTAACGTGTCATTATACAGTTCAATTATTTTAAGAAAGTTTTCTAATTCCCTTACGTCTCCATTAAATTGTGGGATAATCTTGATTGCTGATAATAAGTCGAAAGATGTTGAAGCCATATTGATAATATTTTGTTTGGTTTTTATATTCTGTCTGTTGTCAACACTATCTTCATATTCAGAATCTGAATCTTCTTTTAAAGTGTAATCGTTGCTAATTGCTTTTATATGTTTTTCTATTACGTAATATACTTTAATGTAAATTTCATTAAATTTTTCAGAAACTTCTTCTATATCTTTCTTTTTCAAGGTTGAACTGGTTTTATTAAGTTCTTGAAATTTTCTTTTAATTTCTTTTAAGTAAGAACTTTTATTGAGAATACTTTGCGCTGAGAATTTTCGATTTGGATTTTTAGTGAAAGTCGATAGCAGCTTTTTTAATTCCTCTAGTAGTTGTTCGTATTTTTCCATTTACTAAACATTGACAGCTATTGTTCTATTTATTTGCTTTTGAATATTTTTCTTTAGGTATTTACGCAAGTAATATAACATAACTATAATAATAACAATCACACCTATGGTAATTAAGGACGAAGTGTAGTGAAAACTTATAGATCCTGTACCTGTTTGAGCAATTATGATATCTTCTTTAGAATTATTCGAACGAATTATTGTAATTATTTATAATTACAAATACAAATAAATTTTAGTTCAATTATTCTATCTATATTTTTATTTTTATTCCTAATTCTATACATTAATTGTTTAAAACATATATTTTATTTATATTTATTTTATGTTATAATTATTTGTATTTAAATTAAACTTGAAAGCGATTCGTAATATTCATCCAGTTTAAGTTTTTTTTCTTTCAAAACATTTTCCAGTTGATTTATAAGTCCGATAGCTCTAACGTCATATTGTAAGAAAGCAAATTGTTCCAGTGGAACCAAATATTTAAGTGCTTCTGTGTAAGTAAGAATCTCCTTAGTTGATTCGTCATGTTTCGAGTTCACTTCATATGTAGCAACTTGATTGTTGGCATCTATTTGATTAAGCTCAGAATAGGAGTCATCAGATGACAAATCCATATAGGTTATAAATCGGCTATTTTCTTCCTGAATGTCGTTGGTAACTTCTTGATTATCTATTTCTTCAGAGTAAACTGTGTTCAATGCGACTTTTTGCTCGTCTGTCAGCATGTGGAATTCTATCTGACCTGTGTTTTCTTGATTCGGCAGGATCGCCATGTAATGGTCGTAGTCCTGATTTATCGGAACTGTTGCCATTCGTCGCGGGTTCCATTTAGCAGTGTCCATGTTAATATAAGATCTGCCATGATAAAATAAGGATAAATGATTTATTACAAAGGTGATAGATCTATTATCTATCATCTGTGCCCTAGAGGGCTTATTTGAATGGCTATTACGCCAAAGTTAAAAGAAAAGAATATTTGATTTTAATGAACATTTATTAATTGCCCATTATGGCTAATTTAAATACAAATAGAAAGTTATTTATTTATTAATAATTCATAGGTGTGCCAACTATGGCATCTTACCTGAGTTCGTTGCAATAATATAACGGCCGATAATGGCAACATATATCATCTGCAACTGTTCGATGAAGAATAATCTCCGTATAAAATAATGATCTCCCTTATATACTAATTTCTTATCTGTATATGCCCTTTAAATTTTATATTCCCACGGAAATTCCAATCTCTAATTTCCAGACTTACAAAAATTTGCCGAATTGCAAGATTGCAATTTCCGTCTATTCTAAGTTAAAAACAAATAGATCTAATTACATTAGATTCCATGTGAACCAAAAATATTTCATATAGCATACTTTCGGGCACACACAAATTAACAATTTATTTTATTAATGTAATATAACAATTTAATTTATTTATAATATATACCAATTTAAATTTAATTTATATTATGTACTAATTCAAATTTATTTATACTAATTCTATTTTTATAAAATTTATACCAAAATACATTACAAGGTTTCTTTTAATAGCATTGAACTATCTTTTAGTTTGTTTATTCTTTTCAATAAAATAAGCGGAATCATCCTTCTAAAACTGAATATTCCGAGTCCACCCCGGTTTGATGGTGCGTAGAATAAAGTGTTCGTGCAGTGGGAAGGCATGTGCAAAGTTTTTCGAATAAAAGCTCTAATTTTACGATCAGCCTCACTTAGTAGTTTTACTGAAATATTCGTTGTTTGAAAAAAGTCAATGTATCTTGGAATAAGATAAGTTCGTATAATATTCAGTTTTTGGAAGGGTTCCAAAGGAGCTTTCCTTACAATGCTTAATTGATTGTATAGTTCCTCTAAATTTAATTTTTCCAGCCCTTCTGGTCCAAAGTACCTACCCAAGTACTTGAATTTTTCTAAACATGATAGTGACTTCATGAAAACGTCATTTATTTTAAAATATGGTTGGTCATCTATAAAAAGTTGCTCGTTTCCTGGTACACATTTTCAACTTAGTGAGATAGATTTGTCGATGTTAATTTCCAAACCTCGTAATTTAAGAAAACTTAAAGCTTTTTGAAGCAAGATATTAGCTTCAGTCTGTGTTTCTTATGTGTTGATCGTTGATGCGGATTCCTTTTTCTTTATTTAATAAAACCAATAATTCATCAATAACTAAATTAAATAAAATGGGAGAAAGCGGGTCTCCTTGTTTAATCCCTCTGCTTATCTTGAACTCCCCACAATCGATGTTATTACATTTTATAGAGGTGATGTTGTTCCTATATGAATTTAAAATATAGTTCTTAGCTAAGCCGTCAATATTTGATCTAATAAGAGCTCTATTGAGACTGTCGTGCGAGATAGTATCGAAGGCTTTCGATAAGTCGAGTGATAATATTGCAAATGGCTGGCCCTTTAGTCTTCTCGATTTTATGATAGCTTTTAGCGATATAGAATTAGCGAGGCAGCCGTCAATTTTAGTGAATCCTCTCTGCCCCTGATGAAGGTCCACATTTTCACTAATTCTGTTAGCTAATATTTTATGAAACACACGTGTTATTATAGACCCTATAGTAATAGATCTCGAGTTATTGACCTTGTCCAAGGTTATCGATTTCTTCGGGATCAGTATTGTCCTACTTGTTTTAAATATTTGAGGCAGTTCTCCCGTCAATAAGATAGAGTTCATCAAAAGTGCTAATCTAGATGAGCGAATTTTGAACAGTTGCTTCAAGTTAATTCCATCTCGATCCGGAGCACTAGATTTTAGTTTTGCTCTTACGGTATCAATCATATCTGGAGTGATTGGTGTAGAATTATTGGTTTCCAAAATCTGCGCGTTGTCCTCCACACTCTTAGTTTCAAAAATTTTTTTGTAGTTCGCTCTAATTTCTGCTACGCTTGGAACCGTTTTACAGATTTTCAAATCAGTTTCATCCAATAGGTTGTTCGCATAACTTTTCGTATCGGCTTTATATAGTCTTTGAGTCATTTTGTACTTGATAATTCTCAAACGACGCTTAGATATTGTGTTATTGATGTTTGGATCCTTGCTTTTTCTCTTTGGTGTTGATTGATTGGTTTTGTTTCTTAAAGTTGCAAAAGAACTTACATAATCTTTCAGTAAATCTTCTTTATTTATTGTATCCTGCAAAAGTTTCTCTCTAAAATCAATATCTGATTTCAATAGATTTGTACTGGGAATGCTTGCAATAAACTCTTTTAATTTAATGGTAATTAATTCTTCATCAAATTCATCTGACCCTTGGTCTTCGACGAAGCTTTGTTGTATGATTTGTTCTCGAAAAGAGATAACTTTCTCTTTGTAAGAAGCCTTATTTCTCCTACATTTGATAGCATCCGCTGATCTAGTGGAGAAGTTTTTAAGATGTTCGATAATTTCTTTGTTGGTCTTTGAAGTTTCCAAAGAGGCTTCAAGCGCTGCAAGAGCATTCTCTTCCCCTTCGGCCCAGAGTTGTTTAGCGTTTCGGCTAGCTTTTTTAAGGTTTTCGTTGAAAAGAGCCTGATGTGCTCTTTTTATATGTAGCTGCATGCCCTTAAAAGATGCAAACGTTCTCTTACAGGTAGCACATTAAGTATCATTTTCTCCTCCTCTGCAATATCTTCTTTGATGTTGTAATAACTGCGATCTACTTGCAAAATCCTTTTTACATTTACAGATGAAAAATTCTTCTGATGAAGAATCTTCAGAGTTGTCGTTCATGTTGTCGATGTGACTAAGAACTAAATGTCTCCGCAAACCCGCATATGTAAGGAAAGTTTCCCGACATTTTTGACAAGTTGTGCTATCCGAAAGTCTTATTTTACAGACCTTTCTTTTGTACGCTCTGTGGCCTTTGTTGTTGGTAAAAGTTTTGCCGCACGTACAGATGAAAACCTGAGGTGCTGACATCACGGGAAAAATAATAACTCGTGTGCCAAAATAATAATATTCAATAAATTAAGTGCACCCCTCGTCTATCACACTGATATTAATTAATATTCAATGTCAACTCTCTTGATACTTATATCATGCGAGATGGATGTGATGATATTTCCGTCATGCTAGATGTAATCATGATGCATAAGTTCAAAGAACTTGCCGAGGTCATAAATGTTCAAAGTAAAAATTATATATAGTTATAAACAGGTTCCAATACTTGTTGACAACAATCAATAAACAATTTCACGTGCTCATGCAGTGATAAGATAAGTATTAAGCAGCAGATGTTGTTTGTTGTGCACGATCAGTATATGCTTATAGCGGTAATTACATTTAAAAAATCTTCTACTCGCGATATCTCCGGAACTATCAGCGCGATTTACACTAAACTTTGTATAAATGTTATATAATCACTGTACACGCTTTTTCTAAAGTTTCAAGTTCGTACCGTTATTATAACGGTAGTTAGCGTTTTTCCATGAAAACTTGCAAAATTACTGTTGAAAATTGTTTAAATTTTAACACAATATTGCACTACTATTTTTTAAGCACTGTATCAAATTTTAAGTTTCTATCTTTAAAAATACGGAACTTTTAAAGCAAAAACTTTTAAAATGTATGACAACAAGCAAAAACACGTCCGTTCACTTTGAAAGATTTTTTTTTTTTTTTTTTTATAGTTGGGGGAAATGCCTAACGCACACCTCATCCGAGGGAAGTGTGGGGCTTGCACCCACTAAACCTAAACCCAACTTTCACCCAGTATCCAAGTCAATCGACAGTTAGAATACTGAGAGCCACTTCATTATCCAGTGTGGATTTTGATGTTAAAGGGCTGGAGTCCCTTATAAATCGTGGATTAAGCTATAGTTATCCAATCCCAGTTCTGCTTCTTGTTGAGGTAGCGTTCGAGAATTGGTTGAATATTGCTATTCCACCAATAATCGAACGACTTGATAATATTTTTATATCTTCTTTTTAGAGAATTTTTCTCTCGAGGAGGTGTTCCGCTGACTTTGGACTCCATATACCTCTGCAATTGATTGTTAAACCTATAGATATTATTGTCATTTCAGGAGGTAATTCAAATTTTTCACGTACGACTTTTGTTGTGCTATCATCAGCATATGTATTTTTTGGATTTCAGAACATAAGCTGAATCTAGATTAGTTTGTTCACCAACTACTTGAGCATCTAGAATGAAGCATCCCTTTTTATTATATACAACCAGATCAGGCTTTTTCAAGCCTTCAGTGGTTTTTAACTTTGGTTCAATGCTTACTTAAATTCCTTTTTAGACAATGTTTTTGCAACATATTTAATTATATTATCATGCCTTTTTATTCTCATGCCACTTGTTCTGTGACATTCTTGGGAGATGTGGTTGAATGTTTCACTCATACCACATCCCGCTCTACAAGCTCTATTTTGATTTCTACCTCTTTTGGTTCTAGATAGAGTAGGCATTGCATTTATTCTGAGTTTTATTGATTTGATAAAGTCGTTTCTACTGAGAAAACGGGTGCCTTCCCTCACCCAAGTGTTTTGATTTTTCACTTTACTGGAGTCTATCAAAGCTCCACCATCAATCGAGCTGTATAGTGCTTTGGCCCATCTATCCTTAATTTGACCAAGGCTTTGCAGAATCGTACTGTTTCCATCGCTATCGTTATATGAGAGCCGTTGTGTGCAAGTTTCAATTTCTTTTTGTAGATATTCATTTGTAATATTTCCTATTATATAGGAAGATCTGGTTATTTTTAATAACCTGTCTTTCCTATGGAGAGGTGTTAACCATCTTAATGATGGCACTCCTAAGCCTCCATCTTTAACAGTGGCGTGGAAATATCCCAAAGGATAATCCTTGGGTAAATCCAACCATTTTCTTACACATTTACGAATATCACAGTCTGATGTTTTTAACAAGCCAATTTTAATTGCGCCTGTGGTCAAGTGGTAAAATATTGATGGAATTAATGCCACTGTTAAGATCCACATTTTCTGCTGCGATTTCAAAGCAGATTTGCTCAGTTTAACTAGCCTCTCTTCTAACAATTGCCTTATATTTGTTGTGATCCTACCTTCAGGAGTGAAGGGGATACCCAAGTACTTCATCTGCTCCGCACTTGTCAAATTTGGTATAGTTTTATTATTAATTTTGAATTTCGTATTTGCACTCACATATGACACTTTATCTTTGCCAACTGATTTAATTGCAATTGAACAGCACTTAGAGCACTTTTCGGAAGAAGAATGGTTCTAGACTTTAACAAGTACTTAGGTACTCCTCCACAAATCATGAATATATTGAATACTCTTATCAGAATATCCGCCGGTATTGACTTCAATAACCTAACGTTCATTCCGTCCGGCCCAACGGCCGAGTTTGTGGGTGGGTAAGAGTCCTTTATTTCGTCAAATTGTATTGGATCCCATAATCCATTTTCTTGAACAATAGCTCTAGGCAAGTTAGGGGAACGTTTCGAATCTTTAGTCATAACAGCGGTCCAAAAAGCAACCATTTTATCTCTATCGACTTGTGGATGATTGGCGTCGATGTGTCCAGCCATAATGGCTTTCCAGCATCGACCCCTATCCTTAGTCCATAATTTTTGTGTTCTAGCATAGACTATTTTTCGAAGTCTTTTATTAGAAAATTTTTGTTTGTGTTAAGATTGAATTGTCTCTTTTGTCACATTTTTATTATTTCTTGTTTTTGGAGGGAAGGTTTCCATTAAGTAGATAGCAATCATTTCTTTTAGTGCGTCTATTGATAAAATATCTATGTCCAAACAGATCAACTGTAAGCCATCATCATTGAAACTCTCGCCAGCAAGGGGATCTAAATTGTTTATGAAATCTTTTAGATTTCTTTCATACCGGGGACTTCGGGCAGTGATTGCGTTCTAACTTCATTTCCACCTTCATCATCCTTGGAAGTGCTACCCTCTTCCATTGCGTCATTGACGCGCATTTTGTGACTTAGTCGTTTTCTTAAGCCTTTTATACTCTCTAAAGTTCTAGTTCTTATAACTTGACTCAGAACTATGTTCATATGAGTCTTTTTATTGCCATTTCTATTTGCAAGAATAATGTTCGCCTCTTTACGTGCCAACGTCTTCTTCTTTTCCATCGTCCATCTATCTTTGGAATGCTTATTTTCATTTATTTTAGCCAATCTTTTATTAGTGTCTTGCCGTTCAATTCTTTCATCTCGCCACTTTTTATGCGCCCTGGTGTAGTGAACACCACGACCTCTACTCGTATCGAAATTCCTGCCACACCCAGGAAATTCGCACTGGAATTGGAATTGTTCTGTAAGCCTCCACTTGTTGGTAATACTAAGTCAGTGGATTCAGCACTATCTAGGTATCCGAGGCTCAGTTCAGTGACATTCATACCAATAGATTAAAGTCTAGAGGGCTGGTAACCCCCTAGACTGATAAGCCCGCTCCGTTTGCCTTCTTTCCTAGGAAGGAAGTTTCCGGCAGGAACCACTAGGAGGTGGAGACTTGGCACATCTACGACTTCTTTGGCTATTTGGTTGTACTTATCCTTAATCTTTCCCCCATCACTGCTGAAGCATTAATGAGAAATATCTATGTTGAACTTACATTTACTTTTCAAGGATTTAAGTAGTTTAATGGTAATTTTTAATTTACAAAACTTCCAAGAAGTTAGGTAAAGTTTCCACTTTTGTTGTTATTTTAGAGCTTATGTTATGCTCAATTTCGCTAGTCAGTAGTCTGACCGTCTTGACTAATACGCCATTCTGGTAGATTGCGACTGCTTATTTATTACCTTGATTTCATCCACTTTGTGAAACAGTAACCCTCATACTGGATAAACCATGTATGTTGGCTTCCCGTTCACAACTAGATTACTTTACTTTATTGTATTGTAAGTTTAACACCCTGGCTTTCCCTATTGGTACTTGCCAGGACGATATGGTACAATGACCATCTAATATATTTTTTTTTTTTTATAGTTGGGGGGAATGCCTGAACGCCCTCTTCATCCGAGGTAAGTGTGGGGCTTGCACCCACTGAACCTAAACCCAACTCTCTCTTAGTTCTGGCCATCATGGCAGTTCGAACTAAGCGGCCGCTTCTTTATCCAGTGCGGACTTGGATGCTAGGAGCTAGAGTCTCCTGTCTAGAATACGTACAGTCAGACGCTATTCGATTCCTGTTTTCGACTTCATCATTCTTGAGTTGTTAAATATACGGAAGAGTGTTGTTCCTCCTATTATTACACGACTAGATATTACTTTTATGTCTTTTCTGGAAATGACTCTTTCAATTGTAAGTTTGTTGGCGAAGGCTGCACTCCAAACACCTCTACAATTGAGGGTTATGCCAATCGATGTTATATTGGTTTTTTCCTTCAAGTTGAAATCTTCAATAATTGATTTCCGTACAGCCTCGGTTGCATATTTATTAGATTTAACGGCGTAAGCTTCATCAAGTTTTGTCTGCTCGCCTACAATCTGGGCGTCAAGAATCAGACAATCATTTCCCTTGATAGCTATAATATCGGGCTTTTTAAGTCCGTCTGTTGTTTTAAGTTTAGGTTCCAGAGTAACTTTGAATTTTTTGTTTTTCAAACTTCTTGTTACATAGCTTACAACACTTTTATGCCTTTTGATTCGAATACCATGTGTTCTATGACATTCTTGGGATATGTGGTTGTATGTTTCACTCACTCCACAACCAGCTCTGCATGCTCTGTGTTGAGCTATCCCTCTTTTGGTTCTTGAAAGTGTTGGCAGAGCATTTATACGATGTTTAATTGGTTTTACAAAATCATTGCCTCTTAGGAACCGGGTGCCATCATTCACCCATACATTTTGACCTCTTGTTTTTGAAGAGTCTTTTAAAGCATAACAGCTTTGCATACTTTTGGTTTAAGTCATTAGTATTCCTAATGAGTATTTGAGTGCAAGTAATATTATCATAGTATGTAAGTCTTGTTGGATAATAAAAACTTTTTATTTACTGCTAGTTTTTATTTATTTAATTAACTTAATTTAATTTGATTTAATTTATTTTTGATTAATTTAATTATTTTATTTAATTTAACACTTTCACTTAACAAAATTAACTATCAGAACTTAATCTAAACTCTCAACAAAACTAGCTAACTAACTTCGCACAAAGACTAAAACTCTACTCCTAACTTAATTCTAGGTTCTTATTTATATACATTATTCCGGTAGTCTTTTTTTTCCGGAAATAATTCTATTGTATTATGAAACCTGGAAATTGCAATAAGTGCAATTTCCAAATTATATAATATATAAATTAAATGTTTTTACTAAAGTAAAATTTGAAATTGCGTATAGTATAGTATACAATTCTATTATATTATGAAACCTGGAAATTGCAATAAGTGCAATTTCCAAATTTCATAATATATAAATTAAATGTTTTTGAAATTGCGTATAGTGCAAATAACTAGGTTACTTATTGAAAAATTCGTAACCCAGTTATTTTGAAATATGGTAATGGCACAGATCTCAAAGTTCTGTACCATAACATTCCTCCCCCTTTCATAAAAAGGGGCCCAAAGGGGGAGAATCGTTTTGCAATCTCAATAAAAAAATATTAATTAATAAATTTATTATTTATTTCTTTTTTTTGTTTGTTTTGGTTTTCCCACTTGTACAATTTTCAATATAAAATTCAGTACATTCGTGTGATTTCTTATCGTATTTTATGATATTGTAATGTTATAATAATATTATCAAGATGATTTTTTTTATTCTTTTTATTAAACTAATTCTAAGTTATACAAAATATTCTTAAATATAAATTGTAGACAAAATATTCTTATATTTAATTCTATCATGACAAAATAGTACAAAGTAATTCAAAAAAATGATCAATAAAATAATTCTAAATTATAAAATAATCCTATGACAAAAGTCAAAAATAATTCTAATTTATTTTCAATAAGTAAACAAACGATCGACAAAAATAGTCATCACAAAAAAACATTTCAAATCAATTCCAAGACAACATTTTTCTTTTTTATTAATTTCTTATACTAAAAGCGCAAGCGCTGAAAAATTGAATGGCGCAAGCGCCGATCTGAAGGTTAGACTGGGAATTGATTTCTCTATGAAATATCTCCTATATTTATATCGAAGATATTACATAGGAAATCGCATGAGAATTTTTACTTCCCACGATGTATGATCTAGAACAGCGTTTCTCAACCTTTTCTAGTTCGCGGACCGGTGAAATTTATAAAAATCGCTTCGCGGACCAGTGGTTTTGTTAGGAATAAAATTTTCGCAGGTATTTAAGAACTACTACATGAGATAACCGTGAAAGTAAACGTGGTCTTTATTCAAAATTGTGTTGTCAAAAATGTAAAAGGGAATATGAATATAAATTGTAGTTTATGTTTGAACTTGATATGTTATAAAAGTTTAAACTTGTTTTTACAAGAACCTTCAAGTATTTTCATTCATCTACTAATTTAATTTCAAGCTTACTAACAACAAATACATGAATATAACAGAGTGCAATGTTAGATCAATCATAGCAATTTAATTGTCAGTTTTTAGTATAAAGTAAAGGATTTTTGTGTGTTTATATTAAAAAAATAAACTGCTAATTAATTCATCCTATTATTTTTATTCAAAATTTTCAACATGCAAGTGATTAATGGGATATTTGTTGCTCCTTTGCATCTACTAAATTGTTTATTCTTGGATGAATCTCACTTACAGCAAGCCGCAAGGCAGGGTTCAGTTTTAACCGGTTTCTTAAATTTGTTTTTATCAGAGTCATAGATGAAAAAGTGATTTCACACATGTAAGTAGTTGAAAAAGGCAATAAAATTTTCATTGCCTTTCCATAAAGTTCTTCATATTCATTTTTTAATTTTATCCAAAATTCAATTATACTTGTGGATTCAAATGTCGATTTTATTCCAAGATCTGATGAGAGTTCGATTAATTTTTCTTCTTCATCATCTGTTAATTTATTATTTTGGTGTTCAACAAAAGGATTTAATATCCACAAATTGCCTACACGTGGATCATCATTGCTTGGGTAATACTTCTCAAATGATTTGGAAAGAGCTTCAAGATGTTCACTTATTATATTTGATATATTACTACTATCCAAACATTTTTCAGAAATTTTATAATCTGAGTACGATGAAAACATGCTAAAATTATTTTCTTTTATTCGATCCCTCCATAGTTTCAACTTTCTTTTAAATGCATGAATTTTATTGCTTGTATCAAAAACGGTGCACAAAGCACCTTGTAAAGTTAAATTTAAGGCATTTATATGCATAAAAATATCAGATAAATAAGCGAGCATAGCGATCCAGTCCTTGTTGTTAAAAAATTTTTTTAGATCTGACCTTTTTTCATTCAGAAATATTTCAACTTCAAGTCTTAATTCAAATAATCTTTTCAAAACCCTACCCCTTGATAGCCACCTCACTTCTGTATGAAGCAACAAATGCTTATATTCAGACCCCATTTCTTCACATAAAATTGTAAACAACCGAGAATTGAGAGCATTGCTTTTAATGAAATTAACAACCTGTATCGAAACTTTGAGAACTTCATTAAGAGCTGGGGATAATTTTTTTGCTGCTAAATGTTCGCGGTGGATAAAACAATGAGTACATAATATTCCTTCATAAGCTACTTCTTTTATTTTTGACGCAACCCCTGAATGTTTTCCTACCATAGATGCAGCACCATCCGTACATAAGCCGACACAATTTTTCCAATTAAGATTTTTTATTTTTACATATTCATTTATTGCTTTGAATATCTCATCACTTGTTGTCCGTGACGGTAGTTCAACGCAGCACAATAATTCTTCTCTCATAACACTTACTTCAAAATCAGTAAATCTTACGTAGCATAAAAGGACTGCTTTATTGGAGACATCAGTTGATTCATCTATTTGAATTGCAAACCAGTTTGATTTTATGATTTTTTCTATCAACTGGTCCTCAATATCTACAGACATTTCAGAAATCCTGCGTTCAATTGTGTCATTGGACAGAGGTATATTTTTCATATTATCCCCAGCAGTTGAGCCCAAAACTTCTGAACATGCTTCCACTAAACATGGCATAATTAGCTCCTCGCCAATTGAATATGGTTTCTTACATTTGGCAATACGCAAGGCAATTAAATATGATGCCTTAAGAAGACACTTTTCAATCACAAAGCTTTTTTTGAAGGTACTTTGTTGATTTTGATATTCCAGGTTTTTTCTCTTGAAAAAATCAATCGACTTTTTTGCCAAATGAGGATGTACCGTTTTCAAGTGCCGTGAAAGTTTAGCTGGCTTCATGCTCTCGTTCGATAAAATTTCTCCGCAAATAATGCATTGAGGCCTTGGCGAATTTTCTTCTGATTCTCGATACACGTTGAAACCAAATTTTAAGTAGTCCTGGTTATATCTTCGAATAAACGATTTTGTGTTTTTCCTTATTTTAATCGATTTTACTTCTGCTTTTTCACCGTTAATGTTGGCTTTACAAAAAAAGCCATCCAATGTATTTTGTTTCTTTTTTCTATTCATTATTATAAAAAAAAGTAAATTATTTCAAAAAAAGTAACGTAATTTTTTACTATAATATACAAACCTTGTTATTTAAAAATTTAAATATCCAAAGACACAGTAACACCACATTAGCACAATAGAGCTTACAGACAACAACAGAGCTTAGAAACCTAACCACTCACTTAAAAAACATGTCAACTCAGCCGATTTCTTGAGCATACTAGTAAAAACGTGTGCCCAACTTTTACAGATTCTTACTAGACTTGCAAGTCAAAATTCAAAAAAAAAAAAAAAAACAATTCAATCAAAAAAATTTTTTTAGTTTGCCATAGAAACATGCGCCAAATAGAAAAAATAAAGAAACCAAATAAAAACGTATGATTTTCAGCTTACACGTGCCCTTTATTATTACACAAGGCGATTTGTTGGGAGAGAAATAAACAAAATAAGTGTATTTATGGCTAGACATATGAACATCCTACTACGGTTAAAACGTAAAAAGATTTAGATCAAAGGAAAATATCAAAGGAAAAAGAATCAGAAACAGTTTCCATATGTCTGTTGTCTAGACCAAAATTGTGACTATAGTCAAAAACATTTTAAGTAGTTGGTAAAAAAAAAAGTTCTTAGTATGTTTTGCTAAATTTTCGCGGACCGGCAAAAAAATTATACAGACCGGCACCGGTCCGCGGACCGGCGGTTGAGAAACAGTGATCTAGAATATCGTATTTCTCCAGATCTGCGCATGTGATTTAAAAACAAGATGTGCAATATATCATTGCACAGTGAAATAAATTTGACAGTCACATGAGTGAAATATCATATCTGTATCTATTTCTGTGACTTAAAAAAACAAGATGTGCAATATATCATTGCACAGTGAAATAAAATTAACAAGCACATGAGTGCAATATCATATTTCACATGCACATATCCTTGCATGTTTTGACTATGCAGTCAAAATATCATGCCCTTAAAACTCGCATGTGCAAGGCATCCAATTTCACAAAAGATAAGAAATTACTTGCTTGATACAAAGTTTCGCGTGATACTAAGTATCAGAAACAGAATTATCGGAAATTTTGAATTTATTAAAATTTTGAAAAATGGAATAAAAAGGTAAGTAATTAAAATTAACTATATTATAAGTATATTACACCTTACACCCTAAAGAAAAATAATTTTCATATCTATATTTATGAAAATTATTTACAATTTTTATTATGAATTTTTTGTAGTATTTAAAAGTAGGTACTTAATTATTTTATATTTACTTATGTTCTAAACTTAGTTTCTAATATTAGTCTGTTGTATCTTTGCGTGATTTGATGAGACGGTTGTTGTGAACTTCTAATGGTTTTCCATTGATTAGTATAGTTGAATTCACACCTTTCTGCGATATTATTTTAAATGGGCCTTGATATGGGTTTTCCCTTTGTTGTTATTACCTGTTTTAAGGTATACGTAGTCGTTGGTTTTAAAATTTGCTTTATTAATATTTTTGTCCCAATTAATTTTTCTTGTTGATTTTGCGGAGTCTAGAAGTTCTCTTGCTTTTAGGTGAGCATGTTTTAATTTTACTTTGATTTCATTGGCATAGTTGTCCATATTATAAAATGTGTTATTTTTGTCTATCTCTATTATCGCTGGTAGTGAAGCAATTTTTCCAAAAACTAATTCAAAAGGTGTATATTCAGTATCAGTATGCGGTGTTGTATTGTATGAAAATACGTAGTATGGAATAAATTCATTCCAATTATCTTCGTTGGCAAATGCCAATAAATATTGATTTAGAACTCTATGATTTCTTTCTATAGAGCCTAATGTTTCATGATGATAGGCCGTTGATGTGGTGTGGTCAATTTTTAGCAGTTCACATATATTTTTAAATAGACTGTTATTAAATTCTGTACCTTTATCAGTTTTAAAGGTTTTAAAGCATCCATATCTCAAAATGAAATTTTCTACTAAAGTTTTTGCTATGGTTTTCGCTTCTTTTGTTTCCATAGGAAAAGCTTATTTAGTTAATTCGCATTGAACAGTAAGTATATATCGATATCCTTGTGAGATCCTTAGAGGGCCAACTGTATCTATTGATACTGTTTCGAAACTAGTTTGGGGTGTTTTCGTAAGTGTTAACGGTTCTTTAGTATGTTTTATTATTTTGCTTTTAGCACATGTCTCGCAATTGTTTATAAAATTTTTAATCATCTTATTCATGTTTTTCCATATATATCGTTGTTTTATTTTTGCTATGCATCTCTTAATTCCAGTATGTCCTCCATGAGTGGATTGATGAAAATCTTCTATTATTTTCAATTTTTCTTTATTATCCTCTATTTTTAAAGGTTCATTATATAAAATTATTTTTAATTTATTTGCCGTATTATTCTTCATTTTGTTCTGCTGCAGCTTATTAAACATTTCTTTAAATTCATTTATCTTTACATTTTTAAATATTTCGTCATCGTACGAAAGCGCTAATTCATTTATTTCATTTATAGTTGCTGTTTGTATCAGTTTCTCCAAGGCTTTTATTATTAAATTAAAAGATGGATTATCACTGTACTCAACTATAACGCTTTTATTTTCTTTTACTATTATATTCGGCATTTTTTTTTTATTCTCGTGCGCATTTTTATTAATATTTTCAAATTTCATTCTTTTAACCTTTTTAATGTCTGATATCGATGTACTATCCCAAATGTATGGGTTTTCTTTTTTTGTTATCGTTGTTGTTACGTTTTCTACATTTTCTTTAATATTTTTATTATTTTTTATCATATTTCTAGTAAGAGCGCTTATATTTTTTGGAATTAAGGATTTTAAGTAGTTCATGTCTATATTTATCCTAGACAGTGCATCAGCATTTGTGTTCATCTTTCCTTGTTTGTATAAGATGTCGAAATTGTAATCCATTAGGTCTAGTCGAATCCTCGTTAATTTAGAAGATGGATTTTTGTGACTAAATAAACTCACTAATGGTCGATGATCTGTAATAACCGTAAACTTTTTGCCATATAGGTATGGCCTAAAATGGTTAATACCCCAATGTATTGCGAGCAGTTCTTTTTCTATAATTGATTTATTAATCTCATGTTTGTTGAGCGTTCTGCTGGCATAGGAAATAGGTAAATCTTTTCCTATTTCTCCTTGTGATAAGATAGCTCCTAAGGCAAAATTTGAGGCATCTGTTGTTAATAGAAATGGTTTTTCGAAGTCAGGATACTGTAATAATGGAGGATTTATCAATGCATTTTTAAGCATTTCGAAAGCTTCTTCACAGTCCTTTGTCCAGTTGAAAAGAGTATTTTTCTTCAAAAGTTGGTATAAAGGCCTAGCAACTTGTGCAAAATTTGGCATAAATCTTCTATAGTAATTATAAAATGCCACGAAACGATGTACTTCGTCTGCGTTTTTTGGTATTGGGTAATTTTTAACGATGTTGTATTTGCTGGGATCTGTTTTTATTCCTTTTGATGTTATTAGATGACCTAGATATACCACTTCCGGTCCTAAGAAGTTATATTTGTTTGGATTTAATTTTAAATTATATTTTTGAAGTCTTTCGAATACTTTTTCTAAGTTATAATTATGGTGCTGTAAACTACATCCATAAACAATAATGTCATCTACGTAAAGGAATGCATTTGAATCTAGTCCGCTCAGGGCTATTGATAGCATTCTTTGGAAACTATTAGTAGAGATTTTTAGACCAAACGGTAGTCTTTTAAATTGGTAGTGACCTTTATTCGTTGAAAAGGCTGTTAGATGCCTAGAATTTTCTTCTAATTCTATCTGGTGAAATGAATTTGTCATGTCCAGCGTAGAAAAATATTTAGCTCTGCCAATACTATCTAATACGTCATCTAACCTCGTTAGAGGGAATTTATCATTAGAAATTTTTTTATTTAGTTGTCTAAAATCAACAACTAATCTCCATTTTTTATCATTATTGTTACCTTTTTTAGGTACTACTAGTAATGGTGAATTGTAAGGGCTAACGGATGGTTCTATGATATCTTTTTTTAATAGGTCTTTAACTTGTGAATTGATCTCCTCTATTTGCGAATGGGGTAATCTGTAATTTTTGATATAAACTGGTGTATTATCGGTTGTTTCTATTTTCTGATTGTAAAAGTTGTTTGTCGTCAGTCGCTCGTTATCCAAATGGAAAATATTTTGATATCTCTCACAGATATTGATTATAGTATTTTTTGCATTTTCATCCAGTCCATCTAGATTCAATTTTGTCATTATTTCTTGGAATCTTCTTTTTGAAGGTCGTGATATCTTTTGATAGTCTATAATATTATATTCTTTTAAGGGATGAACTTTCGGCTTTAATTCGCTTAAAGTGATGTTGCGATCAAGGGTATTCAAAATTTTTACATGTGCTATACCTTTAGCAGGAACAATGCTATTTGCAAGAAATACACCTTTAGTAACTTCTTGATTGCATATTATACTATCTTCTTCCAAATGCAGAGAAATTGCTTGAATGACTTCTGAACGAGCTGGTACTTCTATGGTAGTTTTAAATTTGCTTTTCATTGGTAAAATTATAGTTTCACTTTTTACCCTAATTTGTAATGTAAATGTGTCATAGTCTATCTTAGCTAAATAATTAATCAGGAAATCTCTCCCTAATATACCGTCCGTTGCTAAGGGTAGACTTGAACCTACAATATGGAATTCATGTTGTACTAGTGTTTGTTCATAGTATAAGTTGATTTTAGTTTTTCCCAGAGACGATATTTCATTGTTTGTTATGCCCGTTATTTTGCATCGATTGTTTTCATCAAAATGATTTGTTATTAAATTATGTTTACAAATTGAGATATCCGCGCCTGTGTCAATTAAAAAAGAAAGTTGGATATTGTTTTCTGGATTTAAAAAGTTGACGTAATTTGTGTTATGATTTTCTAAGTGATATGTTCTTAGATATGTATGTTTTAATTCTGGTTTCGACCAGGGCTCCTTTCGTTGGCGCTGTCCTGTAGAAAATTTACGGCATTTCTTCTATATTGGGGGTTATTTGGTCTTGTTCTATTGTTTGCAAAATTGTTGTTATAATTATTATTATTTCTGTAGTTATTAAAATATCTATTATTGTTATTAAATCTGTTGTTATCGTTACGCCTAACTTGATTATTATAAGTGTTTCTATTAAAATTATTTTTATAGTTGTTATATTTTTTATAATTGGTATTATAACCATATTTATTATTATTATTATTATTATTATTTTGGGTTGGCATCCTGGAGAAATTTTGCCGTTTGTTAAATTGAAAGATTCGTTGGTTGGATAAAATTGGTTTTTCGATTTGTTCTGCTAAAGTTACCGCCTCTCTGAGGGTTTTGCATTGCGCAGCCAGAACTGTTGGCTTGAGTTGTTCTTGCAGTCCATTTTGGAATGTATTCAGGCCAATTTTGTCGTTTAATTTGCTGATAGTTTCTCTATTTGCTTCTCCCATTTCTTGTATTTGTAGTTTGTTAAGATCTCCCAATAGCGAAAAAATTTGTTCTCCAAAATCTTTGGATTTCAAATTCGTTTGTTTTAGCGTAGATAATTGTGTGTGTATTTGTTGAGGTGTGGTCGTTATTTTGAAGGATTCATTAAGTTTTTGTTTTAACTCCTGTATTGTTGTTGGTTTTGAAACTGCAGCTAATTTGTTGCGTGCTTTTTGGGATAATCTGGCACACCATATAAATTCTATTAATTTTTCTTTTGTTTCATTGTTTAGCGTATTGTAGTAAAGGTCAGATATTGTTAAGAAGTTTTCAACATCTTTTACGTTTCCACTAAATTCAGGGATTATTTTTATTGCTAATGCTAAATCAAATGCCGCACCTTCAGCCATTTCGAGATTTGTTTCTTGATATCCTAATGTTAGTTCATATTCTTCTTCAGGGCTACAGTTATTCTTAGTTTCCTTGAAAATTTCCTTACTCTTACTATTAATAATAATCGAAATTTTCGCTACAAGTTCTCCAAATATTGTTTTAGCTTCTTCAAAATCTTTCTTATTTAATTTCTCGTTTTTTAGTTTAGTTAGTTCATTGGTGAAAAGTTTCTTTATTTCTTTCAGTCTTGTTGACTTATTCAAAATATTTTCAGACGTGAACTTCCTATTTGGGTTTTTTTGAAAAGTATTTAAAATTTTTTGTAGCTCTTTTATTAAAGCATTTATATTTCTCATAAATTTTATTAAACGTTATTTACATATGTTCCATACTTTTGTATACATTTATTTATTTTATAATACAATCTTATTAAAACAACACTAAAGTAATCGTGCTTTTAAGGCGAAAGTCATTTTTATTCAAATTTGTAGAAGTCCCGGCGTTTTGGGCAATGCTGACTTCTTCTTTAGTTTTACTTGCTCCCATTGCAAATTTTTTAGTTGTTCTATAAAATTGCTCTTGTTTTTGCCTTGAGCAATTGGAATTATCCGGTAGAGCTCTCCTATTTGTCTCCTTAAATTGACGGCTTTGCCTCTGCGTTCTCCCCTTTTTCTGCTTATTGGTGTTACAGGTGTTTGAATTTGCCTTATTTTTTTCTTTTCTTGCCTTTTCCTGTATTGTTCAATTGTTAAAGGTTTGGGACCAGCACTTGGATTTGCTTTAATAGCCTCGTCTAGAGCTATTGGGATGTTCAACCCTATTTTGTCTTCCTCCGTTAGAAGATGAATTGGTTTTTGGCCGGTTGAAATATTTTGATCAAATGCAGATTCTTCGAGTTGATATATTTTTTGGAGTCGTGGGTCAAGTGTATTTACGGGAACAGGGTTTTTATTTTTTTTTATTTGAGCACTATCCGGTGACCTCGGTATATCTAATTCATACAGCCTATACATTAGTAAATGATTGTAGTTGCTCTGTTTTTATTTATCATTTCCATTTTATCTATTTCGTTGGTTCGTTGAAAGCAGGATCGCCATGTAATGTTATAATAATATTATCAAGATGATTTTTTTTATTCTTTTTATTAAACTAATTCTAAGTTATACAAAATATTCTTAAATATAAATTGTAGACAAAATATTCTTATATTTAATTCTATCATGACAAAATAGTACAAAGTAATTCAAAAAAATGATCAATAAAATAATTCTAAATTATAAAATAATCCTATGACAAAAGTCAAAAATAATTCTAATTTATTTTCAATAAGTAAACAAACGATCGACAAAAATAGTCATCACAAAAAAACATTTCAAATCAATTCCAAGACAACATTTTTCTTTTTTATTAATTTCTTATACTAAAAGCGCAAGCGCTGAAAAATTGAATGGCGCAAGCGCCGATCTGAAGGTTAGACTGGGAATTGATTTCTCTATGAAATATCTCCTATATTTATATCGAAGATATCACATAGGAAATCGCATGAGAATTTTTACTTCCCACGATGTATGATCTAGAATATCGTATTTCTCCAGATCTGTGCATGTGATTTAAAAACAAGATGTGCAATATATCATTGCACAGTGAAATAAATTTGACAGTCACATGAGTGAAATATCATATCTGTATCTATTTCTGTGACTTAAAAAAACAAGATGTGCAATATATCATTGCACAGTGAAATAAAATTAACAAGCACATGAGTGCAATATCATATTTCACATGCACATATCCTTGCATGTTTTGACTATGCAGTCAAAATATCATGCCCTTAAAACTCGCATGTGCAAGGCATCCAATTTCACAAAAGATAGGAAATTACTTGCTTGATACAAAGTTTCGCGTGATACTAAGTATCAGAAACAGAATTATCGGAAATTTTGAATTTATTAAAATTTTGAAAAATGGAATAAAAAGGTAAGTAATTAAAATTAACTATATTATAAGTATATTACAATATATGATTTTTTTTTTTTTTTGAGTTATAATGCTCTTTTATTTTTGTTTAGATTTTTGCTTACATTCAATATGCTTTCAATTTGTTAAATTAATAAACTAAAATTATATAGCATTTTATTTTTAAAATATTTCAAACACACAAATTTATATTCTATATGTTGAGCTGTTATTATTAATCTTAAATTTATCTAAACCATAAGTCGATTAAAAGTATCGAAAATTTTTTTGAAAATTATTATATTATTATTGGTATGTTAAGATGATCATTATTGTCCTTAATTTAGTCATTACTATTATGCATAGAGAGAAAAAAAAAAAAAATTTGGTATTACTAAAATTACAAGACCCAATTCGATTAGGGTTTCCTTTGGGTACATAAAAATTGATTTTATCATTTCGTAATTATTGAAATTGAACCGATGGTGCTTTGTGCTTATTTGACACTGCATGCGGGTCAGTAGACCTAGAAGGGGAAGGGGGTCTTGGTTCTTCGTAGTCTCTCAGGATTTGGTCTCTCCTGGGGATGGTTATAGGCGATGAGATAACAGTGATCTCCGGCGTTTTCTGATTGTCTTTGGCAGACTTCTGGGTGGGTTTTTTCCTTGAACAGAGTAGGTAAAGCACGGCTATTATTAATATTAGGATAAAACTGCTACATCCACCCAGGACTGTGTTTGTTTTTTGATGAAGGGATTTTATATTTTCTGAATTTTCTAGATGTTCTAGTTCCTGTTTGACTCCCTGGATGGACTTACTCTGGGTTTTTAAACGATTTAATAACGAGGAGGAATCTAGTATTTCAAGCTTTGGTGGTTCGAGGTCGGTGCGAGATCTTGAAGATTCCCTGTAAGGTTTAAACTTTGGAGGGTTCTCTGGCTTGTGATAGCTTAAGGTGGTTATCGTATTTCTTTGGTAAGGAATGTAATAACCTGCGAGTAGGTATTTACAGGGTTTTTTCAATAGCAAGATTCCCAGTTTTGAAAGGTCTTCTATAAATTCACCGTCTTTGCACTGGCTAAATAAAGGTGTTTTCTTATTTAGAATGTAAATCCAGGCGTTAGGCTGATGCATAGGGATAAGTATATCGCTGAGGTGGTGTATTATTCTGTGCTCGCATTGAGGGGGATCGATGGAGGTTTTTCTAAAGAGGTCGGCAATACAACTCGCCTTATTCGGTATGTTAGATGTCAGTTGATTATTTTTGCAAATATACAAAGTTTCATTTATTGGTACGTAATTCTTTTGAAATTTAAATTCATCCATTTCAAAATTTCTTTGTGATTGGGTAGTGTTTGCAAAATATACAGTATTGGTGTTTATTAGAGTGAAACCTCCGTCTTTTAACGGAATGGGGACTATATTTATTTTGTTTAAGGTGACTGAGTAATTCTCTAAAAGGGGAATTTTAATTTTAATAAGGATTTTTCCTGGTTGGGGTTGTGAAAATACTCTGGTGGCCATCCTGATAATAGGGAATGAATTGTCTATGTTCCCTCGATGGTATTCCGAGGTGATATTGCGATACAAGGTTTCAAACTCTTTAATGGGTATCATTAGTGGGCTGAGTTCGTGGCGACTTATTGCTTCCAAAATGAAAAACAAGTGGGTGGTATACTCGGAGGATTTTTGGATCTCGTTTAAAACGAAAAGAGCGAGTTCGTTTATTTCTGTCTTAATTTGCAAATAAGAGATCTCCCTGGTCTGCTTATTTACTGCTTCGCTTAGTAGTTTGTTGAATTGGTTAGTCTTATTAACTAGAAGATTGTGCTGCCATGTCTGATTTCTGATCGAATCACTTAAAATTTGGTTATTCGTTTGCAGAAGGGTGAGTTGTTGCTTACCTAGGTTAATGTGTTTCTTATTGGTGGCTTCCAGCTCTTCTAACTTTGTGTAGATTAATTTTGAGTCCTCATGGTCCATGGTACCGAAGAGGAATTTCGAAATCTTACCTCCTAAGTCTACTAAACCTCTCTTTTGTCTGTGGTTGTCTCTGGTGAAAAAATTGATTTCGGTGATTTTTTCTTTAAGTTTTTTGATTTGATTTTTTATTTCCGCTCTCCAATGGGCGCAGTTACTTCCTCCTGCTATGTTTTTTATCTTTTCACACAATATAGACATTGTGTTTTTGCAATTCTCGATGAATTCGATTAATTCCTTCCACTCAGGAACTTCAAGGTTCGTTACTATTGTCCAGTAGTTTCGATATACTAAAGTATTTCCAATATTCTCGAATATGATGCCAGTGGAGTTTATTTTTTCGTTTAATACGGGAGTCCCTTTAGTCAATCCAATATAGATAGTCAGGAAAAACATCATCAGCTTCATTCTGTAGGGAATAGAGCTTCCATTAGTTACACAGTCTCAACCGGTTATTATGGACTCGAAATTTGCGCTTTCCTACAGTGATGGTACTATTAACGGGGCTATCAAGGTTTGTGATTGTAAATGGACCTAACCAATATTGAGATAACTTATGTTTTCTTGCCTCATCTCTTAGCAGTACCTGATCGCCGATTCGGAAGTCAACAGTTTTTGTGTTTTTGTCATAATATCTTTTTGAGAGTTCTTTGTTTTTTAGGAGGTTTTCTCTAGCCACTTTGTGGGCTATCTGCAATTTTTTTTTTAAAATTAGAGCATAATTTTCGAAGTTATAGATTGGTTGAGGCTCTCTCTTGAGATTGTTGGGCATTCTTGCTGAAAATCCAAATAGGAGTTCCATGGGCGAGTAATTAGTAGAAACGTGGATACTGTTATTTCGCACAAACATAGCGGGTCTCAGGAACTCGTCCCACCCGTTTGGCTGCTCACCCGCGAAATTTCTCAGATAGTCAGCCAGAGATTTGTGGGATCGTTCCAGTGATCCGTTAGCTTGTGGATGGTAGGCTGTTGTTTGAATCTTCTTTACCTTTAACATTTTCCATACTTGTTTGAAAATTTCAGAGGTGAAGTTGGTCCCTCTATCAGTGACTAATATTTTCGGTGTAACGGCTAATAATTTCTTCGAAAAATTTTTGGGCTACTGTGTTACTATTGATTGTCTCGAGGGGGACGGCATCCATAAACTTGGTTAGATCGTCTTCAAAAGTTAAGATGTATTTGGAGCCGTTCAGGGTCTCAGGGAGTGGACCTACTATGTCCAAATATACTTTATCAAACGGTTGTAGAGGAGTGTCCGTTATTACCATGGGACATTTATATTGCTTCCCTGTTTTGTTTTGTTGACATTTTTTGCATATTCTTACATGTGTTTTAATGTGGTTTCGCATTCCTTTCCATTTGAAATCTTTCCTGATTTTTTTGTATGTTTTAAAGAATCCTAAGTGTCCGCCTAAGGGTAGGTCGTGGTAATGTCTTAAGATGGTTTGTATATCATTTGGATTGGTGAGAACTTCCGCATTATCTGCTTCTTTTTCGTTTAAATTGGTGGTAACCTCCATCGAGTTATTTTTAGTAGTCGTTTTGTTGTTTTCTCTCTCCTTTAAAATTGTTTTGTTGTTTTCTTTTTCCTTTGCCTTCAATTTCTCTAACTGGCTCTGGCTTCTAGTGGTGACAAGGCAATTGGAGTTTTCTTGTGTTGGTATTCGGCTTAACGCATCAGCATTAGTGTTTATTTTCCCTTTTTTATTCTATTCGGAAATCGTATTCGGATAACTTGCTCCACAATCTGATTATTCTACTTGTTGAATCCTTAATTCGCACTGCTCCTTTCAATGGCTTGTGGTCCGTATATATTATAAAGGGTCGACCGTATAAGTAACACCTAAAATTTTTTACTGCCCATACTATTGCAAGGAGTTCTCGTTCGATGATAGAATAATTTTTTTCTGCCTTATTTAAGCTGCGACTAGCATATGCTATTGGTTTGTCCTGCCCCGGTGTTCCTTGTGACAGGACTGCCCCTAAAGCTTCTCCACTTGCATCTGTTGTTAGTAAAAATTCCTCTGAGAAATTTGGATATGACAGAATCGGAGTGGTGACGAGTACACCTTTAAGTGTTTCAAAGGCTAGATTAGCTTCGTTGCTCCATTTGAAAATTACGTCTTTTTGCAGGAGATATGTTATCGGCTTAGCAATTTTTGAAAAATTGGGGATAAATTTGCGGTAGTAATTTGCAAAACCCAAAAATGACTGTACTTGTTTTATATTTTTAGGGATTGGATAGTCGTTTACGCATTTAATTCTATCGGGATCGGGGGTGACTCCACCTGTAGTGCATTTGTGGCCTAAAAATATTATCTCTTTTTTCATGAAATTGCACTTTTCGGGGTTTAATTTTAGCTTATGTGTTCATATTTTGGCTAATACTGTACGTAGCTTTTTCTGATGTTCACTTAAATTTTTCGCAAAAATGACAGCGTCATCTAAATATACCCAACAAGAGATACCTTGCAATCCCGTGAGTGCGTAGTTCATAAGTCTTTGGAAGGTGGCTGGAGCATTTTTCAGTCCAAACGGCATGCGTTGAAACTGGTAATGTCCGCATGGGGTCGAAAACGCCGTTTTGTGTTTGTCTTTTTCCTCCACTTTTATCTGATGGTAGCCGCTTGCTAAATCTAATGTGGTAAAATATCGGGAATGTCCCAACTGATCAAGAATATCCTCGATTCTTGGCAGTGGGAATGCGTCTCCGATCGTAACTTCATTTAACTTTCGATAGTCTACCACGATTCGCCATCGCTTCTGCCCATCAGGTCCTGGTTTTTTGGGGACTACTAAAAGTGGGGAATTCCAAGGGCTATTGCTTGGTTCTATTATTTGCTCGTCCAGCATCCTTTGCACTTCCTGATCTATTATCTCCCTATGCTTTTCGGGAAGTCGGTACATTTTTTGCTTAATTGCTACTTGGTACGGTTTAGTGAGTATTGGATGTTTGATACTATTAGTGCAGCTAAGTTTATCTCCTGGGAAATGGAAAACATCTTCAAATTCTTCTAATACTTCTTGCAACTCGGATTTCTCCTCTTCATTGAGGGTTTCGTTTATATTGATTAGCTTAAATATTTCTTGAATTCTTTTGTTAATACTTTTTTTGTTTGTGAAAAATACGTGTTTTATTTGTTTTATTGACTTGGTTTTCTTTTTCTTTCCAACATGATTGAAGGTGTGAATGTCAAACGTTCTCTCTGGGAGCGTTTTATTATTTAAACTATATATATCGTAGTCACTTATAGGGACAAACTTGGGGGATAAGTCTTGTAATTCTATGGTTTCATTTCTTGTGTTCAGAATGTTAATTATTGCCTTACCTTCTCGAGGTTGTACTATTGCATTTCCCACAAATACTCCATCGCGTAGTTCTTCATGTATGCATAACATCTCTGCCGAGCTACTTATATTTACTGCTACGTTAATGGCTACCAGTGGTGGGACTACAATAGTTGGAGGAGTTTGGTGATTTTGTTTATACCAAAATTTTCTTTCTTGCGGTTGGTCTTCGGTTTGCAATGCGTGGCTGCTTTCTCTATGGAAATCAGACATTGATTCCGAAAACTTGTGAATTCCTGCTTCACTAGCGGTTGATGTTTTCTTTTCATTTGTATCATCGAATGGTACACAAATCTCTGTTTTTTGTTTTTCCGTGCGAGGAAATTTAAGAAGTTTGCTTGGACCTTCGACGTTACATTTGCATAAGAAATTATTTCCTAGTAATCCATCGAATGATAGTTCCAAATTTTCTACCACTTGAAATTCGCAATCTAAAGACCTTTCCTCGGCAATTTTTATTTTACCAATACAAGACCCAGAAGTTATCGCCTCACTATTTATGGTTCTTAATGATATTTTTCTTTTGTTATTTATTTGTGCATTATCCTTTAAATGTTTCTTTTTTATAAGACTAACGTCAGCTCCAGTGTCAATTATAAATGTTGTTGTCTTCTTTTTTGCTATATCTAGAGGTAATTTTACTGAGGGGACACTGAAGTTTGACGAACACCCTGTTTCTCCATTCTTTAGAGGCTGGTCGGGGTGTTTGCGGCTGCCTCTTTTAAGTTTTCCGCTTCCAGTGTTTGAATACGTTTTTCCAATTGAGCCTTTTCCCATCTTTCCCTAGCAAAACAGGAGTTCTCATCGTGACCGTTTTGTAAACAAAAATTACAAGTATCAGACTGGTTCGTAAGAAGTATATTTTTTCTGTCATAGGTTTGGGGTTTCCTCGCGTTTTTGCTATTTGTGTCATTATTGTGGATGGGGTTGCTCCTGATCAACCTTTTACGGCAGTTTTCAAATTTGTGGCCTGGTATTTTACAATAATTGCAAATTACAGAGGATTGCCGGTTACGACATTCGCTATATGTGTGTCCAAAACGGTTACAAAATGTGCATTTTGGTTTTTGCGTATCCTGTGATTGATATACTTGAGCTTTGTTATTGTAGGGCCCTGAAAATATTGTATTCTGATTTGGAGGTGAAAATGGGGTGTAGGTTGGTGGATAAGCGTTGACTTGTTGTTAGGGGCAGTTTGTAAAAAAATTATTTTGAAACATATATATTTCTGTTTCTTCTAATCTTAAAACTTTGTCTTTAAGTTCCTGTAGATTGTTTCCAGGTAGTTGCAATAGATGAAACTTATGATTTGGATTAAGGATTCCTAATTTAAAACTATGGACCGCCGTTTCTTCTAATTCTAATTTAATCGATTCGATTCCATTTTCGTACTTTTCTCTAGCCTGCTCAATACAATCGTCTAACAAATGCGTTACTCTAGTAAAAAATTGACTCAAAGTTTCTTTAGTAGTTTGTTGGACAGTTCGAAGTTCGTTATTTAAAGTTATATAGGATCTTTTTTGAATAAGGTTGTGTGTAAGAAATTTTTTCAACGTATCAATATCCCTAAATTCCTGATTTTGCGATATTTCTAAGACACGTCCACGGAATCGGGTAGGTATGAGTCTTAAGAATAGTTGTTTTTCTTCCTCATATTCTAGACTATCATGGGCAAGACGGCAGCAGGTCAAGAAAGCACAAAGTTCGTTTTGTAAACCTGGTCCCTTTTCTCCGCATAATAATGGGACGTTATTAAATAAAATTGAACTTATAGTATTCATTTTAGAATTACTTTTATTTTTTTTATTAATAATAATACTTTCTAACCTTGATTCTGAAGCTCCTATTGACGTTCCTTCTGTTGCTGCTGGTAATGTTGATTCAGTTGTTGTACTTGTAGTGGTTGCTTTTGTTGATAATATTATTGCTGCTGTTGTTGTTATTGTTTCTGTGGCTGTTGTTGTTATTGTTATTGCTGTTATTGATGCTGACGTTGTTATCCTTGGATATAGCCTGCCGTATCTAAGTTCTACCAATGATAATCTATTAGCTGCTGATGGGTTTGTTACTTGATTTTCTGCTTCCGGTTGTTGCTCTATTGGTTGGTTGTATTCCAGTATACCTGTACTTATGCTGGTTGGTTTTGCTGGATTTCCTTTTGGTGTCTTATTTTGACAAGAATATTTCGATGTATCAACACTAGAAGAAGAGGATGAATCTTCGCTGGTTGGACTTGTTGGCTCAAAAGAAAATGAGTCTATTTTTCTTACGAATTTGCTTAAATTCTTATTTAAAGGAATACTCGGCGTTGAAGTGTTTTTCGACATTAAACAAAACACTAATAGTTCTTTGTATTCTTTCTATTCTTAAACAACAAAGTTATATCACAGTTCGTAGGTCGAAGTTGACCGGCTGCGCCAAAATGTTGGATAATAAAACTTTTTATTTACTTCTATTTTTATTTATTTAATTAACTTAATTTTATTTGATTTAATTAATTTAATTGTTTTATTTAACTTAACACTTTCACTTAAAATTAACTAACAGAATTTAAATTAAACTCCCAACAAAACTAGCTAACAAACTTCACACACAAGACTAAAAACTCTACTCCTAACTTAATTCTAGGTTCTTATTTATATAAATTATTCCGGTAGTCTTTTCTTCCCGGAAATAATTCAATTATATTATGAAACCTGGAAATTGCAATAAGTGCAATTTCCAAATTTCATAATATATAAATTAAATGTTTTTACTAAAGTAGGTTACAAATGCTTTGTCAATAAAGCATTTGTAACCTGGATTTGAAATTGCGTATAGTGCAAATAACTAGGTTACTTATTGAAAAATTCGTAACCCAGTTATTTTGAAATATGGCAATGGCACAGATCTCAAGGTTCTGTACCATAACACCATCATTAGCTGCCCTATAAGGCAAATATTCTACATCTCGGCTTTTTAGCCATTATTAACAATAAAGATTGCAGCAATTCTTAAATCGCCCTGTGAGTTTGGTCCCGGACCCTGTTTTCTATATTTTGAAGCTGGTTTCTACAAAGAGTGATACGTACCTTTAGGAGACTTCATAACATTGATAACTTTAAATTTTCAAATGTTTTTAATTTAATTAATTTAAATCATATAGAAAAAAAGAACATTACCAAATATTTATGATTTTATAAGCAAGATTGAAATGTCGAAAGTGTTAGCCTGGCAGTACTAACATTAGCTTTCAATAACCTCACTTAATTTATATTACCTAAAAAAGTGACATTACGATTTTTGGTTAGACCGGTCAAAGACAATAAATTCGAGAAGCACGTGTGTTAAGTGCTCTATAATAAAAGTTTTAACAAATGGTAAGTAAGCTGATATTATCTTATGTTAAAATTCTGTCAAAGATAGATTTTCAAAAATATCCTAGAACATTTGTGGTATGTTTGTAATGTCTTGTTTTAAAAACAAAAGTATATCAAATATACATATCTAATATTAAAACCTGATTTAAAATAAAAATAATAATTCAGGCAAATGTTGTAAAAAGAGTTTTACCTTTACTGGATCGTGTACTTGTTCGCAAGCCTGAACCTAGTACAACAACAAAAAGTGGATTAGTTATTCCAGAGAAAGCTCTTGGCAAAGTTCTCCGTGGTCTTGTTGTTGCTGTTGGACCTGGACCTAGAAATGATGTAAAATTTAAATTGCCTTTGGCATATTAATTTTTTTTCTTTTTTTCGTATATAGGACGGGAACCATGTACCATTAGATGTGAAAGTTGGAGATTATGTCCTTTTACCAGAATATGGTGGAACTAAGGATGAATTATCATTTAAATTATTTTTATTAATTTAGTTTTTTTTTTTAGGTTGAATTAGAGGATAAAGCAGAATATCGTCTTTTTAGGGAAAATGAAATTCTTGCGAAAATTGACTAGTCCTAATTCATAATTATTCCGTATAGCATTATTATTCTTAAATTTATATTGTTACATAATCCCTTATTATATATATATATACTTCAAAAGTATATAAGCAATTTGAGGATATAAACTGGTTTCTAGTTGTTCAAAAAAGTGTTGTACACCATTAAATAATGAAGATTGAATAAAAATAAAAGAAAAAGTTGAAAAAGCAAAAAAAATTTTTAATGGATTTTAATAGCAAAATAATAATTTAAGAGTTAATATATAAATTTTAATAAAGACAATCAATTATAAAAAATATAATATTAATTAGTTTTGGTTTTTAGATGTATGTTATTATACTTTGTCTATTATAGTTTACTTTATAGTGGTTTCGCATTCCTTTCCATTTGAAATCTTTCCTGATTTTTTTGTATGTTTTAAAGAATCCTAAGTGTCCGCCTAAGGGTAGGTCGTGGTAATGTCTTAAGATGGTTTGTATATCATTTGGATTGGTGAGAACTTCCGCATTATCTGCTTCTTTTTCGTTTAAATTGGTGGTAACCTCCATCGAGTTATTTTTAGTAGTCGTTTTGTTGTTTTCTCTCTCCTATAAAATTGTTTTGTTGTTTTCTTTTTCCTTTGCCTTTAATTTCTCTAACTGGCTCTGGCTTCTAGTGGTGACAAGGCAATTGGAGTTTTCTTGTGTTGGTATTCGGCTTAACGCATCAGCATTAGTGTTTATTTTCCCTTTTTTATTCTATTCGGAAATCGTATTCGGATAACTTGCTCCACAATCTGATTATTCTACTTGTTGAATCCTTAATTCGCACTGCTCCTTTCAATGGCTTGTGGTCCGTATATATTATAAAGGGTCGACCGTATAAGTAACACCTAAAATTTTTTACTGCCCATACTATTGCAAGGAGTTCTCGTTCGATGATAGAATAATTTTTTTCTGCCTTATTTAAGCTGCGACTAGCATATGCTATTGGTTTGTCCTGCCCCGGTGTTCCTTGTGACAGGACTGCCCTTAAAGCTTCTCCACTTGCATCTGTTGTTAGTAAAAATTCCTCTGAGAAATTTGGATATGAAAGAATCGGAGTGGTGACGAGTACACCTTTAAGTGTTTCAAAGGCTAGATTAGCTTCGTTGCTCCATTTGAAAATTACGTCTTTTTGCAGGAGATATGTTATCGGCTTAGCAATTTTTGAAAAATTGGGGATAAATTTGCGGTAGTAATTTGCAAAACCCAAAAATGACTGTACTTGTTTTATATTTTTAGGGATTGGATAGTCGTTTACGCATTTAATTCTATCGGGATCGGGGGTGACTCCACCTGTAGTGCATTTGTGGCCTAAAAATATTATCTCTTTTTTCATGAAATTGCACTTTTCGGGGTTTAATTTTAGCTTATGTGTTCATATTTTGGCTAATACTGTACGTAGCTTTTTCTGATGTTCACTTAAATTTTTCGCAAAAATGACAGCGTCATCTAAATATACCCAACAAGAGATACCTTGCAATCCCGTGAGTGCGTAGTTCATAAGTCTGTGGAAGGTGGCTGGAGCATTTTTCAGTCCAAACGGCATGCGTTGAAACTGGTAATGTTCGCATGGGGTCGAAAACGCCGTTTTGTGTTTGTCTTTTTCCTCCACTTTTATCTGATGGTAGCCGCTTGTTAAATCTAATGTGGTAAAATATCGGGAATGTCCCAACTGATCAAGAATATCCTCGATTCTTGGCAGTGGGAATGCGTCTCCGATCTTAACTTCATTTAACTTTCGATAGTCTACCACGACTCGCCATCGCTTCTGCCCATCAGGTCCTGGTTTTTTGGGGACTACTAAAAGTGGGGAATTCCAAGGGCTATTGCTTGGTTCTATTATTTGCTCGTCCAGCATCCTTTGCACTTCCTGATCTATTATCTCCCTATGCTTTTCGGGAAGTCGGTACATTTTTTGCTTAATTGCTACTTGGTACGGTTTAGTGAGTATTGGATGTTTGATACTATTAGTGCAGCTAAATTTATCTCCTGGGAGATGGAAAACATCTTCAAATTCTTCTAATACTTCTTGCAACTCGGATTTCTCCTCTTCATTGAGGGTTTCGTTTATATTGATTAGCTTAAATATTTCTTGAATTCTTTTGTTAATACTTTTTTTGTTTGTGAAAAATACGTGTTTTATTTGTTTTATTGACTTGGTTTTCTTTTTCTTTCCAACATGATTGAAGGTGTGAATGTCAAACGTTCTCTCTGGGAGCGTTTTATTATTTAAACTATATATATCGTAGTCACTTATAGGGACAAACTTGGGGGATAAGTCTTGTAATTCTATGGTTTCATTTCTTGTGTTCAGAATGTTAATTATTGCCTTACCTTCTCGAGGTTGTACTATTGCATTTCCCACAAATACTCCATCGCGTAGTTCTTCATGTATGCATAACATCTCTGCCGAGCTACTTATATTTACTGCTACGTTAATGGCTACCCGTGGTGGGACTACAATAGTTGGAGGAGTTTGGTGATTTTGTTTATACCAAAATTTTCTTTCTTGCGGTTGGTCTTCGGTTTGCAATGCGTGGCTGCTTTCTCTATGGAAATCAGACATTGATTCCGAAAACTTGTGAATTCCTGCTTCACTAGCGGTTGATGTTTTCTTTTCATTTGTATCATCGAATGGTACACAAATCTCTGTTTTTTGTTTTTCCGTGCGAGGAAATTTAAGAAGTTTGCTTGGACCTTCGACGTTACATTTGCATAAGAAATTATTTCCTAGTAATCCATCGAATGATAGTTCCAAATTTTCTACCACTTGAAATTCGCAATCTAAAGACCTTTCCTCGGCAATTTTTATTTTACCAATACAAGACCCAGAAGTTATAGCCTCACTATTTATGGTTCTTAATGATATTTTTCTTTTGTTATTTATTTGTGCATTATCCTTTAAATGTTTCTTTTTTATAAGACTAACGTCAGCTCCAGTGTCAATTATAAATGTTGTTGTCTTCTTTTTTGCTATATCTAGAGGTAATTTTACTGAGGGGACACTGAAGTTTGACGAACACCCTGTTTCTCCATTCTTTAGAGGCTGGTCGGGGTGTTTGCGGCTGCCTCTTTTAAGTTTTCCGCTTCCAGTGTTTGAATACGTTTTTCCAATTGAGCCTTTTCCCATCTTTCCCTAGCAAAACAGGAGTTCTCATCTTGACCGTTTTGTAAACAAAAATTACAAGTATCAGACTGGTTCGTAAGAAGTATATTTTTTCTGTCATAGGTTTGGGGTTTCCTCGCGTTTTTGCTATTTGTGTCATTATTGTGGATGGGGTTGCTCCTGATCAACCTTTTACGGCAGTTTTCAAATTTGTGGCCTGGTATTTTACAATAATTGCAAATTACAGAGGATTGCCGGTTACGACATTCGCTATATGTGTGTCCAAAACGGTTACAAAATGTGCATTTTGGTTTTTGCGTATCCTGTGATTGATATACTTGAGCTTTGTTATTGTAGGGCCCTGAAAATATTGTATTCTGATTTGGAGGTGAAAATGGGGTGTAGGTTGGTGGATAAGCGTTGACTTGTTGTTAGGGGCAGTTTGTAAAAAAATTATTTTGAAACATATATATTTCTGTTTCTTCTAATCTTAAAACTTTGTCTTTAAGTTCCTGTAGATTGTTTCCAGGTAGTTGCAATAGATGAAACTTATGATTTGGATTAAGGATTCCTAATTTAAAACTATGGACCGCCGTTTCTTCTAATTCTAATTTAATCGATTCGATTCCATTTTCGTACTTTT
The DNA here is from genome assembly GCA_947359355.1 of Acrocera orbiculus. Lineage (NCBI taxonomy): Eukaryota > Metazoa > Arthropoda > Insecta > Diptera > Acroceridae > Acrocera > Acrocera orbiculus. The sequence goes on along the minus strand of OX375759.1, from coordinate 26,089,910 downwards.
CTCTAGCCTGCTCAATACAATCGTCTAACAAATGCGTTACTCTAGTAAAAAATTGACTCAAAGTTTCTTTAGTAGTTTGTTGGACAGTTCGAAGTTCGTTATTTAAAGTTATATAGGATCTTTTTTGAATAAGGTTGTGTGTAAGAAATTTTTTCAACGTATCAATATCCCTAAATTCCTGATTTTGCGATATTTCTAAGACACGTCCACGGAATCGGGTAGGTATGAGTCTTAAGAATAGTTGTTTTTCTTCCTCAGATTCTAGACTATCATGGGCAAGACGGCAGCAGGTCAAGAAAGCACAAAGTTCGTTTTGTAAACCTGGTCCCTTTTCTCCGCATAATAATGGGACGTTATTAAATAAAATTGAACTTATAGTATTCATTTTAGAATTACTTTTATTTTTTTTATTAATAATAATACTTTCTAACCTTGATTCTGAAGCTCCTATTGACGTTCCTTCTGTTGCTGCTGGTAATGTTGATTCAGTTGTTGTACTTGTAGTGGTTGCTTTTGTTGATAATATTATTGCTGCTGTTGTTGTTATTGTTTCTGTGGCTGTTGTTGTTGTTGTTATTGCTGTTATTGATGCTGACGTTGTTATCCTTGGATATAGCCTGCCGTATCTAAGTTCTACCAATGATAATCTATTAGCTGCTGATGGGTTTGTTACTTGATTTTCTGCTTCCGGTTGTTGCTCTATTGGTTGGTTGTATTCCAGTATACCTGTACTTATGCTGGTTGGTTTTGCTGGATTTCCTTTTGGTGTCTTATTTTGACAAGAATATTTCGATGTATCAACACTAGAAGAAGAGGATGAATCTTCGCTGGTTGGACTTGTTGACTCAAAAGAAAATGAGTCTATTTTTCTTACGAATTTGCTTAAATTCTTATTTAAAGGAATACTCGGCGTTGAAGTGTTTTTCGACATTAAACAAAACACTAATAGTTCTTTGTATTCTTTCTATTCTTAAACAACAAAGTTATATCACAGTTCGTAGGTCGAAGTTGACCGGCTGCGCCAAAATGTTGGATAATAAAACTTTTTATTTACTTCTATTTTTATTTATTTAATTAACTTAATTTTATTTGATTTAATTAATTTAATTGTTTTATTTAACTTAACACTTTCACTTAAAATTAACTAACAGAATTTAAATTAAACTCCCAACAAAACTAGCTAACAAACTTCACACACAAGACTAAAAACTCTACTCCTAACTTAATTCTAGGTTCTTATTTATATAAATTATTCCGGTAGTCTTTTCTTCCCGGAAATAATTCAATTATATTATGAAACCTGGAAATTGCAATAAGTGCAATTTCCAAATTTCATAATATATAAATTAAATGTTTTTACTAAAGTAGGTTACAAATGCTTTGTCAATAAAGCATTTGTAACCTGGATTTGAAATTGCGTATAGTGCAAATAACTAGGTTACTTATTGAAAAATTCGTAACCCAGTTATTTTGAAATATGGCAATGGCACAGATCTCAAGGTTCTGTACCATAACACCATCATTAGCTGCCCTATAAGGCAAATATTCTACATCTCGGCTTTTTAGCCATTATTAACAATAAAGATTGCAGCAATTCTTAAATCGCCCTGTGAGTTTGGTCCCGGACCCTGTTTTCTATATTTTGAAGCTGGTTTCTACAAAGAGTGATACGTACCTTTAGGAGACTTCATAACATTGATAACTTTAAATTTTCAAATGTTTTTAATTTAATTAATTTAAATCATATAGAAAAAAAGAACATTACCAAATATTTATGATTTTATAAGCAAGATTGAAATGTCGAAAGTGTTAGCCTGGCAGTACTAACATTAGCTTTCAATAACCTCACTTAATTTATATTACCTAAAAAAGTGACATTACGATTTTTGGTTAGACCGGTCAAAGACAATAAATTCGAGGAGCACGTGTGTTAAGTGCTCTATAATAAAAGTTTTAACAAATGGTAAGTAAGCTGATATTATCTTATGTTAAAATTCTGTCAAAGATAGATTTTCAAAAATATCCTAGAACATTTGTGGTATGTTTGTAATGTCTTGTTTTAAAAACAAAAGTATATCAAATATACATATCTAATATTAAAACCTGATTTAAAATAAAAATAATAATTCAGGCAAATGTTGTAAAAAGAGTTTTACCTTTACTGGATCGTGTACTTGTTCGCAAGCCTGAACCTAGTACAACAACAAAAAGTGGATTAGTTATTCCAGAGAAAGCTCTTGGCAAAGTTCTCCGTGGTCTTGTTGTTGCTGTTGGACCTGGACCTAGAAATGATGTAAAATTTAAATTGCCTTTGGCATATTAATTTTTTTTCTTTTTTTCGTATATAGGACGGGAACCATGTACCATTAGATGTGAAAGTTGGAGATTATGTCCTTTTACCAGAATATGGTGGAACTAAGGATGAATTATCATTTAAATTATTTTTATTAATTTAGTTTTTTTTTTAGGTTGAATTAGAGGATAAAGCAGAATATCGTCTTTTTAGGGAAAATGAAATTCTTGCGAAAATTGACTAGTCCTAATTCATAATTATTCCGTATAGCATTATTATTCTTAAATTTATATTGTTACATAATCCCTTATTATATATATATATACTTCAAAAGTATATAAGCAATTTGAGGATATAAACTGGTTTCTAGTTGTTCAAAAAAGTGTTGTACACCATTAAATAATGAAGATTGAATAAAAATAAAAGAAAAAGTTGAAAAAGCAAAAAAAATTTTTAATGGATTTTAATAGCAAAATAATAATTTAAGAGTTAATATATAAATTTTAATAAAGACAATCAATTATAAAAAATATAATATTAATTAGTTTTGGTTTTTAGATGTATGTTATTATACTTTGTCTATTATAGTTTACTTTATAGTGGTTTCGCATTCCTTTCCATTTGAAATCTTTCCTGATTTTTTTGTATGTTTTAAAGAATCCTAAGTGTCCGCCTAAGGGTAGGTCGTGGTAATGTCTTAAGATGGTTTGTATATCATTTGGATTGGTGAGAACTTCCGCATTATCTGCTTCTTTTTCGTTTAAATTGGTGGTAACCTCCATCGAGTTATTTTTAGTAGTCGTTTTGTTGTTTTCTCTCTCCTATAAAATTGTTTTGTTGTTTTCTTTTTCCTTTGCCTTTAATTTCTCTAACTGGCTCTGGCTTCTAGTGGTGACAAGGCAATTGGAGTTTTCTTGTGTTGGTATTCGGCTTAACGCATCAGCATTAGTGTTTATTTTCCCTTTTTTATTCTATTCGGAAATCGTATTCGGATAACTTGCTCCACAATCTGATTATTCTACTTGTTGAATCCTTAATTCGCACTGCTCCTTTCAATGGCTTGTGGTCCGTATATATTATAAAGGGTCGACCGTATAAGTAACACCTAAAATTTTTTACTGCCCATACTATTGCAAGGAGTTCTCGTTCGATGATAGAATAATTTTTTTCTGCCTTATTTAAGCTGCGACTAGCATATGCTATTGGTTTGTCCTGCCCCGGTGTTCCTTGTGACAGGACTGCCCTTAAAGCTTCTCCACTTGCATCTGTTGTTAGTAAAAATTCCTCTGAGAAATTTGGATATGAAAGAATCGGAGTGGTGACGAGTACACCTTTAAGTGTTTCAAAGGCTAGATTAGCTTCGTTGCTCCATTTGAAAATTACGTCTTTTTGCAGGAGATATGTTATCGGCTTAGCAATTTTTGAAAAATTGGGGATAAATTTGCGGTAGTAATTTGCAAAACCCAAAAATGACTGTACTTGTTTTATATTTTTAGGGATTGGATAGTCGTTTACGCATTTAATTCTATCGGGATCGGGGGTGACTCCACCTGTAGTGCATTTGTGGCCTAAAAATATTATCTCTTTTTTCATGAAATTGCACTTTTCGGGGTTTAATTTTAGCTTATGTGTTCATATTTTGGCTAATACTGTACGTAGCTTTTTCTGATGTTCACTTAAATTTTTCGCAAAAATGACAGCGTCATCTAAATATACCCAACAAGAGATACCTTGCAATCCCGTGAGTGCGTAGTTCATAAGTCTTTGGAAGGTGGCTGGAGCATTTTTCAGTCCAAACGGCATGCGTTGAAACTGGTAATGTCCGCATGGGGTCGAAAACGCCGTTTTGTGTTTGTCTTTTTCCTCCACTTTTATCTGATGGTAGCCGCTTGCTAAATCTAATGTGGTAAAATATCGGGAATGTCCCAACTGATCAAGAATATCCTCGATTCTTGGCAGTGGGAATGCGTCTCCGATCGTAACTTCATTTAACTTTCGATAGTCTACCACGACTCGCCATCGCTTCTGCCCATCAGGTCCTGGTTTTTTGGGGACTACTAAAAGTGGGGAATTCCAAGGGCTATTGCTTGGTTCTATTATTTGCTCGTCCAGCATCCTTTGCACTTCCTGATCTATTATCTCCCTATGCTTTTCGGGAAGTCGGTACATTTTTTGCTTAATTGCTACTTGGTACGGTTTAGTGAGTATTGGATGTTTGATACTATTAGTGCAGCTAAATTTATCTCCTGGGAGATGGAAAACATCTTCAAATTCTTCTAATACTTCTTGCAACTCGGATTTCTCCTCTTCATTGAGGGTTTCGTTTATATTGATTAGCTTAAATATTTCTTGAATTCTTTTGTTAATACTTTTTTTGTTTGTTTAAAATACGTGTTTTATTTGTTTTATTGACTTGGTTTTCTTTTTCTTTCCAACATGATTGAAGGTGTGAATGTCAAACGTTCTCTCTGGGAGCGTTTTATTATTTAAACTATATATATCGTAGTCACTTATAGGGACAAACTTGGGGGATAAGTCTTGTAATTCTATGGTTTCATTTCTTGTGTTCAGAATGTTAATTATTGCCTTACCTTCTCGAGGTTGTACTATTGCATTTCCCACAAATACTCCATCGCGTAGTTCTTCATGTATGCATAACATCTCTGCCGAGCTACTTATATTTACTGCTACGTTAATGGCTACCCGTGGTGGGACTACAATAGTTGGAGGAGTTTGGTGATTTTGTTTATACCAAAATTTTCTTTCTTGCGGTTGGTCTTCGGTTTGCAATGCGTGGCTGCTTTCTCTATGGAAATCAGACATTGATTCCGAAAACTTGTGAATTCCTGCTTCACTAGCGGTTGATGTTTTCTTTTCATTTGTATCATCGAATGGTACACAAATCTCTGTTTTTTGTTTTTCCGTGCGAGGAAATTTAAGAAGTTTGCTTGGACCTTCGACGTTACATTTGCATAAGAAATTATTTCCTAGTAATCCATCGAATGATAGTTCCAAATTTTCTACCACTTGAAATTCGCAATCTAAAGACCTTTCCTCGGCAATTTTTATTTTACCAATACAAGACCCAGAAGTTATCGCCTCACTATTTATGGTTCTTAATGATATTTTTCTTTTGTTATTTATTTGTGCATTATCCTTTAAATGTTTCTTTTTTATAAGACTAACGTCAGCTCCAGTGTCAATTATAAATGTTGTTGTCTTCTTTTTTGCTATATCTAGAGGTAATTTTACTGAGGGGACACTGAAGTTTGACGAACACCCTGTTTCTCCATTCTTTAGAGGCTGGTCGGGGTGTTTGCGGCTGCCTCTTTTAAGTTTTCCGTTTCCAGTGTTTGAATACGTTTTTCCAATTGAGCCTTTTCCCATCTTTCCCTAGCAAAACAGGAGTTCTCATCGTGACCGTTTTGTAAACAAAAATTACAAGTATCAGACTGGTTCGTAAGAAGTATATTTTTTCTGTCATAGGTTTGGGGTTTCCTCGCGTTTTTGCTATTTGTGTCATTATTGTGGATGGGGTTGCTCCTGATCAACCTTTTACGGCAGTTTTCAAATTTGTGGCCTGGTATTTTACAATAATTGCAAATTACAGAGGATTGCCGGTTACGACATTCGCTATATGTGTGTCCAAAACGGTTACAAAATGTGCATTTTGGTTTTTGCGTATCCTGTGATTGATATACTTGAGCTTTGTTATTGTAGGGCCCTGAAAATATTGTATTCTGATTTGGAGGTGAAAATGGGGTGTAGGTTGGTGGATAAGCGTTGACTTGTTGTTAGGGGCAGTTTGTAAAAAAATTATTTTGAAACATATATATTTCTGTTTCTTCTAATCTTAAAACTTTGTCTTTAAGTTCCTGTAGATTGTTTCCAGGTAGTTGCAATAGATGAAACTTATGATTTGGATTAAGGATTCCTAATTTAAAACTATGGACCGCCGTTTCTTCTAATTCTAATTTAATCGATTCGATTCCATTTTCGTACTTTTCTCTAGCCTGCTCAATACAATCGTCTAACAAATGCGTTACTCTAGTAAAAAATTGACTCAAAGTTTCTTTAGTAGTTTGTTGGACAGTTCGAAGTTCGTTATTTAAAGTTATATAGGATCTTTTTTGAATAAGGTTGTGTGTAAGAAATTTTTTCAACGTATCAATATCCCTAAATTCCTGATTTTGCGATATTTCTAAGACACGTCCACGGAATCGGGTAGGTATGAGTCTTAAGAATAGTTGTTTTTCTTCCTCAGATTCTAGACTATCATGGGCAAGACGGCAGCAGGTCAAGAAAGCACAAAGTTCGTTTTGTAAACCTGGTCCCTTTTCTCCGCATAATAATGGGACGTTATTAAATAAAATTGAACTTATAGTATTCATTTTAGAATTACTTTTATTTTTTTTATTAATAATAATACTTTCTAACCTTGATTCTGAAGCTCCTATTGACGTTCCTTCTGTTGCTGCTGGTAATGTTGATTCAGTTGTTGTACTTGTAGTGGTTGCTTTTGTTGATAATATTATTGCTGCTGTTGTTGTTATTGTTTCTGTGGCTGTTGTTGTTGTTGTTATTGCTGTTATTGATGCTGACGTTGTTATCCTTGGATATAGCCTGCCGTATCTAAGTTCTACCAATGATAATCTATTAGCTGCTGATGGGTTTGTTACTTGATTTTCTGCTTCCGGTTGTTGCTCTATTGGTTGGTTGTATTCCAGTATACCTGTACTTATGCTGGTTGGTTTTGCTGGATTTCCTTTTGGTGTCTTATTTTGACAAGAATATTTCGATGTATCAACACTAGAAGAAGAGGATGAATCTTCGCTGGTTGGACTTGTTGACTCAAAAGAAAATGAGTCTATTTTTCTTACGAATTTGCTTAAATTCTTATTTAAAGGAATACTCGGCGTTGAAGTGTTTTTCGACATTAAACAAAACACTAATAGTTCTTTGTATTCTTTCTATTCTTAAACAACAAAGTTATATCACAGTTCGTAGGTCGAAGTTGACCGGCTGCGCCAAAATGTTGGATAATAAAACTTTTTATTTACTTCTATTTTTATTTATTTAATTAACTTAATTTTATTTGATTTAATTAATTTAATTGTTTTATTTAACTTAACACTTTCACTTAAAATTAACTAACAGAATTTAAATTAAACTCCCAACAAAACTAGCTAACAAACTTCACACACAAGACTAAAAACTCTACTCCTAACTTAATTCTAGGTTCTTATTTATATAAATTATTCCGGTAGTCTTTTCTTCCCGGAAATAATTCAATTATATTATGAAACCTGGAAATTGCAATAAGTGCAATTTCCAAATTTCATAATATATAAATTAAATGTTTTTACTAAAGTAGGTTACAAATGCTTTGTCAATAAAGCATTTGTAACCTGGATTTGAAATTGCGTATAGTGCAAATAACTAGGTTACTTATTGAAAAATTCGTAACCCAGTTATTTTGAAATATGGCAATGGCACAGATCTCAAGGTTCTGTACCATAACACCATCATTAGCTGCCCTATAAGGCAAATATTCTACATCTCGGCTTTTTAGCCATTATTAACAATAAAGATTGCAGCAATTCTTAAATCGCCCTGTGAGTTTGGTCCCGGACCCTGTTTTCTATATTTTGAAGCTGGTTTCTACAAAGAGTGATACGTACCTTTAGGAGACTTCATAACATTGATAACTTTAAATTTTCAAATGTTTTTAATTTAATTAATTTAAATCATATAGAAAAAAAGAACATTACCAAATATTTATGATTTTATAAGCAAGATTGAAATGTCGAAAGTGTTAGCCTGGCAGTACTAACATTAGCTTTCAATAACCTCACTTAATTTATATTACCTAAAAAAGTGACATTACGATTTTTGGTTAGACCGGTCAAAGACAATAAATTCGAGGAGCACGTGTGTTAAGTGCTCTATAATAAAAGTTTTAACAAATGGTAAGTAAGCTGATATTATCTTATGTTAAAATTCTGTCAAAGATAGATTTTCAAAAATATCCTAGAACATTTGTGGTATGTTTGTAATGTCTTGTTTTAAAAACAAAAGTATATCAAATATACATATCTAATATTAAAACCTGATTTAAAATAAAAATAATAATTCAGGCAAATGTTGTAAAAAGAGTTTTACCTTTACTGGATCGTGTACTTGTTCGCAAGCCTGAACCTAGTACAACAACAAAAAGTGGATTAGTTATTCCAGAGAAAGCTCTTGGCAAAGTTCTCCGTGGTCTTGTTGTTGCTGTTGGACCTGGACCTAGAAATGATGTAAAATTTAAATTGCCTTTGGCATATTAATTTTTTTTCTTTTTTTCGTATATAGGACGGGAACCATGTACCATTAGATGTGAAAGTTGGAGATTATGTCCTTTTACCAGAATATGGTGGAACTAAGGATGAATTATCATTTAAATTATTTTTATTAATTTAGTTTTTTTTTTAGGTTGAATTAGAGGATAAAGCAGAATATCGTCTTTTTAGGGAAAATGAAATTCTTGCGAAAATTGACTAGTCCTAATTCATAATTATTCCGTATAGCATTATTATTCTTAAATTTATATTGTTACATAATCCCTTATTATATATATATATACTTCAAAAGTATATAAGCAATTTGAGGATATAAACTGGTTTCTAGTTGTTCAAAAAAGTGTTGTACACCATTAAATAATGAAGATTGAATAAAAATAAAAGAAAAAGTTGAAAAAGCAAAAAAAATTTTTAATGGATTTTAATAGCAAAATAATAATTTAAGAGTTAATATATAAATTTTAATAAAGACAATCAATTATAAAAAATATAATATTAATTAGTTTTGGTTTTTAGATGTATGTTATTATACTTTGTCTATTATAGTTTACTTTTATGATGACAATAAAAATCATAAACATAATGTGGAATTAATCAAAGATGAGGTAAAGGTTTTGCTGTAATTTGGGATTTAGTGGATGAAAAGCAAGTTTCATGTATAGATTTTGAGGTACAACCAATGCTATTTTTTATACAGGAAATTTTTTCACCCACTTGCCAGGTGTTATAATTGTAAGGAACGAGTAATTGTATATGGCTCATGTTTAGAACAACCTCAAATTTCAACAATATATTATATAACAATATAGAAATATTTAACAGAAATTATAAAATTCCCAAATATATTACAGTTGAGTATATATTTAATCTAATATATTTGGCTAATTTTTTCCTATATTATTTTTAATTTTTAATCATTGATAACTTTGAATTAAAATTAAATTTGCGGTAATCCATTAATGATTTCTTTAGATATTTTCTATATTATTATTAAAGCTTAATTCATTATTTCGTCATTACATTGAATAAAAGGAATGTAGTTTCAACCTCAAAAAACACGAATGAGGTTTACGCGGTGCTTACACCGTCCATATAGAAACAATGGATCGTTGCCTTATAATGCCTATCACTGTCGACTTCAATATTGACATGTCCGTATCTGCAAGCACAGACAACTCAATGGGTGGTGACACACGAGTTGTCATGATATGCATAACTTTCCGAATAAGTTACGGGCGAGACGTATAAAGAGTGAGTGAGGTGTACTATGAAGAAAATAGTACAATAATTTTATATAATAATTAATTTTAATTAAATTGGATGCTAAATATAACAATTAAACAATTATAACAATTTAAATTGCTAATTAAATCACTAATATAAATAAATAAAATAAAGTTATTTCGAATATGGTGTACTATGAAATACCCTACGAGAAATTTGGTTGCGATTACTCAAGAAGTGCATTATAATCGCACCCAAACGACAGACTGTCAGCAACATGTGTCTCATGCATAGGGGTAATACCTTTGATAGTGTTTGCAATGCTGACAAGTGCGGACATACCAATGTTATTTTCTACAAGGATCGGAGTTGAACAGGAGTGCTACTTTGTGTATATTTACACGAAGGCAAAGCGCAATGTCTGCATAATTTTTCCCGCAGGGTAGTACACGTCTCCTTTATATGTTTCGCCCGAAACTTCGAAAAGTTATGCATGTCATGAACACTCGTGTGTCACCACCCAATAAAACTATTGAGTGTAAACACACACTGTCAAAAATCATAATGTAAACACATCCCCCTAATCGCTCATTCAACTTAAAATAAGAAACTCGCTGACAGCTTTGCATTTCCCGGTATTTTGCTATAGTGACGCTTCTTTTTGTAAGTTTTTGAGCATATTTATTTTTTTTATGAAGTTTTCCGAAAATTTAAATTTTTAAATGTAAATTAAACGAAAGAAAATTTACATAAAATGTCTTTAACACCTTAGGACTTCGTCAAATAAGAAGAAATACAACAATTTTCTTAAAATTGAACGTCAATGAAAGGTATAGAAATTTTCAAAATATTCCAGGATTCAAAAATTTTTGAATGAAAGCATTCTCAACACTTGATAAAATTTTTTGCTATTTTGCGACTTTTTTATAATGGAAATATTCAAATTTACCACAGATAGATATAGACCACAGGTATATTTGATAGTTTTGGAACAGTGCAGTTTATTTTTTTTTTCTAATTAATTTGCTTTAATCAAATTAATAGTTTGTTGGGTATCTATTGAGGAAATATTTTTTCTATAAACTTATAAATTAAATTTGTTTATCATTAATTACGCTTTACAATTATTTTTTTCTATAATTAATAAAGTCAACTTTTCATCTAAGTGCCATCCACAAATTACGTCACACGAATTTCATGATTTTTTGAACCCCCCCTACCCCCTTGTCACACTTTCATTTATTTTTTACTACATAAATATCATATCAAACCACCCCTTGTCACACTTCGTCGACCCCCCCCCCCCCCCCTTAACGTGTGACGTAATTTATGGATGGCCCCTAATTTCTAAGTAATTTATAATATCAAATAGAAAACTAATATATCTTAATTACATATTTTAGATAATTGCCATATCACTTTGTGGAATATCGTCATCAGCCAAGTCAATGAGTATAATGTAATGTCTAAGGTTATAACATTTCAAATAAATTAAACTAAAATGAAACTAAACAATAATATTTTTTTTAGATATATTGTACAAACAGAAGGTCCTAAAGCTTTATTCAAAGGACTGGGCCCAAGTATAGTAGGAGTCGCTCCTTCCAGAGCAATTTATTTTTTTGCATATTCTCAAACAAAAGCAACACTTAATAAATTAGGGTAATACCAATAAAAATATTATTAAAATATTAATTATTTTTTTCATATTTATATCAAATAGTAATCTTCCGTCAGACTCACATATTGTTCATATTTTAAGTGCATCATGTGCAGAATTTGTTTCTTCGTCAGCCAAAAATCCAATTTGATTTGTTAAAACACGTCTTCAATTAGATATGAACTCAAAAAGTCAAATGAGTGTAATTTAATGTATAAAACGTATATATTAAAAATCAGGATTAAAAGGATTTTATAAAGGTGTTACAGCTAGTTATTATGGAATATCAGAAACTGTTATTCCTTTTGTAATATATGAGGCATTAAAAGCAACACTGGTAATTAATATTAACTAAAATTTAAAAAAACATAAACAAACTTTTATATATTAATAATAGATAGAGCTAAGACATGCACATCCAACTGAAGGAAAGACATCTCGTGACTTTCTAGAATTTATGTTAGCTGGTGCTATTTCAAAGACAATAGCTTCATGTATAGCTTCTATATATCGATTCTATGGGTCTTCTATATACATCAAACAACAACAATAACATGGTAAATTTTCTGCGCAAAGTAAGTTTTTATATACACATTTTCTTTAGACTGGGGTTTTTGGGTTTTGGATTTAAATTTTTTAACTTTAGAAAAATATATTTGCTTATAAATTTTAAATTTTTTAACTATTTTTAAATTGTTAAGTTTTAAGGTTAAATTCTGTAATCTTTTAGACTCTCGAAAGCTGAATTTAATTTGTTTTTACGCTGAATCAATTTTGCTAATTTTTTGATGCCATTTTGCTCAGATATTGTTTTGATCTGGCCGTTATTGTTTTTTAATTTAATGTAATATTCTGGCTTGTTCTAAATCAATTCTAAATTAATTTGTCGTGTTCTACCTCAATTTTATCTAATGTTTGCATGGACTTAATCTAAATCTTTTTAGTCTTAACACTGACTGGATTGCCGATTATGGCCATACCTCATGTCCTTGTACTTGGCCACCGTTAGCTTTCTCCCCGTACACATTTTACTAATTCTTGCTCTCTTGTTTCTTCAAGAGTTTCTCCAGTTCAATAATTATCGCCTTCAGGGAGCTTTCTTCCGCATTTAGTGCTTCTAATGTCTCACCCCTAAGAAAATAAATTATAAACAATAAATATTGTAAGGAATTTAAATTTTTACCTGAATACCAGAACTTGTCCCTCACTGCATGGGACTGCTTTAGCAATTCTTTTACGCCCATGGCCCAAATCCTTATATTTAGCTACCAGAAACTTCTCGGTAAGTTTCCTTCCCGTATGCATAATTTTATGATTTGATGTAAATAAATTATTCAAGTTGTTATTAAAATAAATGAAATTACTTAGTTTTCCATTACATTGCATTTCCTGACAAGTGAAAATAATAAAATATATTGAAATATATGAGGAGCGACAAGAAATTCAGTCTTGAGACCGGAGATAAAAAAAAAAGATCAATTCTCACCATTTCAAAGATTGAAAATTAATTAATGCATTTTCAAGATGTTTTTCGGTAATCTTTGTCCTATTTTTGTTTTCTGCATGCTTCATTCTTGAAAATAATTGTTCACAAATATAAGTACTACCAAAAGCTGAAGACATTAATAAAGCATGATTGTGAAAATTAGGATATTTATCGCGGGGTAGGTGATCTTTATAAAACTCCAGTAAAGAAACATTTCCAAATTTTTCTTTCAGTTGAATGTCACTTTGCAGTTCAATGCATTCCATTTGAAGATTTGAAGGTAATTTATTTATTTCTAGAGAAAATGGAATAGAAAATATGTTGAAATACTCTTCATTTTTTCGAAAATCTTGAAATCTACTTTCAAACTCTTGAATTAAATCAAAAATTAATGCAGCATATTTTGTGCAACTCACAGGTTTATATGCAGCCAAAGTACTGAAATGCGTCAAATCTTTCACTTTTATTTGATTGTGCCAAAATTTCAACTTGCTTTCAAACGCTGTTATTGTTTGGAACATATTATTAATAAATTGATTTTTTCCTTGAAGTCTCTAATATATATCATTCAAATGCTCTGTTAAGTCTACTAAAAAAGCTAAATCTGAAACCCAATCTTCGTCTTCAAATTCAGTCACAGGTTTCCCTTTTGATTCCATATATATTTTTATTTCAGCTCTCAAATCGTAAAATTTTTAAAGCATTTTCCCCTTACTGAGCCATCTTACTTCTGTATAATAAATAACATCTGCAAATTCAGTGCCCATTACCTTAAGAAACTCTTGAAATTGTCTATGATTAAGTCCTTTTGCTCTTATAAAGTTAATGGTTTTTATAACAACGCTTAACACACTTTCCATTTTTAAAATTTTTCCACACAAATTGCCCTGATGTACAATACAATGATATGCCATCAAGATCGTATTGCCGGCAGCGACGGCTTCATTATTAACCATTTTAACAGGTCCCCCATTTTTACCAACCATGGCAGGTGCTCCATCGGTTATGATAGCTGATAAATTTTTCATAGATAAGGAAAACCTTTCCATCGTCGTTTTTAATGCATGGAATAAATCTACAGACTTGGTTGTGCTTTTTAACGATACTAAAGCAGCCATTTCTTCCGTGATATTATAATGTTCATCGATTCCTCTTATAAAAATTGCCAATTGTGCCGTATCAGAAGCGTCAGTGCTTTCGTCCATGGCTAACGAATACAATTTAAAATTAGTACAATTGCTTTTTAAAGACTTTTTAACTGCATTTCCCAACTCCTCAATTCTTGTGGCTATAGTTTGGTGTGATAAACTGATTTTAGAAAAATTCAACTTTTTTTCAGGGCAAATTATGTTTGCTACGCTTTCCATGCATTCTTTTATAAATTCGCCCTCAATAAAAGGTTTTGATTAAATTTGCTACGACATAACTTGCTTTTACAATGTCATTATTTTGAGTAGCTTTTTAAAAAAAATTTGTTCAGACGATAGCCCTTTTTTTAGTTCTATGATTTTATCTTTATGGCAATCGCCGAGATATACATCGTATTTTGTGGCATGCTTTTGACTATAATGTCGTTTCAAATTGTAGTCTTTAAAAAGTGGCACAACGTCCCTACATATTAAGCAAAGTGCTTTATAATTCTCCTCAATAAAAAAGTATTTCTCTGTCTAAAAACTGAACTGAGTTTTTATTTAACTTTTTTATTTATTTATGTTCCGAAATACACAATATTATTATATAATATTTTTTTTAAATCTTATTTATAAAAAAAAACTTATTATCTTATATTTGTCTTTATATTTATATTTAAAACTTATTTAAAAAAACTTATTATTTTATATTTGTTTTAGCAAAAACTTGTTTTTTTCAAAAGATATTTATAAAAGAAAATGAGTTTCATTGATGTTGCTCTTCAAAGTCAATCTTGTGAACTGCCCTGAAACTATTTCAAATTTTATTTTTAAAATAGTTTCGCTTCATAGGGGTCTATTTTGTTTAAACAAACAAAAGTGTCATTACTTGAAACAATATGCCTTTCGACGGGAAATATCATATTTCCGTCTGGAGACATATTGCTTGATGTATTTATTTGACACTTTTGTTTATTTATGCATTCTTTTCCTGGGAATGTAACTTGCGCGACCCAGCGGTTAAAATACGCTCTAGACATGTGCTAACATGTTCTTGCTTATTTTCTTTATGATACTACATTATTTTTTTTAATAAAAATGTGTAAATTTAAATATTTCCATAATTTGTGTTTTTGGCCGCATTTTAAAGGCTTTTGGGCCGCACTTTAGACAAGCATGATCTAGATGCACCCCTAGATGTATTTGACGACGTCTTTGTTTTTTAATGTTGTGTTATCAATGGTTATTGAAAAATTCTTGTAATTGTTTCTTATATGCATAGAGGTTTCCCTTATGTTGATGTGAAAGAGAATAGTTTCACACTTGCTCCAGTTAATTACCAATTTCCGTTTATGGCAAAGTTTTTAACTAATTGTGTTTGAAGTGTGAGTTGCTTTTCTATCGTTTTTAAATTTTTATTGCAGTTGTACACTAGGAGATCATCAGCAAATGAAATTGCACTCTCTAACTCATTCAGCAAGTCAGCTGTAAATATATTAAAAAGTATAGGTGAGTTGATGGTACCTTGCTGTAGGCCTTCTTCAATGAGGAAAACTTTTTCACTGGAATACTGTCCTGCAGTAATTTTAAATTTTTTCCCTCTTATCATACTAGATATCGATGCGACAATGTTATTGTTGAAGTTTTTTGTGATCAATTTTGAAATCAGTCCATCGTCCATACTGTATCAAAAGCTTTTTCTAAATCAATTAGAACAGCTCCTGTACAGTATTTAGTGTTGAAGTTTTTTTGTATATCGGAAACCAGCCGATTTATTGCGTGCGTAGTAGACTGTTGTTTGCGAAATCCGAATTGGGTGTTGGGTATTATTTGAAGTTTCTCGCACTCGTCAACAAGAGCCTTGTTGATGATTTTCTCGTACACCTTACTGATGGTAGGTAGAAGACTGATGGGTCTGAAATTAGAAGGATCAGTAGTATTTTTAGTTTTTTTAGTAATGGTAAAGCTTTTGCTATTTTCCAGGTTGTTGGATAGTAAGCATTATTTGATATGTTATTAAACAAGATACAGAATTGTGGAAGGTTTTTCAAAATTACATTCGGGATATCATAAGTTCCTACAGAGGTTTTATTTTTGAGCAGGGAGAACAGAAGACTTAAGCTTTTTTCGGTGATAAATAAGGGATTTTCATTAAATGCTTCGATATCTTCGCTATTGGCAGGAAAATTAGAGCTGAAAGAAAATCTTTCAGGTGTTTTAAAATTTGTTAAGTTAGAGGAAACCAATTGTTTTGTTTTATTGTCACTAAGGTGCTGGTTTTTTGAATGAATTTTTTGGAAATGTGACCCTATTACAGGAAGACAATCTGAAGTATTGTTAATTATAAAAGAATTGGTATTTTGGTCGAAATCAAGAGAATTTACATCAATATTAGCTCTAGATAGGAGGTCTTGGTCGTTAGTTGATATTTTTGTAATGGTTAAGGGTGTTTTCTTGCGAAATATCTTATTTAATAAGGGATAGGTGTTTTTGGAGTCATTATGGGGTATATTTTATATAACTCCATTCCAACAATTAATTATTAATCGCTTTTCTAGACTCAGCGTCTAGCTTATGGTTAATATTTTTTATAAAAGTAGAGAGTAATTTGAGCCATCTCTTAGCGGTATCGCTTTTGAATCCTTTAACTCTCTTTTCCTTGTTTAGTAGTGTTAAGAGTTTACTCTTTTTAGCCTTTAGCTTATAAATTTTTTGACTGTGGTATTTTTCCGTAGACCCTCTACTAAATACTTTAATTTCCTGGATTTTTGCCCAGATTGACTCCTTTATTTTGGAGAATATTTCCTACGTCAAAATTTCTGTCTAGGTGACGTTGAAATTTTCTCCAATTTGCAGATTTATATGCAAGACGTATGGGTTGGTTTTCATTCAGTAAGGGAGGTTCTAATTCTTCGTGAATCTTTAAGCAAAAGGACAGAGCAAGGTGGTCACTATCGTATGCTAAGGTCTCTAACTGATCCATGTTATGGTTGACTGTTTTTATTTGAAAACATTGGTCGGCTATCACTAAGTCTATAAAAGAACCAGCTGCTGGAAAAGAAGGGACTGACGAGTGGTATAAAGAAAGTCTGTATTTGATATCATTTTCTGCCATGAAATTATTGAGGAAGAGACCTCTGCTGCAGTTTGTGATGTTGCTCCAATTTTTGTGTTAGCGTTGAAGTCACCCATAACACTAGTTTACAAATTTTAAAAAATTTTTGTATGCTCAACATTTTACAGTCATTTCTTATGTAAAATGGCACGCTAAAGCCGAAAATGAGGTCCAAAAATTTTAAAGTAGAACGGATTTTGAGATATTTGGGAAAACCCGTTTTCGGCATTTTGAAAAAAAAACGGGTTGACCTTATCGCGGTTAACTAATGTACCACGTGGCTGATTTTTACGATTTTTAAATTTATCTGTAGGTAACTAAATTCTGCATTTTTCATCTACCTATATACAACTTTCCCATAAACTAAATAGAATAGGAGTTATACATGAGTTTACGGACCATTTTCCGCTTTTTTGACCAAAGGGTATAGCGGCATACGCATAGTGAATTGGCCCCCGAGAGATATTTTCAAAATAATGATTTTAGTTTTAAGGGGGGGTAATTAGAGGATAATTCATATATATTTTTTTTTTATCTTTACTTTTTTTGAGATAATTAAAAATTAGTGTTTTTGCAAGGGGCCTAGGAAAAAATTTTTTTCTTCGGAACTATACAAGCTAGAGAAATTATCTAAATATTTCCTGTTAGGTAATACTTTAAGGAATATTTTGAATATTTTTAAGAAAATGTAATTATTTTATAAAAGTAAGAAATCTCAATAAATATTTTTTACTTACATGATGTCAATGGTTCTTTTAAAATGACAATCACCAAAAAATCATAAAATGTTGCTATTTGTGTCTTCTTATGGTAGTCCAAAGCTGTGTTACCCTTTTTAAACGAAATGTATGTTGCAATGACGAGCAGTTTTTTTTATTGCCTTTTAGACTAATTTGAATACATAGTTGTGGTTCCGATTAGCTTATTAGATGTTATAGCGGTGTTGATAATGTGCTTGCAGTCAATGTTGTGTTTTATAAGGATGGCCGTACTTCCACTTCGGCATGAGTTTGGTCTGTCTGTTCTGAATATATTGTAGTTTTTAAAGGATGCTTGGATGCTTGGGTACTAATTTTGTCTCTGATAATGACACGATATCTGGTTGGTTCTCTTCAAGGAACGTGGCCAAGTCGCCCTTCTTCTAATACTGATTAATGAGTTAACATTAAGGGATATTATTTTGAATGGTATATTAGTATTGTTCATGTGGTCCATCACAATAATTGTTCTGAGTAATGGATTTAACTGCTTCCATCAGGAATTCAGTCTTTTCATTGCTCTCTTGCATCTGCTTTTTCAGTGTTTTAAACTCATTAACCAGCATATTTATGCTTTGGTGCAGTGCTGTAGTACTTGACAATGAGTTATTGGCTGATGATGGCTCATTTGGGGTGGATTTTTTTATCATTTCCTTACTTAGAATGTCAGCAAATGTTGTGTTGTGGTCCACGTATTTGGACATGAATTTCTTTTGTGTGATTTGATTATGTTCATGGCGGGTTATTACTTTTCTTTTTATGTTATCTAGCATTTGTTTGTATTCTGGGCAGCCTCGATACGAAGCTGGATGTCCATTTTGTTGACATAAAACGCAAAATACTTCGTCATTATTATCGGTTTTTGTTAATGCGCATTTTCCTGGTGCGTGTGCTTGACTGCATTTAACGCAGTGATATCCCAATGTGCAATTTGCAGCTGCGTGTCCGAAACGCTGACAGTTCAGACATGGTAGCATATTTTCTGTTCTGCGAAGCTCTTCCCATGTCACCCTTTGGTAGTTTAGGGACCTAATTTGCTTCACTTCTCTTAGGTCTTGACCGTTTTTAAATCTTCTTACCATGTGTGGAAGCCTGATATTTTCTGATGTCTCTGATCGTGGTGTAGTCATTCTTGCTACACTTTCGATCATTATATTTGGGTTAATGCTATTTATGTATTCAAAAACATCATTTTCTGTCTCGTCTTGGTCCAGGCCTTTTAGTACAAGCGAGCTTACTTTTTGTTCTTTAGGGGTGAAGCTAAAGTACTGAGTGTTGGCCGTGTTTAACAGATCTTTGATTTTTATATAATCATTCAGATTTTCAGTTGATATGGAAAACCCACCTCTTATTTTGTTTTTCATGGTGAATTTTTCGATTTTCAAGTTCTCTTTGATAAGCAGTGCTGTGTCTCTGGCACTTTGTTGGACAACGTTGATTGGCGGCATTTTGCTTTTTGTGTTTGTAGCTATAATTGTTACCACTTTTTTGTATAGGTTCTGTTGTGCTTTTTCGGTTTTGTTTTCTATCTGCATTTTGCGTGGTATCTCAGATGTTCTTCTGTTTTTAATAGTACTAGAAGTTTCATCATCATTATTAACTTTTGCGTTTTCATCTACTGCCATTTCGTTTTGTGGTAGATTCTCTATGATCATTTTTTCATCATCAATTTCATCTAGATCAGCAAACCGATTCTGTTGATGGGACCTTAACGCAGAATTTTGTTTTTGTTGCCCAATATTTGTATTTTTTGACGAATTTTTTGAATTTTTATTTTCTAATGTCAAGTTTTCCTTTTTAAGTAGTTCATTTTCGTGACTCAGTTTAGTAACTTGACTCGTGAGTATTATCAGTTGCTCTTTTATATCTTCCAAGCTCCATAGATCCTATATTTAATCCAATGTCTTTGGCCGTATCTTGTAGCATAGTTTCTATCACTATATTGAATATTACTGGCGACATTGGGTCTCCCTGCATTATGGCCTTACAACATCGATTCCTCTCCTTGGACCAAATTTTTTGTGTTTTGGCATATAAGATTCTGTGTGTTCTTTTGTTTGAAAGATTTTCTTTCTGGTTAGAACTTTTTCTGGTTGTTGTTCCAGTTTTCTTTTGTTTCTTTATTTTTGGAGGCAAGTTTTCCATTAGGTAGATTGCAATCCTTTCTTTTAATGCGTCAATGGTTAAAAAGTTGATGTCCATACAGATCAACTGTAAGGCATCATAATTGAACCCTTCGCCAGCAAGGAGGTCAAGGCTATTTATGAAATCTCGTAGACTGTTTTCAAACCCCGGGGCTTCGGGCAATGATTGCAAGCAACTTTCTTCTACCTTCACCATCCTTGGAAGAGCGCCAAAAATGTTATGTAATTTCCTAAAAAGGTACGTAGCACTCTTCACAAGGTACAAAACCTAACTTTAAAATATAGACAAATTAGGGTCCGGGACTGAACTCACTGAGCGTTTTATGTAATATGGGGAAATTCTTATTTAATCGTTGCAGAGGAGATCTTATCAATTACCTTTGCTCAAGCGGGTAGCGCTGGATGACAGGCAATTGTTAAAAGTAACTATTTGTGGAGAATATTTCTTCCAATTATCAAAAGTCTTAGCGGGAAACGCTGGTCTTTGATAATTGGCAATCTGTTTAGACTACCAAAAGTTTTAGCGGGAAACGCTGGTCTTTGGTAACTAAAAGATTCAAAAACGTCCTACTTTATTAAGAATACCAAAATAATATTACCTTAGGTGGACTTTGTGAATTGTTTGCCTTGTCGATGCTTTTTGTTTAAGTTACCAAAAGTCTTAGCGGGAAACGCTGGTCCTTGGTAACTTTGCAAACTAAAATATCTGGACAAGATGAATTTCGTAGGTTACCAAAAGTTTTAGCGGGGAACGCTGGTCTTTGGTAACCAAATACTTAATATCACTTAATATCAGATATTAAAGTCGTTGCTTAAAAAATATTCAGAGTTCTGCGCTCATTGGCAATAAATTTGGGGTTTGCATGATCAAAATAGTTTGGGAACTACTGCTCTACAATAAGCTTTTTGTTGTTATTCAATGATAAAGCCTTTAATTTGATTAATGTAAATTTTAGACTAAATAAAATTAGAACAAAAAAAAATCTTATACAAATGTTAGGAGTAAGACGAGGTTTGTTTAAACAAAAGTATAACATTGCATTTATTCTGGATCATTTTAGCAAGTGCTATTACAGACAGTTAACGAAAATTATTGTTATTTTGATTCATTTTGAAAAATATTTCTTATCGTTTTCTTTAATTATTATAAAAAAAAATGAAAATAAACCAAAAAAAGATCAGCTATCTATAAAAGCTCTTAATAGAAAGAAAAACAAAGTACTTGTTCTTTACTTCAAAATAAAGTGAGAATTTAAAGGTGTTTTTGTGTATGTACAATGAAAATTGATTAAATAAATTTTTACAATCTCTCACTTAGAATTGAAGTTGCCACGGTTGGTTTTTACAAATCAAGAAATTTTTTTTTTTTTTTAAATTTAAAAAAAAATTTAGATATCTAACAAATTTAACAAAATCAAGAAAAATTAAAATTATTTTTTGTGCAAAAATAAAAAGAAATTTAGATATTACGGAACTATTCCCTAGTTAGGCTCATGAAGTTCGGGCCATTCTTTTCACTAGCGTGCCAGGGCGTACCAATCACTCCTCTGATATTGTTTCGGTATTCTTCAAAGAACTCCGCAGAAGCCTGTTCTGGTGCTTTTCGGCCATGGGGCTGTTCAATGGCTTTTGCGATGTTTTCTATTATTGGGTACCTTTCTGGTCCCCTTATGTTTTTACACTTTTGTAGCGTTTTGGGGAAATGCCTTCTTAAATACTTTTCCCGGTGATACTCGGTGATACTGGTGATGCTCCATTCCCTCTAATGGAGCCGCAATTTGGCATAAGGTACACTCATACCTAATGGCATTGTTGAGTAGTTGCACTACATACTCTACACCAATGTAGCCCAGATGGTTTGGATCGTGGTTCAGGAAATTTGGTGGTGATTGCACCTTTCCAAACCTTACAAAATTTTCCGGGAATCGATCCATTTTAGTTTTTTCAAAACTTAAACTTATTTTTCTAAACACAAATTTAAAATTATCTAAAAACTAAGGTTCTTATTATGGATGATTTTAAACTAATAGAAAAAATTTTAAACACCCTAATAAGATTAATTTATTTGTGGCAGGGATTAAGTTTTCAAAAAAAAAAAATAAAAAATCGTACCTTTAGTTGCAAAACGACATATTATATTTCTAGAATATTTCCCACAAAATTTGTATCTATTTTGCATTTTTGATATATAAGTATATCCGTTTCCTGTTTTAGTTTTGATATATTTTTTGGTTTTTGCTAACTCTGCTTTTTCTGTGGGAAAAATTTTATTATTTGAAATGCATCCTGTTTACTACCAACGACGACGAATTTGTTTAATTTCTCAGACAGACAGATCTTGTGTCAACGAAACACAATAAAAAAAAAAAAATATATGTTGACATGTTTACCTCCGCGTCGAATGTATCATTTGTTCTTCCGATTCGAACAAGTACGGTAGTGTGTAAAAATTATCAAATTATTATGATTAAATTATTAATTAAATAATTAAATAATTAAATAAAAAAGTTTATTAAAAGTGTAAAAAAAAATTAACAACACGCTTTAAAAACTAAAATTTGCCAACTATTTACCAAATTTTACCAATTAATAATAATAATTTAACAAAATCAAGAAAAATTAAAATTATTTTTTGTGCAAAAATAAAAAGAAATTTAGATATTACGGAACTATTCCCTAGTTAGGCTCATGAAGTTCGGGCCATTCTTTTCACTAGCGTGCCAGGGCGTACCAATCACTCCTCTGATATTGTTTCGGTATTCTTCAAAGAACTCCGCAGAAGCCTGTTCTGGTGCTTTTCGGCCATGGGGCTGTTCAATGGCTTTTGCGATGTTTTCTATTATTGGGGACCTTTCTGGTCCCCTTATGTTTTTACACTTTTGTAGCGTTTTGGGGAAATGCCTTCTTAAATACTTTTCCCGGTGATACTCGGTGATACTGGTGATGCTCCATTCCCTCTAATGGAGCCGCAATTTGGCATAAGGTACACTCATACCTAATGGCATTGTTGAGTAGTTGCACTACATACTCTACACCAATGTAGCCCAGATGGTTTGGGTCGTGGTTCAGGAAATTTGGTGGTGATTGCACCTTTCCAAACCTTACAAAATTTTCCGGGAATCGATCCATTTTAGTTTTTTCAAAACTTAAACTTATTTTTCTAAACACAAATTTAAAATTATCTAAAAACTAAGGTTCTTATTATGGATGATTTTAAACTAATAGAAAAAATTTTAAACACCCTAATAAGATTAATTTATTTGTGGCAGGGATTAAGTTTTCAAAAAAAAAAAATAAAAAATCGTACCTTTAGTTGCAAAACGACATATTATATTTCTAGAATATTTCCCACAAAATTTGTATCTATTTTGCATTTTTGATATATAAGTATATCCGTTTCCTGTTTTAGTTTTGATATATTTTTTGGTTTTTGCTAACTCTGCTTTTTCTGTGGGAAAAATTTTATTATTTGAGATGCATCCTGTTTACTACCAACGACGACGAATTTGTTTAATTTCTCAGACAGACAGATCTTGTGTCAACGAAACACAATAAAAAAAAAAAAAATATATGTTGACATGTTTACCTCCGCGTCGAATGTATCATTTGTTCTTCCGATTCGAACAAGTACGGTAGTGTGTAAAAATTATCAAATTATTATGATTAAATTATTAATTAAATAATTAAATAATTAAATAAAAAAGTTTATTAAAAGTGTAAAAAAAAATTAACAACACGCTTTAAAAACTAAAATTTGCCAACTATTTACCAAATTTTACCAATTATGGTTGGTTTAGTGTCATAATTTACTCTGATTTATCGGGAAGGTTGTAACGTAATATGAGACCAGAAAAATTATAAATCTGAAAATCTTAATAGTTGAACGTAGTAACTTTAAAATTTATTAAAAATCACAATATCTTCAAATGTGGTATTAGTGTATTTTAGTAATAAGTTTCAACTTGGGAAGATTCAAAAAAAAAAAATTAAAGTTTTAGAGTTTAACATTTAAAAGAATGGGAACATAATCAATTTTCATGAAGGACAATATAGTTCACCGCTAGTGTACTAGATGAATCACTAATGATTCCGGGATGAATGCATTGGTGAAGGCGCTTCACCTAGGATGGTGATGCGGGTGATGCATTTTCTATTGCTGGAAATAAATATTTTTAAAAAGTAAATAAATGTATTTGGAAACAAAGAAAGCACATTTATAATATATATATATTTTATTTATGTATATAATTAATTTTTTGTAAACGTATTTTACTTAAATGGTTTTTTATTTTTGTATAAAGATTCTTTATTATTATAAAAAGTTTAAAAAAATACATTTAATTATGGTTGACAAAAATCAAAAGTTCTATTATATTAAATTATTTTAATGTTTTTTCCGCGTAACCCTCTTTTTTCTTTAATCGTTCGTTGGTATATTGAAAATGCCTCATGCATATTATATCGAATTGGTCCATTGGTGCTGTGGGGAATCTCTTTCGATATGCAGCTAAAAAAGATTTATTTATATTTTAAATATTTATATTTATATAGTTTATACCTTTTAATATAACAACTACTCGTAATGAGCGGGCTGCCTTCTTTTCTTTCGTTCCTATCCACGAAAGCTGTTTTGATAACTCGTCTTTGAATACCCTTTTGAGGCTTTCTCTTAAAAATTTTATATAATTCTCACCCCTGAGATTAATGAAAAAATTCTCCTAAAAAAATTATAATGTTTTCAAGTATGTTGTATTTGTTTAGACTTACTAAATTGTTATATTTTTCACTGTCTGTAGATATTGAATCCTCTAAAGCAATCAACTCTTCCATTGTACTAAAAGAGGAATTGAATTGTTTTCACAACTTCCTATGGAAGGAACTTCTTTTTGCTTAATAAATTCCCTTTTTAATTCCAAAAGGGTTATATTGATATCCGTCAAGCTTCTTTTTATAGTGCTTCTTATATCTTGAAGCTCCTTAGCGATATTACAAGTACATCTTTGTTTACTAGTTGAAGGAACTATGTTGGCGACTTTATCTGCGGCTTCATCTATAATAAATAAGAATTTAATTGTGGAGTTAAGAAAAATAGTAATTGTTTTTACCTATTTCCAAATTGTATTCAAAGCTGTTATCGTTGGATTCCATTTCTGTAATAATGTTAAGTTTAATTCTGATGAATTAATGGCATGAAGCAAAATGAAGGTTTTGAGGATGTTTCGGTTCGTAATACCACTAGCTTTTTTTCAATATCATCCAGTTTATGGCTTTCTTTATTAGAATTAATCAAAATGTCAGTATCTTCCAAATAAAATATATTTAAATGGAGCGAATTAAGAGGCTGGGTAAACAGAGGCTGAAAATTATTAAGTACAAGGGAGCTTAAAAAAAGAGGTTCATTGTTTATCTGACGAATTTGTAGTATCTTATATATTTTTTTATTTTTGGTAACGTAAAAATTGCTTGGAAATTTTATTAAATACTTAAAGTTCTCTGTTTGTACTGTTTCAAATGAAATATTATTGAATTTACCAAATTTAGGGTATATATTTGACAGCTTCCGAGATTGGTGTATACTACGCTCGACAACACGGTTATATATTTGGGAGCATACGGCATTTCCTTTCTTTATATCCTTCTTTAATTGATGTAAAAAATTTTCGTACTTGAAGCAACTGAATTTATCTAGGGGTCCATGCTGAGCCGCACAAGAAGCCAAATGTGATAAGCAATGAAAATTATAAGTGAAATACATGCGGTTATAAAATTGAGGCAATTCTTGCAGAAAGCTCATTAGAAGACTGTGCGCATTTGTATTATTTTTAAGGAAATCTTTTTCATCTAAGAGTATTCGTATCGCAAGACTAAGTTTAAAAAAATGACAGTATCTATCAGGATCAATAACAGATTTCAAAACTAAAGGGCCCGTGTAAAGCAAAAATTGGCGCAGTTCTGTGGCTTTCCAACGGTCTAAATCAATAGTATTTCGTGGAGTTCTCGAAAATTCGAAGGGAATGTTAGATTTTATTTTATCAAGGCTTTCATTTAATTTTTTAATTTGGTAAGAAGAAAAAGAAAAACTATTGCCTTTTGATTTTGCCAAAAGTTTTAAAAGTGTTTTAGTTACACCTAGACAAACAACATGCATATAGTCAAACGGAATTTGTTTGACTATATCAAAGTTTAAAGATTCCAAAGCAATTGGTTGCAAGGTGTGATGGTGGTCAGGTTGGAGTCGTTGTCGAAACGAATAATTCGTTCGCAGCTCAGTGTTTTCAGGGGGATATATTACTTTGCTTGCATAATGTTCACCTTTCTGGTTACATTTCTGGTTCAGCCACAAAAGGCTTTAAGAATTCATCGGAGTCTTTTGGCTTACTTTTTCCTGCGTAAGCCCCTACAATAAAAATGTATTTTGTTCCCACTATGTTCGAAAGAATGGGCCAAGTTTGATTTCGTGAACTTTTGCTCAAGGGGAGGCATCAACGTTAAAGTCAAGTGTTATCGCATGAGAATTATATTTATTTAAATTAAAAAAATCCGTCAACCCATCCTTTAGACCATAATGAAAATACTCCCCATCATCCAAAGGTTGCACGATTGATATTTTTGGTGTTTTTTTTAAAGTGCGAGGATCTCTCGGAATATCGGGAATTTTTTCAGATAGAATATCTAACAATCCTTTAAATGCTCTATACCCTATACGATTTTCTACAGACCAGTCAACAAGATTATCTATAAAAGTAGGAACTATAGGAAGGCTTAGATTGTCTTCAAAAATAATTGGGCTTGACTGGATACTGGAGGAAGCACTACTTGAGATGATATCTTGTTCGCCAATTTAACAAAGATCTTCAAATTGTTCATATTGCCTTGATGTTGAAGTCGAAGGAACTTCAAAATTGCTTGAATTAGTCAAATATTCAACATTGACTTTCGCTTGTCTTCGTAATTTTCTACTAGACACCATACTTGTATCTGAAATATTTATGAAACGTTTCATAAAGACATTTTAAATAATAACATTGTAAACCTAAATAATACAAATTTTCTAAACGAAAGCATACTTTTTAAAAACATATCATTGAAAAACAGAATTTCTGAGCCTTAACCTTAAACGTGTGATGATGTGATTTACGTCAGAGAACAATGCACAAAACAAGTCAATTTTAAGAGGATTATATACTTGCTTAGGCATGTTCAAGCGAGAGATATAATAATTTTGGTTAATAATTAGCAATAATTTTTAAAAAAACAACGTAAACATGTAACATCGATATAAAAAAAAATGTTGATAAGAAAAAGTTGATGCAGGGAATAAGTTATATGGAAAAATGGTATTTTCCTAAAATAGTTACATTTTTAACATATTAAAGAAGAGAAAAAACACACTTTGCCATTTCCCAAAATCTGAAATAATATATTTAATATAAAATACTTTAAAATGGAATTCAGAAACAAATTGGAGCCGATAATAATATAATTTTTTAGCCTACTATAAAAATATATTTATATATTTATGTATATTAATTGTAAATATTGAAATGTTTTCAATAAAATTTATAGTGTATTGTTATTTATAGTGAAATAGGGAATTTTCAAATTATTGACAACTTTTTCTATTTATGTAGAGTAAAAAGTAAGTAGAGTCAAACTGTAAAATCTATATCATCGAATTTTTAACCTTTCTAGCAAGCCTCTGTTCTAAATATAAGCTTCAAATTCCACAAAATTTGGAAAGCAATTAGAAACATCGGTGATACTGATAGAAAAAAGAAGAATCTTATTATTGAAAAAAGTTTCGAGTAACACGCTTTAACAGAACACTTAAAATACAAAGTTAAGGCATTTAAAAATAACGGAAGTCCATTACCAGCAATCAATCGGGAATTTTTTATTTAATTGTTTAATTTATTTCTAATCAATTGAAAATCAATATAAGAACTTTTGTTTTGCAATATTTTATAAGATTTAGATTAAATATATCAATAATTGAAGTAGTAACAATATTCACCATAAAATTCAGAAATAAAACTAAAGCACAAAAGCAAAAACTCAAGTAAAATAATTTTATAAAATAAAAAATACATAAAAAAAGCTTACCGACTGTTTATTTCCAAAATGATGCAGTTTTTTTCACCACTTGTATTAAATGTTTTTTAAAATTTAACTGAAAATTAAGCACTAGCACAGAACTTTCAAAAGTGTAACAATTTTCTTTAAGTTTAATTTAATTTATTTTAATAAAAATAATAAAACACTTATATAATTTAAAATAAAAGCAGAACAAATTTTTTTACACAACTTTGATAAGAAAACGTTCGAGATCGAATGTCTAAACACTAAATTGAAAAAGATCAAATAACTCCTGAAATTTTTACAAATATTCCATAGAAGGCCATTTTAATTTAATCCTACCTAAACTTGACCTATATTAAATTCCAGTTTAAACTATTTATCATTAATATTTATTGCTAGTTAAGAAACATTTCGATAGAAATAGAACAATTAACAATATAATAATCCTGAAAACAAATTTTTGCCTTACTATTGTTATATGAAAGGTATGAGCATCATTTTCAAATAGTTGTTTCCTGAAATTAATATCTGACTTGAGAAAATTAGTATCTAGAATATTAATAATAAATTCCTTTAAGTTCTTAAAAATATTTTGTTCGTGTAGGTGTTCGAAGGTTGATCTTCAACGAAGGTCTCCTCAATGATTTGCCCGCGGAACATTTCCACTTTCGCTTTATATGAAGAAATATTTCTTCTGGTTCTTATGGCATCTTATGATCTAGCTGAAAATTGCTTAAGGTGTGCAGTAATCTCCTTGCTCGTTATGGAGGCATCTAATGATGCTCCAATTGCTGCTAGCGCATTTTCTTCACCTTCCGTCAAAAGCTGTCTTGCATTCTGGCTGGCTAGTTTGAATTTTTTTTGACATGTAAACGCATACCCGCTCAAGTTGAAAAGACGTATTTACATATATTACTTTGATATTCATTGTCTTCTCCTAAGTTCAGATGTCCTCTGTAATATCTTTTCTGATGTTGTCGAAGTTGTGGAAGTTGTGTTGTGGTTTTTCTAGAAGCAAAAATAAAAAATTCCTCTTTCGAGGAAGAAGAGATCTCAGAATTGTCATCTGCACGTTCCTTGTGTGTAAGTGCAAAATGTCTACGCATAACATTGTAGGTTAGAAAGTTTCTTTTGCATTTTGGGCATGTAGTATCATGCGATAATTGTATTTTACATACTCTTTGTTTGTGTTGTCGAAGACTTTTGTTGCTGTCGAAATTCTTACCACATGGGCAAGTAAAACCATTAGGTGTTTAAAATACACGGCTGATTGATGCTTATAGCAGTAAATATGTTTGAAAAATAATAAAATCGCGATATTTCCTAAAGTAATATCATAACATAAAAATTATAGAACTTATATAGAAAAAAGCCTTATATTAATGCGGAGCACTTAAAAACACGTCCGTTCACTACTAAACTTTTTTTTTTTTACAGTTGGGGGGAATGCCTAACGCACATCTCAACCGAGGTAAGTGTGGGGCTTGACCCAAATCTCTCTTAGTTCTGGCCATCTTGAAAGTTCGAACTAAGCGGCCGCTTCTTTATCTAGCGCGGACTTCGATGCTAGGAGCTGGAGTCTCCTGTCTAGAATAGGTACAGTTGAACTCTATCTTATTCCTGTTCTTGGCTTCATTATGGTTTTTGGTTAAATATTCGGAAGAGTGTTATTCCACCTACTATTACTTGGCTAGATATCACTTTGATGCCTTTCTTTACTATGACTCTTTTGATAGTTAGTTTATTGGCGGAGGCTGCACTCCAAATTCCTCTACAATTGAGGGTTACGCCTATTGATGTTATATTTGTGTTTGCATTTAGGTTAAAGTTTTTGATGTCGTACAGCCTCTGTTGCATATTTTTTAGATTTAAGGTCAAACGCTTCACCAAGTTTTGTCTGTTCGCCTACTATCTGGGCGTCCAGAATCAGATAGTCATTTTCTTTGATTGCAACTAGATCGGGCCTTTTAAGTCCATCTGTTCTGTTTAGTCTTGTTTCAAGGGTAACTTTGTATTTATTGTTATTCAAGCTTCTTGAAACATAGTTAACTACGCTTTCGTGTCTTTTGATTCGAATACCATGTGTTCTATGGCATTCCTGAGATATGTAGTTGTAGCTTTCACTGACACCACAACCTGCTCTGTATGCTCTGTTTTGGGTAATCCCCCTTTTCGGTCTAGAAAGTGTTGGCAGAGCATTTATACGCAGTTTTATTGATTTAACAAAGTCATTGCCTCTTAGGAACTGGGTGCCCTCATTCACCCATACATGCTGACCTTTTGTTTATGATGAGTCTTTTAAGGCTCCACCATCTATAGAACTATAAAGCAGCTTAGCATTTTTTTGGTTTAAATCATTAGTATTTCTAATGAGTATTTGAGTGCATGCGTTGTTATCCTAATATGTAAGTCTTCTGTTACGTGCTTCAATTTTTTTACTAATATATTCATTTGAAGTTGGATCACCTGTGTATGTGGACTCTGATAAAATCTTTAGTTTTTCCCTCCTTTGTATAAGAGCCCATGTTTTTTTATCGTTATCGATTTTTATAATCGCTGACCTCTAATGCCAATAAATTTGTAATGTGAAAGGATTGCATAAAAGGGACACAGAATTATCATTAGAGAAATAATTAGAAAGAAACAGGTTTGATTAAAATGTTTCTTATTTTTTATACAAAACAAAAACAACAAAATTAAGTTCTTCTTTAAACCATATCCAATTTCTGTTGTCAAGTGTTTTATGGTTTTTAGTGAAATTTATAAAAAAAGAAATTTCAAACCTGTTTTCAAAAGTGATGAGCTTGGCACAGTTATTCTGGTATTTATTAAAAATTAAAGAAAATAAATAACAGATTGCTAATATATTCTGTAGCTGTCAGCGTAATTTAACATGTTCAATATTAGCAAATATTTTCACCTAATTCCCTTACATATATTACAAGAGTTTGAGCAAGGATTACAAACCTTTTTGGATGCCTTAGAGAAAAAGCTCTCAGTAGCCATTCATACCAAAACATTTAATAAAATAAAACAGTAAACGACAACATATTAAAGTAAAAATAAAAGAGCATTTGTACAACAGCTTCACATATTTCTTTAATTTTTACAGAGTTTTGAAGAGTTTTATTTAATTTTTAACTATCGGTCACAAATTTATTATTGATTTCATTCTTTTTTTAATTTTACGATTGTAACTAACTTTTGAAATAAGAGTAAATGTAAAAGATAATGATGAATTGATACTGGTTGTACTGGTAAAGTGGTAGGATGAACAGTATCAATTCAATATTTTAACTCGAGCTTCATAATTTTGATTAAAATTGTTTCATATTTACCTAAAACTAAATGAAAATAATTAGTTTAAATTAAAAACTTGCTGAATTCAGCAAATTATTATGGCGAGAAGTAATAAATGTCATAATTTACCTTTACAAAAATTTAAAATAATTTAAATGCCAAGTTCTATCTAGAAGATTAAATTAGCTGAAATAACGAAAGCAAAACAATGCTTTTTATGTGCAGGATAAACAATTTAAGGGAACATGTTAAGTAAACTACATGTGTCTTAAGATCTTGGCGTGGTTTGTAATTGGCAAAGATTATGTGAATAAATACCTTCTACAGCAAAAAAGTCTAGTCAAAACTTTATAAATTCTGTCAAAAGTCTTAAAACTTACTTTCCAATCCATATTTAAATACATTAAGTAATTTGAGAAGGAAAACAAGGTATATTCTTTTTAGTTGATGTCAGTGCTTAATACACAGCCCTTCAAGTAATATGGCATTATTAAACCCAATAGCTTGCAATCACTCATACATAAAAGATTAAATGAAAAACAGTTTTTTTAATTTAATATTTATTTGTAAAATTTTCCTTACAATCTGACCTAAAATGGCTTAAAAATAAGGTAAACAAACTCCTAAAAATTTGACATTTTAAAAATCTTCTTCTTTCTTATGCTCATATTTTGATATATTTTAGTCATATGACTTTTTTTAATATACATGTTAGTAGCGAAAAACAATATATTATTAAACCTGTCAACACAAAAGAATTATAATAAGATGTTTTAAATTTAATTTGTACTTATTTTTTTACAAAAGCAAAGAAATTTCTTATATTAAATAAAAACTTAAAGTTATTTCAATACTTACCATTCAATATTCCAATTCGCAAACTTAATTATTAGTTTTAAAGGAACACTACTTTCACACTACTTTTAATATATTAATAAAAAAAACTGTCACTTAATTCATAATTTTGTTTTATCATGAATTTGTTTATCATGGTTTTGATTTTAACCATTTATCTGGATACTTTCTTCTTGTTCTACTATTTAAAATGAAAAAAAAAAAAGATATCTACTTAACTTTAAATTCACAATTCACTTAATTTGCTTTTTCTGTTATAAAACAAAATTTATTTAAAATGCTCTTACAACAATGAATTCAATTTCATTCAGTAGCATTTATTGCTATTATAACTGCTTAAAACTAAAGTGTATCCTGGAAACTATTGATTGCATTAATGTATGTATGTTATAAACTACAAATATTAGAAGCAAATAATATTGACTCAAATATTCTCATTTATGTTGCAATATTCAACCACAAACGATGTTTGCCAGCAAAATGTTAGCTAGAGAAGACAGTTTTGACTAAATGTTTACACCACAAGAGGATATAGAAAGTAAAGGAACAATTAAGCAACATTAGAGCCACAGCACTGATTAAATCGTAAGTACTTTAGCTTCTCTTACTAATGAAAATTATCATTTAGAGAATATGAAAATCGTTTGTTTTCATGCAATAGAGGCAACAAATTCTGACTACGCTTCAGAATAACTTCATCAAAATTAAGAAAAATTAGTTTGATTTCAAAGGATAGTTATTACAGTTAAAAAGTAAAAAATAAACATTTTTTCCTATAAAAAAAATATATAATTTTTTCAGTATTATATTTATTTTATATTTTAAATATTAAACAATAATAAATTGAATGGCCCTTAAATTTTAACTGGATTGGTCATTAATAACTATCGAACCAAAAGCAAGACTTTTTCCTCATTTTTATTTTTACTGTAGTCTAGCGAACGCTGATTTATTAAAAATGCATAAGAAAATAATACAAGTCTATAAGACTGATTAATTTTACTATTGTTTCTATAACAGCGCTAAATTAGTTGTACATATTTCACTAGAAATCAACCATTTCAAATAATAATAGAACGGTTTTTTTTTGACCAAAGTACATCTTTTTGCTATAATTAGGCTTCACCTGTTCTGAATATACTACATTTTTCTTTAATAATATCATCTTAAACATCAATAAATCTTAACTTAAAATTAAAAGTGCTATATTTACTGGTGTTGTGTCAATATTGAGAAAATTCAATGGATTTAAGCTTTGGCAGATATAAGATAAAAGTTTGTTCATTTGAGTAAGTATACTTAAAAACAGATAAAAACATTCTAAATAATATACATATACCAAGTTTTTTTTGCGGTTTTATGATTTTTAAAATCACTATTAAAGCAATTTTCATGCAGATTTTATGATAAAAACATTGATAGATTTAAAAAATTAATAAAAAATTAGTAACATCTCTTTAATCCTGTTTATATTATATATTCTGAAATTAAAAATATTTCTGATATACCAAAAATATAAACAGCTCTAATTTAAACGTAAATTAAATTATATCAATTCTTTTCTGAAACACAACCTATACAACATATAATCCAAAAAAATAACAATTATAAATTTGTCCATTTAGTTATATTTTTAGGCTTAATAGCGCTGTTTCCTAAAAAAAATAAAAACAAATAAAATTATTAGGAAGTACAGATATTGTAAACACGAGGTTTTTCTAAAATTATATCAACTCATAGACATTCAAGATCAGACCTAATAATTAAGTAGAAGAATTACAGAGCTATATACAGTATTCACTCACACTCATTTTAACAAATTATTCATTTGCTATGACCACAGTTGCAAATTATCATCATCCCACGAACGAATAATCCATCAGACGACCATATTAATAATTTTCTGACTTAGAGGTCTATTTTATTGATCTGATAGCAGGCTTGTAAATTTATATCATTGTTTTTGTTTTGTTTATTTAATTTGGAAACGGGAATGATATACATTTCAATTTTTATTAACTTGCATATTATCTCAAAAGAATGCAATATTACCGGCAGCTCCTAGTATTGTTCAGATGTATTTCAAAGTGCAGTTTCGATTATTACTGTATACTATCTTAACTTGGACCAAAGCAGACAAAACAGACAGTTTATTTCCAATAATCACCTGATAACCATGCTTTTTGCTGTCGGTTTATATTCTATCATGACAGGATTTTTTATTTAATTCTTATCACCGAAATACAAAAAAAACGTTGTTTAAGTGATGTTTCTTAATAGCATTTGGTATTAAACTAAAAAAAACATTTTTAATTAGTCAAGTGTTATTAAATAAAAAGTGAAGTGATTTTTAGTTTGTTTTAAGAATTTTTTTTGTAGCTATAAAAAATTACGTATTTCGATAAAGCTTACCAGAGACTTTCAAAAAGGTATTTTCTTTATTCAGACTACAAACAAATTTAAATTTTTTTTTAAGTAAATTAATAAAGTTTTAGTTTGCTTCTTAAAACAAAACTAAAAAACTTTTTTTTATCAAGATATCTAATTCATGTATCTTAAGATAAAAAAATAAAATATGAAAATATTGCTCTGGGAAAAGCATCTTAACAAAAACTATTTATTCACATATTTTGTATCATGATTATGTAATTAATTAATTTTGTTTTTCATTGTTTTCGTTTTTTTATTTCTTTTATCATAAAAAAATATCTAATGATAGTTAAACAAAAGTCCTTCGTCTTTGTAAATTTATAAGCAATTAAATTTAATTTTTCTTTTAATAAAATTAAATTGCAAATATTTTTGTCAATTGCATACAAAATTTTCATTTACTGAATTTTTTTTTTAGATGTTACCGTAGAGCCTTTAATTACAGGATCAGTTTGCATAATTTCAGCAATAACGGTTTGCGGTAATTCAGCATTTAAAGCTTTTTCTTCATAAAACTGTACCTTGAGTACCATATTATCCTCAAAAAATGGCAATCTTTCACTAAGAATTGCCTTATTAATTAAAATTTGCTCAAATGTCTCATTATCCATTAACACGAGGTCATCACCTTCAAAATATAGGAATTGTAAATCCTTATTCTCAAGCTGTGCTTTTTCAACATAATAGGATGAATTAAAACGCTCATTAAGTTTATCACATAATCACTGACTTTTGTAAAATAAAATGGCCGGAACTGTCACTTTGCTTTGAGAAAAAATATTTCATACAGCGAGAGAGATATATTTTACTTTGTCATTTTTGAGTAAAACATCCACTTAATTCCAAAATGCTGATGTTGATTTGATACTGATCATCCTCAAACACAAAAGTTCACATCTTTCAACACTTCCAGTATCAAATCAACATCAATTTTAATTCAAAATGCTGATGTTGATTTGATACTGAACATACTGACACGCGAAAAGTTCGCAACTTTCAGTATCAAATCAGATTCAATTCAACGCTATCAGTATTAAATCAGGATCAATTTAGTATGAACAGTATAAATTCATCATCAAAAATTTCGACTCGAGTATTAACAAACATAAATCTAATAAATAATAAATCTAATGAATATTGTCAATATTATTCTTTAAGAAATTGTGTTCTTATCTAATCTTCAGTAATTCTAAAATTCGGTGAGAAGTGAAAAAAACCATTAAAAAATTTTAAAAGAAAGTTTGTTTGATTTTTGTTTTTTTTTTTGTTTTATTTTATTTTTGTTTAGTATTATTCTAAAATATTTTATATTCATACGATCAAACATATTCATATATGTACTTTCCTCTAAGAACTTGTTTTTGTGTTTTATTTGTATATTGCGATACTTAAAATATTTTGGATATTTCTTTTTATATTTTGCAAAGTTTTTCTGTTTTTAAATTGTAAATTAAGACGATTTGAATAAGTAATGTAATGGGAAGGGATTAGCAAACGCAATTTCACATTTGTACTTATGAGAAGCATATGTGAGCGAATCTTTTTTTAGTAAAATATCCTTGACAGAGCATAATGTCAATCTTTTTATTAGAATTTGAAAAGTTTTTATATTTTTCAGATCTAAACTCCTTAAATATTTATCTAAATTATCTTCATTGCCTACAAAGTAAATTAATTAAGCGATAGTATCTGTTGGTATACTATTTAAGAAATAATAAACATAAAATAAATGTATTCAAATATTTCTCTCTTCTTAGTTTTTCCTTTGTTGGAAAAAAAATATACTGCTGAAATGTATTTCAAATATTACAATTAAATGCCGGATAATATCTGCCAATTTGCACACAAAATTGTAAAGGGAATGCATAGTTTATTTGAAAATAATTTAATATTTAATTCTTCAAACAATTTATAATTGTTATTTTTTCCTAAATTTTAAAAACTAAAAATGCTAAAGACAGAAAAGTTTCTTTAAATGGAATTAAGTGAAATAATAAATTCAAACTTAGTCATAAATGCTTTCGAGTGCTAGTTTTTAACATATTTTTTTTAACTACATGTTAACAATAAACAAAACCAGTAATAAAAACTTATTTGAGTTAAATGCGGTTAGAAATTGTATCCTTGCTTAGCTCTATCAAAAATTTAAGTGTGGAATGATAAAATAAAATAACATACAAAATTCAGCGTGTATTTGATATTTATATCAGTGTATTTAGAAACACAATTTAACAAAATTATAGAAAAAAATGCAGAAGAAAATTTCTTAAAGAAATAATGCTCCAATGAGGGCTGTTCTGCATATGTAACTTTGCATTTAAGAAAATTTGTAGTGATCAAAGAGATGAAAATTAAAATTTTGACAAAAAAATGAAAATAAACTTTAAAAATAATTAAAAAAACTTATAATAAACTATAAACAAAGTCTGAAAGGTTTTTGTGTTGGTTTTTTACGGCTAAAGCGGGCACAAAAAGATTTAATAAATTAGTAGAATTATAAAGCATGAATACTCATGTAATATAAACAATTAAAAAGAACAAAGATTTTAAGATTTAAAAAGAGAAAAGTATAACAAAGTCAAAGAAATATCATTCCAGTTACTCTTTTTATATTGAAAAGGCAAAACAAAGCATTTCTTTAAGGTTACATTTGGCAATAATAAAAAAAACTAAAATCAACAACTCTATAGCTGTCTAATTTAAAAAAATAAAATTATTCAAGAACTGTGAATACAAATTTTAAAAATTGTAGTGAAAGGACAAATTAAAGAGAAAATTAGTGTAATATTATTTGTTTGGATGTAAAAAAACAAAAAAACTATAATTCTCAATTTAAACTAGTGTTTAATAAATGATTTTAATTTTCAAATTTATTGAAAAAACTCAAATTAAAAATTAAAAAATCTTTCGGTGAATCTTAAATAAAATTTCAAATAAAACTAAGCAAAACATAAAAATATTCCGTTGAAATTTAAGAAATTATTTTGAATTTGATAACTAAATTAAGTAAAATTGAAATTCAAAAGCATAAATTTTTAATGTTTGCTTAGAAGAGGTTTGAAAATATTTGAACGAGCATTTCTAAAAACCTATAAGTTTTAACTGTTTTTTAATGTTTTTAATATCAATTTCAATGCTTAACAGATCTGAAAATAATAATTCAATTATCACTCAATTAAAACTTTGAAAGTGTAAATGAAGGTTTTTTTTTCCATTTGATTCAAAAAAAGAATACATGTGTACTTTGTTTTTTAATTGGTGTTAAACACAAAAAACAAAGATTTTATTTTCAATTATAAAAAAAACTTTTGAATTTCTGGATAAAAAGATTAAACCATAATGAGTTAGTTTTAATAAAAGCCACAGCTGTTGCTCATTTTATAATGTGAAATTGATATCGAAATTTGAAATCAGTTGTAATAACCATTTTAGGAATTTAAATGAAGGAGTTACTTTCTGTTTTGATTTTTGTTATAATAAAATTTTTGTTATAATAAAATTTGGTGCTTTCATATGTTCTGTGTTAGATTTTTAGATTTGTTTTTTTAATCGGCTAACTGTCTCAGCTAAGTCTTTTGCCGTTTTTTTTTTGTCTTTTTTAAATTCAATTCTTTTAAAGTACTCTATTAGTATCTTTATGGGACTGTTTAATTGCTTTTGTAAGATCTAGTAGTTCTTGTTGTTTTTGATTCCACTTCAGAAAGTGGACTACACTTTTCTGTAGTAATTTTATTTTATTTTTTCTTTTTAAATTCTCAATCAAAATTTAAAGAATACCAACCGTGTGGCTGTGCTTTAAAAAATAATTTTTCTGCAGAGAAATTTTTTTCTACTTTCTACTTGTTTTGTAGGAGAGCTTGTGTTTGTTCCCGTTTTGAAATTGATTATTCCCAATTTGAAGTTGATTATTCCCAATTTGAAATTGTTTGTTCCCAATTTGAAGTTGAAAAGGTATAGTGGTCTAGCTCCCATATGAACCAAAAATCTATAGCAAGTTGTATAGTTGTCTGCTGTATACCAATCTGAGAAACCTTCTCCTGAAAATTCTATGACGCTCAGGTCAATTTCGGGTTGAGTTTCCTTATTTTTCTCTAATTTCCCTTCTATGTTTTGTTAAGTTTTTTCTGATGCTCTTTCTGAAATTAAATATGATCCTGTTTTGTTAGTAATTATTGTGTTCCCACTTAATATAGCAGGAATTGTAAAATTGTCCTCTTTAAAAGTTATAAATGTCGTTATTTTTCCATCCGAGATTTGAACTTTATATTTATTTTCATTGCTTACATAAGTATGAGTTGATTCCATTTTGAAGTTTGTATGTTTATTCGTGGTACCCCACTCAACCTTTTTCGGGTTTTTTCAATAGAATATGGAAATGAATGACCATCTAAGAAATATAGAAATTAATTTTAAAAGTAAAATATATAAATGTTAATTTTATATTTATATTGTGATTTTCAAGATTGAATGTTTGGATCGTAAATTGGTTATTTCTAGTATTCTTTATATAGAATTCGTCTATCTGCAGTTTTTCCTTTATTAAGGTAACTGTGTCTTTAACGTTTTGTTTATAGACGTAGATTGGCGGCATTTTTGACTGTTTTTGTGTATCTAATTTTCATATTGTTGTCTAGAAGTTGTGTTTTTAGTTCTATTTATTTCTTTTTCCATTTTTTTATTTGCCTTTTGAACTTTTTGGAGTATGTCCATGTTTTCAGGTAACTCTGTATTGTCTGGAGAGTTAATAGACTCCATGTCTATGTTATCCCCTTCGACTTCTGTGAGTAGATTGAAACGATTATTGGGTTCTTTTAAATTAGAATTATGTTTTTTCTGTTGATAGATTTTGGTTTTTGCAGGTTTTCCGTTATTTTTAGATAGCACCCCAATTTTTTGTTTGAGAAGCTCATTTTCGTTGCTCAATTGGGCACCTTCGTGCACCGTTCGGCTTAAAAAAACTAGAATTTTTTGCTTACGTTACACTGTGACACTTCAAAACACTTTTTTTTATTTTTGAGGTGAATATTATGCAATTTTTCTAAAATTTTTTTTTTTCGTAGTAGATTAAGAACATTTTTGGGTATAGTGATGTCATATTTCAATTTGGTTGGTGAATTTTTGATGTGTCTGGTATAGTTGATTTCTTGGTTATTTCTAATACGGTGTGTATGATAAATTAATTTTCTGTTAATTACTTGCCCATCAATTTTTATGTTGAATTTTTTGTAGTTAGCCTTGGTATCTCTGCTTGCATCTCTGATATTTGCATGAAAAAGGATGGTTTCGCACTTCTGTAGGTTTATTTTTAGTTTGTGGTCCTTAAGAAATGTTTGGGCTATTGTGCATTGATGGTTTAGTTGTTGTTCAATTAGGTTTATTTTTCTGTTGCTATTGTGAATTATTATGTCATCGGAAAAAGCTATGGCATTGTCGAGTTTGTGTAGTAGTTCTGCAGTATATAAGTTAAATAGCATAGGTGCATTTACTGTACCCTGCTGGAGGCCGGTTTCTATTTTGAATATTTTTGTAGTTATTGTATGGTTTGAAGTGACCACGAACTGCTTGCCTTTGACCATACTGGCAATAGTTGATATGATGTATGCATTGATACCCTGAGATATTAGCGTTGCAATGAGGCCATCCATCCAAACCCTGTCAAATGCTTTTTCTAGGTCTAAGAGGACTGCCCCCGTGCACCATTTTGCGTTTAATTTCCAACTGATATCAGACACTAGGCGGTTGATAGCGTGCACTGCTGAGTGACCTTGTCTAAAACCAAACTGATTTTCAGGTATTAAATTGAGTCTTTCAGTTTCCTGTATGAGAGCCTTATTGATTATTTTTTCATAGAGCTTGCTTATGGTAGGCAGTAGGCGTATTGGTCTATAGCTGGATGGTGTTTTGCTATTTTTGTTCTTTTTTAGTATGGGCAGCACTTTGGCCACCTTCCATGAAGTGGGATAGTACTCATTATTTGACATGTTGTTGAATATTATACAGTACATATTAAAGATCTCGTGAGGCAAATTTTTAAGCACAATGTTAGGGATGTTGTTTAGCCCTGAAGAAGTCTTGTTTTTCAGAGATCTGAGAATAAATTTTAGAGTATCATTATTGATAAGTAAAGGGTTGGTATTGAGATTGGCCACGTCTTCGCCATTTGCTGGATTTATTGCGCTAAACTGTGTCTTTTCTTTCGGAGTGAAGCTTTGAATGATATTATTAACTATTGCGGTTTTTGCGGGGTTCCCTTGGCATCTATCACTAGAGTGAATATTTTCAAAGTAGGTGCCAATTAATGCTAAGCATTCTGTTGGATCGCTAAAAGAATATTCACCTGTGGTACTATCCATTTCGTCTGGTATTATATCAATGCCAGCTTGTTTGGCTAAGCTGTAGTCTGCCAAAATTTTTCGGATGGGTTGATGCCCTTTTGATCTGAAAATTTTGTTTATTTGCGTGAACGTGTTTTGTGAATCATTGTGAGGTATATCAGATATAATATTCCTCCAATGATCATTGATTGATTTTTTATATTGTGCATCTAGTTTTTGGTTTATGCTCTTTATTAGGTGTTTAACGAGCTTAATGAATTTAGTCAGGTTTTCATTGCTTCCTCTTCTAGTAAGATTTTTATATTTATTTAGTTGGGTTAACATCTTACTTTTTTTAGCTTTTAGTGCTCTAATTTCCTCATTAAGGTAAAGGTCAGTAGAGTTACGGTCTTTTATTTGGACTAGTGGAATTGAAAAAGACATTGCTTCTTGAATAAGGGATGCTATCATTTTAAGGTGTTTCTCAATGTCGTCATTGCTGAGACAAATATCTGCAGGTACTATCGTACCTAAATTCTGCAGTAGATAGCGCCGGTACTTATTCCACTTAGCTTTTTTGAACAGAAAATGACGTTGGGGCTGAGGAGGTTTGTAGGGTATAGGGACGTCTTCCCTTAACATTGCGCCAAATACCAGTGCTTTGTGATCGCTATCATAATCAAGTGTGTCTACTTGATTTTTTTCATCGCTCACTGTATCAATGTTTAGCCGTTTGTCGGCAATAATGAGATCTATATATGATCCCGTTCTTATATATGATGGTAGTGCTGAGTGGTAAAGTGCTATCCTGTATTTAACTTCGTTGTCCTTTATGAACTTTTTTAAGTAGCGACCTCGGTCACAGCAGATTTTGTTATTCCAGTCGGAGTGTTTGGCGTTGATGTCACCTACTAGTATGTAGTAGTTTTTTGGGCTATTGAGTTGTAGTAGTTCAAAAATAGTGTTGAATTCTGTCCCACCGCTGCGGCAGGAGTTAGGTCTATCAGACCTATATATGTCATAATATTTAAAGCTGAGTTTGTGCTTGGCGGTCAATTTCGTCTCAGAGAGAGCCACTATATCTGGGCTATGTAGCTCCAGAAATGTTGTAAGGTCAGATCTCCGTTTGATGTTAATAAGTGAGTTGACGTTGATGGTAATTATTTTTAGTTTAGTGTTTGATTGATTTCTGTTCAGACTGTTTTTATTCATTGCGTGCTAATGAGTTGAGAGTTTCCATGAGAAAATTGGTTTTCTCACTGTTATCTTGGATTTGTGTCTTCATTGTTCTTATCTCATTAATGAGCATATTTATACTATTTTCCAGTGGAGATGAAGCTTTTATTATGTTTTGTTTTTCATTATTAATTTTTAGAATGTCTGCGAAAGATTTGTTTTTTTCTACATATCTGTTCGTCATTTGTTTCTGTTTAATAAATTTAAGTTCGTTTTTCAATTCTTCCTTTTGTTTTAATTTGTTAATTATTTCCTTATATTTAGGACAGCCTCGGTATGTAGCAGGATGTCCATTCTGCTGGCAGAGAACGCAAAATACGTTCGTGCTATCACTCTCATTTTTGAGTTCGCATTTACCAGATTCGTGTGGTTGGTTACATTTTACGCATCTATAACCCATTTTGCAATTGGATGCAGCATGACCAAACCTTTGGCAATTGATACATTGCATTATGGTTTCTTTTTTTATGAAGTCTTCCCTTTGGTGATTTGGTCTTCTTTTGGTGATTCAAATATTTGATTTGTTTAAGTTCCTTTTTTAATTGCACGGATCTAACCTGCACTATATAAATTGGGAGACTTATATTATCGTTTATACTTCTTGGTGTTGTCAACTGAAATACTTTGTTCACCCTATTCAGCTTTAATATACTGGATAATATCATCCGTGTTTTCTTTACTGTCGAGGCCTCTAAGGACCACAAGATGAGCTTTCATTTCTTTGGGTGTATAGCTGTAGAACTTGGAGTTGGCTTTTTCTAGTATATCTCTTATTTTCAAATGATTCTCAAGGTTGAAAGCTTGAATTGTAAATTGGTTATTCCTTGTGTTTTTAATGTAGAACTCGTTTATCTGGAGTTCTTCTTTTATTAATGTTATCGTGTCCTTAACATTTTGATTATGAATACAGATTGGTGGCATTTTTGAGTATTTTTGTGTGTCTAAATTTTTAGATTGTGATTCCAAGAGGTGGCTGGTAGAGGAGTTTTTGGCTCTATTTATAATCTTTTTTTCCATTTTTAAATTTGATTTTTGTATTTTCTTGAGAATATCCATGGTTTCTGGATCCTCCGTAATGTCTATAGAATCATTAGACTCAGTATCCATATTGTCTCCATCGGCTTCTGTAAGTATATTGAAACGGTTGAAAGTTTATTTTGAAGTAACGCTTTTATTTATTTATTTTTTTTTGTGTCTCTATTTCTGTCTCTGTATTGAGAATTTCAGAGCTATTTCCTAGCGTGCGTTCCAAATTACTATTATTTTTTATAAGATCTAAGCAAAAGAATTTTAAAAAAAATATAAATCTCTTACAACAAAAGAAAAAAAGATACATTTAATTTTAATTTTTAACAAATGATCCTTATCTGGCTTATTAGTTCCTATAAAAAAAAACCAAATTACATACTATTTCTTTTTATCAGATCTAAGCAAAAAATTTCAAAAAGAATAGAGATATTACACAAAAAGAAAAGGAAAAAATACATTTAATATTGGGTTGGTTATTTTAAATTAAACCTTAACCCTAATTTCTTCCGACA
Source organism: Acrocera orbiculus (assembly GCA_947359355.1). Lineage (NCBI taxonomy): Eukaryota > Metazoa > Arthropoda > Insecta > Diptera > Acroceridae > Acrocera > Acrocera orbiculus. The sequence continues at coordinate 26,046,004 of OX375759.1, read as the reverse complement.
GAGCTGCAAAAAAAGTTAAAATTAAACATACAAATTGTGTGCAGTTCTGTCAGTTGTACATAATACTCTTAAATCCTATAAAAGTTATATAAACTTAACAGTTGCTTAATATATAGGTTATTTGAAGCTCTAGTTGTGGTCCAGCCATTCGTATTTCTGCTTCGCTTTCTGAGTTTCGATTTTGTCCAGTTTTGGAACAGAGGTATCAAACCTGACATTGTTCTTATTCGATAGTAGTTGTGTGTTGTGGTTTATTGATTGTTTCATACGAGGCCTATGTGCATGATAAAGTAATGGAATCCCTGTTCATATATCTTGGATGAGTCCTTCTTCATCTAATTTTTTTTAAAATTCCGGTGGTATAAAACCACTATTTTTAATTTTTTTGTAGAATTCTTCATTCATATTTTTATAAGGCCCATATATTGTTTTTTTCTACATATCTGTTCGTCATTTGTTTCTGTTTAATAAATTTAAGTTCGTTTTTCAATGCTTCCTTTTGTTTTAATTTGTTAATTATTTCCTTATATTTAGGACAGCCTCGGTATGTAGCAGGATGTCCATTCTGCTGGCAGAGAACGCAAAATACGTTCGTGCTATCACTCTCATTTTTGAGTTCGCATTTACCAGATTCGTGTGGTTGGTTACATTTTACGCATCTATAACCCATTTTGCAATTGGATGCAGCATGACCAAACCTTTGGCAATTGATACATTGCATTATGGTTTCTTTTTTTTATGAAGTCTTCCCTTTGGTGATTTGGTCTTCTTTTGGTGATTGAAATATTTGATTTGTTTAAGTTCCTTTTTTAATTGCACGGATCTAACCTGCACTATATAAATTGGGAGACTTATATTATCGTTTATACTTCTTGGTGTTGTCAACTGAAATACTTTGTTCACCCTATTCAGCTTTAATATACTGGATAATATCATCCGTGTTTTCTTTACTGTCGAGGCCTCTAAGGACCACAAGATGAGCTTTCATTTCTTTGGGTGTATAGCTGTAGAACTTGGAGTTGGCTTTTTCTAGTATATCTCTTATTTTCAAATGATTCTCAAGGTTGAAAGCTTGAATTGTAAATTGGTTATTCCTTGTGTTTCTAATGTAGAACTCGTTTATCTGGAGTTCTTCTTTTATTAATGTTATCGTGTCCTTAACATTTTGATTATGAATACAGATTGGTGGCATTTTTGAGTATTTTTGTGTGTCTAAATTTTTAGATTGTGATTCCAAGAGGTGGCTGGTAGAGGAGTTTTTGGCTCTATTTATAATCTTTTTTTCCATTTTTAAATTTGATTTTTGTATTTTCTTGAGAATATCCATGGTTTCTGGATCCTCCGTAATGTCTATAGAATCATTAGACTCAGTATCCATATTGTCTCCATCGGCTTCTGTAAGTATATTGAAACGGTTGAAAGTTTATTTTGAAGTAACGCTTTTATTTATTTATTTTTTTTTGTGTCTCTATTTCTGTCTCTGTATTGAGAATTTCAGAGCTATTTCCTAGCGTGCGTTCCAAATTACTATTATTTTTTATAAGATCTAAGCAAAAGAATTTTAAAAAAAATATAAATCTCTTACAACAAAAGAAAAAAAGATACATTTAATTTTAATTTTTAACAAATGATCCTTATCTGGCTTATTAGTTCCTATAAAAAAAAACCAAATTACATACTATTTCTTTTTATCAGATCTAAGCAAAAAATTTCAAAAAGAATAGAGATATTACACAAAAAGAAAAGGAAAAAATACATTTAATATTGGGTTGGTTATTTTAAATTAAACCTTAACCCTAATTTCTTCCGACAGAGCTGCAAAAAAAGTTAAAATTAAACATACAAATTGTGTGCAGTTCTGTCAGTTGTACATAATACTCTTAAATCCTATAAAAGTTATATAAACTTAACAGTTGCTTAATATATAGGTTATTTGAAGCTCTAGTTGTGGTCCAGCCATTCGTATTTCTGCTTCGCTTTCTGAGTTTCGATTTTGTCCAGTTTTGGAACAGAGGTATCAAACCTGACATTGTTCTTATTCGATAGTAGTTGTGTGTTGTGGTTTATTGATTGTTTCATACGAGGCCTATGTGCATGATAAAGTAATGGAATCCCTGTTCATATATCTTGGATGAGTCCTTCTTCATCTAATTTTTTTTAAAATTCCGGTGGTATAAAACCACTATTTTTAATTTTTTTGTAGAATTCTTCATTCATATTTTTATAAGGCCCATATATTAGGTGATTCGATGAATTTGCTGATGATCTCTTAATAAAGTTGCGAATTAATTTGTTTATGTGGTTATCGATTCGACCAATACGTGCAGTATTGGATAAATTATATATTGGAAATCTGACTACAAAAATTGGTAGTTTTATTCCCGAAGCTTTTGATTTTGAAGTTTCAAGTTGTTTGACAAAATCGACTTTTATTGTTGCGTCTAAATCCTCAATATAATTTTTTATGTCTTCTACCGATTCATCTTTGTTTAAACCTTTAAGCACAAGGGATTTCATTTTTTGAGATCTCGGTGTAAATGAGTAAAATGTGGAGTTAGCTTCTATTAGTAATTTTTTGACTTTATTATATTCTTCTATATTGTTGGTATTTGTTATTAATTTATTCATTTCTGTATTTTTAATGTGGAATTCCTTTAAGCCGAGTTTATCTTTTAAGAGTTGGACTGTGTCCTTTGCGCTTTGATTATAGATAACAATAGGTGGTGTTTTTTCCTTCTTTATTGACTGGTTGTTTGTTTTGTTTTCAATTATAGGGTTATTGTTGTTTGAATATTTGATATTATTTGTAAGTTTTCTTTTTTTTAGATTATCCTCTCTTAATTTAGAAAGTATGTCATGATTTATACTTACCTTGTTGGTGGGTATTTCAGGGGCCTGAGATAATACTTCACCATTATTATTGCAGTTTGATAGGGGTTCTTCCTCTTCATTATCCAGAGCCATGAATCTATTTTGTTGTTGTTGTTTGTCATTACTTCCCTTCGGTTTTGTGGTAGATTTTCCCGCAAGTTTTTTCTTTAGCCTGTCATTTTCTAGTTCTAGGTTGTTGTATTCGAACACCATTTTAGTAATTGATGCTTCCAGATCGGTTACTTCTCGCACTAGTGTATCATAGCTGGGTAAGCTGATTTCAGATTTCTTCTCGCCTTCTTTGCTTTTCTTACGTTTTTTTTTCGGTAAGATATTTGGATCTTGGTACGAAATGTTGTTTTCAATGTTCAAAAAAACAAAATTCTATGCAGCTCTGCCTGTTGCACAATATATACTTATATACTATAAAAGTTATATAAACTAAACATTTTTCTTAATATATAATTTATTTGAAGCTCTAGTTGTGGTCCAGCCATTCAAATTTATGCTTCGCTTTCTGAATTTCCAATTTGTCATACTTTGGTACTGAGGTATCAAACCTGAAGTTGTTCTGGCATAAAAGTAGTTGTGTGTTATGGTTTATGGATTGTTTCATGCGAGGCCTATGTGCATGATAAATTAATGGGACTCCCGTCGCTAGATCCTGGATAAGACCTTCTTCATCCAATTTTTTGAAGAATTCTGGTGGTATAAAACCACTATTTTTAATATTTTTGTAGAATTCTTCATTCATATGTTCATATGGTCCATATATTAAGTGATTTGATGTATTTGTTGATGATCTATTAGTAAAGTTTCGAATTAATTTAATTATGTGGTTATCGATTCGACCAATACCAGCAGTATCGTACAGTCTTTTATTTATGATATATTTTGTGTACCCTGATGACTTTGAAAAGAATTTATTGGTACATGACCTCAGGCATGCTCTTTCAAATTTTCTCAGTGATTCCATTTTTCCATCACTTATGTTGAACCACGTTGGGCAACGATAAGTAAGTACCGGCCTTATTAATGTTTGGTATGCCAGGACTTTAACTTTGACGTCTATTGCTGTTGAGTAAAAGAGCCTGCAGGTTTTGTTGAAGATGTCTCGTTTCTTTTGTAGATCAATGTGGTTATCAAACCTTAATTTACTGTGTAAGTAGATTCCTAGGTATTTAACGACATCTTTCTTTTCTAGTTCAATATCATTCATTGTAGTTTTAAACTTTTTATAGTTATTTCTGATGTGCATGGAGTTGATGTGAAATAGAATGATGTGAAATAGAATGCTTTCACATTTGTTCCAATTGATAGCCAGCTTCCATTTATAGCAGTAGTCTTTTATTATTGATGTTTGATGGATGAGCTCTTTTTCTATAATTTTTAAGTTTTTATTGCTGTTATATAATATGAGATTATCAGCGAATGCAATCGAGTTTTCAGTCTTGCGCAGCAAGTCAGCTGTATATATATTAAAAAGAACAGGAGAGTTGATAGTTCCTTGTTGAAGGCCTTCTTCAATAGTGAAAATTTTTTCGCTGGTATACTGTCCAGCAGTGATTTTAAAGCTTTTATTTTTTATCATGTTATGTACTGATGTAATTATATTTTTGTTGAAATTAAGTTTAATTAATTGTGCAGTCAGACCATCGGTCCATACTGTATCGAAGGCTTTTTCTAAATCAATTAGAACAGCTCCTGTACAGTATTTAGTGTTGAAATTTCTTTGGATATCGGAAACAGCCGATTTATTGCGTGTGTAGTGCTGTGATGTTTGCGAAATCCAAACTGGTTGTCTGGGATAATGTGAAGTGATTCGCACTCGTCAACAAGTGCTTTGTTGATGATTTTCGCGTATACCTTGCTGATGGTAGGCAGGAGGCTGAAGGGTCTGAAATTAGAAGGATTAGTATCATTTTTATATTTTTTTAATAACGGTAAAACTTTTGCTACTTTCCAGGTTGATGGATAGTAAGCATTATTTGATATATTATTAAACAAGATACAGTATTGTTTAACAACTTTATATGGGAGGTTTTTTAAAACTATATTTGGGATATCATCAATACCTACAGAAGTTTTGTTTTTGAGCAGAGTAAACAGAAGAATTTTTATCGGTAGTAAACAAGGAATTTTCATTAAATGATTCAATATATTCACTGTTGGAAGGAAAAACAGAGCTGAAGGAAAATCTATTAGGTATCTTAACATTTGTTACAGTAGAGGAAACCCAATGCTTTGCTATTTTGTCACTAAGGTGTTGGTTTCTTGAGTGAATTTTTTGAAAATGTGACCCTATTACTGAAAGACAATCTGAAGTATTGCTAATTATGAAAGAGTTGGTATTTTGGTCGAAATTAAGAGAGTTTATATCTACATATGTTAGCTCTACAGAGGAGGTCTTGGTCATCAGTTGATATTTTCTTGATAGTAGAGGGTGTTTTCTTGCGAAATATCTTGTTTATTAAAGGATAGGTGTTTTTGGAGTCATTATGGGGAATATTTGAAATCACACCATTCCAATAGCTATTAATTGTTTTTTTGAATTCAGCATCTAGTTTTTTTTTAATGCTTTTTATGAGGGCGGAAAGTAATTTGTGCAATCTTTTTGCGGTGTGGTTGTTGTAGACCTTGTTTTTTTTCGCTTTGTTTAACTTAGTTAAAAGTTTGCTTTTTTTTGCTTTCAGCTTAATTATTTTGTGATTGCTGTATTTTTCCGTGGGGTCGTTGTTAATTACTTTTATTTGTGATATTTTAGCACCGATCGATTCTTTTATTTTAGTGGATATTTGTTGTAAGTAGTTATCAATTTCAATGTTTTCTAAGCATCTATTATTTGGGATTGATATATCGAAGTTTTTTTCCAGATGTCTTTGAAATTTACTCCAGTTTGCCGTCTTGAAAGCAAACCTTATTGGTAGGTTTTTTTCTGAAAGCGGAGGTTCAAGAGTTTCACGGAGCTTCAAGTAAAAAGACAGGGCAAGATGGTCACTATCATACTATCATATGGTGTCTAACTGATTTGGGTTATAACTGACTGTTTTTATTTCGAAACGTTTGTCAGCCATTACTAAGTCTAGAAATGAACCAGCAGATGGGAATGAAGGGACTGACGAATGGTAAAGGGAGAGTATATATCTGAGTTCGTTTTCAATAATGAATTCATTGAAGAAGCAGCCTCTGCTACAGTTAATGGGATTACTCCAGCTTTTGTGCTTTGCGTTAAAGTCGCCCATAATAAGGTAGAAATTTTCTGGTTGGTCTAGCTTTAGTGCTTCGAAAAGAGTGATGATTTCCTCTTTATAACCAGGATTGGCCTTTTTATATGGTACATAAATGGAAATCAGGATGACCCGTTTTTTGACAAAGGTGGCATCTTTTCCTTACTTGTTGGGGTGTTGTCTTTGTTATGTGAGACCTTTTGTTTTGTAGCTTGTAAGTCAATGTTCTTGAATTTCTGTGCTTGTCTTTTTTTTAAGTTATTATCTTTAATTTTATTTAAAATATCGTCATTCATACTTACCTGTTTTCCGGGTTTTTCAGGGGAGTGCGCCGAAACTTCGCTGGATATATCCGATGACATTTCGTCATCTTCGTTGACCAAGGAAATAAATCAATTTCCTTGTTTTTCTTTTTCTTCGTTTTTTGCCGTTGATTTTGTTTTAGCGTTAGTTTTAGATTTTTTAGACAGTTTTTGCTTGAGGTCGTCAATTTCTATAGTCATATTGTTGTTCATGAAAATCAATTTTGTAATTTTTTCTTCTAGATCTTGGTTTTTGTTAATTATGTCTTCAAAGTAGGCAGGATTGTCTTGCTTTTCTCTGCTTTTTTCCTTTTTTATATTTGGACCTGAGTCCGATAAAATGTTCTCATTATCACTCATGATGATTAAGTTTTGACTTAAGTCTGTAAATTTTTCACTAAAGTTTTTAGGTAAAATTGTTTATGCACTTTAATAAAACTGTTTATGCACTCAAATAACTCTTACTCTGACTAAGTCGCTATTGTCACTCTTAATCTTTTAACTAATCACTGGTATAATTTAATTATTAATCCCCTAAGGGATTAAGTAAAATTCTTTAGTGCTTATTGTCACTCTTAAACTTTTAGCTAATCACAGGTATATTAAATTATTAATCCCCTGAGGGATTACATTAAATCCTTTATTGCCTATATGGCTATGGTCAAAGTTCACACACACAGGTAGAGTCGAAATCTCTTTTAAAAATATTTATTTATTAATCCTCTAAGGGATTAATTTTAATCCTTTAATACACACACACAGGTAGATTTAAATTACTTTTGAAAATTACTGATTTATTAATCCCCTGAGGGATTAAATTTAACTAAACTTAGTTTTGAACTTAAGTTTTAATAAACACCAGAGCAAAATTAAACACGTCCTTACACTTTGGCTATGAAACCAAGACTGAGGACTGAAGTGGATTTCAAAATACATTTATTTCAGCTTAGACAATATAAACTTAACTTAAAGGCTAATGCTACCCTTACTAGAACTATTTTTTTTTATTTTTTATGTTTTTACTTGGACCTACACGGTCACTCCATAAAATGAACATTATCTTTTTGCTTTATTGTATTCTCTAGAGCCATTTTGTTTTATTAGAGAACCTGTTTGGTTCGACAGTTTACTTCTTTATTACAAAAAATTTTTTTAAAAAGTAATAGCTCGTTTACGAGAAAAAAAAAAAAAAAAAAAAAAAAACAAAAACTTTCTTAACTAACTTACCTAACTTAACTAACTTAACTAACTTAACTAACTTGACTAACTTAACTAACTTAACTACTTAACTAATTTAACTAACTTAACTAACTTAACTAACTTAATTAACTTAGCTATCTTAACTACCTATTTATTCTAGCCACCAGTATTTGAGGCTTGCTTTGTTAGCTTCTTCGATGTCCTTTTTGGGCACAGTGAGGTCATAATTCAGCTTGTCTGGTGCGTTTTTGATGTTTCTGGTATGATGGATTACTTGGTTGTTTCTAATACGGTGTGTGTGGTATATTAGGGGTATTCCACTTTCCACGTCTTGGATAAGTCCTTCCCGATCCAGCAGAATAAAATGCTCTGGGGGGATAAATCCTGAATTCTTGCACGTTTCATAGTATTTATTGTCTATGTGTGCAAATGGTCCGTAGATTAGGTTGTTGGTTGTATTTGTCGAGGATCTGAGACAGTGATTTCTCGTGAGCTTTATTATGTTGTTATCGATGCGGCCTATATTGTATAAATTGTAAATTTTTATAGCTCTCACGTATTTTTTATATCCTGACACTCTCGAAAAGAATTTGTTGGAGCAGGATCTGAGGCAGGCTCGTTCGAACTTTCTGAGAGCTTCCATTTTTCCGCTGCATAGGTTGAACCATATTGGGCAGCCGTATGTGATTATCGGGCGTATTAGAGTTTGGTAAGCTGTTACCTTGATTTTAGGGTCTAAGTCTCTGGCGTAGAACAATCTGCAAGTTTTATTGAAGGTTTCTTTTGCTTTTTTGAGTTGGGCGTCAATGTGTTTGTCAAAGTTGAGTTTCATGTCCAGGTAGGACTGAAGTGTATATATCTTGTAAATTTTTTGAACGAAAGGGAATACGGTTCCAATTTCGTAACCTGTTGAGTATACGTTTTTAATTAAAAATGGGCTTAGTGCTCATCCTGGTAACAGAAACCACCATATAGAAGCCGTCGAGAGATATCTAAAGAGTTTTCTTTTCTGTTTTATAGTCGTATTACCATGGAAGTCTTTCGAAGAGAGATATGGTAAATGGACTAGAAGAGCATGGCATTTACTGCTGTGTGGATATTTTCTCCTCGGACCTTGAAAATTTATGGTAGGGTTACGCAAACTTCTCAACAGGCTGTACCGATATCCGCAGCTGGTCTCCAAGGTGAAGAGTCTAGTCGATAGAATAATGTAGGTAAGGGAAGTCGGCAAATTAGATCCGTAACTTCGGGATAAGGATTGGCTCTGAAGATTGAGATAGTCGGGCTTGATTGGGAAGCAATATTATGGTTTATGTACTCGTTCTGGGTAAATTAGAATGAAGTCAATGTGTTAAAAACATTGAATTAATTCGTTCCCTGGATAGTAGCTTACGTAACCAATTGCGGAACTTTCTTGCTAATAATATGTTGGAAATTTCTATTAAAGAAAATTTTTACATATTTCTAACGGCTATCAATTAACAATCAATTCAGAACTGGCACGGACTTGGGGAATCCGACTGTCTAATTAAAACAAAGAATTGTGATGGCCCTAACGGGTGATGACACAATGTGATTTCTGCCCAGTGCTCTGAATGTCAAAGTGAAGAAATTCAAGTAAGCTCGGGTAAACGGCGGGAGTAACTATGACTCTCTTATTCTCTTATTCTTAGAAGTTTTCTAATGCAGCTAGACAAGGAAAATCTAAGTAATTCAGCAAAGAAATTTTTGGAAGATATGTTAAACCGCAAAATACTATGTAAATCTTCATTTGAAGAATGGTATAAGGAAGAATTCTATAAAGGAAAGAAACCAAAAGGTAAAAAGTTGGGATCGTGGGATAGACTAGTAGCAAGTCTTCAAGATGAAAGTATATCGAAGAAGAAGAAAAGAGCTCTGGCCTTCAAAGCAGCACAGCTGCAGTTCAACAACAACAAAAACACTTACGCTCAACAATTAATCGATGGTCAAGATATCTTAACAAGCAACGTCAGACCTGATCTAGTGACTTTTGCAAACAGTACAAAGAGATCTTTAGCTCCGACTCTAGGTCCGACTTTCAAAAATTCAAGAAGAAAAGTAATGAACGCTATGAAATAAGTTCTCCTATTTCTAAAGATGAGATCAAAGAGGCCCTCGACAACACAAAATCTAACTTTCCAGGACCCGATGGTATGGAACTTGTGGACATTAAAGGAAAGAACTCAGAGGAATTTCTTCTACTATTTAATGCAATACTATACCTTGAATTTATCCCGAAGGAACTGAAACAATGCAGGACCATTTTAATCCCGAAAAGCAATCAGAATTTGGAAAATGTTAATAAGAATATTCAACAAAATAATTGCGAAAAGAGTATCTTCGATTGAAATCAACCCTAACCAAGAGGGTTTGTAAAAATTGATGGCTGCTTTGCGAACTTCGTTACTGTAGAAGCTGTCATCAAACATCACAGATAGGTAGCCAAGCCTTTAACGATAATTAGCCTGGACTTGGCTAAGGCTTTTGATACGGTGTCCCACCATAGCATTGCTAGGGCGCTCAATAGGATTAATATTGATCATAAAGCAAGAAAAATAATAATGGCCAACTGTAGTGAGGTGGAAACTAAAATCACTTTCGGTGACGATGAGGTATGCTATACTGGCATTAAAAGAGGTGTTAAACAAGGGGACCCTCTCTCACCTTGGCTTTTCAACATAATACTGGACGAGCTTATTGAAGAGCTGGAAACATCATACTCCGGTATTAGCATAGGCACGGAATCTGCAACATGTTTAGCTTACGTTGACGACCTAGTGTTATTTGCTGGAAACGAAGCAGATGGCCAACGGATGCTGGACCATTGTAATAATTTTTTCGCTAAGAGAGGCTTAGCTTTTAACACTATGAAATGCACAGCTCTCACACTTAAGACCGTGAGCAGTAAAAAGGAGTTATATGCAGTTGAGGAACCTCAATTTACAATAAATAACGAAAAAATTCAAAATTGGAGACACGTTTAAATACCTAGGCTAAAAGTTTAACCTTGAAGGTATTGTTGATTGTTGTACAAGTGAGCTATCACAACAGCTAAAAAGAGTTAGGCATGCTCCATTAAAATCTAACCGGAAATTGATAATTATTAAAGAGCACCTTATTCCAAGATACATCGCAAGTCTATAGAGACCGAACATGTCAGAGAAGATATTAAATAGGATAGACAGGATGATAAGGTCCACCTTAAAGAAAATTTTGAAACTAAATATACACTGTGCAAACTCCATCTTTTACGCAGGAATGAAAGATGGTGGACTCGGAATATTCCAATTTTCATCCCAAATACCTGTCATCACGCTTCACAGATGGGAGAGATTAAAAACACAAAGTAATCTCCTCAGAGAAACTTTCAACTTATCGTTGACATGGGTGGAGAAGCTACAAAAAGCCATTAAAGAAGGCATGGGCTCGAAAGAGCTGATCAAAAAAGTTCATGCAGATAGATTAAATGATTTTTTCTATGGTGGGGGAATAAATGAAGTCCGAAATCACAAGGCCTGTTCCGAGTACATACAATACCCACCTAAAAATTGGACAGGAAGGGACTACGTACATGCCATTTTGCTCCGCTACAATTCTCTTCCATGTAAGAGTATGCTCTCCGTACCTTTTGGCATGAGGAAATGTAGGGCTGGATGCCCCTACAGGAACGAGACCAACTGCCACATCCTACAAAAGTGTCCGTTGTCCCATCAAAATCGTATTAACAGACACGATAGGATTGTGAAAATGATAGCAGATTACGCCAAAATAAAGGGATGGAAAGCTAACATAGAGCCTCATATCAGATGCTCTGATAATTCACTGGCAAAACCAGATATTATATTAGAAAAATATAATGAGATAATCATCTCAGAAGTTGGAGTCAGCTGGGAGGGGGGAGGAATGAGCCTAAAAGATCACTTTAGTAATAAATGCGCCATCTACAGTCGACCTGAATTTACGAATAAAATACAAAATCTTTATCCTGGAAAACGAATTCTATTGCTTCCTCTTATATTGGGGGCAAGAGGCTCATGGTGTTCGGAGAACACAGGCTTAATTAAAAGTTTACAAATGTCTAATACATTCATAAGATCCTTAATTCCTATCTACTATCTAGCGAAACCACAGCCAAGGGAACGGGCTTGGAATAATTAGCGGGGAAAAAAGACCTTGACTTGACTCTAGTCTGGCAGTGTAAGGAGACATAAGAGGTGTAGCATAAGTGGGAGATAATTGGTTTATTCCTTTTATCAACAATGAAATACCACTACTCTTATTGTTTCCTTACTTACTTGATAAAATGGAACGTGTATTATTTACTTAGCTATTATATGGATATATTTATATATTTTATGGTATTTTGTTTTGATACAAGGTTTTTGATCAAAATACTAAGAGTTTGTTATATACACCAAACAAATTTTAATGAAACTTGTATATATAAAACATATTTATATGTTTATTATATGCATAGTAGTAATTAAATTTGGTATAACTCTTACACTCTGGTATAATCCAATTCAAGGACATAGTCAGGTGGGGAGTTTGACTGAGGCGGTACATCTCTCAAATGATAACGGAGGTGTCCCAAGGCCAGCTCAGTGCGGGAAGAAACCACACATAGAGCAAAAGGGCAAATGCTGACTTGATCTCGGTATTTAGTACATACAGAGACAGCAAAAGCTCGGCCTATCGATCCTTTTGGTTTAAAGAGTTTTTAACAAGAGGTGTCAGAAAAGTTACCACAGGGATAACTAACTTATGTCGGCCAAGCGTTCATAGCGACGTCGCTTTTGATCCTTCGATGTCGGCTCTTCCTATCATTGGGAAGCAAAATTCACCAAGCGTTGGATTGTTCACCCATGCAAGGTAACGTTGGCTGGGTTTAGACCGTCGTGAGACAGGTTAGTTTTACCCTACTAATGACAAATGTTATTGCGACAGCACTCCTGCGTAGTACGAGAGGAAACGTAGGTACGGACCAATGGCAAAATACTTGTTCGAGCGAACAGTGGTATGACGCTACGTCCGCCGGATTATGCCTGAACGCCTCTAAGGTCGTATCCATGCTGGACTGCAATGATTGTAATGGGGAAACCAACTTGCGTGGCAATAAAATATTTAAAGTCTATAATTTATTATAGACGACGCAATATGTCAGATGCAGCGAATTATGTACGTTATATGAAGAAGAGTGAGTTATATATCATACTCCGATTACCCAAAGTAGATCTATAAAACCATTTTTAATGAAACTATCAAGTCTTGGTATAGGTAAAAAAACGTGAATGGCATTGAAAGGATGGCACATTGCTTTACATATTACATCTTTTACCAAAAATTTTTCATTTTCTTTTATTTTTTTCCCACAACAAATGCCCAATATATGTATTGAGTCATATGGCTCTTCGAAGAATGCTCTGGTTTCAATAAATCTACTTCCAAGAACATATTCTTTTTCATTTTCGTCTTTGAAAAATTATTTTAAAAGGAATCAATTGATAAAACAAATGTTCATGCCAGAATTTTCACTTTTAATAATTTTGGATCTTTCAATTGGTCTATTGGACAGCCACTCCAAAATTTTATTTGGTTTACGGCAATCTTTTTCTAATAACTGTAGATAATTTTCAAAGCGATATGCCGAAGAATTATCTACATTTCCAAAGTTTTGAACGCAGTCTGCAAGGTGTAAGAGTGAGTGAACATTATATGATAAAATATTTTCGCCATACAGTATTTTAAATTGGTTTACAGATTTTTGAATCATATCCCTAACACAATCCAAATTTCTTTTACAATTTTTAGGGCAGGATAAAAGTCTATAAGCTCCATGTAATAGCAAAAAATAGTTATATAAATTCTCATCTATACTACCTTTAAATATCACTATGCCAATGTATAATAATATTTAGCACTATATTTCTGCCTCTTCGACTCGTATTGATCATACAATGTCACTCTTCCTTCCCAATTGATACCAATTTCCGCTATTATAATGTCATTTCCTTTAGTTAATTGTGTGTCTGGTTTATAAGGTACCCCTTCTTTTGATCTTATATGAGGTTCTTCCTTTACATCCCATTTATTTTTCTTTGCCAAATTTATTAGATTTTTTATTACGTGATTGTGGCGGTTTATTCTTTGCCAATGTGTTAATGGGCAGTGCTGCAATATATGACAAACAGATTCAGTGGTTGAGCAACCTCTGGCTCTACATCTTCTTTCTTCCGGTGGATTGGAAGGTATACCCTTACATGGAAGAAGATTATACCTTAGCAAAGTAGCTTTGATGAACTCTTTTCCATTCCAATATTTCGGGGAGTTTTTTAAAAATCGTTGCAAAAGCTTGATGCTATAGCTCCTTGCAGACCAGTCCCTGAAAAGGATTTGTAAAAGTCCACACTGAATCTTTCCTTCATTTCTTCTTTTGTATTGATATTGGGCATTAACAATTTGCGTATTCTAATTATATTGCGATGATCCAACTGGAAGGTGTGCATTAAAGTTGATGAGCTTTCCATTAGATTATTTATTCTCTTGCATAAGATTAGCGGGATCATTTTCCTAAAGCAGAAAATGCCTAGTCCACCTCGGTTTGAAGGCGCATAAAATAAACTATTAGTGCAGTGAGTGGTCATATTCAAAGTCTTTTTTATGAAAGTCCTGATTTTCCGGTCTATCTCACTCAGTATTCTAGCTGTAATTTTCGGCGTTTGGCAGTAATTAATATATCTGGGAATTAGATAAGCTCTCATTATATTCATTTTCTGGAACGGCTTTAACGGCGCGGTCCTAATGAGCTTTAACTGATGATAGAGATTCATCAAGTTGCATTTGGTAAGTCCTTCAGATCCAAAGGACCTTCCCAAGTATTTGAATTCTTCCATACAAGAAAGTGCCTTCAGGTAATTGTCCTTTATTTTAAAATACATGTCTTCATCAATATAAACTTGTTTCTTGCCTGGCACGGTCTTTAGAGTGAATGAGACTGACTTTTCTATGTTGATTTCCAAGCCTTTAGGCTGTAAAAAGTCGATAGTTTTTTGAAGGAGTATGTTTACTTCCTGTTGTGTATTCGCACATAATATTAAATCATCTGCATATGCAAGCGCTCCGATTTTCTTATCTCCAAGAGTTATTCCGGTTTCTTTGTTAAGCAGGACAAGGAGTTCATCGAGCACCAATTTGAATAATATAGAGGACAGTGGATCACCCTGTTTAACTCCTCTATTTATTTTGAAGACTCCACAATCTATATTATTGCATTTCATTGATGTGGTGTTGTTTTCATATGAATGCAAAATATAGCTTTTTATTTGGTTGTCCATGTTTGCTCTGTTCAGCGCTCTTTTTAAGCCTTCATGTGATATTGTGTCAAAAGCTTTGGACAAGTCCAGGGATATAATGCATAAGGGCTGACCTTTCAATCTTTTTGATTTAATTATGTTTTGCAGTGAAATCAATTAGCAAGGCAGCCATCTATTCTGGTAAAACCTCTTTGAGCTTGATGAAGTTCAATTTGTCACTGATCCTTTTAGAGATAATCTTATTAAGTAATCTTATAATAATGGAGCCGATGGTAATAGGTCTCCAAATATTAACATTATCTAGGTTGCACGTTTTCTTTGGGATCAATATTGTTCTGCTAACTTTAATTTGCTGAGGCAGTTTTCCAGTAAGCAGAATGGCATTCATCAGCAATGCTAACCTCGTGGAATGTATTTGGTTAAGTTGATTCTTGTTTATACCATCTATTCCAGGCATGTTAGATTTTAATTTCGCTCTGAGGTTTTCAATAGTCTCTGTGTCGATCGGTGTCGAAATAATCGTTTTATCCTTTTTAAAGTGTAAGATTTTGGTTATATCTTTGGTGCTCGGGTTTTCAAAAACTTCTTTATATTTCTCCTTTATAGCTATGACATTTGGGGTTGTTGTAGGAATGTTATTGTCAACTCCATCCAAGAGATTGTTGGCATAGCTTTTCGTGTCCATCCGATATTGTTTCTGCGCTATTTTATAGTTGAAGGCTCTCAATCGACGTTTAGATTGGGGTTGGTTGACTTTCGATGTATTTCTAGTCATTGGATTTTTCGTTTTAGAATTATTCGCATTTAAAAAAGTTTTTGCGTATTCATCAATCCAAAGTTCCTTATTATCATAATCATTATCTAAGAGTTGCTTTCTGAAATTGATATCCTATTCGAGAAGATTTGTTTCCGGGATATGTGTAATAAATTCCTTTAAGTTGTTAATAATGCATTGCTCCTCCAAGGCGTTCGAGTTTTGGTCTTCAATGAAGGTCTCCTGTTATATACCTCTTTTTTCCTTCAATTCAGGCTAAATAATAGATTCTAGATTTTACACAAAGTATAGTTTTATTTAATTAATTCACAAAGGATATTTTTTACAAAAAAAAGAGTATAGTTTAATCTAATAGTTTTTTTTTTTGTTCTTTAGCTTACAAAAAGTATAATTTAGTTTAATAATATATATTTTTTTTTTTTATTACTTTAATTTACAAAACATATTGTTTAATTTGATATTATTCTCTTAAAAGCACAAGATAATAGCTTTTTAAAACTTTCCAATTTTATTCAATCGAAAAAATATTTTTTGAGATACAGACGAATAAGCGAAAATTGGCCCAAAAAACATGTTTTTGGAGAATATCTCGAAAATATTCTTTGAATAAAAAAATGATTGTGATTTTCAGATTCAGCGACCCAAAATTACCCATAAAAAACATCTTTTTGTTGAGCTTAACGACAAAAGTTGAAAATTTGTAGACTAGTGTAATACTCAATGCTTGCTAATCTTTAGTCTGACCGACCCGACTGATATGCCAAGTATGGTCGACCAAGATTGCTTTTTTAAATGCCTTGATTTCATCCGTTTGTGAAACAGTAACCCTCATACTGGATAAACCATGTATGTTGGCTTCCCGATCACAACTAGATTACTTTAACTTTACTATATGTTCAACACCTTGGCTTTCTGGGATATCCCTTATGTACTTGCCAGGACGATATGGTACATTGACCCTCTAATATAAAAATATCCTTTATTCAAATAAGAAAAATGTTTTTACAACATATATATAAAAAATAAATAAAAGGAAAAATTTCTACTAGATGTTCTGGTAGTAGTACCACTCCTCTGTTTCATTTGCTCTGGCGCCATATAGATCTCCTGAAGTCTTCATGAATCGTCCACCCTCCTCTTAGCACAGTATGTATAATAGTATTTATTTGGTTGACACCAAGTACCCCTAGTAGCTCCTATTATTAAGGGAAGTACTGAGATGCTTTTCTGGGGGTATTGTTCTTTAAGTTTTTCCAAGAACGGTGGTGCACTATATTTCTGCCTCTTCGACTCGTATTGATCATACAATGTCACTCTTCCTTCCCAATTGATACCAATTTCCGCTATTATAATGTCATTTCCTTTAGTTAATCGTGTGTCTGGTTTATAAAGTACACCTTCTTTTGATCTTATATGAGGTTCTTCCTTTACATCCCATTTATTTTTCTTTGCCAAATTTATTAGATTTTTTATTACGTGATTGTGGCGGTTTATTCTTTGCCAATGTGTTAATGGGCAGTGCTGCAATATATGACAAACAGATTCAGTGGTTGAGCAACCTCTGGCTCTACATCTTCTTTCTTCCGGTGGATTGGAAGGTATACCCTTACATGGAAGAAGATTATACCTTAGCAAAGTAGCTTTGATGAACTCTTTTCCATTCCAATATTTTGGAGAGTTTTTTAAAAAATCGTTGTAAAAGCTTGGTGTTATAGCTCCTTGCAAAATTCGATAGTTTTTTGAAGGAGTATGTTTACTTCCTGTTGTGTATTCGCACATAATATTAAATCATCTGCATATGCAAGCGCTCCGATTTTCTTATCTCCAAGAGTTATTCCGGTTTCTTTGTTAAGCAGGACAAGGAGTTCATCGAGCACCAATTTGAATAATATAGAGGACAGTGGATCACCCTGTTTAACTCCTCTATTTATTTTGAAGACTCCACAATCTATATTATTGCATTTCATTGATGTGGTGTTGTTTTCATATGAATGCAAAATATAGCTTTTTATTTGGTTGTCCATGTTTGCTCTGTTCAGCGCTCTTTTTAAGCCTTCATGTGATATTGTGTCAAAAGCTTTGGACAAGTCCAGGGATATAATGCATAAGGGCTGACCTTTCAATCTTTTTGATTTAATTATGTTTTGCAGTGAAATCAATTAGCAAGGCAGCCATCTATTCTGGTAAAACCTCTTTGAGCTTGATGAAGTTCAATTTGTCACTGATCCTTTTAGAGATAATCTTATTAAGTAATCTTATAATAATGGAGCCGATGGTAATAGGTCTCCAAATATTAACATTATCTAGGTTGCACGTTTTCTTTGGGATCAATATTGTTCTGCTAACTTTAAATTGCTGAGGCAGTTTTCCAGTAAGCAGAATGGCATTCATCAGCAATGCTAACCTCGTGGAATGTATTTGGTTAAGTTGATTCTTGTTTATACCATCTATTCCAGGCGTGTTAGATTTTAATTTCGCTCTGAGGTTTTCAATAGTCTCTGTGTCGATCGGTGTCGAAATAATCGTTTTATCCTTTTTAAAGTGTAAGATTTTGGTTATATCTTTGGTGCTCGGGTTTTCAAAAACTTCTTTATATTTCTCCTTTATAGCTATGACATTTGGGGTTGTTGTAGGAATGTTATTGTCAACTCCATCCAAGAGATTGTTGGCATAGCTTTTCGTGTCCATCCGATATTGTTTCTGCGCTATTTTATAGTTGAAGGCTCTCAATCGACGTTTAGATTGGGGTTGGTTGACTTTCGATGTATTTCTAGTCATTGGATTTTTCGTTTTAGAATTATTCGCATTTAAAAAAGTTTTTGCGTATTCATCAATCCAAAGTTCCTTATTATCATAATCATTATCTAAGAGTTGCTTTCTGAAATTGATATCCTATTCGAGAAGATTTGTTTCCGGGATATGTGTAATAAATTCCTTTAAGTTGTTAATAATGCATTGCTCCTCCAAGGCGTTCGAGTTTTGGTCTTCAATGAAGGTCTCCTGTTATATACCTCTTTTTTCCTTCAATTCAGGCTAAATAATAGATTCTAGATTTTACACAAAGTATAGTTTTATTTAATTAATTCACAAAGGATATTTTTTACAAAAAAAAGAGTATAGTTTAATCTAATAGTTTTTTTTTTTGTTCTTTAGCTTACAAAAAGTATAATTTAGTTTAATAATATATATTTTTTTTTTTATTACTTTAATTTACAAAACATATTGTTTAATTTGATATTATTCTCTTAAAAGCACAAGATAATAGCTTTTTAAAACTTTCCAATTTTATTCAATCGAAAAAATATTTTTTGAGATACAGACGAATAAGCGAAAATTGGCCCAAAAAACATGTTTTTGGAGAATATCTCGAAAATATTCTTTGAATAAAAAAATGATTGTGATTTTCAGATTCAGCGACCCAAAATTACCCATAAAAAACATCTTTTTGTTGAGCTTAACGACAAAAGTTGAAAATTTGTAGACTAGTGTAATACTCAATGCTTGCTAATCTTTAGTCTGACCGACCCGACTGATATGCCAAGTATGGTCGACCAAGATTGCTTTTTTAAATGCCTTGATTTCATCCGTTTGTGAAACAGTAACCCTCATACTGGATAAACCATGTATGTTGGCTTCCCGATCACAACTTGATTACTTTAACTTTACTATATGTTCAACACCTTGGCTTTCTGGGATATCCCTTATGTACTTGCCAGGACGATATGGTACATTGACCCTCTAATATAAAAATATCCTTTATTCAAATAAGAAAAATGTTTTTACAACATATATATAAAAAATAAATAAAAGGAAAAATTTCTACTAGATGTTCTGGTAGTAGTACCACTCCTCTGTTTCATTTGCTCTGGCGCCATATAGATCTCATGAAGTCTTCATGAATCGTCCACCCTCCTCTTAGCACAGTATGTATAATAGTATTTATTTGGTTGACACCAAGTACCCCTAGTAGCTCCTATTATTAAGGGAAGTACTGAGATGCTCTTCTGGGGGTATTGTTCTTTAAGTTTTTCCAAGAACGGTGGTGCACTATATTTCTGCCTCTTCGACTCGTATTGATCATACAATGTCACTCTTCCTTCCCAATTGATACCAATTTCCGCTATTATAATGTCATTTCCTTTAGTTAATCGTGTGTCTGGTTTATAAAGTACACCTTCTTTTGATCTTATATGAGGTTCTTCCTTTACATCCCATTTATTTTTCTTTGCCAAATTTATTAGATTTTTTATTACGTGATTGTGGCGGTTTATTCTTTGCCAATGTGTTAATGGGCAGTGCTGCAATATATGACAAACAGATTCAGTGGTTGAGCAACCTCTGGCTCTACATCTTCTTTCTTCCGGTGGATTGGAAGGTATACCCTTACATGGAAGAAGATTATACCTTAGCAAAGTAGCTTTGATGAACTCTTTTCCATTCCAATATTTTGGAGAGTTTTTTAAAAAATCGTTGTAAAAGCTTGGTGTTATAGCTCCTTGCAAAATTCGATAGTTTTTTGAAGGAGTATGTTTACTTCCTGTTGTGTATTCGCACATAATATTAAATCATCTGCATATGCAAGCGCTCCGATTTTCTTATCTCCAAGAGTTATTCCGGTTTCTTTGTTAAGCAGGACAAGGAGTTCATCGAGCACCAAGTTGAATAATATAGAGGACAGTGGATCACCCTGTTTAACTCCTCTATTTATTTTGAAGACTCCACAATCTATATTATTGCATTTCATTGATGTGGTGTTGTTTTCATATGAATGCAAAATATAGCTTTTTATTTGGTTGTCCATGTTTGCTCTGTTCAGCGCTCTTTTTAAGCCTTCATGTGATATTGTGTCAAAAGCTTTGGACAAGTCCAGGGATATAATGCATAAGGGCTGACCTTTCAATCTTTTTGATTTAATTATGTTTTGCAGTGAAATCAATTAGCAAGGCAGCCATCTATTCTGGTAAAACCTCTTTGAGCTTGATGAAGTTCAATTTGTCACTGATCCTTTTAGAGATAATCTTATTAAGTAATCTTATAATAATGGAGCCGATGGTAATAGGTCTCCAAATATTAACATTATCTAGGTTGCACGTTTTCTTTGGGATCAATATTGTTCTGCTAACTTTAAATTGCTGAGGCAGTTTTCCAGTAAGCAGAATGGCAT
This sequence comes from Acrocera orbiculus, assembly GCA_947359355.1. NCBI lineage: Eukaryota > Metazoa > Arthropoda > Insecta > Diptera > Acroceridae > Acrocera > Acrocera orbiculus. The sequence goes on along the minus strand of OX375759.1, from coordinate 26,025,131 downwards.
TCATCAGCAATGCTAACCTCGTGGAATGTATTTGGTTAAGTTGATTCTTGTTTATACCATCTATTCCAGGCGTGTTAGATTTTAATTTCGCTCTGAGGTTTTCAATAGTCTCTGTGTCGATCGGTGTCGAAATAATCGTTTTATCCTTTTTAAAGTGTAAGATTTTGGTTATATCTTTGGTGCTCGGGTTTTCAAAAACTTCTTTATATTTCTCCTTTATAGCTATGACATTTGGGGTTGTTGTAGGAATGTTATTGTCAACTCCATCCAAAAGATTGTTGGCATAGCTTTTCGTGTCCATCCGATATTGTTTCTGCGCTATTTTATAGTTGAAGGCTCTCAATCGACGTTTAGATTGGGGTTGGTTGACTTTCGACGTATTTCTAGTCATTGGATTTTTCGTTTTAGAATTATTCGCATTTAAAAAAGTTTTTGCGTATTCATCAATCCAAAGTTCCTTATTATCATAATCATTATCTAACAGTTGCTTTCTGAAATTGATATCCTATTCGAGAAGATTTGTTTCCGGGATATGTGTAATAAATTCCTTTAAGTTGTTAATAATGCATTGCTCCTCCAAGGCGTTCGAGTTTTGGTCTTCAATGAAGGTCTCCTGTTATATACCTCTTTTTTCCTTCAATTCAGGCTAAATAATAGATTCTAGATTTTACACAAAGTATAGTTTTATTTAATTAATTCACAAAGGATATTTTTTACAAAAAAAAGAGTATAGTTTAATCTAATAGTTTTTTTTTTGTTCTTTAGCTTACAAAAAGTATAATTTAGTTTAATAATATATATATATTTTTTTTATTACTTTAATTTACAAAACATATTGTTTAATTTGATATTATTCTCTTAAAAGCACAAGATAATAGCTTTTTAAAACTTTCCAATTTTATTCAATCGAAAAAATATTTTTTGAGATACAGAAGAATAAGCGAAAATTGGCCCAAAAAACATGTTTTTGGAGAATATCTCGAAAATATTCTTTGAATAAAAAAATGATTGTGATTTTCAGATTCAGCGACCCAAAATTACCCATAAAAAACATCTTTTTGTTGAGCTTAACGACAAAAGTTGAAAATTTGTAGACTAGTGTAATACTCAATGCTTGCTAATCTTTAGTCTGACCGACCCGACTGATATGCCAAGTATGGTCGACCCAGATTGCTTTTTTAAATGCCTTGATTTCATCCGTTTGTGAAACAGTAACCCTCATACTGGATAAACCATGTATGTTGGCTTCCCGATCACAACTAGATTACTTTAACTTTACTATATGTTCAACACCTTGGCTTTCTGGGATATCCCTTATGTACTTGCCAGGACGATATGGTACATTGACCCTCTAATATAAAAATATCCTTTATTCAAATAAGAAAAATGTTTTTACAACATATATATTAAAAATAAATAAAAGGAAAAATTTCTACTAGATGTTCTGGTAGTAGTACCACTCCTCTGTTTCATTTGCTCTGGCGCCATATAGATCTCATGAAGTCTTCATGAATCGTCCACCCTCCTCTTAGCACAGTATGTATAATAGTATTTATTTGGTTAACACCAAGTACCCCTAGTAGCTCCTATTATTAAGGGCAGTACTGAGATGCTCTTCTCGGGGTATTGTTCTTTAAGTTTTTCCAAGAACGGTGGTGCACTATATTTCTGCCTCTTCGACTCGTATTGATCATACAATGTCACTCTTCCTTCCCAATTGATACCAATTTCCGCTATTATAATGTCATTTCCTTTAGTTAATTGTGTGTCTGGTTTATAAAGTACACCTTCTTTTGATCTTATATGAGGTTCTTCCTTTACATCCCATTTATTTTTCTTTGCCAAATTTATTAGATTTTTTATTACGTGATTGTGGCGGTTTATTCTTTGCCAATGTGTTAATGGGCAGTGCTGCAATATATGACAAACAGATTCAGTGGTTGAGCAACCTCTGGCTCTACATCTTCTTTCTTCCGGTGGATTGGAAGGTATACCCTTACATGGAAGAAGATTATACCTTAGCAAAGTAGCTTTGATGAACTCTTTTCCATTCCAATATTTTGGAGAGTTTTTTAAAAAATCGTTGTAAAAGCTTGGTGTTATAGCTCCTTGCAGACCAGTCCCTGAAAAGGATTTGTAAAAGTCCACACTGAATCTTTCCTTCATTTCTTCTTTTGTATTGATATTGGGCATTAACAATTTGCGTATTCTAATTATATTGCGATGATCCAACTGGAAGGTGTGCATTAAAGTTGATGAGCTTTCCATTAGATTATTTATTCTCTTGCATAAGATTAGCGGGATCATTTTCCTAAAGCAGAAAATGCCTAGTCCACCTCGGTTTGAAGGCGCATAAAATAAACTATTAGTGCAGTGAGTGGTCATATTCAAAGTCTTTTTTATGAAAGTCCTGATTTTCCGGTCAATCTCACTCAGTATTCTAGCTGTAATTTTCGGCGTTTGGTAGTAATCAATATATCTGGGAATTAGATAAGCTCTCATTATATTCATTTTCTGGAACGGCTTTAACGGCGCGGTCCTAATGAGCTTTAACTGATGATAGAGATTCATCAAGTTGCATTTGGTAAGTCCTTCAGATCCAAAGGACCTTCCCAAGTATTTGAATTCTTCCATACAAGAAAGTGCCTTCAGGTAATTGTCCTTTATTTTAAAATACATGTCTTCATCAATATAAACTTGTTTCTTGCCTGGCTCGGTCTTTAGAGTGAATGAGACTGACTTTTCTATGTTGATTTCCAAGCCTTTAGGCTGTAAAAAGTCGATAGTTTTTTGAAGGAGTATGTTTACTTCCTGTTGTGTATTCGCACATAATATTAAATCATCTGCATATGCAAGCGCTCCGATTTTCTTATCTCCAAGAGTTATTCCGGTTTCTTTGTTAAGCAGGACAAGGAGTTCATCGAGCACCAATTTGAATAATATAGAGGACAGTGGATCACCCTGTTTAACTCCTCTATTTATTTTGAAGACTCCACAATCTATATTATTGCATTTCATTGATGTGGTGTTGTTTTCATATGAATGCAAAATATAGCTTTTTATTTGGTTGTCCATGTTTGCTCTGTTCAGCGCTCTTTTTAAGCCTTCATGTGATATTGTGTCAAAAGCTTTGGACAAGTCCAGGGATATAATGCATAAGGGCTGACCTTTCAATCTTTTTGATTTAATTATGTTTTGCAGTGAAATCAATTAGCAAGGCAGCCATCTATTCTGGTAAAACCTCTTTGAGCTTGATGAAGTTCAATTTGTCACTGATCCTTTTAGAGATAATCTTATTAAGTAATCTTATAATAATGGAGCCGATGGTAATAGGTCTCCAAATATTAACATTATCTAGGTTGCACGTTTTCTTTGGGATCAATATTGTTCTGCTAACTTTAAATTGCTGAGGCAGTTTTCCAGTAAGCAGAATGGCATTCATCAGCAATGCTAACCTGGTGGAATGTATTTGGTTAAGTTGATTCTTGTTTATACCATCTATTCCAGGCGTGTTAGATTTTAATTTCGCTCTGAGGTTTTCAATAGTCTGTGTGTCGATCGGTGTCGAAATAATCGTTTTATCCTTTTTAAAGTGTAAGATTTTGGTTATATCTTTGGTGCTCGGGTTTTCAAAAACTTCTTTATATTTCTCCTTTATAGCTATGACATTTGGGGTTGTTGTAGGAATGTTATTGTCAACTCCATCCAAGAGATTGTTGGCATAGCTTTTCGTGTCCATCCGATATTGTTTCTGCGCTATTTTATAGTTGAAGGCTCTCAATCGACGTTTAGATTGGGGTTGGTTGACTTTCGATGTATTTCTAGTCATTGGATTTTTCGTTTTAGAATTATTCGCATTTAAAAAAGTTTTTGCGTATTCATCAATCAAAAGTTCCTTATTATCATAATCATTATCTAAGAGTTGCTTTCTGAAATTGATATCCTATTCGAGAAGATTTGTTTCCGGGATATGTGTAATAAATTCCTTTAAGTTGTTAATAATGCATTGCTCCTCCAAGGCGTTCGAGTTTTGGTCTTCAATGAAGGTCTCCTGTTATATACCTCTTTTTTCCTTCAATTCAGGCTAAATAATAGATTCTAGATTTTACACAAAGTATAGTTTTATTTAATTAATTCACAAAGGATATTTTTTACAAAAAAAAGAGTATAGTTTAATCTAATAGTTTTTTTTTTGTTCTTTAGCTTACAAAAAGTATAATTTAGTTTAATAATATATATTTTTTTTTTTTATTACTTTAATTTACAAAACATATTGTTTAATTTGATATTATTCTCTTAAAAGCACAAGATAATAGCTTTTTAAAACTTTCCAATTTTATTCAATCGAAAAAATATTTTTTGAGATACAGACGAATAAGCGAAAATTGGCCCAAAAAACATGTTTTTGGAGAATATCTCGAAAATATTCTTTGAATAAAAAAATGATTGTGATTTTCAGATTCAGCGACCCAAAATTACCCATAAAAAACATCTTTTTGTTGAGCTTAACGACAAAAGTTGAAAATTTGTAGACTAGTGTAATACTCAATGCTTGCTAATCTTTAGTCTGACCGACCCGACTGATATGCCAAGTATGGTCGACCAAGATTGCTTTTTTAAATGCCTTGATTTCACCCGTTTGTGAAACAGTAACCCTCATACTGGATAAACCATGTATGTTGGCTTCCCGATCACAACTAGATTACTTTAACTTTACTATATGTTCAACACCTTGGCTTTCTGGGATATCCCTTATGTACTTGCCAGGACGATATGGTACATTGACCCTCTAATATAAAAATATCCTTTATTCAAATAAGAAAAATGTTTTTACAACATATATATAAAAAATAAATAAAAGGAAAAATTTCTACTAGATGTTCTGGTAGTAGTACCACTCCTCTGTTTCATTTGCTCTGGCGCCATATAGATCTCATGAAGTCTTCATGAATCGTCCACCCTCCTCTTAGCACAGTATGTATAATAGTATTTATTTGGTTGACACCAAGTACCCCTAGTAGCTCCTATTATTAAGGGAAGTACTGAGATGCTCTTCTGGGGGTATTGTTCTTTAAGTTTTTCCAAGAACGGTGGTGCACTATATTTCTGCCTCTTCGACTCGTATTGATCATACAATGTCACTCTTCCTTCCCAATTGATACCAATTTCCGCTATTATAATGTCATTTCCTTTAGTTAATCGTGTGTCTGGTTTATAAAGTACACCTTCTTTTGATCTTATATGAGGTTCTTCCTTTACATCCCATTTATTTTTCTTTGCCAAATTTATTAGATTTTTTATTACGTGATTGTGGCGGTTTATTCTTTGCCAATGTGTTAATGGGCAGTGCTGCAATATATGACAAACAGATTCAGTGGTTGAGCAACCTCTGGCTCTACATCTTCTTTCTTCCGGTGGATTGGAAGGTATACCCTTACATGGAAGAAGATTATACCTTAGCAAAGTAGCTTTGATGAACTCTTTTCCATTCCAATATTTTGGAGAGTTTTTTAAAAAATCGTTGTAAAAGCTTGGTGTTATAGCTCCTTGCAGACCAGTCCCTGAAAAGGATTTGTAAAAGTCCACACTGAATCTTTCCTTCATTTCTTCTTTTGTATTGATATTGGGCATTAACAATTTGCGTATTCTAATTATATTGCAATGATCCAACTGGAAGGTGTGCATTAAAGTTGATGAGCTTTCCATTAGATTATTTATTCTCTTGCATAAGATTAGCGGGATCATTTTCCTAAAGCAGAAAATGCCTAGTCCACCTCGGTTTGAAGGCGCATAAAATAAACTATTAGTGCAGTGAGTGGTCATATTCAAAGTCTTTTTTATGAAAGTCCTGATTTTCCGGTCAATCTCAATCAGTATTCTAGCTGTAATTTTCGGCGTTTGGCAGTAATTAATATATCTGGGAATTAGATAAGCTCTCATTATATTCATTTTCTGGAACGGCTTTAACGGCGCGGTCCTAATGAGCTTTAACTGATGATAGAGATTCATCAAGTTGCATTTGGTAAGTCCTTCAGATCCAAAGGACCTTCCCAAGTATTTGAATTCTTCCATACAAGAAAGTGCCTTCAGGTAATTGTCCTTTATTTTAAAATACATGTCTTCATCAATATAAATTTGTTTCTTGCCTGGCACGGTCTTTAGAGTGAATGAGACTGACTTTTCTATGTTGATTTCCAAGCCTTTAGGTTGTAAAAAGTCGATAGTTTTTTGAAGGAGTATGTTTACTTCCTGTTGTGTATTCGCACATAATATTAAATTATCTGCATATGCAAGCGCTCCGATTTTCTTATCTCCAAGAGTTATTCCGGTTTCTTTGTTAAGCGGGACAAGGAGTTCATCGAGCACCAAGTTGAATAATATAGAGGACAGTGGATCACCCTGTTTAACTCCTCTATTTATTTTGAAGACTCCACAATCTATATTATTGCATTTCATTGATGTGGTGTTGTTTTCATATGAATGCAAAATATAGCTTTTTATTTGGTTGTCCATGTTTGCTCTGTTCAGCGCTCTTTTTAAGCCTTCATGTGATATTGTGTCAAAAGCTTTGGACAAGTCCAGGGATATAATGCATAAGGGCTGACCTTTCAATCTTTTTGATTTAATTATGTTTTGCAGTGAAATCAATTAGCAACGCAGCCATCTATTCTGGTAAAACCTCTTTGAGCTTGATGAAGTTCAATTTGTCACTGATCCTTTTAGAGATAATCTTATTAAGTAATCTTATAATAATGGAGCCGATGGTAATAGGTCTCCAAATATTAACATTATCTAGGTTGCACGTTTTCTTTGGGATCAATATTGTTCTGCTAACTTTAAATTGCTGAGGCAGTTTTCCAGTAAGCAGAATGGCATTCATCAGCAATGCTAACCTCGTGGAATGTATTTGGTTAAGTTGATTCTTGTTTATACCATCTATTCCAGGCGTGTTAGATTTTAATTTCGCTCTGAGGTTTTCAATAGTCTCTGTGTCGATCGGTGTCGAAATAATCGTTTTATCCTTTTTAAAGTCTAAGATTTGGGTTATATCTTTGGTGCTCGGGTTTTCAAAAACTTCTTTATATTTCTCCTTTATAGCTATGACATTTGGGGTTGTTGTAGGAATGTTATTGTCAATTCCATCCAAAAGATTGTTGGCATAGCTTTTCGTGTCCATCGGATATTGTTTCTGCGCTATTTTATAGTTGAAGGCTCTCAATCGACGTTTAGATTGGGGTTGGTTGACTTTCGATGTATTTCTAGTCATTGGATTTTTCGTTTTAGAATTATTCGCATTTAAAAAAGTTTTTGCGTATTCATCAATCAAAAGTTCCTTATTATCATAATCATTATCTAAGAGTTGCTTTCTGAAATTGATATCCTATTCGAGAAGATTTGTTTCCGGGATATGTGTAATAAATTCCTTTAAGTTGTTAATAATGCATTGCTCCTCCAAGGCGTTCGAGTTTTGGTCTTCAATGAAGGTCTCCTGTTATATACCTCTTTTTTCCTTCAATTCAGGCTAAATAATAGATTCTAGATTTTACACAAAGTATAGTTTTATTTAATTAATTCACAAAGGATATTTTTTACAAAAAAAAGAGTATAGTTTAATCTAATAGTTTTTTTTTTGTTCTTTAGCTTACAAAAAGTATAATTTAGTTTAATAATATATATATTTTTTTTTATTCCTTTAATTTACAAAACATATTGTTTAATTTGATATTATTCTTAAGTTAAGTTATGAAAACACCACAAAAATCTATATCACCACATTTGACAGGCACGATCACTCGACTGCTGATTAACGACTCCTTAACACGACTCCTCAAAAACGACTCTTACGTACGACTCCTAAAAAACGACTGACTCTCAAAAAAAATGCCCTTTGGTGGCCACATGGACTTTGGTGGCGCATAAGAAAAAATTTTAGAAAGTCTTTTCTGCTTATATGATTGTTTCTAATTACAAAACTAAAACTAAAACTAAACAGAACCAAAAAATAATTTATCGCCGGGTTTTTGTTTGTTTTTAAAAATCTTTTCCGCTTATATGACTATTTCTAATCACATAAGCAGAAATAGAACATAATTTACTGCCGGTCTTTTGTATACAAGATCAGCAGGGTGGCACAAAAATAAAACATGTGGCCTGGCTATTGTAGAGGAATATTTATGTGATCGACTCCAGGGTCAATCGCATAAATATTCCTCAGGATCAGCAGGGGCAGCACAAGAATAAAACATGTGGCCTGGCTATTGTAGAGGAATATTTATGTGATCGACTCCAGTGTCAATCGCATAAATATTCCTCAGGATCAGCAGGGGCAGCACAAGAATAAAACATGTGGCCTGGCTATTGTAGAGGAATATTTATGTGATCGACTCCAGTGTCAATCGCATAAATATTCCTCAGCATTTCTGGCAGATGATTTACATAACATTCCTCCGTAATTTGCCCTCGGAACATTTCGACTTTCGCTTTATAGGAAGCCCTATTTCTTCTGCATATTATGGCCTCTAGTGATCTGCCTGAGAATTGCTTTAGGTATGCAGTAATCTTCTTATTAACTGTGGAGGCATCTAATGATGCTTTCATTGCTGCTAGCGCATTTTCCTCACCTTCCGTCCAAAGCTGTCTTGCACTTAGACTCTCTGTTCTAAGTTCCTTATTGAATTCAATAGGATGTTTTCTTTTGACATGTAATCTCATGCCCGGCCAAGTCGAAAAGATGCGTTTACATGTTTTGCATTGGAATTCATCATCCTCTCCCACATTCTGGGGGCCTTTACAATATCTTTTTTGATGTTGCCGAAGTTGAGGCCTACACGTAAAAGTTTTATTACAAGCACAAGTAAAATATTTCTCTAAAGAGGAAGAAGATATTTCAGAAATGTCATCTCTCTGTTCGTTGTGTGTCATTGATAAATGTCTAGGCATGCCAGCGTATGTTAGAAAAGTTCTGCTACATTTTGGACATGTAGTGTCATGCGAAAGTTGTATTTTGCAAATTCTTTGCTTATGATGTCAAAGACTTTTGATGTCGTTAAAACTTTTGCCGCACGGGCAAGTGAAACCACGAGGTGCTGACATTACGGAAAAATTTCTCGAAGGATCATTTAAAAACATTCAGCTCTCATGATACTTATATCATATATATACCATGGTACTTGTTCCAAGATAGTTGAGTGTGATGATAGTAATATTTGTATCATGCAAGATGTAGACGATGATATCCCCAAAGTTCATAAAACTTTCTAGGTCAAAACATGTTTTGCTAAGCAATGCCAAACAAGTATTCAAATATAACCACGTGCACTCTGCATGATACATGCAGCTGATCGCGTTTATTGTACATGGCTGGTAGTGGCTTGCAGCAGTAAATCAATTCAAAAAATATTAAAATCGCGATATCTCGTGAACTATTGGCGCGATTTTAGCGAAACTTTCTAGTAATGTTAGTCAATCACTGTTATCTGTTTATCTAAAACTTTAAGTCAGTGTCGGTATTATAACGGTAGTTATCGAAAAAACACCAAAACTCACGGAAATACCGTTTGATTTTGATGAAACTCGGAATATAAACGGGAAATACACTGCTTAATGTTTCTGTAAAATCTCAAGTTTATAGCACAAATGTCGAACCCAGATGAAAATAATCAAAAATCACTATAGCAAAAAGCAAAAACACATGCGTTCACTTTGAAAGAACTTCACTCTCTTTATGCCACTTTTACCGGGGCGGCAGCACACCCTTGTTATAATGACCAGCTACTCCTTCAGCGTACACCAGCTCGAGGATGGAATTTCTTGACCGATGTAGTAGCTTGGAAGATATTATAGCTGTTCAATCCGCCAATAAGTGCCCTTGTAGTTAAAATCTTCAGGTCGCCTGGCGATAATATCTATCTATCTAATATCTCGCTATCAGGTCATTAGCTGATTTGGCGGACCAAATACCGCGCCAGTTTAAAGTGATAGAGCTGAAATAAGCATGGTTATTGATGTGGGTCCATTTTGCTATATATTCTTTGTATCTACCGTAGTAGGTACATTTAGCATCATGTGCTCTATCACTATCAATTTGCTCCCAACGACTTGGGCGTCCAGGACCAATGCTTCATCATCGTTCCATGCAACGATGTCTGGCTTGCGAATACCATCACTAGTTTGGAGCCTAGGCTCTTCACCACATGATAGCCCCGCGTTCGTAATCGCTTAGTGACGTAAGTCACTATAGCATTGTGCCTTTTGATTCGTGAAGCATGGGTCCTATGACAATTTTGTTGTATGTGATTCTGAGTTTCGACAACACTCCACTAACCTCGACAGCTACGATTTGCCACCCTACCACGTGCACATCGTGATCTTGTGGGTAAAGCATTTATACGCAATTTACAAAGATTCAGGTAATCTTTTCCAGATAGGAATCGAGTACCATCAGTAACCCATTGATGTTGTTGTGGGTTATGGGTTACGGGTTATGCTGTACCATCGACTGATGAATACAACAGATTCGCCCATCTTTGCATAATTGCTTTTTTCGTGTCGAGAATATTGTTGCCATCACTCAACCTTCTCATACAGGCAGCAAGCTGTTCTCTCAAGAAAATATCATTTCCTTCGGGAAGAAGTGATAAGTTCTTGAGTCTTTTGCTAATACAATATTCTTTATTCATAAATAAAATCGGTATAAAATCGTCGTTAATCCTAAATTTTGTTGTATTATCAATGTAAGATTGTTTCTTACTAGGAACAGTACGAAAGGACAAGGATCCACTCTTCCTAATATTCAACGATAGTCCCTTGGAGTACAAAAAATCCTTGGTAATTTCAAGAAGGGCACTTGCCTCAAGTCTGTCCTCCGCACATGAGATAATGTCATCTGCATATGCCATTGCACTCAGTCTTTCAGCACCGATTTTAATACCTGTTCTCTTATTTAATACCTCCAAAGGCTCATCAATGATCATATTAAAAATAATATGGGGTCACCCTGTTTCACTCTCCTTTCAATGCCAAAATCGCTGTGACTTGTCGATGAAATTGTCGATATGATGTTGGCATTGATGCCCTGTGCTATTTGCGTTGCAATGAGGCCGTCCAACCAAACACTGTCAAACGCTTTTTCAACATCTAAGAGGACTGCCCCAGTGCAGCATTTGGCGTTGAATTTCCAATAGATGTCAGACACCAGGCGGTTGATAGCGTGCACTGTTGATTGTCCTTGTCTAAATCCGAACTGATTGTCGGGAATTAAATTGAGTCTTTCAGTTTCCTGTATAACTAGTTAAACTAGTTAAAGGTATGTAGTACACAGTTTTTAACTATTATTAAGATTTAAGAATATATGTTTTTTTTTATAATTACTATTGGAGATTATGAAATTTTGGGATTCCTACATATCCCGATTCATGCGGTAAACACATTTATTTGTATACTATTTCTTTCATTAAAATTTTTCACAAAGATCCGTAGCATAGCAAAGTCCTAAGACATCATTTAATTGAAAAGGCTTATCAAAGAAATTTATTTTTTTAGAAACCTTTGCCCAAAAATATATTGTTCTCCCTCGTGATCTTCAAAACATCCAAATATTTTAATTGGAATAAAAAGCCTGATGTAACAAAAATTATCGGGACTACTGCTGCTTAAATAAAAGATGTCATTTAAGTACTCTTTAGATGGTTTCGCATTTCCTTTAATTGTTGTTGATCCATTTAATGTTATGTTCTTTCGTTCAAACACTCTATGATGTAGTTGTTGTAAAATTTTTTTAGGCTTGCGACAGTCTTCTTTTTAATGATTCCCAAAGCGATATGTGGAGAAGCTATCAATGTTTCCGTATTTCTCAACGCAATCTGCCAGATGTAGTAAGTTGTGTACGTTGTAAGAAATGCTTTTGAATTTAAATTTGAATTTGAAAAACATATTCATTGATTAGCTTAGGTCTATAACAACTTACATATTAAAAGGTACATAAATACTAGAAAAAAACCTAATAATATAACTTAATAATTAACTCCGCAAATTTTAAAAACAAAATTTTTTTTTTTTTTGCAAGTTTTTGTTTTTGTTTTTTATGCACTAGGCATATGTATTCATCGATTTTGGTTTCCTTTTCTTAACAAGGCAAAATGCCTATGTGTTTATTTCATTTCAAGTTGTTGTACAGAAAACGTTCCAAAAACTGTACTTGTAAGAAATGCTGTTTATACGCCCGTGAATAAGCAAGAAATATTTATAAAATTCCACATCAATCACATCTTTCAAAAACACAATGCCTGTATATAGAATAATTTGCCGCAACTCCGCAGCTTTGAATCTTGCAACCTCCTTGAGAGATCGTAGCTTTCTACAAAGCTTTTTTGGGATGAAAGGCTTCATCACCAAAAATTTTTTATCCAACTCCATCTTACCGTTTTCTGACAGCTTAGTACAGCAATGCTTGTTTGTCAACATTTTTATCATAATTTTTTTATGCACCACTATGAGGTGTATAATATCAAGGGGAAATTGTGGGAAATTTTTGTAAAATGTTTATATTTTGTCGAAAGTATGGCAAATGGTGGAAGAGATCCTACGTGGTTTTTAAAATCATCATTTGTCCTTGAAGGGCCGCAAGATGTACTATCAGTCAGTTTATTATCCATCTTCTTTGCAGTTTGCATGCATTTCGTGCATCCGTTGGTGCCAGTATGTCCAATTGTTCCTGTCAAAAAAGACCGGGCTGGTGTGTCGCATACAAAGAACAATTTTCCATTTATACTAATTCCGTTTTCCTTTATCGAAACCATTTTTTCCACAAACTCGTCCAAATACTCATTCAGGGATGGAGATTTACTTTGGCCCACATAAGCTCCAATTAAAAATGGTGCATGTTTTCTTGTATTCGAAAATAAACGTAGAATCGGCCAAAGAGTTTGCCCTGAATTTTTGAACAACGGTAAGCCGTTTACATTAATATCTATTGAAACACAATTTTCATCTGCTATATTAGCTACATCATGCCTTTGTATTGCATTTTCCAAGAAATTTACTAAAATAAGTTTATGATTTTAAACACGATAATTAAATGCTAAAGGGATATTTATAGAATTTAACTAGAAATTGTAATTAAACCACATATATTTCGGACAGGCAAGACAGTAATCTATATGCGCCATGTAATAATAAGAAATGTTCATAAAGATTATGATCCTCCTTTACGAATTTAAGAGTTTTTTAAGGGTTATTTCAGACATTGACAAGCAAACGGAAAAAAATGAAGCAAGATTTTTCTTCAAGAGAACGGGTAGATAACTTTAATTTCTTTATTGGCGTCAAGGTAAAGGTGAGTTTTATTCACATATTTTGAAGTTTGGATATATATAAATCTGTTTTTGAAAATGACTTAAAAACAATATATAAACAAATTATAACAGTTATTTTAAGAAAAATCAAAGCATAACTTTTTATTTAACTCATTTGACTAATGTGAGATATTATTGCTAATGCCACGTTATAATAAAGTAGTTGCATCATTTGCCATATAAGTTTCAATATGTACATTTTTTTTAAATATTCTTTAAAATTTGTTTATACATGATAAAGATAATTCGAGATTACTTTTTTTGTCTGCAGCTCATCGCCCAGTCGAGCCCTCATGATAATAATTGACCGTTCTTCTTCTTCTCTTATTCAACTCCTCTTGTCATGAGACTGCATGATCTCTTCGTTTCATTCCGAAAAGAGCATTCAGTGCAGACAGCACAAAAGATTCGCGCTGAGTCCAGTCGTGTACCTACTAATATCTCTAACACGGCCATTCTGACAACTTCATCGTCCCCGATGAAACTGTCATTATACTTATTGCCGTCGTGGCGCTATGCATTCACACACCATTGGATGTTTTCAACCTAAGATTAGATACTAACACATACTTCCCATCTTCTCATACGGTGTGTACAGTACGGAGACCAGGACCACACTAGCGGCACAACTCCTTAAGAGTTGCATTTGCAGTGCACTGGCAAACAAGTATTAATACTAACATCGTATCAACACAGTTCAGAGCCAATCCTAAGTTTGACTGTATTATACGATCAAACAAATATCAAGACCAATATCGTACCAACACAGCTCAGAGGCAATCTTAAGCTTGTCTGCATTGTACAGCTAAACAAATATCGAAACTGATATCGTATCAACACAGCTCAGAGGCAATCTTAAGCTTGTCTGTATTGTCTAACCAAGCAAATATCGAAGCTGATATCGTATCAACACAGCTCAGAGGCAATCTTAAGCTTGTCTGTATTGTACTTCTGACACCACAGCAAGCATACTTGCTTCACACTAAGAAAACTTAGATTCCTTAGTTTACAACATTTATTTTATTGAATAAAAGATCTTACAAAAGAAATACACTCGTTAGAGTTAATCAAAATTGGATGTATCGTTATACAAATTATCAAAAAGTTTTATTTTATTTTTTTTTTTTTAATTGGAAGTTTTATCTCTTCCTGAGATGGGCCTGATGGCTTCTCTCGCAGCTACAATTACAGTCCTAGACCCTTCCCTTCTGAGTTTATATCGGTCATTTGGCAGGATTCCAATGACTTCGTAGGCCCCTCGATAATGCACCTCTAGCTTCGACCCTCGGATCTGGTTACTCTTATACACGACCATTGTGCCAATCTCTAGACGGGTTGGTCTGCTCTTGTTTCTATCAAACCGTTTTTTCATTTGACCTTCATTTTCTTCTATCCGATTGGCGACTAAAGCCCGAATTGTATCTATGTCATTATACTCTGGTTCTATGTTTAAGTGTGTCAAGAGCGCACTTATCTCAGGGGTGCGTACTGTGACCCCTGTGAGTATCTTCAAGGGAGATAACTTGGTTGTCTTGTTAACAGTTGTATTAAGGGCCAACTGGATTCGGCCAACATAGGTAGTCCATTCTAAATTTGTATCTAGGTTCGTACGGAGCAGGTTGGTGATGACATCGACGTACCTCTCCACCTGTCCATTCGCTCGACTGATGCCAGGAGCAATTGTGTGGTGATCTATGCCCAGTGATAAACAGAACTTTTGACGGTCCCTACTTGTAAAGTTAGACCCTTTATCAGTGATTATTCTGCGTGGTACTCCAAACAACATTACGAAATTGTTAAAGTGTGATATGGTTTCAGTTGTGTTTAATGTTTTACATGGGAGTATTTGGATGAACTTGGTAAATGCATCGATGATAACTAACAGGTACTTGTTATTTAATTTGTTCTTCCCTTGGAAGGGACCCATATAATCAGCATGGAGTGTATGAAACGGGATCGGTTCCTTCTTGATTGGGTGTAATTCACACTGTTTTCGGCCTGATGGTCTTTTAGCCACTAAGCAGATAACACACGATTCTACGAATTTTCTGACGTTCCTTGTCATGGACGGCATCCAGAAATGCTCTCGCATCTTTCTTAAGGTTTTTTCCCAACCAATGTGGCAGTTATCCTCATGGTATCTTCTTATCATGGGTAGACGACACCGTTGAGGTATGAATAATTTAAATGAAGTATCCACTTTTCTATACAGCAATCCCCCGCGTAGTAAATACTGCTGTTTAATTTCCGAATCACCTTCCTTTAGTCTGCTAATCATTTCCTTTACGTCTGGATCCGATTGTTGTTCAATGTTTAGCCAATTTTCAGTGAGACTGTTCAGACGATAACATTTCATTGTGAGAGTGTTACGGCTGAGATAATCTGCATGTTCCATTGATTTTCCTTTACGGTACAGAATGTTAAATACAACAATTACAACAATTGAATAAAATATTGAGTTGGAACAATGATTGGGAAGATGCAGCGTACTTTTGATGAATTTTCTAATTCGCCTATCCGCTTCTCTTAATATTTGAACATTAATATTCGGTGTTTGTAGCTCTGAAATATACCTAGGGATAAGGTATGTAGTTAAAATATTCATTTTTTGCTGCGGTTTAAGTGGTTCTTTTTCACTGCTTTAAGTTGATTAAAAAGATTATAGAGATTGCTTTTCTTCTTCAGGCCGGTTGCTTTAAAAATTCTCCCTAAATATTTGAATTCATCGGTAACGTTAAACGTAGGAAGGGTTTCGTGATTGTATATGAAACTTATTCTATTATCGACAAAAATGACTTTTCTGTTAGGCACTGTACAGAGTGCTAAAGATCCACTCTTTCTATTATTTACTTGCAGACCCTTACTATTCAAAAAGTTAGCAGTGATTTTAAGAAGATTTTGTGCTGAGTGTTTATTCTCTGCCAAGAGGACTATATCATCTGCATACACCAGAGCGCTTAGATTTTTATCTCCTAGTTTTACACCAGGGTTATTGTTTAACTGAGATAATAGTTCGTCTATGAGCATGTTGAACATTATAGGCGACAAGGGATCACCTTGCTTGACACCTCTTTTTATCTGGAATTCCCCAATTTCATTTTCTTTACAGGTGATGGTAGTTTTATTATTCAGGTAACTGTTTTGTATATATTTTTTTGTGAGGGAATCCTCATTGAACCGTTTTAAATCCCTGGCAATGCTATGATGTGAAATTTTGTCGAACGCTTTTGATAGATCCAGAGTTATTAGAAACAGAGGTTGGCCCTTTTTCCTCTTGTCTTTTATCAGGCTCTCTAAAGTTATTATATTTGCAAGACAGCCATCTATTTTATTAAACCCTCTTTGAGAGTGATGTAAATTAATGGATTTGCCCAATCTCTCAGCTAAAATTTTATTCATAATTCTCATGATAATTGATCCAATAGTTATGGGCCGCCAATTGCTAGTACTTTGAAGATTATTATTTTGCTTTGGTATCAAAACTGTTCTGAATTTCCTGAACACATCAGGAGTCAGACCTAGTTGTAATATGGAATTATATAAAAGAGACAATCGAGCTAAGCCGATCTTTGATAAAATCTTTTTTGTAACTCCATCCGGACCTGAAGCGTTGGACTTGCTAGTTTTTATGGCATTCAGAATTTCCTCTTCGGAGATAGGGTTGCTGACTGAAGCAATGGCTTCCTCTTCTTCATTAATGGATTCCAAATCTAGAATCCCTTCTGTGGCGAAAATTTCGTTATATACAGTTTTTATTTCTTGACTGTCAGGTATAGAGTCACATTGCAGGTTATTAGTACCATCTAATAAGTTATTAGCATATTTTTTTGTGTCGGCTTCGTATTCTATTTGGGCAAGCTTATATCGAAGGATCCTGCGTTTTCTTTGTGAACGACAAGGCTTTAAGTTCTCTATTAATCTTGATTTTCTTTTGTTTATTCCTATTCTGTTTGCAGGTTTTGGTTTAGTGTATAATGTTGAAACCCAACTATTCAAATCACTCAGATTGAAATCCTTAAAGTTGGTAGTAACATAATCTACAAAATTTTTATCGCATTGTTTGGATAGCTTGATGTTTTTGATGAATGTGATCAACGAGATAGTAGATGACTCTTCGTTGTTTTCTACTAAAGATAGGCGTTCTTCACGAACATGCTGCTGAGCAGTATAATTGCGAAAAAATTCTACTTTCTGCATATAGGAGGGCAACCTACGACGGCTCCTAATTGCCTCAGTTGATCTTGTAGAAAATGAGGATAAGAAGGATACTATTATCTTGTTTGATAGTTCTGGATCCAATCTAGCTTCTTCTTTCGCCAAAAAATTTTCTTCATTACAGGACCAAGGCGCTCTGGATGACGTGCTAACTGATTTTAAATTTTCGTTGTGCTCAGTGGGATGGGCACTACGAAGATGTGTACTCAGGTCCGCTGATGTATTAAATTTCCTGCTGCATATATGAAATTCAGATTCATTGGAATTATTGGAGGGAGTTCCTTTACAGAAGCGCCTTTGATGTGCTTAAAGTTTGATTAGTGAGTCGTATGCCGATCCGCATACGCATCTGAATTCATTTGAAGTGGAAGCACTGACTTTCGATATTTCTGATATTGGATGTCCTAGTTTTAGATGTCTTCGCATGCCAGCGTATCCGCTGAAGCTTCTTTTCCATACAGGACAAATATTATCTGCTGGTTCATTAACATTATGGGTCCTTTTTCTATGCTGCCTGAAGCTTTTATTGTTGTAAAAAATCTTTCCGCATTCACAGATGAAATCTTCTGAAGGCCCTGGCATTTTGGAAAATAAAATATAATCTCAAATGCCGTTCAGAAGTAATTAAAATACGCTCACAAAAATATGTGCGCAACTCCACATGCAATATGCAACCATAAGTGTGATAGCATACACCCATACATACACCTATATAAAAAAATATATATATATGTACAAATATATAGCAAGAGCACAAATATAATCACACAAATACATGCAAGAATAACACATAAAAATGTGAATGTAATAATTACAAAGTAAGATATATACAGGCCTTATAACAATAACACGTCACGTGTCCTTGACTCAGCTTGATGCTTGATGTTATAGCAAATAAATGCAAGTTCAAAAAACTTGCCAAGGTCTCAGATGTTAAAATAAATGTAATAAACACGTTTTTCAAAACTCAATGTCCATGAATTACAAGTAAATTCACGTGCCCTTGTGATGATACAGCAAGTTTAGTCAACTGATGATGATTGTTGTGCACGATCAATAGATGCTGGTAACGGGATGCGCGCTAGAAAAATGTTCTACTCGCGATATCTTATAAACCAGTGGCGCGATTTGCATCAAACTTTCACAAAATGTTTATTAATTAATGTTCCCACTTTATTTAAAATTTTATATTTCTACCGTTAACCTAACGGGAATTACCGGCAAATCATGAAAAATCGCGAAATTACCGTACGTTTTTCAAGAAATTTTAAATTTAGATTGAGATACACTAACATAAACTAGATATTAAGTCTTAAGTCTCTAGATTAAAAAATACGAAACTTAGAAAGAAAAAACTAGAAAATACGGAGCACTAAGCAAAACACGTCCGTCTACTATGAAAGATTTTTTTTTTTTTTTTTTTTTTTTTTAAATAGTTGGGGGGAATGCCTAACGCACACCTCATCAGGGGTAAGTGTGGGGCTTGCACCCACTAAACCTAAATCCAACTCTCTCCTTGTTTCTGGCCATCTTGGCAGTTCGAAACTAGGCGGCCGCTTCTTTATCCAGTGCGGTCTTAGATGCTAGGGGCTGGAGTCCCCTTTCTAGGATCTGCAGTTGTCTTTCTATCCAATACCTTTTCTATAGTTGACCACTGATGTGCTTTTGTTAAAGAAGTTGAATATTGCCAGTCCACCGATGATCACTCTACTTGATATTATTTTAATGTCCTTCTTCCCTATAATGTTATTGTCAAGTAGTTTGGTCACGGAACGTCGACTCCTTATTCCTCTACAATTAAGTGTAATGCCCATCGTCTTTATATTCGTGCCTTTATTCAGATTGTATTCCTTCATTATTTCTTCCTTCACGCTTATTGTGTCATATTTTTCCGTTTTCCTTTTGTCCGCCTCATCCAGAGGGACTTGTTCACCTATAATTTGGGCATCCAATATCAAACACTCGTTTCCCCTAATAGCAATCAAGTCTGGCTTTTTGCAACCCTCTGTTGTATTTAATTTGGGTTCAATATTTAATGTATAATTTTTGTCTTTTAAGCCTCTAGCGACGTATTTAACTATGGCATCATGCCTTTTAATTCGCATGCCATGACTTTGATGGCATATTTGCGAAATGTGGTTGTAAGTTTCACTTACCCCACACCCTGCTCTAAATGCTCTAGACTGAGTCATGCCCCTTTTTGTTCTGGATAGGGTTGGCAGTGCGTTTATACGTAGTTTGATTGACTTGATGTAGTCAGTTCCCCTAAGGAACCTTGTTCCATCATTTATCCATGAGTGTTTGTTGGGTGTATTTTAGAAATACTACACACTTATAAATTTAAGGATTCGTTTTTATATTGTATGAGCTTGGTTTATTAAGGATAGGTTTTGATTATCAAATAATACCACATTAACACTTTGAAAATTAATTTTATTGAAATAAGAAAATAAAATGCTGATTGGATGAGTTTATTTTATATATTAACTTGAGTAAGGATTTGTACTTACCTGCTCAACACGTTCCAGCGTTGAGTAAAACACTAAAACAAAATGAAATTAATTTATTTAATTTTTTCTTTCTTTGTCTGATAAATTGCGCTGTACTGCACTATGATAGGGCTAAATCTCAAGTCGTAACCCTGAGAATTGGAGAAGTCTCAAGTCAAAACCCTGAGATTAAGTTTTAGGATAATCTCAAGTAAAAACCCTGAGATTAAGTTTTAGGATAATCTCAAGTCAAAACCCTGAGATTAAGTTTGAGGATAATCTCAAGTCAAAACCCTGAGATTAAGTTTTAGGATAATCTCAAGTCAAAACCCCGAGATTATAGTTTAAAGAAAGATATCAGGTCAAAACCCTGATATTATAGTAAAAGAAGATCTCAAGTCAAAACCCTGAGAACTAAAGAAAATTCAGGTCAAAACCCTGAATTTAGAAGCGAAAAAAGAAAGAAATTTGAAATACTAATATCAAGTCAGAACCCTGATATTATAATTAGGAAAATTTAAAGGAAAACTCAGGTCAAAACCCTGAGTTTATAGGCGGAAAACGGAATATTTAAAAAATTCTAAAAGATTTAACACACTCTTTAATGAAAGCAAAAGGCAAACTAAAACTCAACTTGCAGCAAGCGCATGGTATTTATACTAACATAACTGGATCGGTGTGAACTGTAAATTTCAATTCCCACGATCGAGCTTATCAATTTTTCTCTGTACCGTAATAACCCCATAGCAACTGATTAACACAGTAGGCGGAGTTATTTGTACACTAATACAAAATAATAGAATTACCAATACCAAATAAAGTCAACTATATACTTACTTGTTTACCAATACCAAATAAAGTCAACTATATGTCTACTTGTTTGGATTATGACGTCATATCAAGTTGATTTCATGTTATGGATTCAATATGGTAACACTTTATTAAATACTACTACACTGCTAAAGTTATATTAAAAAAAAAATATAAAAATAAAATTTTCAAGAAACTGCTATAATTTGATTTGGTTCCGAACAGTGTTGATTTTTGGTTTTCGAGGAATCCTTCAGCGCTCCTCCATCGATGGATTGGTAAAGTAACTTTGACCATCTTTTTGAAAGATCTATATTTGTTTGTAAAGTTCTTATTTCCCCTGACTGTATATCCATGTATTTTAATCTTCTATAGCACAGCTCAAGCTCTCTGTTGATATAATCATTTGTGACGCTACCAGTAATATAGGTAGACTTCCCCAGAGCCTCGAGTTTATTTTTCCTTTGTAGTAGGGTTGTACATCTGAGCGATGTTACTCCTAATCCACCGTCCACTACCTGTGCATAGAAGTATGCTAAAGAACAATCCTTTGGCAGATCAAGCCATTTCCTAAGTGTCCTTCTTATATCTTTATCCAGTGTTTTCAATAGGCCCACTTTTATCGAGCCCGTATTTAAGTGGTACATCAGGGATGGTATTACAGCCATGTTCAATACCCATAGTCTTTGTTGTGGTTTAAGTGTAGCTTTGCTTAGTTTTGTTAGCTTAGTCTCAAGCATTTCTCTGACATTACTTGTCATTCTACCCTCCGGAGGGAATGGAACACCCAAGTAAGTCATCTGATCTGCTCGACTCAAGGCTGGATCTTCAGGATCTTATTTATTTATTTTTTTTTTGTTATAATAATTTATATTTTGAACACCATGTTATGTAATTTTTCTAATAATTAAAAAATTTTCTTCGTAGGTAGCCATTTTAAATCAAATCTATCTATCAATTAACTCCAATATGGTTCTTAGGAAATTAAGGTCACTTTCCTTTCCTTCTTTCCCCCCTGTATTTAAGCTAATGTTTATTTTCAAATTTTTATATACTACAAAAAAAATAATAAAAATCACTTGTTTGGATTTAATGATATTAATTTGTTCAGTTAACAACTTTTTATTAAAACAATCATTCACCTTTTAAATGTCTTTGTTTTTTTTTCTTCTGAATACACTAAAATTTCCTTTTTTGTTTTCTTTTATAAATCAAAGTATTAAACCTTAAATTTTTCTACAACCCATCACAATATGATACTAAAACAAATTTTCCTGTTTTTCCTTCTATTATATAGTATATTTTATTTTTTTTTTTTTTGTAGCCGAACTTCATCGCTCGACTCTCTTAATTTAATTAAAAAACTGTATTAATCTATCTAAACTGTTATTAAGGCGTTTTCTTAATCTTTAATATCTTCCATAGTCTTGAAAAAAAGATTTAAAAACTTCTCCAAACAAATCACAAAAAAAAACTACCGTAAGGTCAGAGCCCCAAATCGCCAGTGCTCTGCCTTTTTCAAAAATCAATCACTGACTGACTATTATTTTCAAGCAAACAACTTGTTTGCTTTCAAAATAGACCTCTGTCAACGGGAAACTGATAAAAATCCCGTTGACAAAACTCTTTTTTTTTTTTTTTTTTTTTTTTTTTGAAGCAAACAAGTTGCTCCGGGGCCAACAACCAAATTTTTGGAACAGGGGTCCGTTAGAACCTGAATGAGATTCGGTGGTTATTGATGAATTATCTGGAAAAGGGTTATCTCAATAAGTTGTCACTACTTATATTTAGTATGGTTTAGTTTAAAAATCATAGAAGTAATAGATTTATACCTCCATTGCTTTGAACAGTGTTAACAGCCCTATCGTCATGTAGTGGAAGAAATGTATTTTGTGCTGTCAGATCTAGGTCAGGAACTATTTCATCTAAGTTTTAAACAAAATTATATATATGTATGTACATGAAGAAAATGTTGATAATAATAGTAATTATAGCATCATGAACTCGAATAACAATAATACTAAGACTAATTTTCATCTTAAAATTTCAATACCTTCTTTATTTTGTGGTACTTGATGAACTTTAAACTTTCGTTATATTTATTACATTCTTTTTTACTTCCTTATGTATTTTCTTATAAATATGTTTTTTTATATAATATGCTACAATAATTAATACTAAAATTACAGCAAAAGTTATCAAAGATGATTTAAGGCAAAAACCTATTGTTGATCCTTTTTCGCTGGTTACAGATCCCGCTGCTGATTGCGCCACGATGATTTCTTCTTTTGTTTGTGATGACCCCATCTAAAGTTGTTTTGTTTTTGATTTTTTTATTTTTCTTTCTTGCTCTGCTTTTCTAAAATTGTTTATATTATTCAGTATCCTTTTTTTATTTCCTTATCCTTTGTTCTTGTTAGTGTTTCGTAAAGTGGAGCTATCTGGCGATTTACTCTAACAGCTACTCCTCCACGTTTTTCTTTTTGATTATGTGCTGAGCTGTATTATTGTAGATGCTGTCATGCAATATCTCTTTCTCCTTCTTTTGTTGTATCCTTTTTCTGTAGTCCTCTATAGTAATTGGACGAGATCCAGCGGTTGAATCTTCTTTTAAGGCTTCCTCTAAAGGTTTGATTGGCAGGACCGCCATGATGTGTTTTCTGTTAACGGTTCCATTTATTTAATTTACAAGTATAATTATCACTTTAAATATGGCAAATTAATGCCAGCTTTAGCTTCACAGGTATAATATGCATGTTACGCCAGTATGCAATGATAAGGTAAACGAACGTATATCTTTTTGCTTTGCTAAAGGTCTTTGCCGGCTTTTGGTAGGTCTTTAGCTATTTTATCAATAACAAAGATTCTAACAATAAGTAACTATATCAACTTATAATAATAACTAACTTTGTTAAAAGAATATTCCCATAATTTTTAAATCCCAACGGCAAAAGCCTGCCGTTTTCTTTCGGTTAACAAAAGCTATATAAATTATATATATATATTATATATATATATTATATATACATATATATACATACATATATATATAATACATTTCGATATATTCCTTGTTTGAAAACAATTTTCTTTGTTTCAGAAATTCTTTGTTTTAATCTAAAAGGCGGCGAAAGCTATTCTATATTTCTTTGTTTCAGAAATTCTTTATTTTAATCTAAAAAGCGGCAAATGCTATTCAGAATATTAAATTCAGAAATTTGTTGATAAACAAGCTTATAGTGAAATTGTGGGAATATTTACAATGTGGAACTTATATCTAATATTTAAACCTAACTTTATCTAATACTAAAATTAACTTATCTAATGTTTAAACATTTTCTTTTTTTAAAAGGTTTACAATAATTACAATAATGCGTTTATAAAACAGAAGAAAATTTAACAAAAAATAAAAAGTAAAAACAATATCATATTACAATTTGTTCTTGATCTACTTAGAATTTAATGTTAAATTAAAACTTATTTTAGATGATCTTTTTGTTGTAAATCATTAAAGATTTACTGGTCCATTACACAGGTCTTTTACTCTGTTGCCGAAAGCTACTAAGCTTTCTCCCGGTACTTGTCGTAGGAGACGTAGTTCGCTCACGAGGGTGAGATAGGGTTTTGTGTTTACCAACTTGAATCGTACCAAGGTTTCTAGTTCTTTAAAGTCTTTATACTCTTCTTCCAAAACAATCGCTGCCTTCTCACGAAATCTTATGGGTAACAGCTGTAAAAAGGTGTTGGTTTCATCAGGGGTGAGGCAAGCAATGGTGTGTGAACAACATTTTAGAAACGAGTTAATTTCGTTCAGCAGATTTGGTCCGTTTTCCCCGGTTAACAGGGGGATACCGGTACAGACCAACGTATTTATCTTACATATATCTACAGACATTTTAGCACGTGTGGTTGTTAACGTTGTATTTAAAGTAGTTTTTAGAGGGATGTCCGTAGTGCTGTTGCTGT
This sequence comes from Acrocera orbiculus, assembly GCA_947359355.1. Lineage (NCBI taxonomy): Eukaryota > Metazoa > Arthropoda > Insecta > Diptera > Acroceridae > Acrocera > Acrocera orbiculus. The sequence continues at coordinate 26,000,299 of OX375759.1, read as the reverse complement.
CAAATCCCGAAAATGAATTTGATCGCCTTTTAAAAGGCTTGCCAGAACGCAAAAAACCAGTCTGTATTGAAGGGATTTGATATATTTTCTGTGTTGAACTTGACGTTGTAGCGCCTTTAACCGCGCTGGCTTGTTGCTTTCTAGGTGCAAAAATTTTTTTAATTTGCTTTAGGCGGGTTTGCTTGACCGGTATCGGGATTATTCTTTTCTTTACTTCTTCAGTTTCTGGGTCCTCGAACGAAAAGGAGTCAATTAGACTAGAGAATTCTTGTAAGCCTGGGGTTAAGGCCATTTTCGCCTTTCCTCTGGTTATGGGTGCTTTCGGGTTGTTTTCGATTTCTTCCTTGGAAACCTGATCTGACATCATGCTAAGTTTTTAGTATGGGGGTAGGTTCGTTGATTTAACAAAGGTTTACTTATCGTAGCTCAAGAAACTCTGATCTTACGATTAGGTAGCAACATCATTTAAATATTGCGATAAATAAAGGGTACTGTTTCTACGCAAGATCCTACCGGCTGCGCCAAATAATATTATGTATCAAGAAATCCCGGAACAAATCATCTCTCCAACTTCAGATAAACCCATCCCCTATTACAGAAGCAAACAGTGAAAACAACACTAAACCAAGATTAAAATATCCTCGAAACAAATCATTCCGCGTAAAAAATTAAATCTATTTTGCTGACCCTCTCTATCCTACACACCCATTAAATAACAATAAAATTATATAAATATCTTTTCATGCCATTCGAAATGCTAACCACCACATCTGGTACACACGTTCATGAATTCTTAGAGTAATTTAAAATCAATCAACATTAATTAAATCGAATCAAAAGAAAACGCGAAAACAAAATTTCTTGCGCTGACAAATTGCGAATAATCATGTATATGTCATCATTCATTTGAGGTACATATACTTATAAGAAAATCAATGGCGCTACCATAATGCTCTAAAAATATATACAAGCGTACATATGAAGGTGTACAATGACGTGACGTTTGTATTTCTTATTTCAATTCACTCTAATGGCCGTGCACATAAAGTGAAATAATATTTTCTATTTTATTTATATTTACACTTTGCCACTCCTTAACCCATTCCCACTTAACATTTAATTATAAAGTTGTATATAATTGCCTTCATTTTAATACTTTTGCGCTTTCATAAAGAATTCAATTTAGACTAGTAAAAATCTGACAGATGCCGTCCGAGGTCTTATAGAAAAATTAGAAATAGAATTAACCCAGCAGTTAATTTCTCCTCGATCAGTGACAAAGGGAAACCAAGTGGTCACCGAACAATGTTATTCTATAAGTTCCACGCACTGATGACATTTAAATAGGAAATGAGTACAGAAATGTCCCCGGTCTGTTTGGGTGTGTACGTGCATATCGGTGTTATATAGGTTGGCATGTATTTAAAAGGGGTATATATTAAATATATATATATTTTTTTTCTCGTTCACATCTTACTGAAAATAAATTGTGGGTTTTAAAATAAATAAAGGGAATAGAAAACATGTAAATCTTCTCTTTTTAGTATATTTGATGAAAATGACAGTTCTCTTAAAATAAAATAGAAAAAAATTCGCGTATCTCGATTTTCAGCGTTTTTATTAAATAAATTTGTTTTTTATAGTTTTTATAAGGTGTCCATACTTTGTGAAATAGAAAAAAAATTCGTGTATCTCGATTTTCAGCGTTTTTATTAAATAAATTTGTTTTTATAGTTTTTATAGGGTGTCCATACTTTGTGAAATAGAAAAAAAATTCGTGTATGCGCAGTGAAGAAGGCAGAAATGATAGTAAAGGTCTTTGTTGACAACATTTTTTAATGCAACTATTCCCGTATAGAGAATAAATTGACGGAATTCACTAGCTTTCCACCTAGATAGTTCTTCAAAACCTCTTGGTTTTCTAGCGAACTCTTTAGGTATGTAGGGAATCATTTGTAAAATATTTTCTGATAGTTTTTCTCTATCAGATTCAATCAATTTTTGTGAAGCGGACTTACCATTGTATAGAAAGACGAGCAATTTTTTGGTAGCATCGAGGTCAATCAAATGCATGCAATCGAGTGGAAATTGACTAACCATTCCAACGCCAACCTTTTCCAAGCTAGTTTTTTCTTGTAGTTCAGTAGTTCAGTTTTGTGGCCAACAGTTTGGCAAATAAATGCTTTTGCAGGGGCATCGCAAACAAAAGATCCAATTTTAAAGGGAATTTTTTTTTGGTCGACAATCAAACCTGTTTCCGAAAGAACTTTCAGTTCTTCAACAAAATCGTGCAAAAAGAAATCAATGTTATTGGGTTTTTTATTTCCCAAAAAAACTCCAATTAATAAAACTCCCACAAATGGAGCATTTAAAATTTTTGCCATTATTGGCCAGAGAGTCTGTTGGGGACTTTTAAACAAAGGCAAACCATCAATCCCCACATTAATAATAATTTCAGGTGGGTTATCTAATTTGGAGTATATTTCAATTAATTGCTTTTGAAGTCCGATATGAAGATATTTCCCAGGTGAAATTGATCGGAGTTTTTGTTTTTTCTTTGGCTGTATAATAGTTTGGGATGACAAAGGAACATCTAAGTATTCGGACCGTAAAATTTCTAATATCCCATTGAAACTTGGCCTAGACGGATGAAATTTTTCACCCCAAAACTTTAACTTTTCAACAAGATTTTTTCCTTCTAAATTTTGAAAAATTCTATTAGGAGTGGAACAATCTACAATTTCAGAAGGAAAACTAACAACATTTTCTGTAGGAGAGGAAATCTCTTCCTCACTGGACAAAAGCTCAAGAGCACAATCATTATCCTGAAGCAATTCAATCTTTCGCTTTTTAACTAATTTTTTTAACCTTTTAACTGTTCAGTTATTTAGATGTTTTGAGTACCCAAATTGTTCATTTTTTTTATTACAGAAATCAAATATTTAGTACAGAATAAAATATAATTAGCAGTTAAAAATTGATATTTTTTATTATATGCATAAAAAAAAATTATAAATTAATTTAATTAATAAAAATGAATAAATAAAAATGAGTGCCCATTAGTAGTTCAGTTTTGTGTGGTATAACTGGAAACACTTTTCCAAGCACAAACCAACTACACAGTCAGCACACCAGAACCGTGTTTCCTTTCTTATCTTTTTCCCTTTTTCATCCTTTTTAGAACAACAAACTTTGCACTGCCTTGTAGGCTCACGCTTTGCAGGAGTAGGAGGAAAATGAGAAATAAAATGTCGTTCAGTAAGACGGGCAGGGTTATCTACTGTAGATGGTCTGCCAAGATTCTTTTGTCCAGAAGCTGCATCATCATATTTATGGAAAAGCTCTTCTACAAGTTGGATTCGAAATTCTAAAAATGTAATTCGTTTCCCAACTATATTTTTATACAACAAAAATGAGTTCCAGAGTACTTTGTCTAATAAATGTAAAAATATCTTTTTATAGTATTTTTTCTGACGTTTTCGGATTGTCGGATGAAAGGATATTTCCTGATCACAGCGATCTACACCACCCATAGTTAGATTGTAGTCAAAAACAATCTTTGACTTGAATATATCTTAATTTTTTTTATTTTTGAGGCTGATCATGGAAGTATCATGAATACTGCTCATCAAACACACATCCTTCTTATCTTTCCACCTTATAGCCGAAATCTTACCTCTTTGAAAAGCTATGATTTGTCCTTTCTGTAATTTTCTTTTAGCGAATTCCGTTGGTAAATCTCGCCAGTTTTTTCTTACTGTGCCATAAATGTCTATTTGTTGGGCTATAAGTAAATCTGCAAGCTCAGGTGACATGTAATAGTTATCTACAGTCACACAATAACCATTTCCAAGAAAGCGGTTCATTAGGTGCATGACGACTTTGTGGAAAGCCCATAATTTTTATACAATGCATTGAAGTACTATTTCCTGTATAGATAACAAAGTCACAAATATACCCTGTTTCAGCCTCACAAAGCATAAATAATTTGATTCCAAATCGTGCGCGTTTGCTTCGAATATATTGTTTCCAAGATAACCTTCCTTTATAAGGCATCAAGCTTTCATCTACAGAAACATTTCTTTCCGGTATGTAAAAGTTGCAAAACTTTTGCCGTAAATTTTCTATTACATTATACAGCTTCCAAAGTTTTGGGTTTAAAAAATCTTCTTGTTTTTCAGCTTCATTATTGCAAAAATGTAAATATCGAAAAAGCAAAATAAAACGATTTACGGGCATAATTTTTGAGTAAACTGGAGTGTGTAAAACCCTTCGTTGAGACCAGTACATAGCCTGATTTGGTTTCTGCACAATACCCTGAAGAAATATTACCCCAAAGAATAGCTTCATTTCTCTGTCATTTGTAGGGATCCATTTTTTACTGCGGGAGAACCTTGATATCTTTTCCCGATTTGCTCTTCTTTCTTGTTCTGCATAGTTGTTCGTTTCTTTTACAATTATATTCATTAGATTTGAATCAAGAAATAGTTCAAATATGTCTACAGGAGTGTAGTTTTTATTTTCAGAAAACGTTACACCCGGAGTACCTGTAAAATGGAACCGAGGAGGCGCTGATTGACCAGAAGCAGTTATTTCACACCAGTCTCTTGCATTTTCCATTTCATCATCACCGCTATCTTCTGGTTTACTGCTACACTCAAAATCACTCTCCTCAGTTTCATTTCCGTCACTAGTATTTATGCTTTCAAAATTATCTTCGCTTGAAGAATCTAACTCATTTATACAACGTTTACGGGACGTCATTTTGCAACAAAAAAAATACCGCCCACTTTGATTTTGAAATCTAACATTTGAAACCTGCAGTAAAGTGCTGCCATCTATTGTATTGAGCGCAAATAAACCCCTCCCGAGATATACTCGGGCGTGACATTTTGGAACACCAGTGCTGTGTTCCACTGTGTGTGTGTGGAATCATTTTAGACTAAAAATTTAAAAAAAAACTCACCAGAAAATCCAATAGCTTTCTGTACAAAAGTAAGTACTTTATAAGACGTGTAAAAAAAAATAGAATTTAAATCCCTTTTTCGATAAAAGTGAATTGTTCACACAGTCTATATAAATATATAACTTAAATCACTTTTTTGAAAAATGTCAAATGTTCATAAAAAGTTTATATAAAAATATACTTTTAATCACTTTTTTAAAAAAAACTCAATTGTTTACCAAGAGTTTAAATGAAGTATCGAGATAAGAAGTATCGCGACTTCTTAGAAGGAAAGCATTTGGTTATTTTCACAAATATTTGCAATTAGTTTAATTGCACGACTTCTTAGAACGACAGCATTTAAGGTTTAAGGGACCGAAATTTTAAATTTACTTACAAAACACAACTCTTGCACAAATATCAAGAACTTAAAAATTGCAATTTACAATTTTTATGATCAAGTGTTGTAGAGAAAAATAGTACTTACCTGTAATTATAACCATTCTAAGAAGGACAACATTTATTTAAGGGACCGAAAAGATTATTTAATTTAGGCACATAAAACACTAACAAAAATATAAAGAATTTAAAAATCGAGAAATAGAATTCTTGAAGGATGCACAAAAATATTCTAAAAACAATACACGACACCATCTTAGAACGCCAGCATATTTTAAATGCATCTTCAGAGACCGAAAGAGACATTATTTAATCCTCACACCAAACAAAACAAAAACAAAAGAGTTAGAGACAATAGAAATAATACGACTACCAAAGCAAATGCATGAATTTTTTGGTTGAACAAAAATTTCAGGACTTAGAATATTTTTTGAACAAAACTCCATATATTTTATAAGGGACAAACAATGACAGTTGTCACTAATCCGCGTTTAAGGGGAAATTAACTGCTGGAAAATGTTTAAAGTTGGAATTTCATAAAGAAAATTAAAGGTAAAAGGGCAAAAATTAAAGGGTAAAAGAAATGGATCTATGTAAACTTATCATTGAAATAATCATGTTATTCCAATGAACAATTAAACAAATAAAATAATAAAAATCATGCAAAAAAATTAAATTGTCTCTTGATTTCTTTGTTGGGGGAGCAGCCTTTGGTGTGGCAATGCACGGGGGAGTAGCTTTTGGTGGGGCAATGCACGGGGGAGTACTTGGTACCGGTTGGGCTAAACGTCGTAACCTGTCGTCTTCCTTTTTTCTTGCTTGACGGCGCCGGTATTCCTGCAGGGTGATGGGTCTTGGACTGGCGTGGGGATTGCTCTCCAATTCCCGTTTCAAATTCTCGAGGGACATCGCGTTATCTGCGAGTGAGACATTTCTTTTGGGTAGTATGTAATTTGGTGAAGTTTTATTGCTTTAAATTGATTCAGTAAATTAAAACAGTTACTTTTAACGAGTCCATTTGACTTAAAAGTTCTACCCAAATATTTAAAATCATCTGAAATAGTGGGGCTTGGAATAGTTTCGTTGTTATATTTAAAACTGATCCTATTATCAACGAAAATAGTTTTTTTATTTGGCACCGTACGTAGTGCTAGGATCCCCTCTTCCGTGCGTTAATTTGTAGGCCTCTACTATTTAAGAAGGTAGCAGTAATCTGCAGCAGGTTTTTAGCTGCATGTTCATTCTCGGCAAGGAGCACAATATCATCTGCATATGCCAGTGCACTTAAATTTTCATTTTTCAGTCTTACACCAGAGTTTTGATTCAGTTTCTTTAAAAGTTCATCCATAATCATATTGAAAACTATAGGAGATAGCGGGTCGCCTTGTTTAACTCCTCTTTTGAGTTTGAATTCATCAATTACGTTGTCCATACATGAAAGGGTTGTTTTATTCTGTAAGTAGCAGTCCAGTATATATTTTCTAGTTAAGGAGTCAATGTTAAAATATTTTAACGCTGTAGTGCTAACTCTTTATCGTGCAAGTGTGACCTGTCAATATTCGAATAGGGAAAGGCTTGAAAATGAAACTGTTTACTTCTGGTATGTTTTATTTTATTTCCTCCTTTTCCTTTTTTTTTTATAAATAAACAATTCAATAGGTTATCTTTGAATTTATTTTGTGCTGAAGTTTTACTAGTTCCAGACAGAATTCCGACTTCAACACTGGGCTCGTGGTACAGTTTATTTTGTCGTGTTGTATGGCGATGGCTCTTCTGAGGCGTGCTCTTACGCCTCCTCGATGTTTCACCTTCCCAGTTTTCTTTTTGCTGCTTGTAGGCTCCGCTATCTGGGCGTTACGTGGCTGATCTTGGTTGGTCTGCTCTAGAAGGTTTCGCCTTATTTTTCGTACTCTTTTCGACGCTCTATTCTGCGGCGATATTCCTCTATGATGATCGGCCTAGGGCCTGCGCTTGGATCCTCCCGTAAGGCTCGTAGTAGACCCGGGTTGCTTACGGTAACGAGCTCAGCCGGCATTTTTCTAAAGAGTATAAAGAGCACATGATTGATGGGTAATAGGAAAACAAGAAAGGCCGGAATTTACATTCAGTCTGCTATGGAAAGTTACAGGACTTACCTTTGTTAAGGAGAGAATCCACTAAAATGCCAATAATGTAAATAAAAAGATCTTTAAGATATGTCTTGATGTATTTATTATATTATTTTTTCCCTTCACAAAGATTGATTAGACAGATTTTTCCCAATGGTTATTTAACCTACACTCCTTTTTTTTAAAGATCCCTTTGTCTTATGGTTACCTAGTTTCCTTTTACCAAATTTGCTTTCCCTTTTTTTTTATTTCTTAAATGTATAAACCATTGACTTTACCAAATCTAATGTTTTTGTTTGCTTTTTTTTTCGTTTTTCTCACGAAATATGATTCTTCTTACATAATTACACAATCTTCATCATAAATTCTAGTGTTATTAACCTATCTTATTCTGTCTCACAAATTTTCTATTATTATTATTATATTTATTTATATATATATATTTTTTTAAATGTATATATAATTTACACGCACAACACAATGTTTTTTTTTTTTTTTTTTTGTATTATTATTATTTTTTGCCAAATTTGCGAAAAATATTATTTTAATAAAATTTTGATTTCCGTTTGATTTTTAATTTTTTTCACTGTGCAAATTTGAAATTCATGAACTTTCGTTCATGGGACTTTGTACCGGCTACGTGCTACCTCATTATTTTTTTCTAGACCTAAAGCTTTTTATTAGCTTTGACTTTTTCTTGATTTTAAGCTCTTTCTTGTCTTAATTCTAAACTTAAACCTAAAGTTTTTTGTTAATTGTACAGGCTCTTACAAAAGTAATTCTATTTTTAATGATTGTTATCCCTTATAATTTAGAACTCCCCTTTTTTTTTTTTTTTGTTTATTAAAAAATACACCCTAACAACGCCCTGAGAATACTATGATGTGATATTTTGTCGAATGCCTTAGAGAGATCTAGAGTAATTAGGAAAAGAGGCTGGCCCTTAATCATCCTTTCTTTGATTAAACTTTCGAAGGTAATTATATTAGCGAGACATCCATCGATTTTGTTAAAACCTTTCTGGGTGTGATGTAAGTTAATACGTTCGCTTAGTCTCTCAGCCATAATCTTGTGAAATAATCTCATAAGCATTGACCCTATAGTTAGAGGTCGCCAGTTATTTACGTTATCGAGATCATTACGCTGTTTGGGAATTAATATATTTCTGAAATTTCTGAAGTTTTCCGGGGAAAATCTTAGGAAATCTTAGGCAAATTTCATGCTATTAGTAGCATGATTGAGTTATAAAGGAATGATAAACGTGTAAATCCACTCTTAGATATATCTTTCTTAATCACTCCGTCCGGACCTGGGGCATTAGATTTACTGGCCTTAAAAGCTACCATAATCTCCTTTTCAGTGATGGGGTAGCAGACTGAACAAATGTTTTCTTCATTATCTATAATGGAATCCAAGTCCAATGAACCTTCCGTATTGAAAATTGAATTGTATAAGTTCTTGATGTCATCACATTCAGGCAGTATTTCCTGTTGCAGGTTATTCGTAGCATCCAATAAGTTATTAGCAAATTTTTTGGAATTACTTTTATACTCCATTTGGACCAGTTTGTATTGAATGACCCTTCCCTTCCTTTTTGACTTGCAGTTCTTTAAAGAATCAATTAAACTTAATTTTTTCCTATCCACCCTTACTTTGTTTGCAGATGGTGATTTGGTTTACAATAAAGCAACCCAACTGGACAGATCGTCCCGATTAAACTCTTTGAAGTTGCTTGTTACTAGTTCTGCAAAAGTTTTATCACATAATTTGGTCAATTTGATGGTTTTGATGAAATCAATCAAAGTAATAATCGTATTTTGTTCAAAGTCCTCAATCACAGAAAGTTGCTGCTCACTAACAAACTGCTGGGCAGTATAATTTCGAAAAGCGTCAACTTTTTGTATGTAAGAGGGTAATCTTCTCCTACTCTTAATAGCTTCTGTCGATCTTGTTGAGAACGAGGATAAGAAAGAAATAATAACTTTGGTCGGAAGTTCAGGATCTAATCGTGCTTCTTCTCTTGCCAGAAAATTTTCTTCATCACAAGACCAAGGAGCCCTGGATGAAGTGCTAATTGACTTTAAATTTTCGTTATGCTCAATAGGATGGGCGCTTCTTAGATGCATAGTTAGGCCCGCTGATGTATTAAACTTCATGCTGCATATATGACAATCCGATGAAGTAGAAATGTCAGAAGGAACTCCTTTACAGAACCTTCTTTGATGTGATTTTAGCTTAACTAGCAAGTCATATACATATACATCTGTGTTCATTTGTTGTGGAAGATTCAGCTGCCATTATTTCCCCAGCTGAATGAGTTAGCAGAAGATGTCTCCGCATACCCGTGTAACCACTAAACTTCTCTTGCATATAGAGCAAATATTATCATTAGGATAAATAATATTGTGAACCCGCTTCCTGTGTTGCCTAAAGCTTTTATTAGTGTAAAAGGTTTTCCCGCAATCGCAGATGAAATCCTCTGAAGGTCTTGGCATTTTGGAAAAGATAAAATCTCAAGGTAAATAAGGTAAATATAAACACTCACCAAAGATTAGGTGAATGAAATATAAACAAAAATATGTTAAATACCGGCCTTCTAAACAATAACACGTCACGTGTCCTTGACTCTACTCGATGCCAGGTGTCACAGCAAGGCTAAATATCCATCAGAACATGTTTTCAGTTCAAAGCCAAACAAGTATTTAGGTGATATCATGTGCACAGTGCACAGGTCAGGTTTTTTTAAAATCCCATCTGATCCTCTAACGTGCGGTTCAATTGAATAAGTCCATTTTTTTGTCTTCGAAATCCTGGCTATCTTTTGCACTACCACCAAACACAAAGCATGGTCTTGCGACCAAAACGATTTGGTTTTGCAGTCGATGGGCCGGCTTCTCCAGGTGTTAGCCATGATTTTTTTCGCTTGGGATTTTCGAAATATATCCATTTTTCATCACCCGTTACTATCCGATGCAGAAATGATTTCCTTTCATGTCTTTCAAGTAGCATTTCGCTGACGATTTTTCGATTTTCCGCCTGCCGGTCATTCAATTCATGTGGGACCCATTTTCCCATCTTTTGGATCTTTCCCAGCGCTTTTAATCGATCACAAATTGTTACTCGGCCAACTCTTAACTTTTCTGCCAATTGGCTTTGAGTTTGTGTTGGGTCTTCATCCAATAACTCCTGCAATTCTACATCTTCAAAGGTTTTGGGGCTACCAGTACGTTCTTTGTCTTGAATATTGAAGTCACCATTTTTAAATTGTCGAAACCACTTTTCGCAGGTTTTTGTGGTTGGAGCATGCTCACCGTAAGTTTCTACCAGCAAACGATGACTTTCCGCCGCTTTTTTCTTTTGGTGAAACAAGAATAATAAAGCGTGCCGCAAATGCACGTTTTCAGCCACAAAACTTGACATATTAAAAGAACTACAATTCTCTAATACTATTATTTTGACAGAACTTATGACGTGTAGTTTTTAGATTGGAGTTAATAGAATAAAATGGCGTCAGTTTAAAATCGAGGCATTGCATATTTATGACTGGTGACATCTGTTACAAAAACCGGTAAGGACTTACCGACACACCTGGTATATCATTGTGTCGAGCTATCCGAGGCCAGTGTGTTGCAGGGCAGTGTTGCAGTATGTGGCATACTGATTCCGTATTTCTGCAGCCTTTAGCTCTACAATATCTTATTTCCTTAGGATTCGATGGAATGCCAATACAAGGCAGAAGATTTAATCGCAGCATGATTCTCTTAATATATTCTTGGCCACTCCAGTTCATTGGTGGATTTTTGATGAAGCTATTGCAAAAAGTTGGTATATTACAGCCTTGAAGTCCGCTGTCGGAATAGCTAGAGTGAAAGGAGTTTGTTAAATTAGTGACGATGTCCTGTTTAATGTTAATTCCAGTTGGAAGGAATTTTTTTATTTTTTCGATTATAGGATTCAATAGATCGATGGTATATCGCAGGAGACTATAAGCATTCCTCAAATTTTCAATTCTTGATAACAATATTTTTGGTATCATAAGTGAGAACCAGAAGATGCCCAAACCACCTTTATTGATGGGCGCATAGAAAACTGAGTTGGAACAGCGTAGGGGCAAATGCAACGTTCTTCTGACAAACGCTCGTATTTTTCTATCCGCTTCAAGTAGATGTTTCTTAGCTATGTTTGGAGTTTGAAAGCTCGCAATATATCTTGGTATTAAATAAGTGTTCAAAATATTCAACTTCTGTTGAGGCTTAAGTGGGGCTTTGTTGATGGTTTTAAGCTGAGTGAATAGCTCAGTCATACTGCATTTTTTAATACCACAATGTGTGAAAACATTTCCTAGGTATCTAAATTCGTCTTTCACACCGAAGGCAGGTATAACTTCATTGCCTATTTTGAACCTGAGTGCATCGTCTATAAAGGTTTGCTTCTTGCTAGGGACCACGCAGATCGATAGGGATCCACTTTTCTTTATAATTAAAGATAGCCCTTTTGAGTCCAAAAACTCCTTTGTAATTTTAAGAAGCATATTAGCTTTATATTTATTATCGGCGCACAGTATAATATCATCAGCATATGCCATGGCGCTTAGTTTTTCGTCGCCAATTTTAATACCTTCTCTTCTGTTCAGGGTCTCCAATAGCTCATCTATTACAATGTTAAAGAGAACAGGCGATAATGGGTCGCCCGACTTGACTCCTCTGTTGATGTTAAAGTCCCCAAAATTCTGCCCTCTGCAATATACTGTAGTTTTATTACACATGTAGCTACGCATTATATAGTTGATAGTAGCACTATCGATACAAAATCGTTTCAGGGCTCTTTCTATGCTATAGTGTGAAATGGTATCAAAACCTTTGGTGGGGTCGAGAGTTAATACAAATAAAGGTTGCCCATTTAATCTTTTGCTTTTAATAAGATTTTCAAGAGTGATAGTGTTGGCCAAACATCCATCTATATTCGTAAATCCACGTTGGCAGCTGTGGAGTGAAATTACATTCGATATTCTCGTTGTGATTATTTTGTTTAAAAGCCTTAAGTAGATACTACTTATGGTTATGGGTCTCCAGCTGTTTATGTTTGTTAGTCCCTCATTTGTTTAAGGAATAAGAATAATTCTGCTAGACTTGAACTGTTTGGGTATTATACCTAATAGCAGGATGGTGTTGAATAAAAGCAAAAGTCTATTGATATCCGTTTTTGCTATAATCTTCTTGACTACACCGTCAGGCCCAGGCGAGTTGGATCTTAAGCTCTTCAAAGCTGATATGATGTCCTCTTTAGTGATCGGAGTACTAATCGCTAAATTACAGCTTTTATAGTTTAATAATAAGGAATTATCTGATTTACTCGTTGAAGAGAAAATATTTTCGAAAGTTGATCTGATATCCTCAAAACTAGGAGATAGAGACTCGTTAGAATCCTGAATGCCGTCTAATAAATTGTTCGCAAACTTTCTTGTGTCCTTATTGTAATCATATTGAGCTAGTTGATAATTGATTATTCGTTTTTTCCTGTTAGTGTTAGCCGAAGCTAATTTTCTAATCAGAAAATTTCTTTTTGGTTCCATGTGAGGGCCAAATTTCTTAGTGATCTTGTGGAGAACAGAATCGGCCCATAGTTCAAAAACTGATGGGTCGATAACATTGGAATTTTCTATTAAGTGCTCTTTAAATTTTTTGTCTTCTGCTCTATTTACATTTAGACTTTTGATAAAATCCAGAAGAACAGCCTTGATGGATGAGGCATTAAAAGTATCAATAAATATTAAAGAATCCTCAAGGTCAGTCGTTTCTTCACTGATATTTCTGAGTATGTTGGAGTATGTTTGAGTATGATTATTTATGTATGTTGGACATTTTCTTCGATTTTTAATTGCATCTTTAGCTCTAGTTGAAAAATTTGACAGAAAGTTAACCATTTCTAAAGGAGTAAAATTTTCGTTACAATTAGCTTCATGACGTGCTAGTTCCGTTTCTTCATCATCAGTCCACAGCGTTCTAGTTGGTTTACGCAACAATTGAAGCTCACTGTTGAATTCGACTGGATGGGCTTGCCTTTGACGCATACCCTCGCGTTTATCAAAGCTTCTATCGCAATATTTGCATTTATTATCATTATTACTATTTTCTTCATTTTCGCGGCAGTAACGCCTACGATGCTGATTCAGTAGTTGTATCGACAAAAAACTTTTGCCGCATGGGCACATAAAGTTAAAGCACTTGAGGGTTAATTATGTTCGCAGATGAGCTTGAGCTAGTTGCTTGCGATGATCCATTCGGATGAGCGTAGTTTTCATGGCGCATACGTCCAGCATAACTGCTAAATTCTCTCCCACAAATAGAACAAATATTTTCACTAGGACTAGGTATCTCCTTGTGCACACTCTTCTGATGTTGTCTGAATGCCTTAGAGTTATTGAAGGTCTTGCCACAATGACAAGCAAAATCATCTGAGGTTGCAGAGATTATGGAATTTCACATATGTCTGTAGAAAGTCATTCAACAGAATAAATAATAATATACAGAAGTATAAAATTAGATAAAATGCGAATAACTTATGTAAAAATTGAAAAATACACAACCTCTTCTGTAACACCTAAGTGTCAAGGACTCTCATGCGATTAATATCATGCTAGATGGTGATGATGATATTTCCTTTCGAAGGTCAAATGCAATAAAGATGTTAAATATGCATATTACAATAATAACAAGTCGTTGATCCCAAAGCTAAACAAGAAATTAGTAATTATCACACATCAATCACCTGATCACAAGTTGTAGATGACAAACAACTTTATATAGTGGAACAACAACAAAATTTTAAATTTTAAATTCGCGATAGTGGCTAAAATAATGACGCGATTTCAACCAAAGTTTGGCAACTTGTTCCACAATCACTGTGCACGCAGCAAACAAAATTTCGCGACCGTACCGTTTTTATAACGGGATATAGTAAAAAACCGATTTCACTAAAATTTTGTTTATGAATAGTTATTTAATATATCTAGCCACAGTAAAAATTTCAAGTTTTTAGCTTTAAAAATACGCCACTTACTTTAATTACTACTATGCATATAATAAACATATACCATAAAATATATAAATATATCCATATAATGGATAAGTAAATAATACACGTTCCATTTTATCAAGTAAGTAAGGAAACAATAAGAGTAGTGGTATTTCATTGTTGATAAAAGGAATAAACCAATTATCTCCCGCTTATGCTACACCTCTTATGTCTCCTTACACTGCCAGACTAGAGTCAAGTTTAACAGGGTCTTCTTTCCCCGCTAATTATTCCCTTGGCTGTGGTTTCGCTAGATAGTAGATAGGGACAGTAGGAATCTCGTTAATTCATTCATGCGCGTCACTAATTAGATGACGAGGCATTTGGCTAATAGAATATTCTTTATTCATAATATTTACAAAAGCAAAACAAAATATAATTAAAGGAAAGAATAATTTTCTGCTGCGATGTTGGTCAACAGTAACCCTCTAGAATACTCTTGATCATTTCGGATTCCAGACTTCTTTCATAAATTTAGAATGTATTTTGATGCCCTCTCTAAGTGTTGTGTAGATTATATCTTTCATCGATGAAAAATCAATGTTGATTCTTTTACAAATATGTTTATTTCTAGGGCACCAAGTTCCTCTTGCACCAATGATGAACGGAAGAACATATATCATCTTCCCGGGGAAGAGCTGTTTGATTTTGTTAATAAAGCTAGTAGTACTGTATAAATCTTGTTTCAGGTCCCATTGCTTGGACAAAGATTTACGACCCTCCCAATGAATCGCAATGTCGCTTACAATGGCACTATCGTCCTTCGAAAGAACTAAATCAGGCTTCTTGAGTAATCCATCATCTCCCCTAATGTGAGGTTCCGTTAAACATGACCAATTATTATTTTTAGCTACTATTGCAAGCTTTTCAGCAACTAAATTATGTCTATCAATACGTGGCCAGTGCGTTGCTGGACAATGTTGTAAAATATGACATATCGTCTCGGTATGCCTACAGCCTCTGGCACGGCATTTCTTCGCTTCGCTTTGATTTGATGGTATTCCCATACAAGGAAATAAATTCAAACACAACATTGTTCTCTTGATAAATTCATGGCCTTGTTGTGAAGTCTCCTAAAAGTACTTAGCACTCTTTTTAGTTACAAAAAGTAACCTCCCAATATAGAAAAACAGGGTCCGGGACCAAACTCACAGGGTGATTTAAGAATTGCTGCAATCTTTGTTGTTAATAGTGGCTAAAAAGCCGAAATGTAAAACATTTGCCTTGTAGGGCAGTCATTAGTGGCTAAAAAGCCGATATTTAAAACATTTGCCTTGTAGGGCAGTTATTAGTGGCTAAAAAGCCGATATTTAACTAAAAACTCAAGTCACTTTTATTTATTAATTGCCAATTGAGGCAATTTGTATATTAAATAAAAAGAAAGACTCACCTGCCGAGTAGGGCCTTGGTTCGTCTCTAAAAATTTTTACAATAACTCACTTAAATATTACCGTTAGTCTACTTTTATACAGAATTTTTAATCCCCCCTTCTGTATAAAATTTTACTTTTTCTATAATATAATTTTTTTTCTTTTCTTTTTTTTCTTTTTTTTTCTATTTAAGTTCATTGATTTGACTGAACTATATTACTATATAAATTTTTTTGTTGCGTGAATATTATTTTTGCGAAATCTGCACATCATTAAAATATATTTCGATTTGCAAATTTCGCATTTACAAAGCTCATTTTGGTTCATTTAACTAGGTTAAACGAATCAAATGTAAAGTTCTGTATGAGAGTATATTAATATATGTATAAGAGTAATTTTACCTTAATATTATTATTAACGATCACGCATGATTTTGATTTTTATTTTAAAAATTAAGAAAATATGAAGATTTAAGATCTTCATACCTAACAGCCTTTCCAATTGGGAGGGGTGTTCTTCAAAAAGCTATTACAAAAGTTGGGTATCTTCTATCCATCAAGTCCAGTCTCAGAAATGCTCTTATGAAAATTATCAGTCAGGTGTATTTTTATATCTTTCTTGGTGTCAATCCCAGGTGGAAGAATTTTCTTCAACTTCTCCATCGTTGGACTAAGTAAATCTATCGTATAGCGAAGTAGGCAATTGTTGTTTCTCAGCTTATCCAGTCTATATAGTAAAATGTGAGGTATCATTATAGTAAAGCAAAAAATGCCTAAACCACCTTGATTAATAGGGGCATAAAATATGGCATTCGAGCAGCGTGATGGTAAATGTAAAGTTTTCCTTACAAAAGCTCTTATTTTTTTGTCAGCTTGCCATAAAATCTTCTTGGTAATATTTGGTGTTTGCAGACTTGAAATATATCTAGGTATAAGATAAGTATTCAAGATATTCATCTTCTGTTGCGGTCTCAGCGGAGATTTTAAAATATTTTTCAACTGATTAAAAAGTTCCTCCAAGCTACATTTCTTTATACCACTATGCGTGAAGATGTTTCCTAGATATCTGAATTTATCTTGAACACTGAATGCAGGAATATAATCATTATTTATCTTAAATTTCATTGTATGATCAATGTATGATTGTTTTTTGCTGGGAACAGTTCGCATGGATAAAGATCCACTCTTTTTAATATTTAATGATAGCCCTTTCGAATCCAAGAAATCCTTGGTCATTTCTAATAGAGCGCTCGCTTCAAAACTGTCCTCTGTACATAAAATAATATCGTCTGCATATGCAATTGCACTAAGCCTGTCATCACCAATTTTGATACCAGTTCTCTTGTTCAATACCTCTAAAAGTTCATCTGTAATCATATTGAAAATAATGGGAGATAGCGGATCGCCCTGTTTCACTCCCCTTTCAATATTAAAATCGCTGATACTCTGTCCATTACAATAAAGAGTAGTCTTGTTTCCTGTGTAACTGCTCATGATGTAGTTCGCTGCTACTTTATCTACTTTGAATCGTTTTAGCACCCTAGCGATGCTGTTATGAGATATGGTATCAAAAGCTTTCGAAATATCCAAAGTAATTAAGAATAGTGGCTTGCCATTCAGCCTCCTGCTTTTAATCAAATTTTGAAGAGTGATTATATTTGCCATACATCCATCAATTTTCGTGAAACCACGTTGACAACTATTAAGTTCTATAGAATTAGAAATTCTATCAGCAATAACTTTATTAAGAAGTCTGGCGAAAATACTCCCAATAGTTATAGGTCTCCAATTGCTTAAGTTTTCTAAGCCTTCACTCTTCTTTGGAATGAGAATGGTTCTACTTTGTTTGAGCTGTTGAGGTACTATTCCCGAGAGGAGAATAGCTTTCAGAAGAAGTAGAACTTGATGCTTGTCCCTTCTAGCAAGATGTTTCTTAGATACTCCATCGGGACCTGACGAGTTGGATTTCATACTCTTGAAAGCAGCCACGATGTCAGATTCAGTGATTGGATTGCTAATCACTGAGGCACAGCTTTTATAGTTCAAAATTAATGAATCATCGCTTTTACTCATAGTAGAGAAAATGCTTTTGTATGTAGAACAGATTTCATTAGAACTAGGTGAAAGAGTCTCGTTACAGTCCAGGATGCCGTCCAGTAAGTCATTCGCAAACATTTTGGTATCCTTGGTATAATCCAATTGTGTTAGAGCATATAATATAGGACGTTTCTTATTGTTGCTCCTGATAGTAGCCAATTTTTTAATCAAAGCATCCCTCCTTGATTCCTTACGGGGACCAACTTTTTTGGCCTTACTACATATAACAGTGTCGACCCAACTGCAAAATACATCTGAATCTATATTTTCTCGGTTATCCCTTAAATATTGTCTGAATTCGATGTCAGGTGCCTTCTTAATTTTCAAATTGTCAATATAATCAATAATATTTTTCCTGATGGATGAGGAATCCATATCTTCACAGCCTCATGGCGAGCTAGCTCACTCTCTTCTTCACTGGACCATTTTGATCTTGTGGACTTACTTATTGTTAAAAGCTTCATATTAAATTCCACAGCATGAGCCTGCTTTTGGTGAAGTCTCATCCCTCCAAATGTGTCGAAAGTTCTTCAGCAGTAGCTGCAATTATTGGTGTTACTCTCCGTACCGCGACAATATCGCCTACGATGTTGACTAAGACCTTCAAATGAGGTAAAATTCTTACCACAAATACAGCTAAATCGATTTTCTAAAACATTGAGATTATTTCCTATCGGGAATTTCAAATTAACAACATCTTGTGACTCCACGTTGACGGTAATTAAATTAGTAGGAGCATCGCTTGCCTCACCCACGATATTCGTAGAAGTAGATGGAGCATTATAGTATTGGCTCGTTGTATGTCTAAAAGAAGTATCATTTTGCACACTTGTGGTAGCTGAGACAATATTACTAAATGTGTAAGTAGGATGTGCAATTCTAATATGTCGGTTACGCCCAGCATAATTCTTGAAATTGGTGTTACAGATGAAGCAAAATCGATCCTTGGGACTTTCTTCCTTCCCATGAACTCTTTTTTGGTGTTGTCGGAAAGCCTTAAGGCCATTAAGTATCTTGCCGCAATGACAAGAGAATTCCTCATTGGTTGAAGACATTATGTAATTATTCTCATAAGTCTATTAAATAATTGTATCACATCAAAAATAAACTCATACAAAAGTATAGATCTAAAGTTAATGTAAACAATTAAATATTGAAAGTACAACCTCTCTTCTATAACACGAAGTGTCATCAACTCTCATGAGACATATATCATGCGGGAAATATCATGCAAAATATATGTGATACTAATATCATGCTAGATGTTGTTTATATCTGCTTTCGAAGGTCAAATGCAAGTAATAACAATTCCAAGTCGTTGAACACACGCCAAACAAGTAATTTATATTTAATTCACGTGCACTTAGCGTGCTATTAGCAGCAGATGCTATTCAAAGTACACGACCAGTAGATGCTTGTAACAGTAAGTTGATATAAAAAATAATAAATTCGCGATATCTCGGAAACTAACCGCGCGATTTATATCAAGCTTTGTAATAATGTTAGTTAATCACTGTTACCACTTTATCTCGCGTTTCAAGTCAGTGCAGTTATTCTAACGGTACTTATGGAAAAAGCACCATAACTCGCGAAATTACCGCTAGTTTTTCAAGAAAATTTATATGCGAGTATAAAACACATCACTACAACTATGTACAAAGTTTGAAGTTCATAGCACACCACTTACCACTTTATCTCGCGTTTCAAGTCAGTGCAGTTATTCTAACGGTACTTATGGAAAAAGCACTATAACTCGCGAAATTACCGCTAGTTTTTCAAGAAAATTTATATGCGAGTATAAAACACATCACTACAACTATGTACAAAGTTTGAAGTTCATAGCACAAAAATTACGGAAATTACGTGGAAAAAACACTAAAAACATGGCGGAGCTAAACAAAAACACTTCTTATCACTTCGAAAGATTTTTTTTTTATAGTTGGGGGGAATGCCTGAACGCACACCTCAATCGAAGTAGTGTGGGGCTCGCACCCACTAAACCTAATCCCAACTCTCACCTAGCCCTGGCCTTGTGGCAGTTCGGAACTAGGCGGCCGCTTTATTATCCAGTGCGGACTTAAGATATGAGTCCCTTTATAATGTGGCCAGCATTGACCATCATCCAATTCCAGTTCTTCTCATAGTGGTGGCGTTCGAAAATTGGTTGAATATCGCTATCCCACCAATGATCGCACGGCTTGATAGAACTTTAATATCATCTTTTTGTATAATTTTGCTATTCAGAAGGTGTTCGGCAGATCTTCTGCTCCATATTCCTCGACAGTTGATAGTTATACCTATTGATGCTATGGGCATATCGGAAGGTAATTTAAACTTCTGCTTTACGATTTCAGTTGTGTGATTGTCAGAATATTTCTTTGATTTAAGATCATATGCATAGTCAAGGTTAACTTGCTCACCTAGTAGTATCAGTCCTTGGCTCTAGGCTTATATTGTATTCCTTTTTCGACATTATTTTTGCAACATATTTTACTATGTTGTTATGCCGTTTTATTCGCATGCCACTGGCTCTATGGCATTTTTGGGAGATGTGGTTGAATGTTTCACTCACCCAATTCCCGCCCGACATGCTCTACTTTGATATCGGCCCCTTTTGGTCCAAGATAGAGTAGGCATTGCATTTATTCTTAATTTTACCGATTTTATGAAATCGTTTCCCGTGAGAAAACGGGTGCCTTCCTTCACCCAAGCATTTTGATTTCTCACTTTTGCAGAGTCTTTTAGAGCTCCACCATCAACTGAACTATGGAGTGCTTTGGCCCATTTATCCTTTACCTGTGAGAGGCTTTGCAGAGATTTACTTGCACCGAAGCTATCATTATAAACAAGTCTTTTGGTGCATGCTTCAATTTCACTTGCTGGATATTCATTAGTTTTATTTCCTATTATATAGGAAGATCTTGTTATTTTTATTAATCTTTCTTTTCTATGGAGCGGGATTGTCCATCTTAAAGATGCCAATCCCAGTCCTCCATCTTTCACAGTGGCATAGAAGTAACCCAGAGGGCAGTCTTTGGGTAGATCCAGCCATTTGCGTGTAAATTTCCGAATATCAGAATCAAGTGTTTTTAGCAAGCCTATTTTTATAGCACCTGTGGTCAAGTGGTAGAACAGTGATGGTATTACTGCTACCATCAAGATCCACAATCTTTGCTGCGGTTTTAGTGCAGCTTTATTTAATATTTCAAGCTTGTTTTTAAGCAGCTCTCTTATGTTGGTAGTAATTCTACCTTCAGGTGTAAATGGAATACCTAAATATTTCATCTGCTCAGTACTCTTCAGATTTGGGATATCTTTGCCATTTATTTTAGAGGTAGTTTTCGCACTAACATAGGTTATTTTCTCTTTGCCTAAGGACTTTACAGCAATTGAACAACACTTCGAAGCATTGGTCTCAAGACCTGTTGAATGTAAAAATTTCATTGTATTATCCAATAATTCTTGTAGCCCGGTCTCTGTGGCTGCTACCAATATTAGGTCGTCTGCAAACGCCATTAAATTGACGTGCATAAACCCAATACTCACTCCAATATCCTTAGATGTATTTTTGATCATAGTATCAATCACCATATTAAAAATTATTGGTGACATTGGGTCGCCCTGTTTAACCCCACAGGTGGGGTTAATAGGATCAGATTCCCAATTATTATATTGCAATATTGGGGTACTATTTTTATACATTGATATTATATATTCAACCATTGGAGTAGGTAGACCTTTATTTTTTTTTATTTTTTTGTTTTTTTATAGTTGCGGGGAATGCCTTACGCACACCTCATCCGAGGCAAGTGTGAGGCTTGCACCCACTAAACCTAAACCCAACTCTCTCTTAGTTCTGGCCCTCATGGCAGTTCGAACTTAGCGGCCGCTTCTTTATCTAGTGCGGACTTAGATGCTAGGGTCTCCTGTCTAGAATAGGTAACAGCTGAGCGCTATCCTATTCCTTTTTTGGGCTTCATCATTGTCGATTGATTGAATATACGTAAGATTGTTGTTCCTCCAATTAAAACTCGGCTAGATATGTGTTTTTATTTATGACTCTATTATTAATTAGTTTGTTTGCGAAGGCTGCACTCCAAATTCCTCTACAGTTGAGGGTTATACCAATTGATGTTATCGTAGAATTATCATTCAAGTTGAAGTCTTTTATTATTGACTGTCGTACAGCCTCTGTATTATATTTATTTGATTTAAGGTCAAATGCTTCATCAATTTTTGTCTGATCGCCAACTATCTGGGCGTCTAAGATCAGACAATCATTTTCCTTGATGGCAACCAGATCGGGCTTTTTAAGTCCGTCTGCTGTTTTTAATCTAGGTTTGAGGGTAACTTTGTATTTATTATTTTTCAAACTTCTTGTAACGTAGTTGACTACGCTCTCATGTCTTTTTATTCGAATGCCATGTGTTCTGTGGCATTCCTGAGATATATGGTTGAAGGTTTCACTAGCACTACAACCAGCTCTGCACGCTCTGTTGTGGGTCATACCTCTTTTGGTTCTTGAAAGCGTTGGCAAAGCGTTGGCAAAGCGTTTATGCGTAGTTTTATTGATTTAACAAAGTCATTGCCTCTTAGGAACCGGGTGCCCTCATTCACCCATATATGTTGACCTCTTGTTCAATTATCAGATTGAACAGCGTTGGGGACATGGAATCGCTCTGTTTAACACCACAAGTGGGGTTAATAGGGTCCAACCTCCAGTCACCGTGCTCAATTTGTGTGGAGCTATTTTTGTACATGTTCATGATATAATTAATCATTGGGTTAGGCAAACCTTTGTTTTTCATTACAACTTCCAGGGCCTCAAAAGAAACGAAATCAAATGCTTTAGCGACGTCGGTGCATGCAATGAAGACCTCCTTCCTCATCCGGCGCTGATGTCTCAGCACCAGATCTAGGAGAAAAACATTATCACTACACCCATCGGTGTCTCTCAAAGCCCGTTGTCTTTCATCAAATTCAATTATTTTCATACGTCTAGCCAAAACTTTGTCAAACATTCTGACCATTACTGATGATATCGTAATTGTTCTTAACTCACTTGGGTCGTTAGCTTTGGTGGTTTTTGGAATTAGAATGGTTCTAGATTTTAGCATGTGTCTCGGCACTTCCCCACATGTCATAAAGATATTAAAGAGCCTGACGAGAATTTGCTCAGGAATGGATCTTAATATCCTGGCGCTCATCCCATCAGGTCCTCTAGCTGTGTTCTTAGGTGGGTAAGCCTCTTTAAGCTCATCGACCTTTATTGGTTGCCACAGATTTTTGACTTGTTCATTTGAACTATTAGTTGTGTGTGGATGCAATGGAATTGTTTGAGATGAGCGATTGTAATTTTGGGTCATTAGGTTTGACCAGTAGGACACCATTTTATCTTTATCCAGTTGGGGAACTTCTGTGTCAATTTGGTCTGCCTCAATGGCTTTCCAACAGCGAGTCCGATTTTTAGACCACAATTTTTGTGTAGCGGCATAAATGATTTTACGCCTTCGTCTATTTGAGATGTTTGACCAACTGGTGTGCCCATTTTTATTTTTATTATTTTGTGTTTTTGACGTCTTGGAAGGGAAAGTTTCTAAAAGATATGTAGCTATTTTTGTGCTGAGTGTTTCAGTACTATATTCATTGATTCTACTACATATTTGATGTAGTGTGTCATAGTTGAAGTCCTCACATTTATATGCATCTTGGGACATATTTTGTACATAATCTTTAAGTTTTCTATCCTCTGATTCTTCAGGGATTGTATCATAGTAAGTTTCACCTTCTTTGGAAGAGCTGCCATTTCCTTTCTTAAGAGCGTCATTAACTCTGCCTCTATGTCTTTCCCTAATGCCCTTAATACTTTCAATCGTTCTTTTGCCGAAGACTTTGCAAAGAGCTTGATTAAAAAAAACTCTTTTTCCATCATTCCTTGCCTTCAATTCAATATCAGCTTCTTTACGAGCTAATATTTTCTTTTCTTCCATCGACCATCTATCTTTGAATATTTTATTAGTATCTAACCGTTTATTTATTTCAGACTGTTCGAGATTTTCATCTCTCCAGTTCTTATGTGCACGCACATAATGCACACCTCTTCCTCGTGGTGACGTAAAATGTCTATCACAGCCTGGAAATTCACAGAGGAATTTTTCCGGACTTTGCTCAACTGTACTATTCGGTGGTTCAGGGCCAGAAATAGACGCCTGAACAAATCCGAGGTGGTTTCTAGTCTCGCTTGTACCGAATTGATTACGGTCGAGGGGGCTGGTAACCCCCAAGAATATTAAAGCCCGCTCCGTTTGCCTTTTTTTATAACTTGGTACAAAAAAGTTACCGGCAGGAACCACTTAGAGGTGGAGACTTGGCTATTCTATGACTTCTTTGGTTGTTTGGTTGTACTTATCCTTAATCTTTTCCCCAGAAACGCCGAAGCATTAATGAGTACTAAGTTTCAGAAATATTTGTATTGAACTTACATTCAAGGACTTAAGTAGTTTTATAATTTTTAATTCACAAAACTTCAAAGAAGTTAGGTAAAGTTTCCACTTTTTGTGTGTTAGCAAACCGTAAATAATACTCAATGCTTGCTAATCTGTAGTCTGACCGACTCGTCTGATATGCCATGTATGGTCGACCCAGATTGCTTTCTTAAAGGCCTTGATTTCATCCGCTTATGAAACAGTAACCCTCATACTGGATAAACCATGTATGTTGGCTTCCCGATCACAACTAGATTACTTTAACTCACAACTAGATTATTTTTTTTATAGTTGGGGGGAATGCCTGAACGAACACCTCATCCGAGGTAAGTGTGGGGCTTGCACCCACTAAACCTAAACCCAACTCTCTCCTAGTTCTGGCCATCATGGCAGTTCGAACTAGGCGGCCGCTTCTTGATCCAGTGCGGACTTCGATGCTAGGGGCTGGAGTCCCCTGTCTAGGAAATATGCGGAGGTCTTTCTATCCAATATATTTTTCCATCTATATATTTTTCTTTTGTACAGCTGTAGCAATCTTACTTACAATATTATTATGCCTCTCAATTCGTGCTCTGTGTGTAATAGGGCAGTGTTGTAAAATGTGGCACACAGTTTCTTTATGAAGACATCCTGGGGAGCGACATTTCTGTAATTCAGGTGGATTATATGGAAGTCCAAGGCATGGTAGCAAGTTAAATCTTAGATGGATAGCTTTAATATAATCAGAACTTTTCCAGTATCGTGGTGGATTCCTGATGAAATCAGTACAAAACCCAGTTATAGTGGAGTTTTGAAGACCCCTACCAGGGTTGCTAGAGTAGAGTCGATTGCTTTGATGAGCTCTCAGTTGTTCTTTTGTGGTGATTGCTGTAGGATTCATTTTTTTCAATTGAGTAATGATGGGCTTGGCCATCTCTAGAGTATATTTCATCAGATTGGAATGATCTTCTAGGTTCATCAGCCTGCTTAACATTATAATAGGTATCGCCATTTGAAAGTGAAAAATACCAAGTCCTCCTTTGTCAAGAGGCTCGTAGAAAATGGCATTAGAGCAGTGACTGGGAATATGTAGAGTAGAACGTATAAACTTCCTGATTTTTCGATCGGCCTCTTTAAGCTTAGATGAGTCAATGTTGGGTGTTTGAAGCTCCGCGATATACCTCGGAATAAGATATGTATTGAGTATGTTCATTTTTTGTTGCGGTTTCAAAGGTTGCTTTTTTATAGTTTTTAATTGATCAAATAAATTATATAAGTTACATTTTTTCAGCCCAGTCGATTGGAACACCCTTCCTAAATATTTAAATTCATCGTCAACATTGAAAGCAGGGAGAGTTTCGTTTTCGTATTTAAAAAATATTCTATTGTCAACATATATAGCTTTTTTACTTGGAATATTACATAGAGCGAGAGATCCACTCTTCCTTGAATTTATTTGAAGTCCTCTAGACTTTAGAAAATTGGAAGTTATATTTAGTAGATTTTGGGCGGAATGTTTGTTTTCCGCTATGAGGACTAAATCGTCTGCATATGCGAGAGCACTTAGGTTCTCGTTGCCAAGCTTTACCCCTGAATTATCATTTAAATTTTTCAGAAGCTCATCTAATATCATATTGAACAGTACTAGGTCTTATCATTGATGTGCTTTTGTTGAAGATGTTAAATATACCTAGGCTTCCAACAATCAGTCTACTAGATATTACTTTAATGTCAGCCTTTCCAATTATTTTGCTATCTAGTAACTTTTTCGCTGATGTTTTACTCCAAATACCTCTGCAATTCAGTGTTATGCCCATTGTTTCAATTATTGTATCTATGTCTAATTTATATTCCTCTAGTAAAGCTTCTTTCATACTGTCATTATTATATTTGCCACATTTTCTTTTATTGGCTTCATCTAGAGTTGTCTGTTCACTAACAATCTGGGCGTCTAATATCAAACACTCATTTCCTTTCCTAGCAACTAGGTCTGGCTTTTTCAAGCCGTCTGAAGTTACTATATGTGGTTCGATGTTAACTTTATATTTTTGGTTAGTCTAACTTCTTGACACGTATTTTACTATGTTGTCGTGCCTTTTAATTCTCATGCCGTGTGTTCTGTGGCATTCTTGAGAAATGTGGTTGTAAGTTTCACTTACACCACAACCTGCTCTACATGCTCTTGACCCTTGACCCCTGCTCTACATGTCATGCCCCTTTTTGTTCTTGATAGGGTAGGCAGTGCATTTATTCGAAGTTTGATCGACTTAATATAGTCTCTACCACTTAGGAATCGGGTGCCATCATTCACCCATGAATGTTGATTTTTAGTTTTAGCAGAGTCTTTTAGAGCTCCACCATCAATAGATTCATACAAGAGTTTAGCCCATTTCATTTTTAATTCCTCTGTGTTATCTATTTTCTTTGCTCCTTTGGTATCTTTATCATTATATTTTAATCTACCTGTGCACATTTCTTTGTTTAGGAATTCATCAGTGGTATCACCACTTATATATGAGGACTTAGTTAGTGCCTCTAGCCTTCTTTTTCTTAAGAGGGGAGCCGTCCATCTTAGCGATGGGAATCCTAAACCTCCATCGGCTACTTGTGCGTGAAAGTATCCTATTGGACAGTCTTTCGGCAGATCAAGCCATTTTCTTATAAAGGATCATATTATTTTGTCCAGTGTTTTTAGAAGTCCGATCCTGATAGCACCAGTTGTTAGGTGATACATCATAGCTGGTATCACTGCTATATTTAGGATCCAAAGCTTCTGTTGTGGTTTTAAAGCAGCTTTATTTATTTTTGTTAGTTTGAGTTCGAGCATTCCTCTGACGTTACTCGTGATCCTACCCTCCAGGGAGAATGGGACTCCTAAGTAGGTTATTTGGTCTGCTCCACTCAAAGAAGGAATTACTTTACCCATAATGCTAAATCTTGTATTTTTGCTTATGTAGGCTAGTTTTTGTTTAGCTATTGATTTAATGGCTACAGAACAGCATCTCGAAGCATTCATTTCTAATCCTGTGTTGTGTGGAATTTTGTTGTTATGTCTAATAGTTTTTGTAGACCATTTTCTGTGGTCGCTACCATGATTAAGTCATCGGCAAAGACCATGATGTTAATCTGCATGTTGCCTATGCAGATCCCAATGTCTTGGTTTATATTTAATAGCATTTCATCTATGATTAGATTAAATAATACTGGTGACATAGGATCACTCTGTTTAACCCCACAAGTAGATAAGTAGGGATAATAGGGTCCGATACCCAGCCTCCGTATTCTAATCTTGTTTGGCTACTTTCATATATATTTATTATATAAGCGATCATTGGGTTAGGTAGCCCTTTTCTGACCATAACATTTCTTAGGGCATCAAGTGACACTGAGTCAAATGCTTTTGAAATGTCTGTAGATGCAACAAAAACCTCCTTCTTAGTCTGGTGATGATATCTCAACACCATGTCAAGTAGAAGGATGTTGTCATTACAGCCATCAGTATTTATGAATGCCCGCTGCCTTTTATCAAGTTCTATAGCGTTCAACCTTTTTGCTAATATTTTGTGGAACAGCCGCACCATTACTGATGAAATGGTGATTGGCCTGAACTCACTTGGATCTTTGGGTTCTTTTGGTTTTGGAATGAGAATTGTTTTTGATTGTAGCAATTGCTTTGGTAATTTGCCATAAATCATGAAAATATTTATTATCCTGATTAGAATTTGCGGAGGAATGGATCTTAAAATCCTCGCATTCATTCCATCAGGTCCCAGAGCTGTTTTAACTGGTGGGTAAGAATTTATAATTTCATCTAAATCAATTGGCTTCCATAAATTATTTAGCTTTTTACAATTTGTTCCATTAAATTCAGGAGAGTGATTTATCTTTCTGGTCATAAGATTTTTCCAGTAAGGTTCCATTTTGTCTTTAGCAATCAGAGGACCTTTGGAGCCTATCTGTTCCGCCTCAATGGCTTTACAGCATCGGCTCCTGTCCTTCATCCATAGTTTTTGGTTTTTGGCGTACGTGATCTTACGTTTTCACCTGCTAGACATTTTGGTGAAACCTTCACTGTTTTGGGTATTTTTAGTTCTTTTGTCAGTATGTTTTGCTTGAAAAGCTTTCATTATATATGTAGATACTTGTTCACTGATGGTCTCAGTGTCAAGCTTACAGA
The DNA here is from genome assembly GCA_947359355.1 of Acrocera orbiculus. Classification (NCBI taxonomy): domain Eukaryota; kingdom Metazoa; phylum Arthropoda; class Insecta; order Diptera; family Acroceridae; genus Acrocera; species Acrocera orbiculus. The sequence continues at coordinate 25,971,666 of OX375759.1, read as the reverse complement.
TATTTCTACATAGATTATGTAGTATCTGAAAGTTATATTCATTCGTGTTATAATCGTCAAGATTAGCTACATATTGCCTAAGTTCATGTTCATCAGATTCTTCGGATATTGAGTCTTGAAAACTTTCATCGTCATCAGAGGAGCTGCATTCCTCTGTAAGAACTTTCTGGACTCTAACCTTATGGCTGAGCCTTTTTCTTATGCCTTTAATGCTCTCAATTGTTCTATTACTAAATACTTTATTTAATGCCTGATTTATGAAAATTCTGCCACTTCCATTTCTTTGGTTCATTTCCAATGTTGCCTCTTCACGAGCCAACATTTTCTTTTCTTCCAAAGTCCATCTGTCTTTGGTAATTTTATTTGTATCTAGAACAATTTCCTTTATTATACAAAAAATTTTTTACAAAAATTTACAATAAATTAAAACTAAGGAACAATTTCTACTATAGATGCTCTGGTAGTAGTACCACTCCCCTTTTTTCACCTGGCTGTGCACCAAACAGACCTCATGAAATCTTCGTGGATTGTCCACCCTCCTCGAAGCACAGTATGTATTATTTTTTGTTGTTCTACTTTTGATATGCTTAATTTTGGTGTTAGTATTTGTTTGGATTGCACCATGCATAATCGTTATAATCGTCAAGATTAGCTACATATTGCCTAAGTTCATGTTCATCAGATTCTTCGGATATTGAGTCTTGAAAACTTTCATCGTCATCAGAGGAGCTGCATTCCTCTGTAAGAACTTTCTGGACTCTAACCTTATGGCTGAGCCTTTTTCTTATGCCTTTAATGCTCTCAATTGTTCTATTACTAAATACTTTATTTAATGCCTGATTTATGAAAATTCTGCCACTTCCATTTCTTTGGTTCATTTCCAATGTTGCCTCTTCACGAGCCAACATTTTCTTTTCTTCCAAAGTCCATCTGTCTTTGGTAATTTTATTTGTATCTAGAACAATTTCCTTTATTATACAAAAAATTTTTTACAAAAATTTACAATAAATTAAAACTAAGGAACAATTTCTACTATAGATGCTCTGGTAGTAGTACCACTCCCCTTTTTTCACCTGGCTGTGCACCAAACAGACCTCATGAAATCTTCGTGGATTGTCCACCCTCCTCGAAGCACAGTATGTATTATTTTTTGTTGTTCTACTTTTGATATGCTTAATTTTGGTGTTAAGTATTTGTTTGGATTGCACCATGCACCTCTGGCACCTATGATCATAGGTAGTATTGATAAGGTTTTCTTAGGATATTTCTCTTTCAGTTTCTCAATAAAGTCAGGTGAACTATACTTTTGACGCTTATGTTCGTATTGATCGTTCAGTGGTATTTGACCTTCCCAATTAATTCCAATTTCAGCAATCACCACATCATTTCCTTTAGTTAATAAAATATCTGGTTTATACATCATGCCATTATTGCATCTAATATGAGGCTCCTCATCCACCTTCCAAGATTTCTTTTTCGCCAAATTAACTATGTTCTTCACTACATGATTGTGTCGGTTAATTCTCTGCCAATGCGTAAGAGGACAATGTTGTAAAATATGACACACTGACTCTGTGCTCTTACAGCCTCTGGCTCTGCAAGTCCTTTCTGTTGGGGGATTTGAGGGTATCCCTCTACATGGTAGTAAGTTAAACCTTTAATGAACTCCTTCCCGTTCCAATATTTGGGAGCATCTCTTAGGAAACTATTGCAGAAGCCAGGCGTTGTTGCCCCTTGTTGCCCCTTTCCAGAAAAGGAGTCATAGAATTTATTGGTAAAATGTTCTTTTAATTTTCCTTTCGTATCAATATTCGGCAATAACATTTTCTGTATTTTATTAATTCTTTGGTGATCCATTTGTAAGGTTTCTTTTAATAGCATTGAACTATCTTTTAGTTTGTTTATTCTTTTCAATAAAATAAGCGGAATCATCCTTCTAAAACTGAATATTCCGAGTCCACCCCGGTTTGATGGTGCGTAGAATAAAGTGTTCGTGCAGTGGGAAGGCATGTGCAAAGTTTTTCGAATAAAAGCTCTAATTTTACGATCAGCCTCACTTAGTAGTTTTACTGAAATATTCGTTGTTTGAAAAAAGTCAATGTATCTTGGAATAAGATAAGTTCGTATAATATTCAGTTTTTGGAAGGGTTCCAAAGGAGCTTTCCTTACAATGCTTAATTGATTGTATAGTTCCTCTAAATTTAATTTTTCCAGCCCTTCTGGTCCAAAGTACCTACCCAAGTACTTGAATTTTTCTAAACATGATAGTGACTTCATGAAAACGTCATTTATTTTAAAATATGGTTGGTCATCTATAAAAAGTTGCTCTTTTCCTGGTACACATTTTCAACTTAGTGAGATAGATTTGTCGATGTTAATTTCCAAACCTCGTAATTTAAGAAAACTTAAAGCTTTTTGAAGCAAGATATTAGCTTCAGTCTGTGTTTCTTATGTGTTGATCGTTGATGCGGATTCCTTTTTCTTTATTTAATAAAACCAATAATTCATCAATAACTAAATTAAATAAAATGGGAGAAAGCGGGTCTCCTTGTTTAATCCCTCTGCTTATCTTGAACTCCCCACAATCGATGTTATTACATTTTATAGAGGTGATGTTGTTCCTATATGAATTTAAAATATAGTTCTTAGCTAAGCCGTCAATATTTGATCTAATAAGAGCTCTATTGAGACTGTCGTGCGAGATAGTATCGAAGGCTTTCGATAAGTCGAGTGATAATATTGCAAATGGCTGGCCCTTTAGTCTTCTCGATTTTATGATAGCTTGCAGCGATATAGAATTAGCGAGGCAGCCGTCAATTTTAGTGAATCCTCTCTGCCCCTGATGAAGGTCCACATTTTCACTAATTCTGTTAGCTAATATTTTATGAAACACACGTGTTATTATAGACCCTATAGTAATAGATCTCGAGTTATTGACCTTGTCCAAGGTTATCGATTTCTTCGGGATCAGTATTGTCCTACTTGTTTTAAATATTTGAGGCAGTTCTCCCGTCAATAAGATAGAGTTCATCAAAAGTGCTAATCTAGATGAGCGAATTTTGAACAGTTGCTTCAAGTTAATTCCATCTCGATCCGGAGCACTAGATTTTAGTTTTGCTCTTACGGTATCAATCATATCTGGAGTGATTGGTGTAGAATTATTGGTTTCCAAAATCTGCGCGTTGTCCTCCACACTCTTAGTTTCAAAAATTTTTTTGTAGTTCGCTCTAATTTCTGCTACGCTTGGAACCGTTTTACAGATTTTCAAATCAGTTCCATCCAATAGGTTGTTCGCATAACTTTTCGTATCGGCTTTATATAGTCTTTGAGTCATTTTGTACTTGATAATTCTCAAACGACGCTTAGATATTGTGTTATTGATGTTTGGATCCTTGCTTTTTCTCTTTGGGTGTGATTGATTGGTTTTGTTTCTTAAAGTTGCAAAAGAACTTACATAATCTTTCAGTAAATCTTCTTTATTTATTGTATCCTGCAAAAGTTTCTCTCTAAAATCAATATCTGATTTTAATAGATTTGTACTGGGAATGCTTGCAATAAACTCTTTTAATTTAATGGTAATTAATTCTTCATCAAATTCATCTGACCCTTGGTCTTCGACGAAGCTTTGTTGTATGATTTGTTCTCGAAAAGAGATAACTTTCTCTTTGTAAGAAGCCTTATTTCTCCTACATTTGATAGCATCCGCTGATCTAGTGGAGAAGTTTTTAAGATGTTCGATAATTTCTTTGTTGGTCTTTGAAGTTTCCAAAGAGGCTTCAAGCGCTGCAAGAGCATTCTCTTCCCCTTCGGCCCAGAGTTGTTTAGCGTTTCGGCTAGCTTTTTTAAGGTTTTCGTTGAAAAGAGCCTGATGTGCTCTTTTTATATGTAGCTGCATGCCCTTAAAAGATGCAAACGTTCTCTTACAGGTAGCACATTAAGTATCATTTTCTCCTCCTCTGCAATATCTTCTTTGATGTTGTAATAACTGCGATCTACTTGCAAAATCCTTTTTACATTTACAGATGAAAAATTCTTCTGATGAAGAATCTTCAGAGTTGTCGTTCATGTTGTCGATGTGACTAAGAACTAAATGTCTCCGCAAACCCGCATATGTAAGGAAAGTTTCCCGACATTTTTGACAAGTTGTGCTATCCGAAAGTCTTATTTTACAGACCTTTCTTTTGTACGCTCTGTGGCCTTTGTTGTTGGTAAAAGTTTTGCCGCACGTACAGATGAAAACCTGAGGTGCTGACATCACGGGAAAAATAATAACTCGTGTGCCAAAATAATAATATTCAATAAATTAAGTGCACCCCTCGTCTATCACACTGATATTAATTAATATTCAATGTCAACTCTCTTGATACTTATATCATGCGAGATGGATGTGATGATATTTCCGTCATGCTAGATGTAATCATGATGCATAAGTTCAAAGAACTTGCCGAGGTCATAAATGTTCAAAGTAAAAATTATATATAGTTATAAACAGGTTCCAATACTTGTTGACAACAATCAATAAACAATTTCACGTGCTCATGCAGTGATAAGATAAGTATTAAGCAGCAGATGTTGTTTGTTGTGCACGATCAGTATATGCTTATAGCGGTAATTACATTTAAAAAATCTTCTACTCGCGATATCTCCGGAACTATCAGCGCGATTTACACTAAACTTTGTATAAATGTTATATAATCACTGTACACGCTTTTTCTAAAGTTTCAAGTTCGTACCGTTATTATAACGGTAGTTAGCGTTTTTCCATGAAAACTTGCAAAATTACTGTTGAAAATTGTTTAAATTTTAACACAATATTGCACTACTATTTTTTAAGCACTGTATCAAATTTTAAGTTTCTATCTTTAAAAATACGGAACTTTTAAAGCAAAAACTTTTAAAATGTATGACAACAAGCAAAAACACGTCCGTTCGCTTTGAAAGATTTTTTTTTTTTTTTTTTTTTATAGTTGGGGGAAATGCCTAACGCACACCTCATCCGAGGGAAGTGTGGGGCCTGCACCCACTAAACCTAAACCCAACTTTCACCCAGTATCCAAGTCAATCGACAGTTAGAATACTGAGAGCCACTTCATTATCCAGTGTGGATTTTGATGTTAAAGGGCTGGAGTCCCTTATAAATCGTGGATTAAGCTATAGTTATCCAATCCCAGTTCTGCTTCTTGTTGAGGTAGCGTTCGAGAATTGGTTGAATATTGCTATTCCACCAATAATCGAACGACTTGATAATATTTTTATATCTTCTTTTTAGAGAATTTTTCTCTCGAGGAGGTGTTCCGCTGACTTTGGACTCCATATACCTCTGCAATTGATTGTTAAACCTATAGATATTATTGTCATTTCAGGAGGTAATTCAAATTTTTCACGTACGACTTTTGTTGTGCTATCATCAGCATATGTATTTTTTGGATTTCAGAACATAAGCTGAATCTAGATTAGTTTGTTCACCAAATACTTGAGCATCTAGAATGAAGCATCCCTTTTTATTATATACAACCAGATCAGGCTTTTTCAAGCCTTCAGTGGTTTTTAACTTTGGTTCAATGCTTACTTAAATTCCTTTTTAGACAATGTTTTTGCAACATATTTAATTATATTATCATGCCTTTTTATTCACATGCCACTTGTTCTGTGACATTCTTGGGAGATGTGGTTGAATGTTTCACTCACACCACATCCCGCTCTACAAGCTCTATTTTGATTTCTACCTCTTTTGGTTCTAGATAGAGTAGGCATTGCATTTATTCTGAGTTTTATTGATTTGATAAAGTCGTTTCTACTGAGAAAACGGGTGCCTTCCCTCACCCAAGTGTTTTGATTTTTCACTTTACTGGAGTCTATCAAAGCTCCACCATCAATCGAGCTGTATAGTGCTTTGGCCCATCTATCCTTAATTTGACCAAGGCTTTGCAGAATCGTACTGTTTCCATCGCTATCGTTATATGAGAGCCGTTGTGTGCAAGTTTCAATTTCTTTTTGTAGATATTCATTTGTAATATTTCCTATTATATAGGAAGATCTGGTTATTTTTAATAACCTGTCTTTCCTATGGAGAGGCGTTAACCATCTTAATGATGGCACTCCTAAGCCTCCATCTTTAACAGTGGCGTGGAAATATCCCAAAGGATAATCCTTGGGTAAATCCAACCATTTTCTTACACATTTACGAATGTCACAGTCTGATGTTTTTAACAAGCCAATTTTAATTGCGCCTGTGGTCAAGTGGTAAAATATTGATGGAATTAATGCCACTGTTAAGATCCACATTTTCTGCTGCGATTTCAAAGCAGATTTGCTCAGTTTAACTAGCCTCTCTTCTAACAATTGCCTTATATTTGTTGTGATCCTACCTTCAGGAGTGAAGGGGATACCCAAGTACTTCATCTGCTCCGCACTTGTCAAATTTGGTATAGTTTTATTATTAATTTTGAATTTCGTATTTGCACTCACATATGACACTTTATCTTTGCCAACTGATTTAATTGCAATTGAACAGCACTTAGAGCACTTTTCGGAAGAAGAATGGTTCTAGACTTTAACAAGTACTTAGGTACTCCTCCACAAATCATGAATATATTGAATACTCTTATCAGAATATCCGCCGGTATTGACTTCAATAACCTAACGTTCATTCTGTCCGGCCCAACGGCCGAGTTTGTGGGTGGGTAAGAGTCCTTTATTTCGTCAAATTGTATTGGATCCCATAATCCATTTTCTTGAACAATAGCTCTAGGCAAGTTAGGGGAACGTTTCGAATCTTTAGTCATAACAGCGGTCCAAAAAGCAACCATTTTATCTCTATCGACTTGTGGATGATTGGCGTCGATGTGTCCAGCCATAATGGCTTTCCAGCATCGACCCCTATCCTTAGTCCATAATTTTTGTGTTCTAGCATAGACTATTTTTCGAAGTCTTTTATTAGAAAATTTTTGTTTGTGTTTAGATTGAATTGTCTCTTTTGTCACATTTTTATTATTTCTTGTTTTTGGAGGGAAGGTTTCCATTAAGTAGATAGCAATCATTTCTTTTAGTGCGTCTATTGATAAAATATCTATGTCCAAACAGATCAACTGTAAGCCATCATCATTGAAACTCTCGCCAGCAAGGGGATCTAAATTGTTTATGAAATCTTTTAGATTTCTTTCATACCGGGGACTTCGGGCAATGATTGCGTTCTAACTTCATTTCCACCTTCATCATCCTTGGAAGTGCTACCCTCTTCCATTGCGTCATTGACGCGCATTTTGTGACTTAGTCGTTTTCTTAAGCCTTTTATACTCTCTAAAGTTCTAGTTCTTATAACTTGACTCAGAACTATGTTCATATGAGTCTTTTTATTGCCATTTCTATTTGCAAGAATAATGTTCGCCTCTTTACGTGCCAACGTCTTCTTCTTTTCCATCGTCCATCTATCTTTGGAATGCTTATTTTCATTTATTTTAGCCAATCTTTTATTAGTGTCTTGCCGTTCAATTCTTTCATCTCGCCACTTTTTATGCGCCCTGGTGTAGTGAACACCACGACCTCTACTCGTATCGAAATTCCTGCCACACCCAGGAAATTCGCACTGGAATTGGAATTGTTCTGTAAGCCTCCACTTGTTGGTAATACTAAGTCAGTGGATTCAGCACTATCTAGGTATCCGAGGCTCAGTTCAGTGACATTCATACCAATAGATTAAAGTCTAGAGGGCTGGTAACCCCCTAGACTGATAAGCCCGCTCCGTTTGCCTTCTTTCCTAGGAAGGAAGTTTCCGGCAGGAACCACTAGGAGGTGGAGACTTGGCACATCTACGACTTCTTTGGCTATTTGGTTGTACTTATCCTTAATCTTTCCCCCATCACTGCTGAAGCATTAATGAGAAATATCTATGTTGAACTTACATTTACTTTTCAAGGATTTAAGTAGTTTAATGGTAATTTTTAATTTACAAAACTTCCAAGAAGTTAGGTAAAGTTTCCACTTTTGTTGTTATTTTAGAGCTTATGTTATGCTCAATTTCGCTAGTCAGTAGTCTGACCGTCTTGACTAATACGCCATTCTGGTAGATTGCGACTGCTTATTTATTACCTTGATTTCATCCACTTTGTGAAACAGTAACCCTCATACTGGATAAACCATGTATGTTGGCTTCCCGTTCACAACTAGATTACTTTACTTTATTGTATTGTAAGTTTAACACCCTGGCTTTCCCTATTGGTACTTGCCAGGACGATATGGTACAATGACCATCTAATATTTTTTTTTTTTTTTATAGTTGGGGGGAATGCCTGAACGCCCACTTCATCCGAGGTAAGTGTGGGGCTTGCACCCACTGAACCTAAACCCAACTCTCTCTTAGTTCTGGCCATCATGGCAGTTCGAACTAAGCGGCCGCTTCTTTATCCAGTGCGGACTTGGATGCTAGGAGCTAGAGTCTCCTGTCTAGAATACGTACAGTCAGACGCTATTCGATTCCTGTTTTCGACTTCATCATTCTTGAGTTGTTAAATATACGGAAGAGTGTTGTTCCTCCTATTATTACACGACTAGATATTACTTTTATGTCTTTTCTGGAAATGACTCTTTCAATTGTAAGTTTGTTGGCGAAGGCTGCACTCCAAACACCTCTACAATTGAGGGTTATGCCAATCGATGTTATATTGGTTTTTTCCTTCAAGTTGAAATCTTCAATAATTGATTTCCGTACAGCCTCGGTTGCATATTTATTAGATTAAACGGCGTAAGCTTCATCAAGTTTTGTCTGCTCGCCTACAATCTGGGCGTCAAGAATCAGACAATCATTTCCCTTGATAGCTATAATATCGGGCTTTTTAAGTCCGTCTGTTGTTTTAAGTTTAGGTTCCAGAGTAACTTTGACTTTTTTGTTTTTCAAACTTCTTGTTACATAGCTTACAACACTTTTATGCCTTTTGATTCGAATACCATGTGTTCTATGACATTCTTGGGATATGTGGTTGTATGTTTCACTCACTCCACAACCAGCTCTGCATGCTCTGTGTTGAGCTATCCCTCTTTTGGTTCTTGAAAGTGTTGGCAGAGCATTTATACGATGTTTAATTGGTTTTACAAAATCATTGCCTCTTAGGAACCGGGTGCCATCATTCACCCATACATTTTGACCTCTTGTTTTTGAAGAGTCTTTTAAAGCATAACAGCTTTGCATACTTTTGGTTTAAGTCATTAGTATTCCTAATGAGTATTTGAGTGCAAGTAATATTATCATAGTATGTAAGTCTTGTTGGATAATAAAAACTTTTTATTTACTGCTAGTTTTTATTTATTTAATTAACTTAATTTAATTTGATTTAATTTATTTTTGATTAATTTAATTATTTTATTTAATTTAACACTTTCACTTAACAAAATTAACTATCAGAACTTAATCTAAACTCTCAACAAAACTAGCTAACTAACTTCGCACAAAGACTAAAACTCTACTCCTAACTTAATTCTAGGTTCTTATTTATATAAATTATTCCGGTAGTCTTTTCTTTCCGCAATAAGTGCAATTTCCAAATTTCATAATATATAAATTAAATGTTTTTACTAAAGTAGGTTACAAATGCTTTGTCAATAAAGCATTTGTAACCTGGATTTGAAATTGCGTATAGTGCAAATAACTAGGTTACTTATTGAAAAATTCGTAACCCAGTTATTTTGAAATATGGCAATGGCACAGATCTCAAAGTTTTGTACCATAACATTCCTCCCCCTTTCATAAAAAGGGGCCAAAAGGGGGAGAATCGTTTTGCAATCTCAATAAAAAAATATTAATTAATAAATTTATTATTTATTTCTTTTTTTTGTTTGTTTTGGTTTTCCCACTTGTACAATTTTCAATATAAAATTCAGTACATTCGTGTGATTTCTTATCGTATTTTATGATATTGTAATGTTATAATAATATTATCAAGATGATTTTTTTTATTCTTTTTATTAAACTAATTCTAAGTTATACAAAATATTCTTAAATATAAATTGTAGACAAAATATTCTTATATTTAATTCTATCATGACAAAATAGTACAAAGTAATTCAAAAAAATGATCAATAAAATAATTCTAAATTATAAAATAATCCTATGACAAAAGTCAAAAATAATTCTAATTTATTTTCAATAAGTAAACAAACGATCGACAAAAATAGTCATCACAAAAAAACATTTCAAATCAATTCCAAGACAACATTTTTCTTTTTTATTAATTTCTTATACTAAAAGCGCAAGCGCTGAAAAATTGAATGGCGCAAGCGCCGATCTGAAGGTTAGACTGGGAATTGATTTCTCTATGAAATATCTCCTATATTTATAATGAAGATATCACATAGGAAATCGCATGAGAATTTTTACTTCCCACGATGTATGATCTAGAATATCGTATTTCTCCAGATCTGTGCATGTGATTTAAAAACAAGATGTGCAATATATCATTGCACAGTGAAATAAATTTGACAGTCACATGAGTGAAATATCATATCTGTATCTATTTCTGTGACTTAAAAAAACAAGATGTGCAATATATCATTGCACAGTGAAATAAAATTAACAAGCACATGAGTGCAATATCATATTTCACATGCACATATCCTTGCATGTTTTGACTATGCAGTCAAAATATCATGCCCTTAAAACTCGCATGTGCAAGGCATCCAATTTCACAAAAGATAGGAAATTACTTGCTTGATACAAAGTTTCGCGTGATACTAAGTATCAGAAACAGAATTATCGGAAATTTTGAATTTATTAAAATTTTGAAAAATGGAATAAAAAGGTAAGTAATTAAAATTAACTATATTATAAGTATATTACAATATATGATTTTTTTTTTTTTTTGAGTTATAATGCTCTTTTATTTTTGTTTAGATTTTTGCTTACATTCAATATGCTTTCAATTTGTTAAATTAATAAACTAAAATTATATAGCATTTTATTTTTAAAATATTTCAAACACACAAATTTATATTCTATATGTTGAGCTGTTATTATTAATCTTAAATTTATCTAAACCATAAGTCGATTAAAAGTATCGAAAATTTTTTGAAAATTATTATATTAATATTGGTATGTTAAGATGATCATTATTGTCCTTAATTTAGTCATTACTATTATGCATAGAGAGAAAAAAAAAAAATTTGGTATTACTAAAATTACAAGACCCAATTCGATTAGGGTTTCCTTTGGGTACATAAAAATTGATTTTATCATTTCGTAATTATTGAAATTGAACCGATGGTGCTTTGTGCTTATTTGACACTGCATGCGGGTCAGTAGACCTAGAAGGGGAAGGGGGTCTTGGTTCTTCGTAGTCTCTCAGGATTTGGTCTCTCCTGGGGATGGTTATATGCGATGAGATAACAGTGATCTCCGGCGTTTTCTGATTGTCTTTGGCAGACTTCTGGGTGGGTTTTTTCCTTGAACAGAGTAGGTAAAGCACGGCTATTATTAATATTAGGATAAAACTGCTACATCCACCCAGGACTGTGTTTGTTTTTTGATGAAGGGATTTTATATTTTCTGAATTTTCTAGATGTTCTAGTTCCTGTTTGACTCCCTGGATGGACTTACTCTGGGTTTTTAAACGATTTAATAACGAGGAGGAATCTAGTATTTCAAGCTTTGGTGGTTCGAGGTCGGTGCGAGATCTTGAAGATTCCCTGTAAGGTTTAAACTTTGGAGGGTTCTCTGGCTTGTAATAGCTTAAGGTGGTTATCGTATTTCTTTGGTAAGGAATGTAATAACCTGCGAGTAGGTATTTACAGGGTTTTTTCAATAGCAAGATTCCCAGTTTTGAAAGGTCTTCTATAAATTCACCGTCTTTGCACTGGCTAAATAAAGGTGTTTTCTTATTTAGAATGTAAATCCAGGCGTTAGGCTGATGCATAGGGATAAGTATATCGCTGAGGTGGTGTATTATTCTGTGCTCGCATTGAGGGGGATCGATGGAGGTTTTTCTAAAGAGGTCGGCAATACAACTCGCCTTATTCGGTATGTTAGATGTCAGTTGATTATTTTTGCAGATATACAAAGTTTCATTTATTGGTACGCAATTCTTTTGAAATTTAAATTCATCCATTTCAAAATTTCTTTGTGATTGGGTAGTGGTTGCAAAATATACAGCATTGGTGTTTATTAGAGTGAAACCTCCGTCTTTTAACGGAATGGGGACTATATATATTTTGTTTAAGGTGACTGAGTAATTCTCTAAAAGGGGAATTTTAATTTTAATAAGGATTTCTCCTAGTTGGGGTTGTGAAAATACTCTGGTGGCCATCCTGATAATAGGGAATGAATTGTCTATGTTCTCTCGATGGTATTCCGAGGTGATATTGCGATACAAGGTTTCAAACTCTTTAATGGGTATCATTAGTGGGCTGAGTTCGTGGTGACTTATTGCTTCCAAAATGAAAAACAAGTGGGTGGTATACTCGGAGGATTTTTGGATCTCGTTTAAAACGAAAAGAGCGAGTTCGTTTATTTCTGTCTTAATTTGCAAATAAGAGATCTCCCTGGTCTGCTTATTTACTGCTTCGCTTAGTAGTTTGTTGAATTGGTTAGTCTTATTAACTAGAAGATTCTGCTGCCATGTCTGATTTCTGATCGAATCACTTAAAATTTGGTTATTCGTTTGCAGAAGGGTGAGTTGTTGCTTACCTAGGTTAATGTGTTTCTTATTGGTGGCTTCCAGCTCTTCTAACTTTGTGTAGATTAATTTTGAGTCCTCATGGTCCATGGTACCGAAGAGGAATTTCGAAATCTTACCTCCTAAGTCTACTAAACCTCTCTTTTGTCTGTGGTTGTCTCTGGTGAAAAAATTGATTTCGGTGATTTTTTCTTTAAGTTTTTTGATTTGATTTTTTATTTCCGCTCTCCAATGGGCGCAGTTACTTCCTCCTGCTATGTTTTTTATCTTTTCACACAATATAGACATTGTGTTTTTGCAGTTCTCGATGAATTCGATTAATTCCTTCCACTCAGGAACTTCAAGGTTCGTTACTATTGTCCAGTAGTTTCGATATACTAAAGTATTTCCAATATTCTCGAATATGATGCCAGTGGAGTTTATTTTTTCGTTTAATACGGGAGTCCCTTTAGTCAATTCAATATAGATAGTCAGGAAAAACATCATCAGCTTCATTCTGTAGGGAATAGAGCTTCCATTAGTTACACAGTCTCAACCGGTTATTATGGACTCGAAATTTGCGCTTTCCTACAGTGATGGTACTATTAACGGGGCTATCAAGGTTTGTGATTGTAAATGGACCTAACCAATATTGAGATAACTTATGTTTTCTTGCCTCATCTCTTAGCAGTACCTGATCGCCGATTCGGAAGTCAACAGTTTTTGTGTTTTTGTCATAATATCTTTTTGAGAGTTCTTTGTTTTTTAGGAGGTTTTCTCTAGCCACTTTGTGGGCTATCTGCAATTTTTTTTTAAAAATTAGAGCATAATTTTCGAAGTTATAGATTGGTTGAGGCTCTCTCTTGAGATTGTTGGGCATTCTTGCTGAAAATCCAAATAGGAGTTCCATGGGCTATGACAGAATCGGAGTGGTGACGAGTGCACCTTTAAGTGTTTCAAAGGCTAGATTAGCTTCGTTGCTCCATTTGAAAATTACGTCTTTTTGCAGGAGATATGTTATCGGCTTAGCAATTTTTGAAAAATTGGGGATAAATTTGCGGTAGTAATTTGCAAAAACCAAAAATGACTGTACTTGTTTTATATTTTTAGGGATTGGATAGTCGTTTACGCATTTAATTCTATCGGGATCGGGGGTGACTCCACCTGTAGTGCATTTGTGGCCTAAAAATATCATCTCTTTTTTCATAAAATTGCACTTTTCGGGGTTTAATTTTAACTTATGTGTTCGTATTTTGGCTAATACTGTACGTAGCTTTTTCTGATGTTCACTTAAATTTTTCGCAAAAATGACATCGTCATCTAAATATACCCAACAAGAGATACCTTGCAATCCCGTGAGTGCGTAGTTCATAAGTCTTTGGAAGGTGGCTGGAGCATTTTTCAGTCCAAACGGCATGCGTTGAAACTGGTAATGTCCGCATGGGGTCGAAAACGCCGTTTTGTGTTTGTTTTTTTCCTCCACTTTTATCTGATGGTAGCCGCTTGCTAAATCTAGTGTGGTAAAATATCGGGAATGTCCCAACTGATCAAGAATATCCTCGATTCTTCATTTAACTTTCGATAGTCTACCACGACTCGCCATCGGTTCTGCCCATCAGGTCCTGGTTTTTTGGGGACTACTAAAAGTGGGGAATTCCAAGGGCCATTGCTTGGTTCTATTATTTGCTCGTCCATCATCCTTTGCACTTCCTGATCTATTATCTTCCTATGCTTGTCGGGAAGTCGGTACATTTTTTGCTTAATTGCTACTTGGTACGGTTTAGTGAGTATTGGATGTTTGATACTATTAGTGCAGCTAAGTTTATCTCCTGGGAGATGGAAAACATCTTCAAATTCTTCTAATACTTCTTGCAACTCGGATTTCTCCTCTTCATTGAGGGTTTCGTTTATATTGATTAGCTTAAATATTTCTTGAATTCTTTTGTTAATACTTTTTTTGTTTGTGAAAAATACGTGTTTTATTTGTTTTATTGACTTGGTTTTCTTTTTCTTTCCAACATGATTAAAGGTGTGAATGTCAAACGTTCTCTCTGGGAGCGTTTTATTATTTAAACTATATATATCGTAGTCACTTATAGGGACAAACTTGGGGGATAAGTCTTGTAATTCTATGGTTTCATTTCTTGTGTTCAGAATGTTAATTATTGCCTTACCTTCTCGAGGTTGTACTATTGCATTTCCCACAAATACTCCATCGCGTAGTTCTTCATGTATGCATAACATCTCTGCCGAGCTACTTATATTTACTGCTACGTTAATGGCTACCCGTGGTGGGACTACAATAGTTGGAGGAGTTTGGTGATTTTGTTTATACCAAAATTTTCTTTCTTGCGGTTGGTCTTCGGTTTGCAATGCGTTGCTGCTTTCTCTATGGAAATCAGACATTGATTCCGAAAACTTGTGAATACCTGCTTCACTAGCGGTTGATGTTTTCTTTTCATTTGTATCATCGAATGGTACACAAATCTCTGTTTTTTGTTTTTCCGTGCGAGGAAATTTAAGAAGTTTGCTTAGACCTTCGACGTTACATTTGCATAAGAAATTATTTCCTAGTAATCCATCGGATGATAGTTCCAAATTTTCTACCACTTGAAATTCGCAATCTAAAGACCTTTCCTCGGCAATTTTTATTTTACCCATACAAGACCCAGAAGTTATCGCCTCACTATTTATTGTTTTTAATGATATTTTTCTTTTGTTATTTATTTGTGCATTATCCTTTAAATGTTTCTTTTTTATAAGACTAACGTCAGCTCCAGTGTCAATTATAAATGTTGTTGTCTTCTTTTTTGCTATACCTAGAGGTAATTTTACTGAGGGGACACTGAAGTTTGACGAACACCCTGTTTCTCCATTCTTTAGAGGCTGGTCGGGGTGTTTGCGGCTGCCTCTTTTAAGTTTTCCGCTTCCAGTGTTTGAATACATTTTTCCAATTGAGCCTTTTCCCATCTTTCCCTAGCAAAACAGGAGTTCTCATCTTGACCGTTTTGTAGACAAAAATTACAAGTATCAGACTGGTTCGTAAGAAGTATATTTTTTCTGTCATAGGTTTGGGGTTTCCTCGCGTTTTTGCTATTTGTGTCATTATTGTGGCTACGTTAATGGCTACCCGTGGTGGGACTACAATAGTTGGAGGAGTTTGGTGATTTTGTTTATACCAAAATTTTCTTTCTTGCGGTTGGTCTTCGGTTTGCAATGCGTTGCTGCTTTCTCTATGGAAATCAGACATTGATTCCGAAAACTTGTGAATACCTGCTTCACTAGCGGTTGATGTTTTCTTTTCATTTGTATCATCGAATGGTACACAAATCTCTGTTTTTTGTTTTTCCGTGCGAGGAAATTTAAGAAGTTTGCTTGGACCTTCGACGTTACATTTGCATAAGAAATTATTTCCTAGTAATCCATCGGATGATAGTTCCAAATTTTCTACCACTTGAAATTCGCAATCTAAAGACCTTTCCTCGGCAATTTTTATTTTACCCATACAAGACCCAGAAGTTATCGCCTCACTATTTATTGTTTTTAATGATATTTTTCTTTTGTTATTTATTTGTGCATTATCCTTTAAATGTTTCTTTTTTATAAGACTAACGTCAGCTCCAGTGTCAATTATAAATGTTGTTGTCTTCTTTTTTGCTATACCTAGAGGTAATTTTACTGAGGGGACACTGAAGTTTGACGAACACCCTGTTTCTCCATTCTTTAGAGGCTGGTCGGGGTGTTTGCGGCTGCCTCTTTTAAGTTTTCCGCTTCCAGTGTTTGAATACATTTTTCCAATTGAGCCTTTTCCCATCTTTCCCTAGCAAAACAGGAGTTCTCATCTTGACCGTTTTGTAGACAAAAATTACAAGTATCAGACTGGTTCGTAAGAAGTATATTTTTTCTGTCATAGGTTTGGGGTTTCCTCGCGTTTTTGCTATTTGTGTCATTATTGTGGCTACGTTAATGGCTACCCGTGGTGGGACTACAATAGTTGGAGGAGTTTGGTGATTTTGTTTATACCAAAATTTTCTTTCTTGCGGTTGGTCTTCGGTTTGCAATGCGTTGCTGCTTTCTCTATGGAAATCAGACATTGATTCCGAAAACTTGTGAATACCTGCTTCACTAGCGGTTGATGTTTTCTTTTCATTTGTATCATCGAATGGTACACAAATCTCTGTTTTTTGTTTTTCCGTGCGAGGAAATTTAAGAAGTTTGCTTGGACCTTCGACGTTACATTTGCATAAGAAATTATTTCCTAGTAATCCATCGGATGATAGTTCCAAATTTTCTACCACTTGAAATTCGCAATCTAAAGACCTTTCCTCGGCAATTTTTATTTTACCCATACAAGACCCAGAAGTTATCGCCTCACTATTTATTGTTTTTAATGATATTTTTCTTTTGTTATTTATTTGTGCATTATCCTTTAAATGTTTCTTTTTTATAAGACTAACGTCAGCTCCAGTGTCAATTATAAATGTTGTTGTCTTCTTTTTTGCTATACCTAGAGGTAATTTTACTGAGGGGACACTGAAGTTTGACGAACACCCTGTTTCTCCATTCTTTAGAGGCTGGTCGGGGTGTTTGCGGCTGCCTCTTTTAAGTTTTCCGCTTCCAGTGTTTGAATACATTTTTCCAATTGAGCCTTTTCCCATCTTTCCCTAGCAAAACAGGAGTTCTCATCTTGACCGTTTTGTAGACAAAAATTACAAGTATCAGACTGGTTCGTAAGAAGTATATTTTTTCTGTCATAGGTTTGGGGTTTCCTCGCGTTTTTGCTATTTGTGTCATTATTGTGGATGGGGTTGCTCCTGTTCAACCTTTTACGGCAGTTTTCAAATTTGTGGCCTGGTATTTTACAATAATTGCAAATTACAGAGGATTGCCGGTTACGTCATTCGCTATATGTGTGTCCAAAACGGTTACAAAATGTGCATTTTGGTTTTTGCGTATCCTGTGATTGATATACTTGAGCTTTGTTATTGTAGGGCCCTGAAAATATTGTATTCTGATTTGGAGGTGAAAATGGGGTGTAGGTTGGTGGATAAGCGTTGACTTGTTGTTGGGGGCAGTTTGTAAAAAAATTATTTTGAAACATATATATTTCTGTTTCTTCTAATCTTAAAACTTTATCTTTAAGTTCCTGTAGATTGTTTCCAGGTTGTTGCAATAGATGAAACTTATGATTTGGATTAAGGATTCCTAATTTAAAACTATGGACCGCCGTTTCTTCTAATTCTAATTTAATCGATTCGATTCCGTTTTCGTATTTTTCTCTAGCCTGCTCAATACAATCGTCTAACAAATGCGTTACTCTAGTAAAAAATTGACTCAAAGATTCTTTAGTAGTTTGTTGGACAGTTCGAAGTTCGTTATTTAAAGTTATATAGGATCTTTTTTGAATAAGGTTGTGTGTAAGAAATTTTTTCAACGTATCAATATCCCTAAATTCCTGATTTTGCGATATTTCTAAGACACGTCCACGGAATCGGGTCGGTATGAGTCTTAAGAATAGTTGTTTTTCTTCCTCAGATTCTAGACTATCATGGGCAAGACGGGAGCAGGTCAAGAAAGCACAAAGTTCGTTTTGTAAACCTGGTCCCTTTTCTCCGCATAATAATGGGACGTTATTAAATAAAATTGAACTTATAGTATTCATTTTAGAATTACTTTTATTTTTTTTATTAATAATAATACTTTCTAACCTTGATTCTGAAGCTCCTATTGACGTTCCTTCTGTTGCTGCTGGTAATGTTGATTCAGTTGTTGTACTTGTAGTGGTTGCTTTTGTTGATAATATTATTGCTGCTGTTGTTGTTATTGTTTCTGTGGCTGTTGTTGTTGTTGTTATTGCTGTTATTGATGCTGACGTTGTTATCCTTGGATATAGCCTGCCGTATCTAAGTTCTACCAATGATAATCTATTAGCTGCTGATGGGTTTGTTACTTGATTTTCTGCTTCCGGTTGTTGCTCTATTGGTTGGTTGTATTCCAGTATACCTGTACTTATGCTGGTTGGTTTTGCTGGATTTCTTTTTGGTGTCTTATTTTGACAAGAATATTTCGATGTATCAACACTAGAAGAAGAGGATGAATCTTCGCTGGTTTGACTTGTTGACTCAAAAGAAAATGAGTCTATTTTCCTTACGAATTTGCTTAAATTCTTATTTAAAGGAATACTCGGCGTTGAAGTGTTTTTCGACATTAAACAAAACACTAATAGTTCTTTGTATTCTTTCTATTCTTACATAACAAAGTTATATCACAGTTCGTAGGTCGAAGTTGACCGGCTGCGCCAAAATTTACGCTTAGGAGCGTAGGTTCGAATCCTACCGGCTGCGCCAAAATGTTGGATAATAAAAACTTTTTATTTACTGCTATTTTTTATTTATTTAATTAACTTAATTTAATTTGATTTAATTTATTTTTGATTAATTTAATTATTTTATTTAATTTAACACTTTCACTTAACAAAATTAACTATCAGAACTTAATCTAAACTCTCAACAAAACTAGCTAACTAACTTCGCACAAAGACTAAAACTCTACTCCTAACTTAATTCTAGGTTCTTATTTATATAAATTATTCCGGTAGTCTTTTCTTTCCGGAAATAATTCTATTATATTATGAAACCTGGAAATTGCAATAAGTGCAATTTCCAAATTTCATAATATATAAATTAAATGTTTTTACTAAAGTAGGTTACAAATGCTTTGTCAATAAAGCATTTGTAACCTGGATTTGAAATTGCGTATAGTGCAAATAACTAGGTTACTTATTGAAAAATTCGTAACCCAGTTATTTTGAAATATGGCAATGGCACAGATCTCAAAGTTCTGTACCATAACAGTCTTCTGCTACAACCTTCAATTTCTTTGTTTATATATTCATTTGAGGTTGAATCACCTGTGTAGGTGGACTCTGATAAAATCTTTAATTTATCCCTTTTTTGTATAGGAGCCCACGATCTAAGTGATGGTACTCCGAGTCCACCATCGGCTACCGTGCATAAAAATATGCTATCGGGCAGTCCTTTGGCAGATCAAGCCATTTTCTGACGTATCTTCGTACATCTTTATCTAGGGTTTTCAGAAGACCTATTTTAATTGCACCTGAGTTAAGACGGTACATCAGTGTGGGTATCACTCACACCGTCATTATCCACATTCTTTGTTGTGGTTTTAAAGCTGCTTTATCTATTTTTGTGAATTTTGTTACGAGCATTTCTCTCAGATTACCCGTCATCCTACCTTCCGGGGAAAATGGGATGCCTAGGTATTTCATCAGGTCAGCTCGGCTCAAGGCTGGTATATTTCTGCCTTGTATTTGGAATATTGTTCTGTTGCTAACGAATGTTTTTTTCTGTTTGGCTAAGGATTTAATTGCTATTGAACAGCATTTGGAGGCATTAACGTTTAATTCAGTTTGTTGTAGATATGACGTTGTTGAGTTGATCAAGGTTTGCAAGCCTTTTTCCGTTGATGCAACCAATATTAGGTCATCAGCGAAGGCCATTACATTTATATGCTTTGTTCCAATACTAACACCAATGTCTTTTGTTACTTCTTGGAGCATTCCATCAATTATTAAATTGAAAAGTGTTGGAGACATGGGATCGCCCTGTTTAACTCCACAAGTGGGATTAATAGGGTCTGATACCCAGTCGTCATGCTCAATCTGGGTGGAACTATTTTTATACATTTTCATTATGTTATTAATCATTGGGTTAGGCAAACCTTTATTCCTTATTACAGCTTCTAACGCCTCAAAGGACACGGAATCAAATGCTTTGGCGACATCTGTGGATGCAATGTATACTCCTCTCTTCGTCCAATGCTTATGTCTCAGCACCAGGTTCAAGAGGAATATATTATCACTACATCCATCCGTGTCTCTGAAAGCCCGTTGTCTCTCATCAAGTTCAATAATTTTCAATCGCCTTGCCAAAATTTTGTGAAACATTCTTACCATTACTGATGATATTGTAATTGGTCTGAACTCACTTGGATCATTAGCTTTGGTGGTTTTTGGAATTAAGACGGTTCTAGATTTAAGCAAGTGTTTTGGCACTTCCCCACATATCATAAAGATGTTAAAGAGTCTGATAAGGATTTGCTCAGGAGTGGATCTTAATATCCTAGCACTCATCCCATCAGCTCCTCTAGCAGTGTTCTTTGGTGGGTATGCCTCTTTAAGCTCATCGACTGTAATTGGTTTCCACATATTCTGAATAAGTTCATTAGAACTATTTGTTGTGTGTGTTTTTATTTGAATTTGTTGAGATGAGCGATTAGTATTTCGGGTCATTAGGTTGGTCCAGTAAGACACCATTTTATCTTTTTCCAGTTGGGGGACTTCAGTGCCAATTTGTTCTGCCTCAATGGCTTTCCAACAGCGAGTCCGATCTTTAGACCATAGTTTTTGTGTGATGACGTAAATGACTTTCCGCCTTCGTCTATTTGATATGTTTGTCCAACTGGTGTGTCCATTCATATTTTTAGTATTTTTTATTTTCCTAGTTTTTGACGTCTTGGAAGTGAAGGTTTCTAAAAGATATGTAGCTACTTTTGTACTGATTTTTTCAGTACTATATTCTTTAATTTTACTACAAATTTGATGTAATGTGTCGAAGTTGAAGTCCTCACATTTGTATGCATACACTGTGTATGTACAAAATCTTTTAGTTTTTGAACCTCTGATTCTTCAGGGATCGCATCATAGTATGTTTCACCTTCACTGGAAGAGTCACCACTTTCTTCCATAAGAGCGTCATTTACTCGGAATCTATGACTTAGTCTTTTTCTAATGCCTTTAATACTTTCTATCGTTCTATTGCCAAAGACCTTGCAAAGAGCTTGATTAATAAAACTCTTTTTCCATTATTCCTTGCCTTAAGTTCCATATCAGCTTCTTTACGAGCTAATATTTTCTTTTCTTCCATCGACCATCTATCTTTGAATATTTTATTAGTATCTAACCGTTTTTGTATTTCAGACTGTTTGAGATTTTCATCTCGCCAGTTCTTATGTGCACGCACATAGTGCACACCTCTTCCTCTTAATGTGGTAAATGATCTACCACAGCCGGGAAATTCACAAAGGAATGTTTCCGGACTTTGTCCAACTGTATTATTCGGTGGTTCATGGCCAGAAGTAGACGCATGAACTAATCCGAGGCGGTTGCTATGCTCAGTTGTACCAAATTAAATACGGTCGAGAGGGCTGGTAATCCCCAAGACTATTATAGCCCGCTCCGTTTGCCTTTTTTAATACCTTGGTAAGAAAAAAGTTTCCAGCAGGAACCACTAGGAGGTAGAGACTTGGCGCTTCTATGTCTTCTTAGGCTGCGTTCACAGTGAAAGCTGGCGCTGGCGCTGCTGCTGGTTGCGAGAAAAGTGGCTAAAGGCAAATTAAAGCAACCAGCTTAATGTGTTCAGAGTAAAAGCTGGTTGACAAGCTGGTTTGAGCTGATGCCATGCTTTGAAGATGGTTCGTATAGCTTGTATACGAAACATTTTCATGTGACATCATATAGCGGCGCTAGTTCAAAATTTGTATATAGCAACAAGAGGAAAGATGGAAGCCATTTTATTAATTTTTTGTTTTAATTCAATTAATTAATATTTTTTTTAGATTAAGTGTTTATAATAGATAATGATTTTTAATTATATTTAAATTAAAATAATTACTGCCAGAGCAAACTAAAGTATTGATTTTACTAATATCTACTGCCATGGTGGCGTTTGTGGTTGTCACGGGCTTATTAATGGTAGTTTTTAGAAGAATGTCCGTAGTCTTGTTGCTGTCAAATCCCGAGAATGAATTGGATCGCCTTTTAAAAGGTTTACCTGACCGCAGGAGACCAGTCTGGATTAAAGGGATTTTATATGTTTTCGCTGTTGAGCTTGTCGCTATGGCGCCTTTGGTCGTGCTGGCCTGTTGGTTTTTGTGCACAAAGATTTGTTTAAATTTTCTGAGTCGTGACTGCTTGTCGGGTGTCGGGGGTCTTTGGATTCTTCCTTGTGGAGGGCTTGTATCTTCAAATGAAAACGAGTCGATTAACTCAGAGAACTCTTGTAGTCCTGGAGTTAAGGGTAGTGATGCTTTGCCTTGACGTATTGGGGTTATGGAAAAGGTTTCCTCATTTCCTTCGAAGTCATGGAAGGACATTAAGTCTGGATTTCTACTATCTACTACTAAGGGTAGGTTTGTGAGCTAGTAATATCTTGATTATCTTAGCTCAATACTCGTCGATCTTACACTTCGATAACCGCCTTTAGTTATTGTAACAAATAAAGGATGTTCCTATCGTGTAAGATCCTACCGGCTGCGCCAAAAATGTTATGTAGTAGAAGTACCTATTAAAAGGGCTTCCATTGAACGGGGGGGAGAAGGAAATAACTTGAACTTTTTTCTTAAGGTTTATGAAATGTTTATTGTTCAAATGAGGTGACACCACGCTTAAAACTATCTAAAATGGTTAACATATTTATTAAAACTGATCACGCATAGGTCGAGGCGGGTTTCCTTTTTTCTGGAACCACTTTAGCTCCTCCAATTGCCTGATTAACTCCCTTTTGATGCGGATGTCCCGTGCTTCCACAATTTTCTTATGCAGACGAGCTATCTCGCCGTACTCCACCTCACCGTTTGTTCTTCTTGCCCTGCCCGTTGGTCGACTGTGCCGGGGGTGGAGTTTCCTGTGGGGGTAGACAAGGGGGTGTCACTGGAATCGGCTGTGTTAGTTGCCGAATGCTCTCCTCTTCCTGCTGGCGAATTTGTCGGCGCATGTTTTCCTCCAGGGAAATAGGCCGGGGTCCCGCGGTTGGATTGGCAGCTAACTCTCGTTTCAACTCCTCGGATGGCATCGCGTTACCTGTGGACAAGACATTTTGTGCGTGGTTAATGTGGGTATAGAGGAAATCAAGGGGCAAACCCCGAAGGTTTGCCAGACGTACCTGTTTAGGCGGTGGGTTAATGGCACTGTGTTCACGTGCCGAAGTTCGTCAGAGTCTGCGGAGAAAGGGTCGTCGTTCTGTGGCAGGGTAAACGTTGGTCATTTAATTTTCATATGCTTAATTCGGCTTAACCAACAACGGGTCTCATTGGATGAGGTAATACTTACTCCTGCTGGTTTAACTTCTGAAGAACTTCCTTGTTACCTTTGGTTATGTTTAATTTATAAAAAGAAATTCTCTCCGTTAATTTTCTTCACTTATTTTATTCAATGATTTTATAAGTTAGTTTTATTTTCATTTATTTTATTCAATTCAAAAATCTAACAAGTTATTTTTATTGATATTTAAAAAATTTCTAAGTTATTTTAATTCACTTTAAAAATTTACTAAGTTATTCTTATTAATATTTAAAAAAACTTCTAAGTTAAGTCACTTTAACAATTTACTAAGTTCTTTTAAAAAGTAATTCTAAGTTAATTATTATCGCTCCAAAAATTTACTAAGTTATTTTTATTGATATTTAAAAAATTTCTAAGTTATTTTAATTCACTTTAAAAATTTACTAAGTTATTCTTATTAATATTTATAAAAAACTTCTAAGTTAAGCCACTTTAACAATTTACTAAGTTATTTTTAAAAGAATTTCTAAGTTAATTATTATCGCTCTTAGGAAGTCTTGGCCGAATTCGGCCGGTCTCGTAGAGCAATTTTGTTAAACTTTTTAGCACAACTACCTTTTTTGTCGCAAATGTTTTTCTTTTATATTAAAAAAATCGGCTAAAAGCTCCCCCTCTATTTTTCTTGGATTTAATTAATTTCCGTGTGAATTAATATTTTTGTCAAAACTGCAAAAATTTCCTCATGAGAATATTTTTTCTGATTTCCGCCCAGACTTTCCGTTGTATACAATTTCATATTAGGTGTATGAACTTTGCTTTTGGACTCTTTTAATTCTAAAGGTAAATGCACTGGCTTATTTTTGCCTAAAGGTATGCATTTATTCTCATTCCTATATATTTTTCTTACTTTGCCTAGTTTTCTTAGTTTGGTTAGTTTACTTTGGACTTAAATCTAAGTTATAGAAAAAATATATATACATATATATTTTGATTTTTTTGGCTCCTATACCAATTTTTAAGTACATGTATCAATTTATCTAATATTTCTATGGTATAATTTTATTTATTATTATTATTAATTTTTGTTTATACATATATAGTTTTTTCCTTATATTATACATGTATATTTTTATCCTTATATCCTAGTATTTTTATATCCTAACACCCTTCTTTCTTTCATTTTTATGTTGTTGTACACAAATTTATCACTTATAAACAAGCTCAGCTACCAGCTGCCACTATGAATAAGTTTTTCTGCAACAATCTCGCAACCAGCACCAGCGCCAGCTTTCACTGTGAACGCAGCCTTAGCCATTAGGGTGCACTTATCCTTAATCAGTCCCCTATAAACACCGAAGCATTTATAAGTACTAAGTTTGAGAAATATCTATGTTTGACTTACATTTCAAGGACTTATAGGTTTTTAAGTATTTAATTATTAATTTACAAAACTTCAAAGAAGTTAGGTAAAGTTTACTTATTAGTTGTTATGGCAAAAGGTATAAAATACCCAATGCGTTCTCGCTAATTATTAACCTGACCGCCCTGACTAATACGCCAGGTTCGTAGGATGTGATTGCCATCTAGTTGCCTTGATTTCATCCGCCTGATACAGTAGGCCTCCATACTGGATAAACCAAGTATGTTGGCTTCCCTTTCACAACAGGATTACTTTGAATTAATTGTAAGTCTAACACCCTGGCTTTTCCTATTGGTATTAACCAGGACGATATGGTACATTGACCATCTAACGACTAAACAATATCCTTTATTAATCAAAAATAATTTTTACAAAAATTTTACATAAATTGATAATTAAAATTAAGGACGCTTTTCTACTGAGATGGACCCAGGCAGTAGTACCTCGCATAATATTTCATCCACGCCTGCGCCAAACTTGTCGCATGAAATCTCTGTGAGCGTTCCACCCACCTCTTAGAGTTGAATGGATGATCTCTTTTTTAGTTGATCTTGACATTTTAAGTTTATCACAGAAAAATCGATTTGTTGCACACCAAGTTCCTCTCGCTCCCAGAATAAAAGGGAGTGTGAAGATGTCTTTTGTTCGAAATTTTTTTCTTTAACCTTTTCAATAAAAAATGAGGAGCTGTAAATAGCTTGCTTATTCTGCCATTGTTGTGTAAGAGTTATTGACCCCTCCCAATTTATTCCGACATCACAAATAATTACTGATGATTTATTTTCAATAATGAGGTCAGGCTTTTTCAATACACCATCGCGGCCTCTAATATTTGGTTCAATATACGCCGTCGTATTTTTCTTTTGTACAGTTGTAGCAATCTTACTTACAATATTATTATGCCTCTCAATTCGTGCTCTGTGTGTAATAGGGCAGTGTTGTAAAATGTGGCACACAGTTTCTTTATGAAGACATCCTGGGGAGCGACATTTCTGTAATTCAGGTGGATTATATGGAAGTCCAAGGCATGGTAGCAAGTTAAATCTTAGATGGATAGCTTTAATATAATCAGAACTTTTCCAGTATCGTGGTGGATTCCTGATGAAATCAGTACAAAACCCAGTTATAGTGGAGTTTTGAAGACCCCTACCAGGGTTGCTAGAGTAGAGTCGATTGCTTAGATGAGCTCTCAGTTGTTCTTTTGTGGTGATTGCTGTAGAATTCATTTTTTTCAATCGAGTAATGATGGGCTTGGCCATCTCTAAAGTATATTTCATCAGATTGGAATGATCTTCTAGGTTCATCAGCCTGCTTAACATTATAATAGGTATAGCCATTTAAAAGTGAAAAATACCAAGTCCTCCTTTGTCAAGAGGCGCGTAGAAAATGGCATTAGAGCAGTGACTGGGAATATGCAGAGTAGAACGTATAAACTTCCTGATTTTTCGATCGGCCTCTTTAAGCTTAGATGAGTCAATGTTGGGTGTTTGAAGCTCCGCGATATACCTCGGAATAAGATATGTATTGAGTATGTTCATTTTTTGTTGCGGTTTCAAAGATTGCTTTTTTATAGTTTTTAATTGATCAAATAAATTATATAAGTTACATTTTTTCAGCCCAGTCGATTGGAACACCCTTCCTAAATATTTAAATTCATCGTCAACATTGAAAGCAGGGAGAGTTTCGTTTTCGTATTATAAAATATTCTATTGTCAACATATATAGCTTTTTTACTTGGAATATTACATAGAGCGAGAGATCCACTCTTCCTTGAATTTATTTGAAGTCCTCTAGACTTTAGAAAATTGGAAGTTATATTTAGTAGATTTTGGGCGGAATGTTTGTTTTCCGCTATGAGGACTAAATTGTCTGCATATGCGAGAGCACTTAGGTTCTCGTTGCCAAGTTTTACCCCAGAATTATCATTTAAATTTTTCAGAAGCTCATCTAATATCATATTGAACAGTACGGGCGACAGGGGATCACCCTGCTTCACGCCTCTTTTTATTACAAATTCCCCAAATTTTTCGTTTCTACACGTGATAAGCGTTTTGTTGTTCAAGTAGCTATCAAGTATCAATTTTAAATTTCTTCAAAGCTCTTAGTATGCTATGATGCGATACCTTATCGAAAGCTTTGGAAATGTCGAGATTGATTAAAAAAACAGGTTGACCATTCCTCCTTTTTTCCTTCATTATACTCTCCAAAGTAATAATGTTCGCTAGACAGCCATCTAGTCTGCTGAATCCCCCTTGAGATTGGTGTAAATTAATAGAGCTACTATTCTTGCAGCTAGAATTTTATGTAAGATTCGCATAACCATAGATCCTATCGTTATTGGTCTCCAATTATTGGGATTTTCTAAACCTTTGCTTTGTTTTGGGATCATAATAGTCTTAAACTGTCTAAATACATCCGGAATCAAACCTAATAGTAGCATGGAGTTGTAAAATAGGGATAGTCGGGCATGTCCAATTTTTGATATGATTTTTTTAAGTAATGCCATCTGGTCCGGGGGCATTAGATTTGCTAGTTCTAATTGCTAGTGCAATCTATTCTTCTGTAATTGGCTGACTTACAGATGTAATGTGTTCTTCCTCCCTGATATATTCAAGGTCCTAAACTCCGTCAGTGGAGAAAATTTCCTCGAATATCTTCTTAGTTTCACTTTTATCCGGTAATATTTCACTTATTGTATCGTTTATAGCATCCAATAGGTTGTTTGCATACTTTCTGGTGTCGGATTTATATTCATATTGAGCTAGTTTAAACAGAAGTACTCTTTTTTTCTATTGGAAGGACATTGGTTTATTGCTTTTAATAGATTCTCCCTTCTAGTATCTTTCTTTGCTCCGCTCGCAGGTTTACGTGTATCGTATAAAGTACTTACCCAATTAGATAGCGCCTGGGGATCAAAATCTTTGAAAGTTTTTACAACGCAATTAGCAAACTCTTTATCAGTTTGGGTTGGAAGTATAATGTTCTGTATGTAGGTTACTAAACTTATGTTTAAATCTTCAGCGTTGTTTTCGAGTAAGGAAAGGCGCTGTTCCTGAACATGTTGGTGTGAATTATAATTACGAAAAACCTCAACTTTATTTATATATGAGGGCAACCTTCTGTGGCTCCTAATGGCTTCTGTGGATCTCGATGAAAACGTAGATAAAAACTCTAAAATTACCTTAATAGGTAGTTGAGGATCCAATCTGGCTTCTTCTTTTGATAGATCGTTTTCCTCATCGCACGACCAGGGAGCTCTGGCGGATGTACTTATTGACTTACACATTTCATTATGGATAATTGAATGTGCGCTCTTTAGATGAATGGTTAAACCAGCTGACGTAGTGAAACTCCTATTGCATATCTGGCAATTTAAATTAGCACTATCAGTATCGGGGCCTTTACAGAAAAAATCTAAAATCTAACAAGTTATTTTTATTGATATTTAAAAAATTTCTAAGTTATTTTAATTCACTTTAAAAATTTACTAAGTTATTCTTATTAATATTTATAAAAAACTTCTAAGTTAAGCCACTTTAACAATTTACTAAGTTATTTTTAAAAGAATTTCTAAGTTAATTATTATCGCTCTTAGGAAGTCTTGGCCGAATTCGGCCGGTCTCGTAGAGCAATTTTGTTAAACTTTTTAGCACAACTACCTTTTTTGTCGCAAATGTTTTTCTTTTATATTAAAAAAATCGGCTAAAAGCTCCCCCTCTATTTTTCTTGGATTTAATTAATTTCCGTGTGAATTAATATTTTTGTCAAAACTGCAAAAATTTCCTCATGAGAATATTTTTTCTGATTTCCGCCCAGA
The DNA here is from genome assembly GCA_947359355.1 of Acrocera orbiculus. Taxonomy (NCBI): domain Eukaryota; kingdom Metazoa; phylum Arthropoda; class Insecta; order Diptera; family Acroceridae; genus Acrocera; species Acrocera orbiculus. The sequence continues at coordinate 25,942,711 of OX375759.1, read as the reverse complement.
CTTTCCGTTGTATACAATTTCATATTAGGTGTATGAACTTTGCTTTTGGACTCTTTTAATTCTAAAGGTAAATGCACTGGCTTATTTTTGCCTAAAGGTATGCATTTATTCTCATTCCTATATATTTTTCTTACTTTGCCTAGTTTTCTTAGTTTGGTTAGTTTACTTTGGACTTAAATCTAAGTTATAGAAAAAATATATATACATATATATTTTGATTTTTTTGGCTCCTATACCAATTTTTAAGTACATGTATCAATTTATCTAATATTTCTATGGTATAATTTTATTTATTATTATTATTAATTTTTGTTTATACATATATAGTTTTTTCCTTATATTATACATGTATATTTTTATCCTTATATCCTAGTATTTTTATATCCTAACACCCTTCTTTCTTTCATTTTTATGTTGTTGTACACAAATTTATCACTTATAAACAAGCTCAGCTACCAGCTGCCACTATGAATAAGTTTTTCTGCAACAATCTCGCAACCAGCACCAGCGCCAGCTTTCACTGTGAACGCAGCCTTAGCCATTAGGGTGCACTTATCCTTAATCAGTCCCCTATAAACACCGAAGCATTTATAAGTACTAAGTTTGAGAAATATCTATGTTTGACTTACATTTCAAGGACTTATAGGTTTTTAAGTATTTAATTATTAATTTACAAAACTTCAAAGAAGTTAGGTAAAGTTTACTTATTAGTTGTTATGGCAAAAGGTATAAAATACCCAATGCGTTCTCGCTAATTATTAACCTGACCGCCCTGACTAATACGCCAGGTTCGTAGGATGTGATTGCCATCTAGTTGCCTTGATTTCATCCGCCTGATACAGTAGGCCTCCATACTGGATAAACCAAGTATGTTGGCTTCCCTTTCACAACAGGATTACTTTGAATTAATTGTAAGTCTAACACCCTGGCTTTTCCTATTGGTATTAACCAGGACGATATGGTACATTGACCATCTAACGACTAAACAATATCCTTTATTAATCAAAAATAATTTTTACAAAAATTTTACATAAATTGATAATTAAAATTAAGGACGCTTTTCTACTGAGATGGACCCAGGCAGTAGTACCTCGCATAATATTTCATCCACGCCTGCGCCAAACTTGTCGCATGAAATCTCTGTGAGCGTTCCACCCACCTCTTAGAGTTGAATGGATGATCTCTTTTTTAGTTGATCTTGACATTTTAAGTTTATCACAGAAAAATCGATTTGTTGCACACCAAGTTCCTCTCGCTCCCAGAATAAAAGGGAGTGTGAAGATGTCTTTTGTTCGAAATTTTTTTCTTTAACCTTTTCAATAAAAAATGAGGAGCTGTAAATAGCTTGCTTATTCTGCCATTGTTGTGTAAGAGTTATTGACCCCTCCCAATTTATTCCGACATCACAAATAATTACTGATGATTTATTTTCAATAATGAGGTCAGGCTTTTTCAATACACCATCGCGGCCTCTAATATTTGGTTCAATATACGCCGTCGTATTTTTCTTTTGTACAGTTGTAGCAATCTTACTTACAATATTATTATGCCTCTCAATTCGTGCTCTGTGTGTAATAGGGCAGTGTTGTAAAATGTGGCACACAGTTTCTTTATGAAGACATCCTGGGGAGCGACATTTCTGTAATTCAGGTGGATTATATGGAAGTCCAAGGCATGGTAGCAAGTTAAATCTTAGATGGATAGCTTTAATATAATCAGAACTTTTCCAGTATCGTGGTGGATTCCTGATGAAATCAGTACAAAACCCAGTTATAGTGGAGTTTTGAAGACCCCTACCAGGGTTGCTAGAGTAGAGTCGATTGCTTAGATGAGCTCTCAGTTGTTCTTTTGTGGTGATTGCTGTAGAATTCATTTTTTTCAATCGAGTAATGATGGGCTTGGCCATCTCTAAAGTATATTTCATCAGATTGGAATGATCTTCTAGGTTCATCAGCCTGCTTAACATTATAATAGGTATAGCCATTTAAAAGTGAAAAATACCAAGTCCTCCTTTGTCAAGAGGCGCGTAGAAAATGGCATTAGAGCAGTGACTGGGAATATGCAGAGTAGAACGTATAAACTTCCTGATTTTTCGATCGGCCTCTTTAAGCTTAGATGAGTCAATGTTGGGTGTTTGAAGCTCCGCGATATACCTCGGAATAAGATATGTATTGAGTATGTTCATTTTTTGTTGCGGTTTCAAAGATTGCTTTTTTATAGTTTTTAATTGATCAAATAAATTATATAAGTTACATTTTTTCAGCCCAGTCGATTGGAACACCCTTCCTAAATATTTAAATTCATCGTCAACATTGAAAGCAGGGAGAGTTTCGTTTTCGTATTATAAAATATTCTATTGTCAACATATATAGCTTTTTTACTTGGAATATTACATAGAGCGAGAGATCCACTCTTCCTTGAATTTATTTGAAGTCCTCTAGACTTTAGAAAATTGGAAGTTATATTTAGTAGATTTTGGGCGGAATGTTTGTTTTCCGCTATGAGGACTAAATTGTCTGCATATGCGAGAGCACTTAGGTTCTCGTTGCCAAGTTTTACCCCAGAATTATCATTTAAATTTTTCAGAAGCTCATCTAATATCATATTGAACAGTACGGGCGACAGGGGATCACCCTGCTTCACGCCTCTTTTTATTACAAATTCCCCAAATTTTTCGTTTCTACACGTGATAAGCGTTTTGTTGTTCAAGTAGCTATCAAGTATCAATTTTAAATTTCTTCAAAGCTCTTAGTATGCTATGATGCGATACCTTATCGAAAGCTTTGGAAATGTCGAGATTGATTAAAAAAACAGGTTGACCATTCCTCCTTTTTTCCTTCATTATACTCTCCAAAGTAATAATGTTCGCTAGACAGCCATCTAGTCTGCTGAATCCCCCTTGAGATTGGTGTAAATTAATAGAGTTACTATTCTTGCAGCTAGAATTTTATGTAAGATTCGCATAACCATAGATCCTATCGTTATTGGTCTCCAATTATTGGGATTTTCTAAACCTTTGCTTTGTTTTGGGATCATAATAGTCTTAAACTGTCTAAATACATCCGGAATCAAACCTAATAGTAGCATGGAGTTGTAAAATAGGGATAGTCGGGCATGTCCAATTTTTGATATGATTTTTTTAAGTAATGCCATCTGGTCCGGGGGCATTAGATTTGCTAGTTCTAATTGCTAGTGCAATCTATTCTTCTGTAATTGGCTGACTTACAGATGTAATGTGTTCTTCCTCCCTGATATATTCAAGGTCCTAAACTCCGTCAGTGGAGAAAATTTCCTCGAATATCTTCTTAGTTTCACTTTTATCCGGTAATATTTCACTTATTGTATCGTTTATAGCATCCAATAGGTTGTTTGCATACTTTCTGGTGTCGGATTTATATTCATATTGAGCTAGTTTAAACAGAAGTACTCTTTTTTTCTATTGGAAGGACATTGGTTTATTGCTTTTAATAGATTCTCCCTTCTAGTATCTTTCTTTGCTCCGCTCGCAGGTTTACGTGTATCGTATAAAGTACTTACCCAATTAGATAGCGCCTGGGGATCAAAATCTTTGAAAGTTTTTACAACGCAATTAGCAAACTCTTTATCAGTTTGGGTTGGAAGTATAATGTTCTGTATGTAGGTTACTAAACTTATGTTTAAATCTTCAGCGTTGTTTTCGAGTAAGGAAAGGCGCTGTTCCTGAACATGTTGGTGTGAATTATAATTACGAAAAACCTCAACTTTATTTATATATGAGGGCAACCTTCTGTGGCTCCTAATGGCTTCTGTGGATCTCGATGAAAACGTAGATAAAAACTCTAAAATTACCTTAATAGGTAGTTGAGGATCCAATCTGGCTTCTTCTTTTGATAGATCGTTTTCCTCATCGCACGACCAGGGAGCTCTGGCGGATGTACTTATTGACTTACACATTTCATTATGGATAATTGAATGTGCGCTCTTTAGATGAATGGTTAAACCAGCTGACGTAGTGAAACTCCTATTGCATATCTGGCAATTTAAATTAGCACTATCAGTATCGGGGCCTTTACAGAAAAAATCTAAAATCTAACAAGTTATTTTTATTGATATTTAAAAAATTTCTAAGTTATTTTAATTCACTTTAAAAATTTACTAAGTTATTCTTATTAATATTTATAAAAAACTTCTAAGTTAAGCCACTTTAACAATTTACTAAGTTATTTTTAAAAGAATTTCTAAGTTAATTATTATCGCTCTTAGGAAGTCTTGGCCGAATTCGGCCGGTCTCGTAGAGCAATTTTGTTAAACTTTTTAGCACAACTACCTTTTTTGTCGCAAATGTTTTTCTTTTATATTAAAAAAATCGGCTAAAAGCTCCCCCTCTATTTTTCTTGGATTTAATTAATTTCCGTGTGAATTAATATTTTTGTCAAAACTGCAAAAATTTCCTCATGAGAATATTTTTTCTGATTTCCGCCCAGACTTTCCGTTGTATACAATTTCATATTAGGTGTATGAACTTTGCTTTTGGACTCTTTTAATTCTAAAGGTAAATGCACTGGCTTATTTTTGCCTAAAGGTATGCATTTATTCTCATTCCTATATATTTTTCTTACTTTGCCTAGTTTTCTTAGTTTGGTTAGTTTACTTTGGACTTAAATCTAAGTTATAGAAAAAATATATATACATATATATTTTGATTTTTTTGGCTCCTATACCAATTTTTAAGTACATGTATCAATTTATCTAATATTTCTATGGTATAATTTTATTTATTATTATTATTAATTTTTGTTTATACATATATAGTTTTTTCCTTATATTATACATGTATATTTTTATCCTTATATCCTAGTATTTTTATATCCTAACACCCTTCTTTCTTTCATTTTTATGTTGTTGTACACAAATTTATCACTTATAAACAAGCTCAGCTACCAGCTGCCACTATGAATAAGTTTTTCTGCAACAATCTCGCAACCAGCACCAGCGCCAGCTTTCACTGTGAACGCAGCCTTAGCCATTAGGGTGCACTTATCCTTAATCAGTCCCCTATAAACACCGAAGCATTTATAAGTACTAAGTTTGAGAAATATCTATGTTTGACTTACATTTCAAGGACTTATAGGTTTTTAAGTATTTAATTATTAATTTACAAAACTTCAAAGAAGTTAGGTAAAGTTTACTTATTAGTTGTTATGGCAAAAGGTATAAAATACCCAATGCGTTCTCGCTAATTATTAACCTGACCGCCCTGACTAATACGCCAGGTTCGTAGGATGTGATTGCCATCTAGTTGCCTTGATTTCATCCGCCTGATACAGTAGGCCTCCATACTGGATAAACCAAGTATGTTGGCTTCCCTTTCACAACAGGATTACTTTGAATTAATTGTAAGTCTAACACCCTGGCTTTTCCTATTGGTATTAACCAGGACGATATGGTACATTGACCATCTAACGACTAAACAATATCCTTTATTAATCAAAAATAATTTTTACAAAAATTTTACATAAATTGATAATTAAAATTAAGGACGCTTTTCTACTGAGATGGACCCAGGCAGTAGTACCTCGCATAATATTTCATCCACGCCTGCGCCAAACTTGTCGCATGAAATCTCTGTGAGCGTTCCACCCACCTCTTAGAGTTGAATGGATGATCTCTTTTTTAGTTGATCTTGACATTTTAAGTTTATCACAGAAAAATCGATTTGTTGCACACCAAGTTCCTCTCGCTCCCAGAATAAAAGGGAGTGTGAAGATGTCTTTTGTTGGAAATTTTTTTCTTTAACCTTTTCAATAAAAAATGAGGAGCTGTAAATAGCTTGCTTATTCTGCCATTGTTGTGTAAGAGTTATTGACCCCTCCCAATTTATTCCGACATCACAAATAATTACTGATGATTTATTTTCAATAATGAGGTCAGGCTTTTTCAATACACCATCGCGGCCTCTAATATTTGTTCAATATACGCCGTCGTATTTTTCTTTTGTACAGTTGTAGCAATCTTACTTACAATATTATTATGCCTCTCAATTCGTGCTCTGTGTGTAATAGGGCAGTGTTGTAAAATGTGGCACACAGTTTCTTTATGAAGACATCCTGGGGAGCGACATTTCTGTAATTCAGGTGGATTATATGGAAGTCCGAAGCATGGTAGCAAGTTAAATCTTAGATGGATAGCTTTAATATAATCAGAACTTTTCCAGTATCGTGGTGGATTCCTGATGAAATCAGTACAAAACCCAGTTATAGTGGAGTTTTGAAGACCCCTACCAGGGTTGCTAGAGTAGAGTCGATTGCTTAGATGAGCTCTCAGTTGTTCTTTTGTGGTGATTGCTGTTGGATTCATTTTTTTCAATCGAGTAATGATGGGCTTGGCCATCTCTAAAGTATATTTCATCAGATTGGAATGATCTTCTAGGTTCATCAGCCTGCTTAACATTATAATAGGTATAGCCATTTAAAAGTGAAAAATACCAAGTCCTCCTTTGTCAAGAGGCGCGTAGAAAATGGCATTAGAGCAGTGACTGGGAATATGCAGAGTAGAACGTATAAACTTCCTGATTTTTCGATCGGCCTCTTTAAGCTTAGATGAGTCAATGTTGGGTGTTTGAAGCTCCGCGATATACCTCGGAATAAGATATGTATTGAGTATGTTCATTTTTTGTTGCGGTTTCAAAGATTGCTTTTTTATAGTTTTTAATTGATCAAATAAATTATATAAGTTACATTTTTTCAGCCCAGTCGATTGGAACACCCTTCCTAAATATTTAAATTCATCGTCAACATTGAAAGCAGGGAGAGTTTCGTTTTCGTATTTAAAAAATATTCTATTGTCAACATATATAGCTTTTTTACTTGGAATATTACATAGAGCGAGAGATCCACTCTTCCTTGAATTTATTTGAAGTCCTCTAGACTTTAGAAAATTGGAAGTTATATTTAGTAGATTTTGGGCGGAATGTTTGTTTTCCGCTATGAGGACTAAATTGTCTGCATATGCGAGAGCACTTAGGTTCTCGTTGCCAAGTTTTACCCCAGAATTATCATTTAAATTTTTCAGAAGCTCATCTAATATCATATTGAACAGTGCTTCACGCCTCTTTTTATTACAAATTCCCCAAATTTTTCGTTTCTACACGTGATAAGCGTTTTGTTGTTCAAGTAGCTATCAAGTATCAATTTTAAATTTCTTCAAAGCTCTTAGTATGCTATGATGCGATACCTTATCGAAAGCTTTGGAAATGGCCAAAAAAATTGTTTACGTGCTCGAGCCAGAGTCTTTTCAACACCTAAATGTGGGCCATGCAACCATTTAGTAATAATAGGTTGCATCTTGGTTGGAATGGCCAAGCGATGGTCTCTTAATAAAAGTCCATTTTCAAAGTGTAGTTCATTTTTTAACTTGTGGTATTTTTGACTAAAATTATCAAGTTGATGAAATCTAGGCCATCCAAATTCTACATACTTTGCAATCTGTTGATAACGTTCATCTTCTTTAAACATTTCAACATATAAATCATAATTGTTTTTAGATAAACATGCCCTGTAGGTTATTGAATGTATCATTGTTGACATTTCATTATCAAACTCTTGATCATCCTTTAGTGATGCTCTTGATAAACAATCAGCCACCAACATATCTTTACCTGGTTTATAAATAATTGACATGCCAGGATATTTGAGTAAGCGATAAAACATTCTTTGTAAGCGAGGTGTTACCTCATCAATATCTCTTTTAACTAATGTTTCAAGTGGCTTATGATCCGAATGAACAGTAAATTCACTACCATAAAGGAAATAGTGAAAGATTTCACATGCAAAAACAATAGCTAATAATTCTTTTTCTATTTTCTCTATTTGTGCCCATTGTTGCCCATTTTGTTGCCCACTTTTTGAAAGTGTTCTTGATGCATAAGCTATAGGCAGGTTATTTTGTAAAATGACACTACCCAGTCCATCTTTAGAACTATCAGTTTGTATAACAATTGGCAATTTAGATCTTGTACTTCTGCTTCGTGCTTTTCATTCCAATGCCATTTAACATTATTTTTAGTTATTTCACGCAAAGCAGCTGACCTTTTTGATAAATTAGGTATGAACTTTGCCAGATATTTAAATAGCCCTAGCAATCGTAAAACATCAGATTTATTTGCGGGTCTAGGCATATTTTTAATAGCTGTTACATATTTATCACTTGGTTCAATTTGACCATTGTAAATTGCGTAGCCCATAAATATAACCCTGCTAGTTCTAAATTGCTTTTTTATAGTTTTTAATTGATCAAATAAATTATATAAGTTACATTTTTTCAGCCCAGTCGATTGGAACACCCTTCCTAAATATTTAAATTCATCGTCAACATTGAAAGCAGGGAGAGTTTCGTTTTCGTATTTAAAAAATATTCTATTGTCAACATATATAGCTTTTTTACTTGGAATATTACATAGAGCGAGAGATCCACTCTTCCTTGAATTTATTTGAAGTCCTCTAGACTTTAGAAAATTGGAAGTTATATTTAGTAGATTTTGAGGACTAAATTGTCTGCATATGCGAGAGCACTTAGGTTCTCGTTGCCAAGTTTTACCCCAGAATTATCATTTAAATTTTTCAGAAGCTCATCTAATATCATATTGAACAGTACGGGCGCCAGGGGATCACCCTGCTTCACGCCTCTTTTTATTACAAATTCCCCAAATTTTTCGTTTCTACACATGATAAGCGTTTTGTTGTTCAAGTAGCTATCAAGTATCAATTTTAAATTTCTTCAAAGCTCTTAGTATGCTATGATGCGATACCTTATCGAAAGCTTTGGAAATGTCGAGATTGATTAAAAAAACAGGTTGACCATTCCTCCTTTTTTCCTTCATTATACTCTCCAAAGTAATAATGTTCGCTAGACAGCCATCTAGTCTGCTGAATCCCCCTTGAGATTGGTGTAAATTAATAGAGTTACTTATTCTTGCAGCTAGAATTTTATGTAAGATTCGCATAACCATAGATCCTATCGTTATTGGTCTCCAATTATTGGGATTTTCTAAACCTTTGCTTTGTTTTGGGATCATAATAGTCTTAAACTGTCTAAATACATCCGGAATCAAACCTAATAGTAGCATGGAGTTGTAAAATAGGGATAGTCGGGCATGTCCAATTTTTGATATGATTTTTTTAAGTAATGCCATCTGGTCCGGGGGCATTAGATTTGCTAGTTCTAATTGCTAGTGCAATCTATTCTTCTGTAATTGGCTGACTTACAGATGTAATGTTTTCTTCCTCCCTGATATATTCAAGGTCCTAAACTCCGTCAGTGGAGAAAATTTCCTCGAATATCTTCTTAGTTTCACTTTTATCCGGTAATATTTCACTTATTGTATCGTTTATAGCATCCAATAGGTTGTTTGCATACTTTCTTGTGTCGGATTTATATTCATATTGAGCTAGTTTAAACAGAAGTACTCTTTCTTTTCTATTGGAAGGACATTGGTTTATTGCTTTTAATAGATTCTCCCTTCTAGTATCTTTCTTTGCTCCTCTCGCAGGTTTACGTGTATCGTATAAAGTACTTACCCAATTAGATAGCGCCTGGGGATCAAAATCTTTGAAAGTTTTTACAACGCAATTAGCAAACTCTTTATCAGTTTGGGTTGGAAGTATAATGTTCTGTATGCAGGTTACTAAACTTATGTTTAAATCTTCAGCGTTGTTTTCGAGTAAGGAAAGGCGCTGTTCCTGAGCATGTTGTTGTGAATTATAATTACGAAAAACCTCAACTTTATTTATATATGAGGGCAACCTTCTGTGGCTCCTAATGGCTTCTGTGGATCTCGATGAAAACGTAGATAAAAACTCTAAAATTACCTTAATAGGTAGTTGAGGATCCAATCTGGCTTCTTCTTTTGATAGAGCGTTTTCCTCATCGCACGACCAGGGAGCTCTGGCGGATGTACTTATTGAATTACACATTTCGTTATGGATAATTGAATGTGCGCTCTTTAGATGAATGGTTAAACCAGCTGACGTAGTGAAACTCCTATTGCATATCTGGCAATTTAAATTAGCACTATCAGTATCGGGGCCTTTACAGAAAAAATCTAAGATCTAACAAGTTATTTTTATTGATATTTAAAAAATTTCTAAGTTATTTTAATTCACTTTAAAAATTTACTAAGTTATTCTTATTAATATTTATAAAAAACTTCTAAGTTAAGCCACTTTAACAATTTACTAAGTTATTTTTAAAAGAATTTCTAAGTTAATTATTATCGCTCTTACGAAGTCTTGGCCGAATTCGGCCGGTCTCGTAGAACAATTTCGTTAAACTTTTTAGCACGACTACCTTTTTTGTCCCAAATGTTTTTCTTTTATATTAAAAAAATCGGCTAAAAGCTCCCCCTCTATTTTTCTTGGATTTAATTAATTTCCGTGTGAATTAATATTTTTGTCAAAACTGCAAAAGAATAGAATATTTTTTCTGATTTCCGCCCAGACTTTCCGTTGTATACAATTTCATATTAGGTGTTTGAACTTTGCTTTTGGACTCTTTTAATTCTAAAGGTAAATGCACTGGCTTATTTTTGCCTAAAGGTATGCATTTATCCTCATTCCTATATATTTTTCTTACTTTGCCTAGTTTTCTTAGTTTGGTTAGTTTACTTTGGACTTAAACCTAAGTTATAGAAAAAATATATATACATATATATTTTGATTTTTTTGGCTCCTAAACCAATTTTTAAGTACATGTATCAATTTATCTAATATTTCTATGGTATAATTTTATTTATTATTATTATTAATTTTTGTTTATACATATATAGTTTTTTCCTTATATTATACATGTATATTTTTATCCTTATATCCTAGTATTTTTATATCCTAACACCCTTCTTTCTTTCATTTTTATGTTGTTGTACACAAATTTATCGCTTATAAACAAGCTCAGCTACCAGCTGCCACTATGAATAAGTTTTTCTGCAACAATCTCGCAACCAGCACCAGCGCCAGCTTTCACTGTGAACGCAGCCTTAGCCATTAGGATGCACTTATCCTTAATCAGTCCCCTATAAACACCGAAGCATTTATAAGTACTAAGTTTGAGAAATATCTATGTTTGACTTACATTTCAAGGACTTATAGGTTTTTAAGTATTTAATTATTAATTTACAAAACTTCAAAGAAGTTAGGTAAAGTTTACTTATTAGTTGTTATGGCAAAAGGTATAAAATACCCAATGCGTTCTCGCTAATTATTAACCTGACCGCCCTGACTAATACGCCAGGTTCGTAGGATGTGATTGCCATCTAGTTGCCTTGATTTCATCCGCCTGATACAGTAGGCCTCCATACTGGATAAACCAAGTATGTTGGCTTCCCTTTCACAACAGGATTACTTTGAATTAATTGTAAGTCTAACACCCTGGCTTTTCCTATTGGTATTAACCAGGACGATATGGTACATTGACCATCTAACGACTAAACAATATCCTTTATTAATCAAAAATAATTTTTACAAAAATTTTACATAAATTGATAATTAAAATTAAGGACGCTTTTCTACTGAGATGGACCCAGGCAGTAGTACCTCGCATAATATTTCATCCACGCCTGCGCCAAACTTGTCGCATGAAATCTCTGTGAGCGTTCCACCCACCTCTTAGAGTTGAATGGATGATCTCTTTTTCAGTTGATCTTGACATTTTAAGTTTATCACAGAAAAATCGATTTGTTGCACACCAAGTTCCTCTCACTCCCAGAATAAAAGGGAGTGTGAAGATGTCTTTTGTTGGAAATTTTTTTCTTTAACCTTTTCAATAAAAAATGAGGAGCTGTAAATAGCTTGCTTATTCTGCCATTGTTGTGTAAGAGTTATTGACCCCTCCCAATTTATTCCGACATCACAAATAATTACTGATGATTTATTTTCAATAATGAGGTCAGGCTTTTTCAATACACCATCGCGGCCTCTAATATTTGGTTCAATATACGCCGTCGTATTTTTCTTTTGTACAGTTGTAGCAATCTTACTTACAATATTATTATGCCTCTCAATTCGTGCTCTGTGTGTAATAGGGCAGTGTTGTAAAATGTGGCACACAGTTTCTTTATGAAGACATCCTGGGGAGCGACATTTCTGTAATTCAGGTGGATTATATGGAAGTCCAAGGCATGGTAGCAAGTTAAATCTTAGATGGATAGCTTTAATATAATCAGAACTTTTCCAGTATCGTGGTGGATTCCTGATGAAATCAGTACAAAACCCAGTTATAGTGGAGTTTTGAAGACCCCTACCAGGGTTGCTAGAGTAGAGTCGATTGCTTTGATGAGCTCTCAGTTGTTCTTTTGTGGTGATTGCTGATTGTGGTCATTTTTTTCAATCGAGTAATGATGGGCTTGGCCATCTCTAAAGTATATTTCATCAGATTGGAATGATCTTCTAGGTTCATCAGCCTGCTTAACATTATAATAGGTATAGCCATTTAAAAGTGAAAAATACCAAGTCCTCCTTTGTCAAGAGGCGCGTAGAAAATGGCATTAGAGCAGTGACTGGGAATATGCAGAGTAGAACGTATAAACTTCCTGATTTTTCGATCGGCCTCTTTAAGCTTAGATGAGTCAATGTTGGGTGTTTGAAGCTCCGTGATATACCTCGGAATAAAATATGTATTGAGTATGTTCATTTTTTGTTGCGGTTTCAAAGATTGCTTTTTTATAGTTTTTAATTAATCAAATAAATTATATAAGTTACATTTTTTCAGCCCAGTCGATTGGAACACCCTTCCTAAATATTTAAATTCATCGTCAACATTGAAAGCAGGGAGAGTTTCGTTTTCGTATTTAAAAAATATTCTATTGTTAACATATATAGCTTTTTTACTTGGAATATTACATAGAGCGAGAGATCCACTCTTCCTTGAATTTATTTGAAGTCCTCTAGACTTTAGAAAATTGGAAGTTATATTTAGTAGATTTTGGGCGGAATGTTTGTTTTCCGCTATGAGGACTAAATTGTCTGCATATGCGAGAGCACTTAGGTTCTCGTTGCCAAGTTTTACCCCAGAATTATCATTTAAATTTTTCAGAAGCTCATCTAATATCATATTGAACAGTACGGGCGACAGGGGATCACCCTGCTTCACGCCTCTTTTTATTACAAATTCCCCAAATTTTTCGTTTCTACACATGATAAGCGTTTTGTTGTTCAAGTAGCTATCAAGTATCAATTTTAAATTTCTTCAAAGCTCTTAGTATGCTATGATGCGATACCTTATCGAAAGCTTTGGAAATGTCGAGATTGATTAAAAAAACAGGTTGACCATTCCTCCTTTTTTCCTTCATTATACTCTCCAAAGTAATAATGTTCGCTAGACAGCCATCTAGTCTGCTGAATCCCCCTTGAGATTGGTGTAAATTAATAGAGTTACTTATTCTTGCAGCTAGAATTTTATGTAAGATTCGCATAACCATAGATCCTATCGTTATTGGTCTCCAATTATTGGGATTTTCTAAACCTTTGCTTTGTTTTGGGATCATAATAGTCTTAAACTGTCTAAATACATCCGGAATCAAACCTAATAGTAGCATGGAGTTGTAAAATAGGGATAGTCGGGCATGTCCAATTTTTGATATGATTTTTTTAAGTAATGCCATCTGGTCCGGGGGCATTAGATTTGCTAGTTCTAATTGCTAGTGCAATCTATTCTTCTGTAATTGGCTGACTTACAGATGTAATGTTTTCTTCCTCCCTGATATATTCAAGGTCCTAAACTCCGTCAGTGGAGAAAATTTCCTCGAATATCTTCTTAGTTTCACTTTTATCCGGTAATATTTCACTTATTGTATCGTTTATAGCATCCAATAGGTTGTTTGCATACTTTCTTGTGTCGGATTTATATTCATATTGAGCTAGTTTAAACAGAAGTACTCTTTCTTTTCTATTGGAAGGACATTGGTTTATTGCTTTTAATAGATTCTCCCTTCTAGTATCTTTCTTTGCTCCGCTCGCAGGTTTACGTGTATCGTATAAAGTACTTACCCAATTAGATAGCGCCTGGGGATCAAAATCTTTGAAAGTTTTTACAACGCAATTAGCAAACTCTTTATCAGTTTGGGTTGGAAGTATAATGTTCTGTATGTAGGTTACTAAACTTATGTTAAAGTTTATGTTTATAATTACGAAAAACCTCAACTTTATTTATATATGAGGGCAACCTTCTGTGGCTCCTAATGGCTTCTGTGGATCTCGATGAAAACGTAGATAAAAACTCTAAAATTACCTTAATAGGTAGTTGAGGATCCAATCTGGCTTCTTCTTTTGATAGAGCGTTTTCCTCATCGCACGACCAGGGAGCTCTGGCGGATGTACTTATTGACTTACACATTTCATTATGGATAATTGAATGTGCGCTCTTTAGATGAATGGTTAAACCAGCTGACGTAGTGAAACTCCTATTGCATATCTGGCAATTTAAATTAGCACTATCAGTATCGGGGCCTTTACAGAAAAAATCTAAAATCTAACAAGTTATTTTTATTGATATTTAAAAAATTTCTAAGTTATTTTAATTCACTTTAAAAATTTACTAAGTTATTCTTATTAATATTTATAAAAAACTTCTAAGTTAAGCCACTTTAACAATTTACTAAGTTATTTTTAAAAGAATTTCTAAGTTAATTATTATCGCTCTTACGAAGTCTTGGCCGAATTCGGCCGGTCTCGTAGAGCAATTTTGTTAAACTTTTTAGCACGACTACCTTTTTTGTCCCAAATGTTTTTCTTTTATATTAAAAAAATCGGCTAAAAGCTCCCCCTCTATTTTTCTTGGATTTAATTAATTTCCGTGTGAATTAATATTTTTGTCAAAACTGCAAAAGAATAGAATATTTTTTCTGATTTCCGCCCAGACTTTCCGTTGTATACAATTTCATATTAGGTGTATGAACTTTGCTTTTGGACTCTTTTAATTCTAAAGGTAAATGCACTGGCTTATTTTTGCCTAAAGGTATGCATTTATCCTCATTCCTATATATTTTTCTTACTTTGCCTAGTTTTCTTAGTTTGGTTAGTTTACTTTGGACTTAAACCTAAGTTATAGAAAAAATATATATACATATATATTTTGATTTTTTTGGCTCCTAAACCAATTTTTAAGTACATGTATCAATTTATCTAATATTTCTATGGTATAATTTTATTTATTATTATTATTAATTTTTGTTTATACATATATAGTTTTTTCCTTATATTATACATGTATATTTTTATCCTTATATCCTAGTATTTTTATATCCTAACACCCTTCTTCCTTTCATTTTTATGTTGTTGTACACAAATTTATCGCTTATAAACAAGCTCAGCTACCAGCTGCCACTATGAATAAGTTTTTCTGCAACAATCTCGCAACCAGCACCAGCGCCAGCTTTCACTGTGAACGCAGCCTTAGCCATTAGGATGCACTTATCCTTAATCAGTCCCCTATAAACACCGAAGCATTTATAAGTACTAAGTTTGAGAAATATCTATGTTTGACTTACATTTCAAGGACTTATAGGTTTTTAAGTATTTAATTATTAATTTACAAAACTTCAAAGAAGTTAGGTAAAGTTTACTTATTAGTTGTTATGGCAAAAGGTATAAAATACCCAATGCGTTCTCGCTAATTATTAACCTGACCGCCCTGACTAATACGCCAGGTTCGTAGGATGTGATTGCCATCTAGTTGCCTTGATTTCATCCGCCTGATACAGCAGGCCTCCATACTGGATAAACCAAGTATGTTGGCTTCCCTTTCACAACAGGATTACTTTGAATTAATTGTAAGTCTAACACCCTGGCTTTTCCTATTGGTATTAACCAGGACGATATGGTACATTGACCATCTAACGACTAAACAATATCCTTTATTAATCAAAAATAATTTTTACAAAAATTTTACATAAATTGATAATTAAAATTAAGGACGCTTTTCTACTGAGATGGACCCAGGCAGTAGTACCTCGCATAATATTTCATCCACGCCTGCGCCAAACTTGTCGCATGAAATCTCTGTGAGCGTTCCACCCACCTCTTAGAGTTGAATGGATGATCTCTTTTTCAGTTGATCTTGACATTTTAAGTTTATCACAGAAAAATCGATTTGTTGCACACCAAGTTCCTCTCACTCCCAGAATAAAAGGGAGTGTGAAGATGTCTTTTGTTGGAAATTTTTTTCTTTAACCTTTTCAATAAAAAATGAGGAGCTGTAAATAGCTTGCTTATTCTGCCATTGTTGTGTAAGAGTTATTGACCCCTCCCAATTTATTCCGACATCACAAATAATTACTGATGATTTATTTTCAATAATGAGGTCAGGCTTTTTCAATACACCATCGCGGCCTCTAATATTTGGTTCAATATACGCCGTCGTATTTTTCTTTTGTACAGTTGTAGCAATCTTACTTACAATATTATTATGCCTCTCAATTCGTGCTCTGTGTGTAATAGGGCAGTGTTGTAAAATGTGGCACACAGTTTCTTTATGAAGACATCCTGGGGAGCGACATTTCTGTAATTCAGGTGGATTATATGGAAGTCCAAGGCATGGTAGCAAGTTAAATCTTAGATGGATAGCTTTAATATAATCAGAACTTTTCCAGTATCGTGGTGGATTCCTGATGAAATCAGTACAAAACCCAGTTATAGTGGAGTTTTGAAGACCCCTACCAGGGTTGCTAGAGTAGAGTCGATTGCTTTGATGAGCTCTCAGTTGTTCTTTTGTGGTGATTGCTGATTGTGGTCATTTTTTTCAATCGAGTAATGATGGGCTTGGCCATCTCTAAAGTATATTTCATCGGATTGGAATGATCTTCTAGGTTCATCAGCCTGCTTAACATTATAATAGGTATAGCCATTTAAAAGTGAAAAATACCAAGTCCTCCTTTGTCAAGAGGCGCGTAGAAAATGGCATTAGAGCAGTGACTGGGAATATGCAGAGTAGAACGTATAAACTTCCTGATTTTTCGATCGGCCTCTTTAAGCTTAGATGAGTCAATGTTGGGTGTTTGAAGCTCCGTGATATACCTCGGAATAAGATATGTATTGAGTATGTTCATTTTTTGTTGCGGTTTCAAAGATTGCTTTTTTATAGTTTTTAATTGATCAAATAAATTATATAAGTTACATTTTTTCAGCCCAGTCGATTGGAACACCCTTCCTAAATATTTAAATTCATCGTCAACATTGAAAGCAGGGAGAGTTTCGTTTTCATATTTAAAAAATATTCTATTGTCAACATATATAGCTTTTTTACTTGGAATATTACATAGAGCGAGAGATCCACTCTTCCTTGAATTTATTTGAAGTCCTCTAGACTTTAGAAAATTGGAAGTTATATTTAGTAGATTTTGGGCGGAATGTTTGTTTTCCGCTATGAGGACTAAATTGTCTGCATATGCGAGAGCACTTAGGTTCTCGTTGCCAAGTTTTACCCCAGAATTATCATTTAAATTTTTCAGAAGCTCATCTAATATCATATTGAACAGTTCGGGCGACAGGCGATCACCCTGCTTCACGCCTCTTTTTATTACAAATTCCCCAAATTTTTCGTTTCTACACATGATAAGCGTTTTGTTGTTCAAGTAGCTATCAAGTATCAATTTTAAATTTCTTCAAAGCTCTTAGTATGCTATGATGCGATACCTTATCGAAAGCTTTGGAAATGTCGAGATTGATTAAAAAAACAGGTTGACCATTCCTCCTTTTTTCCTTCATTATACTCTCCAAAGTAATAATGTTCGCTAGACAGCCATTTAGTCTGCTGAATCCCCCTTGAGATTGGTGTAAATTAATAGAGTTACTTATTCTTGCAGCTAGAATTTTATGTAAGATTCGCATAACCATAGATCCTATCGTTATTGGTCTCCAATTATTGGGATTTTCTAAACCTTTGCTTTGTTTTGGGATCATAATAGTCTTAAACTGTCTAAATACATCCGGAATCAAACCTAATAGTAGCATGGAGTTGTAAAATAGGGATAGTCGGGCATGTCCAATTTTTGATATGATTTTTTTAAGTAATGCCATCTGGTCCGGGGGCATTAGATTTGCTAGTTCTAATTGCTAGTGCAATCTATTCTTCTGTAATTGGCTGACTTACAGATGTAATGTTTTCTTCCTCCCTGATATATTCAAGGTCCTAAACTCCGTCAGTGGAGAAAATTTCCTCGAATATCTTCTTAGTTTCACTTTTATCCGGTAATATTTCACTTATTGTATCGTTTATAGCATCCAATAGGTTGTTTGCATACTTTCTTGTGTCGGATTTATATTCATATTGAGCTAGTTTAAACAGAAGTACTCTTTCTTTTCTATTGGAAGGACATTGGTTTATTGCTTTTAATAGATTCTCCCTTCTAGTATCTTTCTTTGCTCCGCTCGCAGGTTTACGTGTATCGTATAAAGTACTTACCCAATTAGATAGCGCCTGGGGATCAAACTCTTTATCAGTTTGGGTTGGAAGTATAATGTTCTGTATGTAGGTTACTAAACTTATGTTTAAATCTTCAGCGTTGTTTTCGAGTAAGGAAAGGCGCTGTTCCTGAGCATGTTGTTGTGAATTATAATTACGAAAAACCTCAACTTTATTTATATATGAGGGCAACCTTCTGTGGCTCCTAATGGCTTCTGTGGATCTCGATGAAAACGTAGATAAAAACTCTAAAATTACCTTAATAGGTAGTTGAGGATCCAATCTGGCTTCTTCTTTTGATAGAGCGTTTTCCTCATCGCACGACCAGGGAGCTCTGGCGGATGTACTTATTGACTTACACATTTCATTATGGATAATTGAATGTGCGCTCTTTAGATGAATGGTTAAACCAGCTGACGTAGTGAAACTCCTATTGCATATCTGGCAATTTAAATTAGCACTATCAGTATCGGGGCCTTTACAGAAAAAATCTAAGATCTAACAAGTTATTTTTATTGATATTTAAAAAATTTCTAAGTTATTTTAATTCACTTTAAAAATTTACTAAGTTATTCTTATTAATATTTATAAAAAACTTCTAAGTTAAGCCACTTTAACAATTTACTAAGTTATTTTTAAAAGAATTTCTAAGTTAATTATTATCGCTCTTACGAAGTCTTGGCCGAATTCGGCCGGTCTCGTAGAACAATTTTGTTAAACTTTTTAGCACGACTACCTTTTTTGTCCCAAATGTTTTTCTTTTATATTAAAAAAATCGGCTAAAAGCTCCCCCTCTATTTTTCTTGGATTTAATTAATTTCCGTGTGAATTAATATTTTTGTCAAAACTGCAAAAATTTCCTCATGAGAATATTTTTTCTGATTTCCGCCCAGACTTTCCGTTGTATACAATTTCATATTAGGTGTATGAACTTTGCTTTTGGACTCTTTTAATTCTAAAGGTAAATGCACTGGCTTATTTTTGCCTAAAGGTATGCATTTATCCTCATTCCTATATATTTTTCTTACTTTGCCTAGTTTTCTTAGTTTGGTTAGTTTACTTTGGACTTAAACCTAAGTTATAGAAAAAATATATATACATATATATTTTGATTTTTTTGGCTCCTAAACCAATTTTTAAGTACATGTATCAATTTATCTAATATTTCTATGGTATAATTTTATTTATTATTATTATTAATTTTTGTTTATACATATATAGTTTTTTCCTTATATTATACATGTATATTTTTATCCTTATATCCTAGTATTTTTATATCCTAACACCCTTCTTTCTTTCATTTTTATGTTGTTGTACACAAATTTATCGCTTATAAACAAGCTCAGCTACCAGCTGCCACTATGAATAAGTTTTTCTGCAACAATCTCGCAACCAGCACCAGTGCCAGCTTTCACTGTGAACGCAGCCTTAGCCATTAGGATGCACTTATCCTTAATCAGTCCCCTATAAACACCGAAGCATTTATAAGTACTAAGTTTGAGAAATATCTATGTTTGACTTACATTTCAAGGACTTATAGGTTTTTAAGTATTTAATTATTAATTTACAAAACTTCAAAGAAGTTAGGTAAAGTTTACTTATTAGTTGTTATGGCAAAAGGTATAAAATACCCAATGCGTTCTCGCTAATTATTAACCTGACCGCCCTGACTAATACGCCAGGTTCGTAGGATGTGATTGCCATCTAGTTGCCTTGATTTCATCCGCCTGATACAGTAGGCCTCCATACTGGATAAACCAAGTATGTTGGCTTCCCTTTCACAACAGGATTACTTTGAATTAATTGTAAGTCTAACACCCTGGCTTTTCCTATTGGTATTAACCAGGACGATATGGTACATTGACCATCTAACGACTAAACAATATCCTTTATTAATCAAAAATAATTTTTACAAAAATTTTACATAAATTGATAATTAAAATTAAGGACGCTTTTCTACTGAGATGGACTTAGATGGATTTGTTGCACACCAAGTTCCTCTCACTCCCAGAATAAAAGGGAGTGTGAAGATGTCTTTTGTTGGAAATTTTTTTCTTTAACCTTTTCAATAAAAAATGAGGAGCTGTAAATAGTTTGCTTATTCTGCCATTGTTGTGTAAGAGTTATTGACCCCTCCCAATTTATTCCGACATCACAAATAATTACTGATGATTTATTTTCAATAATGAGGTCAGGCTTTTTCAATACACCATCGCGGCCTCTAATATTTGGTTCAATATACGCCGTCGTATTTTTCTTTTGTACAGTTGTAGCAATCTTACTTACAATATTATTATGCCTCTCAATTCGTGCTCTGTGTGTAATAGGGCAGTGTTGTAAAATGTGGCACACAGTTTCTTTATGAAGACATCCTGGGGAGCGACATTTCTGTAATTCAGGTGGATTATATGGAAGTCCAAGGCATGGTAGCAAGTTAAATCTTAGATGGATAGCTTTAATATAATCAGAACTTTTCCAGTATCGTGGTGGATTCCTGATGAAATCAGTACAAAACCCAGTTATAGTGGAGTTTTGAAGACCCCTACCAGGGTTGCTAGAGTAGAGTCGATTGCTTTGATGAGCTCTCAGTTGTTCTTTTGTGGTGATTGCTGATTGTGGTCATTTTTTTCAATCGAGTAATGATGGGCTTGGCCATCTCTAAAGTATATTTCATCAGATTGGAATGATCTTCTAGGTTCATCAGCCTGCTTAACATTATAATAGGTATAGCCATTTAAAAGTGAAAAATACCAAGTCCTCCTTTGTCAAGAGGCGCGTAGAAAATGGCATTAGAGCAGTGACTGGGAATATGCAGAGTAGAACGTATAAACTTCCTGATTTTTCGATCGGCCTCTTTAAGCTTAGATGAGTCAATGTTGGGTGTTTGAAGCTCCGTGATATACCTCGGAATAAGATATGTATTGAGTATGTTCATTTTTTGTTGCGGTTTCAAAGATTGCTTTTTTATAGTTTTTAATTAATCAAATAAATTATATAAGTTACATTTTTTCAGCCCAGTCGATTGGAACACCCTTCCTAAATATTTAAATTCATCGTCAACATTGAAAGCAGGGAGAGTTTCGTTTTCGTATTTAAAAAATATTCTATTGTCAACATATATAGCTTTTTTACTTGGAATATTACATAGAGCGAGAGATCCACTCTTCCTTGAATTTATTTGAAGTCCTCTAGACTTTAGAAAATTGGAAGTTATATTTAGTAGATTTTGGGCGGAATGTTTGTTTTCCGCTATGAGGACTAAATTGTCTGCATATGCGAGAGCACTTAGGTTCTCGTTGCCAAGTTTTACCCCAGAATTATCATTTAAATTTTTCAGAAGCTCATCTAATATCATATTGAACAGTACGGGCGACAGGGGATCACCCTGCTTCACGCCTCTTTTTATTACAAATTCCCCAAATTTTTCGTTTCTACACGTGATAAGCGTTTTGTTGTTCAAGTAGCTATCAAGTATCAATTTTAAATTTCTTCAAAGCTCTTAGTATGCTATGATGCGATACCTTATCGAAAGCTTTGGAAATGGCCAAAAAAATTGTTTACGTGCTCGAGCCAGAGTCTTTTCAACACCTAAATGTGGGCCATGCAACCATTTAGTAATCTTAGGTTGCATCTTGGTTGGAATGGCCAAGCGATGGTCTCTTAATAAAAGTCCATTTTCAAAGTGTAGTTCATTTTTTAACTTGTGGTATTTTTGACTAAAATTATCAAGTTGATGAAATTTAGGCCATCCAAATTCTACATACTTTGCAATCTGTTGATAACGTTCATCTTCTTTAAACATTTCAACATATAAATCATAATTGTTTTTAGATAAACATGCCCTGTAGGTTATTGAATGTATCATTGTTGACATTTCATTATCAAACTCTTGATCATCCTTTAGTGATGCTCTTGATAAACAATCAGCCACCAACATATCTTTACCTGGTTTATAAATAATTGACATGCCAGGATATTTGAGTAAGCGATAAAACATTCTTTGTAAGCGAGGTGTTACCTCATCAATATCTCTTTTAACTAATGTTTCAAGTGGCTTATGATCCGAATGAACAGTAAATTCACTACCATAAAGGAAATAGTGAAATCTTTCACATGCAAAAACAATAGCTAATAATTCTTTTTCTATTTTCTCTATTTGTGCCCATTGTTGCCCATTTTGTTGCCCATTTTTTGAAAGTGTTCTTGATGCATAAGCTATAGGCAGGTTATTTTGTAAAATGACACTACCCAGTCCATCTTTAGAACTATCAGTTTGTATAACAATTGGCAATTTAGGATCAAAAATAGCAAGCACAGGACTCTTACTAATAGACCTAAGCAGATCTTGTACTTCTGCTTCGTGCTTTTCATTCCAATGCCATTTAACATTATTTTTAGTTATTTCACGCAAAGCAGCTGACCTTTTTGATAAATTAGGTATGAACTTTGCCAGATATTTAAATAGCCCTAGCAATCGTAAAACATCAGATTTATTTGCAGGTCTAGGCATATTTTTAATAGCTGTTACATATTTATCACTTGGTTCAATTTGACCATTGTAAATTGCGTAGCCCATAAATATAACCCTGCTAGTTCTAAATTGCTTTTTTATAGTTTTTAATTGATCAAATAAATTATATAAGTTACATTTTTTCAGCCCAGTCGATTGGAACACCCTTCCTAAATATTAAAATTCATCGTCAACATTGAAAGCAGGGAGAGTTTCGTTTTCGTATTTAAAAAATATTCTATTGTCAACATATATAGCTTTTTTACTTGGAATATTACATAGAGCGAGAGATCCACTCTTCCTTGAATTTATTTGAAGTCCTCTAGACTTTAGAAAATTGGAAGTTATATTTAGTAGATTTTGAGGACTAAATTGTCTGCATATGCGAGAGCACTTAGGTTCTCGTTGCCAAGTTTTACCCCAGAATTATCATTTAAATTTTTCAGAAGCTCATCTAATATCATATTGAACAGTACGGGCGACAGGGGATCACCCTGCTTCACGCCTCTTTTTATTACAAATTCCCCAAATTTTTCGTTTCTACACATGATAAGCGTTTTGTTGTTCAAGTAGCTATCAAGTATCAATTTTAAATTTCTTCAAAGCTCTTAGTATGCTATGATGCGATACCTTATCGAAAGCTTTGGAAATGTCGAGATTGATTAAAAAAACAGGTTGACCATTCCTCCTTTTTTCCTTCATTATACTCTCCAAAGTAATAATGTTCGCTAGACAGCCATCTAGTCTGCTGAATCCCCCTTGAGATTGGTGTAAATTAATAGAGTTACTTATTCTTGCAGCTAGAATTTTATGTAAGATTCGCATAACCATAGATCCTATCGTTATTGGTCTCCAATTATTTTCTAAACCTTTGCTTTGTTTTGGGATCATAATAGTCTTAAACTGTCTAAATACATCCGGAATCAAACCTAATAGTAGCATGGAGTTGTAAAATAGGGATAGTCGGGCATGTCCAATTTTTGATATGATTTTTTTAAGTAATGCCATCTGGTCCGGGGGCATTAGATTTGCTAGTTCTAATTGCTAGTGCAATCTATTCTTCTGTAATTGGCTGACTTACAGATGTAATGTTTTCTTCCTCCCTGATATATTCAAGGTCCTAAACTCCGTCAGTGGAGAAAATTTCCTCGAATATCTTCTTAGTTTCACTTTTATCCGGTAATATTTCACTTATTGTATCGTTTATAGCATCCAATAGGTTGTTTGCATACTTTCTTGTGTCGGATTTATATTCATATTGAGCTAGTTTAAACAGAAGTACTCTTTCTTTTCTATTGGAAGGACATTGGTTTATTGCTTTTAATAGATTCTCCCTTCTAGTATCTTTCTTTGCTCCGCTCGCAGGTTTACGTGTATCGTATAAAGTACTTACCCAATTAGATAGCGCCTGGGGATCAAAATCTTTGAAAGTTTTTACAACGCAATTAGCAAACTCTTTATCAGTTTGGGTTGGAAGTATAATGTTCTGTATGTAGGTTACTAAACTTATGTTTAAATCTTCAGCGTTGTTTTCGAGTAAGGAAAGGCGCTGTTCCTGAGCATGTTGTTGTGAATTATAATTACGAAAAACCTCAACTTTATTTATATATGAGGGCAACCTTCTGTGGCTCCTAATGGCTTCTGTGGATCTCGATGAAAACGTAGATAAAAACTCTAAAATTACCTTAATAGGTAGTTGAGGATCCAATCTGGCTTCTTCTTTTGATAGAGCGTTTTCCTCATCGCACGACCAGGGAGCTCTGGCGGATGTACTTATTGACTTACACATTTCATTATGGATAATTGAATGTGCGCTCTTTAGATGAATGGTTAAACCAGCTGACGTAGTGAAACTCCTATTGCATATCTGGCAATTTAAATTAGCACTATCAGTATCGGGGCCTTTACAGAAAAAATCTAAAATCTAACAAGTTATTTTTATTGATATTTAAAAAATTTCTAAGTTATTTTAATTCACTTTAAAAATTTACTAAGTTATTCTTATTAATATTTATAAAAAACTTCTAAGTTAAGCCACTTTAACAATTTACTAAGTTATTTTTAAAAGAATTTCTAAGTTAATTATTATCGCTCTTACGAAGTCTTGGCCGAATTCGGCCGGTCTCGTAGAACAATTTTGTTAAACTTTTTAGCACGACTACCTTTTTTGTCCCAAATGTTTTTCTTTTATATTAAAAAAATCGGCTAAAAGCTCCCCCTCTATTTTTCTTGGATTTAATTAATTTCCGTGTGAATTAATATTTTTGTCAAAACTGCAAAAATTTCCTCATGAGAATATTTTTTCTGATTTCCGCCCAGACTTTCCGTTGTATACAATTTCATATTAGGTGTATGAACTTTGCTTTTGGACTCTTTTAATTCTAAAGGTAAATGCACTGGCTTATTTTTGCCTAAAGGTATGCATTTATCCTCATTCCTATATATTTTTCTTACTTTGCCTAGTTTTCTTAGTTTGGTTAGTTTACTTTGGACTTAAACCTAAGTTATAGAAAAAATATATATACATATATATTTTGATTTTTTTGGCTCCTAAACCAATTTTTAAGTACATGTATCAATTTATCTAATATTTCTATGGTATAATTTTATTTATTATTATTATTAATTTTTGTTTATACATATATAGTTTTTTCCTTATATTATACATGTATATTTTTATCCTTATATCCTAGTATTTTTATATCCTAACACCCTTCTTTCTTTCATTTTTATGTTGTTGTACACAAATTTATCGCTTATAAACAAGCTCAGCTACCAGCTGCCACTATGAATAAGTTTTTCTGCAACAATCTCGCAACCAGCACCAGCGCCAGCTTTCACTGTGAACGCAGCCTTAGCCATTAGGATGCACTTATCCTTAATCAGTCCCCTATAAACACCGAAGCATTTATAAGTACTAAGTTTGAGAAATATCTATGTTTGACTTACATTTCAAGGACTTATAGGTTTTTAAGTATTTAATTATTAATTTACAAAACTTCAAAGAAGTTAGGTAAAGTTTACTTATTAGTTGTTATGGCAAAAGGTATAAAATACCCAATGCGTTCTCGCTAATTATTAACCTGACCGCCCTGACTGATACGCCAGGTTCGTAGGATGTGATTGCCATCTAGTTGCCTTGATTTCATCCGCCTGATACAGTAGGCCTCCATACTGGATAAACCAAGTATGTTGGCTTCCCTTTCACAACAGGATTACTTTGAATTAATTGTAAGTCTAACACCCTGGCTTTTCCTATTGGTATTAACCAGGACGATATGGTACATTGACCATCTAACGACTAAACAATATCCTTTATTAATCAAAAATAATTTTTACAAAAATTTTACATAAATTGATAATTAAAATTAAGGACGCTTTTCTACTGAGATGGACTTAGATGGATTTGTTGCACACCAAGTTCCTCTCGCTCCCAGAATAAAAGGGAGTGTGAAGATGTCTTTTGTTGGAAATTTTTTTCTTTAACCTTTTCAATAAAAAATGAGGAGCTGTAAATAGCTTGCTTATTCTGCCATTGTTGTGTAAGAGTTATTGACCCCTCCCAATTTATTCCGACATCACAAATAATTACTGATTATTTATTTTCAATAATGAGGTCAGGCTTTTTCAATACACCATCGCGGCCTCTAATATTTGGTTCAATATACGCCGTCGTATTTTTCTTTTGTACAGTTGTAGCAATCTTACTTACAATATTATTATGCCTCTCAATTCGTGCTCTGTGTGTAATAGGGCAGTGTTGTAAAATGTGGCACACAGTTTCTTTATGAAGACATCCTGGGGAGCGACATTTCTGTAATTCAGGTGGATTA
This sequence comes from Acrocera orbiculus, assembly GCA_947359355.1. NCBI lineage: Eukaryota > Metazoa > Arthropoda > Insecta > Diptera > Acroceridae > Acrocera > Acrocera orbiculus. Next base: position 25,915,942 of record OX375759.1, on the reverse strand, counting down.
TATGGAAGTCCAAGGCATGGTAGCAAGTTAAATCTTAGATGGATAGCTTTAATATAATCAGAACTTTTCCAGTATCGTGGTGGATTCCTGATGAAATCAGTACAAAACCCAGTTATAGTGGAGTTTTGAAGACCCCTACCAGGGTTGCTAGAGTAGAGTCGATTGCTTTGATGAGCTCTCAGTTGTTCTTTTGTGGTGATTGCTGATTGTGGTCATTTTTTTCAATCGAGTAATGATGGGCTTGGCCATCTCTAAAGTATATTTCATCAGATTGGAATGATCTTCTAGGTTCATCAGCCTGCTTAACATTATAATAGGTATAGCCATTTAAAAGTGAAAAATACCAAGTCCTCCTTTGTCAAGAGGCGCGTAGAAAATGGCATTAGAGCAGTGACTGGGAATATGCAGAGTAGAACGTATAAACTTCCTGATTTTTCGATCGGCCTCTTTAAGCTTAGATGAGTCAATGTTGGGTGTTTGAAGCTCCGTGATATACCTCGGAATAAGATATGTATTGAGTATGTTCATTTTTTGTTGCGGTTTCAAAGATTGCTTTTTTATAGTTTTTAATTGATCAAATAAATTATATAAGTTACATTTTTTCAGCCCAGTCGATTGGAACACCCTTCCTAAATATTTAAATTCATCGTCAACATTGAAAGCAGGGAGAGTTTCGTTTTCATATTTAAAAAATATTCTATTGTCAACATATATAGCTTTTTTACTTGGAATATTACATAGAGCGAGAGATCCACTCTTCCTTGAATTTATTTGAAGTCCTCTAGACTTTAGAAAATTGGAAGTTATATTTAGTAGATTTTGGGCGGAATGTTTGTTTTCCGCTATGAGGACTAAATTGTCTGCATATGCGAGAGCACTTAGGTTCTCGTTGCCAAGTTTTACCCCAGAATTATCATTTAAATTTTTCAGAAGCTCATCTAATATCATATTGAACAGTACGGGCGACAGGGGATCACCCTGCTTCACGCCTCTTTTTATTACAAATTCCCCAAATTTTTCGTTTCTACACATGATAAGCGTTTTGTTGTTCAAGTAGCTATCAAGTATCAATTTTAAATTTCTTCAAAGCTCTTAGTATGCTATGATGCGATACCTTATCGAAAGCTTTGGAAATGTCGAGATTGATTAAAAAAACAGGTTGACCATTCCTCCTTTTTTCCTTCATTATACTCTCCAAAGTAATAATGTTCGCTAGACAGCCATCTAGTCTGCTGAATCCCCCTTGAGATTGGTGTAAATTAATAGAGTTACTTATTCTTGCAGCTAGAATTTTATGTAAGATTCGCATAACCATAGATCCTATCGTTATTGGTCTCCAATTATTGGGATTTTCTAAACCTTTGCTTTGTTTTGGGATCATAATAGTCTTAAACTGTCTAAATACATCCGGAATCAAACCTAATAGTAGCATGGAGTTGTAAAATAGGGATAGTCGGGCATGTCCAATTTTTGATATGATTTTTTTAAGTAATGCCATCTGGTCCGGGGGCATTAGATTTGCTAGTTCTAATTGCTAGTGCAATCTATTCTTCTGTAATTGGCTGACTTACAGATGTAATGTTTTCTTCCTCCCTGATATATTCAAGGTCCTAAACTCCGTCAGTGGAGAAAATTTCCTCGAATATCTTCTTAGTTTCACTTTTATCCGGTAATATTTCACTTATTGTATCGTTTATAGCATCCAATAGGTTGTTTGCATACTTTCTTGTGTCGGATTTATATTCATATTGAGCTAGTTTAAACAGAAGTACTCTTTCTTTTCTATTGGAAGGACATTGGTTTATTGCTTTTAATAGATTCTCCCTTCTAGTATCTTTCTTTGCTCCGCTCGCAGGTTTACGTGTATCGTATAAAGTACTTACCCAATTAGATAGCGCCTGGGGATCAAAATCTTTGAAAGTTTTTACAACGCAATTAGCAAACTCTTTATCAGTTTGGGTTGGAAGTATAATGTTCTGTATGTAGGTTACTAAACTTATGTTTAAATCTTCAGCGTTGTTTTCGAGTAAGGAAAGGCGCTGTTCCTGAGCATGTTGTTGTGAATTATAATTACGAAAAACCTCAACTTTATTTATATATGAGGGCAACCTTCTGTGGCTCCTAATGGCTTCTGTGGATCTCGATGAAAACGTAGATAAAAACTCTAAAATTACCTTAATAGGTAGTTGAGGATCCAATCTGGCTTCTTCTTTTGATAGAGCGTTTTCCTCATCGCACGACCAGGGAGCTCTGGCGGATGTACTTATTGACTTACACATTTCATTATGGATAATTGAATGTGCGCTCTTTAGATGAATGGTTAAACCAGCTGACGTAGTGAAACTCCTATTGCATATCTGGCAATTTAAATTAGCACTATCAGTATCGGGGCCTTTACAGAAAAAATCTAAAATCTAACAAGTTATTTTTATTGATACACTGGCGAGCATAAATGGACCGCTGTTTTTCATTTTTCAACTTATACGTCAGTCAAACTTTTAATATTTGATAAAATTTAAAGAAATTTATAGTTCTTATTCTATGTTAAGTTTTATTTAAGGTAACATAAAATACAATATGAAAAAAAAAAAAGTTACATGCTAAATACGAAGAAACTATATATTACTCCATCGGTCCATTTTTGCACGTTTCTTAAAAAGGAAAATGTTCATATTAGTTTTAGTATTTAGTCCAAAGGCCTTTATTTTTTCTTACTTCTCTGATGCGTTTTGGCATGCTCTCTACTAGTTTTTCGATATGTGGCTTTTTTATATCATTCCATTCAGACTGAACTCGCAGCCAAAGATCTTGAGAGTTTTTAGGGGCTCTTTCATACATACTCAACCGTTTTTTAAGTATAGCCCATAAATTTTCAATAGGGTTTAGATCTGGGCTCTGCGCAGGCCATTTTAACACCTTAAAGTGCTGGGTTGAAAACCAATTTTGCACAACTTTTGCGGTGTGCTTTGGATCACGATCTTGCTGGAACACTATCTCGTCTTCTGGATAAGCGCTTAAATCTATGAATTCTGGAAGATTTGCTTTTAAAATATTAAGATAATCATCTTTCTTCATTATTCCATCTATTTTGACTAATGGACCCATACGCCACCAATTAAAGCAACCCCAAACCATAATGTTACCTCCACCGTGTTTTACCGTTGGTTTTACATGATGTTTTTTAACAGTTTCATATGGTCGGTGCCAGTAATATTCTTTCCCATCCGACTGATATCTATTGATTTTTGTTTCATCTGACCAGATAACTTTTTTCCAGTCTTCGACAGTCCAGTTTTTATATTCCTTGCAGAATTCTAATCTTGCTTTTATGTTTTTAGATGATAAAGCTGGTTTTTTCTGTTTAACAGCGGAGACTAGGCCGATTCTCCGTAAAGCCCTGCGTGCAGTCCACTCACTAACACGTTTCCCTATCTTTAAGGAAGCTAGTTTTGGTGTTTTACACTCACCAGTTGTTATCAATCGCTCCATACGTCGTGAATCTCGGTCTGTTAACAAACTATGACGTCCTTTTGCGTTTACATTAGGCTCTAAATTATTCCTTTTTTGGACACGAAGCACAGTACTATGACCAACTTTATATTTTTTTGCAATTTTACGTAACGACATCCCTTTTTTTAAAAGCACTATTATTTTATTTTCAGTGTCACTCGATATTTTCACCATATTTGCATTTATCGTTTAACTATTAAAAGCGACTAAACTTACGCAATATAAAAACGTTTTCTCTGTTAGATATCAATATAAGATGTTAGAACATGACGTAGTGGAGAAGTGTCTGGCTGTGAGTCATTGAAATCGATTCATGTTTCAACTTGAAATAAAACAAAGCAAAACGTGCAAAAATGGAACGATGGAGTTATATATAGTTTCTTCGTATTTAGCATGTAATTTTTTTTTTTTTCATACTGTATTTTATGTTACCTTAAATAAAACTTAACATAGAATAAGAACTATAAATTTCTTTAAATTTTATCAAATATTAAAAGTTTGACTGACGTATAAGTTGAAAAATGAAAAACAGCGGTCCATTTATGCTCGCCAGTGTATTTAAAAAATTTCTAAGTTATTTTAATTCACTTTAAAAATTTACTAAGTTATTCTTATTAATATTTATAAAAAACTTCTAAGTTAAGCCACTTTAACAATTTACTAAGTTATTTTTAAAAGAATTTCTAAGTTAATTATTATCGCTCTTACGAAGTCTTGGCCGAATTCGGCCGGTCTCGTAGAACAATTTTGTTAAACTTTTTAGCACGACTACCTTTTTTGTCCCAAATGTTTTTCTTTTATATTAAAAAAATCGGCTAAAAGCTCCCCCTCTATTTTTCTTGGATTTAATTAATTTCCGTGTGAATTAATATTTTTGTCAAAACTGCAAAAATTTCCTCATGAGAATATTTTTTCTGATTTCCGCCCAGACTTTCCGTTGTATACAATTTCATATTAGGTGTATGAACTTTGCTTTTGGACTCTTTTAGTTCTAAAGGTAAATGCACTGGCTTATTTTTGCCTAAAGGTATGCATTTATCCTCATTCCTATATATTTTTCTTACTTTGCCTAGTTTTCTTAGTTTGGTTAGTTTACTTTGGACTTAAACCTAAGTTATAGAAAAAATATATATACATATATATTTTGATTTTTTTGGCTCTTAAACCAATTTTTAAGTACATGTATCAATTTATCTAATATTTCTATGGTATAATTTTATTTATTATTATTATTAATTTTTGTTTATACATATATAGTTTTTTCCTTATATTATACATGTATATTTTTATCCTTATATCCTAGTATTTTTATATCCTAACACCCTTCTTTCTTTCATTTTTATGTTGTTGTACACAAATTTATCGCTTATAAACAAGCTCAGCTACCAGCTGCCACTATGAATAAGTTTTTCTGCAACAATCTCGCAACCAGCACCAGTGCCAGCTTTCACTGTGAACGCAGCCTTAGCCATTAGGATGCACTTATCCTTAATCAGTCCCCTATAAACACCGAAGCATTTATAAGTACTAAGTTTGAGAAATATCTATGTTTGACTTACATTTCAAGGACTTATAGGTTTTTAAGTATTTAATTATTAATTTACAAAACTTCAAAGAAGTTAGGTAAAGTTTACTTATTAGTTGTTATGGCAAAAGGTATAAAATACCCAATGCGTTCTCGCTAATTATTAACCTGACCGCCCTGACTAATACGCCAGGTTCGTAGGATGTGATTGCCATCTAGTTGCCTTGATTTCATCCGCCTGATACAGTAGGCCTCCATACTGGATAAACCAAGTATGTTGGCTTCCCTTTCACAACAGGATTACTTTGAATTAATTGTAAGTCTAACACCCTGGCTTTTCCTATTGGTATTAACCAGGACGATATGGTACATTGACCATCTAACGACTAAACAATATCCTTTATTAATCAAAAATAATTTTTACAAAAATTTTACATAAATTGATAATTAAAATTAAGGACGCTTTTCTACTGAGATGGACCCAGGCAGTAGTACCTCGCATAATATTTCATCCACGCCTGCGCCAAACTTGTCGCATGAAATCTCTGTGAGCGTTCCACCCACCTCTTAGAGTTGAATGGATGATCTCTTTTTCAGTTGATCTTGACATTTTAAGTTTATCACAGAAAAATCGATTTGTTGCACACCAAGTTCCTCTCACTCCCAGAATAAAAGGGAGTGTGAAGATGTCTTTTGTTGGAAATTTTTTTCTTTAACCTTTTCAATAAAAAATGAGGAGCTGTAAATAGCTTGCTTATTCTGCCATTGTTGTGTAAGAGTTATTGACCCCTCCCAATTTATTCCGACATCACAAATAATTACTGATGATTTATTTTCAATAATGAGGTCAGGCTTTTTCAATACACCATCGCGGCCTCTAATATTTGGTTCAATATACGCCGTCGTATTTTTCTTTTGTACAGTTGTAGCAATCTTACTTACAATATTATTATGCCTCTCAATTCGTGCTCTGTGTGTAATAGGGCAGTGTTGTAAAATGTGGCACACAGTTTCTTTATGAAGACATCCTGGGGAGCGACATTTCTGTAATTCAGGTGGATTATATGGAAGTCCAAGGCATGGTAGCAAGTTAAATCTTAGATGGATAGCTTTAATATAATCAGAACTTTTCCAGTATCGTGGTGGATTCCTGATGAAATCAGTACAAAACCCAGTTATAGTGGAGTTTTGAAGACCCCTACCAGGGTTGCTAGAGTAGAGTCGATTGCTTTGATGAGCTCTCAGTTGTTCTTTTGTGGTGATTGCTGATTGTGGTCATTTTTTTCAATCGAGTAATGATGGGCTTGGCCATCTCTAAAGTATATTTCATCAGATTGGAATGATCTTCTAGGTTCATCAGCCTGCTTAACATTATAATAGGTATAGCCATTTAAAAGTGAAAAATACCAAGTCCTCCTTTGTCAAGAGGCGCGTAGAAAATGGCATTAGAGCAGTGACTGGGAATATGCAGAGTAGAACGTATAAACTTCCTGATTTTTCGATCGGCCTCTTTAAGCTTAGATGAGTCAATGTTGGGTGTTTGAAGCTCCGTGATATACCTCGGAATAAGATATGTATTGAGTATGTTCATTTTTTGTTGCGGTTTCAAAGATTGCTTTTTTATAGTTTTTAATTAATCAAATAAATTATATAAGTTACATTTTTTCAGCCCAGTCGATTGGAACACCCTTCCTAAATATTTAAATTCATCGTCAACATTGAAAGCAGGGAGAGTTTCGTTTTCGTATTTAAAAAATATTCTATTGTCAACATATATAGCTTTTTTACTTGGAATATTACATAGAGCGAGAGATCCACTCTTCCTTGAATTTATTTGAAGTCCTCTAGACTTTAGAAAATTGGAAGTTATATTTAGTAGATTTTGGGCGGAATGTTTGTTTTCCGCTATGAGGACTAAATTGTCTGCATATGCGAGAGCACTTAGGTTCTCGTTGCCAAGTTTTACCCCAGAATTATCATTTAAATTTTTCAGAAGCTCATCTAATATCATATTGAACAGTACGGGCGACAGGGGATCACCCTGCTTCACGCCTCTTTTTATTACAAATTCCCCAAATTTTTCGTTTCTACACGTGATAAGCGTTTTGTTGTTCAAGTAGCTATCAAGTATCAATTTTAAATTTCTTCAAAGCTCTTAGTATGCTATGATGCGATACCTTATCGAAAGCTTTGGAAATGGCCAAAAAAATTGTTTACGTGCTCGAGCCAGAGTCTTTTCAACACCTAAATGTGGGCCATGCAACCATTTAGTAATCTTAGGTTGCATCTTGGTTGGAATGGCCAAGCGATGGTCTCTTAATAAAAGTCCATTTTCAAAGTGTAGTTCATTTTTTAACTTGTGGTATTTTTGACTAAAATTATCAAGTTGATGAAATTTAGGCCATCCAAATTCTACATACTTTGCAATCTGTTGATAACGTTCATCTTCTTTAAACATTTCAACATATAAATCATAATTGTTTTTAGATAAACATGCCCTGTAGGTTATTGAATGTATCATTGTTGACATTTCATTATCAAACTCTTGATCATCCTTTAGTGATGCTCTTGATAAACAATCAGCCACCAACATATCTTTACCTGGTTTATAAATAATTGACATGCCAGGATATTTGAGTAAGCGATAAAACATTCTTTGTAAGCGAGGTGTTACCTCATCAATATCTCTTTTAACTAATGTTTCAAGTGGCTTATGATCCGAATGAACAGTAAATTCACTACCATAAAGGAAATAGTGAAATCTTTCACATGCAAAAACAATAGCTAATAATTCTTTTTCTATTTTCTCTATTTGTGCCCATTGTTGCCCATTTTGTTGCCCATTTTTTGAAAGTGTTCTTGATGCATAAGCTATAGGCAGGTTATTTTGTAAAATGACACTACCCAGTCCATCTTTAGAACTATCAGTTTGTATAACAATTGGCAATTTAGGATCAAAAATAGCAAGCACAGGACTCTTACTAATAGACCTAAGCAGATCTTGTACTTCTGCTTCGTGCTTTTCATTCCAATGCCATTTAACATTATTTTTAGTTATTTCACGCAAAGCAGCTGACCTTTTTGATAAATTAGGTATGAACTTTGCCAGATATTTAAATAGCCCTAGCAATCGTAAAACATCAGATTTATTTGCAGGTCTAGGCATATTTTTAATAGCTGTTACATATTTATCACTTGGTTCAATTTGACCATTGTAAATTGCGTAGCCCATAAATATAACCCTGCTAGTTCTAAATTGCTTTTTTATAGTTTTTAATTGATCAAATAAATTATATAAGTTACATTTTTTCAGCCCAGTCGATTGGAACACCCTTCCTAAATATTAAAATTCATCGTCAACATTGAAAGCAGGGAGAGTTTCGTTTTCGTATTTAAAAAATATTGTGGTATTAAGTCCACATTTATTAAATTAATTGTTTTTATTTTTCTACACTTTTCTTACAATAAAAAAATAATAAAATATTTTTAAGTAATAATATAAAATATTTAAAAATTGCTAACTGCAAAAATATTTTAACTCACTTTTATTTGTAATATGTCAACCAAGTAAACAATCGAGGCTTGCTTGACATATTACAAAAATTTACAAAAACTTAAAAACTACTACGTTTTGTTTTTTTTAATGAAATTATTAAAAATAATAATTTTAATGTCGCCACATTACTCCCCCACCAGATGAACTGTAAGTTAATCGATATTATTTTAGTTTAGTATTTGAGGCGAAATTAACCTTTTTTTTTGAATAACAATCAGCTTTGGAATCTGTTGGAGAAGGAGGAGAGTCAATCAGTGAAAAGTAATAAGGTTTCAAACGTTCAACAGAGATTTTAACGTCTTTCCCTTTTATTTTTACCGTAAAACAATGTTGGCCACGAGAGACCACAGGAAAAGGTCCATCGTAAGGGCTTTTCAAAGCTAATTTAACAGGGGATTTAATGAAAACATGTGAACAGTCGTCCAATTTTTTAAATTTAAAATATTTGTTATTGGAGTGATCTGAAGCTTGAACAGGACGTATATTGCTAAAAATATTCTGCAACTTAGTAACAAAATCGGATTGAGATAAATTCTCTACAGATTTCTGTAAAAAATCTCCAGGTAATCTGAGCGATTCTCCGTAAACTAACTCTGCAGGAGTAGCTAAAAATTCTTCCCTAAAAGTAGTTCTAAGCCCCAACAGAACAAAAGGAAGTGATTTAGACCAAGCTTGCTTACCATGGGCCATCAAAGTAGTTTTAAATGTCCTATGCCATCGTTCTATAAATCCATTTGATTTGGGATGATAAGGACTTGTGCGAACTCTTTTAAATCCAAACATTTTAGATAATTCCTTAAACAAGTTAGCTTCAAATTGTCGCCCCTGGTCAGTTATAATGATTTGAGGAATACCAAAACGTGCAATCCACACCCGACATAATGCCTCAGCACAAGATTCTGCTGTGCACTCAGTTAAAGGAATTGCTTCCGGCCATCTTGTATATCTGTCAATGATAGTCAGACAATAATGGAAATTTTCGGATGTAGGAAGCGGTCCAACAATATCCATATGGATAGTTGAGAAACGAGAAGAAACTGGCTCAAACTTCCTGGGGAAATTTTTAACATGTCGTGAAATCTTATTTTTTTGACAAGCTAAACAATCCCGGGACCAATTGTTACAATCCCTATTCATTAAAGGCCAAAAGAATTTGGAAGTGACCATTTTATTTGTTGCCCTAATACTAGGGTGTGCGAGGTCATGAACTGATTTAAAAACCTGAAGTCTGAACTCTTCTGGAATATAAGGTCGGACATTATTATTAGAAGTTTCACAGTAGATTCTTGAATTTGAATTAACAACTGGGAGCTTTGCAAATGTGAAAGCTTCGTTATTTTTAAGATCTTCCAAAATCTTATCATTCTCTTGTGCCGCAGCTATTAAATCAAAATTTAAGCTTGAGGGGAAATTAATTTCATTTACACGTGAAAGAGTGTCAGCTACAATATTTTCTTTTCCTGATACGTGTCTAATATTAGTGGAAAATTGACTAATGAAATCTAACTGTCGGAATTGCCTTGGAGAAGCTTTCTCCGCTTTTTGTTTGAAAGCAAAAATAAGCGGTTTATGGTCCGTAAAAATTACAAAATCTCGACCTTCAATTTGATATCGGAAAAATTTGATACCTTTATAGATCGCTAAAAGCTCACGATCATAAGTGCTGTAGTTTTTTTGTGCTGCATTCAACTTTGTTGAGAAAAACCTAAAGGTTGCCACGATCCTTGAACATGCTGTTGTAAAACAGCACCTATGGCAATGTCAGAAGCGTCTACAAAAAGTGCTAGATCAGCTGCAGGATCTGGAAACGCTAAAAGAGTTGTTTGTGCTAAAACAGACTTTAACTCATTAAATGACGCTATAGAGGTGGAATCCCAATTAATTTTTTTGTTTCCATCCTTCTTGCTTCCAACTAAAAATTTATCTAATAGCAACTGATGTTGCGCTGCTTTAGGGATAAAACGTCTGTAAAAATTTACCATCCCGAGAAAACGTCTTAATCCTTTTACAGTATCGGGACGTTGAAAATTTTTAATTGATTCAACCTTATCAGGTGATGGTTTAATACCATCTGGGCTAATAAGATGTCCAAGAAAATTCAAATTTGATTTCGAAAATACACATTTATCTGTATTAATAACCAAACCGTGCTCATGCAACTTTTGAAAAATGAGCTCCAGATGACTTAAGTGGTCTTCTTCCGATTTAGACGCGACTAAAATGTCATCCAAATAGGTAAAACAGAATGAAAAATCTTGAAATACCCAGTTGATAAACCTTTGGAAAGTTTGGGCCGCATTGCAAAGACCGAAAGTCATACGAGTAAATTCAAATAACCCAAAGGGGGTACAAATCGCAGTTTTTGGTATATCCTCTGGATCAATAGGAATTTGATGGTATGCCCTTTGTAAATCCAATTTCGAAAATATTTTACAATTTTGAAGATGATGCACAAAATCATGAATAAGAGGAATGGGGTAACGGTCCGGAATAGTGATTGCGTTAAGACGTCTATAATCTCCGCAAGGTCGCCAATCACCATTCTTTTTTAAAACCAGGTGAAGAGGCGAAGACCACGGACTATTCGACGGTCTACATATGCCTTTGTCTAAAAGCATGTTAAATTCTTTTTTGGCAGCTAATAACTTTTCTGTAGATAGTTGTCTTACTTTAGATACAACGGGATTTCCCATTGTGAAAATTTTATGTGTTACATTATGTTTGATGGGCTTTGCACAGTTCAAGTCCTGAGTTACCTCATACCATTTTGTAAGAAGCTTCTGAATACCAAGGTCGGATGAATTGTCTAGTACTAGAGATAAATTTGAATGTAAACCTTTCGAAACTATACACAAAGAATTTATTGAAGTTAAAGGATCAATAATTAACTGTTTTGATAAATCTACAAGTAAACCATAATGGCTTAAAAAATCAGCACCAATGATTGGTTTAACTACGTCAGCAATTATGAAACTCCATGTAAAATTACGACGTAGCCCTAAATTGAGAGTTAAAACTTTACGACCAAAAGTATTGATTTTCGATGAATTAGCTGCAGAAAGTTTGAAGTTGGAAGGTGTAGGTCTACCCGTAGTTTGAATTGGAATCACTGAAACGTCAGCCCCAGTATCAATTAAAAAATGACGACCTGAAGATTTATCAAAAATTGTCAAACGGCTTGACAACTTGCCATTACCAACCACCGTTCGAGTTGACAGGCGATTTAGTTTTTTGACTTAGTTATAAATGCGCAAGGCTTAATGCATTTGGTGGCCTTATCCGCAAATTTAGCGTGATACCAGCATAAATTATCATTATTATTGCTTTTAAAAATATTCTTTGACTTAGAGCGGGATCTAGAACGTCTAAAATTTTGTTGTACGTTAACCTTTTGTTTTAACTCATTCAATCCGCTTGTTAATAAATCCAAACGTTCTAAAATCAAGTTAGTTTGACTAGTTTCATTAGTGCTGTTATATGAATAAACAATAGGTTTATTATAAACATCAGCGATTTTATCAGCACAATTTGCGAGCTCTGTTAAATTACCTGGATTACATGCTAAAATTGCCTGCATATTATCCGGAAGACGTTGCAACCATAACGAACGTAACAATTCTTCCGAAACAACGCTGCCTCCTAGTTCTCGCATCTCTCTTAAGAACTGGGAAGGCTGACGATCTCCTAAAGATAAATCACCTAAGAGTTGACTGAGTTTGGCAGTTTCACTAATTGATAGACGATTAATTAAATTAGTCTTTAAATGATCATATGCCTCACTAGCATGCGGGTTTCTAATAATATCACTGATCACTTGAATTATCTCTCCGTCTAAAACAGATAAAACATAATTGAATTTGGTTCGCTGGTCTGTAATTCTGGCGAGCTGAAATTGAGCTTCTAGCCTATCAAACCAAAATTGTGGGGAAGATTTCCAAAATGGTGGAGGTTTAACTGCGACAGCAGACACTGACGGTAAAATATCACCCACGAGATTGTTCATATTAATTTAAAAAAAAAAAAAAAAAAAAAAAAAAAAAAAAAAAAACAAAACGTTCACAATATTAAAGTAATAATAAAATAAACAAAAGATAATTATGAAACAATTAAATAATTAATAAATGATTATAATAATATTAATTTTTAACACGCTCAGAGCAGCCTCACTCTGAGAAAAAGAAAGGCTTTGTCCCGTGTTAATTTAATATAACATAAGTTATATAAGTGTAGACTTAACTTGTATGATTCCAATAATTCTTGAAAATGAAATTCTTGAAATAGCTGGAATCTTCAACTTCTTTTGAATTTACGACGAATTGTCGTCTTGATTGTTTTGATTGAATCTTTATAATTGAAATTCAACTGTAGTAGTTGTCAGGATCTTGAAAATTGAAACTTGAGTAGCATCAACGCTAGAAACATTGAACCATGTTCAGAATGATGTTATATCCTTATTTAATGCTTCTGATACAAACGGTTGCTTTTGAATATTAACTTTAACATATTCAATAGAGATCCAATTTCTTTTGGTTGTAGTCACCAATATGTGGTGACTTATTGCTCCTTGTCGGGGTCACCAATATGTGGTATTAAGTCCACATTTATTAAATTAATTGTTTTTATTTTTCTACACTTTTCTTACAATAAAAAAATAATAAAATATTTTTAAGTAATAATATAAAATATTTAAAAATTGCTAACTGCAAAAATATTTTAACTCACTTTTATTTGTAATATGTCAACCAAGTAAACAATCGAGGCTTGCTTGACATATTACAAAAATTTACAAAAACTTAAAAACTACTACGTTTTGTTTTTTTTAATGAAATTATTAAAAATAATAATTTTAATGTCGCCACAATATTCTATTGTCAACATATATAGCTTTTTTACTTGGAATATTACATAGAGCGAGAGATCCACTCTTCCTTGAATTTATTTGAAGTCCTCTAGACTTTAGAAAATTGGAAGTTATATTTAGTAGATTTTGAGGACTAAATTGTCTGCATATGCGAGAGCACTTAGGTTCTCGTTGCCAAGTTTTACCCCAGAATTATCATTTAAATTTTTCAGAAGCTCATCTAATATCATATTGAACAGTACGGGCGACAGGGGATCACCCTGCTTCACGCCTCTTTTTATTACAAATTCCCCAAATTTTTCGTTTCTACACATGATAAGCGTTTTGTTGTTCAAGTAGCTATCAAGTATCAATTTTAAATTTCTTCAAAGCTCTTAGTATGCTATGATGCGATACCTTATCGAAAGCTTTGGAAATGTCGAGATTGATTAAAAAAACAGGTTGACCATTCCTCCTTTTTTCCTTCATTATACTCTCCAAAGTAATAATGTTCGCTAGACAGCCATCTAGTCTGCTGAATCCCCCTTGAGATTGGTGTAAATTAATAGAGTTACTTATTCTTGCAGCTAGAATTTTATGTAAGATTCGCATAACCATAGATCCTATCGTTATTGGTCTCCAATTATTGGGATTTTCTAAACCTTTGCTTTGTTTTGGGATCATAATAGTCTTAAACTGTCTAAATACATCCGGAATCAAACCTTATAGTAGCATGGAGTTGTAAAATAGGGATAGTCGGGCATGTCCAATTTTTGATATGATTTTTTTAAGTAATGCCATCTGGTCCGGGGGCATTAGATTTGCTAGTTCTAATTGCTAGTGCAATCTATTCTTCTGTAATTGGCTGACTTACAGATGTAATGTTTTCTTCCTCCCTGATATATTCAAGGTCCTAAACTCCGTCAGTGGAGAAAATTTCCTCGAATATCTTCTTAGTTTCACTTTTATCCGGTAATATTTCACTTATTGTATCGTTTATAGCATCCAATAGGTTGTTTGCATACTTTCTTGTGTCGGATTTATATTCATATTGAGCTAGTTTAAACAGAAGTACTCTTTCTTTTCTATTGGAAGGACATTGGTTTATTGCTTTTAATAGATTCTCCCTTCTAGTATCTTTCTTTGCTCCGCTCGCAGGTTTACGTGTATCGTATAAAGTACTTACCCAATTAGATAGCGCCTGGGGATCAAAATCTTTGAAAGTTTTTACAACGCAATTAGCAAACTCTTTATCAGTTTGGGTTGGAAGTATAATGTTCTGTATGTAGGTTACTAAACTTATGTTTAAATCTTCAGCGTTGTTTTCGAGTAAGGAAAGGCGCTGTTCCTGAGCATGTTGTTGTGAATTATAATTACGAAAAACCTCAACTTTATTTATATATGAGGGCAACCTTCTGTGGCTCCTAATGGCTTCTGTGGATCTCGATGAAAACGTAGATAAAAACTCTAAAATTACCTTAATAGGTAGTTGAGGATCCAATCTGGCTTCTTCTTTTGATAGAGCGTTTTCCTCATCGCACGACCAGGGAGCTCTGGCGGATGTACTTATTGACTTACACATTTCATTATGGATAATTGAATGTGCGCTCTTTAGATGAATGGTTAAACCAGCTGACGTAGTGAAACTCCTATTGCATATCTGGCAATTTAAATTAGCACTATCAGTATCGGGGCCTTTACAGAAAAAATCTAAAATCTAACAAGTTATTTTTATTGATATTTAAAAAATTTCTAAGTTATTTTAATTCACTTTAAAAATTTACTAAGTTATTCTTATTAATATTTATAAAAAACTTCTAAGTTAAGCCACTTTAACAATTTACTAAGTTATTTTTAAAAGAATTTCTAAGTTAATTATTATCGCTCTTACGAAGTCTTGGCCGAATTCGGCCGGTCTCGTAGAACAATTTTGTTAAACTTTTTAGCACGACTACCTTTTTTGTCCCAAATGTTTTTCTTTTATATTAAAAAAATCGGCTAAAAGCTCCCCCTCTATTTTTCTTGGATTTAATTAATTTCCGTGTGAATTAATATTTTTGTCAAAACTGCAAAAATTTCCTCATGAGAATATTTTTTCTGATTTCCGCCCAGACTTTCCGTTGTATACAATTTCATATTAGGTGTATGAACTTTGCTTTTGGACTCTTTTAATTCTAAAGGTAAATGCACTGGCTTATTTTTGCCTAAAGGTATGCATTTATCCTCATTCCTATATATTTTTCTTACTTTGCCTAGTTTTCTTAGTTTGGTTAGTTTACTTTGGACTTAAACCTAAGTTATAGAAAAAATATATATACATATATATTTTGATTTTTTTGGCTCCTAAACCAATTTTTAAGTACATGTATCAATTTATCTAATATTTCTATGGTATAATTTTATTTATTATTATTATTAATTTTTGTTTATACATATATAGTTTTTTCCTTATATTATACATGTATATTTTTATCCTTATATCCTAGTATTTTTATATCCTAACACCCTTCTTTCTTTCATTTTTATGTTGTTGTACACAAATTTATCGCTTATAAACAAGCTCAGCTACCAGCTGCCACTATGAATAAGTTTTTCTGCAACAATCTCGCAACCAGCACCAGCGCCAGCTTTCACTGTGAACGCAGCCTTAGCCATTAGGATGCACTTATCCTTAATCAGTCCCCTATAAACACCGAAGCATTTATAAGTACTAAGTTTGAGAAATATCTATGTTTGACTTACATTTCAAGGACTTATAGGTTTTTAAGTATTTAATTATTAATTTACAAAACTTCAAAGAAGTTAGGTAAAGTTTACTTATTAGTTGTTATGGCAAAAGGTATAAAATACCCAATGCGTTCTCGCTAATTATTAACCTGACCGCCCTGACTAATACGCCAGGTTCGTAGGATGTGATTGCCATCTAGTTGCCTTGATTTCATCCGCCTGATACAGTAGGCCTCCATACTGGATAAACCAAGTATGTTGGCTTCCCTTTCACAACAGGATTACTTTGAATTAATTGTAAGTCTAACACCCTGGCTTTTCCTATTGGTATTAACCAGGACGATATGGTACATTGACCATCTAACGACTAAACAATATCCTTTATTAATCAAAAATAATTTTTACAAAAATTTTACATAAATTGATAATTAAAATTAAGGACGCTTTTCTACTGAGATGGACTTAGATGGATTTGTTGCACACCAAGTTCCTCTCGCTCCCAGAATAAAAGGGAGTGTGAAGATGTCTTTTGTTGGAAATTTTTTTCTTTAACCTTTTCAATAAAAAATGAGGAGCTGTAAATAGCTTGCTTATTCTGCCATTGTTGTGTAAGAGTTATTGACCCCTCCCAATTTATTCCAACATCACAAATAATTACTGATGATTTATTTTCAATAATGAGGTCAGGCTTTTTCAATACACCATCGCGGCCTCTAATATTTGGTTCAATATACGCCGTCGTATTTTTCTTTTGTACAGTTGTAGCAATCTTACTTACAATATTATTATGCCTCTCAATTCGTGCTCTGTGTGTAATAGGGCAGTGTTGTAAAATGTGGCACACAGTTTCTTTATGAAGACATCCTGGGGAGCGACATTTCTGTAATTCAGGTGGATTATATGGAAGTCCAAGGCATGGTAGCAAGTTAAATCTTAGATGGATAGCTTTAATATAATCAGAACTTTTCCAGTATCGTGGTGGATTCCTGATGAAATCAGTACAAAACCCAGTTATAGTGGAGTTTTGAAGACCCCTACCAGGGTTGCTAGAGTAGAGTCGATTGCTTTGATGAGCTCTCAGTTGTTCTTTTGTGGTGATTGCTGATTGTGGTCATTTTTTTCAATCGAGTAATGATGGGCTTGGCCATCTCTAAAGTATATTTCATCAGATTGGAATGATCTTCTAGGTTCATCAGCCTGCTTAACATTATAATAGGTATAGCCATTTAAAAGTGAAAAATACCAAGTCCTCCTTTGTCAAGAGGCGCGTAGAAAATGGCATTAGAGCAGTGACTGGGAATATGCAGAGTAGAACGTATAAACTTCCTGATTTTTCGATCGGCCTCTTTAAGCTTAGATGAGTCAATGTTGGGTGTTTGAAGCTCCGTGATATACCTCGGAATAAGATATGTATTGAGTATGTTCATTTTTTGTTGCGGTTTCAAAGATTGCTTTTTTATAGTTTTTAATTGATCAAATAAATTATATAAGTTACATTTTTTCAGCCCAGTCGATTGGAACACCCTTCCTAAATATTTAAATTCATCGTCAACATTGAAAGCAGGGAGAGTTTCGTTTTCATATTTAAAAAATATTCTATTGTCAACATATATAGCTTTTTTACTTGGAATATTACATAGAGCGAGAGATCCACTCTTCCTTGAATTTATTTGAAGTCCTCTAGACTTTAGAAAATTGGAAGTTATATTTAGTAGATTTTGGGCGGAATGTTTGTTTTCCGCTATGAGGACTAAATTGTCTGCATATGCGAGAGCACTTAGGTTCTCGTTGCCAAGTTTTACCCCAGAATTATCATTTAAATTTTTCAGAAGCTCATCTAATATCATATTGAACAGTTCGGGCGACAGGCGATCACCCTGCTTCACGCCTCTTTTTATTACAAATTCCCCAAATTTTTCGTTTCTACACATGATAAGCGTTTTGTTGTTCAAGTAGCTATCAAGTATCAATTTTAAATTTCTTCAAAGCTCTTAGTATGCTATGATGCGATACCTTATCGAAAGCTTTGGAAATGTCGAGATTGATTAAAAAAACAGGTTGACCATTCCTCCTTTTTTCCTTCATTATACTCTCCAAAGTAATAATGTTCGCTAGACAGCCATCTAGTCTGCTGAATCCCCCTTGAGATTGGTGTAAATTAATAGAGTTACTTATTCTTGCAGCTAGAATTTTATGTAAGATTCGCATAACCATAGATCCTATCGTTATTGGTCTCCAATTATTGGGATTTTCTAAACCTTTGCTTTGTTTTGGGATCATAATAGTCTTAAACTGTCTAAATACATCCGGAATCAAACCTAATAGTAGCATGGAGTTGTAAAATAGGGATAGTCGGGCATGTCCAATTTTTGATATGATTTTTTTAAGTAATGCCATCTGGTCCGGGGGCATTAGATTTGCTAGTTCTAATTGCTAGTGCAATCTATTCTTCTGTAATTGGCTGACTTACAGATGTAATGTTTTCTTCCTCCCTGATATATTCAAGGTCCTAAACTCCGTCAGTGGAGAAAATTTCCTCGAATATCTTCTTAGTTTCACTTTTATCCGGTAATATTTCACTTATTGTATCGTTTATAGCATCCAATAGGTTGTTTGCATACTTTCTTGTGTCGGATTTATATTCATATTGAGCTAGTTTAAACAGAAGTACTCTTTCTTTTCTATTGGAAGGACATTGGTTTATTGCTTTTAATAGATTCTCCCTTCTAGTATCTTTCTTTGCTCCGCTCGCAGGTTTACGTGTATCGTATAAAGTACTTACCCAATTAGATAGCGCCTGGGGATCAAAATCTTTGAAAGTTTTTACAACGCAATTAGCAAACTCTTTATCAGTTTGGGTTGGAAGTATAATGTTCTGTATGTAGGTTACTAAACTTATGTTTAAATCTTCAGCGTTGTTTTCGAGTAAGGAAAGGCGCTGTTCCTGAGCATGTTGTTGTGAATTATAATTACGAAAAACCTCAACTTTATTTATATATGAGGGCAACCTTCTGTGGCTCCTAATGGCTTCTGTGGATCTCGATGAAAACGTAGATAAAAACTCTAAAATTACCTTAATAGGTAGTTGAGGATCCAATCTGGCTTCTTCTTTTGATAGAGCGTTTTCCTCATCGCACGACCAGGGAGCTCTGGCGGATGTACTTATTGACTTACACATTTCATTATGGATAATTGAATGTGCGCTCTTTAGATGAATGGTTAAACCAGCTGACGTAGTGAAACTCCTATTGCATATCTGGCAATTTAAATTAGCACTATCCGTATCGGGGCCTTTACAGAAAAAATCTAAGATCTAACAAGTTATTTTTATTGATATTTAAAAAATTTCTAAGTTATTTTAATTCACTTTAAAAATTTACTAAGTTATTCTTATTAATATTTATAAAAAACTTCTAAGTTAAGCCACTTTAACAATTTACTAAGTTATTTTTAAAAGAATTTCTAAGTTAATTATTATCGCTCTTACGAAGTCTTGGCCGAATTCGGCCGGTCTCGTAGAACAATTTTGTTAAACTTTTTAGCACGACTACCTTTTTTGTCCCAAATGTTTTTCTTTTTTATTAAAAAAATCGGCTAAAAGCTCCCCCTCTATTTTTCTTGGATTTAATTAATTTCCGTGTGAATTAATATTTTTGTCAAAACTGCAAAAATTTCCTCATGAGAATATTTTTTCTGATTTCCGCCCAGACTTTCCGTTGTATACAATTTCATATTAGGTGTATGAACTTTGCTTTTGGACTCTTTTAATTCTAAAGGTAAATGCACTGGCTTATTTTTGCCTAAAGGTATGCATTTATCCTCATTCCTATATATTTTTCTTACTTTGCCTAGTTTTCTTAGTTTGGTTAGTTTACTTTGGACTTAAACCTAAGTTATAGAAAAAATATATATACATATATATTTTGATTTTTTTGGCTCCTAAACCAATTTTTAAGTACATGTATCAATTTATCTAATATTTCTATGGTATAATTTTATTTATTATTATTATTAATTTTTGTTTATACATATATAGTTTTTTCCTTATATTATACATGTATATTTTTATCCTTATATCCTAGTATTTTTATATCCTAACACCCTTCTTTCTTTCATTTTTATGTTGTTGTACACAAATTTATCGCTTATAAACAAGCTCAGCTACCAGCTGCCACTATGAATAAGTTTTTCTGCAACAATCTCGCAACCAGCACCAGTGCCAGCTTTCACTGTGAACGCAGCCTTAGCCATTAGGATGCACTTATCCTTAATCAGTCCCCTATAAACACCGAAGCATTTATAAGTACTAAGTTTGAGAAATATCTATGTTTGACTTACATTTCAAGGACTTATAGGTTTTTAAGTATTTAATTATTAATTTACAAAACTTCAAAGAAGTTAGGTAAAGTTTACTTATTAGTTGTTATGGCAAAAGGTATAAAATACCCAATGCGTTCTCGCTAATTATTAACCTGACCGCCCTGACTAATACGCCAGGTTCGTAGGATGTGATTGCCATCTAGTTGCCTTGATTTCATCCGCCTGATACAGTAGGCCTCCATACTGGATAAACCAAGTATGTTGGCTTCCCTTTCACAACAGGATTACTTTGAATTAATTGTAAGTCTAACACCCTGGCTTTTCCTATTGGTATTAACCAGGACGATATGGTACATTGACCATCTAACGACTAAACAATATCCTTTATTAATCAAAAATAATTTTTACAAAAATTTTACATAAATTGATAATTAAAATTAAGGACGCTTTTCTACTGAGATGGACCCAGGCAGTAGTACCTCGCATAATATTTCATCCACGCCTGCGCCAAACTTGTCGCATGAAATCTCTGTGAGCGTTCCACCCACCTCTTAGAGTTGAATGGATGATCTCTTTTTCAGTTGATCTTGACATTTTAAGTTTATCACAGAAAAATCGATTTGTTGCACACCAAGTTCCTCTCACTCCCAGAATAAAAGGGAGTGTGAAGATGTCTTTTGTTGGAAATTTTTTTCTTTAACCTTTTCAATAAAAAATGAGGAGCTGTAAATAGCTTGCTTATTCTGCCATTGTTGTGTAAGAGTTATTGACCCCTCCCAATTTATTCCGACATCACAAATAATTACTGATTATTTATTTTCAATAATGAGGTCAGGCTTTTTCAATACACCATCGCGGCCTCTAATATTTGGTTCAATATACGCCGTCGTATTTTTCTTTTGTACAGTTGTAGCAATCTTACTTACAATATTATTATGCCTCTCAATTCGTGCTCTGTGTGTAATAGGGCAGTGTTGTAAAATGTGGCACACAGTTTCTTTATGAAGACATCCTGGGGAGCGACATTTCTGTAATTCAGGTGGATTATATGGAAGTCCAAGGCATGGTAGCAAGTTAAATCTTAGATGGATAGCTTTAATATAATCAGAACTTTTCCAGTATCGTGGTGGATTCCTGATGAAATCAGTACAAAACCCAGTTATAGTGGAGTTTTGAAGACCCCTACCAGGGTTGCTAGAGTAGAGTCGATTGCTTTGATGAGCTCTCAGTTGTTCTTTTGTGGTGATTGCTGATTGTGGTCATTTTTTTCAATCGAGTAATGATGGGCTTGGCCATCTCTAAAGTATATTTCATCAGATTGGAATGATCTTCTAGGTTCATCAGCCTGCTTAACATTATAATAGGTATAGCCATTTAAAAGTGAAAAATACCAAGTCCTCCTTTGTCAAGAGGCGCTTAGAAAATGGCATTAGAGCAGTGACTGGGAATATGCAGAGTAGAACGTATAAACTTCCTGATTTTTCGATCGGCCTCTTTAAGCTTAGATGAGTCAATGTTGGGTGTTTGAAGCTCCGTGATATACCTCGGAATAAGATATGTATTGAGTATGTTCATTTTTTGTTGCGGTTTCAAAGATTGCTTTTTTATAGTTTTTAATTAATCAAATAAATTATATAAGTTACATTTTTTCAGCCCAGTCGATTGGAACACCCTTCCTAAATATTTAAATTCATCGTCAACATTGAAAGCAGGGAGAGTTTCGTTTTCGTATTTAAAAAATATTCTATTGTCAACATATATAGCTTTTTTACTTGGAATATTACATAGAGCGAGAGATCCACTCTTCCTTGAATTTATTTGAAGTCCTCTAGACTTTAGAAAATTGGAAGTTATATTTAGTAGATTTTGGGCGGAATGTTTGTTTTCCGCTATGAGGACTAAATTGTCTGCATATGCGAGAGCACTTAGGTTCTCGTTGCCAAGTTTTACCCCAGAATTATCATTTAAATTTTTCAGAAGCTCATCTAATATCATATTGAACAGTACGGGCGACAGGGGATCACCCTGCTTCACGCCTCTTTTTATTACAAATTCCCCAAATTTTTCGTTTCTACACGTGATAAGCGTTTTGTTGTTCAAGTAGCTATCAAGTATCAATTTTAAATTTCTTCAAAGCTCTTAGTATGCTATGATGCGATACCTTATCGAAAGCTTTGGAAATGGCCAAAAAAATTGTTTACGTGCTCGAGCCAGAGTCTTTTCAACACCTAAATGTGGGCCATGCAACCATTTAGTAATCTTAGGTTGCATCTTGGTTGGAATGGCCAAGCGATGGTCTCTTAATAAAAGTCCATTTTCAAAGTGTAGTTCATTTTTTAACTTGTGGTATTTTTGACTAAAATTATCAAGTTGATGAAATTTAGGCCATCCAAATTCTACATACTTTGCAATCTGTTGATAACGTTCATCTTCTTTAAACATTTCAACATATAAATCATAATTGTTTTTAGATAAACATGCCCTGTAGGTTATTGAATGTATCATTGTTGACATTTCATTATCAAACTCTTGATCATCCTTTAGTGATGCTCTTGATAAACAATCAGCCACCAACATATCTTTACCTGGTTTATAAATAATTGACATGCCAGGATATTTGAGTAAGCGATAAAACATTCTTTGTAAGCGAGGTGTTACCTCATCAATATCTCTTTTAACTAATGTTTCAAGTGGCTTATGATCCGAATGAACAGTAAATTCACTACCATAAAGGAAATAGTGAAATCTTTCACATGCAAAAACAATAGCTAATAATTCTTTTTCTATTTTCTCTATTTGTGCCCATTGTTGCCCATTTTGTTGCCCACTTTTTGAAAGTGTTCTTGATGCATAAGCTATAGGCAGGTTATTTTGTAAAATGACACTACCCAGTCCATCTTTAGAACTATCAGTTTGTATAACAATTGGCAATTTAGGATCAAAAATAGCAAGCACAGGACTCTTACTAATAGACCTAAGCAGATCTTGTACTTCTGCTTCGTGCTTTTCATTCCAATGCCATTTAACATTATTTTTAGTTATTTCACGCAAAGCAGCTGACCTTTTTGATAAATTAGGTATGAACTTTGCCAGATATTTAAATAGCCCTAGCAATCGTAAAACATCAGATTTATTTGCAGGTCTAGGCATATTTTTAATAGCTGTTACATATTTATCACTTGGTTCAATTTGACCATTGTAAATTGCGTAGCCCATAAATATAACCCTGCTAGTTCTAAATTGCTTTTTTATAGTTTTTAATTGATCAAATAAATTATATAAGTTACATTTTTTCAGCCCAGTCGATTGGAACACCCTTCCTAAATATTAAAATTCATCGTCAACATTGAAAGCAGGGAGAGTTTCGTTTTCGTATTTAAAAAATATTCTATTGTCAACATATATAGCTTTTTTACTTGGAATATTACATAGAGCGAGAGATCCACTCTTCCTTGAATTTATTTGAAGTCCTCTAGACTTTAGAAAATTGGAAGTTATATTTAGTAGATTTTGAGGACTAAATTGTCTGCATATGCGAGAGCACTTAGGTTCTCGTTGCCAAGTTTTACCCCAGAATTATCATTTAAATTTTTCAGAAGCTCATCTAATATCATATTGAACAGTACGGGCGACAGGGGATCACCCTGCTTCACGCCTCTTTTTATTACAAATTCCCCAAATTTTTCGTTTCTACACATGATAAGCGTTTTGTTGTTCAAGTAGCTATCAAGTATCAATTTTAAATTTCTTCAAAGCTCTTAGTATGCTATGATGCAAAGCTTATCGAAAGCTTTGGAAATGTCGAGATTGATTAAAAAAACAGGTTGACCATTCCTCCTTTTTTCCTTCATTATACTCTCCAAAGTAATAATGTTCGCTAGACAGCCATCTAGTCTGCTGAATCCCCCTTGAGATTGGTGTAAATTAATAGAGTTACTTATTCTTGCAGCTAGAATTTTATGTAAGATTCGCATAACCATAGATCCTATCGTTATTGGTCTCCAATTATTGGGATTTTCTAAACTTTTGCTTTGTTTTGGGATCATAATAGTCTTAAACTGTCTAAATACATCCGGAATCAAACCTTATAGTAGCATGGAGTTGTAAAATAGGGATAGTCGGGCATGTCCAATTTTTGATATGATTTTTTTAAGTAATGCCATCTGGTCCGGGGGCATTAGATTTGCTAGTTCTAATTGCTAGTGCAATCTATTCTTCTGTAATTGGCTGACTTACAGATGTAATGTTTTCTTCCTCCCTGATATATTCAAGGTCCTAAACTCCGTCAGTGGAGAAAATTTCCTCGAATATCTTCTTAGTTTCACTTTTATCCGGTAATATTTCACTTATTGTATCGTTTATAGCATCCAATAGGTTGTTTGCATACTTTCTTGTGTCGGATTTATATTCATATTGAGCTAGTTTAAACAGAAGTACTCTTTCTTTTCTATTGGAAGGACATTGGTTTATTGCTTTTAATAGATTCTCCCTTCTAGTATCTTTCTTTGCTCCGCTCGCAGGTTTACGTGTATCGTATAAAGTACTTACCCAATTAGATAGCGCCTGGGGATCAAAATCTTTGAAAGTTTTTACAACGCAATTAGCAAACTCTTTATCAGTTTGGGTTGGAAGTATAATGTTCTGTATGTAGGTTACTAAACTTATGTTTAAATCTTCAGCGTTGTTTTCGAGTAAGGAAAGGCGCTGTTCCTGAGCATGTTGTTGTGAATTATAATTACGAAAAACCTCAACTTTATTTATATATGAGGGCAACCTTCTGTGGCTCCTAATGGCTTCTGTGGATCTCGATGAAAACGTAGATAAAAACTCTAAAATTACCTTAATAGGTAGTTGAGGATCCAATCTGGCTTCTTCTTTTGATAGAGCGTTTTCCTCATCGCACGACCAGGGAGCTCTGGCGGATGTACTTATTGACTTACACATTTCATTATGGATAATTGAATGTGCGCTCTTTAGATGAATGGTTAAACCAGCTGACGTAGTGAAACTCCTATTGCATATCTGGCAATTTAAATTAGCACTATCAGTATCGGGGCCTTTACAGAAAAAATCTAAAATCTAACAAGTTATTTTTATTGATATTTAAAAAATTTCTAAGTTATTTTAATTCACTTTAAAAATTTACTAAGTTATTCTTATTAATATTTATAAAAAACTTCTAAGTTAAGCCACTTTAACAATTTACTAAGTTATTTTTAAAAGAATTTCTAAGTTAATTATTATCGCTCTTACGAAGTCTTGGCCGAATTCGGCCGGTCTCGTAGAACAATTTTGTTAAACTTTTTAGCACGACTACCTTTTTTGTCCCAAATGTTTTTCTTTTATATTAAAAAAATCGGCTAAAAGCTCCCCCTCTATTTTTCTTGGATTTAATTAATTTCCGTGTGAATTAATATTTTTGTCAAAACTGCAAAAATTTCCTCATGAGAATATTTTTTCTGATTTCCGCCCAGACTTTCCGTTGTATACAATTTCATATTAGGTGTATGAACTTTGCTTTTGGACTCTTTTAATTCTAAAGGTAAATGCACTGGCTTATTTTTGCCTAAAGGTATGCATTTATCCTCATTCCTATATATTTTTCTTACTTTGCCTAGTTTTCTTAGTTTGGTTAGTTTACTTTGGACTTAAACCTAAGTTATAGAAAAAATATATATACATATATATTTTGATTTTTTTGGCTCCTAAACCAATTTTTAAGTACATGTATCAATTTATCTAATATTTCTATGGTATAATTTTATTTATTATTATTATTAATTTTTGTTTATACATATATAGTTTTTTCCTTATATTATACATGTATATTTTTATCCTTATATCCTAGTATTTTTATATCCTAACACCCTTCTTTCTTTCATTTTTATGTTGTTGTACACAAATTTATCGCTTATAAACAAGCTCAGCTACCAGCTGCCACTATGAATAAGTTTTTCTGCAACAATCTCGCAACCAGCACCAGTGCCAGCTTTCACTGTGAACGCAGCCTTAGCCATTAGGATGCACTTATCCTTAATCAGTCCCCTATAAACACCGAAGCATTTATAAGTACTAAGTTTGAGAAATATCTATGTTTGACTTACATTTCAAGGACTTATAGGTTTTTAAGTATTTAATTATTAATTTACAAAACTTCAAAGAAGTTAGGTAAAGTTTACTTATTAGTTGTTATGGCAAAAGGTATAAAATACCCAATGCGTTCTCGCTAATTATTAACCTGACCGCCCTGACTAATACGCCAGGTTCGTAGGATGTGATTGCCATCTAGTTGCCTTGATTTCATCCGCCTGATACAGTAGGCCTCCATACTGGATAAACCAAGTATGTTGGCTTCCCTTTCACAACAGGATTACTTTGAATTAATTGTAAGTCTAACACCCTGGCTTTTCCTATTGGTATTAACCAGGACGATATGGTACATTGACCATCTAACGACTAAACAATATCCTTTATTAATCAAAAATAATTTTTACAAAAATTTTACATAAATTGATAATTAAAATTAAGGACGCTTTTCTACTGAGATGGACTTAGATGGATTTGTTGCACACCAAGTTCCTCTCGCTCCCAGAATAAAAGGGAGTGTGAAGATGTCTTTTGTTGGAAATTTTTTTCTTTAACCTTTTCAATAAAAAATGAGGAGCTGTAAATAGCTTGCTTATTCTGCCATTGTTGTGTAAGAGTTATTGACCCCTCCCAATTTATTCCGACATCACAAATAATTACTGATTATTTATTTTCAATAATGAGGTCAGGCTTTTTCAATACACCATCGCGGCCTCTAATATTTGGTTCAATATACGCCGTCGTATTTTTCTTTTGTACAGTTGTAGCAATCTTACTTACAATATTATTATGCCTCTCAATTCGTGCTCTGTGTGTAATAGGGCAGTGTTGTAAAATGTGGCACACAGTTTCTTTGTGAAGACATCCTGGGGAGCGACATTTCTGTAATTCAGGTGGATTATATGGAAGTCCAAGGCATGGTAGCAAGTTAAATCTTAGATGGATAGCTTTAATATAATCAGAACTTTTCCAGTATCGTGGTGGATTCCTGATGAAATCAGTACAAAACCCAGTTATAGTGGAGTTTTGAAGACCCCTACCAGGGTTGCTAGAGTAGAGTCGATTGCTTTGATGAGCTCTCAGTTGTTCTTTTGTGGTGATTGCTGATTGTGGTCATTTTTTTCAATCGAGTAATGATGGGCTTGGCCATCTCTAAAGTATATTTCATCAGATTGGAATGATCTTCTAGGTTCATCAGCCTGCTTAACATTATAATAGGTATAGCCATTTAAAAGTGAAAAATACCAAGTCCTCCTTTGTCAAGAGGCGCGTAGAAAATGGCATTAGAGCAGTGACTGGGAATATGCAGAGTAGAACGTATAAACTTCCTGATTTTTCGATCGGCCTCTTTAAGCTTAGATGAGTCAATGTTGGGTGTTTGAAGCTCCGTGATATACCTCGGAATAAGATATGTATTGAGTATGTTCATTTTTTGTTGCGGTTTCAAAGATTGCTTTTTTATAGTTTTTAATTGATCAAATAAATTATATAAGTTACATTTTTTCAGCCCAGTCGATTGGAACACCCTTCCTAAATATTTAAATTCATCGTCAACATTGAAAGCAGGGAGAGTTTCGTTTTCATATTTAAAAAATATTCTATTGTCAACATATATAGCTTTTTTACTTGGAATATTACATAGAGCGAGAGATCCACTCTTCCTTGAATTTATTTGAAGTCCTCTAGACTTTAGAAAATTGGAAGTTATATTTAGTAGATTTTGGGCGGAATGTTTGTTTTCCGCTATGAGGACTAAATTGTCTGCATATGCGAGAGCACTTAGGTTCTCGTTGCCAAGTTTTACCCCAGAATTATCATTTAAATTTTTCAGAAGCTCATCTAATATCATATTGAACAGTTCGGGCGACAGGCGATCACCCTGCTTCACGCCTCTTTTTATTACGAATTCCCCAAATTTTTCGTTTCTACACATGATAAGCGTTTTGTTGTTCAAGTAGCTATCAAGTATCAATTTTAAATTTCTTCAAAGCTCTTAGTATGCTATGATGCGATACCTTATCGAAAGCTTTGGAAATGTCGAGATTGATTAAAAAAACAGGTTGACCATTCCTCCTTTTTTCCTTCATTATACTCTCCAAAGTAATAATGTTCGCTAGACAGCCATCTAGTCTGCTGAATCCCCCTTGAGATTGGTGTAAATTAATAGAGTTACTTATTCTTGCAGCTAGAATTTTATGTAAGATTCGCATAACCATAGATCCTATCGTTATTGGTCTCCAATTATTGGGATTTTCTAAACCTTTGCTTTGTTTTGGGATCATAATAGTCTTAAACTGTCTAAATACATCCGGAATCAAACCTAATAGTAGCATGGAGTTGTAAAATAGGGATAGTCGGGCATGTCCAATTTTTGATATGATTTTTTTAAGTAATGCCATCTGGTCCGGGGGCATTAGATTTGCTAGTTCTAATTGCTAGTGCAATCTATTCTTCTGTAATTGGCTGACTTACAGATGTAATGTTTTCTTCCTCCCTGATATATTCAAGGTCCTAAACTCCGTCAGTGGAGAAAATTTCCTCGAATATCTTCTTAGTTTCACTTTTATCCGGTAATATTTCACTTATTGTATCGTTTATAGCATCCAATAGGTTGTTTGCATACTTTCTTGTGTCGGATTTATATTCATATTGAGCTAGTTTAAACAGAAGTACTCTTTCTTTTCTATTGGAAGGACATTGGTTTATTGCTTTTAATAGATTCTCCCTTCTAGTATCTTTCTTTGCTCCGCTCGCAGGTTTACGTGTATCGTATAAAGTACTTACCCAATTAGAAAGCGCCTGGGGATCAAAATCTTTGAAAGTTTTTACAACGCAATTAGCAAACTCTTTTTCAGTTTGGGTTGGAAGTATAATGTTCTGTATGTAGGTTACTAAACTTATGTTTAAATCTTCAGCGTTGTTTTCGAGTAAGGAAAGGTGCTGTTCCTGAACATGTTGTTGTGAATTATAATTACGAAAAACCTCAACTTTATTTATATATGAGGGCAACCTTCTGTGGCTCCTAATGGCTTCTGTGGATCTCGATGAAAACGTAGATAAAAACTCTAAAATTACCTTAATAGGTAGTTGAGGATCCAATCTGGCTTCTTCTTTTGATAGAGCGTTTTCCTCATCGCACGACCAGGGAGCTCTGGCGGATGTACTTATTGACTTACACATTTCATTATGGATAATTGAATGTGCGCTCTTTAGATGAATGGTTAAACCAGCTGACCTAGTGAAACTCCTATTGCATATCTGGCAATTTAAATTAGCACTATCAGTATCGGGGCCTTTACAGAAACGTCTCTAATGAGACTTTAATTTAATAACGGAGTCATAAGCAGACCCACAAATACACTTGTGATGAGTAGATATTTCAGCTTCCACAGTGTCAGATGAAGAATGTCCTAATGTTTGATGACGTCGCATACCAGCATAATTCTTAAATATTCTTTGGCATATTGGGCATATATTATCGTTGGGTTCTGATATATTATGCACCCTTTTCCTGTGTTGTTAAAATATATAAATATATCCATATAATGGCTAAGTAAATAATACACGTTCCATTTTATCAAGTAAGTAAGGAAACAATAAGAGTAGTGGTATTTCATTGTTGATAAAAGGAATAAACCAATTATCTCCCACTTATGCTACACCTCTTATGTCTCCTTACACTGCCAGTCTAGAGTCAAGTTTAACAGGGTCTTCTTTCCCCGCTAATTATTCCAAGCCCGTTCCCTTGGCTAGATAGTAGATAGGGACAGTAGGAATCTCGTTAATCCATTCATGCGCGTCACTAATTAGATGACGAGGCATTTGGCTATAGAAAGTGGCCACCCACTAATTTATTTCAATGTAAAATTTTTACAATAAACTTAAATTAATTCTACAATAAAAACTTAAAGCAGATGGCTTATTCCCACTGATTTGGCAGTGGTACCCTCATTAACGTTCGAGTGTTGGCGACTCCCATACTATTCCCATAAACTTAGTATGCATTTGACATCCATCATTGATCACTGCTGTAGTTATGTTCGCTAGTTGATACTGGTTCATCTTTAACATTTTAATAATTCCTGTATTACTTTTACATATCGAACCTCTAGCGCCTACGATGAACGGAAGCACTACTATTGTTTTTTGATTAAATATTTGCTGCATACTTTCAACGAAGCTGTGACCGCTGTATAGTGCACATTTGTTATTGTAGTGTGTATCCAGGTCTATGCTCCCTTCCCAGTTGATACCAATTTCTGATACCACAACCATATCTTCCTTTTCTAGTATCAGATCGGGTCTCATAAGTATTCCATCATGACATCTTATGCTTGGTTCAACATTCGCTTTAAAACCTTTTTCTTCCGCTATCTTTGCAATTAATTTTACTACCCTGTTATGTCTGTCGATTCTTTGTTGATTCATAATGTAGCATTTTCCGAGAATATGAGATAGAGTTTCATTCCCTTTTTTACATCCCCTACACGTTCTTTCATTCTTTGGAGTAGACGGCATACTTTTTGTCGGCAACAAATTAAATCGTAACTGGATTGCTTTAATATACTGAGCGCCCTTCCAAAATTTTGGTGGAGACTCTATCCATCTATTGGTTGTTGCTGTAAACTGTGCCCCTTCAAATCCAACTCCACAATAGGATACATGTAATGAGTTCAATTGTTGTATTTTAATTTTTTCCTTTGTATCGTGTTCGGGGGAAATCATTAGTCTGATCTTACTTATCCAGTCCTCAGATGCTGTATAAGTTTCCTGCAGAAGTTCGCTGTAATGTTTAAGTCTTTCCCATCTGTTAGATGTTATAATGGGAATCATTTTTTCGAACTGGAAAATACCTAAGCCTCCTCCTGACATCGGAGCATAGAATATTGAGTTGCTGCAATGTACATGTAAATGTAGTATTCCCCTGATTGCTGCCCTTATTCGCTTATCTGTCGTTTTTAAAATTTTTCTGGATATCATAGGTCTTTGTAGTACCGCAATATATCTCGGAATAAGAAATTGTTTTATAATTATAAATTTCTGCCATGGCTTCAACGGTGCTTGCCTTATTGACGATAGCTGTTTCAACAGGGATTCTCCGTTAACCTCAGAGATACCTTCTGACGTAAACTGATGTCCTAGATATTTGTAACTTTCACCCACACTTAATTGTGGTAACCATTTGTTGTTGATATTAAAGCATGGTTCAGTCACTATATATGCTTGTTTTTTAGCTGGTACTGTTTTTAATACCAGTGCCCTGCATTTGTCTACATTTAATTCCAGCCCTCTCTTATTAAAGAAGTCATCACAAAAATTGAGCATTCTTTGTTCATCTTCTGGAGTATTCGCAAACAATGCTAAGTCATCCGCAAAGGCAAGACATGCTACAGAAGATTCTCCTATTTTAACTCCGGAGAAATTTGCTTCCAAGTCGGCTAACAACTCATCTATCACCAAGTTGAATAACACTGGTGACATTGGATCTCCCTGCTTTACTCCTCTATTTATGGGCAATTCACATATCTCCTCACCTTCGCATTTTAGTGAAGTTTTAATGGACACATAATTGCTGGTAATGTATTTTTGAGTTTTCACATCAACGTGACATCTTTTCAACGCCCTAATCAAACTGTTGTGGGACACCATATCAAATGCCTTTGCTAGATCCATAGAAATAATCGTAAGTGGTTTAGCTTTTGTTTTATGCATTTGAATAATCGTATGCATTGATGCAAAATTCGCAAAACAGCCATCAATTCTCGAGAATCCCCTCTGGCAATTGTTGATTTGAATGTTGGAGATTCTTCTAGCCAATATTTTATTGCATGTTCTTAATAAAATAGACGAAATCGTTAACGGCCTCCAGTTTTTGACAAGGTGCAAGTTGTCCTTGGTTTTCGGTATCAGTATGGTGGTATTTTCTCGCATTTTCACAGGTACATACTCATATAGTAGCATAGCATTAAATAATATTTGTAGTCGCTCACGCGGCCATTTCTTTATTGTATTTAATGATAATCCATCAGGTCCTGGTGCGTTAGTTTTTGTATTATCCAGGGCTGTTTCAATTTCATCTAGAGATATGGGATAACTCATATCCTGTATCATGCTACCCATTATTTCATACGACTCATTATCTATCTTTGACGGTGATCCAAATATATCTCCATATATTTTCTGGATTTCTTTGGAATCCGGTTTGACTGTAGGTCCAACCATATCTAAGCCATCGAGTAGTCTTCTGGAAAACGCAGCCTTGTCTTTCTTAAACTTGAACTGAGCTATTTTGTAAGCTAGTGGTCTCTTGTGCCTGTTACTAATATTACTTTTCATTTTTTCAGCTAAACTGTTCTGCACTGGAACCTTTTTTGGTTTACTAGTTTTGCTTCTGCAGCTGACTGCTGCACTCCATTCATCAAGGGCTAATATAGCTTCGTTTTTATTACTTGATGTTAGTGCTTGCCAAAGTTGCAAGTCTACTTCACTTAATTTTTCTTTATCTAACATCTGTATTTCGTTTATTATGCGTTGCTCATATTCTATTCTTATTTCATTATTAGTACTATTCAAGACGTCGTAATCTTCGAGAGAGGCCGAATTATTAATGTTTCCTTTACTGGAGTCTAACTCACTAGCAGATGCGTTTGCACTCATTATATTAGATAATCTCCTGTTCAATTGGCAATTATAAATGACGACCTTATCTTTGTATGCTTTCGTTTTCCTCCTTGCCCTAATCGCCTCTCTAGTCCTTGATGACTGCGTGACTAAGTAATCTAACAAATCTGGACCAAAGTAACTAGCCTCCGCTTTAGCTAGCTCGTTTTCTTCATCCACCGTCCAAGCCTTTCTTGCATTTCTACTAATTTCCTCTAATCCCATATTAAACTCTTGCTTATGCATCTTTTGCTTATGCAATCGCATGCTTTTGTAACTATTAAATAATTTACTACATACATTACATTGCTTTTCATTTGCTGCTTCATTATCAACTCTATTTAGCGCACAATATCGCTTTTGATGTTGCTTCAGACCTTTCAGAGTCTTGTATATATTGCCACATTCACACTCGAACCCTCCTACTGGTGACTGCATTGTGGAAAAATCTCACAATACCTTATAAAAAATATTTTAATTCCAATCACCCTCACGAATACACTTCCTAAAAAATAAAAAGTGCTAAGTAAACTCTCCCATATGATATTAAACTGATCACCTGATAAATATTTCAAGTACACGAGCACTTAAAATTGTAAGCTTACGCTTAAATTCCAAATGCCCATGCACTAGTGATGACCTCGATATGTTGTTATTTCCTTATTAAAGTTCGTTGACTTGACTATAATGTTGTTATCACGCCTTTATCACATGCACCCAGTCAGCTTGTACTTGTTTATTGACTGCACAATGCTTATCATTGATCACAAATAGCGGGACTATGCAAATTTTAAAATTTTAAAACCGCGATAGCAGCTAAAGTTATGGCGCGATTTTGACCAAACTTTGCCAACTTGTCCAGCAATCACTGTTTGTGCACCAAACAAAATTTTATGTCCGTACCGTTATTATAACGGGATTTAGCAAAAAAACGGTTTTTCTTCGATTACGGTAAAACTAGCCGCCCGATTTCACTAAAATTTTGTTTTTATATAGCTTCACTATAGTTTAACACACAGTAAAACTCTGAGATTCGTATCTTGAAATTTACGGATCTGGTAGTAAAAAAACTAGGAGCACTTATAAACACGTCTTATCACGTCAACCGACCCGCCGTTTACCCGCGCTTACTTGAATTTCTTCACTTTGACATTCAGAGCACTGGGCAGAAATCACATTGTGTCATCACCCGTTAGGGCCATCACAATGCTTTGTTTTAATTAGACAGTCGGATTCCCCAAGTCCGTGCCAGTTCTGAATTGATTGTTAATTGATAGCCGTTAGAAATATGTAAAAATTTTCTTTAATAAAAATTTCCAACATATTTCATACAAGTTTGATGTAGCGATGGCTGCCATTCGTGATACGGGCTTCGAATTGATGAATCACCCACCATATTTTCCAGCCTGGCTCCGAGTGACTTTTATCTATTCCCAAAATTAAAAGAAGAAATTCGGGGAAAAAAATTTGAGGACGACAGTGAAGTTGTTACGTGACCATATGTTTTTATGCAGGGGTCCATACCCCTGAGGACCAAACATAGGCACGATTTACCAGGTGTCTTGTATGTGGCGGCGTAGCGAGCTCGCTATGCGCGGCTATTGCGGTAGAAATGCAGGGGTGGTTCTTGCCACAGACACACTGGACCAAATCTCGCTACTTGAAAGTAGAAATTTCAAAGACGGGAGCGCTAAGCTCGAGGAAAAAAAAGGACTGCATGCCGCAGGAAGAGAAAAAAAACTAAAACAGGCGAAAAAAGAGAATTCGATACAAAGGAGTTAAGCCCCTTTGATCGTTCATCTAATGGCTGAACTGGCTGACCTGAAAAAAAAAGATTTAGGGGGAAGGGGATTAGGACATCTTAATAAAAAAATTTTATTTATTCAAACATTAATAATATATTTACAACTAATCAAAAAAAATTATATATATAAGAGAATTATTTATTCACAACAAAGATTGCAAATTAAAATTATCCAAAAAATGTTTACCAATTATTTGTAAAAATACATATGTATATAAAAAAAAAAACCCATATATATATATTTATTTATATAAAGCCTATATATATTCATATGAGAAAGAAAATAAATAAAATTAAAAAATAAAGAAAAAAATCTTACGTGGATTCTTCCCTCCGCAACGGAGTTGATGGGCCCAGCAATCCGAAATCTAAAAGGAATGATTCCTAGATAGAAATAAAAACAAATAATTTCTAATTTAATTTGAACCTTGAGATCTTTCTTTCTCCCTCTTATAAATATATATATATATTTATTTATACCTATGTTTCCATACAAAAATAAAAAAACCAAATTTTATATGAATAGTAGTTAGATATTAAAATTATAAGTAAAAAAAAAATAAATGCACTTTTAAAATAAAACTAAGACCGTTGAATATGATATTAACGCTTTGATAAAAGCCGGCGACCAGCTGTTACACTATTTTTTCTTTTGTAGTTTTTCGATTATTATTAATTATTTTCAATATCAACTAATTATCATAAATATTTATTTATAATCTTTAAATTTATTTATAAAAAAATAAATTATTTTTTTTTTTTATTTAATCTCTAGTCAGTATGATGAACAACACTCAACTCTCTAGCGGTTGCATGAGATTCAAACGGTATGTCACGTTGAAACACCCAAGTTGCCATCCAAGTTTTTTTTTTTTCTTTTAACTGGTCCGAAATAACCTTTCGTAATCCTTATCGCATAATTCGGCCTTCAGTAAAAGTACGATTTTTTTTTTTTCTTTGAAATATTGTTAAAATACTTAATTGTCTTTAATTAATAGCACAATAAATTATCATTTCATAAATAAACTTATTTTGTCTAAATGTGATTGTGGATCTTTACTTTGTATGTTTTAAAAAAAATTGATAATAACAAAAAAAACAATTTTGTCCACTATTTTAAATATTTTGTTTTTGAATTAACCTGTTATCTGCTTTGATAATTTTTTTATATTAAATATTTAGTTCTATATAATACCTTCACTTTATTTTTTTTTTTTTTTTTTTTGTTTTATTATTTTATTTATACTGATTTAAACCGTGATTTAAAATTGCTTGAATATTAAAATTGAAATTTTCTTTGCTTTGCCGATGCTACCATCGACAACGCCACTCTCTCACTAGCAAACAACCTGTTTTACTATCAACGGCACATTTATAAATATTTTATTTTTGAAGTTTATTATTTTTCTTCAATAAAATAAATTGTATTGCAAAAATTGAAAAAAAAAATTCGCAACAATATGTTCCATTTCAATCAAATTTATTAGATTACATCATACAACCTGAACTATTTAAAATTGACCTCGCTTGAACTCCCTTTTCTTTTTCCTTTTTTCATATCAGCATATCAGACGATCAAACTCAAAACTATGTATCCCTCTGAACAAATTCGACTCCCTCAAAAAAATTCCCTTACTAACTCAAAACTAACTACCGTAAGGTCAGAGCCCCAACGACCTGGGCTCTGCCTTTATCAACAACCTAACGCCAACTGAAGCTTGTTTTTCAATCAAAGTAGATTTGTTTCAACGGAATTCTTATAAAAATCCCGTTGCCAAAATCTAGTCTGCAACGAAAACAAGCTTCAAACAAGCAAGCAGAAAATATTATTAAATACATTTTTCTGCTTGCTTATCAGCAGGTGTCCGTTACAAAGTGATGACTGCTATTGAGGCCTCTTTTGAAGGGCAAGATAAAGAATTTTATAAAAAAGGGATTTTAGGTTTAAAGAAAAGGTGGATGAAATGTATTGACTTGAAAGGAGACTATGTAGAAAAAAATGTTAGTTTTATTCGTTTTGCTTTTATTTCTTATTTAGAATCATTACTTTTTAATCACCCCTCGTACTATTACTTTTTTTCCTAATTTATACATTGAAAATTATGTATTGTATAATTTCGAGTTTAAAATTATTAAAGAGATTTTAAATATCGTCTATAAAAGAGGAAATAAAATAATTTTTAGTTTTTCTAAAGCAAAATGTTAAAAAATATGTTATATTTTAAGTATTTAATTAAATATTAGATATTAAATTAACATAATAAAAATTAATATCAAAATACCACACAGTAATTTACTCTGTTTTTTTAGTTTTGGTAGAACTTATTTAAATTTTAAAACCGATAATTTTTGTGAAAATGTGTTTATAAACGTACCTTTTAATGATCGAAGTTGAATCTCAGATAATGATTTATGCAATGTCCACACCAATTAATACAAGTTTTCAAAAGTTCTGTTTAATCTGACACTAATATTAAAGTTTATCACAACAAAAATGTATTAATTATAGAACCAACACTACACTTAATTATTATTACAAAATTCACAATTTCTCAGGTTGAATCGCCAGCACTGTATAATTGGGAATTGAGAAACGCCCACTATTATTGTTTCACACAGCAGCATGCAAAAACTGGTTCCGCTCATAGGCATGTTAAATATTAGCTAGAAAAATTCAAGAAAACGGGTTTTATATGAGAAAGAGAGTAAAAATCACTATATAACTTTTTTTTAGGAGAAAATCAGAAATATTTCAAACATATTGTTGACATATGTCTAGGAATTCATTTTCTATATTTAATAAGCACTGTAGTAATTATACATATTGTTAAGCCTGGGCGCCAACACTAAATTATTACGCGAGTTTTAATCAGGTTAGACTCAGAGAAATTTAGAATCTAACCTTTTCTCACTGATAACCTTTTCTAATTGAAACACTGCACTTAATTAGAAAATGTTAAATTTATTAATGTTAAAGTACAAATTACAATAAAGTTACAATACACAAATTACAATAAAGTTACAATACGCAAATTACAATAAAGTTACAATAAGCAAATTACAAATTACGATATAACACACGAAATGCTCCTCGAACCTTGTGTAGAAAAAGAACCCGCTCTCCTTAGCGTGCACCATCCTTTTATACTAGTAATATCATGTTTGGTGGTCTATTTCACACCTTCAGGTTACTTCCTTTATTTATTCACAAAATATGTAAACATCCTTTTTAGCGTCCTTCAATTACTATTTGTTTATAGGCACATTTTGTTAAGCGTTTACGTATATTACCTCCTTGTTAACTATTTCCTGTGTTAATACCTTTGCTTCAGAAAAATCAATATTAATAAAATTAAGAGTAAATACGTCGTGGGTGATCAAAATATTCATAACACCTCCCCACTGAAAAAGAGCGACTATACGTCGCATGTTCATGGAAGGGCTCCAATTGTTGGATTGCGCCTTCTTCTCGGATATCGTGGTTCGATGGAAATCTCCTGTTCTTCTGTCTGCCTAATACTTCCTCTTCTTTGGAAGTAATTAGCGTAAGTACTTTTTCTAAATTTATAACAGCTGATTATAAAAGCTCCCAAAATTAATAGAGCTACTATTCCCATTATGAAACCCTGTGCTCTTTCTGGAATATGTTTGAGTGATTTGTGGAGGAATCTTTCTTTTTTTTGAATTTCAGTCGTCAAGTCTTGTAAATGCTCAAGATTATTGGTGTTGACTTTACCAATGGGTGAGACTTCGATATCTATTTCCTCTAATTTCACGTTTGCACAACACCCGTCCAGATTAAAATTAAAATGGTCTTTACTTTCCCTTGTTTCTTTTTCGGCGTCATATGTTATGATGTTAGTGCTGGCTGTGCTGAACTCACATTTAGGTTCTAGACTTAAAATTCCTATTCCTTGTATTATACCATTAGAACTATTTTCATTTCATTTATAATTAAACCTAGTGTCAAAACTTAAAGCGAATATAAATGTGTTTGCATATAATTTTTCAAATATTTCATAATGCCTATCAATTTGGTTTATTATACAGTTTTCGGCACCATAATTCAAAAATAAAGATACTTCACAATCATCTACATGAGGTAAAGTCTTAGATTCTATTGGTTTACAAATAAAAATATTGTTTATTATTTTACAATTTGGCTCATCTTTGTATGTTTGGTATAATGTTTTACTATTGCTTATTGTGAGAAACTTATTCTTTATTTCTAATAAAGTTGACTGACCCTTATTAACAATAGGTACTCCTATAATTTTATACAAATTAAATTCTATTAAATCTAAGAGAGGTAAGCCAATTACAATATTTATTACTTTCTTCTGCAAGTAAGCAGACAATTTTATTTGCTTAATTATTGAATTATAATGACTTATGCTAGGTTCATATAGCATGCGATATATGTTCTTACTATACCTTAATTCTTTGACGTAGTTTTCAGGAGATATTATACCAGGGTGCAAAATATTCAATTGTAGAAACAATAATATATCTGTTAAAATTTCTATGTCGTGTTCCACTTGTGTCAGGGTGTAATGTATCCTGAAATTTACTTGGACGAAATAAAATTTATTATTGTATTTATCGAGAGAGTCCTGTTGTTTGCGATTCCTTCCATAGTGTTTACTATTCTCGTTTATTCGTTAATTTTATCTGCATAGTGTTTCGTAGTTGTTTTCAAGACTTGGTTTTGCTCGTTAATTGACTTAACTATTTTGATCTCTTCTTGCATTGCAGTTTGAAGGAATTCTTGATTTTCCGCAAGTGTTTGCGTAGCATTTTGGTAGTACTGGGCATCGCTATCGTCCATGGTTCCGAACAAGACCTTCAGACCTGAACCAATGGCGTTAATTAATCCTCTTCGATATTTTCTTTCCTGATTTCCTAATAATTCGTACACAATTTTGAATTTAGTTTTAACATTTCTTAACTCCGTTATTGATTTTTCCTTTAAATCTTGACATTCTCTGATTTCGCTTAAACAATTATTTGTTATTATTCTAATTAAGTTTTCTATTTCTAATAATTTTTGTTCCAGTTCTTCCAACTCTATATGTACTACAATTGCCGTTTTTCCGTTTTCTTGTCGTAGTTTACCCAAGTGTTGGAAGTACATCCCGGTATTCTCCAGATCCTTAATCTGCAAGCTGGCCACCACCCTGAAACGGTTTTATGTGGCTTTTATTGAAATATGCCTTTTTATTTGGTAATTGGATTAAAACTGAGTTATCAAAAACTTTGAGGACTTTGTAAGGTCCTTTCGATCGAGGAGACAATTTCCTTTTGTCTGAATTTTTTATTAAGACCATATTTCCAACTCTCACATTTGGCATTTTCCCTAATGCTTTATCGTATCGTTCCTTTGATTTCTCTTTTAATTTCTGGTTGTGTATTTTGGCATTCTTTTCCAATATCCTGCGAGCTTTAATCGCTTCTTCCATTCTTTCGTATATCGTGATTTCTCTTTGAGCCTTTTCGATTGCTGTAGGAATATTTGGTTCCTGCCCGAACATCATATAGTAGGGTGTAAATCCTGTCGCAGTATGTTTGGTGTTATTGTAATTATAAGCGGCATATTTCATTAGGTTTTTCAATTTTTGCCCGTATTTTTGGTCGTTCTTATGAACTCATTAATTCGTGCATGAGCCCTTTCCAAGGATCCGTTTAATTGCGGATATGCCGTGCTTGTAGTTATTTGACTTATGTCCAGTAGCTTACAAATTTCAACCATAAGTTCGTTACAAAATTCTGTCCCATTATCCGTCAGAATATACCGAGGCAATCCAAATTTTAATGCCCAATTTTCTAAGAATACCCCTGCAATTACGCTAGCATTTTTGGTTTTAATTGGAACAATCATAATATATTTAGATAAATCATCTTGTATGGTCAGAGCAAGAGTAAACCCATCTTCTGTACTAGGGTATGGTCCAATTAAATCCATATGTATCTTCTCTAAAGTATGTTCGGCCAGACTAACTATAGTCATTGGATTCCTATGAAGATGTCTGTTTATTTTCTCTGTAGCGCATTCTTGACATTTAGAGACGTAATCGATGACATCTCTGTTTAAGCCTTTCCAAGTATATTTCCTTTTAATTTTTTCTATGGTAGACTTTTGTCCGGTATGTCCACCAATTATTCCTTCGTGGTTTTCTTTTATTATTTTTAGTTGTAAATCTCTGTCCCCGATTTCTTCTAAGGCTCCATTTTGATTTACCTCAAATCTTCCTCTAACATCAGAGTTTGTATCATCTGCAGTAATAATTTCTGGTTGGGGTTCACTATGCTCTTCCACTGTGATACCTTGTTCTTCTAAGATATCAAGTATTTCCTTATACTCTCCATTTTCGTTTACAGGCTCTAACATTAAAACATTTCTACTGAGTTCGTCTGCTACGACGTTGTCTCTACCCCTTTTGAAGATTATTTCGTAATCGTACCCTTCCAATTTCAGTCTCCATCTCACTAACCTACTTCCTGGATCTTTCACATTAAAGAGCCATGTAAGCGGACGATGGTCGGTTTTAATTTGGAACTTAGTACCATAAATGTATGGCCTAAAGCATTTGACAGCCCAAACGATAGCCAGACATTCTTTCTCTGTTGTACTATAATTTTGTTCGGCTTTATTCAGGGATCTTGAAATAAATTGGATAGGTTTATCAATTTGTTCCTTAGTCTGACTTAAAACGGCTCCAAGCCCTTTGTTGGATGCATCAGTAGTTATAATAAATTGCTGGGAAAAGTCAGGATACTGTAATATCACAAAATTCTTTAAGTCATTTTTCAATGCGTCGAAACTTTCTTGTTGCTCTTTTCCCCAAATGAACGGAACATTTTTCTTTAGCAACTTGTTTAAAGGGCTACCTGTTTTACTACAGCCTGGAATAAACTTTCTATAATAGCTAATCGTTCCCATAAATGATCTTACGTCCTTTTTGTTTTGTGGTTCTTTTAAGTGAGAAATTATTTCTAATTTTTGTTGGTTCGGTTTTATTCCTTCACTTGTAATTATATGTCCAAGGAATTCTACTTCAGTTCTTAAGAACTCACATTTCTCGGGCTGTAGTTTTAAGTTAAATTTTGTAAGTACTCTTGACAATTTATTATTATGTTCCTTAACATCTTTAGCATAGACAACAATATCGTCCAAGTATATAAAACAGTCTCTTCCTAAGAGTTGGCCAAGGACATTATTCATAGCCCGCTGAAAGCAGGCTGGGGCATTCTTTAAGCCAAATGGCATACGTGTAAATTCAAAGTGTCCATAGGGAGTAGAAAATGCTGTTTTCTCCATGGATTTTTGATCTAATGGTATTTGGTGAAATCCTGATGCCAAGTCTAATGTCGTAAAATATCGTGCACCACCTAGTTGATCAATAATTTCATTGATATTAGGTAAGGGATAGTTGTCTGAAACAGTAATATCGTTCAACTTACGGTAATCTATTACCATGCGCCATTTAGGTTTTCCATTTATGTCACTTTTCTTCGGGACAACCCATAGAGGAGAACACCATGGGCTCTGGCTATCTTGAACAATACCTTGTTCCTTTAAGTTTTCGATTTGAGCCTTAACTTCAGCTTCATGTACCTTTGGGTATCTGTATGTTTTCGTATGGATTGGTATATCACTTTTTGTCCTAATTAGATGTTTAGCTGCTGTGGTGACGGTGAGAGGTTCACCAGGTAGATTAAAGATTTCTACAAATTCATGTAAGGTATTTTCGAGTAATTTTTCCTCAGTATTATTAAGATGACTCAATCTTAGGCTTTCTTTTATATTTTTCCACTTCTTATTGATTCCTAATAAGTGCGAAACCTTATTGTTTCCATAGACATTACCGAAGTGTAATTTAATTGACTTATTGTTATTTCTGAGAGTTCCATTTTTATAATCTATTACAAATTCATTCTTCCTCAGAAAATCCGTACCTAATATACCATCATAATCTTTGAGATCATAATTTCTAACTACTTGAAATTTAACTTGAAATGTATTACAACTCTCAATTTCTGAGGGGATTTGAATGTTAAGTTTCGCAGATCCTAATGATTCTTTAGTCTTACTTCCGAAGCCTTGAAGCAAAATTTTTTCACTTATATCCAAATCTTTCTCGTAAATAACATTTTTTTTCACTAAAGATATTCCTGCACCGGTGTCGACTAACATCTTATATGTTATATCATCATATTGAATATCAATGTGTGGGCTTTTTCCCCAATTTATAGCACCTACGCTTGTTTTCTTCTCTGGATTGAATCTCCTGAAATTTTTCTCCTTCTCATATCAACCTTTTGGTTGCCTTGTGGTATAGGAACTCGTTTTGGTCTACAGTTTCGTACGAGATGACCAATTTCGTCGCAGTTGTAGCACCTTAGGTTCAGTCGATTTACTTTAATCATGTTCCTGTTATGATAGTCCTTTACATTTCTATCACTTTTGTAAAGAAGTCTTGTTTCTTCTTCTGCGGCCAATTGCGAAGCTTCTGTTAAATTTTTAGGACGCTGTGTGATGACATATGTAGCTAAATGTTCCTTTAGACCGTTAATAAAAGCATTTTTAATGTTTTCCATTATATATAACTGCTGACCATTTCCATTATCAAAATTGCTCGCTAAATTTTGTATCATCCTTCCTTGTAAAGTTTCGGCTCTTTGCGTAAACTGCATGACGTTTTCTGCTTTTTCTTGCTTTAATTGCACCAATTCTCTATGCAGTTGCAGATTACTATGCCTTTATCTATAAAGGGAATTTAATTCAGCCTTGAGCTCATTCCAAGTACAAATATTCTTATTCATGGTGATAATACTGGCGTTTCCTATTATACGGCTTTTAATAAAAAGATATAGGACTCTTTTCTGCATTCCATTAGCAAGGGACATCGCGTCTTCGCATGTCTGAACGAAATTGTAAGCTTCTGAAGCTTCACTTTTAAAAAGAGGTATCATCGATGTCAGAACTTGAACGGGCACTTCGTGAGCCATTTCTTCGAGTGGTAGATTGCTACTATTGTGATTGTTACACCTTTGAGGGGGAGAAGGTACACAAGAAATTTTGGGTGTAGATAAGCACTCAGGATTTTCAGGGGCTGAGGCAGCTTGAGGTTCTTTCAATAAGATATTTT
Source organism: Acrocera orbiculus (assembly GCA_947359355.1). Classification (NCBI taxonomy): domain Eukaryota; kingdom Metazoa; phylum Arthropoda; class Insecta; order Diptera; family Acroceridae; genus Acrocera; species Acrocera orbiculus. Next base: position 25,871,764 of record OX375759.1, on the reverse strand, counting down.
TCTCGGGGAATGAATTTTCCTGACTGAAAAACTTCGTTGCTTTCGCCGTTAAATTTAATATTATTTGTAATAAAGGTTAGGTTTGTGTCGTATTCTTTTTTCGTAGAAATTTCACGGACAATTATTGTTTCCACTTTATTTGTATCCATTTAATGCACTTTAACTTAAGTAATAGTACTACGTAAAAGAATTAAAGTACTTACATGCAAATTGCTGCCAAGATGAGGATGTTCATAGTTGATTAGGCTGTTCTTCTTTTCCAAAGAGTTGACGTTCTAATGTTGACTGCTAATGCGGATCCTCTGGCTGATTGTTGCATAAAGATGAATTTGTGATTCTTCTTTTCTTCAGGTAATGGGGTTTCGAATCCCACCGCTGCCACCAATTTATTTAATTTTAAGCCTGGGCGCCAACACTAAATTATTACGCGAGTTTTAATCAGGTTAGACTCAGAGAAATTTAGAATCTAACCTTTTCTCACTGATAACCTTTTCTAATTGAAACACTGCACTTAATTAGAAAATGTTAAATTTATTAATGTTAAAGTACAAATTACAATAAAGTTACAATACACAAATTACAATAAAGTTACAATACGCAAATTACAATAAAGTTACAATAAGCAAATTACAAATTACGATATAACACACGAAATGCTCCTCGAACCTTGTGTAGAAAAAGAACCCGCTCTCCTTAGCGTGCACCATCCTTTTATACTAGTAATATCATGTTTGGTGGTCTATTTCACACCTTCAGGTTACTTCCTTTATTTATTCACAAAATATGTAAACATCCTTTTTAGCGTCCTTCAATTACTATTTGTTTATAGGCACATTTTGTTAAGCGTTTACGTATATTACCTCCTTGTAAACTATTTCCTGTGTTAATACCTTTGCTTCAGAAAAATCAATATTAATAAAATTAAGAGTAAATACGTCGTGGGTGATCAAAATATTCATAACAATATATATGTATATATATGTAAACTTTACTTTTAACATGAACATTAATAAAAAATTTTTAATCTTTGTCAATATATCAATTATAATATGGTTAGAAAAGATATCTTAGAAAATTCAAATTATTTTTATCTTTTTTACGACGTAAGTCCGCTTAGAAAATTTGAATTTATGTCATCTTTCTTATGACCTCTAAAAGAGAATTTTTCGATGTCTATAAGATATCATTTCGTCTAATAGCTAACACCTCTTACGCAAGACAACTATTCGAGGTCATTACGACATGTCGAAAAGATGTCCTTAGAAAGAGCACTTTTAGATATCTTTAAGACTTGTGTGCTGTCTGGGTTTCCTCCTACCAATTTTACTTTATGCTGCTGTAATATGAAACAGACGAATTTCAGTTAGCTCTCCATTCATGAATAGTTAACAGGAAATACTTACAAATTGTTTTTCCAATTCCTTGTCTTGATCAAAGCTGTCATTAAATCCCAAAAAATCTTCAACACCATCAAGAGGAAATTTTGGTAGCAGATTGTTAGACGGCATCGCCGGTTGAGAAATATTATTTTCATTTAATATTAGGAGAATTCGGTCCATTTTGCGATCCAAGATCTTAATGTTGTTATTTAATTGAATGGGCATATCTAAAAGAAAAAAATGCTATAAGTCTACACTTACGTGAGCTTTCAGATTAACTGTATTTGACAGTAGACTTCTCTGCAGTTTGAAGAGTTGCCTGTGGTTTATATGTTGGTGAAGTAGCATTTTTTTCGCAATTTATAATTGATTCATTACTTCTCAATGCTAAAACTTTGGATATAATTTCATTGGATTCATTACTTGGAATTGTGTGCAGTGCATTTTTCTTCAATGTAGAGCGTACGTTATATCCACTGACATTCTCAACTGAAAATATCGGTCGTATTAATTTTAGAATGTAAATATGTAATTTTTTATGCAAAGTTAGTCTATTTATTATAAGAATTATCAAAACATACTATTTTTTATCCCTGGAAGGGGCCGCATTTGCTTGGTACTTAAGCCTTTGGAAACGGGCTCATTATCTGAAAAAAATCCAGCATAATATAAAATTTGAGTATCATCATTTTCATTTGGTATTTTGTCACAAATTATATTATTTCTTTTATCTGTAAAACCAAATTACAAAAATCAAAAGTATAAAGACCTTCTCAAAATTTGTATAAATAAAAATGACTTTCAATGACCACATTCTTTCTCTATTCCTGAATTAAAACTATATTTCTTATTATTATATGAAGTAGGAGGGTCTGAAATTTGTTAAGTCACCGTAGTTGCAGAATTTGACTTATGAGTCCTGAATGAAATTTGCGATACTTTTTTTTTTTTACTTTTGTGGACTTAGCTTTCGCTTCATCAGAAGTATATATTGTCCCAGCAGGAAATCTGTCATCATGATGACATGTCAACATATTGTAAACAACTTCTCATCGTAATCATGTCATCTAGATATTACATTTCATATAAGTTTACTAATACTGTTAAATTTATCAGCGTGCTATGCATGCTTTTTATATGCCAATAGTAAAATTTGTGTTAGTGTATATGTCAAATTAAAATGACAGTTCGTATATGGAAAGAGTGTGCTGTGGAATTTTTGTAATGAGTTTTAAGTCGATTAAAAACAAATAAATGAAAACAAAAAAGCTTAATTTTAATTGTCCTGAATTTGTTTGTTTTTAATTGTGCTAAATCAACGAACTTTTATTGAATATGCATTGAACATGGAAAGAGAGCCTCACAATGTCATTCAGGTATTGCACTTAAATTTATTTATTGAAAGTAATACAAATAATTATAGCTATAACTTGAATTAATTATTTTAGATATTCTTAAAAGTCAACCTAATCTAAACACAAATCGAAACGCCCTTAAAAAATTAAATGAAATAATTGGAAAATCTTAATATAAAAAATTATTATAAACAAAAAAATGTGCAGCAGTCTAAGTTATTAATGAATTTTTATTATTATTGTTTTCCCTTGATAGGTTTTGATATATTTTTAATTTGGCTCTGCGTAGCCGATCCTCATCGTTTTCTCGTATTCCTTATAGCCTAAAGTATTTGTTTTTACTGCTTCTGAAAAGTAATTGTTTTGAAATTTTAAATCTACTCAGTGAGTTAAAAATTTTACCAAATAATATTTTATTAAAAAGTTTCAGTTTGTTTATGCCAAACTTATTTTTATCTTCATTCCAATTTATTTTTAAAATTAATTTTTTTTCAAAAACTAATTCCGTGCATTTCTGCAGTGGTGTGCTGCCAATCAAACACTTGATATGCGAAATCTAGAAATATGAAATCATTAATATATCTTTGTTATATAATATATTTAAACTACCATTTATTCTTCTTCTATATTTTTTATTTTTTCGTCAATTGCTTGTAAGTACTACAACAATTTTTGATTAATAATAATTCCGCTATTCTTAATTGAAATCATTTCCTGTGCAAACTTATGCAAATATTTATCGATTGATGCAGGTTTACTAGGCCCAGTATAAGCCCCAATCAAAAAAGGGGTGGAGTGTGCAATTTCGGAAAATGACCCTAAAATTGGCCAAAGTGTTTGCCCTGAGCTTCTTGAAAGTGGTAATCCGTTAACATTGATGTCTAACAAAATACGGTCGTTCACTGGTATGTCAGGGTACTGTTCTTCTATGGTGGTTTTAATCCCGTAGTGAAAATATTTACCTGGTTCCACATTTGTTGTCATTATTTTCTTGTAAGCCAGGTCCATTAAAGTTTTTGCGCTGAGTGGCAAATCATGCCCATGCGATCACAAAATCTGCAACAAATTTTCAATCCCCGTCCTTGGAATTCTATAAGTTATAAACCACTCTGCCAGCTCTCTTTTTAAGGACTTTACTTCGTGCTCAGTAGTGGATCCACCCTCTGTTGAACTTACAAGTTCGTTATCGTTGATGAAATATGTATCAGCTACTTTATCATCGCAAAATTCAATCTCTTCTTTGGGTAAATTTTCATCTTCAATCCTTGTACTTCAACACGATGCTCTCATTTTATGCGCTAATCGTCTAAGATGCCTTGCTTTTATAAAATTATTGAATTTCTGCATAATTGTTCTATTTGCATTTAAAATAATTTACAAAGGGATCAGTAAAATGGACACAAATATTGGTTAAAATAATAAATAGTATTCAAATTTTTTTAAGGGAACTTTCAACTTTCAGCTAACACGTAGATTGTAATTGCTTGGGTAGTAAAATTTAATTTGGTTCACCAGGCTTTTGGTTTTTAATAAGAAATTAAGAATTAAGAATTTATTGAAATCAATTAATTTACTTAATTGATGCAATAACAATGATTTTTTAAAAGATTAATTTTTGCAAGTTGTATGCAATTAATAATGAAAGTTGAAACTAATATTTTGTAAAGGACGAATTATATTGATAAAACTTAAAATTATTATCACGACATTAACTAGCAATATTTAAATAGTTATGAATAAAATTATCTTACCTTTTTTATAAATTAAAACAAGAAGGTGCAATCCACACAAATTTTTTTAATAGTTCTTAATGCAACACAGAAATATTTAAAATTTTAGTACATAATATAATTTATTAAAATATTAAAAAAAAGTCACAGTTCTTTATGCACAAATTTTTAAAATTAAAAGTGAATATGCTAACACATGAAATGCTGGCTTGAAACTGATCTTGGTGCACGTTGGACAACTAATTATTTTGAAATACATATCACATATATTTTAATCCTAAGTTTTTACCATATTTGGTAATATAAACAGTTTTCTAGAATAAAATTTTCCTTACCTTGTTTTAAGATAAAATGTTTTATAATTTGAATACCTAGAAAAAGTAATTAGAAGGAACATTAAAACAGCTATGGGAGTAACCCCTCAACAATAAAATACTTCTGAAGAATACTTTCCATGGAAATTTAAAGGGACTCAGAGACAATCTTAAAGTAGCACCCCTTAAGTATTTAAAAAGAAATTTGAAATAAAACAACTTATTTAAAATTTTATTTTTATTTTATTTAAGTTATATAAAAACTAAAATTTTTTAAAAAATGAAAAAAAAAACAATTTTGTTTTAATTAACAGATCCTCTTCCCCAATACTTGTCCGCAGCTCACTTCTTTTATAACTTGAAAATTTGAAGAAGATGGCTATTTTCTAGTTATAAAAGATCTGATAGCAATTCAAATAATTCCATTAATTATATTTATTTATATAATTACAATAAATGGGATTATTTTAATTTTAATTAAATATTTAAAAAATTATAATTAGTAACGTATTAGTACACCAATACATCAATCTGTATTTACATGTATTTGTGACTATAGCAGACTCACTCACACATACAAGTAATGTGTATGTGTTGAAAGGTGATATTTTTAGTGGCTGTCGCTATGTTAATGTCATCAATTTTTATATCTAAGTTTATATCACAGACAGTTGACAGAAAGACGATGATATATCAGATTTATCATTGTACGGATTTCCTGCTGGGGTAGTACTTTCTTTTCGGGGGGAGAACGTTGTTTATATTGCTTTGAAAATCAGTTATTTGTGTGTTATCAGAGGACAAATATTGTGCCTCTCTCTCTTTACTTTTTGCAATTAAATATGATTCTGTGAAAATATATAAGTGAAAAAGCCAAATTATTAAAAATAAAATTATAGATACAACTAGGAGCATAAGTGGGTCAATTGTTATTTTAGTGATCGATGAAACTGTAAAAAATAAATTTAACGACTTAACTTTTTTTTAATTATTATTTATTTATATATTGTGGAGACAAGACTTTCAACTTTCCAAAACACCGTCAAAATATTTAAAACCAATTAAAAATATCCCAAAAGCACATTTCAATTAGTATTCATAAAATAATTCTATAATGAATAAAATAAAAATTGACTCACTTATGCTCTTTACTGTATATAATATTAGATAATATTTTCATACCGTAAGGACCAAAAATATATTTCAATGGAACCTTGTCCCAAGATAACTCTGGCGTTGCTTGTTTTTGAACAGCTTTAGATACATTGATCTGATCAGCACAGTTTATTTTCATTGCAAACCCATACCACTGAGCACACATCATCCTCGCTGATTATAACGTTAAACATCTGAAAAATGTATATTAAGACACGAAATTATTATCATTAGTATTAGTTATCTACCTGGATAAATGTCTGTATGGAGTAATGGAAAAACACAAAAATTTTCTTCCTTCCGTGGAAGTAAGACCGCTTTTCTGACTATATCTGCCACGTGATATTGCTTAAGTGCAGACAAATCATTAACTACGCATACATTCATATCTCTTGAATCACAGGGATTAAATAAGTAGGGTTCATAATTTTGATATTCTTGACCAATTATCATAGGCGTTCTATTTTTCACGGTTGTATAATGTATCATTAAAACTATCATTTTTCAGAAAACAATAGCGATCACCTTGTTTGGAGTTGGATAGCTTAAAATCGCGAAATTCTAATATATTGTAGCTTATCCAAAAGGAATAAGTTTTTTATGTCCTTGAATCAATTTGGGATATACATCAACGCTACCATAGTTTCTTAAGGTCGCAGCATTCTTCTTCTCTATAATTCTTCTATGACTTTGTTGTAAGGGCCTTTCAAATTTTCTCAGTAATTTTCTCAAGGTCGACAAATGATTCTCAAATAGAAATGAGCTAAAGCAGTCTAATGGATCAAAATGTTTGGAATCCGCACTAATATGTGTCAAATTATGACCGTATATATCATGTTATCGGTTTTATAAAGAGTTCTATAGTGTATTACAAAATACTGTATAAGTTCTTTGGCATATTTATTATTTCTGAGACAACCTACAGGATGGCATAAGATTCGAATGGCACAATGGAATGTAAGAAAATGTTTCAAATAATTTAATGGTAAATATTTGTACATCAAAACTGGACATAAATAATTTGCTCACCACTTAATCGACCCGCAGTTCTAGAAGGTTGTTTTATCTATAGTTCTAGCATTTTCTTCATTTGGCCAAGACACACTAGGTGCATATAATCAAGAGGAAAAATACGGACCATTGGAATAGAAAAGCATTCAAATGGTGATGTACCAGGTGATGTCTAGAAGTTACTCGGCATTGGAAGAGTTCGTCTGTTCGTGATCCACATGAAAAAGACATCTTTAAGACAACTTTAGGAAATTATTGCTGTATGGGCTTACTTCTAATACCCGAATTCTCACTTAACTACTGAGACGTGCAAACTTAAACTGAACTCTATTTTTAAAATTTCATCATCTGCACTTCAAAACTTATGACCCAGGCAATAATCTGCAAATTTAATTTCTGATAACATAAATAATTTTTAAAACAATTTGGTCATAAAAAAGAATAAATTTTGGGAAAAGAGGAGTGCCAAGGACAAAAACATGCAACTCTATGACAACATATTTTTGGCACTAATAAGGAAAGGCTGAATAAATGGAATCATTTTATAAATACAACCGTTTAGAGAAAGAAATATACAAAAGAATTCTAATGAAAAATAAGAAAGTGTTTTTTTTATATATAGATACACTGATGCACTCACTAGCTTGTGAGTATCTATCACTTGATGGCTGATTGGGTTCTGGGTCAAGACGTACGGGATTTTCAGCATATGAAGAACTCTTGCTCAACAAAAAGTTGTGGAGAACAGCAGAACACAAAACAATCTTTTTGACTTTATTTTCCCTTAATGGTATTGTTTTTGCAATATCTTGAATTTATTGGACATAATGCCAAAAGCTCGTTCAATATTTTGCCTTGCACGGCTCAAGCGATAGTTGTATATTTGTTTAGTTTTTTCACTTGTAGTGAAGGGATATGGAGTCATTATATTCTTCATCAAAGTAAATGCATTGTCTGCTACAATTACATAAGGCAACAATCTATTATTGCCTATGGTTTTTTGCCCTGGAAGGTACTCGCCACTGTGCTGTATTATGCTCATCAAATTGCTGCGTTGCAATAAACTACCATCACTAATTCTACAATTACAACCAATATCAACAAATATAAACTTTGCACTCGCATCTGCAAGCGCCAGCAAAACAATACTGTGAAAGCCCTTATAGTTATAATATAGCGCTGCATCATTTTTCGATGATGTGAAGGCTATATGCTTTCCATCTAGAGCACCTATACAAAGAGAAAATTGCCATTTAGATTCAAAATCTCTCGCAATTTGTATCCACTCATCAAAAATTTAAAAACCTTTTTAATTTTGATTATTATTTTTTTTTATTATTAAAAATTTTCACAATGTATTTACCACCGCGTGCTTTCATGTGTGCTACTAAATCCCAACTGCCCTGAACTGCTTGTGCCAGCAGCGTGTGTGTCAAAAAACATTCCAATCAATGCGACCCCACATGCTGATAGCATAAACATAATTCGAGCTGTTGGCGGGCTTGTTTCCGCCTAATGTTTATAAAGTGCCATTAGCCTACAAAGTAATACTTTATGGAGTACAAAGTATCACCCTGCAAGCCAATGACACCTTACTTAGCATAAACGGTAAGTGGAAAAATTATTACTAAGCATAAACAACCTCCAGCCGAAAAGACGAAAGGAACGCTAGTACAATATAATTTTGTTATTCTAATTCTAAGTATTCTAATCGTAAATGTAATTTTTTAATCTATAGTAAGTATTATAATAAGTTTTCTTGATTATTGGGGTTTTTTTTTTTTTTAAAAAAATTTAATTTTCCCAATCCACAATTAATATTAAATATAAGATTTCCTTAAGGGAAACTCTAAAACATAACTTCATTTTACGTTTATGCTGCCCTTTTTTTTAAATATTTTTAATTATCGTAAAGTGCGTAAAGTATTTTTTTTTTTTTCAAGTATGCCTAACAAAAAATTATTCCGACAACAATAGCGCTAAATTAGCTTTAAATAAAATTTTAATATACATATATGATGATAACTTATAGTTTTGTATTTTTTTTTTAGTTAAATTCTATATTTAAAATTTCTATTATATAAAATGAGTTGGAGAACAAATGGATCGCAGTATTTTTAAAGGCTTAAGATCAAAAATACAAAATTTATTCCCATCTTAACAAGAAAGACTGCTTATTTGCAAAATATGGATTGAAACTAGAATACCATACTAAAAATATATTCCGTTGAAATTAGTGCAAAAATTAAATAATCGTAATAATAAAGTTAATAATCTTCTTGGGCTGAATTAAGTTTACTGTTTAGGATTTGTCGTCTTTTTTTCATAAATTCTTTGGTCCATAAGTGGGGTTTGGCATCCATTTCCGTAAGTTCAATATTGGTAGCTGCACTGGCGAGAAGTCATTAAAAAAGGTTATACAAAACAAAGGTCTACCAAAACCAATGATTGATTACATTATTTCAATGTATAAAAGTAGGAGCACAGTTTTTCAATATAATAATTTGGAGTCAGACCCAATTAACCCCACTTGTGGGGTTAAACAAGGTGACCCTATATCATCTATAATATTTAACATAGTTATAGATGCTATGCTACAAAATACAACCAAAGACATTGATATAAATATTGGATCAATGTATATTAATCTAATGGCGTTTGCAGACGATCTCATTTTGGTAGCAGCCACGGAAACGGGGCTACAAGAATTATTAAATAGTACAATAAAGTTCTTATACTCTACAGGTCTTGAGACTAATGCCTCTAAGTGCTGTTCAATCGCAATTAAAGCAATTAGAAAGGAAAAAGTATCATATATAAGTAGAAATACAAAATTTAAAATAAATGACAAACATATCCCAAATTTACAAAGTAACGCCTGAAGGTAGGATTACTACCAATATAAGGCAATTACTAAATAAGAAGCTGGAAGAACTAAGTAAAGCTGGGTTAAAACCGCAACAAAAAATGTAGATCTTGACGGTAGCATTAGTAATATCACTATTCTACCACTTGACCACGGATGCAATTAAGATAGGATTATTAAAAACTCTAGACTGTGATATTCGAAATTATACAAGAAAATGGCTGGATTTACCCAAAGACTGCCCTTTAGGGTATTTCCATGCCACAGTTAAAGATGGAGGGCTTGGAATACCGTCTTTAAGATGGATTACCCCCCTCCACAGGAAAGAAAGATTACTCAAAATTACAAGATCTTCTTATATAATAGGAAATATTATTAACGAATATTTACAGAGAGAGATAGATAGATAGAGATAGAAGAAGCACTCTGATAACTCAGATAGAAATAAGATTCTGCTAAGTTTTTGTCAAATTAAGGATAGATGGGCTAAAGCCCTTTACAGCTCAGTTGATGGTGGAGCGCTGAAAGACTCCAATAAATTGAGTAACCAAAACGCTTGGGTGAAGGAAGGCATCCGTTTCCTCACTGGAAATGACTTTATCAAAGCAATAAAGTTAAGAATTAACGCCATGCCCACCTTATCTCGAACAAAAAGAGGTCGAAATCAAAGCAAAGCATGCCGGGCAGGATTTGGTGTGAGTGAAACATTCAACCACATCTCCCAAGAATGTCACAGAGCTAGTGGAATGCGGATAAGGAGGCATGACAACATAATAAAGTACGTTGCGAAAGTTATGTCCAAAAATGATTTTAAGTTAAGCATTGAACCTAGATTAAGCACCACTGAAGGCTTGAAAAAACCAGATCTGGTCGCATATAACAAAAAGGAATATTTCATACTGGATGCTCAGATAGTAGGAGAGCAAACAAATCTAGACTCTGCTTATATTTTAAAATCAGCTAAATGTTCAGATAAACATACTATAGAAGTCATTAGACAAAAATACGAATTACCTCCTGAAATGCCAATAACGTCAATGGGCATTACAATTAACTGTCGGGGTATATAGAGCCATAAATTAGCAAAACACCTGCTTGAAAGGAAAATCCTTGATGATATCAAAGTATTATCAAGCCGTTCGATTATTGGAGGAATAGCAATATTCAACCAATTCTCGAACGCCACTACAATGAAAAATAGAACTGGAATAGGATAGCCAAAACTGGATCATGGATTTGTAGGGACTCCAGCCCTATAACATCAACAAATCCACACTGGATAATAAAGTGGCTCCGAGTATCCTAACTGTCGATTGACCTTGATACTTGGTGAAAGTTGGGTTAGGTTTAGTGGGTGCGAGCCCCACACTACCTCAATGAGGTGTGCGTTCAGGCATTCCCCCCAACTATAAAAAAAAAAAAAAAAAAAAAAAAATATATATATAAGTTGATTCTTTTTCTATTATTATTTATAAAATTTACTTTTTGATTTATTAAACTGATTCTTCTTTTTATTTTATCAATAAAAGTCACTTTTTGATTTATTAAAAAAATTGTTTTTATTATTCTTAGAATATTTAGTTTAATTTAAATAATGTAAAAATTAGTTAATATTTATATAATGTGAAGAAAGATAATAATGGTCCGCTCTTGACCGATATCAGATGCCCACTGGTAAGCTAACTTTTATTTTATACTGCAAGTGCTCATGGCGGATGTTTATCAGACGCAACATGACACTTTTGTTTTTTCCTGTGTCGTGAATCAAACAGAAAGAATTTCTTATCAGCTTGATTCGCGATACAAAGGCATAAAAAAAATATTATGCCGCGTTAGCATATGTGTGTTAACTCATATATATACCATAAACCATACCACAAATATTTTATTGAGTCAAGAAAATACATTCAAATACATGAATTCCTTCAAACTAAGGTACACAAAATTTAAGTTTAAATTGGCCCGTAAGGAGTTTAAGCAAATCACTAGAAAATCATTCTACCAAGAGGTAAACATAAGTGTCAGTTAGCAATCGAATTTATACACTGCTTGCTCCCGGCAGCGAGCTGAATAGTAAAAAAGAAAAAAGGGGGGGTATGAAATAATAAAACAAATTGAAGATGAAAATGGTGTGCAGAGGGACGATAACAAAATGAGAATGACTAGAGGTGGTGACTGGAAGAGGGCAAGGGATGTAGGAAGGAAGGGAGGGGGGCTGAAAATGGTGAAAGATCTCTATCTTCTGTAGTTATGCCTAGATGCTTTGATATAAAAGGGTGGCACTAGTAGTTGAGAGCTGGATGAGGGATCAAGGTTGAGAGGAAGTAACGAATCTGGATGTAGGATGTTAAACGGGGAAAGATAGAAGTTATCAACGATAGAGCTATTAGCATTGGCAGAATGAATTTCTTAAAGAGTGGGGTTACTGTGTAGGGCAATTTTATCCAAAAATTTGTGCGTATGTTATAGCTGGTAAGTTAGGAAAGGAGTAACTTTTGACATAGCGTAGAGTACTTTGTTGGAATGCCATTTCCCATTCGGATGATGGTAGAGATTAGTTACATTCCTAATAAAAACTTACTGAAACAGAAAAAAACAAAAATTGCTTCAAAAAATCAAAAATTAGGAAACTGCAAATTGAATTGTCAAATAATTCACGTATACAACAGCAGGTCCTATACGGATAGTAATGCACGATTTCTGCTGAATTGCTGCATTGGGACACGTGTCCCAAAAGAAGTCGAAGAAAGAAGACTAGTGTATCATGGGCCAAACCTTCATTTCCATAATCTTCTTGCCAATCTATTGAATCCTTTGGAGCTAGTGATGTGCCAAAATATTTTTACGACGTATTGCTATTAGCTTAGCTTGTTCTTCTTTTTCTTGTTTTCAGTTTCACCGATTGTTCATCATTTTTCGATACATTTTCACTCGCTATTGGTTGAAGCTCTATAAACTTTTGGACTACCCATATTATAAAATCACGATGAGCTTCAACCTATAACAAAAAAATTATAATATATTGAAATGTAATTGAGATGTTCCATCAGAACCATATAATTAACTGTTTTCTTTTATTTAAAATTAATTTAACTGCTAAACACAGGCACATATTGGTAATGCCCTAAGCACAATGAACGCGGCGCGCAAGTGGCGCGCAAACGCGGTTTTTTGTGAAGTTGTGCACAAAACCAGAGCGCGGTTACTTAACACAATATACGCGGCGCTTTTCAATAAACATCCAATTAGTCCACTTAAAACACTGTATTACACTTTTTAATAAAAAAAGCATCGAAAATATTTTCTTAAACACAACATGAAAAGTAAACAACAAATATGTCGGCATAAAAGTAATTATCTTTCAACGATGAACGATGAACGATTAAAGGTTCTTTTAAGAATTTACCAAACGAAATTAGGATAATATTAAGTTGAAATGGAAAACTAGCAATAAAATCAATTACCCTTGCGCTTTGTGTCAATTTTTCCAATTGTTTATCAATATTTCTAATTCCACTTCGATGAATTTTAAATATTTACAGCAATGGGTTAATATTATCCTTAATTTTTAGGTAATGTAGCCATAAAATCAATTAAAGCAGGTAACTAAAATAAATAAATAGAGTTTAATTCATTTAATATTGACAATGGCGAAATTTAAAACTCTGGCATTACAAAGCGAATTATACGGCGAATCGATCAGTAAGAGGTGAATTTGATTGTCAGCTGTCATACTTTTTGGTGCAATGATGTGGTGAAATCGGGTTATTAAAAAGTGAAAAAAGGATATAGCTGCAAGGACTTGAATTTTTTTAGTATTTTTCCCGTAATCAGGGGATTAATTAGCACTACTTACCATCAACTCCGTGCACACCGGTAACTGAAATTGTGCCGTAATAGTAATTACTTAACTAATTCATATAAAAGTTGGAATTCTGTGCACTTTAATATACAAAGAGCGGCTTTTAATGCATCTTAGCCTTCCCTATTGCGATCAGATTTAATATGCTCAGCTTTATCCAGATTAGTGAATTAGTGATCCTGATAATTTTGATTACAAAGAAAAACAAAACTACCTTGAGTTATAATGTCGAGATATTCTTTATAAAGTGTTTAACTCTGCTCCCAAAGTTTTGTCTTACATATGAATCTAAAAGGTTTTGCTTTTTGGTGTATTGTGTAATATGAATGACATTTGTATTGATATTATACTATATTATTCTATTTTGTTTGCAAGCTCTTTGTAGTTTTAGATGACTTATTTCTTAATCGGTTTTCTTTGATAGTCAACCGAACACAGCTACTAATTTTTTTGATATCCTCGTTTTATATATTTCAAGTATTATTCATTTATAGTCACCTTCGATTTAAAAATACTAATAAAAGTGATAATTATATATAACTTAAACAAAGAATTATTTAGTAAAAACAAATTGAATCTATTTTTCCAGATGCTGATTTACACATAAAAGCCATCACAACTCAACCTCTACGATTAACGACTAAAAAAGCATTTGATTGCCTTTTACCATTTTTACTTAATTAAGTTTTTACGTTTATCTTATTTTAATACCACGCAAAGCTTTCATTTTTGTTTTTCATAATCAATCGAAAATTTTCATAATTTTTATCTGTTTCCTCATAAGAAATGGAATTATTCCAAAATGAAAAACGCTTTTTATAGAAGTTTCGGATTTTTTGTCATTTTCTGTTTTTAATTTTAACAAGAAATTTACAAAAAAAACGTGTGTGACGTTTTTACTGAACCTCTCATACTCAAAACAGGTACAATAAAAACCAATTAAGGGAACATTTATCCATTTAAAAGAAACAAAAAAATAAAATATGTTGTGTCGTCAAGGAGTTTTAGCCCTATACTGCTTTATGGGGACTATATCCTTGTTATTTTTTCTAACTGTTCCACCTATAGTTTTTAATTTTATACCAGATTTTTTCGGAGCAGCTTTTTGGGGGCCTTTGTTTTACTATGCTTTGCTAAATATGGTACTTCGATTTAGCTTAAAAGGTCCTGACTGTCAAGTATATATAGTTTTTATAAGAGTTTGATGAAAAAAACCAATTAATTTATAATTTAGATTGCCGTACGTGCAGCATTTCTTGGTTGTGTTTTTTCTATAAGCATACTTCTAATTTGGCTGGCATCTTCAAACTGGAAAACTTTTGGGATTTATGGTTGCATTTTATCATTTTTTCATTTTTCTGAATATTTGTGCATAGCTTGGTGTAATCCTGACACTTTATCGACAGATTCTTTTGTGTTAAACAATTCTATATTTTATACAATGGCTATAGCGTGTAGCTGGATTGAGTTTATTGCAGAAACAATATGGTTTCCAGGTTTGTTTTTTAAAGAAATATCTTTGAATTCTTGTTTATTAATTAATTTTAACAATCAATTTATTATTAAATAATTTAATTAAATATATTTGTTATATGTTTTATTGTAGTCGATTTATAATAATATATTTATGAATAATATGAATGAATTTAATTTTAAGATCTAAAAACGATGCGTATATTTTGGATTATTGGAATCAGTGTATGTATCTTTGGCGAAGCATTGCGAAAACTTGCTATGATTACAGCAAAGACAAACTTTAATCATTTGGTAAATTTTAATAATCAATTAGTTTTTGAATTATAAATTAATTTTATTATAAAAGAAATGATTATTTTATATTCAAACTTTTAAATAAGTTTTTAAAACTTAAACTAAAGATTCACTACTTTAATTATGATGCTTATTATTACATTAGGTACAACATGTAAAAGCTAAAAATCATCGTTTAATCACACATGGTATTTATAGTAAAATGCGTCATCCTTCTTATGTTGGCTGGTTTTGGTGGTCAATTGGAACACAAGTATAAATATATATGAATTTAGACCTGAGATTTTAATTTTTATAAATTTCTTTTCTTCACATATATCCAATCTGATGTCTTTTAATATTAAATAGATTCTACTCTTTAATCCCATATGTTTGGTTATATATTCCATTGTTAGTTGGAGATTTTTTAATGAAAGAATAAAATTTGAGGAATTGACACTTTTAAATTTTTTTGGGGAACATTATTATGAATATCAGCAAAAAGTGTCAACTGGTCTTCCATTTATCAAAGGCTACAGTATTAATTATGAAAAATACAATTAAATCTTATAGTAAACAAAATGTATTTTTTTAAAAGAATTTTATAAATTTATATACAACACAAAACAGTTATTACACTATTTTAAAATGATAATTTCCTAAGAATAATGTAATATCAAATCGATTTGATTACAAATATTAACTAAATTTTGTTGATCATATATTTTCTTTAATATTAAATTTTGGAATTCTGTCCCTTTTAGCTAAAGTATTATTAGATAAAGATTTAAAATCAATTCCCTTTAAAAGATCATCCACTTTTTTTCCAATAATTCCCAAAAATAAATTTAAATTGTATGAGTTTGGACACATAATAGCTGTTTCAAAAATTTTTAAAACTGGTGTTTCACTGCCTCCCAGCAATCTTAAACATATAAAAATTATATAAAATTTTTGATATTGTTGCAAAATAAGTTATATTAAAATCATTTAAGATTTTTTTATTTATATATAATACATTTTTAATGTTAGTTTTATTAACCATAATTTTTAAAATAGTAAAAACGAATAGCAAACACTTTGTGAAAAATTACGTATAATTTAAATAATTAAAATAACTACGTGATATTTTAAATAGCCAAATAAGAAGTTTAGTTAAATAAATTATTAGTATATTTTATAAAAATTGATTTCTATCTTATATTTATAAATATAATCAATAATTTGAATGATTTAAATTTCATTTTAACTATTTTTTTCCTATTTAGGTAATAAAATCATTCTTTTTATTACCTATACAAATCAAACTAAATTTAAAAAAAGTTACTTACGTTAGTAAAGTTTGTGTTCCTAATAAAAGTTGATTCAATTTTTCATCAAGATGAATTCCATGAGCACATTTTTCTTCATATTTTGCATGAAGCTCAGCTTTAAAATTATTTAAATTTTCTTTGTTATCTTTTATATTTTTTTGAAGATTTTCTGTTTTTTGATACCTTTGCTTTTCTATTAATATAATAATATTACGAAAAATTAATTTACTAAATTATCAGATTACCCTTTTCAGTATTTAAATGCTGAACAGCATTATTCAATAGTTCAACTTCATGGTTAAGTTCATTTACATAATTAAAAAGAGCAAAATTTTCTTCACCCCTATTAATAAAAGTAGCTGCTAATTTTTCTTCAAATCCACATGAAATAGCCTAAAAGATATTAGAATTGCTAACATAAAGAAAGGATGTGCAAAACAAAAAATCAAAAAATCTTTATTACTGTTATTAATTATTCCAATATTTATTTATTAAGTTGATTACTTGATAATGAGGGGTTAGTACTTTAATTTTTCTTTTACAATTACCTTGATTTGTGCCAGCAAAGATTTGTAATTGATTAATTTTTTTTCAAGTTCTTCTTTTTGCTGTTTTATTTTCTCAGCTTCACGTACTTCAATTTCTGTATTAATCCGTTTTTGGCTTTTTGTATTATAAAATTCTCGAAGTTTTGTATTATATTCAATTTTACGTTGTAGCTCTCTCATTTCCTTTAAATTTATTTAAAATAATTTATTTAATGATTATAAAATTAAAATTTATTTCACCTGAATATGAACCATTTTTTCTGTGTGTCGTTTTTCTTGCAGATTCTGTAATTTAATACAAAGTTCTTCACGTTGATCATAAGCTGCTGTAGATTGATCAATTAAATCCATTATACATTTCTTACCATTGTTAAATTGTATTATCAATGATTGCCATATATCATTAAACTGTGATCTGAAGATTCATTAGTTTTAAACATATTTTTAGAGTAAATTTTTATTTAAAAATTAAAACAAAACAAAAAATTTAGTTTTTTCAAATTTTGATTATTTAATTTATTGTTAAATAAATGATAAATATACCTATCTTGTAACATATCGTCAATTACTTTCCTGAGCTTAGAATTTTCACTTAAACAAGCATTACATTTTTTACTTGCAACATCTAATTTATTCTCTAACTTCTTAATAGCTTTTTGTATTTTTTCTTCATTTTCTTGATAACAAATATCTGTTACTTCATTTTTTTTTATGTCATCCAATTTATTTTGTACCTGTAAAAAACTTTATAACTTATTCCTCCTTATAGAGACTTCAGTTACTTTTTTGATATGCTGCTCTAAATCATGAAGACGTTTTTGTTGTTCTTCAACAAATTTATGAACCTCATGTTGACGATACTCTACCAGAAATAAACGTTGTTCATCCTTTAAAATCAAAGCAATATTTCTATGAAAATTTTAAGAAAAATAGAAAAAAGGTGAAAGTAGCTACAAGCATTGTTTGAATAAATTAATTATATGCATCTTAAATTTATTTGGACGCTACGGGGGACCAACAAAGATTTAGGTTCAGAAGTTTATTTACATCTTTATGTAATTTCATGGGACCATCATAGTTTTCCACCAATATTTCTATAGACAAAGACAAAAGTTTTGAGTACGAGTAAACTCCAGGATATTGTAGGCCATGGGTGTCAAACTCGCGGCCCGCCTAATGTTTCTGCCCAAGAAAAATTTCGTTAAAGTGGTTCAATGAAGTCATATTTTTACTAATAACCAAAAAAAATTAAAAACTATGATTCACACACATAACATAGGAAATTTATGCATTTTAAGTTTTCTTCTGCGGCCCACCTTGATGTAAATCCTTTAGTTTTGGCCCATATTAGCCTTTCAGTTTGAGACCCATGTTGTAGGCCATCTATAAAAGACGTAAGCATATGCTATAACTTTTTTATATTTAAGGTATTCAGCATGGAATCAAATGACTGCTGAGGATATAATTTCTGCTTGCCAAAAATATAAAATTGAAAAGGCTGAAAAACACATATATTTTTAAAAGTTTAATTTTATACCTCATTTTGTTTTTGAAAAAAGTGTCCTTTTTCTAAAACTGTAATTTCTGAGTTTAAAAAATCATTTTCCTTTTGAAGTATTTGAATTAAATTAGTTTGATGTTTTTCTGATAAGTTTTTTTCACGACACAAACTTCTAACTTCATTTTGAAGTTTTCGTATCTAAAATATTAAATATGGTTTTTTAAATAATATAAAAGATTTTTATAGTTTTTGTTAAGCTTTCAAAATACTTGTTTTTTTAATTTTTCAAGTTCTAATTCAGCTAATTGTTCTGCTTCAGAAGAATGCGCCATTATAAAAAAGAAAATATAAATTCAATTAACTTCATTCAAGTTTTCCTTGAGGGAAAATAAGTAAACATAAAACTGTTCCTATGTCAACATAAATATTTGAAAAAATTTTTCAATCGATAATTTTATTTACATTACTTTTTTTACTATAAATTCCCAAATTATAGTTTTAAATAACTAACGTTAATAGTTTAAGAATAGAAATTTTTATTCTATTGTTCTCTCCCACTAAGCATTATCCCCTAGTATCCCTATATTTATTGCAATTATTGATGACATTATGGCATATGTTATATAATAATCCCTGAAATATATTTAAATGGATTCATAATAAATTTATCGTATTAATTGGAGGGAATTTTTGCTAATAAAATTTACAATCAAAGATCAAGAACCAATTTTTACATCATAAGAAGTCCTTCGAAAGTAATTTTATATAGTTGTGGGACAAATTTGTTCATTCCTATATTCAGAATTTACGAAATTCAGCTGTATAAGATCCTATAGCTGTGACAGCTGTCACCGCTTGCGCCCCGCGAACCGCGTTCATTGTGTTTCGGCCTTTATTTGTTGCGTAAATGAACAAAATAAAGTGCAATGGCTTAAGTTTATGGGAATGGTAGAAGCGATTTTAGATCTTGCGATTAATCGATCCCAGCAAACAAAATGATTCTCTAATGAATTCACTAGAGAATCATCTAAGGTGAAGCGTCTTCACTAATGAATTCATTCCGGAATCATTAGTGAATAACTAGCTCTACCAAGGGTGAAAGATACGGTCGTTCACGGTGAATTCACTTTACGTGAATAATAGGTGAAGCCTTTGTACGTGGTAGTTTACAAAGATTTTCAGGTTATCTCATGCAATTTCACAGTAGTTAGCTTTTGTGAAGTTATAGTTAGTGAAGGCGCCTCACCTGAGATGATTCTCTAGTGCAGCGATTCCCAAAGTGTGTTCCGCGAAACCCTGGGGTTCCGCCAAAAAATTTAGGGGTTCCGCGTGACAAATTTTATTTCATTAAAACAAAATAAGAATGGTTTTTAATATATTCACATTATTGTTATATGACCCTTAATATAATAATATACATAACGTAACTTCTTAAGTATAAATTCTTGTATAATAATTTCCACAACTATTTATTATTCTGATTTTTAATGTTTTAACTTTTTATTCAATAATCAATAATGTCAACTATCAAATTAAATTAATTATTACCAAATGATGAAATTTTTTACTTTCACCGTATTTTGAAAACTAAATTTCACTGCCAAACTATTAATGGTTATTGCTATTTGCAGCCTGACTTCTTCCCCTGACTGTCTCCACTCGCAATTCTAGTCGTCCCTGAAAGCAAAGGAGAAAAAAAATTCACATACGCAATTCTGTCACGTATGTGATTCATCTATATCAGGCCACCCATCAGGCGAATAAGATCCGCGGCTTTTCTTTTTTCACCTAACACACGCATGATGGAACGGATTAAAAATGTTGCAAAAAACTGTAACAGTACTCATTGTATTCTTCACAGATATGCATTAGTAACAAAAAGGATTTCAGTTACATTTAAATCTGTTCTAGATGAAGCAGGGAAGATTATTAATTTTATTAAAAGTAAACCATTGCAATCTCGTATTTTCAAAGCCATGTGCTAAGATATGGGTAGCCTTCACACCACTCTACTTCTTCATACGGAAGTTAGATGGTTATTGCTTGGTAAAATTTTTGTACGAATATTTGAACTGCGAAAGCTACTCTTATTGGTCATAAGCATAAGCATAAGCATTGGCGTATTTTATTGGTCATAAGTTTGAATTATCAGACAGACTAAATAATTTAACTTGGCTATCTACACTTGCATACCTTGCTGATATATTTAGAAAATTGAACGAATTATGTTTGGCTCTGCAAGAAAAACAAGTCAACATATTACAAGCAAAAGATAAATTGGTTGCCTTTTCAAGGAAAATACAATATTGGATTTTAGCGGTGGAGCAAAATAACTTCGAGCGTTTCCAGACGCTTAGTGATTTTCTCGAAGAATCTGAAGTGGATTTGGATATGGAAATAGGTGATGGTATAAAAACACATCTGTCCAGCTTAGAACAATTACTCAGTGATTACTTTCCAAACCTGGAGAATAGAGATAATTGCTGGGTACAAAATCCTTTCAAAATAAAAGAAAAACTAAAAAGATTTATGTCCATGGATTATGAAAATTTGATTGAGCTAAGATCGGATACACAATAAGAAGCCAAATTTAGAACAGTTTCATTGACAGTATTCTGGTCAGATGTATTCGATGAATATCCAAATTTATCAAAATAGGCTATTCGAACTCTATTGCCATTTGCAACCACTTATTTGTGTGAAACTGGGTTTTCAAAATATGTATGTTGCGACAAAAGTCAATTATCGTAACAAACTTGATGCTGCACTAGATATGCGAGTTATCAGTTATCAAACATAACGCCCAATTTTAAGAGAATCATAGAATCAAAGAAGCAGATGCATTCTTCACATTAAAGCTTTTTATTTACTTTAGTTTTTGTTTTGTATTTTCATTCATTATTTCTATGAGTTTCTTTTTTTTGAGTTTTTTTTAATTCAATAAAATCTGAAATACCAAAATAATATTTGTTTCATTTAACAGCAGCTATTAAAATTTGAAAAGTAGTTGCATAAAAAATATTCAGGGTTCCGCGCTCATTGGCAACAAATTTGGGGGTTCCACTACCGAAATAGTTTGGGAAACGCTGCTCTAGTGAATTCATTAGAGAATTTTATACTTGCCGCTGGTAAATCCATTTTCTTATACTGAAAATAAATGTATTTAAAAACATTATTTTAAAAACACAAGAAATAAATTATTTGCACGTTAATAAGATATATATTTATATTTATATGTATATAATTAATATTTTTTGGAAATAATCATAAAAATTTAATTACTCCTTGAAAATCATTTGCATTCTTCATATATAAGTTAAATGTTATTTACCTTGTAATGAATTTAATTCCAAAAATCAAATATTATATGATCCATTTTAAGTAATTAAAATTTAATATTACTGTAATTACATACATACAATTTAATAAAAATATTACAAAACACGTGAAACTATTTAATTATCATGCACTAGAAAACTAAATTAAACTATAAGACATCAAAACTTGATAGAGTTTAAGACATCAAATAGAGTTTAATTCTATTTTCTCCTTTTCTGTCACTTTAGGACTTATTGTTATGGGGCCTCTACACAATCGCCGTAGCACCGCCGAGCTCGAGCTCGCCGATTGTGTGGACGGGGTATCAGCGTAGGTTCGGCGGTGATACGTGTAATTTTTCGCTTTCAGCCGAACTTTTACACGAATTTATAACATAACCTAATTTTAGAACTGTCAAACTATAAAAAAAATTAAGACAAATTAATATTAAATCATTAAATCATTAATATTTATATAATCATCACAAAAATTTATAAAGTACAAAGCAGCGGCGGCAGTTTCAACATCAATTTCGTGCATTATGATAAAAGAATGTCAAATGTCAAAACAACGCACGAATGTGTGGACAGGGTATCGGCGTGGGTTCGCGGTGCTACGGCGATTGTGTAGAGGCCACTTTAAAAAATTTTGTTAGCCAGATGCTAAGTAAAACTACATGAGTTACACTATTGCTTAACCTTTCTATCACTATTTCTCTCTGTCTCACAGGCTTCACCTGCATTCACTTTAGGTGACGATCAGAGAAAATGTTTGCTGGGAATATACATTTCTCACACATATATA
The DNA here is from genome assembly GCA_947359355.1 of Acrocera orbiculus. NCBI lineage: Eukaryota > Metazoa > Arthropoda > Insecta > Diptera > Acroceridae > Acrocera > Acrocera orbiculus. The sequence continues at coordinate 25,848,859 of OX375759.1, read as the reverse complement.
CACAAATAAATAGTTTAGATAATAATAAGAGATCTAATTTTTATTAACAATAAATTTCCATATTGAGTAGTATTTTATGTTTAAACAAATGTTCCAACCAAAACTTGATTACAAAATAAGTGAAATAAGTAAAATAAAAAATGTCTTGCAATACAAAAGCTTTCAAAACAAATAAATATGAAGTATAAAAGAAGAAGAAGAATTTTTGATATACGTCAAAGTTATTAAAGTTGTTCGATCACGTTTGTAAATAAAACATTTAAAAATGACTACTTACACTGAAATTTTAAAAAAGGAATTTCCTTATGCAGATGATAGCGTCACCGAATATGTTGAAGGTAATGGTAGGGTTGGGGAGGTAATAGGGGTGTTTGAGGAAGAGTTTACTTTATTCAAAAACAACCGTATATTGGGTCCAAATTTTTTTTTATGCAAAAGACAAAATTTTTTTATTATTATCTTATTATAAATTGCTTATTGTTTTCTTCTTTTTCTTTTTAAAATTTATTGAAAGTGAAAAGAAATTCTTTCATATTTTGTTAATGCAAATTACAAAATTTAGAAAATTCCTATGTATTATCACTATAAATTAATTTTATGTATAATCAATATATTTTTGTTGTATTTTACTTTAAAAATTTTATGTTAAATCCGCATTAAACGTCAATATTAATTATCAATTTGATCAAAGTATGATTTCTTAATTTAAGTTTCACATTCTGTATAAAGTCAATTCCAATATGGCAAGAAAGTATGACGTATTAAATCTGAAATATATTTGCTTAGTAGAAAAAATCTCATAAGTTATTAAAATGTAAATAGTTAAGAAATTGTGCAAATATTTTTTGTTTTTATTGTTTTAATGTTCAAAATAAAGTTGAAAACTAATTTATATTAGGATAAATTAATTTATAAAAGCAGTTGGATTTTTGGTTGTTGTTGTTTTCGACTTGGGCATTACTAACAAAATACAATTTAACTATCAAAAATGTAAAATTTTTGAGTATTATATTAACTAATAATAAATTTATCAATGTTAATTTTTTATCTGAACTTGTGTAGCAATATTGATAACTTATTACATGTATTAGAGTTAATTAGAATCTAATAAACACCCTTAAATTGTATATAATTAAAATTTTCTAGTAAAACTAGTTTTATATGATGAAATCTGTTAATTTTATTTCAGCAATTGTCAAATTTCAAAGTTTACATTTATCTAGAAATTTAAGTAATTTATGCTTAATCCTCTTAAAAAAATATATAAAATAACTTAATAAAATACAAAAATTTTTATTTTAAGGAGTACTTGGTGGGAATGTTGAAGATTTTGAAAATTGTGATGATGTTTTTGAGGCTGTTGGAGATATTTTACTTGGAATGGAATATGACAAAACAGAAAAATGTGTTAGGTATTTAATGTTTAAATAATTTAAATATAAAAAATAAATATATATATATATATATATGCTACATTATAGAGAAATTTGTGACAAATTTTTTAAAATAATGAAGCCAAATGAAAAAATTAAACAAAAAACACTTGTTTCACCAATTAATATTGCTGAAATGGCTGCTGTTATGGAAAATTCAATGAATGATATGAAAAGTATTTGGGTTGTTAATAAAGATTTTACTAATGTGAGTTAAATTTTTAGTTTGATTATAATACAATTAACTTACTATAATACTTATTTAAGAAATTTGATTCAAGAAAACTTGAAAAAGCTGAAGCAAAATTACAGCAAAAATTAGAAAAACGACAAGAGCCAACAAGGCCTCAAAATTCAACTTTTAAATTACAGACAGCAACAGCTTCACAAGTTTTTAATAAAAAAGAAAATAAAATGGAAGCTAAAGGAAATAATAGAAGTATGGATATTCGTATAGAAAATTTTGATCTAGCATTTGGAGAAAAGTAAGTTTTGAAATTGTAATCAATTTATTAATTTATCATTTTAAAGAATTCTTCTTCAAAATGCTGAATTATGTCTGGCTTATGGTCGACGTTATGGTCTTGTTGGACGTAATGGTCTTGGTAAAACTACATTACTAAGAATGATATCAGAAAATCAATTAAAAATTCCAAGTCATATATCAGTTTTACATGTTGAACAAGAAGTTGTTGGTGATGATACAAGCGCCTTGGATAGTGTTTTAGAATGTGATACAAGAAGAAATAATCTTTTATCTATGGAGAAAGAATTAACTAATATGATTAATGAAGGGATAGCTGGTATAAATGCAACAGATGAACTCAATCAAATATATATACAATTACAAAATATTGAAGCTGATAAAGCTGTTGCAAAAGCATCTATAATATTAAGAGGATTAGGTTTTACAGCTGAAATGCAAAAACAATCTACTAAATCATTTTCTGGAGGTTGGCGTATGCGTTTAGCTTTAGCAAGAGCTTTATTTTCTAAACCTGATTTATTATTACTTGATGAACCTACAAATATGTTAGATATTAAAGCAATCATATGGTTAGAAAATTATTTACAAAACTGGCCGACTACACTTTTAGTAGTATCACATGATCGTAATTTTCTTGATACTGTTCCTACAGATATACTTTATTTACATTCACAAAGACTTGATACGTATAGGTAAATAGAAATTTAATTAAAATATAATATTAAATAATTATATTTATCTATATCTTAGAGGAAATTATGAACAATTTTATAAAACAAAAACGGAAAAATTAAAAGCTCAACGAAGAGAATATGAAGCTCAAATGTCACATAGAGCACATGTACAAGAATTTATAGATCGTTTTCGATATAATGCTAATCGAGCTTCAAGTGTTCAATCGAAGATTAAAATGCTTGAAAAATTGTAAGTTATAAATTTCTAATTTATTTGGTTTAAAACTTTAAATTTGTATAAACTTATCAGTGAAAATCCTTCCAATTTTTTAGTATTATTTAAAATTAAACAATCTAAATCCAATCTATTTTTGCTTTTGTAACTTTTTTTTTTAATACCAAAAAAAGATCAAAGTATTTACCATATGTCTTTAATAGACCAGAATTGAAACCTGTTGAAAAGGAAATTGATGTTAAATTAAAATTCCCGGATGTTGAAAAGCTTAATCCTCCTGTAATATCCATAAATGAGTTGGGCTTTCAGTACAATGATAATCATCTTATCTTCAAGGGTATTAATCTTTGTGCAACATCAGATTCAAGAATTGGAATCGTAAGTATAGGAATCAAAATAAATAACAAATATTTTGATTTAAAAAAATATTTAAGGTTGGAGAAAATGGTGCTGGTAAATCAACACTATTAAAACTTGTTGTCGGCCAATTAACACCTACATCAGGCGTAATACATCTCCATAGAGGTCTGAAAATGGGATATTTTGCTCAGCATCATGTCGATAATTTAGATATGGAGCTTAATTGTGTTGAATTGCTTGAAAAAGAATTTCCTGGTAAACCGGCAGAAGAATATCGTCGACAATTAGGTAGTTTTGGAATATCTGGAGATCTCGCATTACAACAAGTAGCAAGTCTATCTGGAGGACAAAAATCTAGGCTTACTTTCGCAAAAATGTGCATGGGTAATAAAAATCAATTATTTATTTAAAATTTTTATTCATTTTTTTTATATATTATAGCACAACCAAATTTGATTGTATTAGATGAACCGACCAATCATTTAGATATAGAGACAATTGATGCGCTTGGGAAAGCTATTAATAATTATAAAGTTATCTTTTGATGTTCAATTTTTAATTTATATTTAAACATTTTTCTTTAAAAGGGTGGTGTTATCTTAGTTTCCCACGATGAAAGATTAATAAGAATAGTTTGCCAAGAACTCTGGGTATGTGCAAATACTGGAGTTAAGACAGTGGAAGGAGGTATTGATGAGTATAAAAAACAAGTGCTAGAAGAAATGGAACTTTGATATTCTGTTGCTATAATTCCATTTTTCACATTGTTGTAAAACTTAATGTAAATTTAATTTCAATTATTAGTTTCCTGAGAGAATAACTCTAATGTAAACAACGTGATGTAATTAAATTTGAACATTTAGTTGGTTATAAGTTAAGAAGAAATTTTTTTTGTGCCTACTTTGTATTTAAAGCAATAATATGCGATTACATAATAAAAGTATTGTTACTAATTAGTTAATGAAAGTGTTATTCAAATTACTTATAAGATAATTTTATCTTGTTGTTTTTTTATATTATTCTTAAAAATTTTTTGCTGCTGATGTACTTGTAAAACTAGTTTCTTCTTCCGTAACATATCTGTTGCAGTGTATTCTTTTTTTTTTAGATCGATCCACACTAAAGTACTTCTTTAGATTTTTGATCCATTTTAATTTAAAAAATACTCACGTTACTTGAACATTAGAATTTATCTGGCAGAAACTTTAACAAAACACTAAAATGAAAATTACCACAAACTGCATTAGAGATGACGCATCATTAAAACAGTTATATATCCAAAAAGAATTTAAATTTTAAAAAATCATCGTAAAGTTTTGAATACGGTTTAAGCTTTGAAAATATGGAGAAAAAAGTAATCGATTTTTTCAAATAATGCCGGGTCTGATACTAATTCTATGAAAATAGAATTTTCCTGCTCATCAGCTGTGTACGTATATTTTTCCAAGTTTTCGTACGTTTTAAGATGTTAATATACAGATCTAGAACTAACTTTTTGGATTTAAGTTTTGTTTTTTATAATTACTTTTCGTTCACAATGCTGCTTTCAACCACTTTGAAATTAATATTTGTAATGCAAAGGAGTGTGTGTTTACGGTGCTTTATCTTTTATTATTAGTACGGTTGTTTTATTATTATTTAAAAAATATAATTTAAAAATATGATTTGATGGTTTATAGTATCCTTTTTACATTTTATGCCACATGACTCAGTTTTTTCCTTTGCAAATTGCTGATTTTCCAATTTTCTTCAAAAAGGATTGATCTGCTTATTAACATGGTATCGAGGCTGGCATAAAATTGTAATCAATAATGTGCATTCTTCGGATGCAGAAACGATATCTTAGAATATTTTATAGAAAAACTTCCTTCCACGCTAGCATTCCAAAATAGACGAATGCGAGCAAACTTTAAATATTTTCCATTGTAATATGGAGGGCCAAATATGTTTTCATTTCAGGTAAAATATATGATTTGTCCGTACATTTTTTTGTGGTGCTTTACAAATTTATATTGCAAACTAAATCTTTTATTAATGAATTTTTTATATTTAATAATAGAAATTAAAAAATTTAAAGCAGTTTGAACAAAAATTTTAAGATTTTCATTGGGCCGCATAGATATAATTATGTAAGTGAGAGCAATAAATAAATTATTTATATTGAGCAGTTACAAGGAATTACACAATTAATTCCTGTAATTTCACTTTTAGCTGGATATAATCTATATGTAGTATGACAAATGAATAACTCCTATTTTTATGGTAGATTTTTTATGTCGGGACAAATATATTATATAATTAAGTTGTCAGTAGTAATGTGCTCATACTCGAATAGAAATTGAACTGTTTTATAATTCGACTCCTGGTAAGCAATAGCTTACCTGGAAGACTCATTTATGGAAAATTTCACTTCAGTCTATTATATTGTTTTGAATTTTTAATAACGGGCTGCTAGTTTGCTAACTTTGTACCAAGTCATACTTTTCATACTTTTTCTGTCCATTTTAATTTTATCAAAAGAGTTTTAATCTTTTTTATATCCGTATTATTAAGTTGACATGTATTAATTGCAATAAAAATCTTTATTGATTATTGTTATAAATATTTAGATAAATATTTTATGGATATAACTGCATAAAATTATTAATACAAATATTTGAAAATAATTCAATTATTTTTACAATGCCTGTTTTGTTCTCCAGAATCATTGAATCATTGAAATCAAAGAAATGAGTTCTCTTTTTTTAACTATGATAAAAATTGTAGAGTTCAAAAACAAAACAACAAAATTATTTAAATTTGGAAAAAAAAAAATAAACTAGAATCACTTTTTGACATGATAATTTATTAAGCCAATGAATTAACTTTAAAATCTAGTTTACGGATGATATCCATATTTTGTGATTCAGCTGGTTCAATACTTTCATCTAACAATAAGTGTACTCCAACTTTTCTCCGAAAACCTCGTTTTCTCTTTGTTTGTTTTTGTGAGGATGTTAGTGATATCTTTATCCTAAACCTTTTTATTATTTTCAATATGCTTTTCCATGTCATCCATTAAAACATTTAACATGCTAGAAAAATTTGGTTTAACTGAAAATTTTAGTAATAAATTAGAAAAAATTGCAGCAGTATAAAATGTAATAAGTTATCTCTACTCGGGTTGTAGTTCTTTTTAATTATTTTCCTTAGGATTTTTATTTTCCATAGCTGATGATGGTTTAAGCTGAGCTAAAATACTAAATGAAAAACTCTGTCTCATTTTTATTATTTGGCTCAGGGTTTAGAGTAACAATCAATTTGTGTTCTTAAAACACCTATTGAAGATCAAGGAAAAATTTTCCTAGATGAATTACCTTTTCAAAGAGGTAAGATTTCAGCTATAAGGTGGAAAGATAAGAAGGATATGTGTTTGATGAGCAGTATTCACGTGTATTAGATTTACCTAAAATTTCCTAACACTCTGCACGTGAATTAAATTTTATTGATTATTAAAATATTTTATTTTTTTTGCTTTATTTTATTTAATTCTTAATAAATTAGATAACTTATAAACTTATTTAATTTATAAAATTTAAAACGCTAATGAAAGTTGTAAAAGAGATTACACAACCTATAGCTTAAGCTCTGATTGGAACTGAATGCCTTCGATGGGGTGGTTTTCGTTGAAGTATGATATTGGTTATTGGGGGTATTCACATTGAGGCTTGTAACATTTCGAAATGTTCCGCTACAATTCTCAGTCCACTAAAATATGTGAAGATATGTTGGAAGATATTACAGATAACATGTGTATATAAATGTGTATTAGTAAGATCTATTTCTGCCTCAGGAAGGGGTAAAAGCTTTTTCGAAATTTGCGAAACTCCGTCTTACCTTTCACCTCCGCTTACCATGAAATTAAATGTTACCGGACTCAATGTGAATACCCTGATTGTAGTACTTTATTGCATCTAACATTTGAAGTCTTATTGGGTTTGGTTGGTCTAAATTCAGAATACGTAGTTTCTCACCAATGGTACTATTCAGTCTCTCTATATCTGAATTTCCTTGGTTTCACTAAATGTAATTCTACATTTTCTTGATTTAGAAATTCTTTAAATTCATTATCAGCTACTATTTTCTGTGGTTTCTTATGGTTAAAGTATATTTTTAATTTTTCTATTATTTCGGTATGATTTCTATGATCCATTGGGTAAGCGGTTGCAAATTTGCTAAATTTGTCGATGAAAATCATAAATGTTTGTTTTCTGTTAGTGTATGGATCTACGTATACTATTTGGTTTTTCCTTGTGGGGATTTCTGTTTTTTGAAATTTCGACTTTATTGGTTTTCTGTCATACTTCCCACTTTGACATATATCGCAATTGTTGGTGATTTTATTGATGATTAGTTTTAAATTTTTATTATATATTTTTGTCTTAAGGTAGAGAGCAATTATGCCAGGGTGTTTCTGCTCTTTATGTTGTATGGAGACAACTTTAATTAAGTCTTCCTCTGTTTTGATATCTTGAGCAAAGTAGGAACATTTTATAAATTTAGTGTTCGGAAATTCTTTAATTAATGTTTGTTGAAAGTGGTTGAATTCGTGATCGCTTATATGTGTATAGATAGCAACTTTTGTTTCCGTTATATATGTTTTTAAAATGTTGATCAAATTTTCAGATGATATGCCAGGGTTTATGCATATTCTTCGATTTTCTAATATCTGTTCGAATTCTTTTGTAAAATTTTCTGTGATTATAATTTGATTTTTAAATCTATTTACTAATGTATCTAATCTAAGAATATTATCTTTTTGTTCCTCTTCCTGTGAGTGGATAGTTGGTTGAAGAGAGCTATTATCATGTTCATTGTTATTGATATTTTCTTCCGAATTTGAAGTTATTATTTCGTTATTAAAATTATTTGTTTTAGTTAGTTTATTAATTTCATGTTCCTCTGCATTAATTTGACTAAGAAAGTCGGCGATTTTATTCTCTTTACCCTTATGTATTCAATTTTTATATTATATTCGCCTAGCGACAAAATCCATCGTTGTAATCTTGGGTTTTAATCTTTACACAAATATTTGGTATGAAGCCATTTTAAAGCTTGGTGGTCTGTTCGGAGTTCAAAACTTTTACCATAAATATATGGTCGAAAATATTTTATTGCCCATATCAACGCTAGAAGTTCTTTTTCTGTTGTACTGTATCTTATTTCATGAGTGTTTAGGGTTCTACTAGCATAAGCAACCGGGTGATTATCTTGTAGTAACACGTGCGATAATAGTTTCATTTCTAGAGAACAAAATTTAATATTTAAAGAGGAGAAAATATGGAAAACTTTGTGATAGACAGATCAAAACCAGCTTTTTTATTGAATGAATTGCTTGACTTTTTATAGAAAGTCAACGCCTTTTCTAGTTTTCAGTAATTGAGCTACTGTCTCATGCAGGTATTTAAATAACAATTTTAAAATCAGCAAATTCTTCTTCCGATTTACCGGGTTTTTTTTCGTCAAGAATTTTTAAAAATTTTTAAATGTTATACTTTCAGTCAATAAAACAAAAACATCCACAGAAAAATTTTTTATTCAAATAAATTTCTGAAAGCTATATTTGATTTTTAAATTTCGTATTAATGGCAAGGACTATAAGGCTTTTATGTGATACTTAGAGCCAAAAAAAATAATACAATCATTTTGTTCAATATCTAAATAAATGTTTAATATTTTCAAAAATTATATTTTTTTCAGTATAATTATGTTTCTGCTTTGTGATTAATTTTTCAAACAATAAAAACTAATTTGCATTTAATTTACTTGACTTTGCTTCAGATAAAATATTGCTAAGAAATAATTAAGATTTTAGGTGATATTTTACTATTATAAAATAACAATGTTTATAGAACGGAATAAATAAAAATTAATTATTGGCTCAAATTGGTAACGATAATTTTTATGTATGTTTATTTTAGAATTTTCTTTGTTTTTTTTTGCTTTCATGCCCGTGACATAGACATACATTAAAACAATAAAGTTAAATTTTAGAATGATATTTAATACCAAAGTAACATTAATTTTGAGTTGTATTTAATTCAATAATAACTACATAATTATAATAAAAACTTTAAGAGTATTTTATAATCCACATTTTTGGAATTGCCATTCACGTTTGTCTAAAGGACAAACTTTACTAGTTTCCAACCATCTGGACATACAATGAGTATGAAATGTATGATTACAAAGACCCCAAACAGCTGTACATTTTTTTCTTGCTTTTGGTATTTGATTAGCTTGACATTTAATGCATAAATCCATAATAAGATTTTCGCAAATTGAACACTTATCAACTTTTTCAGCTAAAATAAACAACGTTTGAAATATTATTTTTATATAAAAAATTATTTTTTTAATGATAATACCCCAAGTCCATACAGCAACGGAATTCCACTTTAATATGAAATATAAATTTTTATATATGAAAAAAAAAATAATTAAAATGTTCAAATATTACTTGTTTAACTTCCACTCGTTTCTTTCCACCTTCAATGGTTGATGGCTTGATCACTTCTTCGTCAACTTCCATTAAAAAAATTTTTTTTATTTAATCTATTAAGAAAATAATAATAAAAATCTGATAAAGATTTGTGAGTTAATTACCTCCTTGTATTCAGTTATTGGTAGAAATCAAATTCACAAGTCACACTTGTCAATGGGTAACTGATATTTTTAGTACCTTTTAGTACACGTCAATATGAAATATCATAGAAATAAGTTATATTTGTTGATAGTGTTGACAATTTTATCAATAATAAATTATACATACATATTTTTTCCTTATGAGATAAATTAATTTGCGTAAATTTTAAAAACTTAATGTTAGTAATTTGAAAACAAAATTTAAAAATTAAGCTAATATTAAACCCTAAAATTTAGATTACATAAATAAGAAAGTCTAATTAAATTTAGCTTTGATAATAATTCATAAAAATTGATAAAAATTCAATAGAACTAATTTATAATATAGTAAAGGTGATAGAACAATGACGCGTTTTACGTTGCGGAAGCGGTGACAGCTGTCACAGCTATAGGAATATACGTAGCTGAATTTCGGAATTCTGAATGGAAACGCGCTCCGCAAAGCAAACGCGTCATTGTGTTTGGGCCATAAGTATTTCAATCATTTTTTTAAATTTTATATACTAATATTTCATAAAGTCATATTGTGAAATGAAAATGATGAAAAATAGCCAAAGGTGTTGACGAAATTCTGCTGTATTTTTAACTAAAGTAGTAATTAACCGCATTGATATATTAGCATCAAGTAAATATGTAATTAATTCTCTTCCAGGTTTTTTTCTTTGTGACTGTTCACCTTTATAACAAAATAGTTTGATAAATAATTGAGCATCGCTTTTTTAGCTAAAAACTTTATTTGTAAAATTTATCAACATGTGAAAAAAAAATTTAAAAATTCTGATTTGAATGAAACTTTTGCCAGTGATTCTGAAAATCTTTAGAAGTATAATTATGCAAAACCCAACTCCAAAGAAATTTTTAATAGGGTATTCAATCAACAATTGTCTTTGGGAATTTCATGAACTATTTTTCAGTAGTCTAATTTGTGATTTGTGAGTTACACGAAATAATAATTTTTGAGCATAATTATTCATAAAATAGTTTAGTAGCCCCATATTGCTTTTTTTTCGCCAAGAATTTTTAAAAATTTTTATATGTTATATTTTCAGTCAATAAAACACAAAAATATCCACAGAAAAAATTTTTTATTCAAATAAATTTCTGAAAGCTATATTTGATTTTTAAATTTCGTATTAATGGCAAGGACTATAAGGCTTTTATGTGATACTTTAGAGCCAAAAAAAATAATACAATCATTTTGTTCAATATCTAAATAAATATTTAATATTTTCAAAAATTATATTTTTTTCAGTATAATGTTTCTGCTTTGTGATTAATTTTTCAAACAATAAAAACTAATTTGCATTTAATTTACTTGACTTTGCTTCAGATAAAATATTGCTAAGAAATAATTAAGATTTTAGGTGATATTTTACTATTATAAAATAACAATGTTTATAGAACGGAATAAATAAAAATTAATTATTGGCTCAAATTGGTAACGATAATTTTTATGTATACTTATTTATAAAAAGAAGGATAGCGTTTAAAATATAAACAAAATTATGAGAAAACAAATAAAAAAAATTATTTTTAACTTTCGCATAAATTTAAAAAAGTGTGAAACAAAAAAGTGTTTGGAAAAAATTTAACGAATGCGAACCTGAACACATAATGTTTAGTAAAAAAAAACCAAAAACTAATATAAAAATTGATTTAAAGTATAAGGTAATAAAAACTAAAATATTGAATAAAATAGAAATGTAAAGATTTAAATTATTTTAATTTAGATACAAAAAAAAAAAACTTTTAAAATAATAAAACTCCTTAAAACTTCTAAAAATAATTTTTGCTGCAAATTATCATTGAATTAGTAAAATCTTAAAATTTAGCTGACGATGAGAAATCTTAAATAATAACATAATTACCATTTTGTGATTTGTTAATACATTTTAATCATTAAACTATTGTTATATTCCATATATTTTTGTCTTACATATAAATAATAGTTTTGTTTCTTTCTTATTTTTGTTAAAATTAAAAAAAATTAACTTTAAATAACTTTTCTTTTTTATATCAGCACCAAATTTTACAAATTACAACATTTTACACGATTTTTTTGTTTATACTTAAAAGCAAACAACTAAAAATTAGATTGATATGCGCTATAATGAAATTTTAAAAATTAAATTGCTAAAATTTATTATTATTCATTTTAATTTTTTGGTTGAAAAATATTTAGTCAAAGATAAAAAGGCAATTAAAGGATATGTTATTTAACTTAATATGTTTTAGAGCATATAAAGTAATTTATTATTAATTATTTAATTTTTATTTATCTGCTTTTAAAAAATTTCTTAGAAATATAAATAATTCAAGTTAACATATCTATAATTAATCTAATTATTGCCAATTGTTATGTTTTTTTGTTTTTTTATTTATCACTATTTTAAAAGGAAGAATTATAATGCGAATACATAGTTTTTTCTCTAGGATATATATATGTATGTATATGTATAGAACATATAAATATACAGTTAGCATTTTTGGAAAAATTAATTAGTCTAAGTTATAAATTTTGAAGGATAATTCTTCAAAAACGGAATAAAAAAATTTACCACTAAAGTAAACCGATATAGGAAAATATTTTTTGTTTGATTTAATGTTATTTTTATTGAGGCGGTTATTAAAATACCATAAACTTTGTTCTTTGACCATGTAACATTTTTTAACTTTGATAATAATTAAGATCACACAAAAACGGTCCATGGTCCATAAAGTACATTAAATAAAACATTTTATTTTTTTTTTTTGAGATTTTAGTACTCTTAAAATCTTATCACTTTTAAAGAATGATACTCATTTTTAAATAAACTTATTAAATTATGATTAGCTGAAATTTTAGTATATTGCTCTTAATACATTTTTTTAAGCGTATTGATGAGATTTAAATCTTTTTTAGTTAAATGGCATTTGGCTTTCAAAAAATAATTATATTTTTAAAATATATATTTATGCTAATTTAAAATAATTTAAAAAAAATTATAACGAATTTGGCGATATTTTCGTTCGATCTTTTTGTTATTAAGATAATTAATTAACTTACTAAAGATAATTAATTGATAATTAAATCATATTTCGTTTTGATTAGAATAATTTTTTAAATATTATTCAATTAGAAATAAATTGAAATTTTACTAGCTATTCATGAAATTAAAAAACAATAGAAAAATGTAAGTAATATACAAATTTCTAATGTATATTTTGATCGCAAATGTGAATTTATATTTTTTTTATTTTATACAAAAACTCACAACCATTTTAATATAATTTAAATAGCAATTGAAAATAAATTAAATCAATTATTAATTTAATTTATTAATATAATTCTGTATTATTTCTGACTGGTGCTGGAATTTTTGAAAGGCCTCTATCTCGTCTAGGTGAAACTATAACTGATATATCTTTACTATTATTACTTTCAATTGATGAAGCAGCTGAACTACGTTTTGACGATCCTTTTGCTGTTACTGAACAATTACTAACCCTATCTAAATTACCATTATAATGTACCCATGCACTTGTAAAATCATCATAATCAGTTTTTTTCATTTTATTATTAAATGTATTACTATTTGATGAATATTTAGTTAATAATTGTTTCATTTTTTCTAAAATTTGGGCATCATTTTTAGCATTACCAGCTGCTTCTAATAATTGTTGTGCTAATGGTGAAACATTTGTTGTATTACCTTTAACTGGTGATGTTGTTAATGATGTACTTGATCCTTTTACACGTCGACCATTACTATCATATATTACCTAAATGTAAATAAATTATATATATATATATTTAATTTTAAAATATAAATTTTTTCTTTGATGACAGTCAACATAATAGATTACACTTTTCTTATAATTTTTATTAAAAATTTTATGTTTACTTAATATTAGAAAATTTCTATTGAAAATTCAAAACAAAAAACCGATGAGCATCAGTGAATTTCTCATATGAATTATTTATCGGTATTTGTGACGGAAAAACTTTCATGGAGAAAATAGCTATCATAGATACAATTTTTAATATATGTATAACGTAGCATTATTCTACCATGAAATTTAATTATATTTTCCTAGAAAAAGGAGAAAATTTTTAATTGATGAAACATCTCTAATTACATGCCAAGAATTAATAATATTCCAATAATTTTTTCTACTTTAATAATTTATTTATGATATTTACCTGTGACGTACGTCCTTTTGAATTACGATTAAAATTTCCAGATGGTGAGGCAAATGTATCATTTTGTATTGATGGACGTTTTTTAGTTGATGTTCTACCACCCCAGGTATTAGTAACATCTTTAACTGGTGTCTCAATTTGTTCATTAATTCGTCTAACAGATCTATAAACTGGTTGTTTTCTATTAAATATTGGTAAACCAGTACGATTGGTTAAATCATTATCACTATTATCAAAACTACGTCGTCTTATTGGAATTGGTGAACGTGGTATTTTACATGGTATCCTTTTATTAATTTGTTGATCATCACAATATAAATTATCTGAAAATCCAGTTTTTCTTAATCCAGTACTCTGTGCTATATCAACAGTTATTTTATCATCTGTTATAAATACACCAGAATTTTCAAAAGAATTATTTATTTTGTTTTCTTCTTCATCATTTTTATCTTTTTTAGGTGATAAAGATGATGTAGAAAAATTCATTGATATATCAGCTTCATCTTTTGTTTCAGATATTTCTAATGTCTTGTTTAATGATTGATCATCTGATGGAGATGTAGTTGTATCTGTTGAAGTATTTTCTAGACGCACTAAAAATTAAATATTATAAATTAGTTACATAAAATATAAACAGGAGGCACTTATTGCACTGACTTTTGCGTAACAGCTTGAGTTTTTTTTAACTTAATCAAATTTTAATTTTACTTTTTAAGGTGATGAGCCAAAAATTAAACATCAATTTGGGCATCATAAGTGTTCTCTAATTTTGTTAGGATCAATTTCTCGAAATATAGAAGTGAAAAAACAGGATGAAATATTTTATGAGGATATTTACATTATGCAAAAATGATACTACAGTAAGATGAAGATAAGCCATTAATATAATGGAAGATAACTTTTACAATATTTGGCAGGATTTAAAAATAGAAACATTATTTAAGAAAGTCATATAAAAGATAACTTTAATCCGTAATTGAATAAAGCTTTTGAAAATCATATTTCAGTATGTATTTGAAATTGGCATAAAAAATTTAATTTTGTTTTCATAATCCTTAATAAAAATGAAAAAACAAAAAAAATGAATTAAATTATTCACTGTTTCCTAGTGAATATTCACTTTACCACTGAGTTCAGCGTCATCGACTGATGTCTGACTATGAACAGATTCACGTTTCTGAATAATTCCTACAACTCCGTTTTGATTATTTGACTGAACTATTCCAAGACTTCTATAGCCTTCATCACTTATTTCGCTACCATTATCACTAATATTTTCATATTTTCCAGTTATTTCTGTAGTAACTTTTTCTATATTTATTTCATTTTTTTCAATTTCTCCACTTACAATGGTATCAGTTGGATTTTCAATATTTGTTACTAATTTATATGAAGTATTTATTATTGGTAAATCAATTGAAATTTGTTTCCGTTTTACATCAGAAAGTTTTTTAGGACTTGGTGAGACTGAACGACGACTTAATCTTGGTGATCCTGGAATTTGTTGGTTTATTTGGTGCTCATTGGATTCCTAATAATAAAAACAAATAAACAAGAATAATTAAATTATTTTCATTTAATTTCTGGTGTTTTAAAATCTGAGTTTTAAACTTGAACAATCAGCAATGCTGATGTGAACCAAATTTTAAGAGTATGATAGGCTGATAAGGTTTATAAGAAACTCAACTTTTGATACGTAAATAATTCGATAAATTTGAAAAATTGAAGTTGTAAACATTGATTTTCATTTACTGGAGCTCATATAATTTAATCATTTTCAGTAAAAGGAGCTATGTATTAAGCTAACACATGAAATTGATTCTTATGCATTTTCTTGTGACAATTATTTATGATTTTATGTGTAAATTAAGTCAATAGAAATATGTTGATTGCCTTCTTTTATAACTAAATTATGAAGTACCATTAAAATCCTTTAAATATCGTTGGTAATCATGGGCGTGATATTATTTGTATGAATCCTAGTTAAAAATACCCACAGAAACGGTAGATATGGTATGAAAATAGATCATTAAAGGTCTTTATGTGACAAGCCATGAAATTTAATATATATGTACATATATTAGTATGGCTAGAGGGGCAAAAATGAGTAACAGGATCAACAATGAAAGCTATGCGCTTAGCAAATTTTGTAAATTATTATTAATACTGATCGAGTCAATAACATATTAGCTTAAATATATAAATATAGTCAGCCTAGTAAGTGGGCAGGTCTAGTAGGCGCAAACAAAATTTACATATGTTGAATCGGATAGGCCCCTTAAAGAAATTGTCTGCTAAAATTTTAAAAGATTTTTTTTTTTTTGCTTTTTAAAAGTCTTTTTACTAGCTTTATGTAAATCCTAAACTTAAACTGTTTCTTGTGCTTCCTTGTTCCTTGTTCATAGCTAACTTAAAATCTACTTTGACAAAATAGTGTAAACAGAATAACCAAAAAAGATGAATAAGGAAACATAGTACTCAAAATAATTACATTTAAATTTTCTGAATTATCTCCGAAACTGCAAGATTTCTTCTTCATAGTAGGACTTCGACTTCGACTTCTGGCTCTTAATGGTGGTGTCAACATATTTTGTTGATTTTTAGATATTATTACTGGAGATCCTCCTTCATTCTGAACACCAGAATTATTTGGAGAAAATTTTTTAGCTGCTGGTGGTGATCTATAAAACGAAAAAAATGAAAACTTTAAAGAATATTTCATTTAATTCAAAATAAATATTTATATATTTAATATTTATTATCTAACTAATGAATTTGTGATTTATAATATAGATTAATGTTTGCATTAAAAAACTAAATTTGACGCAATAATTACTGTTTAACCCACTTCTAATGAAAAATTGATGATTGCTAGTTTTAAAGATTTTGATACCAGCATAGAATTTAAATTGGCAAACTTTTCAACATATTTATGAATAGTTGAATTGATAAATATTTATTTAGGTTTGATCTTTGAAGATTCCGTAACTTGTCATAATTTTGAAAGTGTTGATATTAGGGTGTTGATGGTAGCTTTGTGTTAATAAATGTTTTGACGCTTAACAATAAAACTGAATACAAATTTTTATATAGATTTAATAAAATCTAATAAAAATTCAATTAGAATGACAAAAACAAAAACAAAATATTTTAAAATTTTCAACGCCTTAATACATAAGGCAGTGAAATTTTTTAGCAATTAGTCGAAAAATTTTTTTTAAAATCATTGGCTGTGTAGGTTCCTTCTATAAGGTGTAAAGCCCCTATATATTCTAAAAATTATTTCAAAATAATTAAAAAAGTTGTTTTATTTCAAGGTTCAAATCTAAATCAAAACTCAGACATTATAAAAAAACAAGAATTATTTTTAGATTTTTTTTTTAATTGAATTTCTGGCTATTTTTATTGGGTTTATATTACGAATTAACTGATACTTTTATCCAGTAAAATTTAAACAACTAATCATTTTAAGCCCTGTTCATACCAGAGGGACTTAAACTATCTCCAGTTTTAAGTAACTCCGGTGAATGAATAAGACTTTACTTTGACAAAATAATTGTAATCATTCAAAAATTATACAATATTTTAACTTTAACCAATACAGACTTAATGTTTAATAAATATCGCATAATTTTCGATAACTGGTTACATTTTATCTGACTGAGTAAAGTAGCAACCGGGTTTAAATAAAAGTATAAATCAAGATTGTATCCGAAAATGAAAAACGTCCATAAAAAAACGAGTCTTGAAAAACAAAAGAAATTATTTCTTACACATATATGAATTATTTTATTTTTAAAGAAAAGTTTATGAAAACAATTTGCTTGTTAATATATGAACTTGAAAATGGGCTATAATAATACACATATAAGAAAGTATTGAAGCTGGGATCCAAAATGTGGGGTCATCTCCAGGAACATCAACTTGGAATCATTATCAAACCTAATTAAAATATATTTTTCAAAAGAGATCCAAAAATGACATCTTATACAATTCCTTTAATGTTAGGATAAGTACTTGGAAGCTAAATTTCATTTTAGTGATCATTTTATAATTTGGAAAAAAAAGAAACAGGTGATGTTATTGGGAATTTAATGCAACAACAAAAAGAGATAATTAGGTGTAGTTTTTACCTTTGTGGCATTATTGAAAGGAGACAAAGACAGCATATATTTATTTTTTTTTATCAGCAAAGGTTTTATGTTTTCATAAATTGAAAAGAAAACTTTAGATTTTCAAATTGCAAAAAAATTTAAGTATTTTTGGACAGTATTATCTAAATTATTTCAACAATTAAACAAATCAAAATTTAAGAAATAAATAAATAAATAAAATTACCTTTCAAATATCACCTGAGCCTTATGGAGTTCAATTCCATTTGTTTGATTATTTGAACGTGGTATTAAACGTGCTGCAATTGAAGATCTATGCTGAGCCCGACATCTACACGGATCATGTTTATCCAAATAATGCGATAGAGTATCCCAGCCGCCACCAACACGAACCATAACATGAGACCGCAAAATCTAAAGATGAAATGTTTTTGGTAAAGCAAATAAATATTGTTTTTTTTTTTGCTATTAAATATTAATAATAAGGCTAAAATTGATCAATGAGCGTAAAATAGTCGATGGACACCACACAACTTAGATTAATTTCAATTTCAAGTAACTTGTAAACGTGAGAAACACATGCTGCGGTTTGTTCTATTTCATAGAAATTTAAAACTATTAAAAATTAAATATAGATATGTGTATTTTATTAATCATTTATTTTACTGGTATTATTTTTAAACTTTGTAGGGCTTATCACTTATCAATATAAAACAAATTGTAAATAGTAGAAAGCCTAAAATTAAAAAAAAATATAATATGAAAATATGGTACATTTGGAAGAGCTTATCGAGTCTTTAGATGACTTTAAATTGTGCAACATTCAACTAATAAACTGTCGATAAATCCCATTCATATGGGAAAATTCATTCGTAGAAGCCACTGAATAACGCTTCCATAAAAATGACTAACTAAGGAATCACATTCTTATGCATAGAGAAAAAATTCTAAAAGAGATTTTTATACATGTGCTATGTTGAACAGAATAAATATTAAAGAACTACAGGATATTAACTTCTATGACAAAAAAAAAATCCAATAATAATTTACTTTTAGTTGTAAAGTCGACTCTGTTGTGTCATTGTTAATAGGTTTCATAAATAAAATCTAAATTATAAAAGGGTTGTTATAAATTGCTTTATATATTTACAATCAATTTTAACGCTAAATCTATCGAAATTTCATGCATATTTAATTCTACCATGAGTAGTCAAATGACCGCTTCAAAAATATAGAAATCTTAATATAGAAAGAGATTTTATAAATTTTTGTAGTAAAATAAAGAAATTTCTGAATATTGAAAAATGGGCGGTATGTATATTATAGCGAAAGTCAATAAGTTACATGGTTGATACAGTAACTTTGTATACGAGAAATTCTAAACGAAATTTAAAAAACATTCATTTGACCAGATTTTTAGTGTTAATATTTGTATCAGTTTCACAGAGCTTACATTAATGAATTTGATATTAAGAACAATTTTTAGCAATATTTTACTATCGTAATTAATTCAAGTTGTCACTATTTATGCTTCTTAATAGTATAATACTGTTATAAGGCAGCGTACGTGTGTACCTGAAAAGAAATCTCTTAACACGTTCGTTTCCACCGCCGCATATTTGCATCATATTAGTTCTTATATTTGACTCATCTACCCTCACAAATGTGCGGCATGTTTACTTTTTCAGTTTATAAAAAATTCTTACACTTATTTTTCTCCGAATGAGTTAAAATAGCATGGATGCAGGCTGACCTTAGTCAACTTAATCTCTTATTTCGTTTCATTTTAAGGTTTTAAGGTTTTAGAAAAAAATCCAATGCCATTTAAAGTCATATTATAAGGATCAAAAACTCCATGGGTTGCAGTAAAAGATTTTCTTCACAAGCGCAAGTGACGAAAGTGTTAGGGTAGTGGTTTCTAAATTGTATGCAACAGAGACTCTAGGAACCAGCAGTTTTACAAAGATAACGACGTAAATAAAAAAAAAAACTATTTTACTAGCTAAATGAGGCTAAGAACAGTTATTAGAATGCTTATTATAATAATAAAATAAAAAAAATGGATTGATGGTATTTAAGTTATGAGGAATTTTCTGTTCTGTATCACAATTAAAAGAAAAACTTATGATTTGTTTGATAGCTGAAGCTAAATTTATATCTTAAAAATAATTTAGATTACATAGGAAACTAGAGGCTAAGTTTAATATGTTGAAGATGGCATGTACCACCGCTGGTACATATGTACATAAAAGTTTTATCTGGCGGCGTGTACCACCAGTGGTATACATCGGCTATAGTTTTGTTAGATGAAAAAAACTTTATATGGTTAAAAATAATTTTTACCAAACAATATTTTATGCAAGGCCAAATGAAGCAAAGTACGATTTTCACTGCCACCTGATGAAGCGAATTAGAAAAAACTGTACCGTCCTCAACGTGTTAATGAAGATAACAGTAATTTATTCGAAATTATAGCCTATAACGGATTATAAACTGTTTTCTAGAATGTTGTCTTGATATCCTGTAGTTTGATATCAAATTTTTGAATAAGAATTTTTTATTACTTTAAAATTTGTCAAAAAAAAAAATTAAATGTCCTTGAAATTTATTTTATTCCTCAATTAAATATATATATATATTGTATGGAATCAATTGAAATATGTAATTTCAAAAGTCCCAAAAAATTTAAAGATTCAACTCATATTTAAACTAAAATGAAAGTTAATTTCTCGTATTAGGTTATTTTGGGTGTGACTGTTAATCCAAATTAACATTAGAAAAACAGTCTATAAATGACAACTTACTAATATTAACCATTTTTGAATCACTGTTAGGTCCCATGGGATGGTAAATAAGAAAAAAAAAATTAGTCTACCTAACCATATATACTAACAAGATCGTGTATTTAGATAATTTATTAACGGTATATATACACTTAATATATATTTATTGTGGCAGAGTACTATTTAAGATCATTTTCAGGCCATTTATGTGCAAATAGAATCCATATAAAGTGTCTTACTTATCAAAAGATCACCAATAAGAGGTTGACGTAATTAGGATTTTTTTTATTTGTTTTTTTGTTAAAGTTAAATTGATCATGTGATTCACGATTTCTTGATGTTCTTTAACAATGGTTTTAATATATATATATATATGTATGTATATATATATCCGTCCGTCTATATCGAAAACAGTTTATCTATTTTTCTATTTGGGACAGGCAAATATGTAGTTTAATGTTCATATATGGAAAATGGAAATACTATTTAGTGTAACCGCTATATGTTTATAGTAATTTGCATAATTTTTCACTTTGAATTTCATTTAGCCGCAATATATTGAGTTTAAATACTGATGAAAAATTTATTTATAGTATTGAGAGAGAACTGTAATGAAAATGAATGCTAGTAAATTGTTTACTTTGTTTTTTTCTCTGATTATCTTGAAAAAATTTTAACAAAGCAAACATAAAAAAAAGTAACGATTTATTAAAATATTTAATAAAATATTTTTATAAATAAAGAAATAAATTGTAGAAGATTGTAGTATTTATCACGCTATTTAACAAAATTTAGACAAAATTACTTTAAATTTGCATCTAATCTGTCAAAAAGTCTCGAGCCTGATATATGACATAAAAAAGAGTTCATATTGAGTATTCATTAACGGTATCATCTCTTTTATGAGTTTTACATTTATTCCAAGACTGATCTGACGGTGGAGAATAATTCTATTTTATCCTAAAAATCTATGATTGTCAGTAAATTTCGTCAGTAATCTTGCGGTGTAAACGCACTATAAGCTAAGCCTATTTCCTTTGAGCACTGACAATGGCTGAATCCTGTGCAAATGCGAAAGCATTTTGAAACTCAAAACTCATAAGAAAAGTTTGAAGAAAAACAATAATTTGATATAATTATCTCCCTCCCCTCTCCCCCTTTCCAATTCCTATCAAAAAAAGTTATCTACGCCACAGACATAATTGAAATTTTATTAACACGTTGCGGATGGCGCAGTTTTTTCTATTTCGCTTCATCTGACAGCAGTGAAAATCGTACTTTGCTTTATTTGACGGCAAGAAATTAAAAATTGATTTTAATAAAAAAAAAATTATTTTCGTCTACAAAACTATTTACCACGCCATCCTCAACGTGTTAATAGAATACTTTATAAAACAACAAAATCCTTTTATGTTCCTTACTCTCTCAATTATTATGATCGAATAATATTTTAACTATAAAAAAATATATTTTTATTTATTATATTCTTACCCGAACAAATATTAGCACTTTGGTATCTCCGATTCGATATTTCCCTTCTGAAACTCTAACCATTGGAAACTGTGAAGGACACGTGCATTTTTCAACTAAATCACGTACCTGAAATTAGAAAATAATAGTTAAAAAAATTTTTAAAAATATTCTTAAATTTAGATTTTCTTAAAATTTGAAGCTAGATGTAAAAATTTAATGAATTTACTATAATTTTAAGGAGCTTTTAAGATCCTGAATTTAAAGAAATTTGGATTTTTAACAGAAATCAACAAATCTGAATTAAAAACAAAAAAATTTTGGCTTGATATATTTGATCTAACATAATGAAAGAATTTTTTGTGCCGTCACTTGGCAATAGACTTTTGCTACATTTTCGCAATATTTTACATCACGTTTCTTTCTTTTATGGATTTTTTTATTACCATTTACTTATTTTTACATTATATTTTTTTGTTATTATTGTAATATAACAATTAACATATGTATAGAATGATTAACATAATCTTTTGATATTAAAATTCCTTTTTTCACCATATAAAATACAATTTTCTAGGGTAGCTATCCCAGGACCAAGGGTGGAAAAACGAAGTTATAACAGCCTTTAATATTTTTATTTTTAAACTAAAAGCCATATCTTAAGTTGTCAGTGAAAAGAAATGACCCTTTAACTTTAACGCAATGGCTGAGTATAATAAGCTTGCTGAGCGAATATATAAACAAATTCTGATAAAAAGTGCTTATGTATTGCTCCCTTCAGTTTAGACCCAGTATAGACCCTTGTAAATAAATATAGAAAGCCAAAAATACTTTTGACTTTTTATTACCAGTTGGAAAATTTATGAAATTATATTTCTCGAACAACAAATTTACAATTAATTAAAAAGCAAAAATAAAACTATTTAAAATAATAAATATATTAAAAGTTGTTGAAGTACGTTTGAATTTTAACTTATTTTTTATTTATGATCAGAGTAGTTGAAAAAATTAAAATCGCAGTAGGCCCTGAAAATCACTAAAAACATTTTGTCAATTTTACAATTCTCATAACGACTAATGTCAATGTTATTAATAGTCATCAACTCAGAAAAAAATACTTTTTTGCGTGTGTTTCAATTATAAATCTTAAAAATTTTTAGTTGAGTTTCATTTTGTACAAGTTTTATAGATACAATTTTCATTATTTAAGGTAAAATTTTATGATTTATCAAAAAAAAAAAGTTCTATACTATAGAAATTGATTTTGTTGTTGTTGAAGGTTTGACATTTCCCTAAAATAAAAAAAATAAAAAAAAAAGTTGGAAAATTTATGAAATTATATTTCTCGAACATAGAAGAAAAATCTTTGACCAATTGTGTTGTCCTTTAATGAAATTCTATTAAAGAATAAACTCAAATTTTCTACAACAAAAGTAAATATTTATTTTACATGTTAGCTCCAAAGATGCTAGCATCAAAGTTTAGCAACAAATTTACAATTAATTAAAAAGCAAAAATAAAACTATTTAAAATAATAAATATATTAAAAGTTGTTGAATTACGTTTGAATTTTAATTTATGTTTTTATTTATGATCAGAGTAGTTGAAAAAATTAAAATCGCAGTAGGCCCTGAAAACCACTAAAAACATTTTGTCAATTTTACAATTCTCATAGCGACTAATGTCAATGTTATTAATAGTCATCAACTCAGAAAAAAATACTTTTTGTGTGTGTTTCAATTATAAATCTTATAAATTTTTAGTTGAGTTTCATTTTGTACAAGTTTTATAGATACAATTTTCATTATTTCAGGTAAAATTTTATGATTTATCAAAAAAAAAAAAGTTCTATACTATAGAAATTGATTTTGTTGTTGTTGAAGGTTTGACATTTCCCTAAAATAAAAAAAATAAAAAAAAAAGTTGGAAAATTTATGAAATTATATTTCTCGAACAT
This sequence comes from Acrocera orbiculus, assembly GCA_947359355.1. Lineage (NCBI taxonomy): Eukaryota > Metazoa > Arthropoda > Insecta > Diptera > Acroceridae > Acrocera > Acrocera orbiculus. The sequence continues at coordinate 25,824,481 of OX375759.1, read as the reverse complement.
AGAAGAAAAATCTTTGACCAATTGTGTTGTCCTTTAATGAAATTCTATTAAAGAATAAACTCAAATTTTCTACGACAAAAGTAAATATTTATTTTACATGTTAGCTCCAAAGATGCTAGCATCAAAGTTTAGCAACAAATTTACAATTAATTAAAAAGCAAAAATAAAACTATTTAAAATAATAAATATATTAAAAGTTGTTGAATTACGTTTGAATTTTAATTTATGTTTTTATTTATGATCAGAGTAGTTGAAAAAATTAAAATCGCAGTAGGCCCTGAAAACCACTAAAAACATTTTGTCAATTTTACAATTCTCATAGCGACTAATGTCAATGTTATTAATAGTCATCAACTCAGAAAAAAATACTTTTTGTGTGTGTTTCAATTATAAATCTTATAAATTTTTAGTTGAGTTTCATTTTGTACAAGTTTTATAGATACAATTTTCATTATTTCAGGTAAAATTTTATGATTTATCAAAAAAAAAAAAGTTCTATACTATAGAAATTGATTTTGTTGTTGTTGAAGGTTTGACATTTCCCTAAAATAAAAAAAATAAAAAAAAAAGTTGGAAAATTTATGAAATTATATTTCTCGAACATAGAAGAAAAATCTTTGACCAATTGTGTTGTCCTTTAATGAAATTCTATTAAAGAATAAACTCAAATTTTCTACGACAAAAGTAAATATTTATTTTACATGTTAGCTCCAAAGATGCTAGCATCAAAGTTTAGCAACAAATTTACAATTAATTAAAAAGCAAAAATAAAACTATTTAAAATAATAAATATATTAAAAGTTGTTGAATTACGTTTGAATTTTAATTTATGTTTTTATTTATGATCAGAGTAGTTGAAAAAATTAAAATCGCAGTAGGCCCTGAAAACCACTAAAAACATTTTGTCAATTTTACAATTCTCATAGCGACTAATGTCAATGTTATTAATAGTCATCAACTCAGAAAAAAATACTTTTTGTGTGTGTTTCAATTATAAATCTTATAAATTTTTAGTTGAGTTTCATTTTGTACAAGTTTTATAGATACAATTTTCATTATTTCAGGTAAAATTTTATGATTTATCAAAAAAAAAAAAGTTCTATACTATAGAAATTGATTTTGTTGTTGTTGAAGGTTTGACATTTCCCTAAAATAAAAAAAATAAAAAAAAAAGTTGGAAAATTTATGAAATTATATTTCTCGAACATAGAAGAAAAATCTTTGACCAATTGTGTTGTCCTTTAATGAAATTCTATTAAAGAATAAACTCAAATTTTCTACAACAAAAGTAAATATTTATTTTACATGTTAGCTCCAAAGATGCTAGCATCAAAGTTTAGCAACAAATTTACAATTAATTAAAAAGCAAAAATAAAACTATTTAAAATAATAAATATATTAAAAGTTGTTGAATTACGTTTGAATTTTAATTTATGTTTTTATTTATGATCAGAGTAGTTGAAAAAATTAAAATCGCAGTAGGCCCTGAAAACCACTAAAAACATTTTGTCAATTTTACAATTCTCATAGCGACTAATGTCAATGTTATTAATAGTCATCAACTCAGAAAAAAATACTTTTTGTGTGTGTTTCAATTATAAATCTTATAAATTTTTAGTTGAGTTTCATTTTGTACAAGTTTTATAGATACAATTTTCATTATTTCAGGTAAAATTTTATGATTTATCAAAAAAAAAAAAGTTCTATACTATAGAAATTGATTTTGTTGTTGTTGAAGGTTTGACATTTCCCTAAAATAAAAAAAATAAAAAAAAAAGTTGGAAAATTTATGAAATTATATTTCTCGAACATAGAAGAAAAATCTTTGACCAATTGTGTTGTCCTTTAATGAAATTCTATTAAAGAATAAACTCAAATTTTCTACGACAAAAGTAAATATTTATTTTACATGTTAGCTCCAAAGATGCTAGCATCAAAGTTTAGCAACAAATTTACAATTAATTAAAAAGCAAAAATAAAACTATTTAAAATAATAAATATATTAAAAGTTGTTGAATTACGTTTGAATTTTAATTTATGTTTTTATTTATGATCAGAGTAGTTGAAAAAATTAAAATCGCAGTAGGCCCTGAAAACCACTAAAAACATTTTGTCAATTTTACAATTCTCATAGCGACTAATGTCAATGTTATTAATAGTCATCAACTCAGAAAAAAATACTTTTTGTGTGTGTTTCAATTATAAATCTTATAAATTTTTAGTTGAGTTTCATTTTGTACAAGTTTTATAGATACAATTTTCATTATTTCAGGTAAAATTTTATGATTTATCAAAAAAAAAAAAGTTCTATACTATAGAAATTGATTTTGTTGTTGTTGAAGGTTTGACATTTCCCTAAAATAAAAAAAATAAAAAAAAAAGTTGGAAAATTTATAAAATTATATTTCTCGAACATAGAAGAAAAATCTTTGACCAATTGTGTTGTCCTTTAATGAAATTCTATTAAAGAATAAACTCAAATTTTCTACGACAAAAGTAAATATTTATTTTACATGTTAGCTCCAAAGATGCTAGCATCAAAGTTTAGCAACAAATTTACAATTAATTAAAAAGCAAAAATAAAACTATTTAAAATAATAAATATATTAAAAGTTGTTGAATTACGTTTGAATTTTAATTTATGTTTTTATTTATGATCAGAGTAGTTGAAAAAATTAAAATCGCAGTAGGCCCTGAAAACCACTAAAAACATTTTGTCAATTTTACAATTCTCATAGCGACTAATGTCAATGTTATTAATAGTCATCAACTCAGAAAAAAATACTTTTTGTGTGTGTTTCAATTATAAATCTTATAAATTTTTAGTTGAGTTTCATTTTGTACAAGTTTTATAGATACAATTTTCATTATTTCAGGTAAAATTTTATGATTTATCAAAAAAAAAAAAGTTCTATACTATAGAAATTGATTTTGTTGTTGTTGAAGGTTTGACATTTCCCGAAAATAAAAAGAAGAAAGCATTTTTTTTTAAAAAAATGAGTTGGACAATAGATGTTAAAGAAGATCCTGCCCATAGTTTTCATGCCGTTGTATGCGTGCAAGAAAAATTTTATTCATTCGATGGAGGGAACAATGATTTAAGTAGTTTGATTCCACTAGATATAAAACTTTTCAATCCAAATAGCCTAACTTGGAGCTCTATAGCTACACAAAAAGATGTAAATGGTAAACCTATACTACCGCCAGCGGTACCAACAAGAAGATTTGGACATACCGTAGTGGCATACGGTGATGATATATATTTATGGGGAGGTTGTCTTATATTCGATACATTCAACTATTTATATCGCTTTAATATCATAAGCAATAAATGGTTTAGAATTCAGACAAGTGGAAGAACACCACCAATAATGTCAGGCCATTCCGCATGCATTCATGCAAATTGCATGTACATTTATGGTGGATACCTGAATAGTGAAGGCTCTTATAACAATTCCATTTATGCTTATGATATTGAAAATAAGATATGGAGTAACATACATACAATAGGAGCAATTCCATTCCCAAGATCAATGCCTTCCGTTGAAATTTTCAACAATCGAATGTATGTATTTGGTGGAAAAACTATAAGTTACTCTGCAATAAATAACAGGATAATAAACTATGAAGAAATATATTATCAAGATGTCCATTACTTAGACTTAGAAACTAAAGAATGGGTTAAGCCTAAAATGAAAGGAGTTTTACCCAGTTCTAGACAATATAGTTCAATGTGTAAGATAATTCATAATTCGAGTGAGTTTTAAAAAAAGTTGGCTTATTTTTTCAGTTTCTTACAATAATTGTATATATATATATGGAGGTTATGGGAAAGATACAAATGAAAGTTTTAATGATTTACACTTCTTTAATCCACTTGATCATGAATGGAAAAGCTTCCTTCCAGGTGGAGAAATGCCACAAAATAAAGAAAGATCAAATGGTATCATCTTAAAAGATAAATTGTATTTATTTTGCACAGCTAAGTAAAAAGTTTTGATAAAGTTAGTTCTTTAGATCTTTATATTTGTTATTATTTTTATTTCAGCTCTACATTAAATATCCTAGAGCCACCTAAAAGTAATATTCATATATTAGACTTTAAGCCTTCATTAAAAACTCTTGCTACAGTAGCAGTTTTAAAATATAAATTAAAAATATCTGAGTTGCCTTTAATTTTAAGGTAATTAATTAATTTAATTTAAGAATATTTTAAATAATGCAATCTAAGATCTTGGATTATGTTCATGTGAGCTCAACAAATTGTTGAATTTACATTATTTCCTTGCTAGGAAATATTATATGCATAGAACGAGATTAAGGACAACCAATTATATTAATTAAATTTTAAATTAAATTTTTATTAAATTTATTCTTGTTGTATTTTACAATAGGGAAGATCTAGAAAAGTTAAACTAGAATAATTATGAAAATTATCCAAATTATGTTCAAAATAATTTGGAATTGTTTGATTTACATTGTGTCGTACAACAAGCACCACATATGAGGATATAAAATTAGTAACAAAGAAAAATCTGAAAATGAGGAAAAATTCCTAAAAATGTAACTTATAAAAAGTTTAAAAGATTTTCACCACTAATCAGTTATAAATAATGATTTTTTTACTATTATTTTGTTTTTAAAACTTTAAATATGTTTTCCTTTCAATTTTCTTTTAAACTGTTTAAAACAATTAATTTAATCCATTTTAATAAAAAATTTTTGAACGTTATTGAAAGCATGTTTTTTTTAAAAAAAGAAACAGAAAAAAAGGAAGCTGATTTTACAAATTTCTCTTTCAAACTTTCCTGTAATTCTTTATTTATTTTTATTTTAACTTCTCTTGGGAAGTTACTGTAATAGTTCCGAAAATCGAAATCAATAATTTTGTGTTTTCTTTACGTTTCAAGATCTGCAGAATCATTTGCAATTATTTTAAGAGTGGTGTCTGTCCATGTGTGTGTGTGTGTGTATGTATGTATGTATGTATGTATGTATGTATGTATGTATGTATGTATGTGAGCTTTCTTATGAGATTCGTTTTCTCAAAAACTACTGGACCTAATTACATATCAATCGATAGGCCACATCATGACTTAGATCTGAAAGGATTTTGAGCGAAGTCGGTCCAGCGGTTCGTTTTTTATGAATAAAAAACTAACGTTCTCAAGCATGGAACAAAAGTTTTTATGTAACTATCATATTCTAACTATCGAGGGGTACACGGGGGTTTTCGAAGGTGCTGATTTTGAATCTTTTATGAGTTTTTTAAAATTCAAGATGGCGAACCCAATATGATGCAATTTTTTTTTCTTTTTTTTTATAAAAAGTCTTCAAATTGGATGAAATTTAGTTTTGAGCGGGGTTTCAGGTAGATGATTATAAATTATTGTGTAATGTTGAAAAGTTGTTGTTGTTTTTTCAATTTTGAGCTTTGTTTCAAAGTTATGATAATTGGTCCGAAAATCGAAATAGTTACTTTTTTGTAATTTCTTTACGTTTCAAGACCTGGAGTATCATTTGCAGCCAATTTTAGAGTGATGTATGTCAGTGTGTGTATGTGTGTGAGCGTAATTCTAAGTACTGAATTCAAATGAATTTTGAAATTTCGTTTAATATTCGAGGTATCGGAACATTAAAAAAAAAAATTTTCTCAAGAGAAGTTGCTTGTGCGGTACCTGCTGCCGGACGTATTTTTATTTTTTATAATTTATTGCTGAAGATATGGAAGCGACAAATCAATCAAAATTAATTTTTTGGTAAACTTAATGTTTTTTGTTTTTTAATAAGTTTGATTATAAGATATAAATAAACTAGAATATTTTTTAATAAACAAAAAATATTTCTTCAAAATGTCAGGCTTATTGATCAAATTTGAGTTATTTTAATCGCTTTTTCAAAAAATAAATTAATTTCTTTCCAATTTTTAAATTTTAGCAATATCATTTACACAAGTATAAATCACTACTTTCTTTTATCAACAAGTGTAAATACAAGAAAAATTCCATATCATTTGAATGTTTTGAATATTTCAATATTCTATTTGTCTTTTTATAAATTCAAACGTCATTGAAATTAGTTTTTGAAGAAGATTGTCAATAAGATTGATATCTCTGTAGACTTATTAATCTTGAACTGACATTGATAAATACAGTGGTCAAAAAGATCAATATTGAATTTTTAAAAATTCCATAAAATATTTACTTATTAACAAAAATAATTTTTTCTTATTAACTCATTTAAATAAGATGAAATGACATCTTGTTAGACACTTTATCAATAAACTTATGTACATAAATATTTATTTGTGTAAATATGATCCTTGTCCTTAAAAAGTTACTATCCCAAATCATTTTTATCACTGGAAATAATTCAGACACTCTTTGTTATTTGTATTTTTACATAAAATATGAGAGAAATAATTATAAAGCTATTTTCGGAAGAAAAAAATGCCTTTTTTTTGGAATTAAAACTGTCAAAATTTTTTAAAGGATAACTCATAATATTTTCTAAATAGCTTTGAAATATAAACAAAAATTGATAATTAAATAGATTAAGTTTTTGATTTTAACTAAAAAAGGATAATTTTTAATAGTTTCATATCAGTATTTAAATAATTTTAAGGGATTTTAATTTACAAATCACCTTAATAAAAATTTTAATCGAAATTCAACAACTTAACTTATTGATACTGATTTATGTAGAGCACGTTAAATGATCATTAGATAAAATTGATTGTGTTAATACGAGGAATTAACCAACTAGCCAAATACACTGAAATTGGCATCAAGTTATGCACCAAATACTAATAAAACTAATAATCTCCAATAAATTAGTATATATAGTCTGAGTTGGCATATATTAATCGCTAGTTTATCGCTTTTTGTCAGAGAAAATCAAAGAAAAAATATTTAAATAAAATAATCACAGTTTTTGAGAATTTCTACCATAATTATCCGTGAGTTTGTGGCTAAAAGCATTACGAATATCATGCAACAACTACCGAATTCACTTGATTTGGCCCCCTATAACTTCTACTTGTTCAGTCGATTTAAAAAATGCCTCAAAGGAACGTATTCCAGCAGCCGAAAGGAGATAATGGAAAAATCAAAGATGACACTAATTTAGAAACCTAACAAAAATGTTTCGAGGATTAGATCAAGTGTTGGCTTGATCAATAAGCCCATTTGCAATACCGAATATAATTTTTGAGAGAATTCAATGGTTGTACTTTTGTCTTAAATGTAAAAAATCCTATTGGGCCAGCTGCTAATATTTATATAGAAATAAATATTTTGAAATATTCAAAACTTACATCTACACAATTATTAAATAAATATTTTTATAAACCACAACAAAATTTCATACTTTTAGAAAAATTTTACGCAAACCAAAATAGGAAATATACCAACAACAAAATTACATGCAAAATTGATTTTAACATTTCCTATACGGTCCTTATTTGGCCATATATAAATTCATAGAATCATGTCCTTTTATGTTCTGTAGACTATTATATTTTCAACTAATAACGTAGAGGTAAAATTAAAAACTACTGTAAACCTATAAATCTCATCAAGTTTGTCATCATAAAGAAAAAAAACCAAAAATAATGAAATATTTGACTTGATAAAAATTTATGAAATTATATTTCTCGAACATAGAAGAAAAATCTTTGACCAATTGTGTTGTCCTTTAATGAAATTCTATTAAAGAATAAACTCAAATTTTCTACGACAAAAGTAAATATTTATTTTACATGTTAGCTCCAAAGATGCTAGCATCAAAGTTTAGCGACAAATTTACAATTAATTAAAAAGCAAAAATAAAACTATTTAAAATAATAAATATATTAAAAGTTGTTGAATTACGTTTGAATTTTAATTTATGTTTTTATTTATGATCAGAGTAGTTGAAAAAATTAAAATCGCAGTAGGCCCTGAAAACCACTAAAAACATTTTGTCAATTTTACAATTCTCATAGCGACTAATGTCAATGTTATTAAAAGTCATCAACTCAGAAAAAAATACTTTTTTGTGTGTGTTTCAATTATAAATCTTATAAATTTTTAATTGAGTTTCATTTTGTACAAGTTTTATAGATACAATTTTCATTATTTAAGGTAAAATTTTATGATTTATCAAAAAAAAAAAGTTCTATACTATAGAAATTGATTTTGTTGTTGTTGAAGGTTTGACATTTCCCGAAAATAAAAAAAAAGTTGGAAAATTTATGAAATTATATTTCTCGAACATAGAAGAAAAATCTTTGACCAATTGTGTTGTCCTTTAATGAAATTCTATTAAAGAATAAACTCAAATTTTCTACGACAAAAGTAAATATTTATTTTACATGTTAGCTCCAAAGATGCTAGCATCAAAGTTTAGCGACAAATTTACAATTAATTAAAAAGCAAAAATAAAACTATTTAAAATAATAAATATATTAAAAGTTGTTGAATTACGTTTGAATTTTAATTTATGTTTTTATTTATGATCAGAGTAGTTGAAAAAATTAAAATCGCAGTAGGCCCTGAAAACCACTAAAAACATTTTGTCAATTTTACAATTCTCATAGCGACTAATGTCAATGTTATTAAAAGTCATCAACTCAGAAAAAAATACTTTTTTGTGTGTGTTTCAATTATAAATCTTATAAATTTTTAATTGAGTTTCATTTTGTACAAGTTTTATAGATACAATTTTCATTATTTAAGGTAAAATTTTATGATTTATCAAAAAAAAAAAGTTCTATACTATAGAAATTGATTTTGTTGTTGTTGAAGGTTTGACATTTCCCGAAAATAAAAAAAAAGTTGGAAAATTTATGAAATTATATTTCTCGAACATAGAAGAAAAATCTTTGACCAATTGTGTTGTCCTTTAATGAAATTCTATTAAAGAATAAACTCAAATTTTCTACGACAAAAGTAAATATTTATTTTACATGTTAGCTCCAAAGATGCTAGCATCAAAGTTTAGCGACAAATTTACAATTAATTAAAAAGCAAAAATAAAACTATTTAAAATAATAAATATATTAAAAGTTGTTGAATTACGTTTGAATTTTAATTTATGTTTTTATTTATGATCAGAGTAGTTGAAAAAATTAAAATCGCAGTAGGCCCTGAAAACCACTAAAAACATTTTGTCAATTTTACAATTCTCATAGCGACTAATGTCAATGTTATTAAAAGTCATCAACTCAGAAAAAAATACTTTTTTGTGTGTGTTTCAATTATAAATCTTATAAATTTTTAATTGAGTTTCATTTTGTACAAGTTTTATAGATACAATTTTCATTATTTAAGGTAAAATTTTATGATTTATCAAAAAAAAAAAGTTCTATACTATAGAAATTGATTTTGTTGTTGTTGAAGGTTTGACATTTCCCGAAAATAAAAAAAAAGTTGGAAAATTTATGAAATTATATTTCTCGAACATAGAAGAAAAATCTTTGACCAATTGTGTTGTCCTTTAATGAAATTCTATTAAAGAATAAACTCAAATTTTCTACGACAAAAGTAAATATTTATTTTACATGTTAGCTCCAAAGATGCTAGCATCAAAGTTTAGCGACAAATTTACAATTAATTAAAAAGCAAAAATAAAACTATTTAAAATAATAAATATATTAAAAGTTGTTGAATTACGTTTGAATTTTAATTTATGTTTTTATTTATGATCAGAGTAGTTGAAAAAATTAAAATCGCAGTAGGCCCTGAAAACCACTAAAAACATTTTGTCAATTTTACAATTCTCATAGCGACTAATGTCAATGTTATTAAAAGTCATCAACTCAGAAAAAAATACTTTTTTGTGTGTGTTTCAATTATAAATCTTATAAATTTTTAATTGAGTTTCATTTTGTACAAGTTTTATAGATACAATTTTCATTATTTAAGGTAAAATTTTATGATTTATCAAAAAAAAAAAGTTCTATACTATAGAAATTGATTTTGTTGTTGTTGAAGGTTTGACATTTCCCGAAAATAAAAAAAAAGTTGGAAAATTTATGAAATTATATTTCTCGAACATAGAAGAAAAATCTTTGACCAATTGTGTTGTCCTTTAATGAAATTCTATTAAAGAATAAACTCAAATTTTCTACGACAAAAGTAAATATTTATTTTACATGTTAGCTCCAAAGATGCTAGCATCAAAGTTTAGCGACAAATTTACAATTAATTAAAAAGCAAAAATAAAACTATTTAAAATAATAAATATATTAAAAGTTGTTGAATTACGTTTGAATTTTAATTTATGTTTTTATTTATGATCAGAGTAGTTGAAAAAATTAAAATCGCAGTAGGCCCTGAAAACCACTAAAAACATTTTGTCAATTTTACAATTCTCATAGCGACTAATGTCAATGTTATTAATAGTCATCAACTCAGAAAAAAATACTTTTTGTGTGTGTTTCAATTATAAATCTTATAAATTTTTAGTTGAGTTTCATTTTGTACAAGTTTTATAGATACAATTTTCATTATTTCAGGTAAAATTTTATGATTTATCAAAAAAAAAAAAGTTCTATACTATAGAAATTGATTTTGTTGTTGTTGAAGGTTTGACATTTCCCGAAAATAAAAAAAATAAAAAAAAAGGTTGGAAAATTTATGAAATTATATTTCTCGAACATAGAAGAAAAATCTTTGACCAATTGTGTTGTCCTTTAATGAAATTCTATTAAAGAATAAACTCAAATTTTCAACAACAAAAGTAAATATTTATTTTACATGTTAGCTCCAAAGATGCTAGCATCAAAGTTTAGCGACAAATTTACAATTAATTAAAAAGTAAAAATAAAACTATTTAAAATAATAAATATATTAAAAGTTGTTGAATTACGTTTGAATTTTAATTTATGTTTTTATTTATGATCAGAGTAGTTGAAAAAATTAAAATCGCAGTAGGCCCTGAAAACCACTAAAAACATTTTGTCAATTTTACAATTCTCATAGCGACTAATGTCAATGTTATTAATAGTCATCAACTCAGAAAAAAATACTTTTTGTGTGTGTTTCAATTATAAATCTTATAAATTTTTAGTTGAGTTTCATTTTGTACAAGTTTTATAGATACAATTTTCATTATTTCAGGTAAAATTTTATGATTTATCAAAAAAAAAAAAGTTCTATACTATAGAAATTGATTTTGTTGTTGTTGAAGGTTTGACATTTCCCGAAAATAAAAAGAAGAAAGCATTTTTTTTTAAAAAAATGAGTTGGACAATAGATGTTAAAGAAGATCCTGCCCATAGTTTTCATGCCGTTGTATGCGTGCAAGAAAAATTTTATTCATTCGATGGAGGGAACAATGATTTAAGTAGTTTGATTCCACTAGATATAAAACTTTTCAATCCAAATAGCCTAACTTGGAGCTCTATAGCTACACAAAAAGATGTAAATGGTAAACCTATACTACCGCCAGCGGTACCAACAAGAAGATTTGGACATACCGTAGTGGCATACGGTGATGATATATATTTATGGGGAGGTTGTCTTATATTCGATACATTCAACTATTTATATCGCTTTAATATCATAAGCAATAAATGGTTTAGAATTCAGACAAGTGGAAGAACACCACCAATAATGTCAGGCCATTCCGCATGCATTCATGCAAATTGCATGTACATTTATGGTGGATACCTGAATAGTGAAGGCTCTTATAACAATTCCATTTATGCTTATGATATTGAAAATAAGATATGGAGTAACATACATACAATAGGAGCAATTCCATTCCCAAGATCAATGCCTTCCGTTGAAATTTTCAACAATCGAATGTATGTATTTGGTGGAAAAACTATAAGTTACTCTGCAATAAATAACAGGATAATAAACTATGAAGAAATATATTATCAAGATGTCCATTACTTAGACTTAGAAACTAAAGAATGGGTTAAGCCTAAAATGAAAGGAGTTTTACCCAGTTCTAGACAATATAGTTCAATGTGTAAGATAATTCATAATTCGAGTGAGTTTTAAAAAAAGTTGGCTTATTTTTTCAGTTTCTTACAATAACTGTATATATATATATGGAGGTTATGGGAAAGATACAAATGAAAGTTTTAATGATTTACACTTCTTTAATCCACTTGATCATGAGTGGAAAAGCTTCCTTCCAGCTGGAGAAATGCCACAAAATAAAGAAAGATCAAATGGTATCATCTTAAGAGATAAATTGTATTTATTCTGCACAGCTAAGTAAAAAGTTTTGATAAAGTTAGTTCTTTAGATCTTTATATTTGTTATTATTTTGATTTCAGCTCTACATTAAATATCCTAGAGCCACCTAAAAGTAATATTCATATATTAGACTTTAAGCCTTCATTAAAAACTCTTGCTACAGTAGCAGTTTTAAAATATAAATTAAAAATATCTGAGTTGCCTTTAATTTTAAGGTAATTAATTAATTTAATTTAAGAATATTTTAAATAATGCAATCTAAGATCTTGGATTATGTTCATGTGAGCTCAACAAATTGTTGAATTTACATTATTTCCTTGCTAGGAAATATTATATGCATAGAACGAGATTAAGGACAACCAATTATATTAATTAAATTTTAAATTAAATTTTTATATTATTAAATTTATTTTTGTTGTTTTTTACAATAGGGAAGATCTAGAAAAGTTAAACTAGAATAATTATGAAAATTATCCAAATTATGTTCAAAATAATTTGGAATTTTTTGATTTACATTGTGTCGTACAACAAGCACCACATATGAGGATATAAAATTAGTAACAAAGAAAAATCTGAAAATGAGGAAAAATTCCTAAAAATGTAACTTATAAAAAGTTTAAAAGATTTTCACCACTAATCAGTTATAAATAATGATTTTTTTACTATTATTTTGTTTTTAAAACTTTAAATATGTTTTCCTTTCAATTTTCTTTTAAACTGTTTAAAACAATTAATTTAATCCATTTTAATAAAAAATTTTTGAACGTTATTGAAAGCATGTTTTTTTTAAAAAAAGAAACAGAAAAAAAGGAAGCTGATTTTACAAATTTCTCTTTCAAACTTTCCTGTAATTCTTTATTTATTTTTATTTTAACTTCTCTTGGGAAGTTACTGTAATAGTTCCGAAAATCGAAATCAATAATTTTGTGTTTTCTTTACGTTTCAAGATCTGCAGAATCATTTGCAATTATTTTAAGAGTGGTGTCTGTCCATGTGTGTGTGTGTGTGTATGTATGTATGTATGTATGTATGTATGTATGTATGTATGTATGTATGTGAGCTTTCTTATGAGATTCGTTTTCTCAAAAACTACTGGACCTAATTACATATCAATCGATAGGCCACATCATGACTTAGATCTGAAAGGATTTTGAGCGAAGTCGGTCCAGCGGTTCGTTTTTTATGAATAAAAAACTAACGTTCTCAAGCATGGAACAAAAGTTTTTATGTAACTATCATATTCTAACTATCGAGGGGTACACGGGGGTTTTCGAAGGTGCTGATTTTGAATCTTTTATGAGTTTTTTAAAATTCAAGATGGCGAACCCAATATGATGTAATTTTTTTCTCTTTTTTTTTATAAAAAGTCTTCAAATTGGATGAAATTTAGTTTTGAGCGGGGTTTCAGGTAGATGATTATAAATTATTGTGTAATGTTGAAAAGTTGTTGTTGTTTTTTCAATTTTGAGCTTTGTTTCAAAGTTATGATAATTGGTCCGAAAATCGAAATAGTTACTTTTTTGTAATTTCTTTACGTTTCAAGACCTGGAGTATCATTTGCAGCCAATTTTAGAGTGATGTATGTCAGTGTGTGTATGTGTGTGAGCGTAATTTCTAAGTACTGAATTCAAATGAATTTTGAAATTTCGTTTAATATTCGAGGTATCGGAACATTAAAAAAAAAAATTTTCTCAAGAGAAGTTGCTTGTGCGGTACCTGCTGCCGGACGTATTTTTATTTTTTATAATTTATTGCTGAAGATATGGAAGCGACAAATCAATCAAAATTAATTTTTTGGTAAACTTAATGTTTTTTGTTTTTTAATAAGTTTGATTATAAGATATAAATAAACTAGAATATTTTTTAATAAACAAAAAATATTTCTTCAAAATGTCAGGCTTATTGATCAAATTTGAGTTATTTTAATCGCTTTTTCAAAAAATAAATTAATTTCTTTCCAATTTTTAAATTTTAGCAATATCATTTACACAAGTATAAATCACTACTTTCTTTTATCAACAAGTGTAAATACAAGAAAAATTCCATATCATTTGAATGTTTTGAATATTTCAATATTCTATTTGTCTTTTTATAAATTCAAACGTCATTGAAATTAGTTTTTGAAGAAGATTGTCAATAAGATTGATATCTCTGTAGACTTATTAATCTTGAACTGACATTGATAAATACAGTGGTCAAAAAGATCAATATTGAATTTTTAAAAATTCCATAAAATATTTACTTATTAACAAAAATAATTTTTTCTTATTAACTCATTTAAATAAGATGAAATGACATCTTGTTAGACACTTTATCAATAAACTTATGTACATAAATATTTATTTGTGTAAATATGATCCTTGTCCTTAAAAAGTTACTATCCCAAATCATTTTTATCACTGGAAATAATTCAGACACTCTTTGTTATTTGTATTTTTACATAAAATATGAGAGAAATAATTATAAAGTTATTTTCGGAAGAAAAAAATGCCTTTTTTTTGGAATTAAAACTGTCAAAATTTTTTAAAGGATAACTCATAATATTTTCTAAATAGCTTTGAAATATAAACAAAAATTGATAATTAAATAGATTAAGTTTTTGATTTTAACTAAAAAAGGATAATTTTTAATAGTTTCATATCAGTATTTAAATAATTTTAAGGGATTTTAATTTACAAATCACCTTAATAAAAATTTTAATCGAAATTCAACAACTTAACTTATTGATACTGATTTATGTAGAGCACGTTAAATGATCATTAGATAAAATTGATTGTGTTAATACGAGGAATTAACCAACTAGCCAAATACACTGAAATTGGCATCAAGTTATGCACCAAATACTAATAAAACTAATAATCTCCAATAAATTAGTATATATAGTCTGAGTTGGCATATATTAATCGCTAGTTTATCGCTTTTTGTCAGAGAAAATCAAAGAAAAAATATTTAAATAAAATAATCACAGTTTTTGAGAATTTTTACCATAATTATCCGTGAGTTTGTGGCTAAAAGCATTACGAATATCATGCAACAACTACCGAATTCACTTGATTTGGCCCCCTATAACTTCTACTTGTTCAGTCGATTTAAAAAATGCCTCAAAGGAACGTATTCCAGCAGCCGAAAGGAGATAATGGAAAAATCAAAGATGACACTAATTTAGAAACCTAACAAAAATGTTTCGAGGATTAGATCAAGTGTTGGCTTGATCAATAAGCCCATTTGCAATACCGAATATAATTTTTGAGAGAATTCAATGGTTGTACTTTTGTCTTAAATGTAAAAAATCCTATTGGGCCAGCTGCTAATATTTATATAGAAATAAATATTTTGAAATATTCAAAACTTACATCTACACAATTATTAAATAAATATTTTTATAAACCACAACAAAATTTCATACTTTTAGAAAAATTTTACGCAAACCAAAATAGGAAATATACCAACAACAAAATTACATGCAAAATTGATTTTAACATTTCCTATACGGTCCTTATTTGGCCATATATAAATTCATAGAATCATGTCCTTTTATGTTCTGTAGACTATTATATTTTCAACTAATAACGTAGAGGTAAAATTAAAAACTACTGTAAACCTATAAATCTCATCAAGTTTGTCATCATGGAGGTGTGAGCTGGTTTTTGTTGATAATAAAGAAAAAAAACCAAAAATAATGAAATATTTGACTTGATAAAAATACAAAGTATACTAATATTAACATTTCCATATCTTCTAATATATCCTACAAAGATTTTTTTTATACTACTTTTTTCTTATATGGAAAATCTGAATATAATTAAATTAAAAAATATAATCGACTGTATTAAGTTACATAATATGCACTTTAAACGTCATTTATAATTTAATAGGTAATAAAACTAATTAATCAATTTGAATTACAATCAATAATAAGTAATTTTACAAAAATAGAAATACTTTATATCTTTTCTAGAAATCTTATGTATGTATTTCAAAATTTAATTTATTTAAATTTTTAATATTACAAGAAGCCATTTAAAACAAATTAAATAAATTATAAATTTTAATTTATGTTTTTTTAGAATAAATAATTCTTAAAACGTTATCATTAGCATTAGAATTTGTTTTATTAAATCAATAATTTTTAAATTCAAGCTAAATATTAGCGGCGCCCATGTTAAAAGTAGTTACGGGCAGCTAACTTAAAATATCGTCTTGCATAATAGTTTTATTTGAAAACAAGTACAAATAACAAAAAATAAAAATAAATAAATAAAAATAAAAATAACAAATATATATATATATATAAAGATAAGGTAATTACCATATGTAAATATTTTGCATGCCTCAAGGTGAGTGTAATACAAAATTCTTTCGCGACAAAAATATTAGCTTTTATACAACGCGTTTATTAGATTTGAAAAAAAAAATAAATACTTAATACTTAATAAATACATAAATATAATTTTTATTTAAATTTAATTTAGTATTAGTTAAAATAGTGTAAATTAAAATACAACAAATACAAAATAAAAAAATAAGAGTTAATGACTTGATTTTGCTTTCTATATCTTAATAAGTAATATAAAAACATGAAAGGCAAAAAAAAACAGAAAAAAATAACAGATAGAATTTAACACAAATATTTTAAATAGAAATCAATTAATAAAATACTCATTTTATGAATATTAACAAAAATATTTTAGTTTAATTTACAGTTTTAGTTACATTTTAAACCATATTTTATGTAATTTGAATTAATATTCACCAAATAGCACCTGGCGTCTGCTCAACTATGCTAAATATTTGGACTTTATTTAATTTTAAGCAAATCACTGAAAATATTTTTTTGTCGTACATACATTTGAAGAGGTGTGGCAATATGAATTAATTATTGTAAAAATTATATATTTATACATATATATGTATATAATAAGAAGGTCAATAAACTTGTCTATATAAATTACTTATTTTAATTATTTTTGATTTGATTATATGTATGCATATGTATGGATGTGTCACTAATTTATGGAAAAAATTAAAAATTATTTTTGATCATATTCTAATATTATTATTATGTTGTCTTAGATGTTGTTAAATTAAGAATTAACAATAAAAAATTAAATTAAGTGATATCTTTAGGCCACGCATTTGATTCAATATTTTGGGAATTTTTCGAAAAAAAAGGTTTGGCTAGATCTTATATCCATTCTCCACTGAAGCTTATACTCATTATTACAATACAACGACGGAAATTTTGTATTGTATGGTGGAGAATGGGTATTACTTGGCACACTTGTTAAAAATCAGTTACTTGGGATACTGGGATAGTGTTATCAAGGTAAGGGTTGAGTTTTTTTCATATTTTTTATAAAGTTAGGATATAAATAAATCTACTACTAAAACTGATTCAAAAACTAAAGGACGAAAAGTATAAATTCTTTTTTCAATAACATAACACAAGGAAATTGTAGCTAATGAATTTAATATTGGCAAAGTGTATGACTGGTTATATACTTGTATGTATTAACATTTGAGCTTAATTTTGGAAAGAAAACAACGTAAAGTAAACGTTAATTTGATATGGACGTCATTTTGAATTTATTTCATTTATATGTCAGTTTGTTAGTTGAATGTTCGTCATTTATCGCTATGGAGTCGTATACAATCGAACAACACATTAAAGTTATTCAAGAGCATTATAAACATGGTGCAAAAATGAAAAAATGCATTTTGGGCATTATTTAATTCTTTCGACCTTCATGACCGCCCAAATGAGACCACAGTCGGTCGTTTAGTGCGTAAATTTGAGTCGACTGGCTTAGAGTCGGTCTACACAGGCCAACTCACAGCGAAACCAGTTTCTTTCATACAAAACTCACAGAATCGCTGTGAGTTGGCCTGTGTAGACCCACTCTTAGTTGATGATTTAGCTAAGTCTGACACAACAAAAGGTGTGCGTACATCAGAAAATATTGCTGCTGTGAAACAAAGTGTGAAGGAGAACCCAAAATTAAGCACAGCTCGTCGATCACAAGAATAGGGAATATCATCGAGAAGTTTAAGCCGCATAATGGGCAAAAACTTGAGTTTACATGCTTACAAGATCCAATTAACTCAATAACTAAAGCCAATTGATCATTTTACACATCGTGTTTGCTCCGATTGGCTAATTGAAATTCGTAACGTTGATGCGACTTTTTCATTAAAAATCATCTTTAGCGACGAAGCACGTTTCGCACTGAATGGCACGGTAATCAAACAAAATTGTCATATTTTGGCCACGGAGAATCCTAGAGAGTATCAAGAACACTCGATGTATCCTGCAAAAGCTACAGTTTGGTGTGGATCATGGTCAAGAGGAATCATTGGTCCCTACTTTTTTAAATACGACGATGGACGTGCAGTTAATGTGAATTCTGAGCGTTATAAAGCCATGATAACTGAATTTTTTTCCCCAAAAATCAATCTTTTTGACATAGAGAAGGTCTATCTTCAACAAGACGGTGCGATATGCTACACAACTCACGCAAACATCAAGTTGTTGAAGTCGGAATTCGAAGAACACTTAATTTTACGTAACGGAAATGTGTCTTGGCCTGCTCGTTCTTGCGTTTTAACACCTCTTGACTTTTTTTGTGGGGATTTTTGGAAAACAAAATGTAAGTCAATAAACCAGCTACCATTCAAGACCTTAAAAGCAACATTATTGCCAAGATAAATGCTATTGAAAGAAAATGTAATCGAAAATTTTGACCATCATATGCATGTCTGTAAAACTATTCATGGTGAACATTTGAGTGATATAATTTTTCATTATATAAATGTCATAAACCAGTGTTCAAAATAAAATAATCAATTTGGTTGAAATCATATTTCTTGTATTTTTTTTTCGTTTATTTTCCTGCGTCTTTTTTGCCCATCATGAAAATCTTTTAATATATCCAATTTTTATATATTTTTTACATAAGCATCAAGTATGGGGTAGGACTTAAAAATCTAAAATTAAAAAAAAAAAAAAATTTGAGATTGATTATATTAGGGGAAAAACTTATTACCAGAATTAGTACAAACGTACTATCATGAAGAAATACGAACAGTTAATTATAAAAGTAGCAGTTTAAGAAAAAACCCAGAAAAAAAGAACTTTATTCTCACGATAGATATCTAAATATTTCCTTGAAAAATAATTAAATGAGCTATAATGAAAGTCCAGTTGGACCACATGCATTTCCTTAAAAGGAATCTTTTTCCTTTTCATAAAGTATAACTAAATGTTACTCCCACATTAGTCAAAACATGTCTTCTTTTTTTTTTTTTTTAAATAAATTTCTATGCTTTGGAATGGATTAAGTAAATACATGCGGATTTTTAAATATTACTTTATTTTCTTTTTTAAACTTTTATACAATTTTCAATTTTTTATAAAAAGAAAACCAAAAAAACGAGAAGGCGGACGATTTGTTTGACAACGGACAGGCAAAACAAGCATTTTGAAATTTTTACTTGTTGGTAAGTTTTTTTATTGCTGATATTTTTTCTTAAGCAAATATTTTTTTTAGAAGTTGTTAAAAAAACACAAAACAATATCAATTTATTTGAATGTTTTTTTTTTTTAAACATTTCTATTTTAAGACTTCAAGCAATAAAAAATAATATAGGAATTTATCTAATTGAACAGAAAATTTGTTTTATTTTATAAGAAACTGAACTTTAGAATGTTGTCTAAGTTTACTGTACTCAATACAATAACATTCGGTTCCTCACTGAAAGTTAAAACTTCTTTTGGTTTATATAAATTATAGCCCAAGTTTTTAAATCTATTACGATTTTCAATCAACTTTCATTTAAATTAGTTTTTAAGTAAATTTTATGTCAGTTATCATCTGTCATTTTATTATAAATTATTCGGAAGAGGAACTTAGCGAGAGTAAAAATTTTTTGATTAAAATTTTTTTATTTTAGTGAAGTTATTTATGGTTCAAAACAATTGATTGAAAGTAGTTCCGTTTATTGATTTATTATTGCTTTTTTAATGGGAGATAATACCATCACAGATTTGATAAATACTGTGGCTCTCAGAATTATTGGTAAGCTCCTCGAACTGATAGCATGCTTATGCTGGGTTTGGGGAAGCAGCTAAGAACTAATTAAATGACAGGAATATACTTTAATAACTAAAATTAAAATAATGTAATTTCCAAAGTTATGGAAACTATAATTTTCAATATTCTTTTTACCTTTATTATCATTACTAGGCGACTGTCGACAAACTTTCCGGTATTGCTGGCTTTTATACTGTTCCACATCTCTAATAACTTTTTTTTCAACATTCTATTGATATTTATTAGATTACGAATTTGTGGTGCTGTTATTAATTGATTTGGACTGTTAATATTGATCCACTTAATTTCAATTTTAGCTTGGTGCTTTGGATAATTATCTTGTTGAATGTTGAGAATAATAATTTTTGTTCTAATCCTAATTTTATATAAGATTAAAGCACTAGCACTTAGGATTTTTCTTTGAAATGTCTAAATACATATTTTTATCTATTGTGTCTTCAATATATTCCGCATTTTCAACATAGAGCCCCACATCATCACTGATCTATCACCAAATTTTACAGTTGGTCTTAGGTTTTTCAGATCGAGCTCAGTATTCACTTGTCTCCACACAAACTTACGTCCAACAGATTCAAAAATGTTAAACTAACTTTCATCCGAAAATATAACAAGATTTCAGAACGTATTATCTTTATCAAGATACATTTTTGCAAAATTTAACTGTTTCAAACTATTCAGATTTTTAATATAAGGTTTTTAGGGGCTACTCCACCTTTAAATCCATGAATTCTAACAAACAAATTATCATCAGATTGTCTAACAAGAACAAGACAATAAACTTTTTCTATATGATGATCAAATTTTTAAAAAACAATAATAATAATAATAATAATAATAATAAAATAAACCAAGTTGTCTAATTAAAATAAATAAATATTATTGTTTTATATATTTTAAAGTATTAAAAGATTCTCAAATGAAATTAAAATAAGGGAAGATCTATGAATTATATATTACTTTTTTAAAATATCAAAAATTACACAATATCAAACAAAAATAGAAACAAAAAAATTAGTAAACATAGTTAGCTTAAATCAGTGCTACTGTCCTCCATTATTATTGTCACAAAATAATGTCATCCCCGATAAGATCATATCGAAATTGTAGAAAATAATCGGTAACACAGCTTTCGACAGTTATATATACAAGTATATACATATATACAGCTATAACTGTGGAATCTCTTATATATTTTCAATATTTATTATATTTCGCATATTGGACTTTTTAGTTTCACGACATAAAGCGTGAAACTAAATTCACAAAATATTTTATAGTATGCCAATCAATAGAAAAAGAAGAATTACTTTACATATATATATATATATATATATATATATATAAATATGTGGTATATATGTTATCCTATATGTGAATGAGTGGTTGACAAAAACTATTTAATAGATAAATTTTTCATATGATTACGTAACGCAACTAAAGTCACGAATTTATTGCAAGAAGGTGTTATATGCTTACCCCATGGCTATCTTCTATCATTATTTCTTTTTAATATTTTTCTTTTATTTTATTTTTTTTTTCCTTAAATTTTTTGACTTTTGTCATCTACTGCGGTTAATATTCAGGTTCACTTTAATATTATTAACTCTTGGCAGAATTTGGCGCCTTAAATCTATTTAAATTATTATTCATAAGAAATGCAAAAAATTTTATTATATAATAATTTTAAGAGATTTGTTCCTTTTCTTATGTAAATTTTAATATTTAAAAAAGAAAAGGAGTGAGAATGAGAATGAAATATAAGAATATTCATATATTTACATGTAATGATTTTAACCAGTTAAGCACGTTTGTCGTGTATACACGTTAAACGGAATCTATATTATTTTTAAGTTTTATAATAACAAAACTTTTTACAAAAATAAATTGTTAAATTTCTCTTAAAGAAAAATGTAGTTCTTTGTTTTTCATAAAATTAGCAATAGGATCATTTTGTCCTGTATTCGTCGTGTATACACGCCATCGCTTTGTTTCAATTTCGCACAATGTGAAGAGATTTTCAAATTAAATTCGGCGCTTAACTGGTTAAGCTACTTTATCAAAATAAAAAATATCGAAAAATACCTTTAAAACTTAATAAATACAAGTTTTGATATAAGCTATCAGCCGTTTGAATAACTGGTTAAAAATTTATTAAAAATAATTTTTATCAATGCCGTTTCAATATCTTTCAATGATAACCGCTCTATGTTAGCTGAAATTTAATTTCCTGTGATATTTGTTTAAGCCGTTAAGGATGGCGCAGTTTTTACTATTTCGCTTAATCCAGCGGCAGTGAAAATCGTACCTTCCTTTATCTGGCGTCGCCTTACACTAAATCTTTTTTAGCAATAAATTAAAAATAGATTTTAATAAAAAAATTATTTTTAGTTTTTTTTATCTAACAAATCTATAGCCAATGTGTACCACTGGTGGTACGCGCCGCCAGATAAAACACTCAAGTTGGTACCACCGGTGTTAAGAAACGTGTTATAAAAAAAAAGGTGCAAATAGTCATACCACAAGCCAAAAACTGTATAAAAAATTAAGAAACACTTTGATCAGCAGTTGATTTATCAATGCAAACTGAATTATAGAATAAATTTAAAAGTTCCAATAGTATATACTTAATTAATTTAAGGACAAATTTGAGAATCCTTTTGAATAAATATTCAAAAAAGAGGTATTCGAGAATGAATTTCAAAACAATTTTAATAATATATTCTAAGGGATTGTAGAACAGATACGAGAACTATGCTGATAGCATGTTCAAACCAAATTCATATATGAATGATTCTACGTGAATTTGAAACTTGATTTGCAAACAGATTTTAGGATAGATTGGAAAACAAGTACGATAACGGATTTCAAACAAATTTATTAACGATTTAAAGAAAATAATCAAATAATAAATCAAAAGTGGATTTGAGTATAAATACAAAAAAAAGCACAAAAAAATATTCAAGTAAAAGTTAAAAAAACAAATACCAAAGAATTTGAAGAAGATATTCGACAATAGCTTTGAAGAATTGATTCAAAAAAAAATTTTATAGGAAATTACAAAATAAGTTGGAGAATAAATATCAGAATTGGTTGGAAAATTAATATCAGAATTGGTTGATGAAAATATTTTGAAGTGTCCAAAAAGGATTACGTGAATGGATTGAAAGAAGAGCCACAACTTCTTTAATCAGGGCCAGATAAATTAAAAAAAAAGATTTTCCCAATTAAAATTTTTATTACGTAGCCCTTATTTATAGCTGACAAAAAAATTCCTTAATTATGCTTTAGTTATCAGAATTTGGCCTTTAATACAGATTCCGGAATTGTCGACTTTAGCTTAAAAAACTTAAATTTTTTTGTTTTTAGAATTAACATATTACATATTGGTTCATCATGGGACATGGTCCTTTCCTTAAGTACCTCTATAGAACAGAAAAATCAACGAATCCAAATATATGGAAACACGAATTGAGAGAAGATATCAAACATGTTGGATATTTTCTCTCCTATTCGTTCTTTCCATATACTTTAAATGGGAACTAAGAGCCGAATCATTGATTCGGAAATATAGTGAATACCCCGCTTAAGGCATATATCTTCTCACTCCAAAAGTGGCCTGTATGTGTGTATGTGGAAGGGTAGGAAATAGATTTGAAAGATATCCTGGCTTTGGTTAGGGAACTGGATATTAGGTTTCCATCATAGCATGTCTGGCGGGGAGCACAATAAATACCAATTCTGGTCACGGTATAAATTTGTCAAATTTATTTTTATTAAAATCAACATAAATTATATTTGAAAAACTATTTAATATGTATTACTCAATTTCAAACAATCGCCTAAATAAAATAATAATAATATAAATGTACATAATACCTGTATACATTTATATAATTATTTTTTATATAAATTCCAATATTATAGCTCTCAAATTACTTAACGCCCCATAATTAAAACTGTTATTCCAACTGATTAATCATAATTTCTAACATTTTAATTATCTATCACAACAAATGCTTGTGTTATATTCAACTTTAAACATATTTTATCGCTATAGATATATGTATATGTACATAGTATAATATAATATTATAGATACACATTAATATTGTCCTAAAAACACTTAAAATGAGTTTTAAGAAGACTGAAGGCGAGATCATGGATGCCTCTCTCAGTTAGGCTCAGTATTGTGCACGCCTTTATTGTTTTCATGTTAACAATAATAATAACAACAATAAAATTATAATTTTTAAAGAATTTCAATAAATGAAAATAACACAAATATAAATAGTTTTGTATACTGAAATAAATAATAAGAATAAAATTAAAAATTGCTAATAAATTAATTAATCTGTTTGGGTTATATTTAATTATTTATTATTGCCTGCTTTATTAGCCAGTTTAATGATTTTATTCAATGTCAAATAATTTCATGTTAGCAATTTATTATTTTCTCTTTTTATTATTTTTTCCTAAAAAAAATTTTTTTAAAGTATTTTATTGAAGAAAAAGTTTATGTAGATCCTTTTAGTATAAATTTTGCATAATTTTTTTAATTATATAGTCAAAGTTATATTAATTAAATTAAAAAAACAGTTACAAAATTTTTGATATTACGAAATATTTTTTGCTGCAGATATTTAAGAGTTTATTTCTTGATTTTAATGAAATGAAAAAAAAAAAAAATATAGACCATCACTTTAGACTACTGAATTTTTTTAAGCCATATTATTTCTCGTATATTAATTATCACAAATTAACAAAACAAACTCATTAACGTTATTTTATGTCATTTAATTAGCTTTTTTTTAATTTTATTATGAAGGTAGGACATGTAATGTCTTTGA
The DNA here is from genome assembly GCA_947359355.1 of Acrocera orbiculus. Classification (NCBI taxonomy): domain Eukaryota; kingdom Metazoa; phylum Arthropoda; class Insecta; order Diptera; family Acroceridae; genus Acrocera; species Acrocera orbiculus. The sequence goes on along the minus strand of OX375759.1, from coordinate 25,799,329 downwards.
TAGGCTTATGGCTATTACGATTATGTTAAAATCTTAAAATTCAGTCATTTTTTTAAGAGAAAATTATTTTGATATTTACACGTGTACTACAACAAGACATAAGAAATATTAAAATAAATTAATGTTTTTATACCTTTGTAAAATATTTATAGGATAAAAAGAAAGAATACACCATACGGCTTCATATGTGAATTATTTGTTTTTTTAAAAAAAGTTTATCTAGAATCACGATATATGAGCTGCTTTTTTTGAAAGTGGTATAAGTCCATTATTTCATGTTTCGAGATATTTAAGATATGATATTTATTTCAATTAATTTAAAAATATTGACAAATGTTAATCAATTCCAGTGATGTTTTTAACACTATACACCTTTTATACTTTATTAAGAAATAATAACTATTGAAAATATTTAAAAAGTAAACGATTTTTTTAGTTCCAAATGGACTTTCACCACTTTCAAAAATAACATATTATAAAAAATAAAATCGTGAGGGAGTTTAAGTCCATATTTCTATTGACATTAGATTCACTGAAATGTATTTTTTAATGTAAAAAATTGAAATTAAAATGAAGATACTTAAACAAACACACGAATAACTAAGCTCCTTAAGAATTTATTTTAGTTATATTGAAAAGAGGATACAAATAAACAAATTTAAAATGTAAATTACTTTGTTGAGGTAACAATTTATATTTTAAACTTATTTTTCTTTTACAGTTAGCATATTGAAATATTCATGGTAAATTGGGGGTATGTAGGGCAGTAAACTCATCATATAGTTGCATTTATCCTTTGTTATAGCTCTTGAAGTTTTATATAGTGGCGACAAAGTAATTTTGCTGAGGTTTTAAGGTCTTCCTTTTTTTTCAAATAATAAGGAAATTATTTTAAATGGAGCACTTTCTTCCATAGTAGTTTTGTAAAAAATTGTGTACGGCGCATCCCTTTTAAACCTCATCCAGCATATTTTCAACCACTTTATAATTTCTCCATGTGTGTTCTTTTTCCTGTTTGATATTGCCTCTAGAGATTTGGTTGAGATAAAATCTTCTCTTTTCATTTTATAAAAAATGAAGCTAGTCTTTTTTCGGCAAGTTTTTATTGCACTCTAATAGTCTTGTGCAGTATATAATTGATCCTTATTTCTTAATGCTGTTTCTAAAGCACCAACATCAGATATTGACATATTATCATCGTTTTTATAGTTGTGTGAATTCATTATAACTGTTTATAATAAACAATAATAAAACATAAAATTAAATTTTACAATGTTTACATATTTACTCACTTCTGAACAACTGACTTTACTTATTAAGTTAATTTTTTCTAGCCTACTCAGGCACAATGCTTACCAATACCGTTATCTTGATAATTTCTGTTAAATTTCTGTATACATTTAAGTCGTAATCATCAATAACAATTGCAATAAGAAGTAGTTTTATAAAGGAATGGACTTATACCACTTTCAAAAAAAATATTTGTGCGATAGCATTTTATGCCCAAAATTCTTTGGTTATTTTATAAAAAGTTATACTCCATTTAAAATTATGATTATAAATATGGATAGAAGGTGTCTATACAGGAGCGGATTTAGGATTTTGGTGCCTTAGGCTTTAGAGCTCACACCGCCTTTATCATAAAATAAAAGGCCTGTCGCCGGGTCTCTCAGTGGTCTGATAACGAGAGCTTGTCTCCATAACATAAACTTAAAACTATAGACGTCATCACTAAATAAAATTGCAAATTGAGAGATACTGCGGTATTCATCGAATCATAATTTTTGCTTTATTACAAAATATATATTTTTTTCAACCCTTTCCGCCTTCATAAGTCGTCCAAAATTTGGCGCTCTAGGCTGCAGCCTACTTAGCATATACATAAATCCGCCCCTGTGTCTATATCTTACTAAAATTACCGTTAACTCATTGTGGACTTATACCACTTTCAAAAAAAACAGCTCATATATGAAAATCAATTTTTAAAATTTTCAAATTTCAATGGGAAATGTTTTCCAACGAAAAATTTCTTTATATTTGGGACAAAATATAAGTTTGAACGGCTGAATTGAATAACAATTTATTTTTTAAATCTTTTTATTTTTTCTTAGCTAAAACATTTTTGTGGCAGGAATGTTTTTTTTTTCACACTAGTTCATGAATTTTGTTGGGATAAATTATCCTAACAAAATAAGGGATCAGTGATTTCATTAAAATTAAATAAAATTATATGAATCCAATTTGTACTATTGTTTCATAAGCAACTTTTATTCAAACTTTGAATAGGTCAAATGTTTAGTATATAAGAAAATAAAAATTGTTAATAAACAGAGTCTAAATTGAAAGTTCTTTAATTAAAGACCAGCTTTATTTTAGCTAAAAGTTTTGGTCATAGAGTGGTTCACATTTTAAGATGATATTATTTGTAACCAAAGACCCGCATAATCTGGCTAAAGCTTTGTTCTTCACAAATACTTGAAATATCCAAATATATAAATAAACTTTTAACCTATCTTAAGACTATCTTGAACCAGCCAAAGTGTTTTAGTTAGTGCCTATCTCGCCAAAATTTCAAGATCTTAGATATCTTAGATCTTGCAATGATTAATGCTTGTGAAGTCTAAACGATTGCAAAGATTACACAACATTTTTCATGAATATTCAATTCTAATTGATCTAGAAATTCTTAATACTATTGTGCTGTTATTGTTTTCAGATTTGCTGGCTATTTTCATATCACTTCTTTGAAATAAATGTCAAACGGAGTCATAGGATTTCTTACAGAATAGCCGTAAATGCAAATCACCAATGCATCCATTGCATACAATTGGACATATTTTTGTGCTTTAGATAGCAATTAAATTACTCAAGTTCTTTTTAAAATAATTTAAATATTGTAATGAAATTCATTTTTACATTTGTTGTTGGTTTCTAGTTAATAAATGCAGCACCCATTTTATACAAAGCTTTGACAAAAAAAAAAGGAAAATTAACTTAATTAATAATAATTAATTGATTATTTAAAATATATCTAATTTTGATTGTCAACTTTTAATGTCAAATATCTCCTATAATTTTGATAGGCAATTGTTTAACCTTTATATTGTGGATCTTAATGTTTTTGACTATATTTTACTCTGATCACCTTCAAGGAAAGTACAAGCATGCTTAAATTCATGCTTAAACTTAAACTTTAGAAAACATCAAAGTACAAAATATTTTAATTGATTATATTGAAATTTATCATGAAAAGCTTTTCTATCAAACCGAGATTCAGGAGTATGGATGTCAAGATACCAAAAAAAAAAAAAAAAAACAAATAAAAAAATTTAGGGATTTTATTAATTAATCAACATATTTACAAATAGCTTCAATATAAAATAAAATTGAGTTATAATAATTAATTAAACTTACCATTTCATCAAGACTTTTTAAGTCATTTGTGATTATTTGTGGTTGTGGTCCATACATTAATGGTGGACCTTCATCATCTTCATCTTCTGTATCAGTATCAAACATATCTGTACCTATATCAGCAATATTTGATGAATTTTCTGTTTGAGTACCACAACCGATGCCATTTGCTTTATTATCAGCAGCAATTTCTCTATCGATTTGTTTTTCCATTTGAACTAGCATAGGTGCAAGCATTCCTTTATGAAAATAATAAAATGAATATAATTAAATTGAAATTTATAATTAATACATATATTCAAAAATTTGACAAAATCTTTAGATATTTAAAAATTTTAGTAATTATAATAGATAATAATGTATTTCTTTTTGGTTTTTTTCTTTTGTATTAATGAAATCTAAAATAATTTAAATTAGTGAAATGTTAAATCAAAGTTAATAATTTACTTTTAGATATAAGAGTAAGCATATATCTTGAATTTCTTCATCGAAATATTATTTTATCATATTTATTTAATTTATTTGAATAATTTTTTAATGTTAATGCAATAATTTACTATACTTTTACCCTTCACCAGGAAACCAATAACAAAATTTCTTTAAAGACTTAATTGTGTACACTATTTACACAAATTTTTTAATTCATACATATTAATATATTATTAAATAATCAAAATCAATTAAATCATATAAGGAAATAGAAAACACATGATAAAAAATTGAAAAAAATATTTTTCTTTTTTTTTTTTCTTTGATATTTATATTTTTAAGAAACTTTTGCACATTGAAACTGGAGAAATTTTGTTAACAATTCAAAATAAATTATTATGTGTCACTATATTTTCAAATATAAAAAATATGTTTGCGTTTTTGGTATTTTTTCTAGAGAAATTGTGGATGAACTGATCAATTTGTTATTGTTATGAATATAATTTACTTTTTTTGGTTTATGTAATGTTAAACATTACAAATCTTAAAAAATGATAATAAATAGCAAATTATACAGAAATAATTTTAAACACTATAAAATTAAATAAAATTCGATTGTTTCATTGAAATTCATAATTAATTATTAAATGAAACCAATTATTAGAAAGAGATCGATTTGTTAGAATAAACTGGTATTATTTATATTTTTAATAAATTTTATGAACTTTTTGATCAAGGTAGTAACCCGAAGTATTAATTTTTCAGATCAAATCAGGTTGGCCAGAAATTGAGAGTTTTATGTTAGAAATATTGCTTTTTTTTTAAATTTACACCTATCCATACAATAAAATTTTAATTGAACTTATATTTATAATACATTTGATAAAATAGTTTTCACCTACTGTGTACCTAAATATTAACATCAAATTTAATATGAAAACTATCTACCTTCAGTTTTATTAATTATTTCAAAATTTCATCTTAATAATAAGTTTAGCAATCTACAAAAAAAAAAAATGAAGAAAAGGTTTACTCATAGTATAAAAATGTAATCATTATAAGAGTAAAAAAAAAGGCATAAAAATAAAAATGCACCTTCGTAGGCAATATAGAAAAATATCATTCTAGAAAACCCACTCAACTATTGCCAGCCTTCCTACTGGCATGTCAAGAGTCATCATACTAAATTTGGTTGAATTATTAAGATATCTAAATTAATCATTTTGATTATATGTTAATTAAATACTAAAGGAAATCAAATAAATTAAAGAAAAATTAAAAAGAGAATTTCTATTGAAAATTACTTAATGACAATTTATAATTTTTTTAAACAACTTAAGTATGTTATATGGTAATAAGTAGGCTTAAATGGTTTCAAAGTGTTAAAAAAATTACTCAAAAAAAAAAAACCGAAAAATTAATTTAAATTAAAAAACTTAATTATAAAAAATACAACTTTCTATTAATTAAAACTATTCTTAAATAAGGATTAGCTCAATTGATTAATTAATTAATAAATATTATTTTTGAATATTAGTTAATTACCAAATTTTGCTCCTCTTCGGGCTACTTCTAAAAGGCAAAGTATCACATGTTTCTCATTTTTACGCATAATTAGATCATCAGTCTCGAATAAAAGGCACTCGATGATTTTAAGGCCCTTCCTGAAATTAAAAACAAAAACAAAGCTAATTAATTTTGTAAAATTAACAAAAAAAAAACAAAAAAAACTAATAATAATTATAACACACAAAAAATAAATTATTAAAAACTTGAATATATCACAGGTCATAACTTTCACACCGTCACCTACTTTACGGGCATTTCTCCAAATATGTCAAGATAAAAACACTAAACGACTGACTTCTAAAATTTTTGGCATTGACGATTAACTGACATTATCATATTATTACATGACACTTTATTGGAATTAATTCCACACAATTATGATAATTTTTGTATATATATATTTGTTGTATATTTAATTTTCTTATTTGTTTTGGTTAAGGTATTAAAAGTGATCCAATATAAAGGTCTCCGAGTCATCATTTAACATTTTATTTGAATTTTGCAAGTCTGTTAAGTATTTGATATTTTATGATATAATAAATAAATTTATTATCAATCCAATAAAAGTAATATAAATGATTTGATCTATAATTTTCTTTTATTGTTAGTTAAATTGATTATATAATCAGAACCAAAAATATCAAATATTAAAAATATTATTAAATTAAAACCTTTTTACTACTAAAAAGACACATAAAACAGAAATCCAAATTCAAGGGCATTATTTTATTGATATTTCACAGTCTAGCCTTGAACAGGTAAAAACCAAATTCATAGAAATCAATAAAAAAGTCAATTAATTTTTTGACTATTATAAAATTATTCCATGAGATTTTGAATATAATAATGTCATTATTAAAAATCCAATAAATATATATGTAAATATATCTGCTGTTCATTATATTTTTCGAAGGCTAGATTAAATAAACTTCTGTCATTTAAAATTTTCATCAAAAGAAATTTTTATCAAAAGATAAATTTCTAAAATTCAACTATTTGAATATTACTAGAGATTAAACACACCTTTAAAAGAAAAATCTTATAACAAATAGTTAAAAAATCAAATTAGAAGTATTTTTAGGAGCCAAAAATCAAATGAAGAGAGAGGTCCGGAATTTTATTAAAACTATGAATAAAATCTTAAAAATATTGTGTCAAAATTTCAAATTAATCAGAGTAAAATTTATCGAAGTTATGAGCATTTAAGTGTAATTTGCTCTAGTGCAAGAAATGAGTGAGAAAAACTTTAAAATGTTTTCTTCCTATCTTCGTAGGCGGTGTTTATATTTAATTCAAAATCTACTGGACCAATCATTTTGAAATTTTGCAAATTATTTTTTCACTAATTTCGCCAGATATCAACGAGAGCTTATATTGTTTTTAGAAATTATTAATTTTCCAATCACAAATATGTGGATTTTTTAAGCGAAAATCAGTATTTTGACTTTCAAAGGATACCAAAAATTGAAAAATTTGAAAGAAAGAAAAATCCTCCCGTCATTACCTTGAAAAACATACTTTTTAATAAATAAAAATTTGATTTTTTTGTTTGATGTGAGATGATTCTGTTGCGAATTATGATGAACAACGTTTTTTTTGTTCAAGACGTCTCCTGATATTCACTGCCATTCGCTCACTTATTATTATTATTTTGAAATGAAAATTTGGACCAAAATTTTCCAAATATTGTACTATCATATATCATTGCCAAAAAAAGTTCTTGAAGACATGCCTTTAACCAAGCCTCCCCCTTAAAGCACTCGTCAAGAATTGAAAGAATTAAATCTTTAATAGTTAAACTATTTTCAACTGTTTTAAGGATATTAGTACCTACAAAGTCGTGGCAGTAAGAGTTCAAAGATTCTGTTTGAGATACTTTTAGTGCAAAAAAAAATTAAATTGAAAAATCTGCCAAAAATTGAAAAAATCACTGATTTTTTCTGCAGAATTTTAGAAAAAAGTAATAATTTTTTAACTATTAAGAAATAGTTCAAAAATCGTATTTTAGGGGCCAAAAATCATTAATTTGACTATTTGTTATGGTTTTAGCGGCCTTCGTAAACAAAATCATAGCAGTACAAATAAAGTTCTAAATTTCATGCATTCAATTCCGGATGTGATAGAATCAAGCACAAATATTCGGTTGACAATCTTAGCGTTCCACTAATTGTGAAAAATAACAAAAGATTTGAAATTTAAATCAATAAATAGCTAAAGTAATTATTTCTTCATTTTTATTTTGTTTAATTTTTTAAATATAGGAAATATCATTTTAAGAAAAGTCAATTTTTCTATGAGTGAGTTAAATTTAAGTATTTGGAATTTTTGTCCTCTTTTTTAACAGAAAAAAAAACAAATATAATTTAAATAGTGAAGAATAACGACAACCAAAAAAATTGTAATTTAATTTTAATTAAAAATTTTATCGCTTACCTGCACCAAGTTATAAAATTAGAAACATTATCGCGAGCAAAAAATGTTCCACTTTTAGCAGCATGTAAAAAATGAATTTGTCCCATAGCAAGAATTGGACCAGCCAAACCTGAAGTCATAGACCGTGTCATCGATTTGTTTCGTGCCTGACGTCGAGCTAAATATTCTTCAGCAGCCTGACGGACATTGTTGGCATGCTATAAAAGAAATTTACAAAATTAATTAAAGATAAAATGTTGTTTTTAAATAAAAGTAAAATTAGTTTTTGAAAATACATATATTCAAAAATTGTTTTATAACGGAGTCATTAGTATAAAATCTGTAGGATTAATATTGTTATACATAACTTTAAAGAAATAAAGGAGATTTATTTTAATCGAAAATCATTCATATATCTTAACAAGTGGTTTTGTAATTTTGTCTCTAATTACTTGAATGAAAATTTTCATCTGAGAGATACAAAATGCCTTAAAAAGAGATACCAAAAGATTATTCATATAAATGCCAAAATTTTAACATTATTGAATTTGAAATATTAAATCAATTCATTCATTAAATATACAAAAATCCTATGCATTCCATATCCTTACATTAAAACTGGTAAAAGTTTAATGTAAACTTGATTAGAAATTCGAAGAAATCGATTATTTTTTTGCATATTTTCATACAAGTAGTTACGGCTTGTTTTGTGATGCATTTAGTCTCAGTTCAGTTTAGAATTTTTCTCAAAACGGTATGCATGATAACTCAAGTTCGATTCAACGAATTTGTTTGGCACAGAGCTTCTTTATATACTATAGCATTGTAATACTAAAAGTTTTTTATTATTTTTTACTGTTAAAAAATTCCGAAAATCGAAAAAAACAGGATAAAAATGTAACTTATATTTCAAAGTGCCGCCATTTTGTAAAAAAAATTATATTTAAAATAAAACTGCTCTTAGTGTTATAAATACATCCTTATTCTTAAAGAATTAAAACAAAAAAATTTTTTCTCAGACAACTAGAAAGACTGGAATTCTAGGCAAGGATTGAAGGATTCATTTTTTCATGAGCCCCTACTTTGCCGGCCTACAGTTTTTTCAATTTTGATTTTTTCTTTTAATATTACTAATATTTTATACCCTTGAAATATTAATAAGTAAAAACTAAAAAAAATGAATGGTAAAAATATTAATTGGATTCTTTATATATCGTCTGAAAAAAACACCTGAAATTCGGGCATCTAAACTAGAACACCTCCTTAATTTTAAACAAGTGACATCAAAAAGAAAAAAAGGGCTCATAGAATCACACAAACCAAAATTTGTAAAAATACCAGTAAAAATTAATATTCGTATTGAAATAATGAAAAATGACAAACTACATGGACTGAACTATAAGAACTGCAACGGAGAATATATTCGTATAAAAATTTGTTGTAAACGGTTTTTAAGTAAAAAAAAAAAAAAAAATAATTTGCATTTTGAAATTTCTTCTAATTATATATAATTAACCAGAACAAATGCCTTGCAAAAACAAAAACCTAATGGCTTCAACTGAAATTTAATACACTGGAACCATATTTAAAAGATTTCTTAGACCATTTTGTTCTCTTGTTACTAATAACCCTCAATTTAATTAACACCATTACCTCACGGCTATAGCTAACTTTAATGACTTTGACATCAATTTTAATAACATATTTCATTGTTTCTTATTAACAAAAATAATAATAGAAATAATAATAATAAAAGGAACTTATATAATAATAATTTAAGCTATATTTACAACAGAAAAAACCAACAAAACAGAATATTTTTATTTTACTAAATTATTGTTTGCTTCATTTTTTTTTTTTGTTTTTCAAAAAAAAAAATAATAGTTTTGATCTATTTTAATGTAACAATGCTAGAGCAGCATGCAGCATTATAGACAATCCCAGAACGCAATTCAATCTGAAAAAGACCATGAACTGACGACAACGACAGGTTCACGACTTACATGCAATACGTGATATGTACTCTAATTTCTAGCAGTTGTCATGTGCATTTAATTTAATTTTTTTTTTGTTCTTTCCATTTTTTCTTTTATTATTCTATGAATTGTTTCTGATGTTCTTAGAAGAAAAAAATATAAAGCCTTATCGATTGTTTACGAAGTCGTGACATTAATGTATCCAAAATACGAACTTTTAGATAAGTTATATATGTAAGTCTTTTTTTTATTAAAACTTTATTTAAAACCCTTTAATCCTTTACCATTATTACTAAAACGTGATGTAAATTATTTGAATATTTTAACCATCCAGGTGTTTTGTATGATGTATTATCCCTTTAAAATCAAAATAAAAAAAATTTATTTCATTCAGGGATCAAATAATGGTAAGATCAATAAAGACTTCGTGTTTCTATCTCGTTTTCTCTAGCATAAAATGATGTCTAACGAAGAGTCACTTTCAATTTTTAGAATAGGGAAGTACCAGGTAACATGGTAGTCACACACAGACGCTAAAGAATAATATTTTAAATGAACATTAGCTCTTAATGATAATTCCCTGTATGAATGTAATATTTTCGTAATATATTATTAATTATGTAATAAGTAACGAAATATTATGATCGTTAGCTTCAAAATGGTTATCTGACAAGATTTAGAAAATATGGATAGCCACAGGCGGAATTTACCATAGGTGGAGAGAAATGAATTAATTGGCATTTCGCGGGACTAAGTAATGAAACTAGGGGAAAAGAAAATATCCCTTATACTTAAAACTTCAGTAGAAGAAGAAACTGTAAAACTGTAAAAATCAAGCCTTTTGAGATAAAACACAAAATAAATAATTTAAACCAAAGATACAGATATATTTAACATTTGTATAATCAATATTTTTATTAGAAATTTATAATATTTATCTTTAATTTTAAGATTAGATAATAGGAAAATTGGGTCGAGTTGTGATCCTAAAATTTTAAATAAATAAACATATGTTTCACGGTTGACTTGAAAATAATTTGTTAAGTATTGCATCAAAAAATTTCCCACCATCTTCTTCCTAAAATATTAATTTTATAATCTGCAAAAAAATTGAAGGTAAATGCATTTTATTTTTTCATGAAACCACATACATTCCCTTATTTTTTCAATAAATATATAAAATACCATTCCCGGATTCTTCTGGCATCGGTTTGAACCTTTCCAAAGTGAAAATCAGCTTCTTTTTAGCGTTTTATTTTGTTAAGTTTTTCACAGAAGATCAAAGAAAATTTCTTTGCATAAAATCTGAAGTTAGTGATGTTTTGTGTTATCACAGGAGGCCAGGCCCCTTTTGGACTTTAGCAAACCATATTCACATAAAAACATACAACAATAACGCTCATTATATTTAAATCCGTAAATTTTTATTCTTACGATAACCGACATACAGCAAAATTTTTGTACGATCCGAAATTTCCGAAAATTTCAAAACTCTGTCTTAACCTTACCATAAAAATGGCTACTTCCAGGCTCGTATGATACCGCGAGTTTACTTGTATGATTATAATTATTTAGCTAAAAGAATTCGTTCACGTTGTCGTTCAATTTATTAACAATTTTTATTTAAAAGATATCTTTTATTTCATTGTTATAAAATTTACAATTAAAAATATACAAAATAAACTAAATTAAAATATTAATTAAAAATATTTTGTATTAAAAATAATGTTGAAAAATTTCGAAAGTACAAAAAAAACATCATTTAATAAACTTAATAAAACGAGTACTTAATAATTTTGTTTTTAATTTCATGAACATTAAAATTTCTTACAATCCTTCATATGTTTCTATTTAAAAAGAAACAACAAAAGAAATGAAAATATTTTAATTTCCTGTTCTTCATTCAAGTCATTTACTTCCTGGAAGAGATAAAATCCTAAAATCCCTTCAAAGTGCTTTTTATTCTGTTATATATAATTTAAAGAGCTTTAATAAATAAAAATTCTTTTAATAAACCAAAAATTATTTAGCTTGTTTGACTTTATTACAACAACAAAAAATCCTTTAAAACACCTTTGCCTCTGATTGTTATTTCTTTTTGAATGTTATATTTTCAAAGGATAACTATGAGAACAAATAAAACATTATAAATGTTAGATTATATTTCTGTATATACCATAAAAATAAGAAGGAGTTAAAACAAAAAGAAATTCAGACAATAAGAACCTCATTAAGACATGGAAACATCAACTTTTATCATTTAAATATACAAAAAGTCTTTGAAATCTAACATAGTAGACATTCTGAGATTGTTGACAAATGTTATGAACTCTTAAAATGTTTGAGAAATGAAACATAAGAGCTTCTGAGCAGTTTTACGGGTGAAGAATTGAACCAGGAAAAAACAAACAATTCATATAGGAATTCTCAATTGGCTTCCAATTTTTCGAAAATGATTTTAGTTTCTTAGAGTAGAAATGTTTGAGAGATAATTGAAAATCTCTAGGAAAAATAATTAGATTATAATTTTTCAGGAAATTCTTTAAATTTTCCTGACAATTTGACTCAGGTAGAAATTATCGAAAATAAATTAAAAGTCTGCAAAAGACACTTTTTAAATAAGATTTAAATTTCCCATGGAAATTTATTTAAGGCAATTTAAATAACATCTCACATAAATTTTTATATTTATTGACATTTCTTCTTAATTTACATTTTAATAAATCAAGTATTAATTCATTTAAGATGAAATTTGTAGGAAAAACATATAAATTGGTTTATATTGGGTTGGCAACTAAGTGATTGCAGATTTCGTCAATAGATGGTAATAGCATACAAATTTGATAACCCGCCAAAACCATACTAACTACATTGTCTAAGTCTGGCATCTTCGGACTATTACTCGTGCCAGTCTCTTCAAAAATTTTTGAACAGAAAGACCTTCACTTCAAATCAGGGCGTCACATATCACTTGGACTAATTTTTTTTTTTTTTTTTTTTTTTGCCAGCAAAGATTAGGAATTTTCCAATGTATTGGACCAAAATGGTAAATATATAATTTAATAAAATGTTAATACACTCGTGTTTTGTTTTGACCAAAATAAAATAAAATGACTTTCCTGAATTCAGGTTGGAGTTAATTCCTTGTCAGTAAACTCTTTAGGGAGGGATAATATTGTGACTATCATTGAATACGACAATGACAATAAAAAACTAATTTTTTAATAGACTCGATAACTTTTTCTACCACTTTAGATAAATTTTTCGACCATTTGTCAAAATATTATGAAAAAAAAAAATATATATATATATGCATAATTAAGGGAATATTATTAGTTAGAAATTTTATTCTTATATGACTTGACAACTACATAAGGCAAAAAAAACCAAAACAAAAAAAGGCTTCAAAATTGGTCTAGCGGAAATCTTTATATGTCGCCAGCTTTTAGGAAGTAATTTATTATTCTTTTTTTGTTCATAAAACAATTTTGATTTTTAAGGTAAAGCCATTCAATTTAATTGCTTAAAAAGGTCAAGAAAAAAATTCTCTTTTATTCAAATGCTAATTGTGCTATAATTTTTGTTTTAGTATTTAAAAGTCAAATAGAAATATTTTAAACAAAGCATCATATAAAAAAGGAAATTATGTTGAATTTTTTTTTTGCAAAAAACTGAATTTAAAACAAGCCTAAAAAAATTTATTTTCGTTTTTTGTTTAACTATTTTAGCTCTAAACATTTCCAAATAAAAAAATCATAAAATCTTTAAAACATTAAAATCAGGATCTAAATCTACAGGGAATCTTTTCATTGTGTTAATACTTAATTTTAATATATTAATACTATTTTCATGATATCCATTTTTATTTAATTATTTTCCTTACTTATTAAATAAGATAAACTTGAAAAAATTTTGCTAAAAGCAAAAAAATAACAACATTTTTATTTAAGATTGAAAAATACGGCAATTTCTTAACAAAACCATGAAATTTTTTTGGATTATTTTTCTTAATAGTTTGTTATTATTGTTGTTGTTGTTTTAATTTCACATGAAAGTTGAAATAAAATTAGCACAAGCAAATTTAATTTGTTCTTTTTTTATTTTTTCATAGTAGTGGGCTAACAGGTTCCTATTTAGCTATGAATTAATTTATTATAAATTTACGATTTTTGAATCAAACTTTAAAGATTATTTATAGCTGTAATTATTTTTTTAAATTATATACATACTAATATATTTTATAGTTAAATAATTAAATAAACAAAATCAAATAAGGTTATAAAAATATGGCGGCATTTTGAATTTAAAATCGATTCCAGTTTTATTACAATATGCTATTGAGCTTGAACCAATTCTTCTTTTTTTTAGTATTTTAATCTATAATTTATTTTATTCAAATACTTTTAAAATTTAACTTCTTGATATTATGCTTAGGGACTGATTAGCGTTTTTGTTATTGATTGACTGTGATTAGTGTGAGAATAATTATAAAAAAACTAAAATTTCAATAGCATTTTACAGATTAAATAATTATTACATACTTTTTTAAGGGAAGCAAAAATGTTAGTGAGTCAATTTTGATTGGTTTCAAGCAAAACTCTCCAATTTTTAATAGACAAGTCACTAAGTTACCCAACACGCTAAGGGTTTGGGAGTCCTGGGCATCATTTTTATTATATTTTGTTTCCTTTTCACCTCATATAGCATGAAATTTATTTAAAATAAAAAAAGAATTTTAATTTTTGACTTTTTTTTGTTTTTGTTTGTAGTTTTATTATGTTACCAAAAGTGTTGCGGGTTTTCGAAACCATATCAAATGACAAATTAAATGTTAAAATTAATAATCCTAAATCTTTTTGTAATCCAATATTATTGGAATTTGAGCTAGTTATGATATTATAAGAGAAGTGCTCAAATTACAGCAACAGCAACAACAACAACAACAAAACAAAATTTAATTCAAAATTCTCAAAGTAAAAATCTAAAGAAATTCAAAATTTTTCTTTTTTTTTGCCTACAGTAAAACTGTTTTTACTAGCGCTTATAGCAGCTAAAAATATAGTATTAATCAGTAATGAGTCCATTAGTTAATTATTAGATATTATAAAATTATTAAATGGTAGCTAGCAATCACCAATTATCAGTTTTTAAGAGTAAATAAAGTAAAAATTTAATTATATAAAATCTAGTGCACTTACACTAGTTAGAGTAATAAAAGAGGAATAAAGGAGCCAATATACTGGCTAAATTCAAAATATTTCACTATAATGTCCTTGAGAAATTGCAATATTTTTTTTTTACCTTTCATTTTGTTGATTTTTCTTTTTCTTTTCCTTTTTTGTACATCACAACTACACGAAAAATGCCTAATGGATATTATATTCTAAATTAATGCTGGATTTAATCTTTGAATCCTTGAGTCTATTAGAAAAAAAACGTATAAGAAGCTCTTATATCTAACGATTTTTTCTTGTTGTTGGCTTTTTAACGACTTCAAAATCACATTTGAAAGTTTTTAATACATAAATCTCACTTGTTGTCCCTGAAATAACCTTCTTCAGTTATTATTACTTTCAACTCTAGGATTTCTATCAAATATCTAAATTATAACTAATGACCTCATTTTATTTTAGTTTAGTTTTTTAAAG
Organism: Acrocera orbiculus; assembly: GCA_947359355.1. Taxonomy (NCBI): domain Eukaryota; kingdom Metazoa; phylum Arthropoda; class Insecta; order Diptera; family Acroceridae; genus Acrocera; species Acrocera orbiculus. The sequence continues at coordinate 25,783,881 of OX375759.1, read as the reverse complement.
TCAACATCAATTTTATAATTTCATTTGATCAATAAGATTTTTTTTTTGTTTGTTGTTGTCTCATAAAAAGCCTACAGCCCGCATTATCCACTCTAAACCACTCAATTTCCAAGAATCGGAAGAGTAAATCAAATTAAAGTAAATTTATTGTTAGAAGGAAATAAAAAAAAAAAAAAAAAAAGTCTTTAAATTGTGACCAAAGTGCGACCTTAGGAAGTCATTAGATTCCCCAAACATTTAATTCATGAAGGAAATATTAATCTTAATTGTTTTCATTTCTTCATATATATACATATATAACGTTTTTGTTATTTTGTATTATAAATCGGTCTTTTTGATGTTATTTAGCATCATTTAAATTTAAATTCTTATACGGGAAAGTACTCATGAGATTGACTTCAAGCTGTTTTTTTATTTTATTAAGTTATTTAAACTGATGGCTTTCTTATCGCAATCAAATTTCCGACACTTGAAATAATAATTTTTTGATGTTTGACAATAGAAACAAAAACAAAGTATTAAGTCTTTAAAAAAATATAAATGAATTTGATATTAATTTATTAAAATTATAATAAAAGCAAAAAATAAATTCAATTTATAAACCTAAATTATAGAACTTCAAATTCTATTTGAATAATATAAAAACTTAGCTTTTTTTAAAATATGACTTTTCTTTTGTTTTTTGTAATTTTAAACTTTTGTTGTATTAGAGGTTCGTGCCCTTAGGGCAAGGGTTCCCAAAGTGTACGTCGCGACGTTCCCAAAGTGGCGCTATTTAAAGGGCGTTACGAGACGTTACGTACAGGTCATCTGCACGCAACGTAATGAGTGAATATTCTTTCACCTCGCTTCCCGCTCTTTCGTTTCCTTACTGTCAACTTTTAATATTAAAGCTTATCTGATATTTTCTAACCAAAATTTCTTTATGGAATAATATTTTTGTTATGCTGGTACGTGAAATACCATAGAATCATATACAAAGTTATTATTTTAAGCTGTAGTAAATATGGAAGTGATTTCAAACAACGATATTTGACGAATTCTATTTTTTATACACAAAAGTACCGAAATTAATTTAAAATGAATGGAATACTATACACAAAACATATTAAAGATGACAAAACATTGAAAAGATATTATTTCAAATTTTTTTTAGTTGAAAAATGTAAAATCTTTGGATATAGACTCCAGGAAAAACTGCTTTCTTTTCTTATTAAAATAAAACAAAAAATATAAACTTAATTTCTATGAAATGAAACGTAAATTACGGCTTCCCATTTGACAATTTTTAAAATTTTTAATGGTGTACAATTTTAACCTTTTCTGAATGGATTAATTTTCATAAATTGGGTAACATATAATAAAGTAATGTTATATAAAAAGAAAATCGTTCAATTTTCGGTTAAAAGCACTAAAATTTATTAATTTCATCACTTAAAGAATACAGTGTTTGACTTCCAGTCAAGTCCAGTCTTTACTGTTTCTAGCTGAGTTCTCCAAAAAATGTAGGTTAATCAGTTACTAGGTAATGATGGAATGTTTGGAAAAGGATGTACAAATTCTACAATAAATATAAAGTCAATAGAAAAAACTTTATTTAAAATATCAAAACTTACTCAGTTGCTTTTATCTTCGAGGGAATTTACTTAACTACTAACAATTAGTTACTAAAGTTTTAGCATACACGAAACTTTATTAGTTACACACTGAAGCTACGTTGCTCGTAATTAATAAGTTAATCCATTGTTTTATTATGCGCTAGTTAAGTCTAAAATTAGTAGGTAATATCATAAAATGCTATAAATTTCTTCTTTTTTATAATATTTATCTTAAGTAAACTTTAATATAGTTCTTTAATAGCGGATGGAACTGAAAAATTTATACTCGTAATAACAAAAGCATATCTTAATAAAAATTATCACAAAAAAACTGCGCTACTTGTGTTGTAAATTATTAGGATTGTAATTTATCTAAATTTTGTGGGCTTCTAATTAAGAAAAGCAATACCAAGCTTTAAGTGTTTTTTCCTTTTACTAATTTAGTAGGAAAATATTGTATTTTTATTTATAACCTTTTAAAATTATTTAGCTTAAAGATCAGTTTATATCGAAAAATTTTTTCCTTGCTCAGTAATCCGATAAAATAGTTAAATAGTTAAAATAATATTCTATATGAGATAGCAATGAAAGTATAGAACAACCAGTGTTATTATTAACAAAGCTCGCTTTATTGACTAAGCTGCATTATATATAATTGTATACAACGTTAGGATTTCGGAAACTTAAAAATGCAGAGTAATTAAATTGGACGTTCTTAATTTTGCAACTTACTAATTTGAATGCTTTTAGAGCATTAAGGCAAACAATTTCCAAAGTTGTTTTTAAATAAAATTAAAGTTTTGGCTCTCTTAATCTTTTTCATTTAGTTAGAACATTGAATATTTTTATTATTATTATTTTAAAAGCTTAAATAAATATAAACACAAATATATAGTAGAAAATGATTGAAATTTGAACAATTTTTTCATAATCGTTTGTTTTTTATAAATTTGAAGCTCTAATGGCTGGCTATGATATTCTTTTGTATTACAATTTTATGGCTGATCCCGTACTAATTCAAGTAAAAATCTGCGACACCGGATTTTGAAAAGCCGCAAACAGTAAAATCATAAGCACGATAAGCAGTCTTGGAAGAACTATTGGAAAAGTTAGAATTTTATGACCCTCATAGAAAAATTATCCGATTTATTAATAATTAATATATACGATAGAAAAGGGCTATGGGAAGGGTAAAGGATTCTTTTTCAACGGTTAAATAGTTTTCTTTCAAAATGCAATTTGCATACTTTATCTTATTATTTAATTATTAAATCTGTATGAATTTCCAGAATAATTAGTAAGATAGTATTAAAATGTCTTAAAAGTACGGTAAAAGTGAAAATTTTCTCTGATATATTTAATATTGATAGCCAAAATTGGCATATTCCATTAGGATAATCTATACGAACGTCGAGATCGTAGTCAATAAGATCAGGCAAGATTTAAATTTACATTAAGAATTATCGAGCAGAGATCAAAAATTGTCAACTGCTGGTAGTCAATCAGTATAGTGATATTTTGACGGATTGAATTGCCAATGAAAAGTTATTCCACATGTAAATCGGCTTAAGATTAATTTCTTCTGGGGCATCAGGGTTATTTTTTTAATTTCAAACTAATGAATAAAAAGCGATTTCTTGTATTAATTTATCATTCTAAATAAGAGTCACTTCACTATAACATCTATTATACCGTAGTAGACTCCTGTCCAAAAAAACAAGGTTCTCTACAGACTAATACACTGTATTTGAACATATGATGGAAATGTCCAAATAAGTATTGGAAAAATAAATATTCAATCGCTTAATTGTGCTGAAATAATGCTTTTATGTTTTAAAATAAAATAAATAGTATTTTTAAGGAAGGGGTAAGGGTTTCAGTGTAAAAAAAACACTTTTTTCGTTAATTTTTTTTATAAATACGGATTAAGCAAATTTATTCAAACTTTTGTACATTATTAAGCATCATTTTAATAACAATCTATAATTTTTTTATTAGAAAATATCTACAAACGACAAGCCGGTGAGACAGCTTTTCCAAAGACGTCTTTGGAAACGGATGGGTTTTGGTGTTCACTGCATCTCAGCTGGGAATTATCTGAAATCAAAAACCCATAAAATCTAGTCAAATTCTCTCTCCAACGTTGTCTGATAGTTTTTTTATTCATTTAAAAATTTTAGTACTCATTTAAAATGAAGACTGCTATTTTCGACGAAAAACTCTGCCAATTTGTAAGTAAAAAACCCTCTTAATGTAAAAAAAAATTTTAAAACTCAACGTTGGGAGGAGGTATGTAGAAGTTGTGTTCCAATCAGAAATGTAGTTTGCAGAGAACACCGACTTGGGAAAAGTAGTTTTAAGAAAAATGCGTATAAAAATTTTAAAAGCTGCAAAAAAAAAAAAAATAAATGAATGTGTAAAGGAGAAGAGATTAACTAGTTATAACTTTGAGAGTCTGGCTGCAATCGACTTCAAATTTTGGGATTTTATACTTGAAATATTTAACTATTAGAAAAGACGAAAAGAAAAATCAATTTTTTGAAAAGTGCAAACAAAATTCCTTTTCGTGTACAGTGTGTTAGACGTTTGCTGGAAACAGTATGACTTATCGATGCAATAAATTCGTGCGACAAGTCTACAAATTTTGGGTTAGTTTCATGCACCTCAAAATAAAAATGTTTTTTAGGGTAATTTTGGGTCGCTGAATACGAAAATGATCGTTTTTTTTTCAAAGAAGCGTTTTCTAGACACGTTTTTTGGGTGTGTTTTCTTTTATTGGTCTATATCTCAGGAAATATTTTTTTGATTGATTAAAAATGGCTTGTTTTAAAAAGTCATCATGTTTTTTTTTCATTTGATATATAAAATATGCGACGAAGTTACAAGAGATTAAATTAGCAGAAAACAGCAGTAACAAAAATTAGCAATATTTAAGTACAACTCAAAATAATAAACAATATTCCATTAAAAAAAACAACCTACATTGAAAAAAAAGTTGTCAACCAGATTTTGATACACCCATTAAATATAGTTGAATCGGCAGCAGAAGCCACTGGAGAATCGTTGGTCTGCGCTAGGCTTTACTCTTTTGTTTATCCTTATATGTTCTAATAAAAAATACTAAGAAAGAAAAATAAATCATAAGATGATTTTTGGAGTTTTCTTTATTAAAAAATAAAGTAATCTTAATCCATGTTAGAGCAAGCACAGTTTTCTTTAAAGAAGGGCGTCGTAGGTATAGAAAGATTGGGAGCCTCTGCCTTAGGGTATTGTTTTTTTAAATAAAATTTAGTATTTTTCACTACAAAATTACAAATATGTCAAAAAATGACACATAAATTTGTGGATAGCGGCTAAATAAACAATTACAAATGATTTCATGCATTCGAAAAATTCCCTTTTAAAGAGGAATACACACTCATACATATAGCGAAGTTTATGTTCCGCTAATACCCATTCTCCATTGAGGCTTGTAGCCGTATAAAAAATTGATTCTCCATTGGCAATAATCTGTATTGGGGATATTTAAAGGAAATTTTAAAATAAGTATCATAAAAGTAAATTAGAAAATTAAATTTTACAATGACTTCTCCCTTTTGAGTTAATTATTCTAGTACAAATATTTAAAAAATATAACAATAATTTGTGAAATATCTGAAACGTCTAAAATTCTACAACTATGAAATTTTAAGCTAACAAAATTTTAAAAAATAAAATTTCTATTAAAATTGATTCTCATTTAAAACTTACAATAGAAACAATTATTACTAACAAATAAATTTTTATTTCTTTTGCTTTATATAAAAATTAAATTTTGTAACTCTTTAAGTGCAATAAAAACAATACTTCATTTAAAGAAAACTAAAAATTTCATTTTTTTTTTTAATATTTTGAAATTAACAACAATTAATAAAATTTTTAAATCCTCAGGTTTCAGTTTTTCAATACTTTTAATTAATCCCTTAGCATTTCATAATATCAGGTAACTCTAATTACATAAGAAATTTTATTAATTTTTAAAACTAATAATTTAAACAAATTTTAAAAACTGCTTAAAAACTTTTTGAAGGCTACTTTAAATCTAATTAGCCCAGGGTCTATAATCGAAAATAAGAAATTATTTGCAACTAAAGGGAACATAAGAAAAAAATAAAAGAACTAAAAAAACAAACAAAATTTTAATTGTAATTATACTCTTATATGTCAAACATTGGCTTGATTGAATTGGCTATAAATTTAGTGGCCATCAAATGACTATTTCAATAACAACAAAATCTAATTTTTATAGTACCAAAGAATTTATTTTCGATATTTATAAAAAAATTAAGTATGAAATATTCGTTTTAAAAATGTGTAGCTCGCTTTAATCGTTTTGTGATTGCAATAGCAGTAATAGAAAAATAAACAGTTAGCAATAAAAAGTATAAAGCAAATCAATAGAACTACCATGTTAAATTATTTCAAGGTTTTTTACAAAAATCCAAAATAGAATACCAAAAAAAAGAAAAAATTAATTATAATTTAAAGGAAAATCCAAGCTATTTTACCTTCCTGTTTTAATTGTACAATTATAATGGGTCCACAATGAAGGTTAACTAGTTTTACTCGAATTCATTTTTTTATATTTTTGATATACATTGAAAAATTTTCATTACTTTACTCAATGAAAATATTTTAATTATTGTAAAAAATTTATATTTAATAATTATAAAAATTTTAAAAGTTTTTTAATATAGTAAAAGGGCTTCAATTTTTTAAAGAAAAAGAAAATATTTTGAAAAAATGCCAAAAAATAAAGAAAATAATTTTCCATTAAAGCAAAAATTTGATATTTTTTAAAGAAATCTTAAACAACTAGTTTTATGTAGTTAAAACTACCAGATATTCAATCTTTAAACTAGGTAAATATAATTACAGGCTAATAACAAGGAATAATCTTTAGGTATTGCAAAAGCAAAAATATTTTTATGTAGCTCTTTTTATCAAAATCAAAATAATACCAACTTTATGGTTTCGCTATAAAGATAAGAAAATATTTTAAAAAATCTCCATAAAAATCAATTAAAAATTACAGATTTTTAAAAATAAAAATTCTAAAAGATTAGGAAATACTAGAAAGTAATATCATTTCTCATTTTGTATCACGAAGGTATGCCAAAATTATTTTAATTTAATTACGACTTCTTAATTTCTAAATAATTCAATTTTCTTTTCTTTTTTTTTGCAGTTAAGGATAAAATGGCTAGCCAAATACCAGAAGAGCATATCCGTCATTCTATACTTTTAGAATTTCGGTAGGTAGTTACGAAACAATTGAGACCAAAAAAATTTGCCTAATTTACCCAAGTGCATTAGACGTTCATAAATACTAAAGATGGTTTTCCAAGTTCATATCTGGTAATTTTGTTCTCTTTGACTCCTATCGATCAACGACATGCTACGGGCAGAAGTGGAAGTAAATCCATGTTAAAGAATTGAGGAAATGTCAAACACTTTTAACCAACCTTGATTGACCATCCAGGAATATTTTCAGTAGATTGGAAAAATAAGCAGAAAAAGTTTTTGTATCCCCCATAATCTGTCCGTAGAAAACAAAGCAAACTGATTCAACACATGTAACGTATTGCTTTAACAGCACCATACAAAACCGTTTTTTGATCAGTTTGACAACTATGATAATCCACAAAACACAAAAATCAGTCAATCATTTTCTCCAAATGAATCACCACGAAGTACTACGAAAGCCAAGTTTACATTGTGTGTTCCCTTTGAAGTACTTAAACCTGGATAAACTGTTAATTCAGACCTTTATTGTGAACAATTGAGTAAATCAATCTTTAATCTTAATCTCTACAACATTTTCTTAGTGGCAAAAAATTAAAAATTTAGTTTTTTCTTTTTATTTTTTACAATTCCAGACATTTTTTTACCTATCTCATGTGAAAATAATAAATCTATTATCATATCTTTTAAATAATTAAAAGTTATAAAATTAAAATTTATTAAATAAAAAAACCAAACAAAAACTTTAATTATGTTAATTATAGTCTATAGCTACCGTTATTATAAACATCAATCAGTTTCTAATTATCTTAACTAAAATATTTTAATTCGTTTATTTATTGATCAATCAACAAAAAAATTCAAATTAAATTCTTAAATGAAATAAATTCTTACAGTTAACAAATAATAAATACAAGAATAGTAAATTCATAAGAATTGAATGACCATAAAGCTATTAAGTCAGATATGAAAAAAACAAAACGAAAAATAAATTTATGCTAGAAACTTTTATATTATTCCAAATATAGATTTAAAATGGGGGAATAATAACAGTTTCTCAAAACAATTTCTGGATGAGTTTATTTAGTTCTTAAAAATATTTTTCTAGTTTAGATCAGAATGAGTTTATAAAATACAGCTATATATATATATATATATGTATATATAGCTACACACATCTAAAATTAGATGGGAAGTGAGTTGATTTGTAGAAAAATAAAATAAGCCATTGACTCCCTTTAGAGAGTATTTTTTAAATTTATATATATATAGGTGTGTGTGTTTTGAATTTGAATCAATTTGTCTTTTACAAATTCTTTGAATAACAAATACTACTATGCGATTATTTTTAATTATTTGTTATTTAATTCTCATTTCTATTTATAATCATTTTCCATAATTATTTGAATTTTTAAAACAGAGGTATTAAAACAGTTTCCGCACTAAATTAAATTTTTCAAAATCAAAACCGAATATTTTTTATAACCAAATTTATATTATTTGCAATAATGTCAAGTAATAAAATTATACAAAGCAAAAACCAGCAGTTATCCAGGATTATAAACAAATAACAAAAACTAAGGAATGAAACTTTCTTTTCGTTCGAGGTTATAACATCAAATAAAAATTTATAAAAAATATTTTTATTCAACTGAATTTTTAAAATGAATTAGACAAAATATAAACTGCACACAGGCCAAAGCGATAGCTGCTATGACAAGATTTGAGGCCTAGCAGTCATGGGATTCAACTATTTTTGCTGCTAGAAAAAACGTTCTATCAAAATCTGATTTAAAAGTTTTTTATGAATATAATTTATTTAGTCAAATATTGTTGTCGCTAGGACTATTACTGCTCCTATAGCTATGCTTATCACTTTGGCCTGCATTAGGTTTAATTTATATCGAACAAAAAACTAAAATAAAAAAATTTATATAAAATTTCATGTTTAAATTTACACTGAACACAAAAATAGCTAAACCACTAAAAAGGCTTTAAATTTATCCTTACCGGTCGTAGGTCACCGAGTCAACCTGTCGAAATTCGTACTCTGTGAAATTTCGGGCACGGTTGAATTGTAAGTTAAGCATTAGCAACTGAGCAACTAACATCCCTACTGATATTTTTATTTAATTTATAATATATTGAGACCAAATATGAATAAAGAAAATTAGTTGTATCTCTAATTGGGAATTTCCGTGAAGGTAAGACTCCTTAATATTAAACACAATTAACAACCGGCGATAAGAAGAGATTAGATGGAAAACTATATATCTTACAACCTGATATTAAAGGAATACATAACAATTGCTTGTTATGTTCTAGTCGTAGGCTGCCTGGAGGAAGAAAGGCAACAGTATACTTCTATGAAACGCAATCCCATTTCCATGATCATGACCATGATCATCTTATAGCTTCATTTATTTATCTATTTTGACAGTTATCATAGACTGTGACTTATTGATTATTTATTAGTTATTATTATCCCTTTTTTCCCTACTAAATACAGATAAAAATCTCGTCTAAATTTAACCGAAAAATGCCTAAAATAACAACGTTTTTTATATTACGCCTAACAATGTCCTTTGTAATTGATAAAAATATTCAATATGTAATCGAATGGGATCATTAAACAATAACAATGTTAAAAATAATATTTAACTATTAATAAAAATAAAATTTTCTAACAAAATTTCTAAATTTCTGTGTAAAACTAAAATTTCATAATTCAAAAGAGTCATAAAAAATATTTTACAAAAATAGCAAAATAAAATTCTGTAAAATTATTTAAAATTTTTCCCAAAATTTAAGGAACATCTTAACTTAGGCAAATTAATGATTCTTTTGAAGTATATACAACAACAATAACAACAAATAAAATTTTACCACATCACTAGTTGAATGACATTTTATGTCAAACGATATACAAAATGATCTGAGTAAGACTACTTAAAGAAAAATTTTACGAGCGGAAATAATGTAAACATTTGATGCAACTTTAAATCTTGAAACAAAATCTGAAAATAAATGTTGTACAACGTGACAATTTTATATTTAAGAGGATAAAATGCCAGCATAGCTACCATTATATTATTAAACCATGTTAAATTTTATGTGAAAATACTTTAAGATTATTCAATTTGCATATAAATAGTTTTTAAAAGTTATTTAAATATTTTTTAAAGAAATAGAAGTAAAAAAACATGAAAAGGAATTAATTTGATCCATATCTAATTTATATGTAGATCAGGTTCTATACGAAATTTTTGTATTCCTTCCCATATAAGTCAGGAATTATTATGAGATAAATTGAATTTTTTTATATTTTTAAATTTATCTTATATATAATTTTTATAGTATCCAGAGAATTAAAGTCAAAAGTGATATTTATCCAATATTTTTGATGGTTTAATGCTTTTTTTTTAAATTAAAAAAAAATAACGAGTCCTATTTTGGTAGCATTGAAAAATTTATATATTTTCTTAAAAATCCTTAAAAATAACACAAAATCTCAAAAAACTTAATACTTTTCAAAGTCAAAATAAATTAATTTGAACGCTAGAACTATTGACTGATGAAAATATTTTATAATAAAGTTATGACTTCTTCTAAATTCATGTATTTAATAATATTATAAATTATTTTGAACTCCCGTTGATATATGTAACAAGCAGATCAGAAGATCAATCGGAAAAAGAAGTAGGTGTTTGATTACACAGTAATAGTAAAGAAGATAACATCCATGAGAATGATGGTCAACAAACTGAAATCGCTACTGATAAAACTCTATCTGGACAAAAATAAAAGCTGGATCCGGAAGGAGATCAATAAATAGCATTTTCAAAACAATAATTGCAGTAAGCACTGTTAATATAATCAATCGACGAATCATAGAACATATTAGAACATGCACAAAACTAGAAGCCTTTCGAGTTGTTGGTAAAAAAAAAAACTGTGATCTATCTCACGAAAAGTTTTACACTTTTCTTGAAATTTCATATGGATGTAGTTCTTATGAAGCTAAGAATTTGAAATTATCTTATTTATGATCTGGAGTGAGTTGAAAGGAGTTCACGGATTTTTTAAGATTTATCCGCTTCGATAAAAGTGTGTACGATTGCAAACGGATAAATTTACATTGATTTCTAAGGTTTCGTATTCATTCATTGTAAATAGCCAATTACTTCGGAATAAAATTTTGTCTGGCATCTAATCTCTAAAGTAAATTTATAATAAATGGGTTTCCGTATTTGGGAAATGACGAAACAAGACAGTCATCAATTCCTTTGAGTGAGTTTGTTGGTACATTGCATATTGTACATTAAATGAAAAACTATTTTGCTTAAAAAAAATTTTAAAATGCTTGAATGCCCTGCACAAAGTCCGGATCGTAATCCGATGGAGAATTTTTGAACAAATTAAAATACGATATAGTAGGTAAAACAAAAACCCAACAATTTTAAACAAATTATAGCAATTTATAAGTGAATCCTAGAACAATATCCCATAGGACTTCTTTCAATGCCCTATAGAGTCCATGCCTCCTAAAATATGTGCAGCAGTTATAAGATATCATAAAAGCATCCTACAAAATATTAAAAATAATGGCCAAAAAATAACAAATGTTGATATTCTTTTTAATGTGTTCTATTTCTTTGTCTACTGAAAATTCCTACTTTTTTAAAATTATTTTGATCAATAAAAAGGAAAAACTCGTTTTATCTTTATGTATGGTAAATAAAATTATGATGCTTGATAAAATCCAATATTTTTTTGTTATTTTGATACTTTTATTGATTTCTTCCAATTAAAATATTCTATTTCTCTGGCCATGATTGTATTTATAGTTAAATTCAAGAAAATGAAAAAAAACTAACCTTGCAAAGTGTAACACCTGTATCCAGTCGATCCATAAAATTGTCAGCATTTATCATTAATTCAGGATACATAGTATTTAACCATTCTGCTAAATCTTCACGCATAGCCTCAAGATATTCTTCACTAGATTTAAAAGGCCTATATGAACGTGATTCCAATAAAATTGATGCCATTTTAAATTATAGTTTTGATTATTTTATTTTAATTAAAAAATTTGTTTATTTTTTATTTTCTTTACAACAAAATTTCTAATCAATTTATTGGTCAATGATATTTCTATTTTGTGCTCTATTCATGTACATATCCCATTTTAGCTTTATGCAATTCTTTCATTCCTTTATATATATATATATATATATAAATGTGTACATATATACCTATATATTGTTTTTAATTGAAAATATCGATTCATCCTTGGAAAGAAAAACAAAAAGAAATGTATTTCAACTTTGATAAAAGGATTAGGGATCAATAAACTTTATTTCTGCAATCCTAAAAAATTAGGTTAAAAGTCTGATGTTAAAGATCTGAAAGAAAAATAAAAACAAAAAAAAACAATTATTAAAATTCTTTTAATTTTTTCAAATAAGCTAAAAAAAATTTATTTATATTAAGAAAATTTTTGAAATAATTTTAAATTTTGTTATTTGATTTTACAAAATAAAACAAATTTATTTAAAATATTATAGCAAAATTTTAACAAAAGTTTTGGCGCATTTTTGAGAAAAATTTTAAAAAGTTTAAGAAAAACACAATTTAGCATTGCAATCAATGCTAAGTTTTCCTCGACTTTCTACAATTTCTCACCATCTTACAAATAGATTTTTAATTTCATTACTGCAAAAAAAACAACCCTTGAAAGTTGACTTTGTACATCTTGTTTAGAATTTAGCTTCTAGCATAGTAAAAAAGTTTTTAAGACCAAAATAAAGTGAAAATTACTTAAAACAGAATCCAGGGAATCACTAATTTATTGCAGCGTTGTTTGAAGCCCTATGTGGTCATAATGAAACAACATTTCTTTCAACAATCACCAATTACGGACGTTTTTTAATCAATTCTAAATTGTACAGTAAAAATATCTGTATTAATTTGGTTGATTTGATTCTAACAGTTCATAATATCCTATCAAAACTCTTATCTTTATCTTTATCTTTATCTTTATCCACTGTCTTTTCCTTCTGACGTTATAATAAATAATCCATTTTTCGTCATCTGTTACCAAATAGTTCTCTTTTGAAAAGCAATAAAGTGTCTAAGTTTATTCGCTGCTTGCAATTAGCTTTAGTTAGCTAATGCGGTACACACTTTCCAACCTTGGATACACTTCCCCTATCTCATTTAAATGACTACAGATAATTTTATGAAATAAATTTATCCTTTCTGTTATTTTATCCACTATTAATTGTAGTTGTGGCCGTAGTAAGTTATAACAAATCCAAATCCCATGTATGATATTAGTGCACATTTAATCCTTAATTAACAATTTGAGTAATTAGAAATATAATAATAAACAGACCAAATGACAGATGTGAGTTTAAGATTTGCCAAAAGTTGATTGACAGCATTTCAAACAAGGGAAACAAAATTAAATTATTCCCATATATGTTCACTTATAATTGGATATTATAACAAGTAAAAAAACAAATTGCAACTATATTATGGCTTTAATGCCAATCTATTCAACCGAGAATACCGAGAATTACCACCACGAGAAATGATTGCAATTTTTTAAAAGAAATTATAAAGTAGGACGAAAATTTAGATTATTTAATACAATAACAAAACCAAACAACACAAGTCCAGAATCCTGCTAAATATCAATAAGAAAAATATCCGAAGTCATTATAACTTTTTAAAATATTTCTGACACATTATTTATTAAAATCTTCGTTAAAAGTTTCGTTATACAAAAACGTTCATTTCATAGATCCAGATATCATGATTCTGATTTAGTTTCTGTTTCACAATAATGCACCTAGTTAAACTACACTTATTTTTTGTCAGTTTTTTGGCACTTAAACAAATCTATATATTAAAATATCCACAGAATTTGGATGACTTTATGTTAATCCCAAAAATTGATGGTGAAGTGGAAAAGAGTACAAATACTAAAAAAAATTCCACAAAATATATACAAAAATATATTCAAATATTTTGTGTTAATGATGGCTTCAAGTGTCCAGCCTGGAAATTATTTATCGCAATATCATATTACAATAATTAAATAAAATCAATAGTACTAAAAAATGATTAATAATTTAAAAAATCTTTAGTATGATTTATTTAGATAAATTGGCCTTAAGCCAATATGTCTATCAGACTTAATGGATTTATAAATAAAATACAACATAAGAAACTGACAGGAGTACTTCTAGAAAATCAAATTAACTAAAATAAATTTTTAAAAAACAATCAAAGCAGTCACAGACTAAAATTAAACTATCACAAGTTAAAATCCACCCCTTTTTACTTTAAAGTGCTGGACAATAGGTTACATCAAATAAAATTTAATTGACTGGAACTAAGGACAATATTTGTGTATATTTCAAAATACATATAAAATAAAAAGAGGACTAGAATTAAATTTTTATATTACAAACTTTAACAATACAAAATTTTATTTAAGTTTTCTACATAAATAAAATTTATATAAAAAAGGACGAATAATATAGGAAGCAAGCCCAAGGAATACCAAGAAGAAATTTATTATGTCTAGCCACAAACAAACAAAAAGCATACATTTACATAAATCTCAATTTAGTTAGAAATATTACATTCAATGACCTATCAAGACTGAATTGAATATAGAAATTTTCTATACTTAGATATTTTTAATGACTTTTTGGTATAATTAATTTTAAGGTATGACAAAAACTAATAATTAATCCTTTTAATTAAATAACAAGAAATTTAAAATTAGACTGGACTACTAATGCCCACGTTTTCATAGTGCGAATTTAATCATTAATACACTTCCTCTACAGACATCTAACTACACTGTATTAGCCTCCCGCACAAAAATAAGAACATGTCATAAAAATAAACATTAAATCATTTAATTGTGCCGAAATAGTGTTTAAATTAATCAATTAAATAACAAAGGCAAACAATAACTGAAATAATATAATTAATAAATAACATATTTAAGAAGGATCTTATAACAAATAGCTAAAAAATCAAATTTGAGTTATTTTTAGAATCCAAAAATCAACTTAAGGGAGAAGTTCGTATTATTTTTAAATTAATGTATAAAATCTTAAAAATATTGTATCAAAATTTCAAGTTGATCAAAGTAAAATTACCGAAATTATGAGAATTTGAGCGTCTTTTGCCCTAGAGCCCTTTTGCCCTTTAAAACGATTACCGAAAATTTGTTCTATTTGAAGTAAGTGTTGATAATAACTAAAAATCTACTGGACCAATCATTTTGAAATTTTCGCATACTACTTTTTCACTTATTTTGTCAGATATTAACTACAGCTTTTATTTTTTTTAAATAAATTATTGATTTTACAATAACAAATATGTGGATTTTTTAAGCAAAAAATCGGTATTTAGAAATATTTAGCTTATTTGGCAAACTGAGGTTTGGCATCCCAAACCAACTTTTGGACGTTGTTGTAGGGATACCAATTGGCAAAATGTCATCCCATTCCCACCAAAGGTTAAAGCAAATCTTTTTATTATATACACGTATTGCTATTAGACCACCTTATCTTTATGTTAAAATGCTTGAAATTGAAATATTTACTTCCATCATATCTTTGCAAATTTTTGTAAATAAAGTGTTTTTTTTTTATTATCTCCCCTCCACTAACATTTAAATAAACATAATATTGGAAATGTGAAATTAAAATAAGACCATAACCATACAGTGATCAGCTTTTGTTTTGTTTTTATATATGTAAATTTTTATCCTCACTCCAAGAAATAAAACATCAAAGGGGATTGCAAAATGAATCATTAAAAAACTTATCTGCTTAAAGAAAATAGTGAAATAAGTTGTAGATTCTTCTCTATATTTAAAATAAATAGATTCTTTTTGTTCTTTTTTTATTTTGTTATTTACTTGAACGATACATTGAACTGATTACTAGCGGCAATTTTTACTCATTTATTACCATAAAATGAGATTTATGGTATCGCTTTATCTTCGTGTATAATCTTTTCTGAATTGCTTTATATTACGCCTAAAGCTAATTTTCGATTTACTATAAAGACCACCCTATGGAATTTAAATGGTGGCCATTAGGTAGCTGATTTGTATCCTTTTTTCTCTATAGATTAATATTATTGTTATTGGTATTGAATTTTAATTTGTAATTAATTTGAACAAAATTGTATTGCTTATAAAACAAAACAAAAGTTTTTGATTGAAAAACCTCTTCTAAATTTTTTCTGTAGCTGAGTTTTACATAATTATCCTTCTAAATGACTATAGAATAACTAGCAGAGATTAAATTAAATAAAAAATATATAACTGACCAAAAAAATTTGACTGAATCAGCCATGGAACTGATTTAACGTGTTTCCTGCGTCATATGTATCGTTTTTGGTACACGCTAAACTAAATTTTTACGTCATGTTGAATTTTTGAATTTAAAATGTTTTCGTCTAAAATTTAATATCTGATAAAATTATTTTATGTGACGTAATGATGTTTACAGCAAATTTTTACAATGCAAAATGTGTGAAAAATTATAATAGTGCAATCGTACAAAATATATCAGAAAAAGTGTGACGATGTTTTTTAATTATTGCCCTAATAAGCCATACTTATATATTCCAATGTTTTAACCCTTGTGCTAACTACGCGAACCATAATAAACAAGAAGATCAGTTGAGCGTCGTGCTATTCAGCTGTTAGACCGTGTACTTGAACTGGCTCAAAATCTTTGTTTTCATAAAATGTATATTCCGGTGAATCAAAAGAAGTTGTAAAATAATAAATCACGTTTTAGAGCAAATAATATGTTTATTCACAAATTCTTTCCCATGAGTTAGACTTGTGCTCTTCGCTTATAGCACAAATTAATTAGCACATTTGTTATTTATTAAATGTTTATTATAATACTTGCCAGCGAGAAAAGAGTTTTATTTAATAGTTTTGAGTTAATGCCGTCTTCAATATTGATTAATACAAATTAAAGCTAAAGGAAGGGAATGTTGTTAGAACAAAAATTAGCATTTTCAGTTTCCAAAAGTAGTTCACAGGTTTGTGTAATTCAAGGTATTTACCATCAATTTAGGCATAATAGCAAGTATTTAAGATATTTAAGGAAAAAACAGTATCCTTACTGAATTAGTCAGTTAGTTTAAGTATAGTCAGTTAGGTTAACAGTAAGATTTTAGTAGAAAGTAACCATCTTATATTATCCTCGTTTTATTGGCAGCTGACAGCTACCGCCCTCATATAATAATTTCAAATACTTGCCGGGTTTTTATCTATCAAAATCATATAAAAATAAGTAGTTAGGAACATAAAAATATACCACAACCAAATCAATCTATTATGCTCCCCGATGTAAAATTCATCCTCAGCTCTCTTGCCAAGGCCATAATTCCGTCTTTAAAACCGAAGTAGCCAACATTTGAATGAAAAACTGTATTAAAATATCAAAGCAATCGCTGAATATAAGTTTTCAACTTTCATTAAAAATTTCCAGATGTTGAACTTATTATAATAACCATAAAAAATATATATTTATGCATATAAGAACGGTTTATAAAGGATGTAAAAAATTATGTGGAAATAATTTCCTATCATGTGACATCCGTTATGCCTCGACAATAATTAATTGGATAACAGACTTTGAATAATAATTATTTAATTTTTATGTATAATACTTTAATAATTAAAAAAAGTATCAAGGAAGTATGAATTTTTGTAATTAAAAGACGTACAATAAGGTTTAAGAAAAAGTAAAAAAGAGCAACCTAACAAGAATTTACTACAAAAATTCTGTAATGAAGAAAAACTTGAAGTGAGAACTTCTAAAACTAACACAATGGCAACTTAATAAAAATATATAAATAAAAAATAATAATTAAACCAAAAGATTTATATATATATATATACATTTATATTTAATTTATACTGGCATAAATTGACGTCAAATTGGCTAACAATAGTTAGAAGTAAAGTGAAGATGGATAACTAAGCTCGTCAACCATGAAGACATTGAAAATTGAAGGTGAGGAGCTAATTTGCCATGTCCGCATCCCACATAACGCGTGCGCCATAAGCTTTACACCTATAGGTCGAATAATAAAAGGTATAACCAGGTTATAATGCAGGTGCAAGCTATTATGTACAGATGAAACTCTTGAAGGTAATCTGGCTGTTTACTATGGCAATTGACGGAAAACATTAAAGCGATTAACAAGATAATTAACTTAATGAGCTTTTTTTTGCTCAAAGAATTTATGTTATTTAAACCTTAGTTGAATTAACATTTGTTTTTATTTATTTTGTTTTCTGTTTTTTTCTTACGCTTTGAATGTTTGTATCAAGGTTTAAGGAGTGTAAATTGACGGAAAATAAAATATATATATGTATATTTTAAGCAATTATTGACAAATTTACTTTTAACAAAAATATTAAATGTTAATTGCATTGAATATTTGATATTTAACACTAAAAATAAAATATTATATTCCTAAAGGATTTTAGAGTTGAAAATTTCATATTAGCACTAGCAGAACAGATGAAATTATATTCACTTCGAAAACTTATATAATAAATATCATCAGGTCAAGTAGTAATATACACTCCCGGTCATTAGGATAGGTTCACTTAATTTTCAAATGTCATAATTAATCTAAGGATATTTTACTTGCAGCAATGCCTTTAGAGCAATTATTGTATCATTGATGAATATCTAAGGTATATACTTGTTTTTTTTGAGAAGTATGTAAACCTTTTAAGGAAAATCAATTACAGCAACCCTGTAAAAAAATTCACCCTTCATTTTAGTTACTCAAAGGTAGATTTTTCAACATGAAAGATAAAATATCAAAGCTCCATGACCTTTTGTTCTATTGTTTCAAAATGGTAAGCATAATCCTAGAATAATTGACTCCTCATAGTAAATAAGTTTTAACTCAAACTAAAAAATATTAAGGTGATGCTCAAAGACGACAAATATCCTGATTTGACATACGTATTTGTATCTACATTTTATTTTCATCCTTTAGTCTTTTGTCCTTAAGTGGAATTTATGAATCGAAATAAGATCCAGAATTTTAGACTTGAAAACTTGATTAACTAAAAATATTTTTCACAAAATGGCAGAAATAAAAACCAGAAAAATGATTGGCAAATGTGGCTGTTATAGTTTGGGTAAGTCTTTTAATATCGTCACAATTTTTCTAAAAGTTTTTATCTTGCTGGCTTTGTAGAAAATTTTGGCAGCAATTTCTTTACTAATTTTATGAAAATTTTTATTCGATTTTTACCTCATATATGGCGTTGACTTTATTTAGTTGTATTTTTTCCAACAAAGCTAGCTTCGGTTTTTTTTTTTTGACAGTATTTGATATTAGATTTCTTATAATTTTCCTACCTTCAGTTGACAAACGACTTAAATTATATTTTGTACTTATTTTAATTTTTAGAATCTTTATTAATATTTTCCTATTTTTCATTATTTCAATTAAAAATGCCACACAAGAAGAATGATCCTAGCATTTATTATAAATACCAAAAAAATAAAAAGCTAAATAGGGGTCAAAAACGCCTTTCTCAATATTTGGAAAAGAAAATTAAAGTCAGTTCAACTCATAAAAACGGAACATTTGAAGCCGGTGGAGAAGAAAATTCTCCTCATATTGATGGAGCTGAGGGAATGGATTAATGTTTCAGATTTTCGTCACTTCATATCAAAAATTAAGTTTGACATTAGAAAATTTTTTTGGATTTATTATATGAAATTTATTTGTAAAATTAAAAACCAAATTTATATGTAAAATGTTGCTGTAAAAAATTTATACTCTCTCAAAAAAACTTTGGCTAAATAAAAGAATTTATTGTGAGTAATGTTCTTAATTTTATAGAAAGAATCTTTTAAATTGAATACTTTTGGCCGTTTTCTTATTTATTCAGCTTTAGCAAACATCACACAAAGTGGGATGGGAGAAATTTTCCCATTGCATAATCGAAGAATCAAGAGATGTATTCACCTAAAGAATAAACAGGCAACCTTCTCCAGCTCCTGATTTTAGATTGCAAAAAGCTATGTGACCAGTAAGGGTTTTATTCAAATATAAATTTTGAAAACCGAAATTGAATATTTTGTTGTTAAGACTTTCAAACAAATTATTATTATTTTCTTTTTTTAATATAACAAATATTAATTTTTGTATATTTTTATAACAACAACGCAAAAACAAAAAAATTTTCACTTAGTTAAAACTTAAAATTTAATCGTAAATAAAATATAAATTAATCCTATTTATACGAAAAAACTAAATAAAATTTATGCAATGAAAAATATAAAGTGAAAGGCTACCAGACCAATTGAAGGTGGCATCGATGACTTTATGTGTTAACCAAAGTATTATATTGCTAATTGATTACCTGCCTCAATTACCATCAAAACAAAAAAACCAAAAACAACAACAAAAAAAGCGAATGGAAAATACTACACAAATTTATTAGGCTGAATGAAATAAAAAAAAAAAAATCAATGTAGAAAATTGATAAATTGCATGTTACTTTTTGTAGGATAATACACTTGTTTACATGGCACAGGTTTAAAGGTAGACCTTGACAACAACAAAAAATAAAATGGATTTCACAAAAATCAATCAATCATTCATATAGTACCAAGCTATACTTTATTTTATTTCTTCTCAGAGTTAAACGGAAAACTCAAGTATTTATGATGATTTCAATAAACATCAAAGAAAGCACTTTTAACTGGTATCTGGTATAATAGATATCTATGCCAAATATAAAAAGATGTCAATGAGAGAATTTAAAATACAAAAGAATTCCAAATATCGATTTTACCAGTAATTAATATTGAGTTAATTAATAACACAGCATTTAAATATATAAAAAATATGAAATTCGTTATTAGAAATGGGAAGAAAGAGAAAACTAGCAAAATATTAACTGCTTCTTGAAATAAGATGAGATATCTGCAAAATATTTAAGTTAAATATTATTTTCTTGTTTTAATTTTATGATAGTTGAGTTGAGATCCTAGCAAAATTATTATTTACAATAAAATGTTTCGCTTTTTAGAAAAAACCAAAGGAAAGGATAGTAGATTGAAATTTTGATTGATAATATAACCTGATGTTCTGTCCAAAAATTTGTGCCCATTTTTGGGAAAAATTTTAAATAAAACACTATTTAACAATTTGAATCAATGTTAAGTTCTCCTCGACTTTCTACAATTTATCACCATCTTACAAATAGATTTTTAATTTCATTACTCCAAAAAAAAAAAAAAAACCCTTGAAAGTTGACTTTGTACATCCTGTTTAGAATTTAGCTTCTACTATAGTAAAAAAATTTTTAAGACCAAAATAAAGTGAAAATTACAGAATCCAGGGATTCACTAATTTATTGCAGCGTTGTTTGAAGCCGTATGTGGTCATGATGAAACAACATTTCTTTCAACAATCACCAACCGCGGACGTTTTTTCTTCAATTCTAAATTGTACAGTATAAATATCTGCATTAATTTGGTTGATTTGGTTCTAACAGTTCATAATATCCCATCAAACACTTATAAACATCTTTTTATAATGTAAAGACACATTTGCTGTTGGAATTGGCTGTTTTTCCTTCTGACGTTATAATATTTTGTCAACTATTACCAAACAGTCTCAAAAGAGTTATTTTTTTGAAAAGCAATAAAGTGCAGAAGAATTGGCTTCAATTAGCTTAATGCGGTCGGAACCCACTTTCGAAGTTTGGATATTTTTCCAATCGTCTTTAAATGACGAAAGACTATTCCATGAGATAAATCCATCCTTTCTGTTACCTAATTATTCACTATTCATTGTGGTTCTGAATTTACAAGATTTTGAAGAATCTTTAATTTAAAATTCGCACCAAGTTATAGACTCACTTAACGGGATGGTAGGGTTTTAGAGGCAACAAAAAAGGCATACTTTCATAATTTTTTTTTGCAATAGGGATCATCTTGATTTTTTTATTTTATAAACATGTTAAGATACAACATCCAAAGCATCTTTTCTGAATTCTTTTTTTTTAAATATTAATAAATATGGCTGTGCAAGCGAATTTCCTGGGGCGCCTCCGAAAGAAGTAGTCTTGCGTGAACATCATAAGTGAAAAAAAAAAACGAAAAAATCAAATTGGGTTTTACATGTCACATTTTCCCCGAGGTAATTACGAAGCGTTTTTTTTTGGATTTTTTCAATTTTTTGAATTACTTTGAAGAGAAAAACACGATATTCACCCCAAAATTTCTGTGTAGTTGTTGTTATAAAATGGAAAAAAATTGTTTAAAAAAAACTAAACTCTTCATGGTTACCTGATAATTTATACGCAGAAAAAGTGTACAAAATTTCAAACGGATCAGTTTAGTGGGGTTTTAGTTATAATGTTCACGGGATCAAAAAATGTTGTTTGTGGGAAAATTGATTTAAACTTTTTTTATACGAGGTTTTTTATATGAGGAGCGGTCATTTGGAACGCTGTATCTTCGTTTCTTTTACTCCGATGTACTTATAATTTCGACACAATATTTTCGACATGTTGGACATTTAGAAAAAATTTTAAAAAAATTCGAAAAAAAAAGTTTTAAAACCCTACCATTGCCTTAATAATTATCAAAAAATTAATAATTTTAATTCAAGTTTGAAAACCAAATAATGTTAACAATTAATTAGTGTAAATATTAAAATTTGTATAAATCCAAAAAAATAAAACAGTGAAAAGGCTTTAACTCAAATCTAATCAATAATATCAAATTTTAATATTTATGCTTTATCCAGAGTTTAAAGGAAAACAATTAAAGAAAATCTCACATCTAGGCATTAAGTTAGCCTAAAGCATCACACGTAACAATAATTTTAATTATTTTTTACTAGGGTTGGTTTATTTTATAAAAAAATATTTCTTTAATTTCTTCTTTCAATATTGTAATTTCTTGTCAAATCACAAATCTTGTATAGAAAATAAACTCAAAATTCAAAAGGGCGTTATTATATCTAAGCGAGCGGAAGATTGACTTTTTTTATGTAGGCGAACTGGAAATGGTTGTATTAATATTGATATTTTCTTCGTTTTATTTTTTTGTTTTTAGATTGATGAAATCCCAATTAAATTAGTGCCAATAGTAAGGTAATTTGATTTAATACCACTTTGTCTATTTCCAGATTAAATATTGCCTGTTTTCCTAAAATCAAATAAAAAAAAGGATATTTTTATACTAATAAAAGTAGTTTAAATTATTTTATTTAATTTTTTAAATTTCTGCTTGAATATTTAGCACTAACAAATATTTAATGGCAAAATTTTATATTGAATAATTTAAGAGGAAGATTCGGTATTTAATTTTTTCTTTCATATTTTTGTTTTAATTTTCAAATCAATGTATATCATCCGCAAAATACTGTGTCGAAATTTCAAGCGATTTGGAGTAAAATTACCGAAGTTATGAGTATTTGCTTTAGAGCAAGAAGTGAATAAGTAAAACTTTAAAAAGTTTTCTTGAAACTTGTTCTTTTCGAAGTCGATCTTCACAATAACTAAAAATCTGCTTCTTCACATATTTCACTTGGTAACAACGAGTGCTTTTATTGTTTTTTAATAATTATTAATTTTACAATAACAATTAATTCGATTTTTTAAGTGAAAATCGGTATTTTGATTTTCAAATATTATCAAATTTTTAAAAGAAAAAAAATCCTTTCGTCATTACCTTGGAAAACATTTCTTTTAATAATAAATTTTGATTTTTTGGTTTGAGATAATTCTGTTGCGAGTTATGGTGAACACTGCTAAGCAACTTTTTTTTCAATTCGCCTCAAGACATTCGCTGCCACTTGCTTACTTATAAATATTTTTAAATGAAAATTTAGAAAAACACAGTTCAAATATTATGTTATCATATAGAAATTAATTAAATCCACTGGATTACCTGCATTGCTTAAAAGAAATTCTTGAAAACATGCTTGTCTTTAAACGAATCAACCGATTTCCCCCCCACATAACAGAATTTCTTTTTAAATCTCATTATTTTGGTAAAATTTACAATTGTACATATATTTTTGATTTTTTGAACTGGAGCAAGTACTTGAAGTGGCACTCCCTCATCAAATTACAAAACAAATTTTCCTTTTAAACATACAAATTTAGTGCCTTCGTAGTGCCCGGTTCAAGAATCCCAACTAAGGATTTAGGAGCTCCATAATAGAAATTGAATCATATTTAACTTTCATTATTGATATCAAATCATGATGTCTACTATAACGAAGTACGAAGGAAATTTTTTTAACAAATTATGATAAAATTCTGCATCCAAATATGATCGTAAAATAGATACAACAACACCTTCATGTTCGTTGCATTGACAAATTTTTTTATTAACCAAGTTTTCAATATGATTCACACATAAATTCAACTTATCAGAAAGTAATTTCCATTTTAAAGTAATTTATAACACAAGAAAACTGACAAAATCCTTCTAAATAGAAATAGACTTTTTCCCATCACAATAGTATTCAAAATAATTAGATCCAAAAACAATTTTCCCTATTAATCGTTTTAAGTATAATTGTTGATTTAAAAAGAGAAATAAACAAAAAAAAGATAATGTCTAATAACTGAGGCTTCTTTTTTGAAATTATTTGATTTTGTTGTTTTTTTACTAACTATACAACTGGAACTAACATCCTTGTCTGACTATTTTTTTTACTATTTGTATAACGATAAGCACACTTGCAGACTACAAATAGTAATTTATCTTTGTCGTTATATAATGTTAGAGGCTTTGGTTTCCTTTTTTTTCTTTTGTTTTTGTTTTTTTTTATTTTTAACCATTAAAGAATCTGTAAACAGGATATATGTTAAGATAATAGCGAAATAAAACTAAAAAAGAAAAACCATTTAAAGATTACTAAAATTTAAGATTGGTCTAAAATAGAAGAAAAGAATTAATTACAAAAAATAAATAAAACGAAAATTTAAAAATGTTACTTATGAGTCTAATAACCTATGTGTGTGTGTGTAAGCAAAAATGGCATAGAAAATTTTATAATCACCTTATTCAGAATTTAACTAATTGAAAACATAAAAATTTACATTGATTAATATTTACATACACATTTATACAAATAAAAAGATAACAGTCTATATATATATATATGTATATATGAAGTGCAAATTAGATCGACCTATGTATCGTTAGTACCACATAATCAATGTCATTGACAGCTAAATATATAAAATGCTTAAGTTTATGCATTAAATACACCCTGTGGGTAATAATTAACTTGTTTGTAAGACAACCTCCCACATATTATTTTATTGCTGCCACCATATAACTTGCCGACAATTTTAAAACAAGTCAACATCTTAAAAATCGAGTAAGTGTTGTACAGCTTATTTTTATCAACAAGAAAAAACAAATAAAAATACTAAAAATAAGTAACAACAGAAAATTAGGTTATGAAATAGTTACTTTGTTTTTTTGTCTATATTCCTACTAACATTAAAGAGTTACCCTGACCTTGTCAGATGAATTAAAAATTTCAACAGCTCATAAAAAAACAAAATACAAAATTTTAAAAAAATAAAAAATCAAAAAAGGTAACATATGGTATATAAGAATTAAATTCAAGTGCACACACACATTTATCAGACAATCAAAAATATCTTTTTAGTTAATAATAATATTGATAGCATTTCTACACAGTTTATTCAGAAAATTTTTTGACACGGATGCATTAAATGGCTGTATCCAGAAATGGAAGAAAAAAAAAACAAATAAACAACAAACAAAATAAAGAAAAAAACAAGGAAAAAAACGCAATTCATGCTGTTTCTTATTACTGTTTATTTCTTTTTGAATTTTAATTAAGTTTGCTGCTTTTTTTTCTTCAGTTTTTTTTTCAATTTTCGTCTAGAAGGTGACGGAGTACATAATTATTTACAGCAAAAACAAAAATTGGCTTCTTAATCAAAATAATTGTAATGAAAAATGAAAAAACAAAATAAAAATGCACAAAATATAAAAAGAAAAATAAATTTTAGCGCGTATCAAGAAAAAAAACAAGAAACAACAACAATAATAATAATAGTTACAGATAATTCTCAACCTGGGATATATTTTTTTTGTACCTGTGACTGTGACTTGGCAGATTTTTCGTTTTCTTGTAAAAAATCTATTCAAAGTTGACCTGTTAGTACGTAGCATATGCTGAAAATTATTTCTTTTCTTGTTTTTGTCTTCTTTTGAGTTCATATTTCATAAAATTCAATAAAAGAACAACGAAATACAATCAGTTATAATATTATTACATTTATCTGTTCACCTTTTTTGGTTTTTTTTGGTTTTTGTTTCTGGTATTCATGAAACTCTTTTAATTAATAAAATAATAATCATTTGGAAAAGAAATAAAACCAGAAATATAATAAGCATTAATCAATTTCAAAAAAGGTGTGTTATAAAGAAATTATTTAAAAAATTAAATTAAAATTAACTAAAAATCATTGTAATTCCCTTAGCTTTAAAAAAAAATTTTTCTCTCTTTTGATTGAACCAAAACTATAGTAGGGAAATTACTCATCAGTGACTTTTTTTATGTATGAATTCATGCTTGAATTATGTCGGGAAATTTACTTGGGAAATATTCATTAATCCAGTATCCAGAAAATAGCTATCATAGCTTTCAGTCATACTTTCATCCAGAAAGTCATCATGACAGCGACTTTTGTGGCCATTTATTAACTAAATTCATTCATGTTTTCTCCAAGTAGGTGTTATGACTGAAAATTAGCTCTCTTTCATTGATAAAGTAGAGATACTTTTCCTAATGCGAAAAGTTCTTTTTATACAAAAGAGAAATTATATCCTGATATATTTAACCTTATACAACAAAAAGGAATAAAGCAAAGTATTTACTTTTAAACCCTATTCCTTTTTGTCTAATAAGCATAATTCCATGAATATTCAAGTGACAATTTTTCTCTTGTATAAATAATCAAAAAGAAATCCATTTACACTGGACTAAAAACTAAATTATTAGTAAAATAAAGTAAAGTGAAACTATCTAAACTCTTAGAGAAATTTAAAATATTTAAGTAATGCTTGTCATATTTTTTATAAAGTAATAAAAATTCATAAGACTATTTGTTATATTTTAAAATGGAATGGAGTTTCCAAACTCCGCCAATCGAAAAATATTTAATAAAATGAATTAAAATTTTTACACATATTCCCCTCAATTTTGTTGTTGTTATTGTTTTTTCAATAAAATATCTATTCGGCCTGATTTTAGTACAAAAAATAGTAAACAAAAATACAAAAAAAAGAAAAATCCAATTGACACATTTTAAAAAAAAATAAAATAAGACTTTAGATATTTTTAACACAATATTTTCTTTGTAATATACCTTGAATTTTAAGCCTTTACCTGATATGGCAATAAATTTTTGTGCTTGTTCCCATTTAACCATAATTCTATTTCACAATTAAATACAACAAAGATAAAAACATTCAATTAACTAAGTAAAAATTTTATCTATTAGTCACAGGTTTTTACTTACTACTTATAGCCTTGATCATATGTTAAGAATTTAACATTTGTCTAATTTTATTTGAAGGGAACTAGTATTTTGTTTTTTTATTAACTACAAAAATTTATTTTACTAATTCATTCTTACATTTTTGGTGTTTTTAATAAAAATAATATTTTCTTTTATTTTTTTTACCCTTGCCAACTATTTAAAATTCTTAAGGTTTTAATTTTACTAAAAGTGAATTTCTATCAGAGCAAAAAACCAATATTGAAATACTAAAAATTGCTCCAGATAGAAAAAAAGGATATTTATACTAGGTCTTTAGTATTTGTGGGACTAGTAATGTTGATAATCCGAGTCTATGGATTTTTACTAAAATACTAAAAGATAATCGTGTTTCTACTGGGCTTTTGATAATTTAAATATTAGTAATCTTCATTTGTGAAAATTTTGTTATTGTTTGTTGTTACTTTTATAATTAATAATCCCAGTAGGAAAATTCATAAATTAAAAAGAACAATTTTTCAGTCATAAAGTCTACTTTTCTCGGGAAGAGCATCAATGAATTTTGTTAACAAATTGCATCATGGTGACTTTCTGTATGAAAACATGACTGAAAAGTATCTATTATGGCTATACTTTCTGGATGTTGTGTTAACTCCTTGCCTTACGATTAAATTTCGAAGGTCGTGCGCGTTCAGACAATTAAACTTGAGCAAAATTCTTTACGTGATATTATCAAAAAGTAAAACTTAAATTGTTTTGCTTCTTTTTATTATATTTATGTAAAAGTGATTTGATTTGTAATACTACAGGTTTATAAAGTAATGATAATATTTAGTAAAGATTGAAAAATAAAAATTTTAAATCATGTCTAAAGAAATTCATATATTTTTTAAAGATTAAAATATACTGCGGGCGAGGCCCATCGTTACCAATCAGGGTTAATAAATGTTTCACAAATGAACTTTTCAAACGCATAAGTTCATGCATGAGAACCTCATTGCTGAATAATTTTCCTAATGGAAATTATCAATTGATTCTCTCTCTCTCTCTTCCTTGGGAGAAAAAATTTTGGAAGAATTTTCGAGTTATATATAGATTCCTAAGAGTTACAAATATTTTCTCGAAATATTTTGACACGAAAATATTTTAAGAGTACAGGAAATACAGATAACCGAAGGGCAATTACATATGTAAAAGCAAGTATTTTTCTGTAATATTTTAAAATACTTAAAAAAAAAAATGCTGGTCAAGTTTTACAGACCTGGAATTTTCACAAAATACCTTTTTAGAGATTATAATTTGAAAAAAATACAAATACATAAGATTAATTATATAAAAATCAAAACAATGGTTACGCCTTTAAACGCTTTTCAGTATAAAAAATTAAGTTAATTATTTAATTATTAGATTAAATATAGTATTAGAAATTTTTTGAATTAAAATAGAATTGTTTTCGTTTTTTAGAGCAAGTTAAAATAATTTTTATTAGGTGAAAAAAATTATTTATGCTTTTTTTGTACAAGTTTTACTGATACACAAAAAAGAATAGTAAAAAGGTTACAAAAGGCAAGAAAATGTTAAGAAAAATTGCTATATATATATATATATAGAATAAATAAAAAAAATTTTCTTGTTACTTGGAGTTTTTAATTGATCATAATTGATCCCTTTTGGCCTAAATCGCATGCAACCTCATCTCCAGTTCATCTCAAAAATAAATAAACTTATCGTATTTAGTAAAAGAACCATAAAATCCTGGTTTTTATAGAAATGTATTTAAGCAACTTCCAGCAGCTAAGGATTTTTCAGTTTTGAATTCAATTTATCGACACTTATTAATTAAAAATATACAAAGTCAATATGTTGCAAATACAAAAGTCATTTAAAATCACTTCTATAGGAAATAAGACTTCATTAATAAGATCACTGTACAAAAAAAACCATGCTTAATATTTCAAGTTAGTTAACTCAGTTCAGTAGTGTTAAATTTTTTTCCAACAGGGGAACTTAACCCCTAATAATTATTTACTAATTATTCTAATTTTCTAATTGTTAATTGCTCAAATCATAAATTAATTTTGGGCTTTTGAATTGACTTACAAAAAAAACAAGAGTTATAATTTAAAAAAAATAAATTCAAATAAATATTCTAATATTTTTTTCTTATTTATTTCATTTAAAAATTACCAAATAAATAAAGTTCAATATTAATAAAAAAATACTTCAAGAAAAAGAAAACCTAATTAAACAAAAATTAAAAAAATAAACAAAAAACAAAAGTTTAATTATAAATTATTGAATTTCAATAAAAAAATAATTTAATTCAAAAGTTTCAAAATTAAATTCTCTATAAAATATTATTTAAAGTATAAAAAAACAACAACAAAATTACAATAAATAAAATAATTGAATAGCTTGACCATCAGAATTTCAAGTAGTTCAATTAAAATGTTGAGAGCCCTCATTAAGTTAACTTCCCAAAAACGTTCTAAATATCATAACAAAATTAAAGTGAAATTAAAAACAATATTTATTACGGGGAATAATTCATTTAATTTATATATGCGCGTATGTGTACTTTCAATTATATTGACGCCATCAATAACGTCAACAATCCAAATAGGAAAATCAATGATCGTCAATCATTCAATAATTCTCTTTTTTATTATATTTTATATTTAAATCTATAGATATAAATAATATTATACTGCAATATTATTTGTTTTTTGATTTTATTTTTATTATTCAAAGCAAATGTATGAGCGGTAACTTTAAGTATTTTATTTACAGTAAAACTGTTAATCAGTTGAGAAAATCCAAAAAAAAACAACAAAAAGTAAATAAATATTGCCTACAAACCGGATGAAAATTATTATACCGATATTACTTTAACACTAAATAATATTCTGTCTCTCTAAAATAATAGTTTTACTGTTATATTATTTAATTTTAGTTTTATATTTATGACAAAAGATGACAAAAATTTTTTTTTTTTGTTAACCAATGTTCAATATTTTTAGCAAGATTTTCCTGTATTAAAATTTAAAACAAAAAACGAAACACAATAATTAATATATAAATACTGCATAGAAATAAAAAAATAAAAAAAAAACTAAAAACAACAAAAATAAATAAGCTCTAATGCAGTATGACCTGTTTTTATTTTAAGTCATTCATTCAACAGACATGACATATACCTGCATTGCATTTATCGGCTTCTAATTTTATTCTTAAGTGTACTCAAATTATCAATGTATATAAATCCAAACAGAAAACAATAAAAATAAAAAAAAATAATTATAATATAGAAGTATTATTACATAGAAAATTTACAGTAAAAAAAAAAGAATTATATTTCATGTGTAATAATTTTATTTTTTTTGTACAGTCATCAATTCAATTGTAGTATTTAATTAATATATATATATATATATATATATATATATATATATATATATATATATATATATATAAACAAATTTGTATTTCATTTGAAGATCTTATGTTCTTTTATTTTGTTTGTTACTAATTTTATTATGATGAAAATCTATGATTCGTAGGATGCAATTGTGTGGGTATAATCAAAAATATCTTCCGCTTTATTTACACAAAATTTAATGCCTCAGGTGCGGAAGACCAATAGATTAAATTCATGCTGAATGGATTATTTAATGAATGGAGAGGTTATTAGTAATTCTTTTTTTATTTTTTATTTTGTGTATACATTTGTGTATGTATAAAAAATATAAAAGATTAACTAAAAATTTAACAATAAATATTAATATTTTATAACAAGTGTTAGTAATATTTAAATACCGACAAAAAACTAATAATAATAATAATAATAAGAAGAATTTGTAAAATATAAAATTTAAAATTAATAATATATTGTTGTTCTATTTTTCTATTAATATTTTTCTTATTCTTAAATAAAATGTCCTTTGCATCACACGGAAAAGTGAAAATTTCTTACTAATTTGGAACGCGTGCATATTTTTTATGTG
Source organism: Acrocera orbiculus (assembly GCA_947359355.1). Classification (NCBI taxonomy): domain Eukaryota; kingdom Metazoa; phylum Arthropoda; class Insecta; order Diptera; family Acroceridae; genus Acrocera; species Acrocera orbiculus. Next base: position 25,752,382 of record OX375759.1, on the reverse strand, counting down.
ACAAATAAGTTCAAAAAAAACAACAATTAACAATAAAAAGAAACCATTACATTTTTTTTGTAATATTTTGTGTTAAATTTTTCTAATAGAATTTCATGATAGCATTTCTTATAATGCATTTACAGTTGCTAGAATACTAGGAAAGAACACAACCTTTTACTTCATATATGAAAAAAAAGGGTATCCTAGTATTCGTAGATTAGTAAAATCAGTATCACAGGAGGCCAGCACTTCATCAATTTTTAGATAAGAATAGGGAAATCTAGTATCTTTTCTCTGTATTCGTTTATACAGGCCTCATATATAAAATGCCTACAACTTCTTTAAACTTTAATCAAATTTGATTTATGTCATCTATACAAATTTTTAGTTACTTTAATAGAATTTCCACAGATAGAAAAAAAATTTTGTAAACAAAATGCACCAAGTTTAAAAATATTCCCGCTATTAAATGTTATCCTTTAATTATGTACACAAGCAAAGTAATCACATAAAATTTCAAAGTAATTGATACCAATTTAATGGCGTAAATTTTGCTAGATTTTTGCTAATAGAGTGGAGAAGGGAGGAGAGAGAAGTTCTTCTTGTGACGACTGTGACGATCCAATTTTAATGTTATTCAATTACTTCAAAGACAAAAAGAAAGCATAAATATCTTATATTGCAGGCTTATTTTCCATCAAGATTTTTTGTGTACAAGTCATCCATATCTGTCTTGAAAAACTATAAAACATGTTTAAAAAGTTTACTCTCTTGGATTAAAATTTTCTGTAGTGAGAAAAAAACGAATTTTTTTGGCTTTCAAGAAATGTTTTTAATAAATTTCATTTATCATTTCTTTGCTGAACATTCACTGAAAATATAAGAGATCTCATTGACCGCAACAATTTAAAATTATTTTGTTACATTTGAGTGTTTTCTAAAATAGACTTACATTTTTATATACAATAATTCTTTGTTTTATATACAATCGAAATTTTAACACTTTAGTCAACAGCCCTAAAACAATGCAAAAATTTCAATATAACAAACACAGCTTGAATGTAAGGGCAACCCTTTAACATTAAGAATTCTTAACTAAAGTGGCCTTGAATTAAAATTTTGAAAGTAAAGAGCCTACTTTAATGATTTGTCAAGGAATTTTATTAGGGCTTTATAAAATTTTATTAAAATTTTATCAATTATCTGATATTATTTAATGTAATAAATTTGATTATGGATCCTAGATTTTTTATATGTAGATATCATTTTTAGCATAAAACGAATTGATTTACAGGATATGTTTACTGAAAATCTTCTGAAATGAAATCAACTGTGAACCTTTGAAAAAGGATATCATATTATTTTAGTTAATTATTTGATTTTCTATTATTAATTGGATATATAAATAAATTTAGTAATTTTGAACCTGGTATTTAAAAGTGGTATTATGAAAAAGTTATTGACGGAAAGGATCTAATTTCTATATTTAAAATGTATAGATTTTCTATCTCAGAATTTTTCTAAAAAGTAAAAGAATATGAACACTATTGTTTGAAATACTATTGACATGATTTGAGAAAAGAAAAAAACGATTTATTACAAAAGGGCTTTAGTAGGAAGGTCCGTAATGATATGGGTAGCTTCCAATCAGAATGTCTTTCATAAAAGGAAAAATTAATGCAAAGAGTTACGAAGCCATACTATGTAGACAACTTTTTATAAACCATTCTTAGAAACATATTATAACGAAAATAGTATATTCCACCAGGATAACATTTCTATATATGTAGTGCTCGACGAATCAAAATCATGATTTTTAGAAGAAAGAATTTCTTTTTATTGTATCAACCACCATTTAACCCTGATTTAAAGAGTAGAAATAAATTGAAAAACAAAATTGCAAATATTTAGAAAAATTTAGCTACAGATATTTAACTAGGAGTAGCTGAGCAGGACTATAGAATTACTAAAAAAATACTAATATTACTAATATACTAATATTATTAATAATATACTAATTAATAAAATTATTATAAAAATTGAAATGAGTTTATATTTATTCCCAAGTTATAAATACAAATACACATACAAAGATCTATTGACCTACACAATTGAACGTAGAAATCAGCGTAGTCAAACAAACAGAGAACCTAAAACTAGATAAAATTATCCATATGTATCCTTAGATATAAATTTTAAACAAAAACAAATAAAATTAATGAAATTAATTAAATTTCAATTTAGAAATATTCCTTGTTACGTATTACAATAATAAAATCAGAAGAAAAAATAAAAAAAAATCCTTTTAAAGCTTATTTCAAATGATCAACTGTAAATATATTTGAAAATAAGAAAATAACCTTTTTTTTACTTAATCCAATACCAGTCATTGAACTAAAAATCTATCTGGCAAATAGGTAAATACTTAAAAACATTAATAAAAAATAAAATAAAAACAAAACAAAAACACTAAACATATTATTTATTAATCATATTTCCGCTAAAATAAGAAAAGTAAATGAACTAATGTAAATATAATTTTTTGATTTAGATTTTTTGTTTTATTTGGATTAAATAAAAAATTCAATTAATAATATATAAATATTTTATAACTAAAATTTCCTTTCTTTTGGTTTTGTATTTTTGTTATAATTCTAAATAAGGGCACAAATTACTCATTTAATTTTTTATTTAAGTCTGGTTTGAGTTAAATTATATATGAGTCATCGAAAATTCTATATGATACAAGTTTTCTATTAATAAAATAAATAATAAGTACTTACACTTTTGTTAATTAATTTTTATTTTTATTATTGCTTGTTTTTCGTTTTGTATTTTTGTCAATTTGAAATTTCAATCACTAATTTAAAATAAAAAATTAAAACAAAAACAAACAAAAAATTAAAGAAAAAATCATATATAGTTTTTTTAAAGTTTTTTATCACGCCACGATCATTTTAATTAACGATATATGTTATTTAAAATCATCTAAAAATTTAATATATTATTATATTTCATATAAATTCGATATGACAAATAAATTTGTTTCTATGTAAAAAATCAAGTAAACAAAAGTCTAGTAAAATTTATAAAAAAAAAAAAATCAAAATTAATATTAAAATAATAATAGCAACAACAACATATGTTTATTTTTTTTGGTTCTTAAATGGTTCTTAAATAATTTATTTATTGTTTTAAACTTTCTTAAATTGACAGCATTATGCCGGAAAAAGTTCCTTTCAGACACTGTAAATTTTACAGATGTAAAAAAAATCTTACACGCATTATCACGCGCAAACTCCGTTACTATAAAGAGGGTAACATTTAGATTTGAAAAGCTTTAATGCAATTAATACTTTGTTTACTACCAATAATTGTATGCACTTATAGAAAATATATATTATTATTGTTTTTATTGTTGTTGTTGTTGTTGTTGTTGTTATTTCTTTTTAACACTTTAATCAATTAGAAATAATTTAAATAATTTTTGTTAATAAAAATAATCTGATTCTTCTGATTGAATCTATAAAACTGTATTTTATACATAAAAATATAGGATATAAGTATATAAAAATAATATTTAATAAATGAAAAACTACGACAAAAAAAAAACTACGATAAAAAAATAATTATTAATTAATTAGCTGATAATTATTGTTAAATAATTAAAACAAAATATAATCAAATATAAAATGCACAAAATAAAACACTCGTACACTACTCAGACTAAATCGCCTCTACCAAACGAAATTCAATTTCTAACTAAAATTTTAAAAAGGCTTTTCAACAAATGAAAGCAAAATTGATATGAGAGATGCTAGCAGCAAGTGGCAAATACATATATATATTTCGTATATAACGGATTCACTCTTTCTTCTCATCTCTTTCTAACCACAAAAGTCTTTATATATCCATAAAAATAAATAGGAAAAATATATTTCTGTTATATAGAAACAGTAGCACAAAAACAGAAAAAAGGCAATAACATATAAAGTGGAATTTGTTCTAAAGATTTGAAAATCTATTATACCAATAATAGGCGGTAGAGCAAGTGGAACTTAAAAAATTCAAATGAAGAGTGAAAGTTAAAGAATTTTTTAAGATACTTTTCTGGCACTATAGAACTAAATAAAATATTTCATTTTCACTTTTATTTTCTATTTATTTGTTTTCTGTTTATATTTTTCTTTTTTGTTTTAGTACTTTTTGTTTTTATTTTTTGGTAAATAGTTGTAGTTTTAGATAATTTAAGAATAGTTTTATCTAAATTTAAATTGAATATTTTTTTGTTTTACTATTGTGGAATGTATTCAAATTATATATATATATAGATTGGATATCACTTAATTTTACCCTAAATTAACATGAATTTTAAAATCTTTTTTGAATTTTCAAATCTTTTTAACTGTCTCACCCGTATTTTTAGCTGGAAAGTAAATGAATTTAAGCTCAAACTAAAAAATATTAAGGTGATGCTCAAAGAGGACAAAATATCCTGATTTGACATACGTATTTGTATCTACATTTTATTTTCATTCTTTAGTCTTTTGTCCTAGAGTGGGATCTATGAATCGAAATAAGATCCAGATATTTAAACTTGAAAACTTGATTAACTGAAAATATTTTTTGCAACATTGAACTTAGAAATGAAAGGTAGAAAAAATGACTTGCAAATATGACTGTTAAAGTTTTGATAAATCTTTTAATATCGTTACAGTTTTTCTAAAAGTTTTGATCTTGCTTTGTAGAAAATTTTGGCAGTAATTTTAAATTTTCTAATTTGATGGAAATTTTTATTCGATTTTTACCTCATATATGGCGTTGACTTTATTTAGTTGTATTTTTTCCAACAAAGCTGGCCTCGGTTTTTTTTTTCTTTGACAGTATTTGACATTAGATTTCTTATAATTTTCCTACCTTCAGTTGACAAACGACTTAAATTATATTTTGTACTTATTTTAATTTTTAGAATCTTTATTAATATTTTCCTATTTTTCATTATTTAAATTAAAAATGCCACACAAGAAGAATGATCCTAGCATTTATTATAAATACCAAAAAAATAAAAAGCTAAATAGCTCAAAAAATAAAAGCTCAAAAACGCCTTTCTCAATATTTGGAAAAGAAAATTAAAGACAGTTCAACTCATAAAAACGGAACATTTGAAGCCGGTGGAGAAGAAAATTGTCCTCATATTGATGGAGCTGAGGGAATGGATTAATGTTTCAGATTTTCGTCACTTCATATCAAAAATTAAGTTTGACATTAGAAAATTTTTTTGGATTTATTATATGAAATTTATTTGTAAAATTAAAAACCAAATTTATATGTAAAATGTTGCTGTAAAAAATTTATACTCTCTCAAAAAAACTTTGGCTAAATAAAAGAATTTATTGTGAGTAATGTTCTTAATTTTATAGAAAGAATCTTTTAAATTGAACACTTTTGGCCGTTTTTCTTATTTATTCAGCTTTAGCAAATATCACACAAAGTGAGATGGGAGAAATTTTCCCATTGCATAATCGAAGAATCAAGAGATGTATTCGCCTAAAGAATAAAGAGGCGAACATCTCTAGCTCCTGATTTTGGATTGCAAAAATCTATGTGGCCACTGTTATACACACGCAGGGTGTAATTATGTGAAAAATTTTGAAAACTATAGAAAAAACCAGAAAGAAAGAACTTCTCTTAGGGAGAAGTGAGCTCTATCGGTAGTAAAAATTGGCAGTTGGAACAATTTTGACGTCATCTTTAAACTTGGTAAGAAAAAACTGCAAAAAAACCACCTCTAGGATTTTGTAGGAATGTTATAATATAATATAATATGTTATAATATATATGTTATATGATTTATCTCTGATTTTCCTATTTTTATATGCCTTTTATTGAGATATCTAATTATCTAACTGTTTTATTTTATTTTAGTATTTATAGTTAATATAAATTTTTTTAAAGTAAAAATAATTTGTTAAATTTTTATATAAGAAAAGCAATCAAACAAAAAATAATTTCTTTCTACATTAAATGACCTTCTAATTAACTTAGATGTATATTAATCATCTTTGGTATATTTATTACATTATAACAACAAGAAAAAATAAAACAAAAGGATCTTAAGAAAAAATCTTGTAACCTTATTAAAATTTATTCCCACACTTGATGTGTCTCTTTCTTTTCCTATGATTATAACCCAAGGTACCAAAAAAAAAAATCTCACCTTTATAAAATTATCCGTGGTCATAATTTTTTTAAATACGCAGATATTTTTTCTACCATATAAGTACTTGTTCTACATTCAATGTCAATAGAATTATTAAATGGTCAATACTGGATATTAACTATTCCTTTTATGCATTTCTTTTAAGACAAACATGCTAAGATGATGTCAGTTTACGTGTCATAAAATGACCTTGTTAGATGTCGTCTTATCTTAGCCATAAATCAGTCTACTATAATAATTAGTGTTATCTTCTATTATAATATGCATTCAAAGAAAATCAAATGCAAAAATTTATTTTGTTATTGAAATTTAAAATATATAAAAATGTGTAAATTTAGCAATTTTTTCATAAAAACTTCAAAATAAAAAATTTTTAACACTATTAATAAAACAGAAAATTTAAACGTTATAAATCCCTATGATTAATAAATTATATTCATAAAGTTCTAGTATTGTGCTAATAATATTTTTGCTGATCTAACAAATTTGACAGTCTACTCTACTTTTCCAAACAAAACCTAAATTAATTAAATTCTGTTTATATCTAAATTATATAATAAAACTTTTAGAGATTACAAAACAAGTAAATAGTAGCATTATTTTAATTTGACATTATTTTTAGACTTATCTTTTAATGATTTAATAAAATAAATAGGTAATCCTTAAAGGTAATGTAACTAAAATAATTTAAAATCAATACTAAATAAAAGAACTGTACTTAAAATAGACACAAAATTTACTAATTTACTGAGAAGAGACATAAAATTGAAATTTGATATACACAAAATAAAGGACTTAAAATATTTTTTAGTATTATAAAAATCAAATAAACAATATTGGTTTTTTTCCCCTTTTTCGTTTAATTAGACTATATATCAAAATTTTGTTTATCCTTTTATATATAAACAAATTACAAAATATTCCCTAAAGGTAATTTCGATTAAAATATCCCAAATATTAATTGAATATAACCTTTTAACCTAATCAAATTGTTATCAATATATAAATGAAATGTATGATCGCCGCAGGAGACAATATTAATTCAGTTCTCAGATTTCTAGTGATCAACAGAAATAACAGACAGATTCAACCTTATGATCCTAAATTGATCCTATTTAAAAGATAAGAAATACTTTTGATAATTTTAAGCACGACATATATACTTAAAAGTTTGAAATTTATTTAATAAAAAGAGAAAAATTAATATATTTTTTATATTATATTTATGACTACCGATCATAAAATATTCTTTTATTGTTTTATGATCTTTTTCTAATACAATTATATAAAATTTTCTATTATGTGTAATTATCTATATATATAAATCTATTTTTTATTAATATAATTAATGAGAAAATTTAATCTGAAAAAAAAAAATGAATTCATGATTGTTTTAAAATAAGTTAAGATAACTGTGTGAAAAAGCAAATAATATCCTCAAGGGTTTCTTTAAAGTTTTTATTTAGATGAAAACGTGACTTGCATTTATTGAGATTTTCTGATTATATAAAATGAAAATTTTACTCCTGCGGGCTGTGCGTGAACAAAATAATATGAAGATAATCCTTAAAGTATTTAATTTAAATAGTTTTGTTTTTTTTTTTTATTTACTATATACCTTATCTAAGTTTAATTGAAAATTAAATTTCTTTTGAGGTATTTAAATTGAAATTTGAATTGTGATCATAAGAAACAAGATCTTTTTTTTATTATTTTATAGAAACAAAATTATATTTACAATAAAAGAGTATACCAAAAATACCTTCAAAATGATTTACACATTTTTATTACATTTTAAAATAATAAAAAAAAAATTATTTTTTCTATTTTTTAATTTTAAGTCGCCACTAACAATAAGAACACTAAGAGCCCGCAATACCATATAACGTGACTATTGGTTCTTTAATTACCAATAACTAAAAGCGGAAGTTTTACAAACTTCGAAACTAGAATAAGCTTACTAAACTTGGCTATTGAGGTTGAACAATGGTAATTTACCATGTTGTTATTTAAGGTTTAAGGCTATTAAAACTTTAAATATTAACAACATTAAGGATAAGATAAGGACATTAATTTATTCCATTATTAAAAATTTTAAACGGTTTGTCCATAATAAATTAAATTTAATTAATTACTAGTGTTTCAAAAGTATAAAATTTTAGTTAAGAGGGCGTTCGGTATTTAATTTTTTTGTTAATGTGTAACATCTAAAGAGTATTGTGTCAAAATTTCAAGATAATTCGATTAAAATTACCAAAATTATGAACATTTGAGCGTTTTTTGCTCTAGAGAAAAACTTTGAAACGTTTTCCTGAAACTTGTTATCTTCGAAGTCGGTGTTGATAATAACTAAAAATCTACTGAACCAATCATTTTGAAATTTTGAACACTACTTTTGCACTTATTTAGCCAGATATCAACGAGAGCTTATATTTTAGTAAGTTTAATTTTACAATAAGTCGAATTTTTAGGCAAAAATCGGTATTATGACTTCCAAAGGCTACCAAAAAATGAAAAGTCGGAAAAAACAAAAAATCCCCTTGTCATTACCTCAAAAAATATCTTCTTTAATGAATAAATTTTGATTTTTTGGTTTTGGATGATTCTTTTACAAGCGCAAACCAGCTTTTATTTAAGGTGCCTCCTGATATTCGCTGCCACTTGCTCACTTATTATTATTTTGAAATAAATATTTGTAAAACTAATAATCAAATTTTGTGTTTTCATATAGAAAAAAAAAAATCATAAAAGCATGCCTTTTTTTCAACGAATTAACCGAATCCCCCTACCTCACTCCCACCCCCACCCATCTTAAACGATTAAAATAATTTTATATATGTTGATATTTTACCGAATTTTTCTTTTCTTTTTTCTATGTATATTAGTTTTAAAATCTAATTAAAAAAGTTATATACAACAATAAAGTTTTAATTTTATTATCATTAATCAAAATTATTATCATGAATTATATAAACAAATTAAGTTAAATATTACTCATGTTATTCATGAATTCTTCAAAGTTCAAAGAATTTAAACTAATAAAGGGTTTAACCGCAATGTCCATAAAATTGTTTTGTCCTCAAGGTTTAAATGAACTGGAAATTATGGTAACAAACATTAAAAACAAACAAATAATAAAATTTTACACAAAATAAGTGACTCATACAGCTGCTACCTTATGTTTTCCTTTTTTTTGCTCTCAACTAAGAACGTGATTAAATTTAAGAAATTTCTAACAAATTATTAATTATGACTTAATTACTGAAAAATTTTTTAGAATTATTGTATTAAGGCTATGTAAATATTTTTATTTTAATAATTAATATTATTTTAAGTTAAACATTTAAATAATACTTTGGTTGACCTCTTTACAAACAAAAAACAAAAAATGCTTTAAAAACGTAACTAGAACACGATATCTTCAAAATTCAATTTGGTTTATCTCTTAGGCCGTCAGAAAATTAGTTAAGGATGGATGCACGAAAAAGATAAAACCGTTTAAATTAGTTAAAGACTATAAAAAGCAAAGAGTAAACTTTCAACAAATTTTAAGTACTCTAAACTTCTTCTGTTGACAAATCCTCATACATATCTCATATCAATAATTAAATCAGTTGCTGCCCATATTTAAATTTAAGGTTGATTATATTAAAATTATATTCACACACACACACAAATAAGATAAAGAAGAAGAAGAAAAACATTAAATAAATTTTAAATTGACGATTTCATAAGACTAACCTAATTTACATTTTAATTTTTCTGATCAAAATGCCAGTTACTATCTGTAACAATTTATGAATTAAATTCTAATCCGGCTTTCGAAAATTTTCAAAAATTTTTATCTTATATTAAGTTTTACTGCTGAATTACTGAATTTTTTATATTAAAAATATTTCTTTTCTTATATATTTTTTTGGCAAATGAGTCATAGACTTTTTGATTTATTAGATATTATTTGGAAATCATTCATAAAAAACATAAAATAAATGACAAAATAATGCTTTTTGTTTATAATATAAAATATTAGTAAAATTAAAATTAAGATAAATCTATAATAAGCAATTTAACTACTAAGAAGAAAAAGGATTAATATATACGCAAATAAGAAATTTAATCAGAAAACTTTTAACTTAAAATCAATACAAAAATTAAATATAATAATAAGCCAGCAATCAATAATTTGATATTTAACCATGTGGTTGATAATACATTTTTAAATATATTTAATAAAAAACAATAAAAGTTAAGTAAAATTAAACATGGTAGGAATATACACAAAAATATAAACTAATAAAATATTAATTTATTGAGAATTTCAATAAAAATTTACTATTTGGGAGGATTGGTAATTAAAGTATAAGGGAACTCATAATTTACTTCGTCTGTAAAACAGCCATAAATGAACAGAACATAAGTTCTGCCCCTAATATAATCCAAATGTTTGGATTAATGGAGTATTATAGTTAGAAATTCAAAAAAATCATTATTTTTTTGCATATATAGAAAATGCTCCTTAAAGGATTTTTCGAAATTTAAATAATTTTCGAAGTTACAACATGTTTTGTGAGGCATTTAGTCTTAGTTAAGTTTAGTCTTTAAAACGTTAAACGCTTTTTTCTGAAAACTACTCTTTTCGATACGGTATGCATGATATCTCAAATTTTACTTAATCGATTTACTTAAAATTTTGCAGAGCTTCTTTATATATTATACCATCGCACTACGAAGTGTTTTTTTGCAAATTTTTTTATTTTTTATTTTTAAAAAATTCTGAAAGTCGAAAAAAACAGGAAAAAAACATAACTTATATTTCACGCCAAAGTATGTCATTTTTTCATGAGCCCCCATTTTGCCGGTCTACAGATTTTCCAATTTTGATTTTTTCTGTTAATATTATTAACATTTTATACCCTTGAAATATTAATAAATAAAAAGTAAAAAAAATTGATGGTAAAAATATTTATTGGTTTTTGTTCTATGGCGTCCGAAAAACTACCTAAAATTCGGGCTTATAAACCAGAATAATCCCTTAAAGATTTTCTAAAAAAGAACTAGAATAATAAACTAGAAACTTTATTATATATTAACAACCAAATTGAGGAGGAAAAAAAATAAACTAATCCTTAAAAATTAGACATCAAAATATATAGAAAAAAACGGCAAGAGTAAGATGACTACTATTCAAAATCTGTTATTGTGTTAATCAAATAAATAAAAATTTAAAAACAAATATTTTAGGACTAACTTATCTAATATAAGTGCACTGGGTACAGAAAATGATAAAAGACAAGGGAATATTATTCTGTTATGTTGTAAAATACATCTTTTTTACAGATACTTCTTTTAGTTGTTTTTAAATGATACCTCATATTATGTCAATTGATAAATCTTAATATAAAGTACTAAATAAACTTTAAATACCTATGTATAAAAATTATTGAATATTAAACTTAAACAAATAAAACCAAATGGATTGGGAATTTAATGCAATTATACTATAAGAGTCAATATTTACAATTAGTGAAGTAAGTAGTAATTACTGTTATACTAAAAATAAATTAACATTGAAATAGAATTTATTTCAATGGAAAAAAATAACCTATATTTATAATAAAATATAATTTTGTTTCATAAAAGCAAAATACGTGAAGTCATTCAAAACAGAATTAGCTTTTAAAAAATTTCAATTTTTGATAGATCATATAAAAGATATCCTTGATTTAAAGTATTTAACCAGTTAACTGTCCAAATTATTTTTAAAAACCCCTCACAGTGTGCGGAATTAAAATTAAGCGATGACGGGTTTTTACGACGAATACAACGCAAAATCTTCCGATTCCAAATTTTATGAAAAACGAAGGACTACATTTTTATTTAAGAGAAACCTAAACAGTTTATTTCTGACGTTTTAAATTTTTTTTTTTCATTTTTTTTAAATGGACAACTTTTCAAGAATATCTGGTAAAAATTTGAGATCAATTGGAGCAAAACAAACGAAGATACAGCGGTAAGCTTAGCTACTTGCCCAGCAATAAGCATTCTATCGAGTAATCTTTAAAGCGTTTATCCCACAAACAAATTAGCCGATTTTTTTTCGCAAAAATCGCGTTTTTCACTTCAAAGTGTTCCCAAAAAGGGAAAAATTGAAATTTCGAAAAACTTTCTTGTAGCATGCATAATTTCTTCCTTCCACGAATACATCTAATCCTGATGAACATTTTAATTTAGTATTTACTTTTTATTTTATTTAGAATATAATTTTTGTAATATAAAAATATAATTTTCCTGACTAAATTACACAAATTGAATTTTAAGCTGCTTCTATATCAAATTGGATACCGATACCGAAACCAAAAAGCATTTTTTACAATGAAGAAGTCATCGCCAAAACTAAAAACTGGTTAAAGGCCAAAAATAAATGGTTTTACACGGCTCGTCCAAGAAATTATTGACTAACGCACTAATTTTTTATCCACAAAACTATAAGCTTAAAATAATAACTTATTTTTAAAATTATAAATAACGATACAACTAAAATTTATCTTAAAAATCTAAAAAAAAAAAAGTTAACTGTAAATTACTTTTTAACTTAAATGGCTATGAGACTCAATGATTATTAACTTCAGCGTCTACATCTGACCATATAGTCTCACTTTCAGATTCAACTTCACTTAAAGCTGGAGGAGATAATTCAACCATTTCAAATGATTGATTTTGGAAATCATTCACTGGTTCATCATTTGTTGTTGAAGCACCATAATTAGTTTCTTCTGTTTTAATAACAGGTTTTGTATTATGTCCTAAGGCAGCAAGACCAGCTAATGCTCTAGCATTTGTTGGATCTAAACTAAAAGGGTTTAAAAATTAATGTAATTGTATTAATTTCAAATTAAATCAATATTCACTTTAAAGCTTTTGTATAATTTTCTAGGGCTCCATCCATATCTTTCAGAGAACTTAAAACTTCACCTAATAGTAAATAAATTTTAAAATGTTGATGAACTGTAGCTAACTTTTTTAATAATGTCAAGGCTTCTGCAGAATTTCCTTCACTTTGTAATATTTCGGCTAATAATGATCCCGCAGCAAAATAACATTCATTACCTTGTAAAGCTTTTGTTAGAAATGTTTTTGCTTTTTTCTTTTGTGTACTATCATTTAAAAATGTTCTTGCTAGAAGCTAAAGATAAATAATACAAGTAAAAAAATTATTTAGATTAAATTCAACAAGAAACAACAGTAAGCGTTCTAACAAATATTTTTAGGTTGTGTTTCAATTGAAATATTGATTAGCCAGATGACTGTCATGCCTGTTGGAAAAACTTATGCTTCGATTTACAAGAATCATGTATGGATAAAGCTTTCTGTGTCTGCTGATATTAATACCAGTTCAATTTTCAGTCATAGAAAAATATAGTAATAATTCATAACCCTAGATCAAAAACCTTTCTCAAAGAGCTGTTTTCACAAACCTTCGTCGATTCGACTACGCATTAATTAGGTATCATTTTAAAGTCAAATATATATATTTTTTTATTTTATTTTAAAGTATTTCATTAAAAATCATATTCCGAGAATAAACAAAAACACAATGTGCTTGTGTTACTTTTATTTACATTTACTTCCTCCGACTTCTACGAAAAGCAAGAATTTCATTGAATAAGTACTCGTCGTTTTGACGAAGGTTTGTGATCTAGGTTTAAACATGTTCTTACATGTAAACAGCAAAACTGAAATGTCAAAAATATAAAAAGACACCAAGAACTATAATCACAAATGATTTTTCTAATTTGATACAGAAGTTTTTCTAAGAGGCACACCAGCACGTCAACCAAACAACCAACATTGCAAGATAAGACACAACCAAACTATGTTTAAATTTAGCAAGGAGCATAAATTGGAATTGAAAATCAGCATAGAGGTTGAGTTAGAGTTTCAAAAGGAAAGAATTAACTTACTACAAGTGATCGTGGATTTTGCTGGCATATTCTAACAGCATGAGCAGCTGCTGTTTGAGCATCTCGCATTCTATTTGAAGCTAAATAACAATTTACAAGTCCTTTATAAACTTCAAATCTATATGGAGCTAATGATTGTGCATTACGCAAATACAGCAAAGCATCTGTATATTTTTTCAATTCAAAAAATATTTTAGCTTTTAATAAGTAGGCTTCTGCATTTCTTGGATTTTGATAAATTGCCTTCTGAGCAAAATAAGCTGACTTTTCATACTTTGATGATACAAATAGGTTTTGTGCATGAACAAACCAATTTTCTGATGTATAATCTGAGAGAGTTAATGATGGTTGTGTTAAATTTTCTAAGTTGTCTAGTTTGCCTTGTTTTGTATAGATAACAGCTAATGGCATCAAAGCATTTACTAGATTTGGTTTATTACTGTGCGCCTGTTCTAAATAATAAAGAGCATTATCGTAATCTCCTTTAAAATAAAAGCATTCTCCAATTGAGACTAACAGATGTGCATTAGTTCTTAATTTAGAATTTTTATTAATTTCTAAAAATGCATCAGCTGCCTGATCAAATTTTTGATTTCGTATAAGATCATTTCCTTTAATCCAATTATTTATCCAATCGACATAGTTAGAAGAATTACTAGCTATAAATATAATTAATTAATTAAAATCACAATAAAGTAATATTATAATTACTGTTAACAATTAACGAATTTACTTCAATACCATTTACACCCAGCTCTAAAAGGGATTTAATAGCACTAAGTGACAAATGGCAATCATTTAAGACATCTTTATAAGCTAATTTTGCCCCAGGTTCGAGGCCATTGTGATGATTAAGTTTTGCCAATAACATTTTAGCTTTAGGGCTTCTAAAGCGATGTTCGATAGATCCTAATACGGATAACGCATCCCTAATTTGGTCAATTTCATTTAAACAAAATGCATATCTATATTTAACTTCACTATCACAAAATATAGGATACGCCGCCAAAATAGAAGGTAAATTGTTTCTCACTTTTTGCATGTTTTTTTTAAGTTGAATAGCTTGCCGAAAATATGGTTCAGCCATACGATATCTTTGTCCATTATAATATGCATTTGCTTCAAAAAGTAATAACTGAAATTCCTGTTCGGGTGAAAGAACGCCTCCTCCTTCATTTTTATGAATTGTATGCAATATATCGGCCTATAATATGAAATAAATGAATCAAATATATTTTCTTAAAAACTAATTTCAAAATATATTTACCAATATAATAACATCCTCGTATAATTCATAGTCAAATAGCTTTTTTATATTACGAAATAAAGTGTCATCCATTTTAAAGGAAATTCTACCTCTTTTGACATTAATTGTGATACCGGAATAAAAACAGCCTAGTTATTAAAATAATTGTTTTTCTTTAAACTTTACAATAAAATAAATTATTTCGCTGTTTTTCTTCTTAATTTTTTATTTTAGCCGTTTATGTATACATAACAAACATTTTATAATTGCCTTATAATTATATTTAATATTTCTTTGTTACAATAACCATTTTTATATATTTTTCTAGGCGATTTTAATCCATAAGCAAAATAAAATATCGACGACACTGAGGAGTAGAGCGAATATAACACAAAATATCTGGAATTAACGAATATATCTGGAATTAGAAGTGCTTGAAATAAAAAATATTAAAGAAATTTCACTCTTTAACATTAATCAAAATGACAGCTGTTCCAAATGAGACTAGAATGAAGAAAATGTACTAGATTGTACCATGGACGGTCATGGAATTGAAATGCATTCAGGGTATTCACATTGAGTCCGGTAACATTTGATTTCAAGGTAAGCGGAGGTGAAAGGTAAGACGGTGTTTCGCAAATTTCGAAAAAGCTTTTACCCCTTCCTGAGGCAGAAATATTTCTGCCTCATGCTTGGTATCTTACTAATACACATTTATATACACATGTTATCTGTAATATTTTCCAACACATATTCACATATTTTAGTGGACTGAGAATTGTAGGGGAACATTTCCGAAATGTTACAAGCCTCAATGTGAATACCCCCATAAAATGCACAATCATTTCTTAATTTTTTCGTATCAGCTGACATTTTAAATTTTCCTTGGTAATAATTTTTAAGTATATTTAATTGAAACAATTTTAACTAAATCAAATGAATTATTGTTATATTTTTCTTTAAGTTTTTTAAATAAAACAAGCTGAATTGTCAAAAATGTCAGCTTATATCAAAAAATAAATTAAATGAGTGTTTCCACACGAGGAAACAAGTTTCCGGAAACTTTTCGTTTTAAACTGGTTTTTCTTTGAACAAATTTTGATCGTCCACACGGGGAAACAAGTTTCCTGGTAGCATTTCATGTACAGATTGAGTAATATAAATGTGTGTGTGCATTTAAATAAATTACTTCTTGTATGTGTAGGTTTGTTTCTCGCCACAAATTTTCTGGCAACAAATTTAATTTCGAAATTTACGAATTTTACCCCTTACTCCTCGCCGCTCTATCCTAAAAACAAAAATGTTACCGGCAACTTGTTTCCTCGTGTGGGTGGTATTCAACATTGTAACATTTCGGAAATGTTCCCCTACAATTCTCAGTCCACTAAAATATGTGAATATGTGTTTGAAAATATTACAGAAAACATGTGTATATAAATGTGTATTAGTAATAGGGCGTTTACACCGGCAACGAAACCACGTTCCGAAACCATCTTTGCATGTTTTGTATGAAAATTTCAGACGAAACTACCTTTGCAATGTGGTTTCCCGTACTACCTAGAGAACGTGGTATACTACCATTGTGTTCCAATTTGAATTATGAACGCAGCCCAAAATATTTTCGAAATCAGCTGTCGGTGCAGTTGACAGATTAAAAGTGAACAAATTTAATGTTATTGTTTTTTAATAAGGAGCTTCAACTTTTAAAACGTAAGTAAACAAAATATTAAAGTTAAACATAAAATTGTTATTCTGCATTTTTTAGATGGAATCGCAGAAAAAAAAAGTTATGACGCATGGGGAGATTATAGCTTTTGTGGGCGTTCTAAAGCAATATATGCCTGCGCTGAGGGGAAGAAAACGAAATGCGAATGTGCTCTTGGAAATGCAGGAACAAATAAAAAATGAGCTGAGCATTTCACTCAGCGTAAAGGAAATTCGGAGTCGAATTAATAATTTGACCAAAAGATATAGGTATAGTTAATTTTTTCTTAATGTTATAAAATTATTAAAACTTTGCTGCAGGATGGAACGTATTGCTGTGGGACCAAGTGGAGGCGCACCATCAACTTGGCCCTTCTATAAGTTGATGGATGAGGTTTTAGGGAAATACCCCAGCAATTTTGGCACTGAACTTGCTGAGGAAATGATTATAGGTAAAAAAAGAAACATATTTTTTCTTAAGTGTCTTTTATTTAATATTTAAATCATAGAAATACCGTCACCATCTACCTCAACAGCAAGCCCTTCACCTTCCACGTCAGAAACAAGCCCTTCTCCTTCTGCGGCAAAATCTAGAAAACGGAAAAGCGAGGAAATTTTAGAAGAAATTCTAAAAAAAGAAAATATAAACCCTGAAAGGCGTTTGAATAAATTTTTGGCCGCGATGGAAAAGGCTGAGGAGCGGCGAAACAACATATTGGAAAAACTCATTCAAGCAATAGAGAAAAAATAAATAAAAACTAATAAAAATAAATAAAAACTAATAAAAATAAAATTATACTCACATAAATAATCTTTAATGCAATTCCTTATTTCCACTCCTGTTCTCTCAGTTGATCTGTCAATTGAACTTGATATGGTAGCATTTGGCCTTATTAGTTGTCTCCGTGCTGAAATTTAGCTCCACTTTTTGTTAATATGGTCGTTATTGTCATTGCAAATATTATGCATTATACAGCATGCTTTAATTATTAGGTTCGCATGACAAATATCATTTTCTATGCCTTTGCCAAGACGGCGAAATCTAGCCTTTAAATGGCCAAAAGCATTTTCCACCACTCTTCTGGATGATGAAAGTTTTTCATTGAAAAAACGCTGACTTTCAGTTAACTCCAATGTAAAGGCATACGGCTTTGTAACGTATTGTGATAACTTAAAAGCTGAATCGCCTATAAGCAATACTGGAACATTTGTACCAAAAAATTTTCGAGAGTTTTGAGAGAATAATTTGTTCCTCATCATATGCTTTTTTAGTTTTGAAGTCTCCCATATAGTTGAATCACTACAAATGCCTGGACAACCTACGTTTATATACATAAAACGATAGCGGTAATCCACAGCAGCAAAAAGTATTGAAGAATGTGTTCCTTTATAATTGTGATAGTCTCTCTTTGTATTTTTGGGAACTTTAATTCTTATATGGCAGCCATCTATAGCGCCATAGCACTGGGGAAAGCCAAGTTTCAGAAAGCCATTCACGTTTTCATCTATCTTTTGCTGTGTTGCTGGTATATATTCTTTGAAACACTTTGTACCGTTACATTTTATAATTTCCCTGCAAAATTCAAGTAAAATTTTGCAAACAGTACTCTTCCCAACGCCAAAAAGGCTTGCAGTGGTTCGATACTCAGACGAAGACCCTAGAGCATATAAAGCTATAGCTATTCTTTTATCCAGAGGAATAGCATTGCGGTAGTTGGTGTTTTTCTTTCTTAATGCTCGTAAATCAGTAACAAGCATATTAAAAGTAGATCGATCTACCCGAAACATATTTTTGAATTTTTTATCTGACTATAGGGGTACTTCCCTTTCCCACAATGATGATTCTTCAACCTAAAATTAGTATTTACAAAATTCAATTATCATTCCTTTAACTAAGCACAAACTTACACTTGACCAAACCCTTTTATTTATTAAAAGTAGTAATGCACTATTTCGTAAAGTAGAGTACATCTCTTCTATTTGCCAAAACAAATGCCACATTTTTGAGATAGATTGTAATATCCAATATTAATAATAATTATTTGTCATAAGTTTAGATAGTTTAATAATTAGTAATAGGGTAATATAATACAATTGGTCATACGCTAAGAAGTTTAATAATTAGTAATAGGGTAATATAATATATGTTAGTCATAAGGTTAGATAGTTTAATAATTAGTAATAGGTTAATGTAATGTTTTATCAATTGGTCATGGGGTACTTAATTTATTTTCTCATAAGATATAAATATGTTAACTTAAAAAGTTTTTAGTTTAGTTTTGTAACAGGGTTCAAGATAATTAAAATAAAGTATATTATTATATTTTGTCTTTTAATATATATATCACATGGCGACCGTGACAGTTTCGCTGAAAGTAAAAAGGAAGTGAATCTTTTAATTCAATTAATGAATAAATATAATATAAGATAAATATATTTAGTGTTAATAGTGAGATAAAGTGAAAGAATTAATTTTAACGAAGTGATTCTAAAAACAATTGAATTAATGAATAGTTATAATATAACATAACTATATTTAGTGTTAGTAGTGAGAAAAAGTGAAAGAATTGATTGTAACGAAGTGATTCTGAAAACAAAATGGGACAACCACAATTTTAACTTTAATTTTAACTTTTAATTTTAACGAAGTGATTCTAAAAACAATTGAATTAATGAATAGTTATAATATAACATAACTATATTTAGTGTTAGTAGTGAGAAAAAGTGAAAGAATTGATTGTAACGATATGCCCTAAACGTCTTCAAGAATGGTGTGAATAATAAAATACAAAGTGTTCTACTAGCAGCAAACCCAAAAACATTAAATGAAGCTATCCCCATAGCCCTCGAAGCTGAGGCCAGCTTACCAAAAGAAGAGAAATTTGAATTCATCGGAAACATCAAGGAAACTAAATATTATAATAAAAACCTTTTTAATAATCAAAGAACAAATTATTCTTCCCGACGAAAACAAAATCACTATAACTTTTACAATAGGTACCGAGAGCCAGCCAAATATCAATCTCATACAAATTATAACAATAACTATAATAGTCCAAAAAATAACAATTATTATCCCAAAAGACAACAACATAACTTTACTAGAAAGATTTTCAGTCAGGAAAACCAAACAACCCCTCAATTCAGTCGAGTGGGAACAGAGTTGAGGGCAGATATAGAGAATACCCATTAAAAGATCGAGAAATCAAGGCAGTTAACACAAGTTCAGGCAATTTCATAAAAATTTTTACAACTATGACCAACAGTATTAACACCCTCATGCTTGACACTGGGTCAGACATTTCAATATTTAAAGAAGAAAAAGTTAGAAACAAACAAATAATATACAGAGATGAATGTTGTGTTATTCAAGGAGTAACTGCCGGCAAAACTAAAACAATTGGTCCCACTAATACTAAATTAAAACTAAACGAGGACACTGAAATCAGTCATGAATTCCAAATAGTGACCTCCGATTTCCCAATTGCATCAGATGGAATCTTGGGTAGAGATTTCTTTACTAAATACCGATGTACCCTAGATTATGATACATTTTTATTCAAAATCAACTTGCCTGATTGCCAAATTGAAATTCCTTTTACGGACAAGGTAGAAGAGAATAAATTCATAATACCAGCTAGAAGTGAAGTAGTCAGATATATTCCGATAGAAAAACATGGTGAATTCCTTGTTGAAGCCACTGAATTACAACCAGGCATTTTTTCTGCAAATACTATAGTAACATATACCAATCCACTTATAAGGCTTATTAATCTAACTACAGAAGACGTTATTTTAGACTCATTTAAACCAAAACTAAGACAACTATGCGAATTTCATACTATAATACCGCATAGAAACAAAACCCCCATAAAAATAGTATCCTCAAGGATACAACAATTAAAACAAGAACTGAATCTAGACAATCTAGAAGAACCATACAAAGAAATAATAACCAATATTTGTACCCAATACAATGATATATTTAATCTATCTACTGATAAACTACAGACCAATAATTTTTACAAACAAATTATCAAAGTCACCGATCCAACACCAACTTATATTAAAAACTATAGAACACCTCATGCGCATAAAGAAGAAATAAAGAAACAAGTAAAACAAATGTTGAAAGATAACATTATTGAACCTTCGGTTTCACCATACAATTCCCCCCTTCTGTTAGTACCAAAAAAATTAAAAACTAATGATGGTGACAAAATTTCCTCTACCAAGAATTGAGGAAATCCTAGATCAACTAGGAAGAGCTAAATTTTTCACTGTATGTGACATGAAGAGTGGATTTCATCAAATTGAAATCGATGAAAACTCAAGAGAGCTAACAGCTTTCTCCACGAACGAGGGTCATTTTATGTTTAAAAGACTTCCTTTTGGACTGAAAATTAGTTCCAATAGTTTTCAACGTATGATGAATATTGCAATGTCTGGTCTTACCCCAGAGGCAGCCTTCTTATATGTAGATGACTTAATCGTATATGGATGTTCACTTAAGCACCACAACCAAAACCTTATCAATATTTTTGATAGACTGAGAAAATTCAATTTAAAACTAAATCCTGCAAAATGCAATTTTCTACAGAATTCTGTCACATTCCTTGGCCATCAGATTTCAGACAAAGGAATAATACCGGATCCTTCTAAATACGAGACAATACAAAATTACCCAAAACCAACGAATTCAGACGAAGTACGTCGGTTTGTCCAATTTTGCAACTACTACAGAAGGTTTATCAAAAATTTCGCATTCTACGCTAATACGTTAAATAAACTTCTGAAGAAGAATACTAAATTTGACTGGACCCAGGAATGTCAGACTAGTTTCGAAACATTAAAAAACTCACTGATCTCAGCCCCGATTCTATGCTACCCAGATTTCTCTAAACAATTTTACCTGACAACAGATGCATCTAATGTGGCATGTGGAGCCATCCTATCACAAATAATCGACAATAATGACATGCCCATATCGTATGCTAGTAAGGCATTTACAAAAGGTGAAAGCAATAAATCCACAATTCTAAAAGAGCTTACAGCCATTCACTGGGCTATCACACATTACAGACCATATCTATAAGGAAAAAAATTCACCGTTCGATGTGACCACAAGCCTCTCGTCTACCTTTTTGGTATGAAAGATCCAAATTCAAAACTGACAAGAATACGTTTAGAGCTAGAGGAGTATGATTTCGACATCGAATACATCAAAGGCAACCTGAACTTTGGTGCAGACGCCCTTTCAAGAGTATCAATTAATTCTGACAATCTTAAAGAAATGAATACATTTGCAGTACAAACAAGGTCTATGAACAAAAATTATAAAGGAAACAAAAACCAAGAAGATAACAATAAATCCGATACAATGGGCCAAATATCAGTTTACGAAACAACTCAAATACACAAAAATTTAAGTAATAATGAACTATACTTCGAAGAAAATAAATCTAACACCCTTTTTATGTACATAAAGAATATTAAAATTTCGAAAATAAAAACAAGTGATTTAACTAACTACAGCAGAATGGACATTGCTCTAGCGCAAGCCATTCGTAGTTTAGAAAATGTAGTACTACAATCAAAAATAAAATTGAATTCAAACAAGGTGTATCTATCCAGCAAGGATAAGATATTTAACTTCCTAAAGAAAGAACACTTAATACAAATTGGTAATAAATACCTACAAAAACTGAAAATAATTATATACAACCCACAAACAATACTAACTGATGCAGATGAAATCAAACAATTGATAAAGGACTATCATGACACACCTATAGGTGCCCATACAGGGATTACACGCATGTACAAAAGGATGAGAGAGAAATATCAATGGCGAAACATGAGAAACTCGATAGCAAATTATGTGAAAAACTGTATTACGTGTAAACGAAATAAACATAATAACCACAAAATTAAAGAGAAACTCATGATCACTTCCACCCCATCAAATAGCTTGGAGGAAATATCCATAGATACAGCCGGCCCTTTTCCTATAACAGAAAAAGAAAACAGATATATCGTATGCCTTCAGGATGAACTCACAAAATATATTCGCCTTATCCCTACGAAAGATAAAGGAGCAAAAACAATAGCCAGAGCTATTGTCGAAAATTTTATCCTCATTTTTGGAAATATCTCAAAAATCAAGACTGATATGGGTACAGAATTTATAAACAGTACTATCAAGGAAATATGCGAACTCCTTGGTATAAGTCATCGAAAATCTACTGCATATCATCACGAAACAATGGGAGGAATCGAAAGAAATCATCGATGTATGAACGAGTACTTAAGGTCTTTTGTAAATGATACAAAAAATGATTGGGATGACTGGATAAAGTACTATGAGTTTGCCTACAACACAACACCCTGTGTAGAGCATAATTACACACCTTATGAGTTAGTCTTCGGAAAAAGACCTTTACTACCTTTTGATACTTCCACCTCAGAAATTGATCCTGTGTACAATGTTGATAATTATGCAAAAGAACTTCAACACAGAATAAAGACAACTACAAAAAGAGCTAAGAAATATCTACTAAACAATAAAACCAAAAGAAAAAATAATGATAATGATCATTTAAATCCATCAAACGTAAAAATAGGCGACAAAGTGTTCCTGAATACTAACAATTAAAGAAAGTTAGATCCAATCTACTCAGGACCATATATAGTGACCGATAAAAACCATGTTAATTCCGAGTTAAAATGCTTAGAAACAGGTAAAAAGCAATGGGTACACAATAACAGGTTGAAAACCATGTAAAACTTTAAATCTATAAGACTTTCAATAATTTAATAATTTCAAAAAAAAAAAAAAAAAAAAAAAAAAAAAAAGGGTGAAGGTGTAATATCCAATATTAATAATAATTATTTGTCATAAGTTTAGATAGTTTAATAATTAGTAATAGGGTAATATAATACAATTGGTCATACGCTAAGAAGTTTAATAATTAGTAATAGGGTAATATAATATATGTTAGTCATAAGGTTAGATAGTTTAATAATTAGTAATAGGTTAATGTAATGTTTTATCAATTGGTCATGGGGTACTTAATTTATTTTCTCATAAGATATAAATATGTTAACTTAAAAAGTTTTTAGTTTAGTTTTGTAACAGGGTTCAAGATAATTAAAATAAAGTATATTATTATATTTTGTCTTTTAATATATATATCACAAGATTCACTTAGTGCAATATATTGTAGCAAAATTTGTAATTCTTTATTTTGCATTTTTTTGATTAATTGCTTTTATATATTTCTTTTTCACTATATCACTATATCAACCTTATATTATATTAATTAATATTATTTTATATATTTCTATTATTTGTTAAAAACACAGCACAATTCACCCAACTTTACAAATTTCAGAAAGAATTTGACATTTGAGCCCATTTCAATAGCTAGTATGAGTTAGATAGTATGGCAGTGTAAACACTCTTTTGAAACCATCAAATTTCATGGTTTCGGAACGTGGTTTCGTTGCCGGTGTAAACGCCCTATAAGATACCAAGCTTGAGGCAGAAATATTTCTGCCTCAGGAAGGGGTAAAAGCCTTTTCGAAATTTGCAAAACTCCCTGTTACCTTTCACCTCCGCTTACCCTGAAATTAAATGTTACCGGACTCAATGTGAATACCCTGAATATATATTTTAGGATCTAGTACAATATTTATTTTTCTCTTTTACATTTTAATTCTGATTATGACATTTCAAGCGGCTTTTTATTAAATATGCAATTAAACTGAGTAAATTATTAATTTAACTAGAAAATTGTGTTTATAAACATTTTCTTACCAAATATTTTCAACATGTTTTCTGTTAAATTGCTTAAAAACAGTATAGAACTTTTATATGGTGTTGTACAATCAAATCAAAAACAGAAAATAATAAAAACAATTTCATACAATTATTTATTGTACAGACCAAATGTAAACTTAATTCATGACAAAGTTGGTGCATTACATGTGAAAAAACGTACAATACGAAAAAAATATGAAGGAAATGATTTAATATTAAAAGGTTCATTTAATGTTTCCGCATATGCAACAGCAGAAGAATATGATTTAGAATCACTTTTACAAGCTATCAACAAGGAAGATTTATACTTACCAAAAAAATTTTTTTCAACAGATAATCTTGGAGCTGAACAAGATGTTCTTTATGTTACAGCAAAATATAAAATTGGAGAAGAGCCTAGAGATATATTTTTCTTTAGAGAAGGCTCTGTTGTATTTTGGAATTGTAATGAACTCGAAAGTAAAAATGTATTAACATTTCTACTTAATTATCAAAAAGATTCATATCCTTCATATTTTGTTCAAAACGAATGTGAAATAATGCCTTACAATTATTTATTGGAAAATGAGAAAGCTCAATTTAAGGAAGGTCAATTCTTTTTATCAAAAAATGATGAAAATTTTTTAGAAAAATATACATTCTCAAATGCTTTATCTAGTTCAGTAAAATTAGGAATTTGGGAAGCAAAACTTAATAAATATATTGATTCAATGGGATTTATAGCAGATGATCTTAAACGTGGTACCAAAATACAAATGACACGTGCAACTGTATTACGTAAATTAGGAGAATTATTTGCCCTCCGGCATTTAATCAATTTAAGTTCAGATTTATTAGATACACCTGATTTTTATTGGGATAGAGAAGAACTTGAAAAATTATTTATTCAAGTATGCAGTTATTTTAGTATATCTAGAAGGACCAAAGTTATGAATGAAAAACTTAATCATTGTGTAGAATTGGCTGAACTTGTATCTTCCAATTTAAATGATGCTCATCATATTAGACTTGAATGGATGATTATTCTTTTAATAATGGTTGAAGTTGTCTTTGAAACTATTCATTGTATTGAAAGATTTTATTCAGTTGAAAAAATAGATGTTCCTACAATAAAATTAATCAGTAAAGTTGATGAATAATTAAATGTTAATATGCAAATTGTTCTATTCGTTTTTTTTTTTTTAAATTTGATGATAAAAAATGTTTAAAAATTATTGATTTATTATAAATATTTATTACCTCATATAATGAACATTCTTATTTTAGCCAAAAATTTAAAAAAAGAATAAATCCAATGCAAAAAAATAAAATGAAAAGAATTCTATTACATCACATTGAATACTATTAATTTGAAAATTTATAAATTTATTTATAATTTGATGATTATTTTAAAGTTTAATACAAGAACAATTTCAAATTTTACCATAAAATTAATTTTGACAGAACTCCAAACAGGTTCAGTATCTATAAGCTAATCAGCTTATAGGACAATTTTTCTTAAAACGCGACCGTAATCTTTTCTTTTATTGTTTGATGAGTTAACAGCTAAGCTAGCAAGGTTAAATATTACTTCATCATTTGTTGGTTTTAAGCTAAAAGTGTTTAAAGTTTTACATTTTAATTTAATTAATTTAAACAAAATTAATACTTACTTCCAAGCTTTTGTATAATATTCTAAAGCTCCGTCCATATCTTTCAGAGATTTTAGAATATCACCTAACATTAAAAATATTTCGAAATTCGGATAAACCAAAACAATCTTTTTTAATATTTTCAATGCTTCGGCTGAATGCCCTTCGAATTGTAACATTTTTGCTAATGAAATACCCGCAGGTAAATAATAAGGATTAGTTTTTATAGCTTTTTTTAAAAGATATTTAATTTTTTCCTGTTGTGTATCATCATGCATAAACGTCATCGCCAGAAGCTAAACCAAAAAGTATACACGTAAAAAATATATTCTTTTCAATTCAATTAAAAATTAAAAACAAATAAAAATATTTCATTATTTAATTTTCTTATTGTTGGAATTTTCTACCGTTAGCTTGTCAATCTTATGATTGAAATAGTTAAATTTTTTTTTTTAGTAGAATCAAAAGGATATTACTAAAGCATGAAGTTTTAAAAATACATTAATATAATTATAAAATAACTTACAACAAGTGATCGTGCAGTTTGATGACTTTTTTCAACCACATCAGCAGCTACATTTTGAGCCTCTACAATTCTATTTGTAGCCAAGTAACATTTAACAACCCCATTAAAAGCTTCAAATCTATATGGAGCAAGCAAGTGTGCATTACGGAAATGCTTTAAAGAATCAGTATAATTTCCCAGTTCAAAAAGTACTCTACCCTTTAGAAAATATGCTTCAAAATTTCTTGGGTTTTTATAAATTGCTTTTTCAGCATAAAGTGCTGACTTTTCATATTTTGATACTGTAAAAAATTGTTGTGCATAAACAAAAAAGTCTTCTGAAGTATAATATAAGATATTTTTCGATGGTGATATTAACTTTTCTAAATTGATTAATTTGTATTGTTTTGAATAGATAACAGCTAATGGCATTAAACTGTTAACTAGATGTGGTTTAATATTGTGCGCTTTTTCTAAATGATAAAGAGCTATGTCAAAATCTCCTTTAAAATAAAAACATTCTCCAATTGAAATTAACAGATATGCATTATTTCTTAATTTAGAATTATTATTAATTTCTAAAAATGCATCAGCTGCCTTATTAAAATATTGATTTAATAGGAGATCATTTCCTTTAATCCAATTATTTATCCAATTTATATAATCAGATGAACTACTAGCTGTAAATATAATTAATTAACTAAAATTACAATATAACAACATAATAATTACTGTTACCAATTAATGAGTTCACTTCTTCGCTTTTTACACCCAGCTCTAAAAGGGATTTAATGGCAACAAGTGATAAATTACAATCTTTCAAGATATCTTTATAAACCAATTTTGCAGCATGACGAAAGCCGTTATACTGGTTAAGTCTTGCCAATAACATTTTAGCTTTGGGACTTCTAAGGCTATTTTCAATTGATTCTAAGACTTTTAAAGCATCCATAACGCGATCCAATTTATATAAACAAAATGCATATCTATATTTAACTTCATTATCACAAAATATAGGATACGCCGCCAAAATAGAAGGTAAATTGTTTTTCACTTTTTGTATGTTTTTTTCAAGTTGAATAGCTTGGCGAAAATATGGTTCAGCCACATTATATGTTTGTACATTATAATATGCATTAGCTTCAAAAAGTAATAACTGAAATTCCTGCTCACGCGAAAGAATACATCCTTTATTTAAATCAATAGTATGCAACATGTCGGCCTATGGATAAAAACAATTTATCAATATATTTTGTTAAAAATCATATTTAAAAATATAATTACCAATACAGTAACATCTTCGTATAACTCGCAGTCAAATAATTTTTGAATATTATTTAATAACATATTATCCATATTAATATATTTTTGAATAATAATGTGAAATTATTTTCTAAATTACAACTACTATAAATAGATATTCAATTATTATTGTAAAAAATTAATTTAGTTGTTTTAAGTCAATTATGATTGAAGGGAAAAACAAAATGACGAGTATTTACACAAATTTAAATTCTATAACCTACTTTGACTACTTAAGTAAATTTTTGTTTGTTTTTATAATAAATAACCATAGTAGTTATAATTTGAAATTTTAAAAAGCCTTTAGTTTGACACTATTGAATAAAATAATAAAAACTTACAAATACCAAAAACCTTTTTTTCAGATGATTTTGGTGTTCAACACCAAAATGTAAAATATAAAATTTTCTCTTTAGGAAAAAATTTTCTCATTGAATATGTTTTCTTTATGTAAATTTTATTTGATGTGGGTATAAAATAATATTTTTGAGTTATTTGCTGGAAAATAACAAACTTTAATCTAACGAAAAATATTTTTTGTAATTAAATGTAAGAAATTTTCTTTAGAACAATATTCCTTTTCAAAATTTTCTACCAAATTCAATCAAATTAATAGAATTATTTACTCTGTTTAATATCAAACCAAAAAATAACCTATTTAATTGATATCAATTTAACATCGAAAGATTTTAGGTTAAAAATGTGGAATAATTTCACTATAAAACGTAAATAAATACTTTTTATTCAATTTTAAAGAAAATTTTATTTTATTAATTAAATTTACAACTAAACTGTTAATAATGTTTTATATACTATTCCCAACGTTCTTGAACTTTCAAATGCATTAATCTATCCTCTAATGTTATATGAGGTTTCATTTTCACAACTGTCCTTTCTTCATGCCATTTCTTTAACATAAGTTCCTTTTTATTCAACACTTTGGCATGACCATTAGATTCAGCCTGAAAATTCCATACTTTTATAAAAACAACAAAATATAAGAAAACAATATTTACCAAATTTAGATACGGATGGCGTAAATAAAGCATATTTTCTTCTTGTAATTCATAATCATTTCTTAATGTTTCCATAGCCTTTAATCCAACCCGCCTAACAAGTCTATATTTTCCTCGAAAAAGATGACCTTTAATAGCTTTCTTAAAAAAATTCACAAAACTTAAATGCATATTTAGAATGCAACAAAGCTTGCTCCAAATCAGCAAACTTTAACTTAAATTGAAGTAAAATTTAAAAAAATGTTAGATGTCAAATAAACTTCAAATCATTTCTGAAAATGAGCAAAAAATAGAACAAATTTGGTTTTGGAGGGGTTCTTAAATTCATTTTGAGTTGATTAAGCCAAATTTACCATTTTTATATAAGGCCAAAAAGTAGATTTAAAAGTTCATAAATTTATTGATAAATTTACTCAATTAATTTAGTCATAAAAACAAAGTTTTTCTTTACAAGTGGATAAGTAAAATATTTCTCTTCAGTTAAAAGACAACAACAATACATAAACTAGGGTTAAGTTTTATAATTGTAAGTTTTTTATGCACAAACGCTTTAAACTTAACTGTGTAATACTTTAACAGCAATAAAATATTATTTTTATACTTAAGTTTATTATTATGATATAATTTAACTTAAGTTGATAGAATAAAATGCAAAATAAAAAATGAATTAAACTAAATTTTTGTTTTATTTATCATATATATTTAAAGAAATCAAATTATCTGTAGGATTTATCATGCAGTATAATAAATCAAAAAAACTTTTTCATTGGTAAGTATATATGAAAACTTATAATATGTCTGTGATTAAATTCTTA
The DNA here is from genome assembly GCA_947359355.1 of Acrocera orbiculus. Taxonomy (NCBI): domain Eukaryota; kingdom Metazoa; phylum Arthropoda; class Insecta; order Diptera; family Acroceridae; genus Acrocera; species Acrocera orbiculus. The sequence goes on along the minus strand of OX375759.1, from coordinate 25,722,178 downwards.
TATCCGTCCATACACAAATATTTTTCTAGTTTGGGAGTTTGAATTATCACAGGATATTAACAAATTTTATGCATATATGTATTAAAAATGCTGGTCGCCTGCAAATATAAACATGTTAAAAAACACAATGATTATGGATCAAAACATCTAAGGCACTGCAATATTTCCTGCTGAGTTTAACTAAAAATAGAGGTTTAAATATTGAAATCAGCCGTATTTATAAATATAAATCAATACTATTTTATTAGATTACTAGATTATTAGACATGAAAATACTATAATTTTGGAAATAACCATAATAAATATATCTTAACAAAATTAATTTCTATTGATTTGACGGTAAGAAAAATCTTCAAATGAGCTGAGTTACAAAAAAAGGAACAAAATTTCATAAATAAAAACATATCACATTGAATTTGTATACATTTGAAACGACTATATGGTTCTAAAAAAATACAGATAATTTCTAATCAATTTAAAATTATATAAAATATAATTTTTTTAACCTTCCGAAATATATAATAAATCAATAGAATTATATTTTCGAAATTGAAATACTGTTTTTTTTTTCTTGTTCTTTTAAAACATTTATACTGCTGGCTTTATTAATTTTGTCCATCCGAACATATCTGATTTAATATCATTTTTGCGTAAACGTTTTCCTTGTTGTAAGAATTCTGCAAATTGTGCAACAATAGGATCCCACATACAAGATGCTATAGCAATTACATTATCATTTTCATCAAAATAAAATGCAACAAATTTCAAATCTTTAAGACTTCCTTCTATTTGTATCTAAAATGTAAATATATTTTTAAATATATAAATAATAACAACAATATAATATTAAAAATATTTAATACAACCTTATGTGCTTTTCCATATCCACAATAACGAAATGATTTACCAAATAATAATGTCCAAAAGAAAGGAACAGTATTAGATGAAAATTTACGTCCAACCATATTTATAGCTGCAATACGTCCATGATATTGTGCAAGACCAATATGACCAATAGACGAACATAAATTTATATTTGAATATAAAGGAGCATGAGCAATATCTCCTCCAACAAATACATCAGTTATATTTGTCTGAAGATAAATATTAGCATTTATTGAACCATTTTCATTCATATCAATTTCAGATTTTTTAAGGAATTCTGTATTAAGAATTGAACCAGTGCCCATAATGCAAACATTACAAGATATTTTACGACCATCAATTAATTCAACGGCTGTAACTATTCCATCATTACCAATAAATTGTTTAATACCACTCTCCATTATCATATCAATATTATTTTCTTGAAACATTTCCATTATTCTTTGACCAATTTCAATACCAAAACTTTGAATTAATGGAGCTTTATCACGACCAATTAAAGTAACCTACACAAATTTAATAATAATATCAACAAATTTCATTAATTTTTTTTATACCTTTTTAACAATTTTTGAACAAGCAGCTGCTGTTTCAAGACTTATAAAACTTGATCCTAAGCAAACAACTTCAGAATTAGAATTTAAAACTTTATTTATCATATCAGCATCATTATAATTTCTAATAGTAAAAATATTTTTTAAATCACATCCAGGTATATTTGGTTTTCGAGCACTGGAACCAGTTGCTATAAATATTTTATCATATTTAATAGCATATCCATTTGACAATTTTATTATTTTTTCTTTTGTTACAATATCAATTGCTTCTACACCATTCATAACTTCTATATCATATTTATCATAAAATTCACGTGTTCTATATTCAATTTTTTTAATATCAATATCTAAAGATTTAGATATTTTGACACGATCATATGGTAAAACATTTTCTTTACATATCATAACAATTCTTCCACTAAAGCCTTCTTGTCTTAATGTTTCAACACAAACAGCACTAGCTGGACCTCCTCCAATTACTAAAAATGTACTATCATTTTCAGAATTTCTTTCTACCATATTTTTAATGCGTTTATTCTTTTGTATATCAGATTTTTTAGCTTGTATTTTAATTTTACCATTTTCAACACTTACACGATAGCATGGTATAGAATCTAAACCGGGAAAATCTTCAATATCTCCTGTTTGTAAATTAAAACAAGCCCCATGCCATGGACATCGTATACGATTGTTACTTAATGCACCAGTATTTAATGGTGCACCATAATGTGAACATTTTGTACCGATAGCAGACAATTGTCCTGTTTGTTTAACAAGTAAAATTTTACCGATATCTCCGACATCAAATTGTTTCATTTCATTTTCACTAATTTCATTTTCATTGCAAACGAATGACTCAAAAGTTTCATCTTGAGAGTTTGTAGAACAAGTTCCCATTGTCTCTAAAGCAAAATAACCAAACCAATAATTACAGCTATACAATTATATTTTAACTAAAGCATTTTGAAAAAATTTAATTTAACGATTTTAAATAAAAGAAAAAACTATTTATTATATCTAAAAATTTGATTTTATAAAAGTACAAAAAAAATAATTAAAAATTGTATGCATGCGTATAATTAATGTATATATACATATATACATACATAAATATTTAAGAATTAAAACTACGTCATTAGTTTTACACATTTTAGAAAATCGATATTTGCTTCTATTTATTCAAGGAAAAAACTTTAACAAATTATTTCAAATAATTTACTTGTTAAATCACCTTTTTAGTTTGTAAGTTATGTTGAACAGTACTTTCAAAAAAATGTAAAGAAAAACACCAATAAACCAATTAGAGAAAATTTGTTGACTGGTAATACAATCGAGTTACCTTCGGGTTTTCCAAGTTGTTTGTTTGTTGAAAAAAGTTTACAACTGACGGATCCCATATTTGGCAAAAATTACTGTTCTGGTTTTTCTTTTTTTTTTAAATAAAATTTATTAAATATTTCACAATCGTATCAAAAACTTTTTGATGTTTCCTTAATTAAAATTTAAGGTTAACCTTAAATTTTATATATTTTCAAGAAATATTTTTTATAAGAAAAAATTACGTCTGTTAGCTAATTTTGCCTTTTTTTATTTAACGTTCTTTAAAAATTTTAGTTTTATATTTTTTTTAAAGATTAATACCTCCTATTATTCTAAGATACTTCCTTGGAGATTTTTTTAAAAATGATTTCAGATTAAAAAATATTTTACTCATTCCCTTGTCTTACTTTAGAATCTTATCACAATAAATATGAAAATGATATTTTACACGTTTAAGTGATAATAAAAAAAAATATCAATAAAAAATGCAACAGGTTTTTCGAGTAGAAACATTTTGACAATCTAAGAAAAAGGGTTCGTTCAAAGAGTAAAGCACTTAGTGACTGCAATAATTATGTTTAACATATACTCACCTTGCTATATTTGATGCCTCCTCTACACATGCACCGAATCAACACGAACTTTTCAATTCTAGCAGATACGCGAATGTGTGGACGGGTCCACGTAGAATTAGTTCGGCGAACTTTAGAGCAGTTCGTGTTGATTCGGTGTGTAGAGGAGGCATGACGGTACCTCATGAGACAGCATCAACATTTCTGTACATGTAGGTTTTCACATGTATTAGTTGCTTGTAATTTTAAAGTTGTGCCTAGTGTCAAAAGTGTATAGATTTTATAAAGTATATAAATATATAAAGTGATCAATTTTATTTATACAGTAATAAATAGGAATTATATAAAAACAACGGCTTCTAGATATAATAAAGTTCAAATCATAGGGTATATTAGTTATTAATTTTAGTATTTTACTTCAAACACTCACTACACATTTTATTGAGCCAACCTTAAACTTTGATGAATTTTTAATTTTACTTTTGTAGAATATTGTAATCTTTAAGCCTCAACAAATAAATATCTTAAATAAAAAAATTTTATCGGCTTTCGCCCAGCTGATTGACAAATATCAGAACAAAATTTGCTTTCTGTGTATTGGTTAACCTACCCGTGTGTCAACCATACTTTCTGCCTCAAAATGAACTTCGAAAATTCTGAATTTTCCCCTTACCTGGTGTCTCGCTAGCCTAAAAACCGAAATTAGGCTCTCTTATGAGGTTCCGTCAAATATAGCTGATTGACTGATTGATATTACGGTGCATTATTAATTTGGTTTTTTGGCTATGGAGACACCAGGTAAGGGCAAAAAAATGGCGTAAATAAAAATGCATTATAAATGCAATAAAATTAGTTGAAAGGTACGCAATATTTTTTTGGATAGGACTTTTAATGTAATTATTGCAGTCTTTATACTGTTGTGTGTAAGCTTACCTCAAAAACTTTTATAAAAGCGCTGCTGAAAATGCTAATATAGTTTAAGCATATACTATAACGTGACATTAATGGTAGCTCAATATTAAAATTCACATTGATTTTAAGAACACATCTATTTAGAAAATGTCAAATTTTAAACAATATGACAATTTATAATTTCAACAATAAAAATCTATTTTGCAATGATGTAATATATTTATTATTTTTTTTAGTTTTTATTTTTTTTGCGCCATTTACATATATTAGGTATAGTATAATATTATTATTAAGTAAAGTTTTAATTACCTGAATTTCATTTTTAGTTCAACCCTAGGATTATTTACATTATTATGTTTTTTTGTGGGCTGTTTTTTTACAATAGTTGTGTTAAAATATCAATTAAATATCATAATTCAATTTCAAAGAATCAAAAGCTGTTTTTGTTCACCTAAAATTGTAAGTGTTTAGTTTTTGTAAAGAAGAATGTTAATTGAAAATTAAACTTTTTTTATAATTTTTTTTGTAGTATGAAGATGAAGATCATCTAATGTGTACTGTATGCAGTATTAAACAATGCCAAAGGCATAAACCCATATATCAACGTGAACCTTGGAAAGGTTTGTTAATCAATCAAGAACTTGATTCCGCTATAGAAAAAGTAAATTTTTCATTTTTAGTTTAATAGTTATTTAAAGATTATCTTTTTCTTAGTTTTACAATCGTATACTAGATAATTTTGTACAAAGCTGGTTCTCTATGGTATCTAATAATGAAGATTTTATTTATACATTAAAATTAGGTCTAAGAGAAGCTACAAGCCATTTTATATTAAAAATGAAATGTGCTAACAGTATTTATCTTGTAACAAATAAAATATTACCAAATTGTTTTGAACATATTGAAGTTGTTAAAACGATGCTAGAATCTGGTATATCAATGGATCAATTACCAAATGGTTTTATATTGAATGAAAAACAAATTCATCCAGCAGTTGTAAATCGTAAAGCTGAAATAGATTATCTTAGAACCGTAGCTAAATGTTTATTACCGCGTTTATTTCATAATGAAAATTTCGAAAGTAAAATATTTTTTAGCTTAGTGCGGGAATTAATAGCATGTTGGGTTCTCTTACCATTAATGGATGCTATATCAGATCCAAATTTAATTAATTTACTAGTAATAATATGTACAAATAAAAAAGTATTACGAAAGAAAAAACGACTAACAACTGATAAAAAGGTAGAATTTTTGAATGAGTTTGTAAACAGACCAAACAAAACTATTATAATTAATGATGATACATTTCTAAATGAAAGATCACAGTTATATGCATTCATGCAGTTTTTAAAAAAGGAAGGTGCTGTTGATATGCTTAGCTTTTATTTAGATGTTGGTAAATTTTTTATTTTTTTTTGTTATAATAAAATTAAACAAATTTTTTCATCAATTTCGATTATATATTTCTTTAGAAAATTTAAATAAAGAATTAAGTGATCCACAAGCAACAACAGATCCGGCTAAATTGTCATCTCTTTATAAGCAATCGGAAAAACTTTTGCAATGTTATAAAAATCTAAAAATTTCTTGTGATGAATTTAAAGATGACAATGTGAATTCACTAACAGAAGCACATAATGTTGTAAAAAATATTTTTGAAAGAAAATGGCGTAAAGCTTTTCATAAAACCTCAGAATACTTTGAATTAGTTTACGGTAGCAATGAAATAAAATCATATAATAATGAAGAGTAAGATTTTTTATTTAATAAGAAGAAAAAATTATTGAATACAATTTATTGGAATTTTAAGTTCTGAACAGCTTGGAACTGTTTCACGTATTGGTTCAAAACTTAAAGATGCATTAAGAGGTGCAATTGATCCAGCTCCCTTAGAAGCAACAGAAATACCTACCGTATGGGATGCTTTTTTAGAACAACAAGCTTCAAGTAGTAATACGATTTATGGTTCAGTAACACAAAAGCTGAGAAAAGAACGTGGACAAAATTTAGATGTATTTTTAAATACATTTATGCAATCTTTAGAACAACGGTTTGTAAAAATTTTTTTATTAAATATATACAATATTTTGTTATATGTACAAAATTTTGGTATTTAAAGGTTTTTATTTTTTAGACCAGATATAGGAGAAGATGTTGTTGAAAATAAAAAAGTGAACAAAAACTTACAATTCCAGCCGCCAGGCCGTAATTTAGTTTTCGCAAATCTCTTTGGTCTTAATAAACCATTGAGACGCTCTCAAGTAAGGGGTTCAATATCAAATGTTATGGGTCCTTCGCAATGTTTTATTTACATTTGTAAGTTCAAATTTACGAAAAATTAAATTAAATACGCTTGTCACCATTATATTTTCTTTAACGAATTAAGTATTTTCATTATTATTTTGCAAGAAAGGATTTATCTTCTTTCTAATAAATGTTAATTTGTATAATTAGAAACTTTACATAACTGATTGAATTTTATTTTCAATTGTAGTACACCGTATCTTAAAAATGCCACAAATAATAGTTCGATTAGTTTTTGCTTTGGTTTCTATATCTGAATCAATAACAGATTCAATTATTTGTTATATAATTCGTAAATTAATTACAAATGGATTATATGAACCTCGACTTTCTGAAATGATTAAACAATTAGAAGCTTATATATTTGATGTTAAATCAATTGAAATACAACCAACTGAACTACTAGAAAGACAACGTCAAGCTAGAAAAAGATTAGAAGAACTTAAAAATGGAACTGGATATTTAGCTGATGTATTACAATCACCAGCATTAAATAAGCATTTGATGTATTGTATTTTTGATGAAATTATTACTGAAATTTATCCTGAAATGAGTTTTAATGATGATTAAAAATGTAAAAATTAAAAAAAAGATAATTATTGTGATTAAATTATATTTAATATTCCAGCTTTAATATTTAATTAAATAATTTATTTATGAAATTTTTTGAATAAATAATTTTTCTAAGCAAAATATGAAATATTTCGCTATGAAAAAGCTAAAATTTATTAACATTTTATTTAAAAAAATAACATTTTTATTAATAATCTCGAAAAGTATATCTAAAATCTCAAAACAAAAAGAAAAACATAAAATAATATAAGCGTTTGTTTCTTTTATTTTTATTTTAAGCTTTATTTATTCATTTTTTTAAACATCACTAAGCAAAAATTAAAATTAAAAAGTATCTGAAGGATTGTCGCTTAAATTTGTCGGTCAGCGATGAAAGCTTTACAAAACTAAGTAACTGGGGAATTGTAAAAGTTGCATAACAGTTAAACATTTAATTTACTTTTTAATCTTCATGTAAAAACAGGACCAAAAAAAAAAACTAGTTATATTTATTTTGTAGAAATCCCTAAACAGGAAATTTAAAAAAAAATTTAATAAATACAAAAAGAACGTCAAGCTGGCAGCACTAAAAATTCAAATTCGAATTTAGATTCCAACAAATACACATACATTTTTGAAAAAAGCTTTCTTTTTTTTAATATAAAATGCAAATTATTGCATTATGAATTAAATGCATGAATTTAAATTACAACAAAAAATTTCCCCTCCTTTTTGACATTTCAGGATAATTATGTTAAAATTTATAAAATGTAACCATCTTTCTGAATAACTAAAAGCATTAAAAAATTAAATTATCGAAAAAAATAAAAAATTCCTGAGCATAGATTTATCAAAGCTATGAATATAATTATTAATTAGATGTGTTTATAATGTGTAAAATAAAATTATATGTGTAAAAAAATATTCGTCTGTGATGTAACTTTGTTATAATTAATACAAAAATTTCGGATGTTATGCTAAAATAAAAACTATAAACAATGCATCAGCGGAAAAAGGTGATAATAAAAAGAAATATAGTTTTGTATTTATTGTTTTCTAATTTATATTTACGTGTGTTACCTGTTCATTTAAATACAAATCTATCTAATAATAACTTTTTTTTTAATTTTTAAAAAACATTGCAATTTTATTAGTTCAATGTCATTGTGTTAAAACAAATAAAACGCCAGCTAATAAGTAATATTTCACCTTTCTAAAAGAAAACAGTTCATATTTGAAATAAGTGTAAAAAGATGTGAAATGAGTGAAATAATGAAGATTTACATCTATATGTATTTTATAATAGCACGAAATAGCACGTTATCAATTTAATTGTTTGTATTTAAATTTTATTATAATTGATGGCAATATTGAATGAAAGATATTAGCAATTAACAATTAGAAATGTGAAAAATTGAGATAATTGTAAAAGCATTAGCTATCAAAATATTTTTCTCAAAAATATAATATAACTATTTTTATGTTAATTCCAGAACCAATTATTTGTAATAATTAGCCAGATAGCTAAATAATGACAGTCACTTACACAGCAGAGGTAGCAACTTGTCGTGGTTTTGGATGCTTTCTAAAACTTCTCTTCAGGTATTAAAATTAAAGTTGATATTTTTTTTTTCGATTGAAAATGCTTAAATTTAAAAATAGGAAAATTGTTTTTATTTTTAATAAAATAAGTAAAAAAAATGCTTTTTATTACTTAAAAAAAAAGTAAAATTATGAGCTCTATTTGGAAACGTAACTTTTTAAGAATCAAATGTCATTTTGGAGCAATATTGAACTCCTTGCATTTATACTTGTGATATATTTTTGTTTTTTGCCTTTTAATTGTGAATTCTAAGTAGCAAATTTTCTTTTATTGCACTAACAAGAATAATAAATGTTATCAAAAATATATTGTTAATATGTTTATATTTAACTGACAGAAATTTTAGGTTATGGAATGATTTTATATATATAATTTCAGTCCATAACGTAAGTTTTCAAAAAGACATAAACACTAGGTTAATATTTTCTCAACAAAAGTAACCAAATTTATGAAAGAAAATGTGCAAAAAATCAACTTAATTTTTAATGGTACCACAAAAAAAGAAAAATTATTGTAATATTTTTAATAATATGTAAATAATTTTAATATTAGTAATTTAATCAATCTTTTCAGGTGGCGAGGAAGCATCTACAAGCTTGTTTGGCTAGATCTCTTTGGATTCCTTTTATTTTACTATATACTTAATATAACTTATCGAACAGTACTTGGTGATTCTCAAAAAAGGTTAATTAATGAGGTTTTACATATTAATAAAAAATCTCTACCATTAATTTTAGTTGAATATTAATCCTTTGAGTACCAACATATTTTCGGCCGGTGTATTGAGGAGCGCGATCGTGTTTCTTGGCAATCAAAGGGTTAATATCATTATTATTCTTTGGTCCATTTTATTTTTATGCAAAATCTTCTTTATTTTTAATACTAATATTTTTTTATATTAATCATTATTTTTTAAATAGGATATTTGAAGGAATTGTACAGTACTGTGCTACATATAGCAATCTCATTCCACTTTCTTTTGTATTAGGATTTTATGTCGCTATTGTTATGACAAGATGGTGGAATCAATATACAAGTATTCCATGGCCAGATTCAATTGCTGTGTTTGTAAGCGCTAATGTTCATGGACAAGTAAGTATAATTATTGGTTTTCAAGGTTATTTAAAACTTTATTTTGAGCATATTAAATTTATTATTTATTTCAGTAAAATAATATGGAATTTAGGAAAGTGTAAATGAGGAATTTTTAGATAAATTGAAATTTTCTACAAAGATTCAAGTTATAGTTTTTGTTTTGATAAAAAAATATTAAATTTTAGGAGCAAAAACAAAATTTTTAACGTCAATAAATTCTTCGCTCTGTTTTCTTTTGCTAAAAAAAATAAAAAAGAATAAATTGTGGTCGCAAATGATAATTTATATTTTCAGGACGAAAGAGGACGTGTTATGCGACGAACACTTATGAGATATGTTTGTTTATGCCTAACAATGGTATTAAGCAATGTATCACCTAGAGTTAAAAAACGATTTCCATCTCTTGATAATTTAGTTGAAGCAGGACTTCTAGTCGAAAATGAAAAAAAAATAATTGAAAAGTTAAATATGAAATTTCCAAGACATTCAAAACATTGGCTACCAATTGTATGGGCTGCAAGTATAGTAACTCGAGCACGTAAAGAAGGACGAATAAGGGATGATTTTGCAGTTAAAACTGTAATTGATGAATTAAATAAATTTCGTGGTCAATGTGGCTTACTGATATCATATGATACAATTAGTATTCCATTAGTATATACACAAGTAGTTACATTAGCAGTTTATTCATTTTTTTTAACATCAGTAATGGGCCAACAATGGGTTGAAAATAAAGAAGTATCTGAAGGATATTTAAACACAATTGATTTATATTTTCCAATATTTACAACGTTACAATTCTTTTTTTACATGGGTTGGCTTAAAGTTGCTGAGTCATTAATAAATCCATTTGGTGATGATGATGATGATTTTGAGGTAGTTTATTATTGTTTTTAAAATATATATGAAATTTTTATTAAATTTAATCAATTAAATAGGTTAATTGGATGGTAGATCGAAATTTGCAAGTTTCATATTTAATTGTAGATGAAATGCATCATGAACATCCTGAATTAATTAAAGATCAATATTGGGATGAAATATTTCCAAATGAATTACCATATACAGTTGCTTCAGAGCCATACCGTGAAGAACATCCAGAACCATCAACAGCAAAAATTGAAGTTCCTAAATCAGCAGCAATAACATCAAATTTATCAAGCATTAAAGTTGATGAAATGGTTGGTAAAAATAAACGACAAACAGTTAATTACAAATTTCCAGAAAATGATGAAGAGGTTAGAATCCGAAAAATAAACATTCAAAATTTTTAATAAAATACATAACAAAATGAAAAAAATTACTGATACTTTATCTGTTTTATAATAACAATTAGGGCTATTAACGATTCTAACTAATCTTTTATTTTAAGCTAATCTATGATAACATTTTCACATTGCGGTTCATTTTTCGAAGTAGACGTTAATAATGGAAGCTATATCTGTTGTAATAATTTAATAAACCAATAACTGAAACTATTTATCATATGTGCAGGCAGATGATGCAATCAGCGGAATTCATTTTACTGTTGATAATGATAAACTTCGTGAACGACATTCATCATTGGGCTCATCACAGAGTATAGTTAGCATAACTAGTGCATTATCTCGGGTAAATACAGCTGCTTCTGCATTAAAACGATTTTTTAGCCGTGATGAGGGACGTCAAGTATCAACAACACCAAATGATAGTAAAAAATTTTTGTATTGAATTAATATAATAGTTTCTTATAAAGCCTTTTATTTAAGTTCAATCCCCATTTTTTACTGGATCTGCTAGCTCATCTAGCTTAGGCGCTGGAAATAAAATGATACATGGCGGTGGAAGTATTCGTATTACTGATCAAATAATTGAAGAAGTAGATGAACAACTAACTACCACTTCAGTGAAAGGAAACGAACAAAATAGACCAAATGTACGGGAAATATTCCAACAAAGTTCTGTCCCACTTGATGTACCTTATAAAACAAACCGTCCTTATATAAGAACACAATCTGCATTAGAAGAAATCAATAAACAATCTAATACATTTACAGAAAATGATGATATTTTATTAAGTCTATCAGCTCCAGATAGTAATCGTGGTTTTATGCCATCAAAATCTAATATTATAAATAAAATTAATAAAAGGGATCAATACAACAATGGTAATTTTTTAGTCCTTTTTTTTCTAAGTTTTTTTTTGAATTTTATATCCATTTTAGGAGAAATTGCTAAAAATGAAGAACATGAAATAATCAATAATCCAGAAGAAGTTTTTGATGATTTTGAGAAATTTAGAATAGAAAGAGCAAAAGAACGTATTGAAAGACAAAAATATAAAATTGTACGCTCAATAAGTGCAGTTCCCGTGATAATAGCAACAGAAAATTCTTCACAATGTAAATTAGATGAGTTAGAATTATAACGAAAGATTATTAGACTCGTTCATTTTTGAAAATTTTTTAAATCATATACAATTTTTAATATAAAATCTTTAATGGTGTAAAAAAAAGGATATCTTATAACGAAACGCTTATCGGCCTTTATTAAATCAATTTAAAATATTTGTGATGTCATACTTTTAAGATATTTTCCCATATTTAAGCATATTGATTATTTACTAGACTGTCAAAAGCAAAAATAAATCAAAAATTTAAATTATTTTATTGAAGAAAACTTAAAAAAGAAATTATTTTTTGATTTGTAATAAAAAATTATTAAATCTTATCCATCAGATTTATGATTAAAATATTAAAATAAGCTAAGTACTTAAATGTTGAATACACATTGGTAAACATATAGAGCTATAGGGGATGCTTTTATTTTATTCAAATAGCATCAAAATATTTTTTTAATTCAATGACAATGTTATTTTGTACACTTCTATATACAATTCTTATGCAGTGGCTTAATATTGTTTATTCTATAAGGCATATGACCTCAAATAAATTATCGAATAAATTTAAACTACAAATAAAAGCGGCAAATTTATTATTTAATACTTTAATAGCTAAATCTAAAATTACTGTTTTCATTTGGCTAGTGACAATAAAATATTAGTGTTCTATTCTTATTTATTAGAGTAATAATCTACCACTGCCTCTTTCACTATTAAATTTTACTCAATTACGTAAAATTTATATAAAATTAGGTATTTGCAAAAGATTGCACTTTTTTATTTATTAAGTATTTTTTTAAAAATATTTGTAATCTTGATTTTATAAAATATATGTTTTTGATTATCATAAATCATAACAATATTTTCCCTAAATAAACTTTAATTAAATAATAACAGCTTTTTTTCTATAGTTAAATATTCCATTTCGTTTATTTCATTACGCCTTTTAATAAATACAACTCGAAGTTCTTTATTTAATGCTCTTTTTAAGGGTAATAAATTAGATTTTTTGATTATTGTAAATAATTTAGAAAAGTATCTTACAAAAGTCGACAAAATTAATTGGAAAAATGAAATTTTTCCAACATTTGAAATTATTTTCCTTAATTTATACAGCATGTTAACTTCCTTTGTCATTTTACTACTTATGTATATATTCAACATGATCTTCAAAATATAATCAATTGTTAAGAATTACACCGCATTCTCTTCGTTGTATTACTTATACTTTTCTAAATCTGGGCTACTCACAAATGTTTGTTTTTTTTGCCAAAAATTAAAATGAAATCTATGTAAAACGGACATAAAATTATCTAAAACTATTTGTAATTATTGTAAATTGTTTTGCTAACTAACATTGTAAATATTTTCGAGTGAAAATAACTGCAATTTTTGAATAGTTTTTTTTATTGAAAATTAGAAATATAATTATTAATGCTATTAACTTAAATCAAACATTAAAACTTTAAGGGTATTTTTGTTGTTAAAAGTTATGAAAAACTACAAACAATATAAAAACAATGTTTTTAACTACTTAAAGTGGCCAAAATAAAAAGCTATTCATTTATTTATATATTTAAGTGAATCTAGAAAGCTTTTTGATAAGGCACATCACTAATTATTTCAAGTTAATAATAAGTGATTAATTTTAATTTGCATTTTCTACCCAAGTCTTAATGCATTTATAAATTTATGAAAATATTGAATGTAAGAAATTATATCATTTTAACGTTATTAAGAAAAATTGAATAATATAAATATTAATAAATAAAATTTAAAGTAATTAAAAGAAAGAATTAATTATTAGTAAAGATGTATAGAAAATTTTGATTTGTGCTGTTTAAGGCATTCCAAATCCTTCCGAATAATGGATAGCTGTTAATAGTCTATCCCCCAACTTTTTCTTGCTGCTATATTCTGGCAAAAAAAGTAAATTAAAGCATGTACGGCTTCTTGGCAATTGATCACTATCTGGACCATTACAGTGAATGACTAGTCTTATTTGGCCTAATCCAGCAGCTGGTACTCTATCGGACCCGGTTATGAATTCTAATAACTTTTTTTGAGTTTTCAATGGTAGTTTATTTACAATATACCAAAAATGCTTTATTGTTTTTGAATTTTTATGATATCCATTCTCATATTCAGTTGTTTCTTGTAATTCAGACACATCAAAATGCTAAATGTAAATATTTTGTTAAAATTTTATTTAGATGTAAAAATATTCTAAAACTTACTTTGCTACCACAAAGAAGCAATTCAATTTCTTCAACTCTAAACAACAACTTTAATGGTAATTCATCTATAACCATTTTAAAACCATTACGAAAAGGTGTAAACTGTTTTTCTATACTTGAATTTAACAAAAAGTCTGAATATAGATCAACAAATTTTTTCTTATTCTCTTGATTCACAAATATATTTCTACCATTTTCTAAAAGCTCGTGTTTCAAAATCTTTCCAAAACTATTTTTATAACTAATTTCAAATGTTTGCAGAAAAACTTCCTCCATGTCACTACCATTATAATCTAAAATATATTGCAAACTATTATAAATTGTAGGATCTAAATCAGCTAAATCATAAAATGAGCCTTTAGTTCCCATTAACTTGCGATAAAACACCATTGGAAAATTTAAATTCAACATAACATTATTGTGTATGGCTAAACCAAATAAAATACCAATCAGAAAATATTGTCCTGCATTTGTATAAGTTCTTCGTGTAAACCTACGTTATAAATTTTTTGATTATTTTTTAAAAAAATGTACTCTTAATATTAATTGAAAAGAAAATTATACCACATAGTCCTAGTATCTTTTTCATATGTAAATATATAGTAATCAGGATGAAAAATTTTTTTTACAATTAGTTGAAAAAATTCTTTTGTCAAACCTCCTTCATCGATTCCTTCTTCACCATCAAATTGAACAAATATCTGCTTTTTCAAAACCGATGGTTTCGTTTTGACAATATTTCCCAGCTTATAATTAACAATGGTATTGATTAGTTTGAATTTTTCCTTTAAAAAAATATTTACCTCACAAAGAGTATCATGAAAAATATATTCACGTCTCACTTTTAAAATTAAACATGAATCGGTTGATATTGTCTGGTAATTGCCGAATTTATGGTTACTTTTATTATACATTTCAAGGGTATTTTCATAATATAACGCTAATATTTTCATAGGTGGCGTTAAAATAAAATAATGCATTTTCTAGAAAAAATTTTTTTTATTATTTTGTATTATTATATTAATTAATATTCAATTGAAAATTTAATTTAATAATTTTACCAATCGTTGGATTTTTAAATAATAAATAATCATTTTCCATATCAACAGATTCACTTAATGGCTCATTATAAAAATCTTCGAGTGGTATTAAAGGATTTCGGTATTGAAAAACATTATTTAATATAAAATTTTTGCTAAGATATCTTCCCATAATTTATTTTGTAGTTTATACAGAGCTTCCCTGTATGGTAATAAATTGGTCTCTTTTTCCAAGTTTTTTGTAGTGTCATATTGACCAGCTAAAATATTTGAACAGTAAATAATCTAAATATAATTTAAAAAATATTAATTATTTATTTTCTAGATTATATTAATCTGTACCCTTATAACTTTTGTTGCATTTCTAATAACAATATTATATTGAATTATTGATGTATAATCATTTATATTTCCACTATATACTTCGGTACTAATAAGTTGTAGTAATGATTGTAAAATTATATGTAAATTTTCTTTACAATATTTAGCCCATATTACAGCAAGTTTTGCTTGAGCCCATAACGGTAAACAGCTAGCTGCTCTACATATATTTGGTAAAACTCCAATTAAAAACTTCGAATATTCTAAAATATTAACATTAGTATTGAAATAATTTAATTTTATTCAAATAAAAAACAAACTTACCTAATGATATAAGTTCAAAAATCATAAAAAATATATCAATACTTTTTTCAATAAATGTTTTTGATTTGTTTCGATTGATTTCTTTATTTATAACTGCTGATAATGCTTTGATAGCAAAATTTAATTCTTCAAATACATTGCATTTACTTTGAAATATTTTTATCATTCCACGTCTTAGACTACATATATCAACATATGTAAGTGGTTTAATATTATCATTTAAATCATCATTAGTATCTTTATTTTTATCTAAATCCTCTCTAAATACTCGTAAGTCTTTATTCTTTGCACCTTTTAAGACTCTTGGTGTTTTTTTAAAAGATTTATCAATCGAAAGCGAAGAAGACTTTTTTCGTTGAAAACTATTTGATAATAAATCTACAGAATTGAAAACCTTTTTTATTAGTTGTATTAACTCATCATAGCAATTCTTTTCGGCACCTAGCTTTAAAAGCTGGTACACACTTTCTTCATCCAAATGCGTATATTCTTTTTCTTGTTTAACTTCCTTGAAAGCTAAGCGTTCGCCGATAAGTATTGAATTCGAGTTTGTAGCAATTGTAGCAATATCATCTTGAACTTGATATAAATTTTCACTGTAAATTAATAATATTTTAATTCAGTTTTCAAAACTAAAATATATATATATATATATATATATATATATATATATCCACATTAAAATGTTCACATGTTTCATATTTGAAATATTTAATATTTGAGACGGCTCCACATAACACAATAACTGATTTTGCAAATATAATTCGACAGCATACTTTGCTGCTGGATTAGTGGGAACTGGGCCTAATATGTTAGCTGTTGCGCAAAACTCATTTTTACATTGTAAATTGCCACATCCTTCGGTTAGCTGCAAAAAATATCTTTGAATTAGAAGTCTTGAAACCGTTGGTTTAACTTCATCTCCTTGGTTAGCTTTAGAGCTTGTAAGTTTATTCATTAGTTCGTTTTACGTGTAAAACCAAGTTATTTTTAAATTATAACTAATATTCATATTCTGAAAATTACTTTATAAATATTTAAAATTCTTTTAGATATTTATGAACAGAAAAGCAGTATTTGCTACCTGTACGAACAATATAGAATGAGAAATTTGCTCTCAAATTCAATATAATGGAAGTTTCTAGTTGACCAATCAAAAACGTGCAACTGGAAATAGAATATATAATTCTCCTCCATTTTCTTTTTTTTTCCAGTTGGGCCTATACTGGCTTTTCAGATGGGCTTACACTAAAGAGTATATTCAATTTCTCATTATATATTTCTTTTAGAAAAATATAATTACCAATTTCGTTATATTATTAATGTATGATTATTTATTTTAAAGGATTTTGTTGTTTAGCATTGTAAAAAGAAAAATCTACTTTCTTAACCTTAAATATCAATTTAAGGTTATGGTGTAATCTACATATTAACTTATCTAAACGGTTTGTATTGTTGTGTTGCAAAAAAATTATACTTTTGTTAATTCAATTATAACCCATTATATAGTTGACAACACTGTTCTAAGTATTCTTTGCTGGCTTTATAAAATTCAGCCGCTGCAGTTTTTACAAGCTGAACAATAACAGGGCCAGTTCCTTGTAACTTCTCCATCATACTACGCACAGCATATGGAAGGAAAAGCGATCTCTCTTTCTGTACTAAGTTGTGTAGAAGACGATTTATTTCCTTAGCAGATTGTATTGACGACACGTGTTTTCCTTCAATTTTTAACACCAATTGATGAAAAGTCGCTGCCTGTGCATTTAAAATATATAGCCAGAGCTCAGAACAGGGATTTTCGAAAAATGTTTTTAAAATATTTGGGCATTTATCGATGCTCAAAAATTAATATTTCCAAGGCTGGAACATTTTCATAATTCTTTCAAGTGCAGGCATTAGCGCGAGCCACCTCGTTTTACTATAGCCCAGCAATTTATGATACTCTGTGTCAGTAGAATCACAGAACTCCTTCAAAGCTGCCGTTTGAACGCTATAAATGTAAAAAAATGAATAAATTTTCACAACGATACATTCAAACTCAATAGGAAGACAATCTGAAGCTGTTTTAATCGCGCTCCACATCCGGTCCCAATAAGTTGTCTCCCGAGTAATATGTTCAATTTAGCGAAAACATTATTGTTTCCTTTTCTATTTTCTTCCTCCTAAATTGTTGTTCGTATTATCTCCACAAAATGCCACTATTTTTTTATTTAAATCATTGCAAGATAAAATCTCTTTCAAATAATCGACAACGATATCCGATGTTTCACCTGGCTGATCTCGAAACTCCAAAACTTTTACTTTCACGCCTTTATAAGGTAAAAAATAGCGAATCAACACAGGGAATAATTTTATCGAGCCGTGATTTGAAGCATCCGTTAGTAGACTAATGCAGTGGGCTTTGTGAAGGTGCTCTTTGACCTCATCAATCAACATAGGTGCCAACACATTTACAACAATAGCCTGGGATTTTGTAAGAGCAAACCTAAATTTTTGCTCAAAACAGGATTGAATTAAATTAGAAACGTAGTCTATTAAATAGTATCGTATCTTTATGTGTAGTCAACCGCGACATTATTCCTAGTCAAAATTCTAACAGACATGGACACATCATTTCAGACACGTGCTCTCTTAAAACGATTGCAAAGAATTCTGAAGAAACATAAATAAAAATTTTTTGTGCTGTGTGAGCTATGCTGACGACATAGCAATCATAGTAAGAGGAAAATTTGAAAACACTCTTATAGAGTGCATGCAGTATGCCCTAAACATAGCTAAGAACTGGTGCAAAACCGTGGGGTTATCTGTTAACCCGCACAAGATAAAATGTGTTCCCTTCACTCGGAGGAGGAAACTGCAATTTAACCCACTACAGCTAGATGGAGTCAGCATTGGCTTGAGTGATGAGGTTAAATTTCTGGGAGTAATCATGGACAAAAGCCTGTCCTGGACCCCTCACATAAAATATGTTACAAACAAGGCCATTAGATCCCTATTTGCTTGCCAATCTATGGTTAGTAGAAATTGGGGTCTAAAACCTCATATGGCTCTCTGGATATACCAAGCAGTCATAAGACCCATACTTTCTTATGGGGTAGTGGCTTGGTGGTACAAGACAGAGGATAAACAAACGCAACGAATGCTGTCAAAATTACAAAGAACTGCTTGCTTGTGTGCAACGGGTGCTATGAAATCCGCACCCACAGCTACACTTGAAAAGATCCTATGCCTTCACCCACTGCACATTTATTTGAAGCATAGAAAACGGCAGCAATTATGACAGCTTCGGGACGTACTGGTCCCAACAATAGGAAATTTGCCAGCATACCGGTAAAGATTGGTATGCCCAGTCAAGTAGTTCAAATGCCGGACAACGGACTGTAAACGAAAGTTTAAGGTCCAAGTGGGATCCAGAGATATTGTCGAGGACATGCTGAAGGATATTCCGCGGCATGCCTTAGTTTGGTACACTGATGGATCCAAAACGGACTCTGGCACAGGAGCAGGGATTAACGGTCCGGGCTACAAGAGCTTCATGGCTCTAGGTAATAGCCCTACCGTCTTTCAAGCTGAAACTGTTGCTATTGAGGCCGCTGCGATCCAGTGTACAAAAAGAGGCTTTAGAAAGGCTCATATATATATTGTTTCGGATAGCCAAGCAGCATTAAAAGCCTTAGCAGCACCAAACTTCACATCAAAGGTGGTTTGGAGCTGTTACAAGAGTCTTCAGAGCTTGGCGGAAAGAAACGCAGTTACCCTAATGTGGACTCCTGGCCACGAGGGAATTGTAGGCAACGAAGAGGCGGATAGACTGGCAAGGATGGGCTCGAGCAGTTGCTATATAGGCTCACAACCCAGCATCCCCTATTCCATTAGTGTACTCAAGCAGTACCTAAACAAATGGTCAAATGACTACAGTGTAAGGACATGGACCGAGTCATCTGGCTTGGTGCAGTCCAAAGCTTTCTATAGCTTTAAAATAAAAAACCTAGACGAGGCAAGGAGGTTGGACAAACTGTCCCTTAGGGTATTGACATGGTTCATAACGGGACACGGCCCTTTTCTTAAGTTCCTCTACAAATTTGGAAGATCAACAACCCCTATGTGTAGATTCTGCCACGAGGTAGAGGAGACGCCTACTCACCTACTCTTCGAATGTGGTAGGGTGATGTCAAAGAGGGTGAAGCATCTTCTCACTCGACAAGTAACCTGCACAGGGGGGTTGGAAATAGGTCTTAGAGAGATCCTAGCTCTGGCAAGGGACCTGGGCATCAGGTTCCCACAGTAACATGTCTGGCGAGGAGCACAATAGATCAAATTGGTCGCGGTGCATCTTGTTTCCCTTTCACTACTACTACTTTTATTACATTTTATTTGGGCAGTAGATATGACACTGTCATTCTTTGCAATCATTTCTAGTGCGCGCGAGATATGTTTTTGGATGTGATTCACAATAAAAAAACAGAAAAAAACTATATTTAAGATTTTTATTATTTATTATTATTATAATAGATTTTTATATTTAGTTTTATTACAGTTGACCTTTACAATTTCTAAGTCAACACCTAAACTTGACCGTCTCCTCCTGACTCTGGTTGCCAACTGACTCTTAAAACTAATTCCCTTTAGATCAAGTCACTTGATCTAAAATATTTCTTATTGTTATTGTTTCTTTTGTTTATGTTAAACTATTTCCTTTTAGATCAAGTCACTTGATCTAAAATACTTCTTATCGCTACTTTGTTTATGTTAAGCTAAATTATTCAAAAGGTTTATTTTAAGTTATGTTCATGGGATCTGCAAGCTAATCATATTCCCATGGACATTGTTTAATCTAGAAATATGATGTCGATGTAGAGGATAAGTATTTCTTATCGTCATACTTAACCCCTCCTTGGCGAGCTTTAAAACTCTCCTGAGTTTTTTTTTTTATTATTTTTTACTTTATCTTGATTAATATTGTTTTTGAATTCAATTTTAATTTTTTTACTTTTTTTCCAATTTATAAAAATTACTAGAGTAACAATAGCAAAAATTATCAATAAACTATTGATTCCATATGACAGATTTTTATGAAATTTTAATTCTTTAATTTCCTTAACATTATCAAAGTGTTTTATAACCAAGTTATCAAAAGTTACTGTTTTTACAAATGTCTGATTAGATTCACTGTTAGGGTAAAAATATTTATCTTGTACAATTTTTTCATTATTAAAGAAAATTTCTTGATATAGTTTTACTTCACAATTATTAAATATAATAAAATAGTTTTTATTTAATATAATCTGCCTATTGTCACAATTTTGGATTAATTTTTCATTTTTTGCGTTTTTTATCAAGAGTGTACTGTCATCTAAGAGTTCAATTTTTGTCTTATTATTATATACTAGTTTACATTTACTATTTAGAATACAATGTTTACTAGGTACCAAATCTCTTAATACTACATTTTCCTTATATGCTAAAATCTCATTTTCTATTTGTATAATATATTCATTATTACTATCTATTTCAAAATTATCTCTGTTTGGTATTGGTGTTATTAATTTAAGTTCAGTTTTGACATAGTTTTTTGGTATCTTAATAGCTATTATTAGAAATTGATCTTTGTATTTCATTATTCCCATTTTTATTAACTTTAATTTATAAAAATCAACTTGATATAATTCCAACTCTTCTGCTGTCAGTATACTTGGATGAATAAGATTGTGTTTTGCAGCGGCAATGCTGTCTTGAATTTGATTTACCCTATCTTCAAAATATTTTAATTTAATCATTTGGTCTAAAAAGAGAGAGTGTCTGAGGTATGAATTTGATTTATTAACTGTTTCATTTAGAGTATGTATTATTTTTTCTCTATCTTCTTCGATAGCATTTTTTAAGGTACTCATAGTATCGTTAAAATATTTGTTGATCTGTACCTGTTTATTAATAGTATTTATGGCATTATGGTTATTTTCATCGATAATTTTTAAATGTTCTAATATTTCCGTTCTGTCTTCGTTGCTCATAGTACCGAATAACCAATTTTGTGCATTTCCTACTATGTTGAGTAGACCTCTTTTCCTTTTATTACTACTTGGTGTAATTGATTTAATTTTAGCTCTTATTTGATTTATTTGTGTATTAAGTAAATTTTTATTTTCTATGTCCATTATTACTAAATTAGATTCTATTTTATTAAGAACATCATTCATTTTCATAGGATCAATCATATGCAAGACTGTATTGGTTTGATTCACAATTTCTATTTCCCGTAACTTTATTTGTATGTATCCCGATTCCTCCTGTATTGGATTGACTTGTAGTATCCCCTCGGTTGTTACAAATACTAATGCCAGTATTATGATAAAGTTGAGCCCCTGAAAGTTTTAATGGTCGTTTAATGTTTGATAAATGGACATTTCGCAAATTGTTATATCTATAATATGGTTGGTCTTTATGTCTCAAACGTTTATAATTTCTTATGTGACCTTGTGATCTATTCTCCTCATAACTTTCCCTATTTATATTTCTTTTATTTATAATTCGAAACTTTGTGTTTCGTATTCTTGTCTGGAGCTTCGAAATTTCAATCTTTTCCTTGGCTTCTCTGGGAGTACATTTTATTGTTGAATGGTACCGATTATTGTAATTAGCAATTACTAACTGTATTTGCATTTCCACTGAAAGTTCTTTGTCATCAATCCCTGTTAATTTCTCTAACATTGTGGAGTGTAAACGCTTTATATCAGCATTACCTGTATGATTGTTGGGTTTTGTTAGGTGAATTTGTACGTTTTCTTTGTCCAAGTATTCGATTAGTTGCTCTGCTCTAAACTCGTTATCCATTATAAGTTTATTAGGCTTACCAAATTTTGCAAAATGCTCCATTAGAATTGTTTTCTTTGCTTTCCAATTTCGGTCTATTATTCTGTAAGCTACCGCAAACTTTGTAAGTTTATCTATTATTGTCACGAATGCTTGTTTTTTAAAATGAAAAATATCTAAATGAATAATGTCATTTTTGTCTTGTGGAGTCTCCGTATATAAAAATTTTGGCTTAATTGGTTTTCTATCGTATTTAATTTCTTTACATTTGTCGCAATTATTTATTATAAGTTGTATGTGTTCCCGTAATTTTGGAAAGTATAGTTTATCTTTTAAATTGTAGTAACACTCATTTATGCCACTATGCAATGATTCTTTGACATGGTACAGAGATAATTGCTTATGCAATACTTTCTCCTCTTTTATTTCTGTTGCCCTTTTTGTACTTCGAATAAATTTTATTTTGTTATTATTTGCAAACATTGATATTAAAATTAGTTGAATTTTATTATAATCTGTATCCTCCACTTCTGAATAGATCCCTATGTATCCCTTTTGTAAATGATTTTGGAATTGTTTCTTTGTAGCTTCCTCATCTCCTAATGGGTTTATTTCCATTATTTTTCTATTATGTAAAACAATTATTTCATTTTTTGGATTGTAGGTTAATATGATTTGTGTTTTGTATTTATTCACGATATCTTCTTTTATTTTAATATAATCTTGACCCTGGCTATCTTCAGAATGTATCGTATCTGATAGTTCAAAGTTTTATTCATTATCATTTTCATTATTTATTTTTTCACAATTACTTAGCCTACTTAAATAATCAGCTACTTTATTCTCCTTTCCTTGTAGATATTCTATATCAAAATTATATTCTTGAAGTTTGAGTATCCATCTTTGATGACGTTGGGAAAAGTCTTTTCCTTTGAACTTGTTGTTCATATATTTAATAGGTGCATGATCAGTCACTATTTTAAATTTATTTCCATACAAATATGGTCGAAAGTAATTTACAGCATAAACTATTGCTAAGAATTCCTTGTCTGTAGTACAATAATTTTGTTCGTGGTTATTCAGAGTTCTTGATACATAACACACTGGATGCTCTTGTTGGGATAAAACTGCTCCAATAGCATGATCACTTGCATCAGTTGTTACAACAAATGGTTTGTCATATTCCGGATATTTTAGTATTGGGTGCGAAATAATTAAACTTTTCAAATTTTCGAAAGCTGCTAAGTACTGAGGATCCTTTATATTTATTTTACTACCTTTTTTCAAATACTTGATCATGGGATAAGCAATCTTAGAGTAATCCTTTATGAACTTGCGGTAATACCCTGTAACACCTAAAAATCCCTTTAGTCGTTTTTCCGTTCTCGGCACTTCAATTTGTTGAATTGTTTTTATTTTCTCTGGATTTGGTTTGATACCTTCTTTTGTTAGGATGTGTCCTAGAAATTCTGTATTTCTCTTCATAAAACTACATTTATCTGTTTGAATTTTTAAATTATTTTCTTGTAGTTTTGCAAATATTTTACAAATCGATTTCTCATGTTCCTCTAGAGTTGTTGAGAAAATTAATATATCGTCCAAATATACCACACATATTTGATTTATATATTCCCGTAGGATATTGTTCATCAACCGCTGAAAAGTAGCGGGGGCATTTTTTAACCCAAATGGTACTCTTACCCATTCGTATAATCCAGCAGGCGTAATAAATGCAGTTTTCTCAATATCTTTCTCAGCTACTAATATTTGATGATATCCTTTGGCGAGATCGATTGTACTGAAATACTGTGCCTTACCTAGTTTATCCAATATACTATCGATGTTTGGCAGTGGGTATTTATCGTCAATGGTAATTTTATTTAATTTTCTATAATCTACTACGAGTCTATATTTTTGCACACCAGAATTTTCTTTTTTTTTTGGAACCACTAGAATAGGTGAACTATATCTACTCTTACTTTTTCTAATTATTCCCTGCTTTTCCATTTCTTGCATTTGCTTGCAGATTTCTTTTTCATGTTGCGGTGGTAAGCGATATAATTTTGAGTTGACCTGTTCATTTGTTATAGTTCTAATTTCATGAACAACTGAGTTAGTATTAGTCAATGTGTCTCCTTCTTTGTACAAAAGTTTACTATATTTATTGATTATTCTCATTACAACATTTTTTTCATTTTCACGTAAATCGTCTAATTGAAGATTTTGCACTCCACTTACTTCTAGTATATTTACTTCTTCTTGTAAAGTCTTTGACAAGAATGGGAGACTCACTTCATTTTTTAAGATGATTTCTTGTTTGTTTATGCAAATTGTTTCTACATTTTTACTAATCCAATCCATGCCTAGCAACAAATCATAGGGTTTATCTATTCTCATAGCTATCCATTTAAATCTAGCATTTTTTTCACATTTAAATTCTACTGGACACTGAGTTGCAACCGTTTTATTAGGTTTAAAAATCGCACCTTGTATTGTTTTTATAATTGTTGATGAATTGTTTACTATACTAAAACTTGACGCTGGTATTTTATTCTCATTTAATATACTTATTGTAGAACCTGTATCTATTAGAGCTAAATATGTTTTATTACTTATTGTTAATTTAGTAAAAATTTTACTTTGATCCGAGGCTAATTTATAAAAAAAAGGTTTTTATTGCATTCGGATTCATATTCATTAGAAATGTTATCAACTTCCATCGGTTGTTCTCGTTGTCTATTTTGTCTAGTTCTCTCAGAGATAATCTTTTGGGGATTGTACTGATTATTTCTATAATTCTGAATCCTATTATCATTCCTCATGCACTCATGATTATTATTATAATTATAGAATCTGTTTCGGGAATTATTTTGAGTCTGGGTCTTACTGAATTTATTGTTATTAATGTTAAATGAATGATTAATTTTGTTTTCATTATTTGCACTGAACTTTCGATTTAATAAATTAACATTTAAATTGTATTGATCCTGACCAATAAAATTATTAACTACGTCTCTCACTTCGGATAAATTTTTCATAGGCATAATTACATGAGCTAATGATCCTGATACTAGTTCTTTGACTCTCTGTATTAACATTCCACTGAATATGTCTATTATTTTTCTTCCGTCTTCATCAAAAGCGGCGTATTCTACTATATCCTGCATCATGGTACGTATCTTATTATCTAAATCTTTTATACTACTTACCCTTAAGGATCCTATCTCCCTGGTGATGGTTAGCTGATCTTTTGTTGATTTATAATGTCGTTTTAGCCTCTGTTGACATTCGCTCCAGTTGGCTGGTGGATTCGCATTTAGCAGATATTTGGCTCCTCCTTGGATTTTGTGATTCAATATAGCTTGGAAAAACTCATTTTCTTCATCCCTATTTTCCTCCATTATTTTATTAACTGCATCTAAAAATGATGGCAATGTTTTTGCCTGCCCTTCAAATGGTATCAGATACTGTATTTCCTTTTCTATAATTGCTCTTCGGCTCCGAGGATAATTATTTTGAGCGGCTAACTGAGTCAAGGCCATTAAACACTGACTGATTTGATTAAGAACCTCCGGATCTGCCATGTTTCGTTTCTTATCAAACTGCCGATTTCTTTTTTTATGACGATCAATTTTTTTATTTTATATATGTTTACTTCACTTTTACTAAACTTGAAAAGAACACAATAATAATATTTTTTAAGTGTTTGTTTTATTTTATAAAAAACATTTTCGTTTTAAAACAACAAAACAAAATTCGATCACTGGATTCCTTTTCTTCCGATAGGAATCCTACCGACTGCGCCAGATATGTTTTTGGATGTGATTCACAATAAAAAAACAGAAAAAAACTATATTTAAGATTTTTATTATTTATTATTATTATAATAGATTTTTATATTTAGTTTTATTACAGTTGACCTTTACAATTTCTAAGTCAACACCTAAACTTGACCGTCTCCTCCTGACTCTGGTTGCCAACTGACTCTTAAAACTAATTCCTTTTAGATCAAGTCACTTGATCTAAAATATTTCTTATTGTTATTGTTTCTTTTGTTTATGTTAAACTATTTCCTTTTAGATCAAGTCACTTGATCTAAAATACTTCTTATCGCTACTTTGTTTATGTTAAGCTAAATTATTTAAAAGGTTTATTTTAAGTTATGTTCATGGGATCTGCAAGCTAATCATATTCCCATGGACATTGTTTAATCTAGAAATATGATTTCGATGTAGAGGATAAGTATTTCTTATCGTCATACTTAACCCGCGTCAGTTAAATAATTTAAAAATAAAAGAGATCTATAAATAATGATAAATTGAGTATTCCTAATTGTTTTGTTAGTCTATTTGCAAAAGCGGGACATTTTGGCTCTCGCAGGGCACAGCGGGACAGACCACTTGAAAGCGGGACGTATGGTCACCTTATATATACATATATATCCATGGTGTCACTTTTTCGTTACATCGAATTTCAAATCACAACGATACTAAAGAAGTTTTCACTTCAAAAATCTTTTTTTAGTTAATTTTCTTATTGTACATATATTTAAGTACACACACAGAAAACTTCAACTTAATGCG
The DNA here is from genome assembly GCA_947359355.1 of Acrocera orbiculus. Lineage (NCBI taxonomy): Eukaryota > Metazoa > Arthropoda > Insecta > Diptera > Acroceridae > Acrocera > Acrocera orbiculus. The sequence continues at coordinate 25,694,680 of OX375759.1, read as the reverse complement.
ACAATTATTCTAGGAGTTACACACATATTTGAAAAGACGTGTCAGAGCGATTGAAGGTGCTTTTGAAACTTTAAACGCGTTTTTCTCAAAACTGTGTTCTCAAAGACGGTCACCGTAAGACGTCTTTTTTGAGTGCAGCTCCAGAAGATCAGCTATAGCAGCTTTCAATAATATTATTTTTACATATAAAAAATGTTAAAATACAGTTAAGAGTTACTATAATTAATTTTTCATTTAATGTTAATTTTTACATTACTAAGGGTCTTCTCAGGAAAAGTTCTCGAAAAACCTTTCATGTGTATATAATCCCTTAAATTATTTGAAAAATCTTCTTCCTATTAATAATTTTAATATATGTAAATATGGAAAGTAAAATGAAATTTTTATTTAAAGAATATACCTTTTTTTTATAAGAAAAAAATAACAAAGTTTGGAAATTATAGCGATAGGATATATTTTTTTTTATACATTTTGACTTAACCTTAATTATAATTATATTGATTTACTGTTATTGTAACAGTAATAATATATTCCTAATTTATTAGCCGAATTTCTATATCTGTTGGCTGTCCTAGTCCAAAAAACACAATTCTTCTTTTCCAGTTGTTTTTTTTTTGTTGAGTTTTAATTGGTAAGAATAAAAATCTGTTGTCTTGGATATTTGTGGCCATGGTTCAATCTATTCTAACATTTTAACAAATGTTATACAATTCCAAAAACAATTGAAAAATGTAAATTGTACTAAGAAGTACAGAATATAAAAATACGGCTATTATTGATGTTTATCAGTAAAATAATTGTAAAACGCTTTTTACATATAAAATTATTAAATTAAATAACTCATCTTTAAACAAATTTATATTATATCTAATTAAATAAAATTTAAGCTTCCAATATGAAAAAAAGAAAATTTTTTAAAACTTGAATAATTGTATTTAACAAGCATTATTGTTTGAATTTTCCATTTCTTGAAGTCTCATACGCTTTCTTGCTTTTATATCTGCCATAGTTTGTTCAATAGAGCGAACATCTTTTTTATTTTCACTAGGAACTAAATTAAATATATAATATTCATCATAATATTTAATTTTAATAATTTTTGTATTTACCAAAACCATAAATTTTGTTAGATTCAGTTTTACGTGCAGCTTTTAAAGCAGCTTCTTGTCCAATAAGATGAACATATTTATCTTTATAATTTGATACAGGGATTATGTCTTTCACAGTCTCAATTTTTTTAGGTTGTTCTTCTTTCTGCTTTTTTTTCTATAAAATAAAACAAGGAAAAATTTGTATTCAACTTTATGAATTTATATAACCTGTGCGGCATATTCTTTAGCTTTTTCATCATTCCAATCTTCACCATTACGTCTAGCACGAATTTCATCTTCGGTTGGAGCATATTCCTTCTTATAAATAACAGTATACCTATCTACTCCCTCTTGTCCAAAACTTAATCCAACAAAACCTCCTACTTCGGCAACATCATGTCTATTATATACGAAAGGATATTAAAAATGTTTTTACTACCAAACTACAAAAACGAAAAAAAGGCAAGTTATTAGGATAAAGGAGTAGATTTTGTACATGCACAGGGATAGCATGCATGCATCTTCTTGTATCTCGGCCCGTTGTTTTGGTGTATTCTAAAAACGACTGAAGATATATCGATATTTGAAGTTGAAGCTAATTATTCTAGTTTTCAACTATTTTAGGCTGTAGTCGCTTTGGAAGTTAATTCGTGCATTTACGCCTCCATAAAGACCACGGTCTAATGATTAAAATAAAATAATTGAATATATGGGCGCTTAAATACATATAAGTACTTTTAAGATGATTAAATTTAACTCTTGTTAAGACTATCTGAATTATTTGTAAAATTATTTTGGTTGGAACTTCAATCAAAAGAAATTTAGAATGTACTCAAAATATGAACACATAAACTTCGATTTGAAAAGCAAGCACGAAATTAATGTTCCATAAGAACTTCAAAATTTTTTAGGGGATTCAATATTTCAAAATTAGTTTTAAATATGTTAAAATTAGTTATAATACTACAAGAACCACAACTGCTTAAATCAATCAATTGCCGCATTTCTCAAAAATACTAAATTAATAAAATCTATTTTTTCCTTTCTTTCAAAGTATTACATCATTTTATAATTAAACCAAAAATAATACTTGCATGACAGTTCTATATACATTATTCATAGCACTAAATTCAATAAATTTCCTTTCATCTCTTAAAAATCGTTCTAGTCTACCCTCTACATATTTTCGAAAACTTATTAAATGTTCCTTTTCCTTAGCTTTCATTTTCTCGATGTGCTCTTTTTGTCCTTTTAACACAAAACAAAGTCAAAGTTATTTTCTAAATAAATACTATAAATACCTTACTTCTATTTATTTCCTTATCTTTTTCACTGATTGTAGGAGGTTTATCCATTGAATTTAATATTGATCCCAATAAATCCATTTTTAAAGACTTTAATAATTTTTAAAAAGGCAAAAAAATGTTTACATACGCCTCTCGATGACAGCTGAAAAAGTCTCCACCATCTTTACTACCAACCTATTTTTGGAGGTTATTAAGTCTCCCCCGGAATATTTTTGCTAGACTGGCTAAAATAGGTTTTCGAAAATTAGTAAAATTGTAAGGCTCCTTGAAAACTCCCTGCTCTTTATACGTCTTGCCCGTAACTTCGATAAGTTATGCATGTCATGACAACTCGTGTATCACCACCCAGTGGGAGGTATTTAATTTAGGCCAGCATCTTTCAATCAGCTATATTTGCAGGTACCTCATGAGACAGCCTCATTTCGGTTTTTAGGCTATCGAGGGTTGGGATTCTGTCTCGGTGAGGAGTTAGCGTGAGAATGAGAAAGTCAGATTTCGACATATAATGTATGGCAAATATGTCAAAATTTTACATTCTCATTCTCTTCAGCTATATTTGACGGTACCTTATAAGATTGCCTCATTTTGGTTTTTAGGCTAGAGAGACACCAGGTAAGGGGAAAATTCGCAATTTTCGAAGATACTTTTGAGGCGAAAGCATGGTTGACTCACGAGTTGGTTTACTCATACACAGAGGCAAGTTTTGTTTTGACATTTAATAATAAGCTGGGCGAAAGCCGGCAAATTATTTTTCTCTAAAAATTAATATTTTTAATTAATTTATATTTTTGTTTTTCTGCGTTATGGTTAAATTTTTTATAATTTATCTTTATAAAATAAAAATGTATTGATATGAAAATAAAAGGTCTTTTATTTATATTTTACTAGTTTTTCGTCTAATTTTTATATGATACGTTGTTACTAACAACTAATACATGTGAAAACCTACATGTACACAAAATTTTGAGGTTGTCTCATGAGGTACTGTCCAATGTAGCTGTTTCTCACTTCTCACCCAGACAGAATCGCAGCACAGCTAAGGCAAAAATTCAGAATTTTCGAAGTTAATTTTGAGGCGGAAAGCATGGTTGTTTTACGGGTGGATTTACCAATAAATAGAAAGCAAATTTTGTTCTGACATTCATCAATCAGCTGGGTGAAAGCCAAAAAAGGTGAATATACTTCTGAATGTAACCACGGCTCAGATCGCTTTCCAGTTCGCTGTCCAAATCGCTAATGTAGACACCAAGTTATAACTTCTTTATGCCCCCTCTACACAATTGGCGAATCCAGCAAATCCAGGAAATACACAAATGTGTAGAGGTGTACATTTGTGAAGTTTGTGCAAAGTTCGCTTTGTAGGCGAACTTTATACAAACTTTTGATACACAAACGTCAAAAAACTTGTGAAACACAAACGTCAAAGAAAATATAATAAATGGATACATATTGGGATACTGAGAAAACATTTAGATTCATTGATTTATACGAGGGAGAATCGGTGATTTGGAACCCCAAATGTAAATTTCACAAGGATAAAGACGCAGTAAATACTTTTTACTACATCATCATTTGTCTGTGTGTAAATTTCTTCCATAGCAAAATAAGGAGCAAAATAAAGAAAACTATAATAGTATAACCTCTACAGTGAACTTTTATCTAGTGATTTATCGCTTTTCTTCTAAAATAATTTAAATTTATTATTATGGAAAATAATGTTATAAAAATTTTATTTTTGTATTTTATAATATGCTTTAAATATAAAATATTTTATAATTTTTTTGTTTTTATTGCAGCAATTTCCCCACGATTATGGTAATAATGAAAATATGAAGAATAAGACTGGTCATATTCCGAATTATTCACAAAAGCGACGTTGCAAGCAACCTGTTGAATTGGAAGACACGGGCACATATGAATGCAGCACTTACTGCACTTAATCAAGCGTTTAAAAATTCAAATAAGGAAAATAAGGAAGACGACTGTGATTTCTATGCAAAACTACTTGTAACTAGATTGCGATCATTTTCAAAGATGGGAAGGCAATTGCTAATGTATGAAATCGATGGTCTGTTGTTGAAAAAAGTTACTTCAGGTTCACCATCCCCAGGAAGTTCAATATATACTGTCTCTTCAGTTTCACCCGCCGAATCTGTAAAATGCTTGTATTCACCTACTGCCACTGCACCTACTTTTCGGACAACCTCCAGTAAGAAGCAGTTTTCCACCGAAGAATATTATGATGAGGAGTATTATTGTTACGACAGTGAAACAGCGGAGTAATATAATAATAAAAATATAATACTTCTAAAAAATTGTTTTGTTTTCTTAGTTCTATAATATAATATAACAATAAAAGTATAATACTTTTTTAAAATTATTTTGTTTTCTTACTTTTATAAAAGATTTCAAAGCCTCATTGAGAGCTAGGCATACTTCAGGCACTATTTTCGAAGTGATTTGCGAACGTGTAATGCAAGCTCCTGAAACTATCTCCAGTGGCCGAAACTCTTAAAGTGATCGCCAAACGAATTTTAACTGGTATGGCTTTTCTCCATTTGGTATCTTGCTTGAATATTGCTGGGGATATCTCTCGTATTAAAAACTCAAAGTCTGTTAATGACATACGTATGAAGTTGTTAAATTCCCCGGATGGTTCACGTAACAGCTCTGCGAGCTGATTATCCATACTTTGTCTTGAAGAAATAGAAAATTAGCAGATACATTCAGAATACGAAATCAAGGTAAAAAAACATGAATAATTTAGTTTTATTAGCTTATCTAGCTCTATTTTGGTGTATGGATAATATCCACCACCTTCTACGCCTCCATTTCTTTTTAGCTACTCTTTTTTCATAAATATTTATGTAATGATTTAAGCACTTACGAAGTAGAGAGCGGCAGTGGCAGATTCAAAATCCATTTTATGCAAGAACTGCCAAAATGAATTGTCAAAATAGCAATATGCACGAATGTGTGGATGGGATGCACAAGGCGGCAAATAGAGACAAATAGCACAAACTTGACATTTGGCGAATGTCACGAATGTGTAGAGGAGGCATTAGATTTTGTTGTGGTTTCAGGACAGTCCGAAGGCGAATATTTTTCCCTGGCTCAAAACTTTTTTGCACAGGGTTTCCGGCTAAAAAATATTTTAATATTCAATAAAAAAACATTTTTAGTATTTCACAAAAACTTACAGTCACTAAATTTATACCATTTCACTTTATGTATAATTTTTATAGAATTTCACTCTATGTATAATTAATTTTGACAGATTTTAATAATAACTTGGTGTCTACATTAGCGATTTGGAGCTGGAAAGCGAATTGGAAAGCGATCTGAGGCGCGGTTACATTCAGAAGTATATACTCCGCAATCATTAAATACAAGTCTACCTAAAAATATAATTTGTACCTTTAAACTAACTTAATTTTATTTATAATGAATTATTATTCACGGTAAATCAATTTAATGCAATAAAACTAGCTCGAAAGCATAAGTTCTATATTTTTTAATCAAAATGTCAAACAATTATTGCATATACTTCTAAATGTAAATCTGGAAAGCGATCTGGAGCGCGGTTACACTAAATAGTTCTTTTGAGTTTGATATTTTGATTGAAAATATATAATTTATGCTTTCTAACTATTTTTATTATATTAAATTGACTTACCGTAAATAACAATGTATTATAAATACAATAAAATTAGTTTAAAGGTACAAATTTATTTTTTGAAAAGACTTGTAATGTAATTATTGCGAAGAATATACTTCTGAATGTAACTGCACCTCAGATCGTTTTCCAATTCGCTGTCCAAATCGCTAATCTAGACACAGCCTAAACTGCAAAAGTTGACTTCGAAAATATTTTGGGCTGCGTTTGTTTTACAAAACTACGGAAACCACATTGCAAAAGTAGTTTCGTCTGAAATTTTCATACAAAACATGCAATGGTGGTTTCCGCAACGTGGTTTCGTTGCTGGTGTAAACGGCCAATGAGTTTACAGTGAGCTCTTTATACGTCTCGCCCGTAGCTTCGAAAAGTTATGCATGCAATGACAACTCGTGTATCACCCCCCATTAAGATTTTTCGAACTCGAAACATAAATTCCTTGTACCGCCTCTACACATTCTGCAAACTATATGTACAGTTCTAGCAAATACACAAATGTGTAGAGGGTGCATTTGCATTAGCATTTATGAAATATGCAAAAGTGTTATTTTCTTTAAAAAAATAAATCGGGCTGAAGGGTTTAAGGCATTTGTGTAAAACTTTTCTATAATATAATTATAAATAATATTGTGATTCTGATCAAATACACGAATGTACAAAAGAATGCCGAAAATGGGTGGTGACACACGAGTTATCATGACATGCATAACTTTTTGAAGTTACGGGCGAAGTTTCACTTCAAACATAGCCAAAGAAAAAATCAAACCCACTTGAAGCGGTGGTAGGGATATGTCAAATTTGCACATTTTAATTTTACGTTGGAGAGTGTTAACAATATAAAATGGATTTTAAAATAAATTTTGATAAATTATGTCGAATTTGCCTTAATGAATCGGATAATTTAATATCGATATTTAAACCAGGAAAGATATGTAATAAAATTATTTCAATATCTGACATGTTGCGTGAATTAACATCATTGGAGGTAATTATTTGTTTTATTTTAAATTAACACAAAAATTATAATTCCCATAATTATTTTTTTATTAATTAAAAAATTGATAAAATATTGCTTATACTTAAATATTTAATATTAATTGTATTATATTGATTACGATTCCATGTTTTTATATAATGGAATAATATACTATTTACTAATTTTAGATAGAAGAGGATGAGCTTACGCCATCTACAATATGCAATGTTTGTGCAATAAGGCTAGCTAGTTCGTATAGTTTTCGGGCAACATGTATAAATGCTCCAAATTTATTAAGAAAAAAATTGGAGAATATTGTAATATATAAGGAGGATAATGGAGAAGATGATGAAGATATGGAAACATTATATTTCTATGAAGAAGATAGTGAAGAAAATGATAATAATTCAGAAAGCTTGATAACAACAGAAATTCCTGATGAGGAATATTTTGTAGTAGAATTAGGTGTGAAGGAAGAAAATATGAACTTAGAACAAATTATTGATATTTCTGAAGACAATGAAATTGAATTTCTTAATTCTGATACAAATTCTGTTTATTTTGATAATTGTGTTGAAAATAATTCAAACGGTGGTAGTACCTTAGAAAAAATCGATATTAAAAGAGAAAAACCAAAAACACGAAAAAGACGTCGACGTTCAAAAAATATACCTGGACCACCCTTTAAATGTGAACATTGTAATAAAATTCTAAGTAATCATGGTTCCTTTAAATATCATATGCAATTACATTCTGATCGAACACCATATTTATGTAGTAATTGTGGTGAAGGCTTTAAAACTAGAAATGCATATGATGGACATATGACAACACATAATGAAAATAATCCACATACATGTAAAATATGTGGTAAAGCTTATAGGCAAGCTGGTTCATTACGATGTCATATGCTTACTCATACTGGTGAAAAACCATTCCGTTGTGAAATATGTGGTAAAGGAATGACGCAAAGATCTGGCTTTAAGGTAAAAACAAAAAAATAATATAATTATTTATTTCTGTATTTTTTAATATATAATTTTTGTAGAAACATATGTTAATTCATACCGGTGAAAAACCACTTACATGTGATATATGTGGAAAAAAGTTTAGATATTCAAGTAATCTCATAACACATAAAAGGGGTCATACTGCTGAAAGACCTTTTTTTTGTCAGGTAAATTAAAAATATTTATATATTTTAAAATGTATAGAATCAAATTTAATTAAGGTTTGTGATATACGTTTCGCAGGAAGTGGACAGCTTAAGCGCCATCTACTAATCCATACTAAAAATGAACTATTGTTTAAAACAATTAAAAAAGAGGTCTTCATTAAAACTTCATTTAAATACTCATGCTGAAGAAGAAAATTGTTATTGTAAAATATGTGGAGAAGAATTTATAGAAGCACACAATTTAAAATGTCATATGGTGAAACATTATTTTGAATATAAATTAATTTAAGAATAGATATCTAATAGTTTAAGTAAGAAGCGTCATTTACTAATGCATACTAAAAATAAACCATATGTGTGTTTCCATATTATTTAAAGCAATTCAAAAAGATAATTTCATTTAACTAGTTAAGTGCAACAAACGTAAAACCAAATCTCCTATTACGGTGTGGTCGACGTGTTTACTCGTCATCTATGAAAACTATTTTATTATTATTTAAGAAGTGTTTAGTTTATAAAAATTAAAAAAAATAATTTCTGGTAAATAAAAATGTAGTTATTTGTTTTTCATAAAGTTTGTAATAGAATCATTTTGTCCTGTATTCGTCGTGTATACACGTCATCGCGTGGTTTTAATTCCGCACACCGTGAGGGATTTTTAAAATTAACGTATTATATACTCATACTTAAGAAGAAAATTGCTATTGTAAAATACGTGGAGAAGAATTTATAAAAGCACACAATTTAAAATGTCATATGGTGAAACATTATTTTGAATATAAATTAATTTAAGAATAATTTTGTTTTCTACTGTGTAAGAAGCTAATTATAATTTTATTTAATTTAATTTTTTTATTTTCTTTTTCTAATCTGTAAAATATAACTTAATCGAAACATACAATAAAAATTTGTTAGGAAAACGTGTTAAGTTTATTTAACTGTTTTATTAGCAATAATATTTAAGTATGTACTCCATTTTTTTTTTAAATAATTAATTTGGTGACTCTATTTGTAACATATGGATAAGTTTTTAATAGTAATATAAAAAATAAAATTCCAAAAGAGATGTGATTGATTCGTTTTCATGCTTTAGACGGTTTTCAATTCGCAAACAAGGATGTTCAAGTTTATTGGAATCCTTAGACTTTAATCTATTAAAGTTACAAAATTCTTAAGGTTCCTTTTTCTGTTATTTTACCAAAGTTAACTTAATATAGTTTTCAACTGTTCTTGAAATAAATATGTAGACTTTAAAAAATTTTATTGTATAATATTCAGAAAAAGTAAATTTCTAAAACACAATACTAGGCTAAATAATAATAAACACCAATTATATATGTAAACTATTCATTGATACAGATACAACTTGTTTTGCGACGCAAAGAATAAGGCTGCCCTCAGAGTGCCGGATTACATCCGAGCTGATATCGAAGACTATAAAGTCATTATTGGTAAATCAATAGCTGAAGGTGTTCAGAGTGCAAGACTTCCAAAGATTAGACTATCACAATGGGAAGCGGTGTTAACTCGGCTGTAAGCCGGTACTCTGTGGGCAGCTTTATATACAAGAAATTAAGCAACATATGATGGTGTTATGAAAGTATGAAACCGGCTAGTAAGTTTTTTTTTGTTTTTAAGTGTGTTTAAAGATATAACCTTCAATTAGTGTTTTCTTTAAAAAATATTCCTTCCTTTATCAAATAGACTAGACAAAATATCTGAAAAGAATTTTTTTATGGAAAAGTTTTATTTTACTTCGTCCACCACAAATTTGTATGAACCTTGATAAAATTTTCTGTTTTATTTTTTTTAGTTATTTTATACAACTTCATATATAGAGGGATCATAGCACTCAGAATTAGTGAGGATTTTGTTGTATAATTCTATATGCTAAGGAATGCTATAATTTTATATTTTTATACAAAAAGGACAGAAGTCAGCCATTAAAACACTGCTTATGTGTATATAGCTTTTATGCATATATATGCGTGTGTAAGTAAATTATTATTTCACTTTGACATTACTAGATGTCAAATTATTTGTCTTCTTCACGTGTTACTTTTCATTATTAATTTAATTCTATTTAATTATTTTAAATATGGGAAAAAAAGGAAAAGCGAATATATTAGGACGATCTTTGATTAAAGACAGATTTGGTCAATCCATAGGGAAACGAGTTCAAAATGATACTATGGTGAAAATATACTACATATTAATTAGTTTTTAGTTGTTGTGTTTTTAAACTAAATAAATATAAAATATTTTTTCTAGCTACATACAACAGAAATTAAAGATGGATATGATTGGGGACGTCTTAATCTTCAATCTGTTACAGAAGAATCATCATTTCAAGAATTTTTACGTACTGCAGAATTAGCTGGAACTGAATTTCAAGCTGAAAAATTAAATGTGAAATATGTTAGCTTAAAAAGTGGTTATGGTTTATTAAATAAATTTGAAAAATCTGAACTCGAAGAAAAACATATTGCAAATAAAAATTTATTAAAAATTCCTCGAAGACCTAAATGGGATAAACAAACTACACCTGAATTACTTCAACAAATTGAAAATGAAACATTTTTAAATTGGCGACGTAATTTAGCAATGATACAAGAAAAAGAAAATTTATTATTAACACCATATGAAAAAAATATTGAATTTTGGCGTCAATTATGGCGTGTTATTGAAAGAAGTGATGTTATTGTACAAATTGTTGATGCTAGAAATCCATTACTTTTTCGAAGTGAAGATCTTGAAAAATATGTTAAAGAAATTGATTCAGAAAAAATGAATATGATATTAATTAATAAAGCTGATTTATTAACAATTGAACAAAGAAAAATTTGGGCTAAATATTTTGATATGATCGGTATATATATAGCATTTTTTTCATCTGTTTTAAATGAATCTAATTCTGATAATCCAATTGATATAAATAATATCAATAATAGTTTAGAAAATGAAAATGTTAAAGAATCTATTCAAAATTTAGTTTTATCTACAAATAAAATTGAAGAGCAATTAAATATAATTGAAAAAAAACTTGAAAATTTAAAACTATTAAAAAAATATAATAATTATAATATTTTAACAAGAATAGAATTAATAAATTTATTTAAAAATATTCATAAAAATCCAAAACAAAAAGATGTTACAGTGATTGGTTTAGTTGGATATCCAAATGTTGGTAAGAGTAGTACAATAAATGCTCTTATGACTGAGAAAAAAGTAGCTGTATCATCAACACCAGGAAAAACTAAACATTTTCAAACATTATATCTTGATAAAAATTTAATTTTATGCGACTGTCCAGGTTTAGTTATGCCTAGTTTTGTTTTAACTAAAGCTGATATGATATTAAATGGAATATTACCAATTGACCAAGTATTTATTTATTATATATTTTTGTTTTTTTACTATTCAAATTTATTCCTTAGATGCGAGATTATATAACTCCTGTAAATTTACTATGTAATCAAATTCCGCGATATATTTTAGAAGATAAATATGGTATTGTTATAGCAAGACCAGTTGAGGGTGAAGATCCCGATAGACCACCTTATGCAGAAGAACTACTCCTAGCATATGGATGTAAATTATTAAAATTATTTTATTATTAATAAATTTTATTTGTTTCTTTGTTTTTTGATCTCTTAGATAATCGTGGTTTTATGACTGCAAATGGCCAACCTGATCAATCACGTTCAGCAAGATATATACTTAAAGATTATGTAAATGGAAAATTATTATATGCTTATGCTCCAACTAAAGAAATGCAAGATAATTTTAATAAATATCCTCCTAGAGTTCGTAAAGTAATTGAAGAACATACACTGCCAAAAACTCAACAAAGAGCTTTAAGGGTATGAATATAAATAAATTCCTTATATTTGAAAAACGATATTATCCTTTTTCTTTTGTAAATCTATTAAGAGATGTAAACAGGCTATTCTAATTTAAGTTGAACATATAAAATGTTATATAATTATTAAAAATACTTATAATTGATGTATTAATTCCTTTTTTATTAATAATATATTTTATTCTTCACAGATAAATATAGCTCCAAATTCAGAAGATATAGATAGGGAATTTATAAGAAATAATTCAACTGATGTATATATAAAAGGACGATCAAATTTTCCTCATATTCGTGGTAATATGAAAGGTGAAACCATTAACACCTCTGATGGTTTTGGTAAGAAGTATAGGCATCATAAAAAAGAGAAACGAGAAAAATTACGAAAAAAATTTGCCCATTTAGATCAACATTAATTAATGTTTTTTGAGATATCAATATGTAATAAATTTGCTAAGAAGTTAAAAAATTTATTTTATTCTGAGATATTTAATATTTTTTCATTAGTTAAACATAGTTTAATTTATATATCAATATCAGCTGAATAAACATGAAATTATATTTGAATTTAATATATACTTTTAGTTTTACCATGATAAAAGGTAATTCTTAAAATTTTTAGTGCCGAATAAATATATAAATGTTCTAATATTTTGAGGGAATTATCTTTAACCCTTTGAGCACCAACATATTTTCGGCCAATGTATTGAGGAACGCGATCGCACTTCTTGGCACATAAAGGATGGATTAAAAACCCCTCACAGTGTGTGTGAATTAAAATTAAGCGATGACGTGTATACACAATGAATGTAGGGCAAATTTTATGAAAAAAAGAACGACAGGTCATGTTAAAAACATTAGAAACGAGTAAATTTAAATTTTCTTTCTGTAATTAGACATTATTAATTTTATAGGAGAATTTTTTTTTTTTTTGTAGTTAAGAGAATCGTTTAATTTTGGCAATAAATACAATACAAAAGTTTTTAGCGCCGCACTATACAAACAAATAAATTATTAAAAAAAAACGAGGGAAAAATTATTTTTTGCAATTAAGTGTATAAAAAATTTATAAAATCTAATTTAAAGGGGTTGTTAAAGTGTTAAATCTATTATATTTCAAGTAGTTTTTCTCTTTCGACTTAAAAATTAAGCCAAAATAGAGTTTTAGTTGATTAGTTAAACAACATATTCAAGGATAAAATAATGTGTAACTTAAATTTTATTTTGTTTTTAATTTTCCCTTGTATACAGATTTTGCTAATTTTGACACTTTTCCGTCACGATATGTGTATATTCCTTATACACATTAGACAGCAATCAGATAAAACAAACTAAGAATTGGAAAGCTATCTAAAGCCGTGAACTACAATTTACGGCCGCTGATGAAAACGTGTTAAGCGCTGTATTAAAAAAAACAATTCCAACAGCTTTTATAGCCACTTCATACAATCTTTTCAGTTCATGATAGGGAATGAGATTTAATTCATCAATAAAAACAACTATTCGAATAATTTATTAGAATCAAAAACAAAAATTAAATAAATAAAACTTAAAGAATTTCATTTTGTTGGAAAACTGATATCAAATGTTTTCTATTATTCACATAATATGACTATTAAAATAAAAAAAAATTAATCACAAAGGAGTATAAAAATTTTTACCATTAATAATAAAATTTATTTATGATAAACAACAACATTCAAATGCTACCCCACCCACCAAGTAAATTAATCAAAAGGTTTCTACCGCATGCAATATTGTTGCTAGATCCATCCACATCTAATGAAGTGAAAAACAATAATAAATTTACAGGGGAGAAGAAACCAGAGTACAAAAGGCAAAATGCACAAATGCATAAAATATAAAAATAACTCCTTAGTAGTAATGATAAAAAGTTGAAAGTTTTTTTATCTTGTTAAACTCCTCTCTCTTTTTTTTCTCATAATTTTTAACTATATATCATTAAAAAAATATTTAAAGTTCAAATTTCATATTTTTATATTCATAAAATTAAAACAAAATAAAAAAATTCCATTTCAATAGTGCTAAAAGTAAAATAAAACAAGTAAAATAATTTATTAAAAATTTCATCAAGAAAATATATGAATAAATAAACTCCACATCTTGCATTTATATAAAATGCATAACGGAAAAGAAAATGCTAATATATAAAAATTACACCTTTCTCTCAAATCAAGTTACAAACTTTGATGGTCGGTATAACTGACAGAGAGAGTTCTAAAATTTTCTTCACTTGGATCTCTTTGTTTTGGTACAATTTGAAATAAGAAAAATTTTAATATGGACTCTATATAAAACACATAAAATACATGTTTAAGCTTTAATAAATAATTTTAGTTGTTTTGTTATTATATTTTTTTTATTTTTTACTAAATCTTAAGTAAATCTGTCCAATTAATGCATTATGTATATATATACATATATATATGTTAGTATGAGATGCAATGTATCTTTACAAAAGAAGGAAGGAAAATTTTTTGAACAAATGGGGAGAGAGTTAAAAGTTATATGAATTGCGCGTGGTCGTTTATTGTACTTTATTTTACATGGTTGGGGAGCCTAAAGTGAAGGTCGTGTAATTTAGTCGATATAGAAACATCACCTTAAATTGGTGTACTGTAATATAATATTTTTTGGTTTAGTGCATTTTATCAGTGGTTAAACAAAAAACAAAACAAAAATAAAAACATACTTTTAATTCAATTCTTTTTGGGAGTTTATTTATTATATCCGTTTTAAAGTGGTATTGAGCACTTTTGTCAATTTCATTTAAATGCATCCAACGGTTGAGTGAATTTTAATTATTGTTGTTATTATTATTGTTATTACTGTTTTTTATATTAAAACTAGAAAAACAAAATACACAAACACAATACAAAAAGAACAAAAATCAAATTAAAATAAGTATTCAAGCATCAAATATTCTAACCTGAATTAAATAATTATAATAATAAAAGTGTACTAAAATTAATTAACCGGTACCATAAAAGCAACAAAAATAAAAACAACCTAATTAAAAATTTCTAAAAAAAAAATTTTATCCTTTATAATATTATATTTCTTTGTTACTCATGTATAAAAATTTGCAAAAAATTAAAATTGATATATTTTAAAAACACACCCTTTCTTTTTTTTTTTTTCTAAAAAGGAACTTATTTCTTTTTGACTTTTTGTTTTTGGATCGTGAAGAGTTTATAATTTGTGAAATTTAATTGAAAACTAAACAATAATTAATAATTTTATTTAAAAATCCATCATATTACTTTATATCTATATATAAAAAAAATTCTTTGTTTAATAATAAAAGAAAAAAACATACAATAAAAGGATACAAAGGACAAAGCACTTGGTGATATCAATAAACTTTTGTCTTTAAATAAAGATAATTTTGTTATTAATGCGTGTGTGAACAGTAATTTCAATTAATTTGAATAATTGAAAAATAAAGGAAAATTTTCTTAAAAGGAAACAAATACTTGTGTATTTCTGAATTCTAATTAGAAGATATTATCTATTCTAATTAGAATTGCAGTTCATAATATATATTATACCCTTTCACTCAAAAATCGATAAGTGCAATATGAATATCTTTAAATTATTTTATCAGGATATATTTTTAATACTAATAAATATTATTTGAAGAAAATTTAAAAATTTTTGTGGTTATTTTATTTAGTAACGAAAATTTAGAAAAGAAACTTAATGTTGTTAATTAAATTCCGTTTTTTTTTTTTTTGATTCTATTCAAATTTTAAAACTTACTCAAGGAATTTAATATTAAAATTAACATATACATTTTCATAAAATTAATTAAAAAGTGTATTAACAAATTATTCTGAAAATGAATATAATTGAAAGTGTTGATGACAATATTTATTCAACATAATTATAAATACTATATTTTTGATAGGAAGACAAATAATTATTATTTAACCATGCATTTTAAAGAGGAGAATAATCGGTCAAAAAATGATACAACAGATACTAAAGTTGGACAAACTTTAGTTTGGCCATTTTTAATACAGGTATTTTTTTATTTTATTTTGAAAATTTTTTTAAATTTTTTGTAATTCAAAAAATACAAATATGTAGCAGAAATGTCATTTAGTAATATTAATTATAACGGTTTCAATAAAAAATGAGATTATATTGATTGAGTTATATCAAAAGTTGATATATTTCTTTTTTAATTAACAATAAATCTCTAAAAATCCCTTTCCGACTAGAATTATATAGAAAGGCATGCCTAAAATTTGTACAAAGGAATTAACTTCAAATGCATTGCATGCAATTTAGTGCTAGGAATGTGGTAAAACTTGACTTATTTTATCTTTCATTAGAAATAAGTTGCATGACCTAGCAAAGCTTACCGAAAAAATTAATCCTGACAAAGGATTCTTCAAAGATTTTATATAAAGAATTTTATATGCCTTACAATTTACTATAGCCAAATTAAAATAACGTCTCATTCTTTTTTGGAATGTTTTGATTGACTACAGAAAATCATTTTAAATAAATGGATTATTATTCCTTTTTACACTTTTCATTTGTAATCGACTTTGTTGTTGTTGTTGTGGTTATTTTGTTCATACAAAATATTTAAGATAACAAAATTTTAGATAATTACAATGTAAACTGTTTGTTTTGTTTTTCTTTCATCAAACATAAATTTTTTACCTTACTTGATGTCGAGTATCTAGCGCAAAATATTTTGCTGTGTATTTGTGTTATGACAATCCTGAACTGTGGATGGAGGCATGCCTCATCAACATTGATGCCTAATTTTACCATCTCTCTTTAGTATAGGAAATAGGAGTGTCCGCTGAGCCTATTTGAAGTGTAGATATTGACTTTTCTTTTCTTAAGGAGTTTATTTTTACCAAGTTGTCAAATGGCTCTCTCGTCCCATATGAACTATATGAAAATGACGATTTGTGAGTAAGTTTTTAAACATTTGTAAATTTTTACTCACAAATCGCTATCTTCATATAATTTATATGGAGCGAGAGAGCCATTTAACGACTTGGAAAAAATAGTGAATAGTCCTTTATTAAGGTGGATCTGTTTCTGTTGCGTACTTCCCATTGACTCTTATGTTATTAGCTTATTTTTTGGTAAAAACACAGGTGGCATCTTCTTATATTTGAATTAGAGAACTCCTTAGTATAATAGGGATAATGCCAACATTTGCTAGGCTTACATTTAAAGGGGTTAATGGCTTAAAACAAGCTGAAATTTAATTTGTTATAAAATACTTGTCGGATACATATTTAAGTTTAAGTTTTTCTAACTCATAATCTTAATTTATTTAATTAATAATTAAGTTATTAAATAATATCTTAACCCTTTGCACTTGAGCGGCATCATATGCGTGTTATGGTTTTTTGTAACTCAATGCTGCTTATTTACGATAAGATATAAGTTGAGTTTTGGACACTAAATAAAAGTGATAACTCTCTAATCATCTATGAACGAATAGGTTTATATTTCCTAAGAAGTCAACAAAGTGAATTATATGGCAACAAGTCTAATGATCTTAGCTCTGTGGCTTTAAGATAGATTTTAATAAAACAAAAAAAAAACAGACACACACACATCAATATATATATAGTCAAAAATTCAAAGTTCATTAATGAAAAAAGAAAAACTTTCAAGCTTTTAACTTTATATTAGAAAATTTCTACCAGCGAAATTGTGCTCTATTGTTAAATAAAACAATCGCATCATTAATTTGACTAAGCTTTTAGTTTTTCTTTTCTATTTTTTCTGTTAGTTTGCCTTAATATTCAACACTTGAAAAAAATTGAGAATATTTTTTTTTGGGTATTGTTACTTAATGTCAACAAACAGTTATATTTTTTTATATAATATCCAAAATAAGTTTCATAATCAAAAAAAAATTATATACAAAAAAACAAAGTAAATGAATATCGTAAGAGAGGTTAAAGACCTAACAACATTTTTTATACGGAGTGTTAGGCAGGTTAAATGTTACTCATTCAAAGGTACATAACTTTTTTGTGTGAAATTTGTTTTTAATTGATTCAAAAATAATAATAAAAAATCAAAATCCATTTATTTCGGCTTAATTTGATATCCTTTGGCCTTTATTATATGGTGATCAGAAGATCTAAAAACGATTATATTTGACTCCTAATAACTTTATAATAGATTAATTTAACATCTTCCTAATCCAAAATCGAAAAGAAAAAATCTATGGGACTAGTGACTAAGATATTCAAAGGCTATTGTACTAATAAAATAAAGTGTGGAACATGTTTTTTTTTTGTTTTTGTAGCCATTTTTGGCTCAAATAAACTCTATGCAACGGTGCTGACAGTTTGAATTAAAAAGTCCCAGGCTTGTGAATTTTTAAAGAAAGAAAATTCTCTCATCAGATAATATATAATATCCATGAAGCACAACAACTCCTTTTGGTTCATTCCTTTTAGAACTTAAGTTCATTTTTCAATAATACTTCGTTCTAATTATTCATCAGTTCTTGGCACTATATTAAAGACTTCCCTCAGACTGTATCTTTACTTTTGGAAACTTTTCAGGTGATGTTAATGTTTTGTCATTTATTTGATCCTCTCTTCCATCAGATTTGGTAATAATGTTTCAATCAATATAAAAATTTATGGTGTAATAAATCTTCAAAATTAACTTTGAGGTGGCTGTCAAAATTTGAATCCAGACAAGGCTTTTAGGCTATTATTACCAATCCCAGTTTTGATATGTAATATTTATCTAGCCTTCCATTCTATTATTAAATATAAAATAATTAGAAAAAAATAAATAATAATTAAAGTTAATTATTTTTCTACTAGATACATAAATGCATTAATATCCTTAAATTATATAATAAAATCTAATCATATTTAGATTCTTTATATAATCAAAAAGCAAAAAACGTAATTTCATATGTAATTTCATATTCAAGTCATTTTCAGGACTTTAAAAAAATTAGATTGGCCTTTTTCAGTTGACCCAATTTTCATATTTTAGTCAGCTTTAAACAAGTGTTACAAAAAAAAACGAAAATAAGCTGATTGCATTTTATAACTTAAAAAATTAATAGAGCAAAATTCAAATAAACATTTTATACTTTTTTTAGGTTCATAACTTTGTCCTATTTTTTTATTTAGTTTGTTTTTGTTATATAGGAATTACACACACTTGTCCTTGAGGCAGATAGCATATTTGTATATGTTTATTGTATATCCATTTTGACCTAATTTTTTTTGTCAGAGTTTCAAGCTTATATTAAGCTTATCTAATATTAATTTTTTATAGAACAGAAAAAAAACTACTGTACTGTAAAGGAGTACTGAAAGTTTTTTTTATCAATTTAAATTTTAACAGGAAGTAATTAATTTTGTGCATAATTATGCATAAAATAGTTCATAAAATAATTGAGAATAGGTTTCTTAGCTCAAAAATTTATTCAAAAAATTCATAAAAATTTCAAAAAGTGACTGTTTTTTTTTCACGAAAAATTTTTTTAAAAGTTAGGTTCTAATGAAACCTATGCCAGTGATTCTATAGTCAGTTAGAAGGATAATTATGTAAAATTCAGCTTCAGGAAAAATTTAGAGATTTTTTAACCAAAAATTTCTTTAAGAATTTAATGAAATATTTTTGAATAGTTTAATTTGTGATTAAATGTGTTGCAAAATAACTTTTTACTTTTAAATCAAATATAAAAAGTGATATAAGTAAATTTTTTTGTAGGATTTAGGTCACCGTCTATAAGAGGGCAGCTGCATTTTGCAATTATTTAAGTTTGAGTGATTGTAATATCAATTATTAATTGTTGCTTAATTAGAAATTTATAATCTGAATTCGACCTAAAGTCTGCATAAATAAATAATTATTTTTCCACAAAATAAGTTTTCTTCTAAACTATATTAAAAAAATTATGCTAATTAATGTTTATTATTGTTGAGATAAGCAATTAATAATAATAATAATAATTATATAAATAAAAATAAGATATCTAAGTAACAAAGGATAAGGTTTTATCTAATTTAATATAAAATTTATTGAGTTAGGTTGGGAAATTCTAGTTGATCTGTAATATTCTCCTGATGTTTAAATCTACAATTTTTTTGGATCACTTTAGAACTTTCTTGTTGTAAATGAGTACCAAATCCCAGTGGTAAGACTACTTTGTCTCTAAAAGGTAGAATTTTTTTTCTCCAAACATTTGAATAAAATGTCATCTTGTTTTCAAACAATTCTTACTAATAAAGAAAATTATATTTTCGATTATCTTTCAAATAAAAAGTAAAAAAAAAAATTAGTCTTTACAAAAAACGACAGAAATTTTGTTTATTTTAAAGCAGTTCTTTTTTTAACCCTAAATATACTTAATTCGATATTGAATTAATTTTAAGAAAGCATGGAACCTATTCAAAATTCCATATTAGGAATTTTTTATAGGAATCCTTTCTTTACAATAGGTCTTTTATAAGCAACATATATAGCTAACGTGTAAGTTGAAGTGTTGTACGTACTTCAAATGAAAGTAGTGAAAGTTGGTCTGATTACCAAAACAAAATTATGGCTTCTTATATTATATAACTAGAAAGAAAACATGATAAACAATTGATAGTCTTTAATAAACAACATACATATATCTACTTCATAATAATAAAACAAAAAAAAAAACTCAAAACTTAATACATCAATAAACTATTGAAAAAAGAAACAACAAAAAAACATACAACAACAAAGCCAACAGAATACAAAAGATTCACTGATGAATTATTTAAATTCCATAATTTTTTGTTTTATTATAAATTTCAAAGGCAAAGTATAAAATTTTTCTATAGAAAAAATTAGTCAAGTGAATAAGAAAAATTTATAAAATTATTGATGTGCATTTCTATAGTAATAAAAGTTTTTATATTAAAAATTTCTAGTGATTTAAGATCTTCCCATGAAGCAATTAATTCTCTTTTAGGGCCAAATAAAATTAAAATTAACTAAAAAACAAAAAAATTAGTAAAAAGTTTTCCTTTTGAATTACTTTTTTAACTACTTTCGATTGATATCAAAACATAAAACAATAATATTTCAAAGAAATGCATAATTTATTTTTCTACTATTGTTGTTGTTGTTAAATTTTTAAGACTAAATCCAATGCTGTCCAATGAGTTTTTCTTTTGATTGTTTCCATTTTATTTTATTTTTATTTAGAATTACTTAAAGCAACAAATGATGAAAACAGTGGCCATAGCCTATTTACATTGCTAGCATTCAAGATGTCACCAAAACAAGTAAAACTGTTGATATCAATTAAAATCCAATAAACGTGAAATATAATTTAATTTAAAATGAAAAATAATCATAAGAAATGAAAATCTGTAATTTTTGTCTCTCATTCTTTCTTCTCTAAGAAGACTCTCTTTTTTTCTAGCTTTAATAACAGCAAAGTTTTTTATATTGTTATTGCTCACAAGTAACTTTAGTTCAGTATTGAAACTTCTTTCCCCAAACGATACTTAAATTAACATTAATTATAATTAAAGTGCTACCAAAAGACTTAAAAGGGAATCAATAAAAATCCAATTCCACGTAGAATTCCATCATCTTAAAAACAAATAAAATTTTGATACTGCTAATGTAAAATCGTGAGTGTTTAGTGGAGAATCTCAAATAATGAACTCAAAATAAAATCACTTATCAGTAGAATGTTACTCTAGAAACTCAAAGAAAAAAAAGGCTTCAACTTAGATTTCTATCATAAAACCCTCAAACAATAACTTTAAAAAAAAAAAAACAAAAACAAATAACTTTCAAATTTATTTCAGGGGATGGTAGAAAGTTCATCATGTCCATCAACTCCGCCCGAAACTATTCCAGCCTTACTTTGGACAACAATTGCTGTATTTGGTATAGTTTACGCCTTATTAGGTAAATTTTCTAAAAAATTTATTTCTTTTATAAAAATTAAGATAAAAATTTTATTTAATTTATTTTTTAAGGTTATCGATGTCTTCGTGCTATAGGTTTTTTAAGTGGGTTAGCAGCTGGTGCTGGTTGTATTTTTTTACTTCAAAAATTTGAAATAACAATAATTGGTAGTCCTGGCGATTCTGCATTAGCAATTATAGCTGGACTTTTTGGTGCTATTTTAGGTTCAACATTTCCAATTGCTTCAGCGTTAGTAAGTGCATTTGCTGGTGCTTTATTAGCAGCTATAATAATAGCAATTTGTATAGCAACAATGCCAGATAATGAATTTGGGGTAAAAAAATAATAATAACAATAAAATAAATTGAATATAATAAAAAATCATTGAAATTAATTATTATTTATTATTTTTACTTTTTTTTTTTAAATATTTTTAGCAAAAAGAAATTGTTGTTGCTGTAGCTGGTGGTGCTATCATATTTGCTGTATTAACTTTGTGCTGTATTAAATATATTACAATTATTTCATCTAGTTTAGTAGGAAATGCTATGATCATCTCATCAATAGATTTTTTTATACATAATCTTGATACAATTAGTTGGGTAAAAAACAATTCAAATAAAAATCAAATTAAATATTTTTTTTTTTTATTTTCTTTTAATTTTCAGTTATTAAATATAAAACTAAATCCATTACCGCCACCATGTTATGGTGGCCTATTATTATATTTTTGGCCTGTTTTAACAATAATTAGTATTATGATACAATGTTTTATAACTGGTTGGCGAATTAATCATAGAAAGCCAATACAAGAACGTCACAATTCTGATCGGATACGTTCAAATACTCGTCCAAGAGAAACAAGAGAAGAGGCACGACAACGAAAATATCGATATTTATATCAAGTAAGAACTGCTAGAGGGGATATTATTTCTCAAGTAAGTTTTAATATTAATATTAATAATTTATATATTTATGAAAATATGTAAAATGTTTCATATTCAAGAGTAAATTTCTTACTTAATTGTTTAGCTTAGTCTTACCAACTATTTTCGATAGAAGATTTAGGTTTATCTACTAAATCCTAAGTTAATACTCGGGTACTAAATTTGACAAAAAATAAATACCCACGTAATTTTACCTATCCCAACCATTGAATGAATATTTTTTCAATAAAAAATAAAACACCTAACAGCAACAATAAATTCAATAAAAATTTTCATACTTATTATTTCAAATATAGAATTATGTGTCAGCATTACAAAAAAGGATACAACCAGGTTCAGGAACTCCATCAGAGCATTCAACAAAAACAAGTTCAAATGATAGAAATACAATGAGAAGTGATAGAACACATTTTACAAATTTAGCTGATTATGAAATTGGTGATAAAATGGAAATAATTCAGGAACGTGGATGACATAAATTTATTAATGAATAAAAAATTATTAAAAAAATTTAAAAAAAAGATAATGAAAATTTGTTTTTTAAATTAAAAAAAAGAAGAAGAAAAGTGATAATCCCAATGTATAATATAAATGTTTAAAAAGTATAAGAATAATAAAATAATAACTTCAATAGAGAGTGGTGTGATAGTAAGTTAAGGATTTTTACTTTTCTACAAATAATTGTGATTAATATGTTTTACATAATAATAATAATAATAATAATTATGATAAAATCTAAAAGAATATTATTTTAGAAATTATTTAATTAATAATCAATAAGACTTAATTTTTGTTTTTAATTGAAATTATTGAACTATACCAAAGCCTTTTTTTTGTTTTTTTAATATTATCAGCAATAATTATAAAATTATTAATAAATAATTTTGCTAGTATACCAAATTATGCTTAAATTTATCAATTTAAAGGGTAATTTATTAAATTATAAATTTTTATCAACAACAAAAATTTTAGTCTTTTATTTTTCACCAAATTTATTTTATATCTAATCATTTTTCCTAAACAAAAATTAACTAAAAATCAAGATAAACCAAGTATGTATCTCAAATAAAGAAAATGCAAAAATGGCACAAAAACAATGCAAAAAATTTATTAAAGAGAATTTTATTATTATATATTTTTTTTATGTTTTCTGCTAAAATATTGAATTTACAATCCTTTATATTGATTAATTTGATAAATTTATAAGTTTTTCTTTTATTTAAAACAAATATTATGTACATAGATATTATCATTAGTTAATTATAACTATAAATATATTACTAAATATGATTTTAAATTAAAATAAACAAACAAAAAACTAAATTTTACATCCAGTATAATAAAAAACAAAATATTTATTAACTATTTTATGTGATGTTATTATCTAAGAAATCAAAAATGTATTTTAATTTATATATAGATTTTTGTCTTTATTTTCTTTGTATATAAAATATATATTTCACTTTATATATATATCCCTTCAAGGCCATAAAGATACAGTTTGTTACTTTGATAAGTAACTTTCCATACAAAAACTGGTTTTGGGTTTTTTTCTTTTTTATATTTGGTTAAAGAATTTGTAGAGAAATCTTGAAATAGAAATAGAAGAAATATCCTCAAAGGGGACAAAATCAAATATAAATAACTATATGTTTTTTCACAAATCACTAGCTCCCCATATATAGAACGAGCGAGCCAACTTGATGATAAGAGTGCATTTTATTCTAATATCATTTTTCTGTAATCCTTGTTTTATGATGAGTGTCTATTCTTCTATAAATGGGGGGGGGCTATACACTTCACAGAAAAAAGCCAATGCATTTTTGCTATTTTCTTTACAAAACCGGTTTCTTGCAACAGCTATAAAAAATTAAAGCCACAAACCAAACTCTGTATGGCCTTGAAATTCTCTTACACGGCAGATTACAAAAAAAAAAATCAAAGAGAATTTGCTCATTCAAATTTAAAATTCTAACGAAATATAAAAAACAAGAATAAAAATTAAAAAGTCATTAAATTCAATAAATATTTAAGTAATTAATAATAAATGTTCCAATTTGTTACTAAAGCTTCCAAAGTAGTGATGATAATTGAATGTAAAAAGAAAAAACAACAAAATTTAAAAATGTTCGAGCAAATATTTAAATGAAAAGATAATACAAGGAATAAACTACACTATATATGTACATATATATATATATATATACCTTTATTTATTGTATAAATAAAACTAAAAATTATTTTTTATTATAAAAACCAAAAGAAAAAAAAACAATTAACTATAGAAATACTTCACTGCCAGACAAGAAGTACAAAAAATCAAGTTGTATATCAAAATGTCATCCAATTTTAATTTGTGTACAACAATAAAGACAAAAAAAAACTAAAAATTTCAGTTAATAATTTCAGTATAATAATTTGTATTTGTGCTTTATTTTTTTTACAGAGCACAAAGCCAAAACAGTAAATTTCAAGATAGATTTTTATGTTGGGAAAAAGGAGATATGATTGCGGATACTTAAGTTTCTTAGTTGATATACAATAAAGTGAACTATGAATTTGATCAGCTCATATGAAGGAATAAATTCCTTTTAATATTGTTAGTTTTTACTATGCGCTTCATTTTTATTGGTATTTTTAATATTTTTATTTTATAAAAATGATACATAGGGTTCATATGAAATTTACTTGAAAAAATATAAAGACAGAATCAGAAACTCTTCTTGAATACAAAACGCAATTTTAATTATAATTCAATTCACTGCTAAGCGAAATATTATTTTACACTTTAAGTGTATTTTGTAGTCTGATATTTACTTGTTAGTCCTTTGTGTGAACCTTAAGGAATCATTCTGATGATCTTCAACTATTATAGCGATGAATTAATTAAGCTTCAGATAAATACCTATACTAACGTAAGTAAGAAAATTTTTTTTTGATATTTGTTACAGTAATTACCCCTGAAGTATTTAAATTAATAAAATCTATTCATTTCAAAAATTAACATCCTTTTGGCTTATAAATTTGATTATATCACAGGTAATTTTTGCAAATATCTACAATCTGTGTATAAGTATCGTTTCTACAATAGCAATTAAAATTATTTCATTAATCACAATTAAAAAATCATGTTGCATTTTGTAGAAATTCTATTTAAAGGTGCTTTCTTAATTTATTTAAATTCCCAAAAGTGAGCTACTACGAGAAACTGCCTTAATTAAAAATAATATTTTAATGGTTTTTCTGAAATATAAATGAAATACTTTTTTAAGTTTTTATTTTAAATATAAAACATTAAATGTTGATTTGTTTCTAAGGATTCGTATAATTTTGGTTTTTTATTTACATTATTCAAAAATAATATCAATATTATCAAGAATGAATGGAAATTCATCTTTTTCTCGATATATTTAAATTGTCTTGAATTTATATATAGCTCATTCTTAAGCTTTTAAAATTGATATTTTTAATTTCTTAGAGCCTATGACGATTTTGAGATATTTAAATATAGTAAAACATCATTTAAACTTGTGCTTATATTTCAATTATTTTAATTAAGTATATTTCAACTATGAAAAAGCTTTAAAATTTTACAATTATTTTTAAGTTTATTTTCTAAATATTTTAAATAATTATTCTATATTATAAAATAAATAAATTTTCGTTTTATTTAAATAAATCTTTTTACATAACCTAAAAGTTATAATAATTTGATGTTCAAGATTTTCTTAAACAATTGATATCCTACTCTTGAAAATTTCAGTATATCTGATATCAGCATATTAATCGATTGTATTTTTAGCATAAATATTGATTTTTTAAAATGCTATTAAATATTTTGATATTTATTGTATATTAATCATAATAGAAAAAAGAATTATGCATAAAATACCAAAAATTCGTTAAAAGCATAATTTTAATATAAATAATATTAAATTCAGGCATATAATATTGTAAAGATATAAATTTTTTTAATTATTTTTCGTTAAGTCAATACCGTTAATAAATAATGTATTTTATAATTTATAATATATTAATAAAGATCTATAATTTTTGTTTTGATATCGAAATAAATCATAAAAATGCTGATATAAGTTTTTTTTTTCATACTGTTAACTACGGTATAGAAAAACAACACTGATATATATTATTACGAAACATTTACTTTATTTATACTACCTAAAACATTTTCACGGTAAATTGAAAATTATTTAATTCTTAAATATTATCTAAATAATTACAATGTCTGATTTCAAGAAATAAAAATTTAGAAATTCATTCAATATATTTCAAGGCTTCTTGTTTCTATTATTTTCAAAATATTATCTATTAAAAATTTAGATTATTTTTAAAAATTAGGATAATATACTTAAAGCTTGAGTGGAAATTATTTAGTGTACAATGTGGCGTGAAAGTTTTAAGGTAAAAACAAAAAATTTGATGCCTTGTTTTAAAATATTTCCATATAACACAAATCTGCAAAAGAATGTTTTATATAGGAACTAATTTACCGTGTTATAGAAGAGCTATCTATATTTTGGAAATGAAATTTTTATAAAAAAGCAATTTTATGATTAATGATCTCGTTTGTTCACAAGAAAAAAAAAATATATAACTAATATAAACGATATTTTTAACGGTTTCATGAATTTAATAGTTTAATATCTGTAAATTTTTCTTAAGAATAATCTTTTATAATAATATTTAAAATATATAAAATACTTGGTGCTTAAATAAAAACCACAAAAATTATTAAAAAGTTTTTAAGTTTTGTTTTTCCTTTTTTCTTTTAATTGAATTTAATAAATTATTTTAATTAAATTATACTAATATTTCTATTAAATAAATTTCATGTGCTAAAATCAATAACAAATATCAAATAAATCACATAAAATCACGATTATATTTATTCTATAATGTAGTTATTTTGATGTACAGTATGAACAGCACGATGTTCCTTTTGAAATAAAATAAAAATATACATAATAATCATATTCATAAAATATATAAATATTTATTATACCATCATTTTATTTTTACGTTGAAACCTTCGATCACATAAATCACATTGGTATGGTAGCTCTTTAAAATGAACAAATTTTAAATGATCGCTTAATGTTCTTGGTGTACTATACTTTTGATTACATATACTACATTGAAATTGTTTTTCAAAATGGGAATACCTATGGTATTTCAGATGAGAGCTTGATCGAAATGCTTTATCTGAAATCCACAAATAAATTAATAATATAAATAAAAAACTATTAGTTTAATAACTTAATATAATTTACCACAAATATCACATTTATAACGCCTTTCATCGCTATGAATTCTTAAGTGAATTTGTAAACGAGATTTTTTATAAAAATCTTTTCCACAAAATGTACATGTGTAACTAGTTAAATTCTCCAATGCTCTATTTACAGTATGAATTCTCATATGAGTATTATAAGTTTCTTCAGACCAAAATAATCTTAAACATATTTCACATTTCCTCATATTGCTAAAATAAATATAAAATTTATAATTATATTAATATAATTTTACAATAAAATTTAATATTTAACTAAGAATAACAAAAAAAAAATTCCGGTCAATTTACACAAAGGCCAACTACTACTAGTGCACCTTTTGAATATTCCAATTTAGAGGAAATGAGAGCTTATAGTTATAGCAAAATGAAACCTTAAATTTCAATATCCTTCTATTCTATATATTCAAATGATAAATAAATATTTATTCAAAATATCAAATAAGAGTAAGAAAATTATTTCAAGTTCTCTTGATTACATTCTAGTTATCGTCAACCTGATTCATAAGAATACAGCATTAATATATGTATAAGAGATATATTATGACATAAAGAGAACAAATTTTTCACCAAATAAAATGTACCTTATTATTAGATGTAAGTAAAACTAAATGAGCCCTATTTATAAGAACGGCAAAATGAATCCTTGAGGTGTCTTATGGCGATATTATAGTCCCATTAAATTAATACAAGTATTAACCTTTTCACTCGAGAGGTGAGTCTCGCTCACCACATGATTTAATGCTGCAGCTCGGGAGGTGACTCTCACTCACCACTTTCTTTGGTGCGGAAATTCGATGCACTGTGTAAACAACTTATGTTTTGGGGTTTGTAAATTTGATCAATAGATTCATATATACTCTATTAAACCACTAAACAGAGAGGAGAACAACCGCCTTACCACTTGCGGCATGTGAAAATCTTAGTTCAACAATTCACTGGAGATTTTCGTCAAACACGTGGACGAGCTTTGACTTCAACCTCAGAATCCCAACACATACGCCTAAATAGAAAGCTGCATAACATTCTAAACAGAAGTTAGGAAAGATTGTAAAGTCTGCTCTGAAAAAAATAATCCCGGCAAAAGAAATCAAACGATATATAATGGTGACACTTGTTCCGAGAAGCTGGGCATGGATTTCGGCAGTTGTTACATTAAATATCATACAAAGCAAAATTACAAAGACTAATGTTTAAGAAGTTATCTTCGCAAAGATGTAAAGATACATTAAATATTAAAATATAAAAGTTTTATGTATTACTTTATGTGTGTAATCATTTTCAGTTAGAGGCAAAAAATTCAACAAAAGCGCTATGAAATGCTTCGAGTGGCTGATTAGTCCACGCGAAAACAGCTCCGAGTGCAAAAGGTTAAGTCTATTAACGAGATTGACAAACACATCTGGATTATTTTTAGGTTGTTTGGATTCTCAGAAAACAGTTTTCCCCGTCTATTAAATGCAAACAATCGTCTGATATTTACATGAAAATTATTTTTTTTTTTAAATTATAACCTCTAATAATGTTACCTACTTATCTTTATGTATTTTTTCATTTTGTTCATATGTTAATCCACTATCTTCATAGGATAAATTATTATCAAATATACCATGAACTGGAAGTCTTAGTTCATTACTAGAACTATTGTCATCATTTAATTCAATACTTGTTCTTAATTCATTATCTAAATATTGAATTTTAAACATTTCTGTTTTTTCATTAACTACATCAAATACTGTTATTTCTTCAACTATTGTATTTTCACAATTATTTTTTTCATTAATTTTTTTCTCATTTTCTAAACGACAAGAAACTGCAGCTATTAAATTATATGAATCAATTGCTTTCTTTTTAAATTTATGAAATAATTTAATTTGAGTACTACAATATCCACAAACATATTGTTTTGGTTCACCAGGTAATATCTAAAAAAAAAAAAGTACAAATTAATTATTATTTAAATATTAAAAAAAATTTATTAGTTTTAATAATACAGGTAATTGAAAAATTTCTTGATATTTTTGCCCCAACTCTGATAATCGACTATCATCATTGTCTTCAATGTATAAACATTCAAATCCATTACATTTTGGAGTAAAACAAACTACACAAATATCATCGTTATCATCTTGCATTTTTATATATTTTATAATAAAATTGGATTATAGTAATTATTAAAATACACAAAATTAAGTTACGCACAAATTAGTATTGAAACATTTGACAGGTTTTACTTTTAGAAACAGTATCTCTCAAACTTGCGCACAATTTATATATACGATAATATGTGCAGTGATATTTACTTGAGGCAATAATTTTAATCATCATCAACAAGTTTTATATAGCATTTTTTTTATTAAATATTCCTTATATTATACAATTATTTCTAATAATTTCTAATGGGGCTTAGATGTTTAAAAAAAATCTAACACGTACTTTATAGCTCTGAAAAATTCAATTTTATATATAATTTAAATTTGACTTGCGCATACTGTATCCAATACTATAAATTTAATAAATGGGATAAGTGTTATCATTCAATTCGCTAATAGTTGAAAAGTAAAAAAAATATTTTATATTTTAACAATTAAATCTTATTATATCACCATAAATATAAAATAAAATATCTGAATATAGAAATTAAAATGCATATCATTATTAAGTAAAAGTTTCCGAAGTTGATAATTTATTAGAGATATTTTATAAGCAAATAACTTCTTAGCTTTATTCCCCATTTACCAATAATCTATTATAGCTGACTATAAAAACTCTATTTTTTTATGAAAATTTATAATGAACCCCATTACCCATACATTAAATAATATAAAGGGTTGGCCATATTCGACGAAAAGATCTGACAGCAATGTAGCTTTTAGCCGCAATGTTAGACCCACTAATGACAACGCTTTTGAACGGTCAGTCTACGAAGATTTTTAAATGGAGCGGTATACGCCACGCGAGCACTCGAAGATTGTTGAAATTTACATTCAACAAAACAAGTCAATTGTGAAAACTCAACGTTCTTGGAGAAAAATGAAAGAGTGAAAACTGCATTCCAAAAACGTCGATTTGGGCAATTGCGCATGAAACGCACGACTTCACGTAGCATATTTCTATGTGAAAATTAAACAAATAATTAAATACAATTAAAGCAGAGTTAATTTTTATGAACTAAAATCACTCTAAATTATATTTAGAAAATTATATTATTTGTAAAAATTTTGTTTTCAAAATAAATTCAATTTGATTCATAATCAATTTATGTTTGAGATAATATAACTTAAAATGATGACAAGTTGTAAAGTAATTTTGTGATTGGACTTAATTAAAATTTACTTACCGTTAATAAAAACCTCAATTTTAATTTTTGAACCATATATAATATTAATCATTACATTAAAAATCATTAAAGTCTGTAAATTTCATAAAATTTTGTATTTTATATTTAAACCGATCCTATATCTATAAAGTTAAATATTTAAAAAAAAGGTAATTCTTAAAAAATCATTACAACTCATTTAATATTTCAACCAATAAACAAATTTATTTAATATAAAATACTTATACCAAAAAAATAATAAAATTTATAAATAACTATTTTTTCTAACTCGTCAAATGGCTCTCCAGTACCATTTAAAGTATATTGAAATGATCAAATCGTTATCGGTTTCCTTTGTTTTAGTCGTTTACTAATATATACATGGCAAAAAATCATTTAAATTTTGACTTTAAGGAATTTTATTTTGCTTCAACAGGACATTTTCTTCTAATCTTACATATACTACTTTCAAAACATTTTAAGGTAAATAATGCAAAAAAAAATCAAATTAATATCCTTTTGAAGAAAAAAATAAGTTTAATAAAAATCACTTATAAAATTTATATATTTTGCTATGTTGATAACATTTTTTCATAACTTTTTTCATGAGTTTTTTCATGAGTCTACAGAAAAAATAAAATTTAGAATTTTTTTTACAGAAATATTTAAATTTTTACCGTTAAATGATGCTTCCTTTTAAATTTTTTTTTACAAATTATGCACTCATATGGATAAATTAACTCATGGACACTTTTAATATGTGTTTGAAGTGTACTAGGCGAACTATAAGATTGCAAACAAATTTGACATTTTAATATTTTATCAAAATGAGAATATCTGTGATTTTTCATATGAGTATGAGCACGAAATCTTTTCCCTGGAAAAAAAATTTTAGTTTTTGATATAATTTAATATTGATTTGTCTATTTAAATTTTTTAAAAAATAATATATTTGCAGCACTCTAGTCAAAATCATTTTAAATAAAAATATATTTAGATTTCGTTCTATTTTACTTTAAAAATAATGTGCTTTTATTTCGTTATTTCCTACCATCAAGTATAACTTGAAATAAATTTTGAGTGGTAATTGAAATATTTGGAATAAATTTCTATTGAACCTATTTACAGAAATATAGTTACTTCTTCAAAACTATTTTTTATTATTAAACATTAAATTTTAAGCTTACCACATATATCACATTTATATCGTCTTTCATCATTATGAATTCTTAAATGAATACTTAAATCAGAGTTACCCAAAAAGCCTTTTCCACACAAATGACATGTTGAATTTCGTATATTTTTATGGCCCAATATATGATAATTATAATTTGATTTTTGATTAAATGTTTTTTCACATAGTTCACATCTAAAAAAATTTAAGAAATTATTTTTATTTAAAATTTATATAAATATTTTTTTAAAAAACACGTACTGATATGCTGGTAGGCCATTATGAACGTTCGAATGAGCATCAAGCATTTCACTTGAAAAAAACTTCTTGTCACAAAGATCACAGAAGAATGTTTCACGAGGGTGTACAGTTTTTCTATAAAAAATAATAATAATAATAAATAATTAAAACGAAAACTAAATTTGCTTAAAAAAATGATTTTAAACTTGAATATTATGTTTATGTTGCAATGAATTTCTTTTAACAAAATTCTCAAAACATTATTTAATTTTTACCTGAAATTTAAAAAAATTAAACACTTTATCCCGAATTTGATAGACAAAATGAAATAAAAATATAAATAAAACTATAGTTATTTGCACATATTATGAAATATTTAGTGTTTTGTTGATATTTCAATATAAAATTAAATAATCAATTAACATAAATAAATTTCAATATAAGAAAATAGTTTAATTTTAAAATACCTATGCTTGCCAAGATGATACTTTTTAGTAAAAACTTCACTACAATATTTACAACTGAAGATTTTATCTTGTAATTGATCTTTATTTTTTTTTTTTGAAATTATTTCCGAAGTTTCATTCAATCCTACATTATTATCAGCATCTAATATATCTGTTGTTTCATCTTGTTCATCTTCATGATTTAATAATTGTTCAATTTCTAAATCATTTTCTTCCAAATATTGGACTTCTTCATATTCTTCTTTCTTAAAAGGCAGATTAATCTCTTCTATCTCTAATGTCCTAGATATATTTTTCATTTCATCAAAACTATTTTCAATTTGTTCATCTATTTGGATGAATTTATTTTCACATAGTTTTAAAAATGATTCATAACCTTGTGTTTGAAATTCACTAAAAACATTAAGTTTGAAATTGCATTTTTTGCAAATAAATCGAACAGAATCTTGAAATGTGATCTATAAAAACAATAATAAACTTATTTTATTTTAAAATTTATTTTTTATCTTTACCGGAACATTTATAAGATTTTGATATAGAATACCACTTGCTGATAATACATGATGCTTTATATCAGATATTAGGGAAACTTTTTCATTGTTTGTCGGGTCTAAACATAATCGGCATATGTTTTCCATGTTGAAAATATAAATAAAATCTAATTTATTCAAATTTTGTTATGTTGCTTCAATTATTTTGACATATTCTTGCAAACAAAAAGCAGTTTTCGAAAAAAATGGCTGCTCTCCTAATGTAGGGTTTTCTTTTTCAGAGTGTGTTATAGTTTTAATTTTCCGAAATAGGAAATTTTCGTTTAATAGCTAAAATTCGACTTCATATAAAATTAATACATCGCGCGGGTCCCGGGTAATAAAACAACCAATTTAAACATTAAAAATATAATCAAATCAATAATAATTTTCTTTAAAACTAAAGTGTTCATAAAAACCCGCGTCAACCGCTTGTTTTTCTGTCAACTTGCGACAAAACGTACGGGCTTAAGTGCAAACACAAAATAACGTGATTTGCAGAATGATAGCCGTGCCACCGCTCCACTTCCCGCACCTAACCCGTTGTTATTTTCAAACTTAATTTAGAAACGCTTATTAAAGATTGAGTTAATGAACGTAGCCAAATGCACATGCATAAAATGACAATTCGGGCTATTAACAGAAGCTTCTAGTAGGAAACAAATTAAGATTTAAAAATTATTTATATCTGAATTAAAAGGATGACGGAAATATTTTGCCGAATATGCTTGGCATCAGATGTAATATTTGTTCCACTTATAAAAGATTCTGTTGAAGGTGTATCACTTACTGATGCTGGCGTGATGTTCGAGGAACATTTAAATTTTAATGTAATAATAAATAATTTTATTTTAAATTTTCCCGAATACTGAATTTAATATTTTTGCTTAATAGATAAATGAACTAATGAAATTTAGTCATATCTGCATAGATTGCCATTACAAAATCGATAATTTTCATTATTTGAAACAAAAAGCAATGGAAACGTATGATGTCTATCTAACTCAAGTTAAAGCTGAACAAGAGATAATGGATGAAGAAATTATAGAATATGCCAAATATTCTTTTTCTGAAAATGAAAATGATATTTTTCCTACTGAATATCTAGAAGATTATGAAGCACAAATTGAGGATACTGAAGATACTAAAAAGCTAGACATTACAATATTGGATAATTCAAGTCAATTGGATTCGTTCCCAGAGGCCGATACTCCGAAAATAGAACAGTAGATACAATAAACATATATAAATATAACAATTTTTTTTTCTTTAAAATATTTTAGAGAAGATAAAAAAGCAGTTTTACAGAAAAAGGGTATAAAATATACCTGTGAATTTTGTAAAAAAAAGTTTCGAAGTGAAGACAGCTATACAGCTCATGTAAATGTCCATAAAGGCCTTCCAGCATATACGTATATATCTAATTTAATAAAAATTTAAGAATATTTTATTATATTAATATTTTTAAGATGTCATCAATGTGCAAAAGCCTTCAAATTTAAAATGAGTTATATTTATCATATGAAAAATCATGACAATAATAGACCATTCAAATGTAAACAATGTGGAAGGGGTTTTATATGCAAATGGGATCTTAAAATACATTTTAGACTTCATCAAAATGAAAGACCGTATATATGTGATATTTGCGGTACGTAAAATTAAGCATTTGTCTTGATTAGTATTTTTAGTCGTTTTATTGAGTTTGAATATTTTAAAACTTTATCCATGCATGTCCATAAATAAATATATTTTTAAACGATTTTTATATAATGATAACTGGAAAAATTTAGTTTAAAAAGTCAAATTAATTTTATACATTTCTACAGAATCTTTGATAACCATAAATCAAAATTTTATTTTATATGGTTCAATATTTAAATAAATATAAATTTTTTTGTTTTTTTTAATTATTTTTAGGAAAATCTTTCCGAATCCATAGCCATTTGACTTATCATCTTGAAACTCATAATTCTGAAAATAATTATGAATGTCCGCAATGTTTACAAAAGTATAAAACAAGAGCAACATTAAAAATGCATGTTACTACTATTCATACTGCATGCAAAAGATTTGTATGTAATATTTGTGGCCATCGTTTTAATCGTAAATACCATTTAAAGGTGATTAAAACAATATATATATTTAATTTTAATTTCTTAATAATAACATATTTTTATTTAATAGGTTCATGCGAGAAAACATAATAAACAATAATAAAATTTTATTTATAAGAATTATTTTATGCTATATAAAGTTTTAAATAGTGTTACGAAACTTGGTTAAAACAAAATAATTACTTTCAATATGTATTTTTTGTGGCAAGATATATTTTTGTGCCTCATAATTTAACTTTTATGTTTCATGAAGAAACTTCTATGATTTTGTATATTTTTGTTTAAATATTATATAATATTCTAATATCTAGATTATCTAGATTATCTGTGGTTCAAGTTCGATTGTGTACTTTAACCGTACATTTAATGAATTTACTTCATTTAAATATTTGGAAGTTACGATACCAGAAAAAAGCAAAGGATTTCAATGATCATTATCAACCCGAAACTTTAGTAGTAACTAGAAGAATCAATAAAAATATTGAGCTTGATTGTAATAAAAATGGTAAATAGATATTTCTTAAAATCCACCTTTGGTTTTTCCAAATAAGAAATTATCATAATTCCAACAGAGTTAAAGGCTATTTATTTAAAGCAAATTATTCATAAATTTTGTTTTGTTTTGTACGTAATTTTTATTAATAATAAAAAATGGAAAGTAAAAGTCGTTTCTTTCGTTTTTGTACTTTATTCGATTACTATATTTGGTTACCCTTTTAGAGTTTTTTAATTATAATTTTTAAAAAGAATTTAAAATTAAATAATCCTATTTGTTTGAATTTTTTGATTATATATACTAATAAAATATTTTTATTAAGCCTCTATACATAGTATTTACAGTTACAAATGTAACTTTTGAAAAACATCTAAATATACAGTCTAGATTCTAAACTCACTGAATAATTCATTTTATTGTCTGACGACAATTGTTTAAGACCTCGTTAATTGTTAAATATTATTTGTATTTTTAATGAAATCGATATATGAACTTTTTAATAAATCTGTTTAGTTCAATAAAATATTACTTTATTATTAATTTTATTTTAAAATATTAAAATTTATTTTGTAAATAAAATTTTAAATAAAAACGATTAAAATTATGTAAATTATACTTTGGTATAAAAACTAGGGATAGATTTTATTGTAAATTAAAATTAATTTAATTTTTAATTTGTAAATTAGGCATTCTAGAATATAATTTTTGTTTTGTTTTTCTTAACTTGATACTGAGTTAATGAAGTGCTAAAATTTGATATTTTTATTAATTTTTTAAACAGAAATGTAGCCCACTTATATTTTCTATCTTAAACAGTTTAAATCAATTATCAATATAAATTATTTTTTTTCAGATAATACTGTAAATTTTTCAACCCTTCTTATATTTGATTTTATATCAATACCATGTATATTTCTTTTATGTTGTGTTAAATGGTATCCTTGAATAAAACCCTCATTACATAAATCACATTTAAGTCTTTCGCCTGTATGGCGACGTATATGAGCTTTTAAATCGTTGCTTTGAGAAAATGATTGAACACAATGTGAACATTTATATGGCCGTTCACCAGTATGTACTCTTGTATGGACGACAAGATTGTATGCACGTTGAAAACCTTTTCCACAAATAGGGCATAAATGTGTTTTTTCTCCGGTATGATACCTGTAATAGTATTTATATATAATTTTTTTAATATGAACATTTAAAAAAGCTTTTTAAGTAAAACAGACATTTTAAATGAAACAAAAAAAAAATTTTTATACAAACCTCTCATGTACAGTTAAATCAGTAGAACGAGGAAATGCTTTATCGCAATAACGGCAAAGATATGGCTTTTCACCTGTATGTCTTCTCATATGAACAACTAAATAATCATTTCTTGCAAATCTAGAACCACAATCTGAACACAAATATGGACGTTCTCCTGTATGAGTTTTCATATGAGCTGTTTGTTCTTTTTTTGTCAAAAATTTTTTAGCACAATATTTACAATTAAATGCCATTGTTTCATGACTTTTTAAATGTATTTCAAGATATTTTTGTGATGTAAATGCTTTTCCACATTGTTTACAAATATTATTTCTTGGTTTTGTACCTTTATTACAATTTTTACTTTCTTTATGTCTTTTTAAATGTTCAGCACGTTTAAAACCTCGATTACATGAAACACATTCAAAAGGTTTAGTATTACTATGCATAGTTTTATGTAATTTAAGATTATCGGATCTTGCAAATTCTTTACCACATGTTTCACAAGAATATGGCTTTTCTTTAGAATGGCCTAGTAAATGTCTACGAAGATGTGTTTTACGTGTTAAGACCTTTTTACAAATATTACATTCAAAACCTTCCTGATTTTTTATATTTAATACGTTTGCAGCTAAATTGTCATAATTTGAATCATTTTCACTAGAATCTTTTAAAAGTATTATTTAAAATAAATTATTTGATTAAAATTACAATTTCGTTACCTTTTTTATGTGTAATAATTTTTTTAGTTTCTATATTATTGTTAATTGTATTACTAGGTGATTTCTCTTCATTTTCAAAAGAATTATTACTTTTGATGTCGAAGAATAAGCCATTTATATTAATTGGTTCATTTTCATCAAATTCACTATACCTGTTAAAAATATTACTATTATATAATGGAATTTATTTATTATTTACATTAATATAAATTAAATTAAAATTAAAGATTAATGCATGAAATGTTTTTTAGAAATGTAAAATTTAAAAAGTCTCAAGTTCAATAATTTAAGAAAAATCAAAAAAAATTAAAAAAGAAAAATCTTGTTTTTGTTGGATTGATAACAATTAAAGAACTTCAATATTACCTCATCATCGCGTCCACAAATTCTGGTGGATCATCTAAATCATTTTCAATTTTCAAAATGTGCTCGTTTTGGCTGTGTTTTAAAGTAATATGTTTTTCAAGTTCTTTTAGGGAAATAACTGACTCATGACATATACTGCACTCATTACTGATCTCATGATGGGTTATTATATTTGAATTATTAATTGGTGTCTATGTACAAAATAAGAACTTATTACTCAAAATTTAAAATTTTTAAAAAAATTTTTCATTATATTAATGATTGTCAAATTTATTAAACTTACTAATGTATACGTTACTTTTATTTACCTCAAAGTTTACTAATGCTAGCTTTATATCTGATCCATTTTCTCTTACATCATTGTATTTCTTATCAAAGAGATTCCTTATAACTTCATATGAATTTTCATATTGTTTTTTAAAATCGTATGCTATTGTTGCATTAGTGACACATTGCACGCAAATTTTTTTTGGAAAACGATCATCAATTTTTACCTACAAATAATGATTTTTAAATGAAATCGATTTCTTTTTTATATATATAAAATTTTAATATTTTTTTCTATACAAAATGTAATATTCGGTCAAATAAACCTGGCTTATTTATTATAAACAAAAAAAGTTTGTATTATTTAAATAACCTTTGGTAAAATTTCACTATATCCAATTGCAGAGTTCGTATGCCCTGTGCAAGCATCGCATCACAATTTCAAATTGTGATTCAGTATAATAAATAGGACAATTCATATGTCAATATAATGATTAAAATAAAAATACATAATATTTTCGCTTGCACTAATTTGTTTCACATAAATAAAGCAATATAAAATTAATTCTTAGGCTACAACTTTAAGCTTAGTTTAATTTTTCTGTGCAATGAAAGTCAAGATCTGAAATTATTTTAAATAATAATTTAACTCTTAAAATAAATAACCTGTAATTAAAAAATGTGTTTACACAAAACAGAAGCAAAATTTTAAAATACAAAATATAATAATTGAAATTTTATTTACAGGATATAGTGAAATGCTTGTTAGCATTTCAGCAATTTCTATTCCATTCTGATTTATTGAAAATATTGAATAAAGTTCTTTTTTATTCTTAAGGCATACTCGACAAATTTCACACCCCTCAGCCATTTATGCTTTTATTTAATTAAATGAACAAAGTTTGAAAACATTTGAGAAAATTAAGCAAATTTTCAATTTTTATACACACAATTAGCGTGCAATACAAATAACAATAATTATAATAATAACAAAACAATCAATGACAATATGTTATTGTACTAGGCCAAAAGTACAAATCTAGTACGTATTTTCTTATATTTCAATGCAGGGAAATGAAATAATTGTACTAGATCCGATAGTCATAGAACACGCCATTTGAATAAAAAGTTATAGAGGTTATGTAGATATTTGTTTATAAATATACTTAAATATTTTAATTACATTATTGAGAACATAAATAATCTTAATATGACACATATTTCGCTACATTGAAAACTATTTATTTTGTTGGGTATATATTTATGTTTATACCATAAAGAATACATTCAGTTGAAAACTAGAAAGCCCGCATTCCATTTGCTTATAAATTTATGATGCCATCAAAACGAAATTCTTGACTATTTATGCTAATGCGCTGTAAACAAAATAATAATTTCTGTCACAAATTTGTTAACAAAAGTTACATTTGGAAAATAATCAGTAAACAGCATACATAAACCAGTGTAAAAAAATGCAACATTTTTAAAAATTAAGTTATTTAAGTCATTTTAATATAAAAAGAAGTAAATACAATAATTTCATTTAGAAAAAATAGTAATGTTAAACTCTATCCAGTGCTTCGATCATAACTATACTGTTGCCTCGAATTACCTAAGAGTAAATAGACATATATTACAAACATCTTGAGATTCTTGCGATTGTTTATAAGCTTACCACCATGCCGATATTATTTCGGGTGCCATCCTTACATTCTTCTAATGTCTCATCCATTACAACATTCATAAATGGATCGAATCCACGCAAAATTCCTGTTATTGTCCTTCCTGCATTTAATTTCAACAACATGCGTTTGTCCATAAATCTAGGATAAAATTTGTTTACAACTATACAATGAGCATATTTTATTTATAAATTATACTTTTTTAATTCTGGTGGATGAGCTTTTGACATATTAGTTTATGTGTTGTATTAGATCTGCCAACATCAACCGGGAAAATGACAGCTTTTGTTTACTCAATTGAAAATGTGACACTATCTTAAAGCGATGGTATTATGTACTATTTTTAGTACGCCATAATCTCTGAAGTTGGTAGCATTGTATTATTAGGATATAAAGTACACCTGTACTATTTATGGTAAACTATTTAAATAATAATATATTAAAAGTATTAAAATTATTATAATTACTAAAAGTAGTAAAATTTAATTACAATTAAAATACAATTGCCATCTATATTTCATTATAGAAAACTTCTAAATTTTTTACATTAGAAAACTTTTTGGAAGAGAAATATAAAAATAAAAATATATTAAAATTGTACTCTCATTATTGTCAAATTTTTTTCAGTGTATAAATATTTTTACCTAAAAACAATTTATCAAAAATATACAAATTTATTCAATAACGAGAAATTTCCACATGCTGATACTGTCTTATCGAATTTCTTTGTATGATGGAAATTATAAACATAATTTTTCCGTTAGCTGGGTTTAAAAAAAAACTCTTACATTAATACCAGAAAAAAAAATGTTCTCTTCTCTTTGGTGGTACACAGAAACACACAGTTTAGCCATAATCTTTCTTCAGTTCAGTTCAGCGAATATCTAGGTATCATCTTTTCAAGTGGTATATATTGATTGTTTGGTGAAGTAATATAGGAATTGCTTTTGATAGAATTATTAGAAAAAAACATATATAAAAATGGGTATTTGTTTAAACTTCTTAGCTTTAGCATTCTCTCTAGGCCGGCGTGCAGGTATAATTGGGGAACAATGTTTGTGAGTTTCAGTTTTGTTATAAGCTGAAGTATTATTTTAACTAAAATTCATACTATATCCGGCTAATCTACTAAAGTAAAATTAAAATTGTATCTCATTCAAAATACTTGGACTTTCTTACCAAATTGTGTTTTTATTTGTTGCAAGTATTCGTCTTTTTTCATAAATAAAATGATTCGCTACAGATAAAGGCTAAAATAAAATTTGAAAGTAGATTTTAATGAAAAATCTGTTTTGAAATTAAGTTTTTCTTCCTTTGTACTAGTAGGATTTTATATCTTTATCTCAATTCAATAAAAAAGAAGAAATTTATGGAATAATAATTTTAATAAATATATAATGTGTATTAGCTGAAAACTAAAATTTTCTCACTCAGCACCATTTAATGAACTCAGACTTGGTGAAATTGTTGTGGAATTCGATTGATCTGTTCGTTCTAAATTATAGTATTCAACAACACTAGTTGATGGTTTTGTTGTAACAATTTCAGCAATTTGTGAAACAATCCATTTAGTTAATTTAATAACAGCAATATTAGCAGTAAATTGTAATAAAAGTGCACCAAAACCTTTATAAACACCAGTTATACCTTCAGTTGCAATTGTTGTTTTACAACAGTCTATTGCACCTTCATAGCTGGTTAATATAGGTACCACAGAAATCCCATTATCTAAATTATCAATAATTGTTCGTGTTCCTTGTAATTGTAGTCTATGTAAAACTGTTTCGAATGGATAAAATACAATTTCGGATGAAATTATTGATAGAAGTGTTGAATAAATTTCAATATTTTGAATATGTGTTGTACCATCTCGATATTTTGCTCCTTTTTGATTTTGTGACCCTTTCCATTTATAATACATTATTTTTGATGAAATTCCTTTAACAATTAATCTTTAAAAACAAAATTTTACCAAAAAGTAAGATTAGTAACAAAAACAAGAAGACAAATAAGGAAATCAATTATTATTTACCCAAAAATGTATTTAGTTATTCCTAATGATACACTTGGCGCAATTAATGCCCAAATTGGTAACATTCTACCTTTTTGAGGAATGCGCCAGTATAAAAGTCTATTTGCACCATCGTAAAATACATCAAAAATTCCTGGTTTTTCACTAGCAATATCACTTTGAACAGTTTCAACCAAAGATGCTGCATAAAATGGTATAACTAAACCAATACTCATGCTACAAAATGAAAACAAATAAAAATTTATGATATTTAAGGAAAATTTAAATATATCAAGAGAAAACAAAATAAGAGCTCAATTTTTAAAAATAATAACTAGTCTACAAAATTTCTAAAATATGTTTCATTTATTAACAATCTACAAGAAATACTCACCACTTAAGTAAAATATGTTGTCCAAACTGTTTTAAGCTTGCTCTGTCATTTATTTCCCTAAAAGTAATACTAGTTTAATTTCTAATTAAAGTATTTTTCATAAATCAATTACTTCGGCCAAAGTGTGACTTTTGAAACAACATCTTCTGTTGCCAATGTCATACCACGGACTAAAAGACAACTTCCTAGGCCTTTCCATAAAGTAGTTAAACCTTGTCTTTGGTGTAAATGAATTATACTAGGTAATAATGTAAATGGTTGAAGATGATATCTAAAACAATGTAATATTCATGAAAAATAAAAACAAAAATAAATTTGATTTGTACTTGTTTGATGTATGATGAACTTGACATTGCCGGCGGAGTACCACAAATGGATGACATAATAAATTTTCTGTAATTAAACTAACAAGACTAACACTAGCACCGAGATATCTTTGTATAGATATTTCTAAATAAATATTAATTAATTATTATAGCACATATAAAGTTATATATATATATTTATATAATTATTTATTTTACCATCTTCAACATTTGAACATATAACTGGAATTGATCTGTTTTCAAAATCAGGATCAGAATTAATATATTTATATTTACTTTCAGATGTACTTTTATCCTGAATAAATTGTAAATGAGACATAGAATCTAGCTGATTTTGGTTATCATATCTAAAAAAAATCTTCTACAGGAAATTTCGTAATAATAATTAAATAAGTAATATTACAATTGATTTGAGTAATTTTCAATACCAGCCATTGTATTTTCTTTAACTAAATA
This sequence comes from Acrocera orbiculus, assembly GCA_947359355.1. Lineage (NCBI taxonomy): Eukaryota > Metazoa > Arthropoda > Insecta > Diptera > Acroceridae > Acrocera > Acrocera orbiculus. The sequence goes on along the minus strand of OX375759.1, from coordinate 25,650,576 downwards.
TTAAATTATATTAGAAAACATTTTCCATTAGAAAATAAATAAAAATAAAATAGTAAATATATGAATTTATTTGCTTTGATAGCAGCTGTCAAATATTTGTCAAAAAAAAAAGAATATTGTTTATATAAAACAATATTCAATATTGCCACCTAGATGGCACTGTAAGTTGTTTTATTGAAGTACTTTAACTTATATTTTTCTTAAAATTTTAGAGGCATAAATATTAAAAACTCATGGTGTAAAGTACTTAGATTTAATTACTTTTATTTATCTAATTAAGTTTTGTATAGTATTGATTTTAGTGTAAGCCTGGCCTTAGAAGGAGTAATACTCAAAAGATTTTTCATTGAAAAATATATATTTTAATTTGATATAACATAACACAAAAAGAAAATAGCTTTAAAAAAATTTAAAGATTATTTATTATTTTTTCCAAGTCGTCAAAATAATGACTTCCTCGTTTCATGCCTAGGACTCACTAGCGCTTATCGTCACAAAATTTATTAGCACTAAATGCTAATGTGGCTATTTACATTAAGGCCGGCATTTGTCAAATCTGTTTCGAAAACTTTCCCCTATAAATCTCTCTCCACTAAAATATGTGAATATGTGTTGGTAAAACATTGCAGAAACGTCAGTTATTCATCGAAGATTCAAATTTCGAAACTCCGTCTTACCTTTCACCTCCGCTTACCATAGAAATTGACAGATGCCGGCCTCAATGTAAATACACTCGATGAGTCCATTAGTCTCCAGTGAATTGGTATATAGCCTGAATTAGCGACTAGTTATAGCTATAGCTTGTCGGTTTTTCAAAGAAGATGAAAGGAATATTTTAATTCGGAAAGAATTCAGTCATTGAATATTTAGATTTTGTACTTAAAGCAAAAAACAACACATAAATCACAAATAGAACTTTTACTTTGGCTTTTTGCTTTCTATCAATGAAAACAGTAATATGCTAGTGAGTCCACTCCGATTGGTATTTAGGAAAACTCTCCATTTTTACTGTGCTAAGTCGTCCTATACGCTAAGCGCTAGTGAGTCCTAGGCATCATAGTATATGAAATAACGATTTGTGAGTAAAAATTTAAATATGTTTAAAAACTTACAAATCGTCATTTCCATATTATGATAAATCAAAGTTTTATGACACATGGGACGAGAGAGCCATTTGACGATTTTGAAATTTTAGGTTTGCTCGGATAATTCCCTTTGTTTTGTATTCCTTTTTGGCAAAAATTCTGCCTAGTTTTCAGTAGCTTGTTATAAATTGATCCAAAAGTGTGTTTTATTTTTCAAATGTATAGTTTCCTATGGTTTTGTTTGATAAAAATCTTAAACTAAGTCCATCAATATTTTGGAATACAACCATAAGCCAGAATCTTCTTGAGAATCAGGCCAAAACCAGTTTAGGTTTTTTAAGATAAGATATTAAGTGTTTAACTATTAGAGACTTATTTCGTAGCTGAAATTTCTATACATCACCGTTAGATATTTTTGTTATATTTCCTCATATGCACTATGTGGGGTTGCTCTTTATCTAGGTTTTAAAGACAAATTATGTATCTTTATTATCATATCCCATTTGTTATAGTATTTTAAATATCTCCCTGTATTGGGATGAGAGCTTCTTAAGTAAACCTAGACAAATGAATTTAATTTTGAGAAAATTTTAAAATAAACTAAAGATATAATTCAAATACAAAACTTTATTATTAGAAAAATTTCGATGGTAATTCCTAATTTAAAACCTAATTTTAGAGCACTTTAGGGACTAATATTTTAATCCAGAAGTTAGTTAAATTTTAGCCTAGTTTGTGTTTTCTAACTTTCTATTTTCTCTGTAAATATTATTTTTAGTTACATATATATGAAAAGGTTATATCCTTTGAAAAAACCGGTGTATTTGTAAAATAGCATGAATTATTTATTGGGAATAGTAAAAGGACAACAAAAAATAAAATAGTTTTCACACATATGAGACTTATAGACCCTTAGAAATTCCGCATAAATTACCATTATTAGGTCATTTAACAAAAAACAAATAAAAAAAAATTTATCCCTTAAAATTTTTTAGATGCCTTTAATCTTAAAAAAAGATTATCCCAGATGTTTTAATAAATGAAAAGCTTTGTAGTTTATTTAACAATATGCTATAAAACAAAGGCAGTTCCAGGTCCATTTTTTAGTTTTTTTAATGGTCAACTATCGAAGACTAAGATTTGATAGCGTACATAGACCACTCAGTTCTAAATAAATGGATTGAAAGTGGAAACAATTATTACCAAAATAATATATAGATAAGTTTCTTACTCAAAATAATGATTAAGGATTAATTGCTTATATTTGGCCTAAATTAGATTTCGTGCTTATTTCAGGCTCAATTTATGCATTTTATATGAGAGCAAGATGCAAATTTTATACCCTGGCAGAGGAAGACATCATATTTCTCATAATGAGTGTTTTATGAAATAGATAAATGTAGCCATAAATTTTACCGATTTAACGGAATTTAGTGCTAAGTTAAAATGCAAAATTAATGAAAGTAATTCTTCTATATTTTCAATCCTTAATAACTAATACGATGAATTCGATTTGTACATAAATTTAAAATAATCCTTAAAGAAATTTTTGTTGGCTTCCATCCTTGTTCCTTAAGCTAAATAAATATTTAAAGTTTTTCTTTTGTTTTCATTTCTTCTTTGTTATTATATTTTTTTTTATATTATATTCTTTGTTATCATATTTTATAAAATAAAAATAAAATAAATCAATTTATAGTTTTAACGGTGTTCAAATGAAATACTAATAAAAAGGAATATTTTTGTTTCATTATTATTATTTTTTTTTAGATAATAATATCCTTGTTTTCTATCTACTTTTGTATGTATTAAAATAATTTACTTAACAATTTTCGATTATGTAAAGTAATCAAATTCCACAGGGTAACCATTTTAATAAATAGAGTGCTTAGTATTTAATTAAATCTAGTTTCATTTTGATACTATTTCCTAGTTTGGTTCTCCTTCTTTAGTTGTAATTATGGAAAAAAAGAAACAAAAAAAGAGAGAAAGAAAAAAGCGAACAGTATTATTTCTAGATTCCACCTTATACTGTTATTTATATCTCAACTTGATTACTGACTCGGATCAGGTGCGAGAATAACAAGTGTAAAACAGACTTCAATTACAAACCACCTTAGAATCTCTTAGTACGATACACATATACATATATATATATATATATATATATATATGGCTTTAGGAAATATAAAGGAAAAGGACTGTATTAAACTAGTATATATATATATATCCTTATATGATACAAATAAAAGAAATAGAATGTTACATATATATATGGTGGCAACTGGATACATCGTGCGTGCACTTATGCCAAATTGGCTGAAATGCTGAGACAGAATTCCGTCGCATGTTCTGGGATTATAACTGATAAAATACATTTTTGTTCAAAGCATAAATTTCTGATAATACATCTACTTACATATATATTTATAAATATATATATATATATATATATATATATAATTCTGTTGCTATAGATTTCCTTTATATAATGGAAATGATAGAAAAGTTGCTATTTTTCTGATGCTTAGTAACCTTTTGCTGGATTCAGCTGGACCTCTTGGCTGTAAATAACTTGATATGAGCATATGTTGTCAGATATTTAACATGTCCTTCCAAAAAAAAAACAAAAAAACAACAAACATCTGATTATCAAGCTGCTAAGTATATCGGACTTAGTATCAGTGTTTTTGATCCCATTCTATTATAAATGCACGTGCCCTGAATTTTATTTATAAATTTAATTTAGAGTTTTGGTTGTTTTATGATTTTTTGTTTTTTAATTTTTAATTTTAACAATAATATCAAAAAAATTAAGAATTTTTAAGAATAAATATAAGTTAATTAAATTGATTTGTTGACTTATAAAAATATAAAAAGTATTCTTTATAAAATTTTGAAAGTTAACTGTAGCCTGTTCCAGTTCAGTTGGTAAAAAACTCTGGTAGACGAGAATCATATACGAAAAGTAGTTTAATACTGTAGCATTGTGGTTAGTTTTTGAGTCAGAAATACAGAAATGCGTAAAATTGAAAACTTTAAACCATTATATCCTTTGAATATAAATAAAAGAGAAATACTTAAGTGATAATTGTTCTTCATTTAAACCTAATAAATTTCTAAGATGGCAGCTTATAGGAATTAAAATATGTTTTTATTAAAAAATTGGTCCAAATTAAACAACAAAATGATATTTAAGGGGGCCTGCTGAATATAAAGAAGAATGTTAAAGAACTTCCAACATTCATCAATGTATTATTTAGTGTAATCATACAATAAAATATGAGTTAATATTATTATATTAATGACTGTTGTTTATAATGAACATTAGAACTTTAGAGTTCAACAAACTAAGAAGATTTACAGTTATTTAATATATTTTTGATTAATTTCAGGTGACTAGCGACTTTTTTAATATATGTATGTATATGTGAAAAATTTACTGATAGTTATAACTCAAATGCATGGCATTAAGTAAATCACTTAAATACTGGAGTCCAAAAAAACTAAACAGTTCTAAATAGAAGATATCTGAGATAAGTGAAATTTTAGATTATACTTTTTCATTTATACTAACCAATTAAGCGCGTTTGTCATGTATAAATGTATACATGTCAAACGAAATCTCCTATTACGGTTCGACGTGTTTAATCGTCGTCATTACCATTGGCTATGAAAACTATTTTTTTATTATTTAAGAAGTTTTTAGTTTATAATAACAAAAAATTTTGCAAAAATAAATTGTTAATTTCTCTTAAATAAAAATATAGTCCTTCGTTTTCATAAAATTTGTATTCATACACTGTAAGGGATTTTTAAAATTAAATTCGATGCCTTCAATTGGTCAAATTCGTAATTTTATATTTTCCCTTTAAGGAAGTACTATGAGCTATAAAAATATATTTTTATTTTGATTTTGAAGAAAATTAATTTTTATTATTGTTTTCTAAAATTTAAAAACAAGAATTAATACAAAAATAATAAATTTCAATTAGTTTTAAAGAAATATTTTAAATATATTTTATTGATTTTGTTAGATAATTAAAATCTTCTATCTAAGATTTTATAATACAAGTGGCATTTTCTCTTTACACCTTCATAAAGGCTACTTTTTGAATTTCATCTGTGTGAAAATTTATATATATATATTTAAATATCACGTCCAGAGATTTCTATACTAATATTGCTATTCTTGTACAACGCCCTAAGTCCTATTACAAAATTTCAAGTATATAAAGTATTGATCCAATCTCAATTTCGTATGTAGATTTTCTAAATGTATTCATATAAAATATAAGTCGCCAAAGTCCAGTATCAAAAAATTTCTGGGGTATGTACCCTTCTTCAAAAGGGCACCCCCAAAATAATATTGTTCATGTGTACAAGAAAATCTATATGCATTGGTAAAGAACTAACAAAAAAAAAAGAAGAAAAAAATCAAGCAAAAAAAATAAAAAAAAAAAGATAAGCACTAGAAATGAACGTATGTGCAAAGTCTTCTCTATAATTTTGGTATAGCCGGGGCCAGTTTTTAGAATGAGTAAAATATTTTACCCGGGCAGTAGATCGATACCCCAAGAGATTACAAAAACTAGAGTATTGTCCTTTATCTAAAAAGATTATATTGTACTATATTCAGTACGTTACTACTATAGTATACCTCAATTTCTAAATTTTATGTACTCAATTTTAATGCTTAGAGACATTTTAGAAAATCAAATTTAGAGGGTATGAGTGGACATAAGGGAATCATGTATAGGGGAGATGAAAGTTTTCACTCATATTCACTAGTGATGGTGAAAGTTATTTCGAAAATGAAAGTGTTCATTGAAAGGAATGAGAAAACGTGGATTATATATATATATATATATATATATATATATATATATGTATAATAAAATGTTTAACAGAATTTGATATGCTATACCAGTATAAGTAGTAATTTTACCCTATGATATCTTATGAGTTATGTTACATTACCCGTACAATTTATTCTTTATGTTGATACACCTGATTTTCATTTAATTTTTCCCTATATATAAAAATAAAGGCTTCTGAATAAAATTTAATAATAAGGTTGTTCGCAATTCGCAACGTTTTCGTTTATATCCTTTTAGCATTAATAAATATTCCAATTTTTCAATCAATTATTTCTAAATTAGTAATTATGTTTATTTACTTTTTCTTTTTGGTTATTTGTTCACTACTATAACTTTAAATGTGCGTTAAGGTAGGAATTTCAAATGAAATTTTCAAATTATTTTAATGCATTTTTTTTTATTGTTTTTCAAAAGGCGAATACTTTGATATATAAATTTTAATGTCTTTTTTTTTCCTTCTTTTCTTAGTATTGCATGTTATATCATAAGCTTAAAAATTTATTTGTGTAGATAATTTAACTTTGGGTACTATTTATACATATATAAACATGTGTATATATGTTTTTTTTTGGTATCCCTGCTACAATTACGGCCGGTTAAGTACATTGAAACCGTTAAAATGAAATCTATGATCTTAAAATTAATAAATGGGAGTTTTTATAATATTTAAGACTAAATTATCAACATATTTGGTTAATAATATTATAAATATTAGCCTAAAGTTCAAAATAGCCTAATAAAATCTATTTATAGTTACAATTTATACATAAATTATAGTAATAAACACCAGTAATAAAATTGAAGTAGAGAAAAAAGCAAAAAAAATTTATTTATTATAATTTTTAATATAATGTTGAAGTTAAAGAGAAATTAGATAGCATTAGAGCTTAAGAAGGGTTTTTCTTTAGTTTGTAAAAATATTTTTTCTATAGAAATAGTTTTTTTTTAAATGAATCTTTTAAATCTAAGGAAATTGAAATAATTTTTGATTTTAAACCGTATTAAGTTATTTAAGTGATTCTTTTCAAAAATTCAAAAATAACTGATGTCTTTAGATATGGACAGCTGGTGCTTTTATTGGCTTAAAGAAGTATGAAAAAAGAAAAGAAATATATAAAAATGACACATCTTGTTTATTAAAATAAAAAATTATATTAAATTCAAAATAATAATAAATTATTTTTTTTACATGTTTTGCGTAAGTGGAAAAATGATGCTTTTTTACAAATTTTCTTTAAATAAATACAAGTAATAATTTTTGAAGTAGTGTCTACTTCTACATAATGGCACGTAGAAGGTGTGTAAAAATGTTGACGTCCATTCTACCTTCTATATACACGATCTCCAGTAGATCCTCCAAAAAATAGCGTTGGGCAGAGAGCAACACATTTTTTTTTTTGGATTATCTGAAATACCAAAAAAATAAAACAATTAGATTCTTTCAGTAAATAGATGAATCTTAGGATTAATCAAAGGAATAGTCAAAATTTTAATTATTAAGGACATGGCTGATATATAAAAAAAAGGTTTGAATTTTTGTTTAGAAAACTATAAAAAATTATCGTGAATCTTATTCCTTTGGTAAATACCTGAAGAATATATCTGAGAAGTTTGTTTTAAAATTTAAGGTCGATCAGTTAAGCAATTTTTAAAAAATCGTGCTCCCCAACTTTGAAAATACGATTTTAAGCAAAATCCGTTTAAAGTTTCAAAAGAAGTTTATACATAGCTTTTTTCAACTTATATAGTGTCGTCTATTCCATGGTCATAAGATGGATTCTCTTCAGCATCAACAGCTTCTAATAAGTCAAGAGTTGATGTTGTCGATGAGCCATTTCTTCTTCGGGCATGCTCCCATGCGCTGCTCTTGACATCAGAAATGGCTTTACAACTATGGATATATCGTAGAAAATGTTTTCCCGATTGAATTTGAAATATATTTAAATAAATTTACATTCCAAAAATGCAAAAAAAAAAAGAAAGTAAATCGATTTTTTGACAGTTCTAACTGCGTATAACCTCTTAATTAGGACTAAAAAAGTCAAATATGTATCCTCTATGGACTTTGGTTCATTTTAACATAATTGTAGTTTTTTTCTGAAAAAAATAATCAAAAGCGCTTTATTAAAGAAAAAAGTATACCAAAAGATTATCAAATAAAAATGACAGTATTTGACTTGAAAATATAGTAAAAATATCGAATTATTATTTTTATTTAAAATCCATGACTAAATAAAATAAATTAGTAAATAACTTTTTGGATTTTTAATTAAAAATTATAACTGGTAAAAGGAATTAAGGGATAAATGTTAAACCTGTTCATATATAATTAATTATATAATTTTATCTTTTTTGTGACTTCTTAATATAATTTTCAAAACATTTTTTAAATTAGTAATTGGCTAGCGCAAAATTCAGTAAGTTCTATTTTTTTTCTATTCCAATACATTAAAAGACAACACAAAAAATAAATAGACTTATCTAATCAAAAAAAAAAGAAGAAGATAAATATTTAAATTTTTTCTAATAAGTATAGGATTTACAAAATTAAAATTCAATTTTGAAATTTATTTCAAATACAATTTTTTTAAATATTTCAATATTAATTACGAAAATATTAATTAAACTTTTTAATGAAATTTTTTGTTTGTTAGTAAAACTAATATTTATTAAAAACTTTTATTTTTTCTTTTCTTTTTATTGAAATCGTTAATTAATTTGACCCTTTTCAATATGTAAAGAACCAAAAATGATTTTCAAATAAATACTTCACCACTCAACTTTCAGTATCCCTTGATTATATAAAAAATCTTGAAATAAATAAATAAGTAAAAATTCAAAAAAGGAAAAACGGAGAAAAAAAATTAAAATAAAAACAAAAAAAAAAACAAGAAAGAAACACACAGCCTAAATGCAGCAATGGAATCGAATTAATTTAAAATCAACAACAAAAATTTCTATAAAACCCTTTCTTTCCATTAAAAAACATTTCTTAAGTTTTGTCTATTCCTTAAATATTGACCCTCGCTACTTCGCTACTTCATCCCTTTTTCCTGTTTTTAATTTGTTAGGAAGCTTTTTCTTTACGCCTAAATTCTTTCGACCCTACTCACATTATTATAAATAAATCTGCTTTCAACTTTAAAAATTTAATGAGAAATTCTTTTAAAATGATGGAATATCAGCTTAGAATTGTATAAATTCAGTCAAAAAGAAACGAAATACTAAGAAAACATACCTTAATTTTTTTTCTGGAGAAAGAAAAAGAAATATATAGAATAATATTTTATAGCAAAATATCCCTTTAGATTATAAATAAGAGACTAATGTTATTTAAATTGTAACAAAATATTAATAAATTCCTAGAATATATTTATAAAAATAAGAGACTAAAAATAGGCAGTTATTATGTAAAAAAGTTAAATTTGAAAATAGTCAACTTCATAACCTTTAATTCTTCTGCATAAGTAGTAAAATTTGGCATTTCACTTGACGGTCTTATATGAAACATTAAATTAGATTAGACAAAAATGCAGATGCACAAAAAATTGGTTGTATTTTTTACTTTTTGCGGGCACAGGATGAAACATGAATCCAATTTCATGTAATGAACAACCCAATCGAAATTTGGTCCACCTTTCATCCTCTACGATTTTAAAAATTTGAACTTTGGTATACTTTGAACCTCCTTTCATCCTTTTCAACTTCCCAAATGCAAACTTTTCACGTTATTGGAGCTTAATAGGGCCCAAAAGATGTTAAACTTACTTTTGGTGAATTTTGGTATGCTTTGGTGCTCCTTTCATCTTCGTCGACCTAAAATCTGTGAACTTTTGCTTACCTCCTTTCGTTGCCTTGATGCTGAATCAGGACTTTTGTAGGCCCAAGAGGTTGAAGGGAGGCCCAACTTTGACATAAGCATAAGCGTAAATCAGAGAGTTAAACCTCCTTTTAACGTCTTGGGCCCTCTTTATAAATAGGATGAAAGGAGGATCAAATTTCGACTCGGGCAGCCATACTGTCGTGAAAGTGAATCACAAACAGATGTAATTTGTCAAAATATTTAGTACTATTACTAAAGTATCCCAAAAATGCATGTTGTAGCTATATTCTTTCTGTTCTTTATAACTTCTCGTCTATAATTTGGAAAAGTTGTGAATTTGTGATTACCTGATGGATTTTTATAATTCTAAACATAAGTATGCAAACTAGTAAGGAAGAATTAAAATGAAGCCTCGAACTTAATCTTTCAGGAAGGTAAAAGTATATCAGTGAGTTTTTCTTTGTGGAATTCTTAGGTGCTTATGACGAAAAAAAGGTATAAGTAAAAAATTCATCAATGATGTAGGCAGAATATAATCATTATAGTCACTTTTTCATGAGTTAAGAGTAACCAAAACAGTGAAATTTAGTTCCAGAGAAAGTTAATTAATGCTCAATCCCTAATGCGCTATTTTGTTCTAATTTTTAAAAAATTTATCTATTAAAAATTTTTTCTCTTTTATTTTCGATCATATTAAATCGAAATAAAGATTTTAAAAATTTTAAAAATATAATTAGTCCAAAAAAGAGTGAAATAATTAGAAAAACAAAGAAGAAGAATAAAATTTAATTAAATTTACATAAATACATTTACTAACAAAATTACAAATCTATTTATATATGTTTATATGTATGTATACATATACTAAATACAATACCTGGACGACATAGTTAAATTTATTTATCCACCCTATTTATATTATGTCCTTGCATATATTATAAATTTACTTGGATACACACTCATGTGGTTTTTCCACATTTATTTAACAAATTTCCCTTAAATTTCATACTATGGACGATCATTTCAATAGCACATGGTACACACTTTCACTTTTATCTTATTTAGAAAATGGAAAATAGCCAAAAGGGATGAGGGCATCTTTTTATCTACCTCATCCCAGATGGCTTCTTAGTATAACGAATGAGAAATCCAGATAGTATTCAAGGTGGTTTTATACATATGTATATATATATGTATATATAAAGATATATAAAATATTTTACAACGTCCATGTTAAAAGCACCTCATACTCAAAATTTTTGGTTATCTACCTTCAATCCAATTTCTTATAGCTTGGTACAATTTAAGGCTACCCCCATATACTGGCCTACACAATTTCAAATCCATTTTACGTGAAATATTTAACTTCTCCCTTATATTGCCCATTGGAACATATCATCCCCCTTTTTATACTATGTGACGTATTTACTTCTTGTTGTCGGTCACAATAACTATATGTAGTCACTATAAGTTTACTCCCGGACCATCTCCTTTGGGAAATATAATCAAAACACTATATATATTTATATATATATATATATATAAATTTTCTGTATATAAAATGAGACATTTACATGTTTGTAGTTATTGCAGATATGGTAAAAGCTTTAAAATCTTTCTAAATATAATTTAAAATAAGTTATGGGTATTCAGATGGTTATAGTTATCCTTTATTAAACTAAGTACATTTTTTATTGTTGTTAATTTGATTTAATTTGACACATATCTAAAAACTTTTTAATTTATATTTTTAATAATTAAATTAAATAAAATTAATTTCATTGATTTATTTTCTTCGGTAATTTTTCCTTTTCCTTGTTTAGTTTTTCAAATTGAATATTATCTTTAATCAAAAAATTTATTATACTACTAATAAAGCAATCAATCTAAAAATTACTATTCAAGTTAGATTTGGACAATTTCAAAGAAATACAAAGAAAACATCAGACTTGCGGTTTCCATCTCTAAATCGGGCATGAAAAATTTTACCCTGCTACCATTGTAAATTGAAATAAATTAATTTGCATTTAAATTTCATTAAATATAATATTATTTTGTCTTTATGAAAAATAAAGTAGGGCAAAAGGATTTACAATTGACATATTTGTCATTTTTCTTGTATCTAATTTGGTGTGTACAGGAAGTTTTATATTAAGACATTTTGTCTTCAGAAATTAGAACTCGAGTCTCTTTGGATTATTTAAAATGACTTTAGACTTTAAACTTGATAACCGCTTTTAGTCATTTGATATATGGCTAGAATGTTAGAAACGATGTGAGCTTACATGAACTTAATAATGGATTAATAGCTGAAATTTGTGCTTTTGAAAATCATATGGCTATTTCTTAGATGCTCGTTGATACTCGTTAACCGGACAGAGTCCTTTTTCATTTTAGGGAATCAAACGGAAGCATTTTGACATTGAAAAATACCTTCTATTATGGTTCGTCAATCAGTTCGTGTTCTTATTCTACATATATTCCAAGATCTTATTAAAATGAGTGGCTATAACTTAAGTTTTATTTCAACTTAAAGTTTCGGGATATTTTCAAATTTCTAATTTATTATTTAACACGTTGAGGACGGCGAGTACTACCGTTGGTAGTACATATACAAATGTTTTATCTGGCAGCGCGTACCATTGCTAGCTCATAGATTTTTTAGTTGAGAAAAACTTTATGAGGTTAAAAATAATTTGTTTATTAAAATCAACTTTTAATTTCGAGCTAAACAACATTTTGTGCAAGCTGCCGCCAGATAAAGCAAAATATGGTTTTCACTGTTGCCAAATGCAGCGAAATAGATAAAATCTGCCCCGACCTCAACGTGTTCAACAATCATTTTTAAATAAATTTAAAAAACAACTATAATTAGATCTATTTTAAATTAATTTTAACATTATATCCCTTTAACATTTAGAACTTAAACTCAAATTAAATATAATTAAATTTTATCAATTTATTTATTTTTTATTGTCTATTTTTATTACTTACCTTCAGCCTATTTTGATTGCATGTCAACTATAGTTTATATTTCGGAAAATAATTATTATTCTATTGATTCCTATAATTAAGGATATATATTAGAAAAGTGTTCACTTTTAGTAATTAACATATTGTAGTAAAATTATTCAATGATAAATAATTAATAAATTTTCACATTTATTAAATATTTGAAATGTCACTCCTTTGTTTAGTAAAATAGAATCGTGAATAATTGAATCTGACGTTCCTGTTAAATTTGAAATGGCAATTATCACATTAACAAATATCTTAGAGGGGATCTATTTTATTTTATTTCATTGAAATATTTTAAATCTTGTACGAAAATGCTGTCTTTAAGATTAAGAAAAATTATTTAAGATAAATATATTTATATTTATTTATTATTTTAGGAAAATTAACTTTATATTAAATTAATTGTATTTTGAATTAGCAACAAAATTTGGTACTACAGAGTGAAAGTTACATTAATCAGGACCACGGCATAAAATGTAACAAACAATTGATATGAAAAACTTTCATAAATATTTTAAATTAATTGTTATCTCTTTATAGTATCAAAAATGATCCTGTTCAAAACTCTTTAAATAAACTTTTGTTTAGTTTTTAACTGAGTAAATCCAAAATTTTTTCTAAAAAGGAAATTGATGATCCTTTAAAAAATTTCAAAAAACTTTGTTACAAGTTGCAAGTTGTTGACATCTTAAATAAATTTTAATATACATCCATTCAAGGTTATTCCTGAACTATAATTTATTTCTTTGTCGGATGTTTTTTTAATTATTTTTTGTTATTGTCATTATTTTAATACTTGAAATCCTTCACTTGTCAGTCAAAATTTGTTTCAGTAATTTATTTACCTATAATAATTTTTACCAAAAACGCTTTCAGTCAAGTTTCAAATTGATAGTTGATGGCTAAAGGAAAATATTTTTATCTATCAGCAAGTATAATTTGCGGCATGTTTAAAAAATGTTAAAATTTTAATACAAAATTAAATATAGCGCACCCTGTCAAATATTTTCTGACATTTGAAATACCTTGAAATATTGCAGAATTCAATTAATTGCACGCAAAGTTGATTCAATCAAAAATATTTTAATTGATTTTTATTCTGTTTTTTTATTTTTTATGAGAGCATTATGAAACTTATTAAAAGATATTAACAAACAAAAACTTGTTATCTGATTAAATGAAATTTTGTTATAGTTTTAATTATTATAATTTTGATTTTATACAATCTCAAATCGTATTTCGATGTAAAGAATTTTTTTTAAAATTTTTTAAAATGTTTTTCTTTAATGAATTTGTTTATATAGTTTTTATTCAGTTTTTATGTATTTTTAAAAAAAAACATTGAATTGAATTTTTTTATATAAACCGTTCTGACTTTTGCTAAGTCAATTACTTACAAATTGTTGGTTTTAGCATTGCTTACCTTTGTTGAAATTTTTTCTATTGTTTAATTTGCTATTCTTAAAATAGGTATTTGACATCCGAATGGATGGGAAATAACTGCATAATTTCTCAAGAAATTTAGGAAAAAACTAGGCAAAGAGGGTAAATGATACGAAAAAAAACAAGTGAACCTAGTAATATTTATTGTTAATATTGCTAGATTCAAGTTAAAGTTAAAAGTGAAGCTCTGACGAGGACACAAGAAATTACACCTGACAGGTATCTGTTTCCTTTTGATTTTCTAAATTATTTCTTTTGTTCTACTTCCAATTTGATTGTTTGATGTTTATTTGATATTAAAATGAACAAAACATAATGAAATAAGCTTTAAATAAAAATATATTTTAGCTGTAGCAGTTACTCCAATCAAAAAGTAGCAAAAAATAAAATTTTTGGTGGTTAGAAGAAAAAACTTAATTAAGTTGATTCATAAAAATAACAACCAAATATATACAGTATAAGTTTAGCGAAATTTAATTATGTATGTTAAAAATGAGTTTCATTAAAGAAACTTTGATTTTTTTGATTTTGTGTTAATCAACTCGATACAACAACCGGGCTAGAATTTTACTATGCGGCCTTCGTTAGCTTGTAACGCTAAACTTATGATAGGTCTTAAGTAAGCATGCTTCATGCAGCGGTATATAGGCAGAAGCGACGATTGCCATACGATCTGCTCCAAATTCTTTACCTAAAGTTAAGTAAGTTTTAAACACGCTTTACTTAGATATGCCTTGATATTGATTTCGTAGGCCTAATTGGAAAATCTTCAGGATATATTCATTTCAGTCTGCCTAGTGACCACCACATTAGATACTTTCAAGGCATGCCTCACTTCGGCTTGCCTGCGTTAGTCGTCTTGAGATGCCTGCAGAGTGCTAGCTTAGAGCCGAGCTGACGTCGATTCCGATACCGAAGACTATAAAGTCGTTATGTGTAAATCAATAGGAATATGCTCCAAGTGTTCAGAGTGCAAGCCTACCAAAGATTAGACCATCGCAGTGGGAATCGGTGTCAGCTCGGCTGTAAGCCGGCACTCTCTAGGAAGCCTTGTTCGGCCCTCATTTGCTATTTTGAAACTTGCCTGACTAAAAATTCGAGTCGGGAAGTTAATTTTTGAATTTTGAAGTTCTTAATTTACGTGTTTCTAGCACTAAGTAAGTATTGAAATCAAAAGAATACTTAATTAAAATTTGAAGAATTTATACAAATTACAATATATCTTAGTGTTAAATAATGATATTATCTAAGTGATTGCTAAATGTCCTTAAGTTCTAGTAATAAAATAAAATAAAAAAAAAAGGTCTATTTATAAGTCACATTTTTGTTGCAGACAAACATCAGTTAACTTGCACAAATGTATACAAGGTCATTAACTTTTAGAAAACTGTTCTTGCATTTAGGGCATCCTTGTTACTATCAATTCTATGGGTCAACAATAAAATCCATTAACCTTTTTAAGTTAGGGTGGCTTACCACAAAAGGTAAAAGAGGTCAATATGTCAAGAAAATTGAGATAAAGATTTTACCCCGGCAAAGCTAAGTACTCATAAATGACCCATAACACACTAGGAAATATAACACAAAAATAAAAGAAAATTGGACCCAACATAACCTACCTTAATATGTCCCTGCCAACCATATTGTAAGAAATCCCCTGAGTAAAAGGGCAGCATATCTTTTTTTTTTTTTTTGATTTTATTTTAGTTTTGTTGTTGTTATTGTGCTGTGTTGGGTGTTCCCTTCTTTAGTTGTTTGTATTCTTTTTTTGCGCCTTATTTTTTTTTCTGTTTTGTTTTCTTGGGTTTTCTTGGTTTTTATATTATTTAATAGACAAATCCAGACAGACGCTGATGATGGAAAAGCTCTTTTGAGGATATATATCATAAACGGTCATCAGAGTTATACAACAATAGAATTAGTTTACTTTTGGGACCTGTCGTTCATTTTGCTAATTATTTCCTTTAAGATGTTGTATCATACTTTTTTGAGTAAAAGGATAGAAATAATATAATAGAAATGTGGCAGTAGTAAAATAAGGTTCTAATGTTATTATTCTATTATTGATCATTGATATGAATAAATTCAATCAAATCAACAATTAAGGATTCTTTTTTAATATAATTTTATTTGTTCAGATATAAAGGACATAAAAAAAAGAAGGAAAACCTTCTTTCAAAAAATTTAACTTGTTATAGAATTAGCCAATGTAATTAAACATAATTTAATAATAATTTAGTTGATTTTATGTATCGTATTCCTTATTATCTTTTATATAAATAAAAAGAGAGATTTCAATAACTTTTTTTCAAAAAGGCTCCTATTACAAGATTACAAGTACTATTTAACAATTGTTGATTCGATTGATACACATCCTTAATTTAGATGAGATAATCAAATTGATCGACTTGTTATTTATTAAATGAAAATATTTGGATAAAGTTACCATTAAACAATTAAAATTGTTATAATTATAGATTTTGAAATTTTTTATATACATTTTATTAATTATAGATTTAATTAAATTATTTCATTAATGTTTAGTCACAAAATTAAATCGAAAGATTTGAGTTTCTAGTTTTAGCTCGCACAATTTATTTATTTACGAGGTCAAAGTAATACATTTACAATTATTTCAAAAGTCCAGCCTCGTTTAAATCTTGTTATACTACATAAATTTTGATTTTTTATTAGAAGAATTAAAGGAGGTTCAACGAAAATTTACAATTTTCAGTGTCAAAGAGATTCAAAGAAAGTTGAAGAAATTTTGCATTTTTAATGCGCTTCAGTGCGAAATGAGTTCATATGAGTTACGTAATAGTGTCTGAATTTTTTTATTAACATGTGTTCCTTCTAGTTATATAATACACGAAGCTACATGTACATGTACAGTACTCAACTCATTTTTTATGTGTTAGATATTTTTCTTTGAAAAATGTTTATAAAAAGAAAGATTCGAGATTACTTTCTTACTATAAAATTATGACTAGATTCCGTATTCCCTTAAAATCTATATAAGATTAAATATTAAATGATATTTAGCTTATAAAAAATTCTCTAGGTGATTAGTTTTGTTGCTCTTTGTTTGAAAAGACTTTTATTTTCTATTTGTAATTAAACCATAAATATGTATAATTCTTTTCATGTGCTAGATCTCTTTATCAGGGTTCTGGCAGTCCATCCAATTCTTTGGCAAAAAAAAAACAAAAATGCCATCCCTTTAGAAAAGGGAAGTAGTCATCCATTGCGATAAGTGCTCCCTTATAATCGATAGTTCTTATTTACATTAAAAAAATTTTAAAGTAACCTAAAAAGATTGTAGTCTTCTGAGAATGAGGACAATATTGAGGTAGAATTTTTCAATAATTTTTTATACAGTTTTTCTCGTCAAATGCAGTTTAATGTTGTTCATAGTGCATTAGACTAATGGGGTTGTAAGATCAAATACATGACAGCCTAATGTACACGCGATTTTCCTTTAAATTTTAGAGTTTCCCTAATCTGAATATATCCTCCTTTATTCAACATATTTTTTATAATTTATCTTCACTCACCCTAAGAGTTCAAAAATGGCAAAAATGAGTTGAAACAGCACTTTTTGATAAACAAGAAGTAAAAAGCATTAAAAAAGCTTGTGTGATAAATTTTATTCCTTCAATATTGAGTTTGACTCAAAACCAAGTATTTTGATATGTTGAATGACATAACTATGAAGGATTTGTCTAGATTCATTCCCATCTAGCCGCAACTCTCAAGGAATATTCATCCGAATCAAACAATTTTTGTCATATTTTTGTCTCTTTCAAACTTTTCGCATTACATTTTTTCTTAACTGCAATGCATTACTAACTTTTTAGTGTAGTATTTGATGTTATAAGGGCATTTTTTCTATACTAATTTTAAAAGTTATAAAAATCTAAGCTAAACTAACAAATATCTAAAAAAAATTTACATAATTCATTTACAATATGATAATATCTCCCACTGAAATAAATTTTCGTTGGATCATATTTCTAATAAATAAAATCTTAGCCTCTTATCATATGAGATTGTATTTTTTATATCCATAAATCTAAGCTATATAGAGTAATAAATATTAAAACTAATCAAAATAATATATCAAAAAGAATAAATAAATAAATATCTTTTCTCTTTATATTTAAAAGTTATGCAAGGAAGAGAATTGGAGGTGTAATTTTAATATTATTCGGCCTTTAAATATTTTTAATAAAAACTAATAAACAAAATAATAGTTGATGTATATATTTTCGTATCTTAAAATAAAATAAAAAAACAATATTCTTCACCTTATAATGCAATAATAAAGGAGTTAAAATATTAATTTCATGCATGTTTTGAAATTAACTCGTGCACAGGCAAACACTAAACTTGCATGCAAACTGGCACGCATTTCACCAGTAACAAAATTTATAGCAATATTTCTTTATTTTTCGTTTTGCCTATATATATGTACAAAAGGATATTATGAAATCATATTACATGATATTAAGTATTAAAAAGGTTCATATTTTGTTTTAGTTATAGCTGGAAACTGGTGCAAAGTAATCCAAATACTGATGAAATTCTGTCTTCTTATTTTTTTTATTAAATATTCACAAAGTGAGTGATTTTTTTTGTGTGTTAAAAATTTTATATTACATTACAACAATAAATTAATTGATAATAATAATTATAAAATATGAATTATTTTGTAAAATTGGATAACTATAAAAAAATGTGAAATTAAGGGTTTAGTTTTCCAACACAATAAAACTACATAGTTTAAAAATTTTGTCTAAAGGATATTAGGAAAAAGTTTGTTGCAAAATTTTTGTAGAAGAAAATAGCTAACAAGATTCTGGATTTTGATAAAAAGAAGCAAATTCAAAAAATTTAATTTTGTACAAAATCGCTAAGGATGTAAATAATTGCTTAAAAAATATAATTTTCTTTCAAACTCTTAGCTCGTGCTCGCCCAAAGGAATAAAAAAAATTAAAATTTGTACTTTTGCCACACTTATATATACAAATCGTTTCGTAAAAAGTAATTTCGTTTAGTCGGAGAAACGTCACTTGTAAGTACGTATTTTATGACATTTTCCATTTACTCGTTACACGGATTTATTTCAAGTAAAGTGATAAAGTGATTACGCCCTCTAATACGTTTTAAATACTATCCTGGATTGATAAATTATAAATATTGTATCTAAATTCATAAGATAATTAATCCTGGGGTTAATAAAGTTTTTATTTATTTTTTTTTTTGACAAATGAACTCAATAAAAATTATATATATATATATATCTAAATATCTCTTATAAATATTGTAATTAAAGTTAGGCAATTAAATATCAATTTTTATTATATCAAAAATGTCAAACATTAATTATTATTTAAATTAAAAAAAAAATAAAAAAAATTTTATATTATCCTTAAAGAAGTTTGAAAATCAGTTTAATCTATTTAAAACTCTACTAAATTATATCTCATAAACGATTCTTTCCTTATATTTTTATGGTAAAATCAGTCAAGGCAAGTAACAAAAAGAAAAAAATTAACAAAAAATACAAAAAAAAAAACTAAAAACAAAAAATTGAAGGATATGGGCCATTAAAAGACCATTAAGATATGCGTTTCTCAGAAAAAGGACTTAGTAGAAAATATCTTTAGGTTTTGTTATTTTACATCTTATGATAGCCTTTAACTTAAAAGGACTCCTTCATTTTA
Source organism: Acrocera orbiculus (assembly GCA_947359355.1). Taxonomy (NCBI): domain Eukaryota; kingdom Metazoa; phylum Arthropoda; class Insecta; order Diptera; family Acroceridae; genus Acrocera; species Acrocera orbiculus. The sequence continues at coordinate 25,630,600 of OX375759.1, read as the reverse complement.
TGTGTTAAATAGTATTTTTCTTTTTAAGAAACATTAAGTTTTGGGCAAGGTGAATGAAGTAAGAGATGAAATTAAGAATTCATTAAATTTATTGTATTTTATATTTATGTAAGGATAATTATTTTGAATATTATCCCTATATATACTTAATTATAAAGCTTTTATATTTTATCTAAGACATTAAAGGCTTCGCTGGCTTGCTTGAAATATTTATTCACAAGAAATTGATCTTGATATACTCTGGCTATATTTATAAGAGAGGGAAAACTTTACAGAAATTTAACAGGAATTTATATTTACTTAGCCGATTTTTTCATTCATTTTCTAAACAAAATTCGGTTTTTATTTTTCCTTCATTAAAATTTCAAATATGTTCTGTAACAACTAGAAAGGCTGGTTCTCATATTGAATGAATACCTTCTAAAATCCTATAAAGCCTTTCGTATAGTATAGACCAAAAATTTCATACACTTTTCGTATGAAAATCTCTCCATCGATGACTTTTCAATCTTGTCACCGTGTTAAATGCAATGCATCGCCCCATATAGCATGAAAGCTATGAAATTACATTTTTCAATGACTTTTTATATCGCATTATCCACGAAATAGACAATTTACAATGCTGGGTTCTGACCCTCTGTTGCTTTTACGCTTTAATTTAGGTCACATAATTTTTTCTTTAAAATTTCCATATTACTTTCGTTAAAAATGCACTTTTAGTTATAATATCTCGTGATCCAGTAAAATAAAATTACAATTTTGCAAGTTTTCAGTCATTATAAGCAATTTTTCTTAAAAGGTTCACTAGCACATAAATAGAATTTTGTCTTAAATTTCAAACAATTAAAAAACACAAAAAAAGCCAACTTGTCGTGTACACAGAAGTGTTAACAATGGTAACAAAAAGAAAAACTCAATAGGAAAAACTGATGATAAATATATTTTAAAAAATTTTTATGGACGTAAAAAAAAGTTTAATTTCCTGTTCTTAGAGAACTATTAACAAATTAGACAACATTTATTAAGGATAATTATATATTAGATATTTAGACAAGTATATTCATTTGTACTCTATTTATAGATATATATATATATATACATAAAACATGTATACATATATGGTTTTGTTTTGTCTATACAATTCCTGTTAGCCCTGACCAATTTCATCGGCGACACAGAGGCCGATCATTTCTAGAGATCACACATTCTATCAAGATGGTCCCTAAAAATGGAACTTGTACACGGCCAACATGAATGCTTCCAGTTCCTAGAAAAACACAAAATTTTCTTTTTTATTTATTTACTTTTTTTCATCTTATTCTTTCTATTTTAATGTTTTGTTTTTTTTTTTGTAGTTCTTTCATTTTTTTTATTGCTGTAATTTTTTGTTTTGTTTTTATTAAGTTTCTTTTCTTTTACTTAAAGAAGGCAACTAACAAAATTTAAATTCTAAAGCGAACATACGGTTAAAAATTTTTTGCTTTAATTTTTCGATTGTGTGATAATAGGAATAAATAATAAAAGTACAGTTGTGCAAAAAAAGGAATTTATTTTACATTTTTTTTTAACTCCTTATATTTATTATTTTTGTTTTGTTCTTTTTTTAAAATTTAAAGATAAGCAGATTAATTAAGTCAAATATAGTACAAATATTCTAAAGATTGTATCTTTGACACTGAATTTGATTTTGGTTAGTTTGAAAAAAAAAAAAATAACCAAAAGTTTGCTTGTGCAAGTGTTCAAAAATTTAATGATTTTAGTGATTTTGTATCCACACTTGTCACAAAAATGTATGACATTAATAAATTGGATGATCAAAAATGGCTTTAAGGAATCTAAAGATGTTGGGTAGTTTTTATTAACATGGCTTTGTCTAGGATTATTTTAATTGTCATTGCGTTAACAATTGCAACTTACAATCAAATTAAATTATTTTTAGCCTACAAGAAAATTGCGAAATTGTAAAAATATTGCTATAACTTCTCAAATATATGAATATAGAAAGAGAGAGAAGGATTTTAGGTTGATAGGTAAAGTGTAGACTAAAGCCCGTCAAAAATTGCGTTTCTAGATTGTGTGCAATACAAACACAGAATCTTGGAATTTATTATCAGTCTTAAACCTAGATCAATGCAGTAGTTGAGACAGTTTTGAGCCAAATGCAGACCAAAGCGACAGTTGCAGCAACAGTCGCGGCGACAACAATATGTAATTTATTAAACAGATTTTGATAGAGGCTTTTTCTATCAGCAAAAATAGTGAATCGGTGAGTGTAGGTCCACTGTAAGCAAATTAGGTTCAAGATAAATTTGTACTTGTTATTATAAAATATAAAATATTACAAGATTTAGGTTTTATTTTAATTTTTAGTTCCAAGAGAATTTTTTTTAGTAAGTTTCTTCTAGTTAAAATTAATATTTCATTAAAGAAAAAGAAAAAGAATAATTTGAAATGAAATTTTTTAATTTGATTTTGCTATTACATTAAAACTATTTGTTTTGTTTTTAAATTATTTTTTAAAACTTCTTCTTTTAAGTTATAAAAAAACTAAAATAAAAAATATTTTTTTCCTGACCTAGATTTTTCAAAAACAAAAAATAACAGCCAATAAAAAAACTGTCAAAATGAATAGCAAGAAGTTTCCTCAAAATTATTTGATTAAATAAAAGGGGAGTGAAAGTATTGAGAAATTCAATGAATCGGAAGATATGATTTTGAATACATCAAAGGTTTTTGATTAAGTGTTATAAAAAAAAATACTGTTTGAAAGTTTTCCGCTATATATTCTTTGAAATAATAAAGATTGTAGTTTAAAAAACTTTATATTCATAAATCATTCAATTAGAAATAATTTTTCTAAAAATATTATCAATATCTAAATAGGTATCAAATTTCCAGGTTTATAATTTATTAATTCTAAAATTGTTATTGAAATTTTATTATATATAGGACACGGTACCTATAAATCTACCTAGATACACACAAACACATTTATATATAAAAGAAATAATTGAATACATCAACTATAAATTAAGAAACGTAATAGAGTGTTAAGGATTTTTGTATGTCTCTTTACTCCTTACTCTCTATACTTTAAATAAATATATAATTCCAAAATATCTTTTTGTTCGGATTGAGAAATAGCTCTGGTACTGGCCTCTGGTACGGTGTTTACTACCGGTGGTACATACGCGAATTTTTTATCACATCGGGCATAGTTTTGTTGATGAAAAGAACTTTATGTAATTAAAATTAATTTTTTTATTAAAATCAAATTCTTATTTTCTTGTTAAACAATGTTTTGTGCAAGGCGACGCCAGATAAAGCAAAGTATGATTTTCACTGTCGTCAGTCGAAATAGAAAAAAAATACGCCGTCCTCAAAGTGTTAAACAGAAAATGTTGCAGCTGAAGCCTATGTCCCTTCAATAAATCATTAAATGATTCAGGAAAGCTCATATTTATATTATTTTTGATATTCAAGCCGCATTAAAGATATTTATATTAGCGAATTTTGTATCTGCTGTCTAAAAGGTGTTATTATAAAAAGGTAAAGAAGAGACCAATTTACTAAATAGATGAGCGAAATATAAGTGTTCAGTATAATGTCCCAGTGGGAAATTTTTGTAGCGCTCATATACTGAGCCCAATTTGAGCGAATTTAGCCCTTTTTTATACGAATACTCATATGAGCATTCTCTTATTGTATACGTCCCATTTTATTTTCAGTTATCTAGACATATAAAAAAGAATGTTTTCAGAGTCACGGGTTAGAATTTTGGGTTGACAATTCAATTTGCGAATGCTAATTTTTAATTTACAAAAAAAAAATTGAAGAGTTCCTAAATCCCTTCCCGAGCGCTCGAAAAGCAGACACGTAGTGTAAAATCGACAATGAAGGCTCTTATGAAGACCGAGCCCTCGTTATTGATTTAGGAGCATTTGAATAGGTCTCAATTTCCCGCTAGGGTCATTTACTTCACATACCGAAATAGTATTTAAATGGCTGGTTTAATGATTCTAATTCTAAGTTATGTAACGGATGTACTGAATTAGAATATACCTAAGTATTCCTCAAATAACAGGTATTAGATTAGAGAAAGAAATTGGATCAAATATTGCTAATAATGTATCCCAGTAGAAAAAGTATCTGTACTTCATTAATGAAATAGAACTACTTTTCAGTCATAAAAGCCTTATTTTGTTGGAGGAAGCCACAATGAATTTTGTTAAAAAATAAGCTTAAAATTTGCCTTCATAGCGACTTTTTGCATAAAAATATGACAGAAGAGTAACTACTACTTTCTGTGTACTGTATTAATTAATGTTCCACAAGTCATCACTGATGGGTCATTTACCTATATACATATACAGTTGATCACAGCACACGATATGTTTATAAAATTCAAAAAACAACAAATTTTGTCATGAGGTAGAATGGATGACTAACCTAACTAATGCTATTACTACTTCTACATTTTGATTCGGTAGCTTTCGAATTCGTGAAAGAACAATTACAAATTGCTGGCCATTTTGTTTAGAATTAAAAGCAATAATTAAGTACATGGAAGAAGTTTTTCTCATAAGATAAAAGTTAGCATTTTAAAGTAAAACTTCCGTAGGAATTTTCAGATTTAGTAAAACCGAGAATAACATCATTTTCTAGCATTAGAATCCAACGTTGAAAATTCTCTATTTCGTTGACAATGCGATATAAAAAGTCATTGGAAAATTTTATGCTATATGGGGCGATGCATTGCATTTAACCCGGTGACAAGATTGGAAACACATCGATGGCGAGATTTCCATACGAAAAGAGTTTGAGATATTTGGTCTATCTATGCTATACAAAAGTCTTTATAGTATTTTAGAAGGTTTTCATTAAAAAAAAGAAAATTAATTAAAAATTATATTATTATGTAAGTATTAAAAATATTCTAAAAATATTTAAGAAAAAGACGAAGAAATAAAGAAAATATCAAAGTAAAAGATAATAGGAGTTTTACATCGCGGTATAAAGGGATTCATCGAATTTAAAGGGAATTTTATGACTGGAAAACCCTTTAACTTATGCTTCTATCTGGAAATCATTTTCAAATCGTTCCCTTAATTCGCTCCCGAATTTGTGTGTATCAGAATGATGTGAGAATAATACTCTCCTAATCCTTGTCAGGAAGTGATATGCTTTAATAAATGAAAAAATATTTATTGAAATAATTTTAGTTTGTTACTTCCATAAAAATCAAACAAAATTTTCAATCTAAAACTATTTTTTCGAAAAATTCAAAATAGTTTTACTTAAAGTCTGAATAACATTTATTAAAACTAAGTAATAATAAAAAAATTTAATTTTGAAATTTTAAGTTTTTTCATAAAATAAAAACAAGATAATATTTTTTATTATTTTTCTTTGATTTACAGATTTAAAACTATAAATTATGCTTTGTACTAAAATCCATTTATGTGAAAGATATCATTTAAATAGTAAAACATCCTATAATACTATGGCAGGAGGATATAAAGGAGTTACTCAAAGGCTTTGTATTCAAAAAGCAATTTCGGACACAAAAACAATTAATTTAAATAATAAAATTTTAAAGCAGTAAGTATTATTTTTTTAAACTTTATCGAAAATAAAATAAAGATCGCACGATGGTCATGGGAAGGGTGTTAAAAGTTACGCTATTTAATTAACTTTGTTGTTATTATTATTGTTGTTGTTTTGTTTTGTAGGATTTCTTTCTTTTTTTGTGTTTGTTATCTCCTTCCTAATATAAAATATATACATATGTCATTAAATTATTTCAAAAGATCTTTCTCAAACAGACAGATCTCGTTTTTCGTTATATTATTCGATTTATATGTTTTACGAAGTTAATCCGATCATTAATTTAACTTTTATTGACGAATTAATTAAATTTTTGTATTAATCAAAGAGGGAGCATAACATGATTTTTATGTTTTTTTTTTGTCATGATATGGAATAGTTATATACTTTGTCTTCAGCCAAGTGATGATATTTTTTTATAGTAACTAAGACTACCTGAGTTTTTTGTTATTATTATTATTATTATTATTATGAATTTTTATTTAATCTTCTTAAGAATATATATATATATATATTTTTTCCTATCACTCGTAATCTTTAACTCCTTTTATCTGAAACGGATAATTAGCTGTTAAAATCTTTAAAATTTGTACAAAAGTTTCAACAAATTAACCGTCTAACTAATTTGCATAAATTATATTAGTATGTATTTCAATCTATCTATCTATATATATATCCATATGTTTATGTATTATATATATAAAGTGAGAGATACAGATAGTCATCAAGATAAGGAAGTATAACATTTTTAATTCAAAAAGCAGATAGAGCCGTGAAAAGAACATTAAATGAATAATATGCTTCTACGCCTATTTATATGATTATATATTTTGTTAGTTTCTTTAGTTGTTGTATTTTCTTTTCTTTTTTAAATAATATTTTTTGTTTTTCATTTTTATGAAAATAAAGAAGACGAAGAAAAGATGAATGTGTCGCCTTGAAAAGTTTATATGTTATCTCTTTTGCCGGAATATTTGAAATTTGTTCACGTGCTTATTAGTATTAAAAAATAATTCATTTGTGTTATTTTTATTTTTTTCTTTTAAATTTTTTTAGCTAATAAAATCTTTTTCTTGGTTTATTGCTATTGATTAATAATATTTTGTTACAGTTTGTATTAATATGATGCCCTTATTTATCTGATGAAAGAGATTTTTTTTATTATATTTGATTGAATATATTATTCTTAAATTATTTCTTTTTTTCGGACTGGACTTGTTGTTTTTCTTGATTTTTATAATGTTTTCTTTAATCGTGCATCTTTTGGGATGTTTTTTAGAAAATTATTAAAACTTAATATTATTGATTTTTACTTTTGAGAAATTTTTACAGAGCTTTTTACCAGTTAAGCGCGTTTGTCGTGTATATAGGTCAAACCAAATTTCCTATTACGGTGTGTTCGACATGTTTACTCGTCGTCATTACTATTGACTATGAAAACTATTTTATTATTATTTAAGAAGTTTTTAGTTTATAATTACAAAAATTTTTGTAGAAATAAATTATTAAATTTTTCTTAAATAAAAATATAATTCTTTGTTTTTATAAAATTTGGAATAAGACCATTTTGCCCTGCATTCGACATGTCATCGCTTAATTTTAATTCCGCAAATTTTAAAAGGCATAAATTTCAGGAAATTCGGATAGGAAGGAGAATTTATACTTGAAATTATTTTAAGATAAGAACTAAAGTATTTAATTGCTATTGCATAAAACTATTTATCCTGTTTTCTTATATAATTTATACTAAAGCTGATTTAATATTATTAATCTAATAAGATTTCCTACTTTTTAGTTATTTGAGCTCTTCTAAACACTCACACAATTAAAATCTTTGCGTTAAAAATCAATTCCTAACATAATAAATCAATGCTAAATTGTCAAAATAGAAATTTTTATAAATTTTCGATTTCCGTTTAATTTTTTGGTGGACATAATTTTAGTTTTTCTGGTTGACCAAAGATATCATTTTAATAGCAATTTAATTCATGGACTCAGCGCAAAGGCCGTAAGACATATAGCGATTTGAAAGCTGTACCTATAAAACGAGATACAAAAATGAATTTGCTTCATGAATACTAAAGCTTGAGATTTATTCCATTGCCTCATGATTGGGTTGTCCTGCTTTCGAAAAAAGATTTTCTTATGCTTATTGCAACTGTAACAAAGAATAACGTTAAAATGAAAACAGAAAACATTATCGTGTAAAAATGATAATGTGATTAATATCAGCTTTTCAATTTTTGGCCAGAAAAAAGCAATCATAATCAGTTGCAGGAACCTTTTTTCTTTTTTCTATTAAGTAAAAATCTGTCGAATTTTTTGCTTATCTTTAAACTAATGTTGCATCTATTTTTTTGAGGTTTCCCCATGCATTCGTAGACGCATAGTAATTAAATATTTTTGGTAATTGGCTATTTTTATGTTAACAATAATATAGGAATATAGAAGGACAGTTTCTTTAGAGTCAGTTGAAGTTTATTTCTACTCAAATTCTACGAGGCAAAATGAAAGAGTATTTAGTATCTTTATTTCATGGGTGATGATTAGCAAAAGAAAAAAATCGTTTTTTATAACTAATAACTTTTATTTTTTATTTTTTCTAAATAGGAACTAATATTGAACTATGATTCTGAAAGAATATTTTAAAAAATTTCATACAATGTCGAAATAAAAAGCTATTAATAAAATAAAAATTTTTGTGAATAATAAAAAAGATATGTTTGTCAGTGTTATGAATGCTTTTTCTCCCTCCAAAAATTCTATTTACCATGGCTACCGTAATATATTAAATTTTCAATTTATTTTTTGGTAGTTCAGAAATTAACTTTGTTTGCTAATTAAAAACAAAAGAACAAAACAAAAAGAAGCCAATAACAAACAACTAATTTAATTTAATACAAAGACAATACAAGCAACAATCAAAATTATAAAGTTGAAAGAAAAAGAAAAAAGAAATAATATTAAAATAAAGTAATTTCCCATGGTTAGCCTTTTAACCATAAGTAATAATTCAAAGAAAAAGTCAGCTGAGATTTAAATGAAACTGCCATGTAAATCAATGAAACTAGTCAAAAAAAACCCCAAAAAAAAATCTATCTACTAAGAGGTCCAAAGTCAATTTAAAAAATTTTTACATCTTATAGGTAGATGATTAGCTTAAGCCATTTGTGGTTGGAGCTACAGTTAAGACCACCTTTTTTTTTTTAAATTTATTATTTTTTATTTTTAATTTTTTGTTTATTTGTTTTGTTTTAAATTAGCTACGTTAAGCCATTTGCTAGAGATATGGATGGTAACATGCTATTGGTTAAATTTAAAAAAATTAGATGCGGCTAATCAAAAAAGGCCAAACCCAAAAAATTATTTTTAGTTTGCCAAATATAAAAATTTTCTCATGTCTCATGTTTAGATTTTTTAGTTTGTTTTTTTTTTATAAAACTATTTTTTATTCTATTTTTTTAAAATAGGAAATTCAATTATGATTTATGCTAATATTATTATTTTTTTTAATAACTTAGATTTTAGTTTTTCTTTTGTGGTTAAATTGAATTTAGTTTTTTATGATTTGCAAAAATATTGATCCATTAAAATAGGATCTTGTTTTTATTTTCTGTTGGTTTCTTTTCGATTGTTATTATCTCCTTTAGGAAAAAAAAGGTGGCGCCGTCGGTGTTATTACTGTTCATTATGAGTAATATTAAAAATTGATTCTAAATTTTCATAGAGTTTTATTTTTTTTTTTTGTAAGTCATAAACTAAGTAAATGTTAATTATTTTGTTTTTGGTATCTGTCCTTTAATATTATTTTAATATTTTAATAAAAATTGCAATAATGAAGTTAAGTCTTTACCAAAATTATATTTCTTATATTATGAATTTTATTGTTATTGTTAAATTAACAATACACACAATCATCTTAAGAATGCCTGATGAAAGTCATTAAAATGTACACTATCCTAAAATATATTTAACTTTAGGACATCACCCATAAAATAAAAAAGGTTAAGGGGCACAACTACTGTACCCACAACTATATGAAATTTTCAAAATTTTCAAATTTTCCATAATTTGTACCTTTAAAAGTAAAAAATCTAATTGAAAATCTCAAATAGTTTCTGAGTTAAATACTTCTAAAAAGCAGCTGTTCCTTTGTTAGAGAAGAACGTTACTTGTCTTCAAAGGTGGTTTCTTATCAAAACTACATTTTTCAAAACTGCTGCAGCTCGATAAAAAATCATTCAATCGATTTGATTCTTATTTTAGCATATTTTGTACCTGTTTTTCCATAGAATGACTTTCCGGTTTGATGATTGGATAAAAAATATAATTTTGCCAGGCCAAAAATAATCTGATTTTTTTGCAAAATTCTTTTCTAACTTTTTCTTTTAAAAGCCGCCATTTTGTTGCATTTTAATTTTTTTTTCACAATCCTAGTTTATTGTATGAGCAATATCTTCTAGTTTAAAGATCTTTTTAGTTTGTTTTTCTTTTTTTTCGGGCACTCTGAAGCCCTGAATCACTGCAGAACTGTGAGAGAACCCAGGAGATGGCGGATAACTTTCTGAAAAGCTAATATTTTTATTTTAAAAAATTACATTGTATTTTTCATTTATGCAAAAATATATCTGTCAAATTTCAAAATATTCGGTGTAAAAATGCACTTTTTTTTGAATGGTCAAACTAGTTGTGCCCCTTAAGGTTTATTTGTTTTACATTAGGAAAGTTAATCTAAATTTTGCTCTAAAAATAAGTAAACAATTAATTTATAACTTTAATCAATCGGCGATCATCAATATTCTGGTGTTAAATAAATTTTAGGAGCAAAAAATACAATAAATGAGCTTAAAAGAGCAATTTTTGATGTAAAATTGTTCTCAAAGTATGCAATAAAGGATATTATGCAAATTAAAGAGAAAATAAATATGAGCACTTATTTACTTTCATTACTTTTGTTGTACATTATTTCAGTTAATTTTAGGGTTTTGAAAATTTTTTTAGAAATTTATAGAAATATTAATTATTTGAAAATTTGAAAAAGAATTGTCCTTTGATTACATACATTGAAATTTGATATCTAGAAGTTTTACTTATTTTGGCATTGATGATGCCTTTCTTTTATTAAATTTTTAACCGAACATTCTTAATTAGTTAAGCTAAGTCACACCAATGAAATAACACAAAATCCAATTTTTGAATTAATTTTTCGTACAATTATAGATTAAAATTTATGATTTATATTCTTCATTATCTAAATTTTTCCATACATTTTAATAATCATTGTAAAGAAAATTGCTTTCATCAGCAAAGGATTTATTTTCCCAAAGATTTGTTTTCTTAAATTAAATTTTTCTTCTTTTTCAGAAAAAGATCTACAAAAACACCTTTGGTCCTTTTATCTATAGAAATAGAAACTGAAAATGGAATACTTGAAACAAACAATAACAAAAATTATTCACGAAAATTGCCCTCATTTTGTGAATTAAGTAAAAAAAAATTCAAACCTAAAAAATTAAAATCCATAGAATCTGAATTAAAAATTTATGGTTTTGATATTTTTAATAATACAAATCAATTAATTAAACAATTAAAAATTAAAGATTGCTGTCATTGTGCTCAAGGGGATGATTGTAATGTTATGAATTATTCAATTGAGAAATTTATAAAAAATGATCATTTAATTTTATTAAATAAAAAAGAAATAGAAAAAGAAAAACATGAACAACCATTAAAACAAATAATTGATAAAAATGAATTTATTTCAGTTATAATTAATTCAAAAACAAATAAAAATTAAAAATAAATATTTTTATTTAATTTTGTCAATAGACTACAAGAGCAAGTGACTAGTATCAAGTGCCGAGTTGAAATGGAAACCGTTAAAATTAATAAACAAGAAAAAAAAATGAAGTGTGATTTCATTTGAAAGATAAAAACCGTAACAAATTAATATCTGGAGTTTTTGTTTGTGATAATCTCTTTTCATTGAGTACAGATGTGATCTTTTATATAAAATAATAATTTTATTCTAGCTTTTTTAACTGTAAACTTTTTATATTGCCTTATGTTCAATTGCTAATATGCCAATATTTTTAAGTCTAATTTTGTATTATTGTGACTCACAGTAAGGCTTTGTTTTTCGTTTAAGTTTACTGAAATTCATTTTACATTAAAGCAACTGATACTCCAATTGTCATGAATAATAATTTATGTGTTACCATAAGATTTGAACGAGAGAAAGAGATAGCAAAGTCTTTATTTCTAAAACCTTGAACAATGAGATTCATTCCGGTTCTCTAGTTTATTAAAAATAATTGTTGCTCAATTGTAGCTGGATTCCTATCAAAAATTTTGCTAAATTAATTTCATTGTTAATAAAATAATTTATATATTTATAAATAAAAATACATTACGATCAGTTTAAGTTCTACTTAAACTAAAGTAAAAACTAAAAGTAAAATAACAAACAAAATAAATAAATATCTTAAAAATATAATTTTCATGCTGTTAAGTCTAATTTTTTACAAAAGAATATATAAAACATATGGTGTTAATTTTCTATGGCGTAAAAAAATTTGATACATGTATATATATATATAAAATTACAACCCCAACTTTAAATGAGCAAAAGATTTCGAAATTTCGTTAAAAATTGAAATTCATATTTCACTTCCTATATAATTAGAGGCCATAAAACCGCCCCATTAATTATTTTATATGTAGACAGAATATTATTTAACCTTTTCTTCTATAGGTCGGACGGTGTCTTAGTTTTCCACCGTTATTGTCCATTTAAAAAATTAATCAAATCCGGCACATATGATTATAACCATATAGGGTCTTGATCTAGGATTTAAGCAAAAATTTTATTTTATATATTTTTTTTTATTTTGGTCTTTTTAGTTTATTGTTAAATTTGAGAGCAATTTCCAAGGATATGAATATAATTTTCTAAATAAATTTATGGAATTTATTTATTTAGTGTTTAGTATTTTTCAAACTCCTCCCATTAAATGTTATGAGTCCGATTTAATTTTTATTTTTGTTACAGAAAAAAAAACATAAGTTAAAATTATTTGATGAACAAAAAAAGTGCGAAAAGTTTAATTTTTTAATATAAAATTGCTGTTTCTTTTAATTAAATCATTTGTATGCAAATTATTTAAATTGGTTGACTTTTTTTTTTAAGTAATATAAAATGTTTCTTAGTTTTTAATTTTGCATTGAAATTTCACGTAAAAAATATTGAGTTTTTGCTTTTTTGTATAATTAATTCATCAAATTGCTTAAAAACTAACAAATTATTTTTGCTTAATTTAAATGAGGCTTAGATAATTAATTTGGTTTCAGTTGAGCTTAAGACATGAAAAAGTTCCGGTAATGATTCAACCACAATTTTTGAAGGTTATTTTTGTTGGCTTTAACATTTTTTCTCTTAATATTTGACTTAGTTTTTTAGTTGTTTTATTGAAACTAAAAGTTAATCACTCTATAATAATTATATTATTACATTTTCAATTTTCCTTTAATTGAAATTTTATAATGTGTCTTAGGAAAGATCTAATGCAGATTTTCTTCATTAAGGTCCGCAACAGTATCCTATGTTTTCTTGATTTCACCTGATAGCGCCTGATAAGGCTAGTTTTTCTTTTCATTTTTAGGTTTTTTTTTAGAGGGCTTTTTACCAACTCTCAATAAGTAAAGAAATAATAATGAACAAAAGAAGCAAATTAAGGCTTTTTAGTGATATATAGGAACAGTTTTGAACTTGTCTTTTTACAATTTTTCTATTGTGAAAAGAAGAGGTATTGAGTTGTACATGATAATAGGCCTTTGCATTAAATGTAATAACTTGGTATACAGAAAGTGTAGGTAGTTCAAAGGTAGAGCTTACATGTTAAAAATTTATAAATTTCGAATAATAACACTGGTCGACAAAATTTAACTTTTTTTTGCGCCAAACGAACTTTTTGGTGTTTTTTTTATAATAGAGGCTGCCACTAGTAAAAATAAGCAGTTTTAAAGTTTTCATCACCCGTCAATTTTATTTGGTGGAGGAACATTGGTTTTGAAGAAAAAATAACATTTTTCGAGAAAAATTAATAAAAGCACAGCATGGTAAATTATTTTCTGGTTTAATTTATGGTATAAATATTTATTTATATCTGTATTTATTATTATATATTAAAGTCTACGACTTTCTGGAATATTTAGCTTTCGGTTGATCCCTCTATTGATCGTCCAACAGTAGTCAGCCAACATCCTTACACTCCATTTACCCTGATAACGTTTTTCTATATTTGAAATGTCCTGATGGAACCTTTGCTTACATCTCCCAAATTTCTAAGGAAAAAATCTAGATGTAAGTCCAGGAAATCGATTTTTAGCGACATATTGCAATCAAAAGTTTTATATAGCAAAAGCAATTCGTTAATCAGTTCTCTATAGTTATCACTCTCATGGTTACCTAAAAAATTTGCAACTACACTCTTAAAACATTGCCATGCTGATTTTTCCATAACGTTTAATTTTTCTTCAAATTTTGAATCTTTTATTAATTCTATGATTTGAGGTCCTACGAAACTGCGCTCTTTGACATTGGCATCATTTATTCTGAAAAATTTCTCTTTTAAGTACAAAAATCTGCTTCCATTTTGATCCATTGCCTTTACAAAATTTTTAAAAAGGCCCAACTTGATATAAAGTGGTGGTAAAAGCACATCAGAAGGGTTTACAAGAAGTAAAGCCTTCACATTTTTCTGCCTAGGGCGTAGAGATTCACGCACAGGCCATATTCTTTCAATGTAATGATTTCTTTTTGTACCTGCTGTCCCATTCGCATAAAGAGCTGCAAAATTTAGTAAAACCCCATTGTAGTCCAAATAGTAAGGCAATGACTTTTAAATCCACCCAAATTTTGTATTTGTCTTTTTTAAGCAATAGTTTCATATTTTCATATGTTTATTTCATATTAAAAGCGAGTGCTAGTGGAACAGAAGGAAGTACATTGCCATTATGGAGGAGAACTGCTTTTAAGCTTGTTTTGGACGAGTCTATAAGGTCGGGGTACACTGACGTATAGATATAGTGCAGAAGTAAAAAGTATGGGGCCCGTGGCATAAGATGCAAAAGCATTGAAATGAACTTAGAGTTATCACAAAAAAACTGAGGTTGATTGAATCAAACTAAGTTCATTTTCGTAATATGGGTAGGTAGTTCTAACAAAATTACCTACCAAACTTCATGTGGCAAACCCACTGTTGACCAGTGTAATAGATTCAATTAATTAAAATTTTTATGGTGCTCCGTGTAGTTATTAATGGAGTGTAAGGATATAACTGAATATCATGAATTCATCATCAATTTCACATTTCAAAATACAATACTTAATACTTTAAATACAATTGTAATTAAAATATGAAAGAATTTGCTGTAATGTAAATTTAAGCGACATTTAAGCAAGATTTGTTGGCATTTTACTATTTGTCAAATACAAAATTATTTCAAATTTGAAGTCTTGCGTATATTTCAATTAAACCAAACTTTATTAACATATTTTTCCTTTTTTAGTACGTTTTGTTTAAGTAATCAACAAACACTACAAAATGCTATTTGTTATAATTTAAAAGAATTACTTTAAGGTATTTGAGTGCCTCGTATGGGAAATAGCCATTGGGTTAATCTGTGTGTATTAAAAATAGTTATTTATATATAATTAAAAATTATAACGTAATTATTTATTTATGCCAAAGGTTTATGATTAAAAACATTTGATACAGAGTTTGAATACAACAAATAGAAGAATTAATTAAAACAAAAAACCAAAATATATTTAAAATCCATGCATTTCTTTATATGTAAAAATTTAACCTTATAGGATGCTAAATGAAAGATTATTTCCCACATTTTGCTTAAAGCTTTCAGTTCTATTGAATAACTTCCTTATAAATCTTGATATAAAAATTATTCTAGGAAAATAATTCAATGAAGAAGAAAGGATAAAAGAAACTGGAATTCTAATAAAATTCGGATACCTAATTTTTTTTTTTTTTATTGTTTTCTATTAGAGGGTTATTGAACCCATAACAATAGCCTTTGAGGTATTTAAGTAATTTTAAGCAATCATTTTTGGAATTTTGTGCAAAAAAAGAGAAAACATATAACTAACAAACCCCCCTCCAAAAAAAAATCTAAGGAACAAAAAAAAAAAAGATTCATAGCTTAAATAAAAAGAAGTTTCCAATTCTACTTCTTTTAAAATTTTCAGCATTGTTTTTTGGTTTTTTGTTGTTGTTTTCATTTTGTTACCTTAAGCAACGATACCAGTAAAGAATTAACCCTATCTCAGATCCCCATCTTCATTTAAGAAAAACGAAAAAAAAAACAAAACACCCTTGAATAAGTGAAGCTCCAAAAGAAAAAAAGAGGAAAAAAGAAGACCATTCAATGGAATTTTGTTTGAATCTATTTAATCAATGTAATCGCTTGTCAAAGCATTCTAAGATGTTAACATTTATGATATCTCTCTACCCCCTCTCCCGATTCTGTTTTTAGATTTTAAAAATAGTATTAACGATAAGTAACAACAACTGTCAATAAAATGGGGAGCATACATAAAAAAAATAGAAAAAAGTCAAAAATTTGACAAAAAATGAAAAAATCAAGCAAACTAAACTAAACAAACAAGAAAAACAAAAGCCTTAATAGCCCCATAAAGTCAGTTAAATCGATGAAATGACACATTTTCGCCGAAAACATTGGAACTTTTACTATGCTGAGGGCCGCCTTTCAAATACCAAAATTTCAAATTTTTTCCCAATTTTAGCGGATCACTTTGAGTAAATTGATCGCCGACTTTAACAACCGAACACCATTTGATGGGACGATATACAAGCATCATTTGCATATATACAAAGTATTATATATATATATATATATGTTAGTAGTAGATGAATTCTGTTTGAATTTTTATATTATTTTTTATTATTACTATTATTATTGTTATTATTATTATTATTATATATTATTGCCTTTGTTTGGTGTTGTTGTTAGCAACAGGATTTCTTCTAATATTACATAAATCTGCTTCTGGGTTGCTTCTGATCGTGATTAGCTACTTTCCTAAATTTTTATGACCCATATTGCATGTCGAACAGTATGCAAGGAGACATTCATCAACGTCGTAGAAGAATATCATGGGCAAATGGAGCTTCTCGTTTTATATTATAACCTTGCCATTTTGCAATATTTACGATGCTTGTCGGTTGTTTACTGTTTCTCTCTTTTTTTTTTTTTTACTGGGATGGATGGGTCTAAAATTGCTATGTTCACTTATTCTTGATATTATTTTTTATGGCATTATTAATTTTTGGATTGTTTTTGTTTTCCATTTTTTTTTCTTCTTATTTTATGAAAATTTTTCGTTTTTAGAAAAATAAAATAAAAAATAAATAATTATAAACGAAAGAAGTTTATTTATTTATTTCTTTTTTTTTCTTCAAATTTTATTAGTTTTATTTTTTGGAGGTTTTTTCTTTGTTTTTAGTTTTTTTCAATTTTTATTTTATTTTGCATGCGGCAAAGTTATTTATCATGGAGGTCTTCTAGTTAATAAAATTGGAGGCTGTGAAATAATCAGAGGAATCTCCAGGAATTTTGTCTCAAGTTTAACTGTTTTAATTAGTCTGAAGTGTGGGAACAATAGTGTTTGCCATTTGTAAAAATGCTTTGATGTCATGGAATTTGTTATGCGGTGGACTCTTGAAAATATCTTTTTGAATGATGTTTATCGTTTTAATTTAATATTTGAAAAAAATAAAAAAAACTATTTCATATAAAAGAGAAAATAATTAATACATCTAGAATAAGTAGAATATTAAGTTTTACCTTCAAAATAATTTAATTAATTTTTATGTGTTTGTTTTATTATAATTTTATTTATGCTTATATATGTAATTGAAATAAAAAAATATTTAATTGGTTAATTAATAGAAAGCAGTAAATTTTGTACATTTTTATTAAAAATACTTAACACATAGCTGGTAACATTTAGCTTTTTCTTGAAATTGTAATAAAGAATAAAGCTTTTTTGTTCCAGCTTTTCTACACAAAGTATCATGCCTTAAAAGAACTTGATTTGATTGAATTAGGTACTTTTGTCCGTTTGGTGAGGCCATAAGCGAAGCCGTTGTATAAATTACTAATATTTTGATTGAAGTTTAAGGATTAAAAAGAGTTTTTAAATTTTCCAGATAACTTTATGAGTCAGAAATTTTATTGGTTAAAGGAGACTATTCACTATTTTATCCAAGTCGTCAAATGGCTCTTTCGTCCCATATAAAGTATACGGAAATTGCCATTTCTGAGTAAAAATTTAAATATGTTTAAAAACTTGCTTACAAATTGTCATTTCCATATACTTTACATTGAACGAGAAAGCCATTTGGCGCCATGGAAAAAATAGTCTTTATATGTGACTACTTACCAATTCATATATATGCATATTAATAAAAATTAAGTGCGTTTTATCTCAGCGGGAAATTAACAAAGTGCTTAAATTTGGAGCAGAACTAGAGTGCTTCAAATAAGCTGATACAGGAGCGCCTTTGGAGTTTTATAATTCCTTATTCAGCTTATTATTGTAGTTTCCTTAGGCATGTGCTGTATTTTTCTCCGCATACAAGCTATCCAATATAATAAACATTTTCATGGTATGATGTAAGGCATGCCTAGACGACATCATATTTTTCACTTTAATAGACAGTCATCAGTCAACAAGCAAGCACACGATTTGTGGCCCATATAAGGGTTTATTGATGGGATGCATCTAATTAATTTGGGCGTAATGAAAAAAATCTTTAGATGCGTTTGGACAAATTCTCATAAGAGATCTTTTCTTTCCACCTCTGAGAAACAGGCTATCCATGTGAACTTTATGTCTCTCAATTTTTTCATTCCAAAAGAATTCTCCAGAAAACCATGGGGCTTAGAGGAAATGGGAAGATCGAAAGCGAGCGAATTTCGGCAATTTGTTTTGTACACTGGAGTTGTATTATTACGGGATAATACGGTTTTTAAAGATCTATATGAGCATTTTCTCCTTTTGCACGGAGCATATCATTTGGTTTCCTGTCCTAAGAACTACTGGAATGACTTAAAAATGGTTCAGGAAATGCTAGAGAATTTTGTAGAAAATTTTTCAATTTTATATGGACCAGAGAAAGTTAGTTATAATGTCCACAACCTACTTCATTTATCGAAATGTGTGAGAATGTATGGTAAGTTTGATAGTTTCTCCGTTTACGCATTAGAAAACCACATGCAGAGATTAAAAAAGGACTGCCGTGGCCGTCAGCTAACTAAAGTTCTGCAGCAAATACACAATCGCGTCACTGAAAGAAATAATCTTCTCCAAGATAAATCAATTTAAAAGCTTGGTTTCACAAAATTATCAAAAGAAAAATCAACAATTACTGCTTCTCCTATTTACAGCAGCTATAGTTTCGATATGTTTGACCTTAGTAAGTTTGCACCGAACGATCATTGGTACATTCATCCTTTAGTACCTATTAAGATAACTGGGTTCCGTATGGAATCAGACAGAAAAGAGTGTATTACAGGTCATAGGTTTTTAGACGTCAAAAGCTATTGGGATGATCCATATGATTCCATTAATACATAAGGCATATGCCTTGGTAAGGAGGGAATTTTACTAATAAGTGATATTTCTTGCAAAGTGGTATCTTTTCCTGTCATGCATGGTTTCAGTTTAGTTCCAATTCTTCGTCATTGCCATTAATAGTGGTAAAGTTCAGTAATAACTAAAAGAATTACTTTCATACTTTCATTATTTTTGCAGAAAATGTTTAAACCTGATATTGCATACCAACCTTTGCTTGTATCTTGAAAAGAAAATGAGTTACCTGGTACTTCATACACATTTATATAAATAAATATTTATGTTAGCTCAATGTTTTCACTAGGGAAAAAAGAATGCTGCTATTAAGCAGGCATAAAAAATAATTCTGCTTTTTAAGTGATGCTCCTAAAAGTCTTTCTGAGAACTACAAAAAAAAACCATGCAGTGCTTTGCCCTAATGACATTCAACGATAAAAATACAATGACGATGTTGTGGAAGAGAAAGTACTCCGTGCTTTTTTAGGAGTGCTTAAGAAGTCTTTTAGGAGCACTCCTTTTTCCCGCTGGGATAGTATAACACTTGCTAAGTTCATAACAGCATCTGGTCTGGTATGTGATGGAAGAAAATCCTCCAGATTGGCTTGATTAAGAATTTTCATATTGACCTTTATGGAATATCCAAAATGAGATATATTTCAATTTTCTTTATGTATCTATTTTTTGTGAAAATCATTGTCAATTTCATTGATAGTCAAACAGTATGGTACGCATTTATTATTATACATAAGACTTTGTTTGGACTGCGTTATATAAATTTAGAAATTATAAATTCTGATTTATGATAAAGAAATAAAACAAATAGACATTTTGATTTTAGAACGCAATTAAACTTAAATATTAATTTAACTACAATAGCATGGAATATATTTTAGAATCCTTATAAAAATTTTACATGCACATATTCCATATTTAAGGTAAATGAATGAACAATTTTTAAAATTCGTCAATTTTTAAATATATATATGTATTTTTATATACATAATATTAAAGGGCCCCTTGAACTCGTCAAGATGTATTGCAGTTAAAATTGTAAAGAATATAGGTCTACGATATCGAAAGTGATTTATCACCTCTCCAGCCCATAGTTATATACAATTTATCATTGACTGATGCTCGGGATATATATATATATATATATATATACATATAAATACCAAATGAAAAACAAAATGCACAACGAATCCTTATGTCAACCAGTATTTTGGTGTCATTAATAGCTCAAAAAAAACTTTTTTTTTTGCTATCATTTTAAAAATCATACCTATACTATATCCTTTTATCGGATTCCCTATGTCTATTACCCATCGGGTATCCAGCCTGTTGACTACATATCTATCTATCTATCAGAATATACCTTAAAAGTATATTCTTGAGACTTTATATATATATATATATATAGTTATAACAAAAGAATTGTTCAGCCAATAAACCTGATGGTTAGCTATCCTGTTTCATTATTTTGTGTGTAAGGACCTCCTGTGGTTTTTAGTATCAGGACCGCTGGCGCCTTCTTCATGATTTTCAACTTAATCGTTTCTAACCAATGTTCCTCTTGAAGAAAAATTCATCTTTAGTATCTAATCCTTACAACTTAACACAAAAAAAACAAAAAACAAAAAAAATTAAGTAAAATAACAACAACATAACTATCCTAAGACCTTAATAAGCATGTCTGTAATCGCTCTAGTGGTGTTATTCTTCATTTCAAAAGAAATTGATTTCACTTCATTGGCAATAGCTAATTATATCCTGTTCGTTTAGTTCTAGTTATTGGCCCACCTAGTGGTGTAGGAAATATTTTAAGGTATATACTCATTAGTAGAAGATTCCTAAAAAAAAAGAAGATAAACAAAAAGAATTCCTTATAGTGTTAATTTTCATATTAGAAAAATTTTGAATACTTGTTTTTGATGTTTTTTTTTTTTAAATCAAATTAAGATTGTATACATTTTTTCAAAAATATCAAAAATGTAATAGAAGTTCTATTATATCTATTCAAACCTATAAATTAATTTAGTTTTGTAACCCTCAGCGAACTTAATGTCAGTAAACATTGATTACATATTTAAAAATTCATTTTTTGTATTATCCCCTAAGATATTTGCACCTTTTGATATTTGGTTTTGTTCCTGGGCTAGTTTTGGTTTTTTTTTCTCCCAATTTTCTAAGAATATACGACAAAAAAACATAGATTTTTCTTCTTTTTTTTTTACATCAATTTTGAGTAGAGCCAAAATTTTAAATAAACATTTTTAAAAAGCAATTTGCAAAAAAAGAAATTCCAAACTGCATTAAATTATATTAAACACGGTTAAAGCCGCCAAATAGACATGAATTTGAAATTGAAATTTTTATGAGAACTAAAGTATGTCTAATAATAGTATAAAATTTATGCAATTTTTAGGATTTGGTATAATTAGAATTAAATAAATTTAGTTTTTTATGTTTTGGGTACACAAATTATTTTATCACTCATACAAATACAAAATTTCGAGCAAGCCAAAATTTATATTTTGCCTATTGTTGAAATAGAATTTCTATTTTTCTATATAGGACAGATTTTTATGATTTCTACCTTGAAATGCACAAATAATGCAAAATTAATAATTAATTTTTCCTTTTTGAAACTAGTTAATGAGTAAAACTGTGCGAGAAATCCAATGCCCAAATTAAGGCAGGTGTGTTACGTATAGAAAATGTTCAAAAAGCTATTATCACGCTTGTTAAGATTAAAGACAGCGTCTTTGAAAAAATTAACAATTTTCATAAATGTCCTCGCATTTTAATCAAAAATTTGTGATAATGTTTTATAACTTTTTTATAGAGTAATGTGAAGCACCTAATTATCATATTAACGGTTATAGAATTTCCTTTTACTCTTATTAATTCTGAGGGAGTGTTACAAAAACATTTTAGGAATTATATAAAAACTGTTATTTATTTTATAAATTTAAGATTTAGAGAAGTTATGCCAATTAACCCAAGGTTTATTCATTAAGAAGAAAATTAGATCTACAGATCACAACATATTTATGTTATTTAGCAAATGCCAGAAGTCCAATCTAGTATGAGCTCGCAAATTATTATTGAACATGACTAAAGAGTTAAATAGGTTTTAAGGCAGCGTGTAAGATGTCATTTGCCCGAAAGCATAAAACAGATGACTATATATGATACATATTTTCAAACTTATTTATTCTTAAACTGTTTATAAATAAATGAAGTTTTAAAGGATTCATTTTTTGAAAAAGCACAGAAAAGAAGTAGGAAAGACATAGCACTATATAATTCTTGACTAAAAGAACTCTAATTGGCGAAATATTTAGCAAGGAGTTCTGAGATCTTGCACTGAGAAATCATGCAATATTTTCTAATCAAAATACTAAAACTTAAATAAATTTTAATTAATTGTTTATATTTTCCTTTAATTTTTTTTTTTAGCAAACACATAAAAAAAAAGAAACAAGAAAAGAAAAATACATTTTTAAAAACTTATTTCTAGAATGTAGTTCATATTGTTATCCTTTTAAAAAGGAAATTATCTATAGTTCTCGTTAAATGCTAGCAGCTCCATAAAGGACTAAGGGGGTTTGAAGGGCTATTCTTCAAATTAGATTTATAGCTAAAGGGCATTTGTGCAAATTGAAGAAAACAGTAATAAATTTCTTTTTCTATTGTTGTGTAATCAGTGCATGAAAAGATTTCTAATGATATACTTCTTGAATTTCTATTGAATTATAAAAGAAGAAAATTGCATCGTTGCACCCCTTTTTTTATATTCTATTTTATTTTTGGCCTCCTGGGCTAGAAAATACAATACTAACCTATTCATACCCATTGCAACTAATATGAAAACTTATAAAGGTAAGTTTAAAATATAAGAATTATATTAAGAGGAAAGAAAGGATGTTAGTTAGCACCTTCGGATAACAGAATGGTCGGAAGTTAAATTTTTATAATTATTGATTTTAATTTTAAACCTCATAATTTGTATACAGTGAATTAGAGCAGACTTAAATTTAAAAAAAAAAAAAAAACTTTTCTTTACCATATTTAATTTGAATTCTGTTATATAATGTTTGATTGCATCCTTTGGTCTGAGATACGCCTTAAATTTTGCAAAATAATTTTTATAAAATAAGAACTAATTGAGATTTGTTAAGTTTTTAAAGAGTAAGATTTGTACGTACTTTTAACAAATTCAAGCTTGTTTTAGCACTGGAATTTCATAAAATAGTTCAAAGTTGTAAAACTGTTGTCCTTAAAGGGATAACTTTAAGAAATTTTTGACTATGTAATTCATCGGTACTTCATATATTGATGTGGCAGTTTTCAACAAATTCCAAACTAATGGGGAAGACTCTCTGTATGAAGTGGTTTAAAATTACTTCCATAAAACCATGGCCTAACAACATAGTCCTTAAGGAAACTTATCTTTGATATTTGTTTTTCTATTTACTGGCCAATGAGGATGTATTAGTCAAATTTAACGTAATGTATGTACATATAGAGCCATTAAAGTGTGCGTTAAATTTCTTACAGGTTTTTTTAATCAAAATACCTGGATAAGAAAATAAAAACAATAGTGTATCAGACGCTGATTCACCCTATATTGACATACGGCTGCCAAATCTTCTTTAATACCAGTTCTAGCACAATGGAGTCAATGAAAAAATTTGAAAGTAGACGTCTAAGATCGTGCCAGGACAAATTTTTCTCAAAATCATCTGATTATACGAAATGTATTAGCAACAAAGTCCTGTATGACTCTGCCAATATAGGGCGAATAGATATGCATATTATCAACATTCCCAGAAGACATTGCAAGAGGGCAAGCATGTGTCCAGATAATAACTTAATATATTGGCCGTTTTGGTCAATCAACGGAAATTATTACAAAAGAACAAAAACTACGGACTTCATACTACCAGAAATTTTGATAATGCTAGACAGAGATGGTCTAATACAGGACTTCTGCAAGGCAATACCTGTAATTTACCACATATTTAGACCAAGAGACCATAAACCAATATGTTATAACTTTACGACTCTGGCAGACAACGAAATGTGGAGATTCGGTACCACAGTGCTAAGAAAGGACAAGTTAAACACAAAAAAATTAGCTGCGGAATATTGGTGTGCAGTAAAAAAACTGACAAAATAAAAGCAACAGGGTTGTTCCCTTTGTGAACAACAGGGTTATAAAAAATGCTTGTCTAATGGTATAGTTGTTCATTTGTCAATTTGTTAACTAGTCAAGCTTAGTTAATAGTTAGCCTTGGTCTTAGATTAGCTCAGTTTAGATTAGTTAGGTAAGTTAGTCTAGTTTATTTGCTTTTTTCTTTTTTTTTTCTGGTACGTTTTCTGTACCAGTGCAACAAACACGAAAGGGATACATTGGCAATATGCCTCTCGGAACAGGGAAACTAACACCAAAAATTGATGAATCGTTAAACATATGCTTAGTGCATAAAAGAAAAAACAAAGTTTAACCTGCAAAAAAAATTTTTTCAAGATTTGCGGAGTTAGTTATTAATTTATATTATAAGGTTTTTTTCTAGTAATTTCGTACCTTTTAATATGTAAGTCATAGACCTAAGTTCAATCAATAAATATGTTTTTCAAATTCAAATTCAAAAAGTGTGCATTAATGTTTGATATTAAAAACTGTCAAAACAGTTGCCTGTACAAGTAAAGCTGCCCAGAGAATATTATTGTTCTTCTTAATTTTGAAATTGGTTAAATTCCATATAGAAACTCATTTCCATATTAGAGGCAACAATAGAACATCTAGAATTGTCACAATTTAAGGTCATAGAATCCATAAATAGTCATGAAAATATACTAAATGTATTTTAAAATAATTAAATAATTAAAATAAATAACACTTATTACAATGTTTGAATTGTTATTTCTTTTCTAAGTTTTTTTTTTGATATTTCAAACAAAGAACAAGAACAAAATATGTCACATTATATCAAGCACCCACATATTACTCGCTAATATACTTTCTCAGCATGATCATCAAGTTTCTTCAATGTCAGCCACTTAATTTAAGCCACATGAATTGTAAGATTTAAATTTTTTTTTGTTCTTTTTGATCAGCCGCCTATAACCGTGACCACAAAATTAATTCTACATATATATATATATATATATAACCGAAATCGAAAAGAAGTTTGTGACCAAAATCCTAATAAATTCCACCTGAATATCTTTATACTATATCTACATATATGTATATATAAATTTACACATGTATACACACATGTGTTTCGTAAATTTTAAAAGAAAGTCAATTCTAATAAGTAAATCACATATCCTTGAGTTACTGGTATTATTAAAATTTTCAAAAGCACATTCACCTTTTAGCTAAAGTTATAATTTTGTTAAATAAAAACAAAAGCAACAACAATAACAAAATAATAGGGTAAGAAAAATGACATTTTTTTTGCCTCAGTTGCTTAGAGTATTTTACAACAAAAATAAGACGAAGAAGGAAAAAATAATAAAAAGATATCAAACAAAATTAAATAACAATACGAATGAATAACTATCTAATTCGGCAGATGAGTTAAGGAAATTAAGCTCATCCGATGACTGACAGCAAACATACAGTTGCACTCAGGCAGCCAAATATTCGACCTGTGTTCTACACACCATCTAATCGAGACCTCATCGAAAGACAGGCAGCTTAAGTATACTTAAGAGACATATGATTGTGTCAGAAAAATAAATCAATCAATCATAAATTTTTCTTTTTTTTTGTGCCTTCGACAACCACCAATAGATTAAAATATTGTCATATAGAGAGAGAGAGAGAAAAATAAGGAAATGTGATTTTCATTTTCATTTTTCTAATACTTTCTATTATAAAGGATTCAAATGGCAGCTGCTAAATGAATGACTGGTACAAATTTTCAGATTTGCAAAAAAAGAAAAAAAAACTTAAAATAAAAAAATATATATGCTATCATTTTTCATAAAAGAAAAATATGTTATATGACAAAAAAAAGAAAAAAAAAATCTAACTAATGTTATTGATACATCATCTTTAATAAATGATTTGAAAAAAGTTCTTGTTGAATAGTAAAATTTTAATGGATGAAAAGTCTGCTATATAAGATACTTTCAAGATATCCAACATAAATTTGATTCAAATTTGAACATATCATTCAGGTTAATAAAAAAAGAAAAAGAAAGTTAAATAAAGGATTCTGAAGTATTTCGTTTGAAGTAACGAAAGAAAAGAAAATCAACTGTCATACATCTTAATTATTGTAAATTTTGTATAAATAATTTTCAGCAGGAGTTTGTTTAAAATGAAAAGAAGACTCAAAGGAAAATGGAACTGATGTTTTAGATTTAGATACCAAAAAAATAAAAACAATACTTCTTTGCAGCTACAATGGAAATTAGTTGATAAAAAAATAAGAAGATTTATAGGAAGTTTTTTTTGGTAAAATTCAAAATATTAATTGAACAAGTTACGAAAATTGGTTAACTAAAATTTAAAAATAGATTCTTCTATTTTGCTTTTTACAGTTAATTTGAGCTAAAAATTCTTCTGCTTTGAATTAAAGGAATTGACCTCCAGACATCCAGCACTAGGTTAAATTAACTTAAAGGGGGAAGGAGGGATTCGATTAATTCATTTGAAAAAAAGGCATACTTTCGAGAATTACAGGTAGTTCTAATTTATTTAATTAATTTCTATATAATAACACAACATTTGAATAATATTTTTCCAAATAAGTGAGCGAGTGGTAGTGGATATCTGGTGGCGCTTTAAAAAAAGTTGTTTTCTGCTGAGCATCATAATTCGCAACAAGATCATACAAAACCAACATTTATTTATTAAAGAACATATTTTTCAAACAAGGAGATTTTTGTTTTTTTCGATTTTTCAATTTTTGGTAGCCTTTGAAAAACAAAATACCGATTTTCACCTAAAAAAATTTAAAACTACTAATTATGTAAAAAAAGACCAAAACCTCTGGCTGTTACCTGGTGAAATATGTGAAAAAGTACTGTGCAAAATTGCAAAACGATTGGCTTAGTAGATTTTGAGTTATCAACTTTGAAAGTAACAAGTTTTAGGGAAACGCTTTAAAGTTTTTCTCAATCACTCCTTGCTCGAGAGTAAAGGACGCTCAAATACTCATAACTTTGGTAATTTTACACCGGTTGATTTGAAATTTTGTCACAATATTTTTATAATGTTATACATTTAATTAAATAAAAAATTAAATACCGAAATTCCCTCCTTCCATTAAGTCCAAATTTTACTTTAAGCTTTTACTTAAAGAAATTTACTGCCGTAGCTCACAGTACATATTTAAGCTTGTTTTTAATTTATTTCAATTAAAGCTTCTATTTATTATTATTATTTTAAATAATGACAGCTGATTATTTAGTCAGCAATTAGTAGGGCATTAGTAGTCATTATAAGAAATATAAATCGTATAACAATTGCGTATAAGAGCTGAGTGGAACATGAGTATAAGAGAGGATTCAAAGAGCAATCAAAATTCTCTTTTTATATGACAGGTACACATGTAATATGTCAACTAATTTGCTGATTTAAATTTTTAATTAATAAAATTTTAATAAACAAAATATTAATCATTAATTAATACTAAAACGAAAACCAAAAAAAAAATTATTGAAAGTTTAAAGCAAAATAATTAATAATTTGACTCTTTGAATAAAAAAACGTTTCATTTATGTTAAAAAATAATTTGAAACAAAAAAACGTAGCAACTTTAGTAGCATTGAAAATGACAACATAAAATTGGATTTTTTTTTTCGAGTCATTCGTAAAAAAAATGAATTTCAAACGGATCATTTGTTATTTACTATTATTATCAAATAAATTATTAACTAATGGAGATCGCTGGAGATTAATTGAAGATGACGATATCGATTTTTGTACAAATTCCTTTTGTGGCACTACAACGACAAAACCTCATACTATGTGCAATAAAGTATTTAATAATATATAAAAATCAGATTTTCTTTTTCATTTTCTGCTTTTTAAAAACAAAAACACCATTTATATATTTTAGATTGATAACCCTGGGAAAAAATGTGAAGCTAATTTTAAATTCTTACCAATTGATATAAATAAAAAGGAAGCAATTCTAAATGGTCACAATGGTATCAGATATAAAATGGCAAATAAATGGAAAATATCAAATATGTTACTTTTGGTAATTACTTTTGTTTTTGTTTTACAAACATTACTAAAATAAAATTAATAAATTTTTTATTAATTAAAGCATTGGGATCCACAATTACATGAAATGTCTTGCAAATGGGTTAACGAATGTATTAATCAAAAGGATTCATGTAATTATATATGTATGTAAATTTTTGTTGTTTTTAGAAAATAATATAATATATATTTTAATATAATTTAATTTTTTAGTTAATCAAACTGTAACTGTTGGACAAAACATTGAATGGTATTCCTGGCCACCTGATAATAACTGGGAATCAAATGTTATTCGTGAGTGGTATGCAGAATCAAAGGATGTTCATAGTTTTAGATCCCTTTTAAGAAAAAAGTAAATATCTAATTTTATATAGTGATTTAATTTAATATATTTAATTATATTAGTAGTAGTAGTAGTAGTAGTAGTAGTAGTAGTAGTAGTAGTAGTTGTTGTACAAAGAGGACAAATGAACCGCGACTAGACTTGATCTATTGTGCGGAATTTTATATGACATTCTTAGGAAATGTTTTATTTTCGATATAGTCCGCTATAGTTATTGGAATATGGTTTTTTTTAAAGGCAGTTTTTAAATAATTCTAAAAATTTTTCTTTTCATAAATTGAGCATTTGTATTTGTTAATGAATTGGGATACAGTTGTTATTTTTATTAGATCTTTTTTAAGTAATTTCTGTAAAAAATACTTCTTGAAAATTTCATATTCCAAAAAATTTTTTAATACCTTTTTATATAGAGATAAGTGTAACTATTATTATTACGTGGTTTTATAAAGGTAAAAAGATTTATTATCATTTTGATTTTCAGCTCACCAAATTTTTTACAAATGATTTGGCCAAAGACTGAATTTGTTTCATGCTGCGCTGCAAGGTAAATAAAAAGATAATTTCTATATTGAAGATATATGTATTTGAAATGAAAACTTTATAAATTCTTAATAGTTTTTCCTATAGAGTAATATGTCAAAATTTTAGAAGACTCCTTTGATAAACTTACGTTTTTTCAGTCACTTAAGTCCTTTTGATTAAATCTTTGATGTTATATTTGTAATTTTAGTAACTCAAAAAATTCTAATTATAATTCTTATTTTCTTTTCTAGAAATGCTTATGGCTACATAATGGCATGTAATTATAGCCCAGCAGTTGATCTAAGTGATTCAGAAATTTATCTAAAGGGTGAATCATGTACAACTTGTCCAAATTCACGTCCAACTTGTTCTAGAATATTTGCTGGATTATGCGGAATTGGTTTGTATATATTAATTTAGGGGGTTATACGCAGTTGTGACGTCGAAGAATGGCAATGTAGATGGAATGAAAATGTTGAAGGACACTGCTCCTATATATAATCTTCCGAAGTTCTTTCAAAAAAAAGGCGTTGGGCAATGAGCAAAATATAGTGATTTAATGAATCTTATGATTAATCAAAGGAATAGTCAAAATTTTAATTTTTGAGAAAAATTCTTCAAAAAAATATAAATAATTATTATCATAAATCTTATTCCTTCGATTAATACCTGAAGAATATATCTGAGAAGTTTATGTTAAAATTTAAGGTCGATCAATTAAGACGTTTTTGTGAAATCGTACTCACCGGCTTTGAAAATACCATTTTTAGAATATCCATTTAAAGTTTCAAAAGAAGTTTATACATAGTTTTTTTCAACTTATATAGTGTCGTCTATTCCATGGTCATAAGATGGATTAACTTCAACATTAACAGCTTCTAATAAGTCGAGAGTTGATATTGTCGACGAGCCATTCTTCTTTACGCGTACTCCCATGCGCTCTTGATTCGGATACCATAGTTAACAGGTTCTACATCCTCTTTTACGACATAGGTATGGGTAGCTGGGCCAATTGACAGTTCTATGGTGTTTTACCTATACTAAACATCCCAGCTCTAAACATCTAACTGCGTATAACCCCTTAATTCATTTACAAATTTTATTATAGTTAAGCTTTTATTTTTTATTTAAAGATCAAACATTCAAGGGAGCCAGTTCTATGTCTAATATCAAAGGAATTTTAATTCTTTTTTGTTTAATTATAAATTTCATTTGAATCCTTTCAATTAGTAATAGCCTTAGTATTTAATTTTGTCCTTGATATCAAATACAATAAATTTTAGTTTTGTTTAATTGTTAAATAAAATTTTTATTTTTTCTTGTAATCATGTGGCAAGAAAATGATGGCAGAAATGATTATTAGTGTAGATCAGATCAGCAAATATATTAACTTTATTGTATTACAGTAAGCTCTTAACTTGCGCTCTTTAGATTTACTGTAATCCCGAACAGACACATCTGGAATGGAAGACCGATATCAAGCTTCCATGTCACTGCAACAATTTCGCTAACAATTAGGCTAACAATTTACTCATTGAAAAAGATTAAAGTGAATTTATTTCTTCGTGAAGAATCTCATGCATTTTTTCATTCTTTTCAATTAACAGACTTAAGGGTAGTACATAGGGTATGAATGTATTGAACTTTTTATATAAGCCCTAGTTATCTTACGCTGCCCACAAAGTGCTGGCTTAGAGCGATTCCGATACCAAAGACTATAAAGTCGTTGTTGTAAAAGTTGTAAATCAATAGGAATCTGCTGAAAGTTTCCAGGGTGCGAGTCTACTTTGGATTAGACTATCGCTGGCGGTCTGTGGACATCCTTAGACAACTCAGGTCATAAGAGCCACTTTTTGATTCAGTGCAGATTTTAATGCTATGAACTAGAATCTTCAAAAAATCGAAAAGTATTGTTTTTTATCCCCCTGTTGGGTTAAAAGCGTCAAATTGGATTTCATTAGTAAAAATAAGTCTATAACTTGTTGTGCAAAGTAATAAGGTTTCTATTAAAAATTGTTTTTCCACAATTCTAAGTCACTTTACACACAACAAATCAGTTAAACAAAAAAGTTTCAAATTGTACAATTTTAATATAAAAATATTCAGTGTTCTTTTCTTTAATTTATATAAATTTTACAGAAAAGAAACTAAACAAAAAAACGTTAGTAAACATTAAAACTTCGGAAATACTTTTAAATTTATTCATTTTTTGTAGTTATAAAACCACAAACTATATTTTCACTAGCAAAGTTAGCTTGTTAATTGGTCAAACAGTGAGAATATAAAATTAAAATAAATTATCGTTTTGTTTATTTTAATTTTTTACTTAAAATTTTGAGAATATATGAGAGTATATGAGTAGTAAATAAAGTAATCAGATCCGAAGACTGTAATTTAAGAGTAAAGTTAGCAGACGAGGAACAGCATGTTTGTTAAATGGAACCCCATTGTCATATAAATTTTGAAAAAAATTTGCAATGATGAGAATATATATAGTTAATGATTATAGTTTCATAAAATATATTTTTAGCTAAAAGTTTTCACATCATTTTACTGGAGTCTTAATCTTGATTTCCATTTTGTCTTTAATAATAGTCAAAACTATGGTTAGTTCTTAGCTTCAGTAATAATTATAATGGTGGCAAAAAAGTCATCACAAAAATATCTTTAAAATAACAATAAAAAGAAAAATTATAATATGTAGATGAAAAGTATATTCCAAAATAATCGTTTAGATACTCAAAATATATCTGACATTAATTTGAAAAATGTCATAAAGTATTAATTATATTATGCAATTTTTAATACGATAAGAATATCTTGAGTAGAATAACTTTTAAATAAATGGAAAAGATGTTGGTAGTTTTTGTGCACGATAATTCAGTGAACTATTTCAAAGTATTAATTAAAATCCTTTTGATAATTAGAAAAAATATCACCTTTTAAATAATGCTAAAAGCTAAAATTACATGAAAATCTAATATTTAATTAAGAAATTACTTATGTCTCTTTCGTGACATCATAATTGTTGTTTGAATCGATTCAAACCCAATGGAATTGATTCAAATCAAGACAATTTCGTGTGTGATGAATATTTATTGCTTTGTCACTGAAAAGAATAACCTCATATCAAAAAATTTGTTTGATAAATATTTTTTCAAACTCTATTCTTACTGAAACAGTCATCAAGCATTGATTTATTGCTTTTAAACTTTTTCTTATAAACAGCAATAATGTTGAACATATTTGTTGCCTGAATATGGTTGCTACAATGTGAAACATGGAAAAAATCCACAAAATAATTATTGTCAATCATAAAATCAGCTTCAAAAAGATAGTTTATTCGCTAAAAATATCAAAAGCTAGTGAGTTTATTGCTTTACATGAAAATTGGTCAATAATGTAATAAAAAATTTTGCATAGTTGATCAAAAACAGTATTAAGGTCGCCCACAGAGTACCGGCTTACAGCCGAGATGACACCGAAGTTCACCTAGCCAAAATAATTGACGAATTATACAAATTTCTATTCGGACCTATTTTTGCATGCATCGTTTTTGTCAAATTCTGGCCATAACAAATATTGCTTGTTAACAATGCCCTCAAAATAACTAGACTTATCGGATCACGTTGAAACTTTGTAAAAAGTGTCTTGAAGTGTTACCAACTTAAAATCTAAATAGTAATGGAAAGTTTTATTTACAAATTATGGGAAGTTCTTAAGGTGTACAATAGTTGAAATCTTTGAATTTTCTCTATGTAAAATGTTATTAAAACTTGTGTGGGAGCTTGGTGTTAAAGCGAGTAAGGCATTTTCTCACTAGACAAGTGACCTGAAGTGAAGTGACAAGTGAAATTGGTTTGAGAGATATCCTGGTTCTGGTAAAGGAAGTGGACATTAGGTTTTCATTAGCGGGGTGCTTTTGTTCCTTTTCTACCACTACTACTATTATGAAATCTCGTGCAATTTTTAAATGATTCCCTTGTTTAACTTGTAGTTCATTTTAAGTAATTCTCTAATTGATTGCTGCTAGTGAAGTTGCTTAAATTGAAATAAAATTTAAGCAGTTAAAATACTTTGTTCAAATATTTATCATAAAAATACAAGAGGAAAAAATTAAAAAATAAAAGAAGTAAAACTTAACAAAAAGAATTAGAAATTCTTCTTTTGGTTTTTTTCTTTCTGTTTAAAATCACAAATTTTAAATTATGTCTCTCAAGTGTAACTATTAGCTAATTGATATTATTTGATTTTATATGAGGAGGAATCCATAAGAGGATGGGGTTAACCTGGTTATTTTAAGAGACTGTGCAAATCCACCTAGAGAATAATTAATTGTTTAAATGCCTGACATATATATATATATATATATATATAGACAAAAGTATTAACAAAAAGTAACAAAAAGCTTTTTTGTGGTTCTTGAGTATAGTAGATTACTTTTCCGCATTTAAGCATTTTTTTTAACAAAAATTAGCATCTTATTGGAAGAGAAAAACATTTTTAGTCCTTAACACAATAAAATACAGAAATCTAAAAATACGGTTGAAAATTAAAAAGAAGAAAAAATGCATCAAGTACTCTGTATAAGCTTTGATTAGATTTCTAGATTTCTGACAGTTTTATATGTTAAAAAGTATTGATTAAAAACTTCAAATATTAAAAAAATGAAATAAATTTAAAGAATAAAAACAAAAATACAATCAAAACATCAATTTCTATGCCTAATAATAATTAATTTTCAGTCATAAAAAAACAAAAACTTTTTTCACTAGTGCCAGAAAATTATAAGCAATTTTTTTAGTTTTTAACATTACTTTTAATAACAATGCCTGTCATCAGACTAAAGATAAGAAATCTAATATTTTGTTTTCAACATTTAAAACATTGTTAGATATTAGAATTTTAGTAGAAGTAATTTTATCATTAATCAAAGAGGGTCCCGTAAAAAAATATATGAAAACCGGAAACCAAAAAAAAAAAAATTTAGTATCAATCATTATTTATTTATTGTGGTTTGTTTAATTGCTTATAGAAAACGAAAGAAGAAGAAAAAAACGTTAATTAAATTAGAATTTATCCAGTAATATCATTTTGTAAGAATTATAAAGTGATAATACAGAAGGAAAAATAGTGAGACTACTTTTGCCATTCTCCATTGAGGCTTATACACATTATTACAATAAATTTTATATTAAGAAATGTGTAACACACGTGCATTAAGCATGTCGCAATTGTGTTTTAAAATATTTTTTTTTTTTTTTATAAATTCATTCGTTTGCTGCCATCTTAATCAAATATTAATTTATCAGCTATTTTCAATGTAGATTAACTGGTGGGGGTTGATATTCCAATGAATATGTCCCTAAGAGTTCGTCATTTTTATGTTAGGATTAGGTCTTGTGGTTTCCTTCTTTTAAGTCTTCTTGTTCTATTTGTTGTATCCATCAGATGTGTTAACTTCACGTTGCTGTGGTTCAGCAGCCTTTCTTTGTGTTTGGTAGCATAATCTTTGACTACCTCCTTGACTTCCTTAATTTTTAATTCTTCATGTAATTCTTTATTCTTAATATACCAGTATGCATTGGTCATAATGCGAAGTATTCTGTTTTGATTTTTTTGTATTATGTCTAGGTTGGTTTTCCTGGCACAGCCCCAAATTTGAACACCGTACGTCCAGGTAGGTTTTATTATTGCAGTGTATATTAGCTTTTTGCTATTGAGGTCTAACTGGGAGTACTTCCCCAGTAGCCAGTAAAGTTTATTTGTTAACAGCCTTATTTGCGCAGCCTTTTTCTTCACATGCTGCTTCCAAGTTAATTTTTCATCCAAGTATATGCCAAGATATCTCGCTGTTTTTTCTTGAGGAATGACTTCACTATTAAGGTATGTTCGTAGGCTAATACACTGTACAAGCCTCAATGAAGAATGGGTATTTGATGATTTGTATTAATTTGTTAGATATGTTGTATAATTTCTATTGAAAAATATTAAAGAATTTGGCATTAACAATATCCTAGAAGACATTATGGCAACTTCTTTACATACTAAGGTCTTAGTCCTTATGAAAGTGACTTTAGGTGACTTCTGATTGTGCAACTTATCTTACAAGCCATAGATTTGATTGATCAGCATCGATGAGTCACATACAAAAAGAAAGTCACACTATTGTATAAAAACACTTGAAATAAACTTCCGTAAGAAAAATAAGGCAGTTCATTAAAGTTTTTGATGTTCTTAAACCGAAAGTAGATATAATGGCTTAAGAATTTATGTATGTCTTCATGCCAGGGAATAATTTCGGTTTGCTTTTGGTTGTTTTCCTATTGGAAAAGTGGTTTATGAACCAATATAACCGATTTAAATGAGAATAAACTAAACTAATGTTTAATTAGTTTTTATCAGAAATAACCTGAGATATGTACCAGTCAAGGAAATTGATACATAAAACATCATAAAGAAGGAAAATATTAATAATGATTTTGTTTTATTTAAATAACCCAGTAGAGAAAGTAGGCCTACTTCATCAATAAAAGAGAGCTATTTTTTAGTCATAAAGGCCTACTTTTTCGGGAAAAACATCAATGAATTTAGTCAAGAAATGGCCACAAAACTAGCTATCATGACGACTTTCTGCATGAAAACATGACTAAAAAGTATCTATAATGGATACTTTCTGCATGCTACATTAATGAATACTCTATGAACTTTCCGACATGATTCACGCATGAATTCATGTATGAGTATTTTTCCTACTGGGTAAGTTTGAACTAGATATAATAAAATTATAAACTTTTTTTTTCACCAATACCAGCATATCCAATACTATATTCAATAAATTTTCTCTAAGGAGTAAATAAAAGGCATAATTGTGTCCGAAAATTAATTCATAAAACAATTTTCTGTATGTGTAAAAAATACTTGATGATTAACTAAAGGAAATATGAATTTAATTGTCTTGATTTTTTGTTAAAGAGAAATTTATTCTTTCCGGCTAGTGTGAATTAATTACAAAAGAAAATAGCAAAAAAAAAATTTTGCTTTTGATTATCGAAAAAGTCATCAGACTTATGAAATTTTTGGGGACAGATATGCTTAAAAACAATTGGCGTTTTTTTTTTTTTGTTGTTATTCAAGTACTGGAAAAAAAACAAAAAACATGTGCATAAAAAAAACATCAGCAACTAAAGGCAATTAGAAAAATGAGCCTAATTCCCAAAAATAGAACTCAAAACGGACTTTAAGTAATTGTTCTTAGAGTCCAAATAAATTTTCTAGAGACTTAAGCCTTGTACAGACCAATGCGTTTTTCATTCGCACGCCGGACAAGATTGTAAAACGGGTGATGTATTTGCTCTAGCTATAGCTAGAACAAAATTGTTTTGTTTTTGTTTTTGTCAGTAAAAGGACACTTTATGGCCTTCAAAATTTTTGTTGTATTTTAAATTTTAGTTCTAATGGAAATTTTTGTTGTATTTATATTAAAAGGGATAGGAAATAATGATTTTATTACTTTTAGAGGTACACCAAAAGTTTTGAAGGCCACAAAATGCTTCTCTAAAAGTAATAAAATCATTTCTTATCCCTTTTAGAATAAGCACAACAAAAATTTAAAGTAAAAGAAAAATTTTGAAGGCCATAAAGTGTCCTTTTACTGACAAAAAACAAAAGCAAAACAATTTTGTTCAAGCTATAGCTGGAGCAAATACATCACCCGTTTTACAATCTTGTCCGGCGTGCGAATGAAAAACGCATTGGTCTGTACAAGGCTTTAGATGGATGTCCATGTGTCAAAAAAAAAAAAAATTTGTATATTTTTTTTTTTTGTTTTTCACTTTTGCCTAGAAAAGAAACTGAAAAAAAATTTCTTCTTTTTTTGGTTTAACGTTGGTTTATTGTTTTTGTTCTTTTCTACAAAAACAAAAAAATTAAAAAAAATTTTTCCATTTTAATTTTCGGTGCGTGATTGACTGAACTGATAGCATCTCATCACGTAACGTCATATTTAATCAGCCAATGTGTATTCGTGTGTTAAGTTCTGCGCATGCGTAAGCGTCTAATGGGAAATTTGAAATCCTATTCTAACAATTTTTATGTTATATATATATATATATATATATATATATATACGTGAGATTGCGTCAAATTACACAATCAAGTGGTGTGTTGTCTCTCTTCGTATAATTTATGATAATGGTTGTAGTTTTTGAAATAATACAAAGACTCATAATTTCTAATGAAACTTGGTAAATTCATAAAAATGATCACTTGATGATGAGGACAATATTATCTTAAATATGTATTTGTGTTTATTTGTTTTTTTTTTATATCTTTCTCAAAAAAAAAAAAAATAAAAAATACTTTTTAGGACTCCTTTTCTAGTCTGAAAACTTTCTGATAATTGGGCTCAAAACTATAATTAATATGCACGTGAGATGTTTTGCTGTAATTTTCCATGAAATTAAAAGGATGGGATTGCGTGTCGGACATGAGGTTAATCGCTATCTTAATTTGATATCTGGTGATTGAGGAGAAAACTAGCTGATTTCAGGGTAGTGACATGGTAAACTTAGATTTCGTAACATTATGTGGAATGGTGGTTGACCTTACGCACAATTGTTTTTTTTTTTTCATTTTTGTCTTTTTTGTTTTTAAACTGAATGTATGATCTATACATAACTATATAAGAACATAAAATATATGGTACATAAGTGAAAAAATAATAAAAAAAAAAAATATATATATATATATGTTATTTCTATGGGAAACTTCCGCATGTTTCAATGAAATTAGGATGGTAATTAATACACCTTTTTATTTTTTGGTTTATTTTTTGTATATATTTTGTTTACTTATTTATTTTGTTGTTGTTGTTGTTGTTGTTGTTGATTTTTTTATGAAATATTATTTTCAATTTAACCTGCATAAAATTAGAAATTTATTTATTTAATTTTGCTTTCATAGGGTTGAAAATTTATTATTCCGTAAAATTGATAAAAATTAATTAAAATAGTGTATTATTTAGAAAATGCGATCCAGTTAAATATATTTGTGAAAAAAAGTATACACTTCGAAAGACATGGCACTAATGCAAAGATCTACCAAACAAAATTCACCCTAATCGAACATAATAAATGTTTATGGGAAATGTTGAGTAACATTACGATATTTTGAACTAAATACGCCCAGTAGGGAAAGTAGATCTACTTCATCACTGCGAAAAGATAAACATAAAGAAGTGATCTGAATTTTATCTATTGAAAAATATTTCAAAATTTTAACTTTTTCATTTTTATTTGTCACGTAATTAAAGATAAGTCTTTAAGTATTTTTTTTTGTTTAATGGAATCAATTTTCGTAAAAATTTTCAACATTAACATTAGCAACAGAATTTTTCTTTGATTATATTCTATAAGAATTTTGATGTAGGTTCTATAAGTCTTCTTATAGATCTCATATTTCAAGAATTCAATGATAAACTAACCCTTTGCACTCCAAACAATTTCTAATACTACCTAATATGTCGCCGCAATGGCGAACACGGAGTGCTTAAACTTAAGAAAAATAAATAAAACTTAAT
Source organism: Acrocera orbiculus (assembly GCA_947359355.1). Lineage (NCBI taxonomy): Eukaryota > Metazoa > Arthropoda > Insecta > Diptera > Acroceridae > Acrocera > Acrocera orbiculus. Next base: position 25,591,632 of record OX375759.1, on the reverse strand, counting down.
TTGTTCATGAAGCCAACCATTCAAAAACTTTAAGATATTTTATGACTACAGTTTTTCAAAAACAAATTAATTGTCCAGAGGTATGTGATAAATCTCTTAAATAGTCCTTAAAGCTTGATTTACATGGAGAATATAAGATTTAAAAAAAGTTTTTTTTAAATATTTGTAGAACACCTTAAGAAACTTGTTAATTTTAAATTGAAAGAAATTTTGAATAGAATCATTCTTTATTTTTGCTCTTGTCCTAAATTTTTTACTAATAGTTTCTTTAAAACAAAAAAAAGCCAATGATTGGCTTTAAAAAAACAAACAAACTTGCAATTAAAACTTAATTCGTTACAATCTACACGAGTTCAGGAAATTCGCTACTAAGTTTCAGTTTAAATGAACAACAAACTTTTTATATTTCTATTTTTAAATTAAATCCATTTATTTGTTAAACATATTTTCATCTTAAGCCTGTTTATTAATTTAAGCTAAATAAATGAGAACGAAAAACTAATTTTTGTTTTCCATTTTTTGCAAATTTATCAAAATATTTTACAAATTTAACATACATAAACTTCTTCTGTTATAGTGATACAACAAAAAGCAATAAAAAACATACTAAAATTTTGAGATCATCAAAAAAACCAAAAAAAAAAAATTGAAAAATATAATAGCCAGCTAAATTACTTTTAATCAACCCCTCATATAATTCTAAATGGTCAGACTTAATTTAAATTCCAAACATTAAAACTTTTTTTCTATTTTTATTATTGTCATACACTACAGTAAAAATTTCTTCGAATCTAAATTCATAAACCTATTAACCAACTGACTTCCGCATGATCGATTCTTGTTGTTTTTTTTCTCATCTTCTTCTGTTTTTTGTTTTTGTTTCATTTTAATAAACTCCTAAGAAACAGATCACCAAAATCAAATTAAATCGAAAATTAAAAATCAACAAAGCCCTTTAGAACCACTTTCCTAAAGGATAGAAGACGAGGATTTATATATAAAAAAATAATCAACAAAAAAAACAAGAACAAAAAATGAATACCTTTAGAAATAAGAAAGAAATAAAAATAAAAAATAAAAAATAAACATCAGTAGTTTGATTTGATTTTGTAAAGAAGAAGATCATTCTACAGCTACAAAAAAACAAAGCCCTGAATCTAAATTTTGAGGAGTTGGACGAGTTTTCTGATCCCTCCCTTGTACACGCGAACCTCAACATGTGGCCCAGTCAAAGGATCTCAAGAATCCTATTATCTTGCCAACAGAGTGTCATAAGGATCAAGAGGATAAAAAAAAATACTAAAAAAAAAATTAAGAAAAAAATATACACGAAAAAAAATCAAACAAAAAAAAACAACAACAAGAACCATGTTTAATTCTGAAAAACTAGAAATGAAAATCAAAAACGAAGAGAAGAACAGCTAACGAAGTATAAAACTGAAAAAAAAACACAAAAACAAAAAATTAAATAAAAAAAAAAACTATTACGCTTGCAGGAAAGAAATTTTGTGTTCCCACACTTTGAGTACAATAGGAATTTTTGGTGAAATTTCCTTTTCGGATTTAGTTTCTCATTTTCTATTTGATATTCTTTTTCTTCTTCTTCATTTTCAAATTTTTGTTGTGTTTTTTTTTATGTTCTTTTTTTAACAAATCTTTTTTGCATTGAATATTGAAAATAAAAAAAAAAATAACGGCATATATTCAAAAAAAATAATAAATTCTATCAATACACATTTATAGTACACCACCACCTGCTGTTTCACTATTATCTTTGAAATAAATTCCAGGATGCTATGTGTCATACATTTAATTTAGGCAGGATATTTAAGAAATAAAATGTGCAAAAGGATAAAAATGATATTTAACCAATTCGTTAAATAAAATTTTTGTTTATTTTTAGAAAATAAGCAATCAGGTGTCTAATTGTAAGAATTGAGAGTAGAATACACAAAGGGTTATTGTGTATAGATTTATTCAATTTAAATATATTTTATATCCTAGATAAAAATTTTATTAAAATAAAAATATTTTTGATGCAATAAATTCAACAGCAAATTTTTTTTATTATATTTTGTAATTTCGAATTCAAGAACAAGTCAAAGGTATCTAAAAGTAAATTTCACTAAAAGTGATCTTTCGAGTATAAAGTCTTGATCAAAGTTCCAGCTGAAAGCGGAGCTAGAGAAATGCAAGATTGTTCCAAAAAAACGTATGGTTGGCTACAATATATAAAAAAGAATTTAATTAAAAGGTATATTTGAGATTATTTGAGCCCATGCTCGTATCAATTAATCACAGAGTTGTAATACCTATATGTCATAAATTATCGCCACCCTATGAAGTATTTATTAAATGGGTAAAAAAACTAAAGCGGGTAGTTTTAGTCTAGAGATATGAGCTTAGGTGCTTTTACCATTCATTATTTTACACAGAGGCGGATTTAGAATTTTGGCGCCCTCAGCTATAGAGCTCATACCGCCTTTATCATAAAATAAAACGCCTGTCGCCGGGTCTCTCAGTGGTCTGATAACATAAGCTTAAAACTATAGACGTCATCACTAAATATAAATATTCATCGAATTATAATTTTTGCTTTGTTATAAAATATTTTTTTTTTTTTTCATAATTTTTCGCCCTCATAAGTCGCCCAAAATTTGGCGCCCTAGGCTGCAGCCTACTTAGCCTATACATAAATCCGCCCCTGATTTTACAAGATATTTATTAATACTTCTAGAATACATGAAAAAATTGAAAAAGTTACCAGCTAATCAAGTGAGGACTCTCAAAAAATTGGCGCGGAAAGCTTGTCATGATTGTAACCCTTCTGGTAAAGTTAAAAAGAAAAAGAAAAGAAAGAATTCATTAGTCTAAAGTCTAAAGGAATACTCGTATCGTAAAAGAAAGCTGAAAAAATATGTTTTTTTCGCAAAATTGCGGCTGTCTGAAAAGAAGAGGAGTTTTCTTACCATTTCCTTTTTACCTTTCCGAATTTTTTAAAAATAATATAAATTGAAAATTTGTTATAATCTTAATTGCTACGATAGAGAAATGTGAAATGAATGCTACGAATGAAAATGAAAAAGACTAACACCAAATTTGAAGAGAACCGGATAAGCAGAGAAATTATGACAAGAATTTCAAAAAAAGTAGTTTCGTGAAAAATGTGTTTAAAGTTTCTGTAGTTTACGCGTAGTATAAGTTATACAATGAAATTTCTTCAATCAGGGTGAACTTCGATTATTGTATTTCAAAATATATATAAGGGTAGGAAAAGCTTTGCGAGGGAAAACGATCGTAGGTAGACAGAGAATCCCTATCGGCTTTTATTTGATTTGTTCCAACTAAAACAGTTATATCTCCAAAAATAATTTCAATTTTGAAAAATATTTGTAAAGATATATTCTAAAAGGTTTAAGCTTTGAAAATATGAAAAAAACAAAGTGGATTTTTTCAAATTTCTGGACTATTAGAATATTCCTCTTAAATAAAAATTCACATACACATATGCACACAAAAACATAGCATATAAGCTATAATTAGCCATTATAAAATCATTTCTTAAAAACTAGAACCATCTCTTAGCAACAACTCTGAACATTTTCATATTAAATACTTTTAGTTATAGTTGCTTTAATTTTCATATAATAACATATTCCTTGCAATAATATTGCATTCTTGTTTTGGCCGGCACTCTAAACGAGCAACCAAATTTAACAGGGTATCTATCCTTTGAAAAAATGATATGATTAAAAGGAACATGCTGAAAGTGTTCAGAGTGCAAGCTTACTTTGGATTAGACTATTGCAATCAGAATCGGTGTCAGTTTGGCTGTAAGCTAGCACTCTGTGGGCAGTCTAATTGTAAGTATCCTTAACAATTTTCTATCTTTAACATAAGATTTAGGATAGAATTTTTTTAAATCACATGTCAATAAAATAGATCCATGATTAGTCATATTGCTGCTTGGTTCAAAAACTCTTACTAATACTTCTTATATCTTTAAGATTTTTAGCATTTCATTCAATGTCATTATTGCATTAATCAATATAAATTAAACTGATAAGTTTCTTGATTTTATTCCTTTAGATTTCCTAAGCAGTCATAGATGTAATTTTGCTTCTGTAATGAGTTATTTAATTATTTAAACTTTTTTAGGGAGCCTAATTGACCTAACAGCTGTGATTTCTGGATAAATTTTGATATGTGTAGGATATTTAAGAGTAACTGATAAATGCATGCTGTTTTTTTTTTTTTTTGGATCATTTAAAATTCTCTTGGTGAAGAATTGGGAACTGTATAGATATTTGAAGGCAAGCAATTTTTAGTAACCTTTAAACCTCGTGCACTTTCTTAGCTAGGCTCTTAGTGACTAGATGGTTTAAATTATTTAAGTGGCATAGAATTCATTAAATTTTTTTTGTTAAATTTCAACAAATTCTGACAACACATTGAAATATTTGACTTTAATATATTCCATGATAAAAAAAAATAATTCCCATGCAGTATTCCATAAATTGACATGACAAAATAATAATTAGCTGTTTAACATTCAATATTAGTAAGCTTTATTTTTTATTTTATTGATTAAATGAGTAACAAAATTTTTATATTTATTGTTTTGTTATTTTTGTGTATTTTTTTATGTGTAGCTGTAAATTTTCATAAAAGTCAACACACTCTATTTTGAATATATCCTTGAAATTTCAGGATTTTTTTAGATGATATCAATCGTTTTTATATATATATATATATATATATGTTTATAGATAAATTTATATATTATTTTATTAGTATTCAAATTTTGTGTTTTATCGTTAATCATAGACGAAAACCAAAAAAAAAAAAATAAATAAATTAATAAAAATACTAATGAATCAGCAGCATATATAGTTTCATTATAAAATGTTAATAAAGAAAAACAAAAAAAAAAAAAAGTAAAACGAATAAAATAGATACAAAATAGCTCGTGTGAAAATATCATCAATATATCATTTAAAAAGAATGCATTAATTAATACGATACATCTTTGGTGGTCATTAAATCTATGAAAATTAATAAAAGAAACCGCAATAATTTGCGAATAGCTTATAAAAAACAAAACACAAAAAAAAATATAACAAAAAAATTATTTTAACAATGTATTAAAATTTCTTTTAACAAAGTAGTTAGGCCGCGCCATAATATTCTATGTAATCAAAATTTCACAAAAAAAAAATTTTGACTAGCTTAGAATGGCCAACGTTGATGATGTTTTATGACTCAACACTATAAATTGACAAATGTTGGCAGCAAGAAATTTCAGAAAAAGAGAAACAAATCAACAAATAAATAATCAACAAGTGGTTTTTATACATGCATATATGTATATATATTTATATTAAAAAAAAAAACAAAATAAAAAATTAACTCAAAACCAATCAAATTTAATCGGATAAATATCAAAAAATTTATTTACATCCAACAATCTAGATAAATATATATTTATTCAATAAGTTGAAAAATTGTTATATTGTCTTATTTAGCCAGAGAGTTAGTGATTTGTATTTTAATAAAAAAGATTAATCCATATAAAATAAATATATATATACATATGTATATATATGTATGGATTCAACTCATTGAATGGCATTGACACTGACACTCCCAATTTGTTGTTTTTGTTAGCTCTTAAATTTTTAATATGCCCACAAAAAAACTGTGATGGCCAAGGTGATATTATTTTTGCTGTCATCGTATGGTCATTCTCCTCAAAAAATATCAACTAATTTTTAATTTTTTTGTGTTTTGTTGTTGTTGTTGTTTTTCTTCTTTTTTTTTGCTTTATTGCAAAATTCAAAACAAAATAATCATTATACCTGTCAGTTGCATTTATATTCTATAATATTTTGGTTACCAAAGTAATCAAGAATATTTTTAACTAAAAAAACAAAAGAAATAAAACATAAAACTAAAAACCAAATAAAATAATGACAACAATAATATTAACAACATGAAAAATAAAAATTAACAATTCTGACAGATGAAGCCAAGCAAAAGCAAAAACAAATTAATTAATAATAATAAAGGTATGAAATCAAAAACAACAACAAAATTGAAAATAAAGAAATGAAAAAAACTATATTTACAACAACAACAACAGTAGAAAAAAAAAACTCATCACTTGAAGCTTTACTAGTGAGAACAAACTGAACAACGCTATCTGTTGATGATGAGCGAAACATAGCAACAGCAGCAACAACAACTACAAACAAACAAAAAACAAAAAAATATTAATCACTGCAATAATTTATTTAGAAGAATTTTTGTTCATTAACCTACGTTTGAGTTTATTTTAGATATTTTGTTGTTGTTATTGTTATTACTTATAAATTATTTTACATTTTTTTTGTTTTTATTATTTCTTTTTATAATTATCATCTTGTATACTATTTTTCATAAATTTAATTTTTCATTTCATTATTTTATTTTAGTTTTTTTCTTATTACTTTAAAAAGTCATAATTTTCAGGTAGGCTCATCTGCAATATTAATTTTGTTTGGGTTTTTGGTTTTGGTTTTTGTCTTGTTATTGTTGTTGTTGTTTTTATGTTTTATGTTTAGTATTTTTCATATATGAAAAGGGGGATGAAAAGTGAAAGGGATCATATTTTATATGGTTATCTGCATCTATTGTATCATTTGAATTTTTTTCTTCTTTTTGTTTTTTTTTTGGGGGCTAAATGCATCAAAATGTCAAAAGATGACACGCCTACGTCTCGTTCAACTTGTTAAGGTTATATATACACATCTATAAACAAAACCAAAAAGAAAAATAATAATAATAAATACTTATATTTCATTTATGAAATAAGTAATGTCGGCTAAACTAATTCATACAAATCTAAAAATTGAAAACTGATTTTGGAGACGGATAATATGTCAAAATGATGACCGTGTCTGAGATTTTCCTTTTTTTTAATACTTCGTGTTATGATTTAATTTAATCGAGTATTTTGTTTTTTTTATCTTCGTTTGAGTTTCCTATACATTATCAGATAACTGAAACTAATTTTTAAATCAAACACGAAACAAAAATTTTTGTTGAAAAAAAATTAAAAATATTGTTGAAATTTTTACTTTTATTCTTCAAAAAGGAAAAAAAGAGCGAAACAAATAAGTATTTAATGATATGAAAAAATGCACCAGAATTAAGATGAATTCTTTCATGACGTAATCACATGACTAAAAGGAATTTATTTGCATAGAATTTTATGATGGATAAAATTATAAAAGTATTTATTTAACATTTTACTAGATTTTTGATAAAAATTTTATAAATTTAGTTTAATTTAGTAATTTATTAGCCAAAAAAAGGATTTACATGTTTACTGATAGTCGACAAAATAAATTTTGATAGATAATAAATATTTCGTCGTATTTATTTTTTACGATACTTGGTACTTTTTTGACATAATCTAGGTTGGCTGCCATGGAGGGAGGATATGTAAAAGTAAACAGTCCTCACAATGTTCATCTCAAATTCATTTTATAAATAAAAAATAATACGTAGGACACATCTTTTAGCACATACCTACGTACTTAGAACATTTTACAGTATAAGCAAGTTTTATGTTCTTTACAGTCACTTAAAAGTTTCAAGTTGACAAAAAAATGAATATTTCAAATGAAGGTTTTCGTTGTGGATTAACACAGCAACAGTTCATCGATGAACTTGTTTTGACTTTTGGAGATGAAGCACTATCAAGTACCAAAGTATAATTGCTATAATGAATTCAAGTGAGGTCGTACTTCGTTCACCGTTCAACATTGTAAAGGTCGTCCAAAATTGGTTTGTACGCGAGAAAATATTGACACTGTGCCCAGGATGATAATGGAAAATCATCATGTGACAAATATTGAGGCAACCTTTGAGCATTTACGCTTCTGTCATACATAGAATATTGCATGAACATTTGGCCGTTAGAAAGCTATGTCGTACACACTGAGTTTTTGCTTGAATATTTTACTTCCTGATTTTTCTAGTTTTACAAAAAATTATATTTAATTTGGTTTTTTTTTGTTCTAATTTTGTATATTGCTATATCAGTTTTTTTGGTCAGTGCTTTTTCTAATATATGTTAGGATAAACAATTATAACGATTTTTTTGCATCAAAAACTTTATGTGAATCTATAAATGATTTCCAAAATTTTTCGATTTAGATATATTTTTTTTTTAGAATTTATTTATTTATAATATTATATTCAAAAATAAAAACACACCCAGGCCAAAGAATTATTAATTTTCTAGCATTTAGCAAAAGCATTTTATGTTAATTTTTAGCCAGACATTCTATTAAATCAATTATGAAGAAATTTAATCACAAACAAACGAAAAATTCAGAATATTAAGTGATTATAGTTTGAAAATTTTAAAACTAAATAAAAAAACTAAAAATGCAAACAAGCTTCGCATATTTAGTCATTGATTAACATCAAAAATATACAAAAAAATAAGAAATGAAAAAATATACTATTAAAAAGTTGAAGAATACGAAGTAGTTTTGCTTACATTTAACAAACAAATTTTTTATATATATTTTTTTGTTCTCAAAAAATTTATCAGTCCATTGACTACTACAGTCAGTGAAAAATAATAATTTATTAAAAAGTCCCGACAATAAATACTTTAAGCATTAGAAGCACATCCGTATAGAAGTTACTTAATCTGTTTGAAAATCATAGCACGTTACAGTGAATCATTTGTTATTCTTTTTTTTTATTTTTGTTTTTTTTTTACTATTGCAAAAATTAAATAATTAATTATTTAATACCTAAATCAAAATAAAACACAAAAAATTTGATAATTCAAACAGATTTATAATAAAAACATAAAGATTATCCCTTAAATAGATTTTTTCAAAAGTGAAAACAACAAAACCTAACAAATATAACAAGAACAACAACCACAAAAAATAGAAAAGTTAATCGTTTAACCTTATGATTCCTTTGTTATCTATCCCCAAAACAAATCTATAAGAATTCCCATCACTGCCAGAACATTATTGAGGTATCAAAAGATAAAAGCAACAAGTAGTAGTAGTCTAAATTGAATGACTGAATAACAAAATTCTTTAACTTCCGGTTTTTGTTTATATGCACCTACAAGCTAAAGGACTTTCCACCAAAATCTAGACATAAATAAAAAAGTACAAGGAAAAAGACAAATTTTAGAATATAAATACCAAAAGTATGAGCATCATCATCTTCATTTTCATATTCAGACATCAAAAATAATTTCCTCTTCCCACGGATAAAACGATACAAGGATACATATATACAATCAAAATCTATAAAATCTTTACTGAAAACCAGGTGCTAAACTTTAGCTATATTATATTATATCTTGTGAAGTTAAGGTGTTTGTGTAAAATTTCAAAAACGATGGTGGGCCAGATACCACCCTTTTTATATTTCCCTTAGGTCTTGAATTTCCGCGTGGTTTAGCTCAGTCGCGACAATCTACCTATATATATATCTTGTTCAAATACATATACACAATATATCTATATAGATTTATATATATCTATATGGAGACACGCGAAATCCTTAAGTATCCTTATGGCTTTCCTTGTTATCATACTCATTCCAATGTTGAAACTTGTTGCGCTCCTGTTATTATTTTTGTCGCGAGATTAATTTATCCCCTCGTTGAGGTTTTTTGGTAGACTCTTTATAGTCTGCTGCCGGCTTATTTCAATTCTTTTTCAAAGTTCATGTTAGGGATCCTCTATTTGGCTCTTGCTGAATGTCCTAGTCAAAAAAGTTTTGTTATTTTTTGTTTTTATTTTTGATGCTATATATATATATATATATATATACGAGTATATGCTACTCATGTATCTCTTCCTTATTTTTCTAGCTTGTTGTTTTTGTTCTTTTTTTGTTTTGTATTTTGTTTTTCTGGTATTTTTTTCTCTTAAGTAGTCTCGACGTGTAAAGATTTTGTCTGCCAAAGAAAAAAACACAAGGGAAAGTGTGTGAATTTAAATTTAATTTTTATTTAGTTTAGTTTCATCATTTTCTGATTTTGTTGTTGTTATTTTTACAAAGGGATAGTAAGGAAATCTTTTTCTCATTTCCTTATTATACTTTGTTATTTTTCAAGGCTATCTATAACAAAAGCAATAACATCTAAATAGAAGCTTTAAAGGATGTAAAAGATATTGTTAAAAAGATAGGAGTAATTTTAATTTTTTTTTTATTTGTTCTCTTTCCTATTAAAATCTAAGGATTCTATTAAAAGAATTCTCTTGCCCTTGCTTAAAAGTCCAGGTGCTCATAAAAAGAGTTGTTGCCAAAAATTTCTTTTCTGGTTTTTAACTAACACTCATTACCTGATTGCATATGCATCTTTAAGCAAAGTTTCAGCTAACTTATTAGATCCATTTACGTTTAGCTATTTATAAGGAAAGTCTTTTTGGCCTCATGAACCTAGCCATGGGCTTATAAATTGGCTGTGAGATGAATTCTTATTAGTTATTATAGTTTGATTTCATATAAGGTTAAGCACGCCATGTAAATTTGTAGTTAGATTTTTAGAGAGGAAACAAATTTGAAATCTACGGATTGAGAATGTGTGCTTTACTGAAAATATGTCAGTATGTTGTCCTATATTTTACATGAATGAAATCTAACTTGTTATGTATGTTGATAACAAGTGGAACCTAAATTTTTGGTTAGCAAAGTTTTAGTTTTCACCATTAATAACAGCTTCAAACGGAATGAAATATCAATCATCATTAATGGCACTTGTTATTCATTTGATAAGTCAGAAAATCACGGCAAAGGACCCTTTCTGGGACGGGGTTCAACAAATATGACGATCACTTGATTTACAATGAATTTTTTGTTTTTTTTTTTTAGTTAAAAAATTGTTTTTGTAAAAAAAATTAGCGTTTTCATGAAACTTGTTATTTTCGATTCCCTTGTCAATACTTTGAAAAACATCTTTAATAAATAATTTTGGATTTTTTAGTTTTAGATGATTCTGTTGCAAATTTTGATGCGCATCGCAAAACAATTTTTTTTTTCAAAGCGCCTCCAGATATTCACTGTCATATTATTTTGAGAATGAAATTTTGAAAAATATTGTTCAAATGTTGTGTTACCGTATAAAAATTAATTAAATAAACTAGAACCACCTGTATTGCCAAAAATATTCTTGAAAACATGCCTCTTTTTCAAAGGAATTAACTGAATCCACACCTCCCTCCCACCCTTTTAAGTAAACTTAACCTAGCGCTGTGAGTCTGAAGGTGAATTTAACTCAAAGCTTAAAGTGGTAGAAAAATTTAGGCTCAAATAAACCCTTAAGCAACTATCCGAAATTTCCCATTTTTGATTGGATTGATTTGTGATCTACACATAAATAAATCGATAAGTTATATAATCAAAAGTTGGTTAAAGTCACATTCATAACTATTGTTCTGCTTTCAATGGACAATGACTTTAATAAATTAATAATTAAGAAAAAAACTTACCATTTTTTGTTGATCGATAAGAATTCTTGTCTGAATGAGTCTTTAGTTAAAATGGAATGGGGTTAAAATAGTAAATTAAAATAAGTTCAAAACAAAAGAAATCAAAAACTAAAGCAAAATTAAAAGAGGTTGAAATCAATGTGTAATAAATTAAAAACAGTTTTAATATATCAAATAAAAATTGATGGAATTAATTAATAAAAACAAAACAAGTTTTAACTTATATATTTATATATTTTACGCCGAAATTCTTAAATCCATCTTAAATTACATTTTGTACAAATTACGTATTGCAAGAATGTTGAGAATGTTTGAAGATTCTGCTAATAAATTTTCTAATGATTAAAAGTATGAAAATTGTAATTACTGTATTTTTTTGCTTGTTTTTGTTTTTTAACAGATATTGAACAACACTTACACATTTGTTTTTTCTTAACTTAAAATTAATAGTAGGTAGTATTTATTTTATTTGTTTAGTTTCTTTGTTCTTACCAAAAGTTTTTCTTAAATTTGTTTTTTATTTAAATATATTTAGTTTAAGTGAATTATTGAAATTATCATTTTTGAATTGAATGTAGTTGTTTTTTATTGAAAATTTTTATTTTGATTTTACCTAAACTAAATAAATTTTTATAGTAACATTTCTACCGATTAAAAACAGTCATATAAATATACACACAATCATTGAGCAAAATATTTTGTTTTATTCAGTTGCTTTTGTTTTTTTTTTTTTTTTGGTTTTTTTTATTACGTTGTATTTAATTATAGTATTATGAAATTTTTTTCAAAAAATTTATCTTAATTTCTAAGGTTTTTACAACCTGTTGAAGTTTTTCACCTGATATGAATTCTTTTAAATATGTTTATATAGATTGAAGTTGTAATATTGCTATAAAGAAAAATAAAAAATTAATATGAACTATATTAACAAACTAAATTATATTTTAATTTACAGCTATACCAAAAAGTTTCAAATTTAAAAAATTGAATTATGATTATCTGAAAAATATGAACTAAGTTCAACAAAATTTTATTTAGAAAAGAAATAATTTATTTAGTAATTTTAATAAGTTTTCTAAGAGATTAAAAGTTTAGAAAAGAACCGATAATAAATATTTTTTTGTCATTTTTGACCTTAGATTTATTGCACAAGCCTTAAGTAAAAGATAAACATGAAAATTTTTAACGATAAAAAAGAATAAAAAAACAAACCTTATTAGTTATATGGTCTTTTAAAATGTTAAAAAATTATATGTAATATTTTAATATAAAATAATTACGAAAAAGTTAAACAGCTTAAAATGTCATATCGTTACCTTATAATGCCCGAATCTCAGATAGCCTCTTGCAAACTAAATAAAAAACAATATTTGACAATTTTAGCAATAATTTCCATACGTGTAAATAATATATATTTGAATATCATAAAATCTTTCCAAAAATTAAGAAAAAATTTCCTTTTTATGGAATACTAGTGGAATATAAAATGATTTTGTTGTATACATTTTTGAAAAATCTCCGTTTTTATACTTTGTTTAGTGTATCCTGAACCTGAAGTCTGAAAACGAAATGGACACGCAGTGGTATGGAGTTGTATTTGGTCCGGTAAGGTACAAAAAGAAAAGGCTTTAAATCTGTAAATTTCATCCTAGAACAATATTTACTAAATTTTATCTTAAAATTGCCCTTCATTCAATATAAACCCTACAAAAGAGCATTTTTAAAAATTTGTTTACAGCTATATGTGTATCTTTACTATATTTCTTCAGTTTTTTTTCTTTTGTAAATTCACTTTGTTTGTACCTTTTTTTTTGTTTTTAAGTTTTTGGAGAATTTAAATGTTTTGATGTCAACATATTTAAACTTTATGATATGAACAGTAATAATTGAACGTATTTTTAGTAGACAAGTAACATCCGAGACGATTTCTTAAGAATTTTTATAGGAAAGATATGTAAGCAGTTAATTTGTATGGGGTTGATTAACAATTGTCACGTAAGTGTATAAAGTTGTAAGTCAAACGATTAAAAATTGCTTTATTTCATTTCAACGAATTCTATGAACGTGGAAAAATTTTACTAGACACTTGCAGTTGTTATGTCACTATGACCATAAATTAAAGAGATCAATTCATCGAACAGAAGAATCTCTTTAAGATGGGTTATCCCATTAAATTTACTTTTACTGGCAATCCACAAGTGTTTAACTTTAAGGGTGGCTAATTTTACCAAAAAATATTTTGAAATAATTTCTTTTTCTATTGATTTGTGAATTGCTAATAGTTTTTAGACTCAAATTTAAATCCAAATAGTTAGAATTTTTCTTGAATTGAAGTCCTTAACCTATTTAATTACTGGCTTCAAGTCAGACTATAAACTGAAAGACAAAAAGAAATAATGTAACAGAAATATGTTGGTTTTATGACATAAATTAAAACAATTCTAGATAATTCAAAAAAAAAGTTATTCTCTTTATTTCCATTAATAATAATATTCAAAAAATATAAAATAATAATATATAAAATAAACACTTAGAGACTATATTTTTTTATATTAAAAATTAAATTGGTAACTTAAGTACAAACAACATAATTGAATAATGGTAAAATATAAAATATGTTTTATGGTTAAATAAAAGTAATAAAATTTATTAAAAAAAAAAAAAAAAAGAAAAATAATCGGACAGAAAAATAACATTTAATTTGTTTTTAAAAACAAAAATTAAACTTACTTAACACAACCATTTTAATTTTTTTTATGTTAAAGTTTTTGTTTTTTTTTCTTTTTTTTTTAATTTTTGTTTACTATAATACAATTTGGTACCAATTTGACTGGATTATAACCGTCATCATTTCATTTTTTTTCTTTTTTAATTATTTATTTCTCTGAATGTCTTTTAGAATTATCCTTAACTAATTACAATGATATGCCATAAAAAATGGGAAAACATAAGAAATTTTATTGAAATCTTGTGTTTTATTTTGTTTATTTTTTAATTACAAAAATTAATATTATATATACAAAGTATATTAATTTTTGTGTTCACTTAAAAATTATATAATACTATTCTTGTGTGTCTTTTCTAATTTCTTGAAATAAAAACAAAAAAAAGAAGAATAATTTAACATTTTAATTTATTTTGTTTATGAAAATTTTATAAGATTTTTGTCTTTTTTCAATTTTTTATTTAGCTGAAAAATTAAAAAAAAAGAGAAGAAAAATAAAGAAAACTTTCAATTAAATTCCTTTTAATTACTTAAGCATATTTACTCAATTTTTTTATTTTACATTTAATAATAATAATTAAATAATTCTATATATTACATTTAATAATTCTTATTTTCTTATATCTTAAAATTTAATTTACTTGAGTCGCAGAGGTACTTGTGTTCCTTTTATTTGTTAGTTTTTTTTATTTTCTTATAAAAATTGATATTCTATTTTCTGTTTATTATTAGTTGAAAAACGAAAACAAAACAAAACAAATAAATTGTTATAATTGATTCAATGTTTGTAAATATATATTATTATTTATGATTTAACAAAAATAGTTTTTAAATTATATGATTTTAAAAATTAATAAATAATATCACAATAGCAGACCTAATTTGGGGTATTTTTGAAAACAAAATATTGGAAACTGAATATAAAAAAGCAACAAAAGTAAAATTTATATATTTTATACAAAAAAACTTTTAACTAATTTTTAGAAAATAAGAAACTGATTTTATTAGTTAAAAAATTATATTTCACACGTTTTTTAAATTTGTGTTGATATTATCTAACATTAAATATTAACGTAGAAAGATATTTAGCGAAAAATGTGATCATATTCAGTTCTAATCTTTGACAAGATGAGTATCTCTATCCAGTCTACCCTTTAAAAAGCGTTTAGTTAAAATAATACATTTTATTAAGTGTATTTAGTCAACCCTTGAATGTTCAAGGTTATATGGGATAAGTGCGTTGAGCTTCAGGTAAGCTCTATGAAGGGTAGTTCTTATTGAACTTACTAAATGAAGAATCAAAAAAAGAAGTTAAAAGTATTAAGATACGATAATCCTTGTCAATCATTGAATAAAATTTGACAAATATCTTTATTATATGGATATTTTTTGGCTGTTGTTATATATTCTCAGTTTTTGGTTATTTCGAATAGAAAAAAGAGGCAAATTTAAATGACTAACAACGCAAAGTCATAGAACATTTCAAATTGTTTTTATTAGCGTTGAATTTGTTTTTCTATTTTTTACAAAGTTGGACATTATGTTTTAATAACACAATTTAATATATAAAAGTATACAAAAATTTTTGATGAAACAAAAAAGAAATTTCGTTAATTCTAACTAACAAAATAGAAAGAAAAAAGACAAACAAGCAGTCAATTGAATTCTGCAATTCATATCTTAATACAATTTTGTTTTATATATATACATAAAAATCAGGCCAATATATCTTTCATTTGTAAACTATTCGTCTTCAAGAGCATATGTTCATGATTTAACAAGATTTATGATAAGAAAACTTTGGTCATGAATATAAGAAAATATATAGAAAAATTTCAGTAGAAAATTCTAGAAATAAGAATGTAATAAAACAATATTAGTGAAAATTTATTATTTTTCTTTTGTTATGTATAACTTTTTCTTTTTCAAGGAATCATTAAATTTATGTTAATGAAAAATATTTTTAAATAAATAAATAGCATTTATATTGGCTTAAGGACTCCTTAAGAGTTATTTAGCTACGAAACAATTTCATGCTATTTGTTTGTGTAGGATATTTTAAATTTCTTATTGAATTCCTGTTAAATAAACAGCTAATATTTTAAATTTTTTGTTTTTAAGCTAATGCAGAATCTAAATTATAAAAATATTCAAAAAAACTTTCTATGCTATAGTAGAACTTTTATATTTTAAAATTAAAAATCTAAACAAGTTTGGTGGTACTAAAGAGAACAAAAAATTTGTAATAGTTTACAAAAAGAAAAACTAAAATTACAAATTAATATAAATATATGGCACACGTGTGTTTTTTAGTTTATCAAAAAAACAAAAATGTTAGTAGAAGTTGTTTAAAGTTTTAATAATTTCTTAAACTAAAATTTTCAAAAAGTTTTACCTTGTTGCTGTTTTAATATGAGATCACATTTTATTAATAATAAACTCAAATTTCAAATTTAGTTTTTGTATTAGGACCAAGGAAAGGGAGAGGGTAATTTAAGTCTGCTAAGTATTTGCTAATTTTTTCTTTTTCTTCTTATTTTAAGAATTATTTTTATAAAGGGTATTTTGATACTTAGAAAGAATTTTTCCTATATAATTTCCACTTTTTTCTTGTTAAATCACAAATCCGTCACATTTGAAAATTGAATTTTTAAAAATTTGTAAATATACTTTAAAAAATTTTCTTTATTTTGTTTTGTTTTAAAATTATTTATTTCAGTTTATCTTCCTGATGATAATTTGTACTAAAACTAATTTAGGTTCAAAACAAAAATAAAGTTTTATTTATTTATTTTACTGATTTCTGCTTTTGTTTTTAGTTTTTTGTTGTTGTTGTTTAGATTCCTAAAATTTACAGAAAATTAAAATTATTACTAGAGATCAGTATCTCTTCATTTGTTGCAATTTGCCGGCTGGGTTGTTTTAAGTATGCTTGAAATGATAAATTGAATTCCTTGATTAGTTATTATTTTGCTGTGCTTGGGTCTTTAATTTTTTATTTAATATATCTTTTTTGCAATTTATATTAAATGGCACAAATTAAAAAATAAAAACTAAATTTATCTAGCATTATTTTATATATATATATTTAATTAAAAATAAAGTGAAATAATTTAATTGTGTTTTTATTAAAAATATTATGAAAATAATTAGAATGTCTTTTTGTTGTTATTGTTGTTCTTGTTCTTATGATTTTTAATTTTCACATAAGTATGATTAGAATGTAGTTTTGTGTTTGTGTATGTTAAAAGAGGTAGCTTTTGAGGTAGTTTATATATAAAATTTATAACAATTTTTTGTTGTTAAAAACAAAAAGAAAAAGAAACTTAATATTCTTAAATATTGATATTTATAGTAAATAATATAATTTAATTCATATAATTTCATGTAATTAAACAAAAAACTAGTTTAATCTGAGCATAAAACCTTGTGTTATATTTTTTAATTTAATGAAAAACAAAAAAAATTTTTTGTGCTTCATGAGATCAAAATATATTCATTAAACTATTTTAAATTGCTAACACAAGATAAAAGTTACTACTTAAAATAAAATAAAAGCATAAATATGTTTTTCTTTTGTTGTTTTAATAAAAATTTGCATTCATTTTAATTATTTAAATAGCCAAGAATCATTGGTTAGTTTAGCTAAAATGGATAAAAATTTCATTAGAATATGAATTAGAATAAATTAAATTTTATTAAAATTGAAAAAAAAAAGTGTATAAGAGACCAAATTGGAGAGAAAAGGATCTAAAAGGAATTGTTAGAGGTTTCGGTCAAAGTTATTTAATTTATTGTTGTTACTAGAGTTTATAAAAACCCTAAAAAATCCCAATAACTAAGCTATTCAACTATTTAAACAGTGGGCATTTTTATTTGTTTAGCTGTAGAATTAATAAAGTATACTAAACGTGAGTAAAAAGTTTCAACTTCCTACGATTTGAAGTTTTTTCTCTCAAAGAAATTTTTTCTTTCACAGTTCGAATATAATAATTATGTCATGATTATTTTTGGTATTGATTTCAAAGTTAATTCAAATAATTTTTAGCCAATTTAGTATAAAAATAATTTTAAAGTATTTTAATTTCTCAAAAATTTAGTTTTAATTTAATCACCATGGCAAATAGTTTTTATTTTAATTTGCAGTAAAAAAGAAACATAATAATAATAAATTAGACAGCTGAAGTTTCTAAAAATTTCTTTCAAATATATTTTTAGAATTTTACTAAAGAATTCTAAGATATAAATAAATATTACTTTACTTATTTAAGTCATTATTAAAGTTATTATTTAAATGTCTAGGAATTGTTTATATATTTAGGTATGATTCCTGGTAAGCAATATTAATTTTAATATTTCAAAGAATAAAATTAGAATTATAATAATATTTCTCAATAAATAAGAAATTATTAAGACGTAAAACTAAGAAAACTTTAAAAGTATTAAAGTGAAGTTTTATTAAATTTCTAAAATCTTTTAAACTGGCAATTAGACTGAAAATATATTTTCAGATTTTTTCTCATTTTAATTATTAATAAATTTAATGGGATTTCATATGGCTCTTATCATAATTCTTAGGTGCATATAGATAAATGCAATTTTGTAAAGGAATTTAACATTTAATTTCAAGAAAATTCAGAAAAATATTTTAGTTGCCTAAACAATAGTAATTTTATTTTATTATCTAATAATAATATGTGAATATTATGAATAATATCACAAGAACTCATTTAATAAACATATAATATGAAAAGAGAAACGAAACATGTCAAGTAAAGTAATCATATTCTGTGATTGACTATAGGGACCCATGTGAATTGCAATATGGAAAACATAAGACACGTGTTGTGTGTACCATTTAAGGGTGAAAGGATATATTTACTTTAAATAAAAAAAATATATAACTTATAATGTGTTATATAAAAATACCAGATAAGCACATATTTAAGAATATTGAGACAGTTTTAATGGAAATTTATACCTAATTTAATTTTTATTATCAATTCCAGAAAATAATGATATGATTGTTTATTTATTTTACTATACAAAAATATATACATATTAAAGTTATTTTTGTTTTTGCTTTGGTAACATCAAAGTTACTACTAATAAAATTTAAAATAACATTTCGTATGGTAACGTTTTCTTTAATAAAAGAATAATAATATGGTTTAATTGAATATAGTTAAACAATCAAAAATATCCTATTTTTGAACAAAATTTATTTGAATTTTACGAGAAATACCAAATCTTCAATAGGCTGATGAAATTATAAATCATATCATATATTAAAAATATCTGAAATCCTTTAACTTTGACCAAGATATGTCAAGAAAAGGCAAATAATAATCAATTAATATTTTTTGAAAACTTTTAATAAAATTTAAAAGAATGAAAATTCTAATATAAAAACACAAAATTTTAGCAAATAATATTAAGCATACTTGACTAGACATGGTCTAAAAATAAAGATTTATAATTTTTTTAATTAATTACGGCATCGTAATTTCTCTTCTGTATAAAAAATTACTAGCTAAAAAAGTTTGATTATTAAAGACTTTACTTTCTAATGCGTAATGTGCAAATACGGAGATAGTTTCAAAAAAAAAAAATCATCATTAAAATTATTAAGGTAATCAATTTAAAATGAAAATTATTTATTAGCATGTTATGGTCTAATAAATTAGGTTCGATTTCAAACAAATTATAAACACAAATCATATCTATCATTTAGGGAAATTTTTTACTAATACTGAAAATTGATTATGGACTATTTTATTATAGGTATTCTCATAAATTCAATTAAAGTCTTGGGTTTATATTAAGTAAGTCTATTTAACCATATTTTTAAATTGACAAATCCATTTATATGTATTTAGTAATAGTAAATTAGTTCTATTTAACCCATGTGCTAGTTCAACAGCTAATAATCCATTTCTGGATTGTATTTATGAAAACACCTTTTATAAAGTAATGCCAGAGCTAAGATAAAGACAAAAAAAAAGTGCAAATTGTAGAACAAATCTGAGAGTTGTTGAAAGATTTTATATTAATAAGTTTCTGGACAAGTTAGTAAATCCCAAGCTGTTGGTAGCAAATTAATACATTAAAAGAAGCATTTCACGTATGAATAATTCCTTTCTAAAACCTGAAAATCATATTTCCATTCATCTTTTAAGAAGCTAAAGACAAATTATCATTAGATTGTACATTTTCTGATGAAAAGCAAAACGAAATTACGAAATGTCTTTCGTTTAAAATCTTACCAATACATATTAAAGGATTTCAGTGTAATTTATTTTATTGTGCATCGTAGTTTCTATATTGGAAAAATTTTAGGCACTGTGTGCCCTAGCGGATTGAATTTAAAAGCAGTGTTCTTAAACACTTGCGAAATCAGCAGAAAACTAATAAATTTGACAATTATAGTTTTATACTGACCTCTCCTTCTTTGGTTAACATATTTGCAAAATCATTTTCTAAAATAAAAAGTGGCAATTCATTTTTATGCTCTAGTATTAGACTGTGATCGTAATGACTATAAGCGGTTAGCGTTTGGCTTTTATGGAATTTAGTGACATTTCTCACTTAACTATATGACATTGATAAGTAATAGTACGCTTACAATGGCCAAAATACTGATATTTTAGTCTGTAAACGGCCTGATTATTATGATTCGCAAATGCAACATTTTGACTATTCATGCAGTAAATAATTCCTGATCTTTTTACTATAAATTTTGTAAAATCTTCATAAAATTAAAAATCTTTTACATCACATTTTTTGGTAGTATTGAACATAAACCATAACAAAAAATTTTTTGCGTTAATTTTAAAACGCGCTGAGCAATTGCGTAGATAGTGCTGAGATCAGGGGGTAAAATCCTTGTCTAAAATTTCTTAGTGAAAGGAAGAAAACCTAATATTTAGGGAAATTGGATGTCTACAACTGAACTTGGGCAAATTTTCGAAACGAGTAAATCAATCGAAATTGATTAAAACGTTGAGGACGGCGTGTACTATCGGTGGCTCATATCGGCTATAATTTGTTAGATGAAAAAAACTTTAAATGGTTAAAAATAATTTTTTTATGAAAAAAAACTTTTAATTTCTTGCTTAACAACATTTTATACAAGCCGCCGCCAGATAAAGCAAAGTATGATTTTCACTACCACCAGAAAAAGTCAAATAGAAAAAAAATGCGCCATCCTTAACGTGTTAAGTGTTAATAAAAACACATGAATATGAAAATTTTTAAAATTTTAGTAAACTTTTAACTTCAAACAGTTTTTTCAAACTTCAGTTTCTTTTTTATTTAATAGTGACTTACTGGGATATAAAATTAAACTTTTTAATAAAAAACCACATAAAATCTTTTAATCTAAATTTAGTTCAAAGGAGAAATAATAATAATAAAAAAAGAAATTTAAAAATTTTAATGTAATAAAAAGAACAGCAATCAAAAACCAAGAAAATATAAAAAAAGAACAATAGTTTTAGGGATTAAATTTTGGAAAAATTGTATAATAACAATTGAAATGATATCTAAGGATAAGCCATAGCCTAATAAATCTTTCTTCTTCTTTAAACATATCTATATATATATATATATATTTTTTTTTTGTTCTTGTTGTGAATTTCAATTTTGTTAGTCAAAGAAAATCATTGAGGAAAATAATTGCCTGTTTAAGATCAGGTTAGCAAATTTTGAATTTTATTTGCCCAAAATAATTTGTAATTTCTGTATGTATTGAATTTTGAACTTCATGTTATAAATGAAGTTATTTTAAATAATGGAAACAATTAAAATTGTCCTTTATCAAAGAGAATAATAATAGAAAATTTTTCCCTTAAAAATAGGATAGAAATAGTGAATAATGATAATAAATCATTAGAAAAAATTGAATTGAATCGAAGCAATAGTTATTTGTGTACTTTGCTTTTACAATTCGACAAGTTTAAAGGCAGAATAGAAATTTGGCACAAAAGTACAATTAATAGTTTTGCCATATATTTCCTTGTTACTTTTGAACACTAATTTATATATTATAAATTGGGGAAACACCAAACAAGTATAAATGATTGTTGAATTGTAAGAAGGGAAATTCACAGCAAAGTTGTTGAAACATTTTCACAAACGCAAGGAATTTATTATTATGTTTTGAGTCATTTTTAAGTATTAATATTTTAGATACTTATGAACTTTATATCTAAAATTTAAAAAATCTATTTAATGCAATCAAAGCATTACAAAGATTGAACAATACGTTTAACAAGTCGGTTACTACAACGGATTTAGAATAAAATGTTAAACAAAGTTTTATTTGAGTTTATTTTTAAATGCTGAACTGAGCTTATCAGTCAAAATGAAAGAGATTCTGCATTCAAGATCATAGTTGCCTGGAAGCTGAGAGCAGGCAGTCGCTTATTATCTCACAATTAGTTGTGGACGCAACTGCACGTTGCAAATGGTTTTAATTCTCAACCTTATACTGCAATAGAATTACTTATACTCTAAACTGTTGCTTCTCTCTTCCTTTCTTTTTGTCCCTTTTTGTTAAGGGAAAAAAAATAACTCAATAATTTATTTATTTCCAAACAATTTACTTTCCAATTGTAAATCGTTTAGGAGCGTCAGCTCGGCTGTAAGCCGGCACTCTGCAGGCAGCCTTAGTCGCAGGAACCTGCGAACAACTGGAGAATGACATTTAGTCATTTGTTCAGATTAGATCTCGAACATAGAAAAGTATTTTAATTGTGCTCAATCCATGTCAATGAAATTTTGATTGCTGTGAATAAAAAAAAATAAAAATCATGAATTAATATCAAAAAATGTTTTATGCAAACAATTTTTACATAAAAGACATCGGGAGAATAATTATTTTTTCGAATCTGAGAAATATATAAAAGAGAGGAATTGATTATTGTGCTATAACTGTTGATCATTCGGATTAGAATACAATCAGAATGATAAAGATTTATACGATTATTGACCTATCATGATAATCGCGAAGGAAAAATTTTCAGCATGAAAAAGATAATTTTTTGGACGTAAAAAATAAAAAATTCCCTTGACAAAAATTTTAGAAGGATATAAGCCAAAAATTATCACTGCAAGTTGTCGATTTTTTAAGCCTTTTTTCAACGAAATCCAATTTTTTACCAATTTTCTATTAGTTATTAAATATGATCACAGTAGCACGATATTTCAATTGTAATTTTGTGTAAACTGTGTGAATGGATTAATTTTCACAACTGATAATGAAATGACGTTAGACTTTGATGTCAATACTAGTGACAATTGAGCAACATAATAACAACAAAAATTGGCAGCTGAGTACTAGGAACGCCAAACGGCGATCTTTACGGAAAATTTTTTTTTATCAAGGTTGTTAAACTGTAGATTAACTTTAGCCAAAGATGTTCTATTTCAACAATTCTTAGTATCGTTTAATAAAAAATTTCGACGTTATTTAGTTTAATTTATTGGTTTCAAAAATTGCATTATTTCAATATTTTTTAAATGGATCCATTTTACCAAATATATTAATATTCTGTAAAAGAATTGCACAATGACCTTACGGGTCATTACCATTTTGCGAAAAGTATACGAATGGTTTTTTTAGCGATAAAAAAGGTGTAATTTAGACTATAAATTTTGGTAAAAAGTCTTGAGTGCCACATTTGTTAACTATAGATAAAAAATCGGAGCAAAAGGCTTCATTAGAAATAAAAGGGATGAAAGGCAATAGATCTGACTTGAAGTCATAATTACAATCTCGAATGGCATTTTGTTAACTGAAATGAAGCTAAATGTTAAAAATTTCATGGCTAGTAAAGTTTTGGATTTCATAAGGAATATTGTTTATTGAACACCTTAAAAAGAGAATAAAAACATCAACATAGCAAACTTGTACGTTTGAAAGACAAAACCAAGAAAGAAAAATGTGCAAACGGATAAAATGCTTTTCCATTAAGAAAATTCTAGAATTAAATTACAAAATTATTTCTTATATTCTCTAGATCTGGCCATCAGCAATTACTATCTCTTCAGAGATTTTAAAAAACAAATCTAAGAGGAAAAAGTTGAATTGTTCAAATTATGGTTTAATTTTAGAGACATAGATAAATTCTACTACTAAACAGAAATTTAAGTGTAGAAAAAAACATACTGACCTGAGAGGTTTTTTGTTAAAGAAGGAAGACTTTAGTAATACTTAAATTAAAAATTCATCAGATTTGGCCACGATTTCTAAAGTATTAATTTACTGAACCAAATAAATGATGTAGAATTGAGTTTAATTTGTAGTAGAAATAATATTTATTCTACTTTTAAAGTTTGGTGTAAAAATAAATTTTATTCGAAGTAGAAATGAAATTTCATTACTGCAAAATTACTTTTATTTGATATAGAAATAAGTTTTATTGGATGTAGAAATTAGTAGTAGTAGTAATAGTAGTTGTTTGGGGAACTGAATGCACAAGAAAAAGATGCTTATAGATATATAGAATAATAAATAAATTTAATCGTGTTTTTCGAATGTATTGAACATATTGAAAAAGTTAATTTTTGGAATTAAGTTTTTCTTTATCTGTTAAAATTTTAAGTAAAACCATTCGAAAAAAATGAAAATGAAACGAAAAAAAAAACACAATCTTTAACATAAAATTCAAAAAATTAATTTTATTATTTTTGGCATAAATTATTTCAATTATTTAATGTATAAAATTTTGAAATTGAAAAAAGAAAAGTAAAAATTATAAAAACATAGGCTGCAGCAAGTGGTCTTAGAATTCATTTTTCATCCTCTTGCAAGTTGCCGCCCAGTCAAAAATAATTTTTTATTTAATTATTTTTAAATATACAAACAAAATTTATTAAAATATCGTTTATTTAAAAGATCATTTTTAAAGCACACGCACAAAATCCAAAAGAAGTAATTTTTGAGCAACGACTATCTAATTTTGTGTATTTTTTTGTTTGGATAAGATAAAAGATATAGATTTGTTTACTTTCAAGGGTTATATTTGAAGAAAAGCGTTTAGCATATAGAAAAGTAAAGAACAAAGTAAAAATGTTTCCCCTAAGGATTTCTCTAAAACTCGCTAGTTTCACACCAAACAAAATTAACTACAAAAATTTTAATTAGAATACAGGTCTAAGTAAGTTAAAAATTAACTAACAATAAAGGACTAAAAATTATATTAGAAAATAAACAAAAAATTAACATAAAAACTGCAAATGGCACTCGTTATTAATATTTGTCCTTTTTTAATTAAATGTATATCCTAAACTAAAGTCTATCTATAAAAATTTTCTTTTTTTTGACTACCTTTTGTTTTACATGGGTGTCAGTATGATTACGTAAATGATCTTTACGGGCAAAACCCTTAAGGCAGGTATTACATACATGTGCCTTGTAACCAGAATGACCTTCCTGATGACGTCTAAGATCAGTTTTATGATGGAATTGTTTTGGGCATAAATCACATTTAAATGGTTTATCATTTGAAGTATGTTTAGCTAAATGTGTACCATATGATTCTTTAGCTGGAAATCTTTTACCACATTTTTGACAACGAAAGGGTTGTTCACCCGAATGCAAAGTTTTATTATGTTGAGTTAAATAACACATTTTAGTAAATACCTTATCACATTCGGTACATTGTATTTTGTTGTTGTTGTTGTTGTTGTTGCTGCTGCTGTTGCTGTTGCTATTATTGTTTTTATTACTATTGCTACTATTAATATTTATATTATTTAAATGAATTTGTGTTTTAATTGTTATATCATCTGATATAGCTGAATCGGATGGTATTGCTGGTGAATAAGCTGATGAAAATGTTGTTGCTGTATCAGCTTCTTCTGGTGAATATTGTTGATTAGTATTAAATACTGTTTCAGGTATATCTGGTGAAAAATGTCCAATATCATCTTGTAATTCAGCTAAACCACCAGATAGACGACGTTTTTGTTTAATTAAGAATTTTTCTTGTTGTTGTTGTTGTTGTTGTTGTTGATTTTGTTGTAATTGATTTATTGATTGTATATTAAATTTTTTCATTTTTAAAAAATTTTCATTAATTTTATTATTTATATTATCATTATTATTATTATTATTATTATTATTGTTATTATTATTAATTATTGGTATTGAATTATTACCAATAATAGTGTGATAATTCTGTTGGTCCACCCGGTGCTGCTGTTGTTGATAAGATTGTATGATGCTGGTGTTGATAGTGATAGGGATCGTGATGTCTAACTGTTGTTCCATTATATTGTGCATGGAAGGGATGATGGTGGTGATGGCTGGTATAGTGGATATGATGTCCTGCTCCACCTGTTGTGGTGTTATTGAAGTAATAGCTGCCGGCTGTTGTTCCTGATTGTTGATTTGTGATATTTGTTGATTGTAGTGTACCTCCCGTTGATGATAATTCATTTGGTGTTCCTGTAGCTGATGGTGGAGCTGCTGTTGATGATGCTGTTGCTGGTGTTGATGATGATAATCCTGCCCCTGATTGCATATGATTGCCTGGATCATAGGATTCAGCAGGCCCCTCGGTTGGGAGGCATTGACGGAGGGACCTGCTAATCCGTTTGGGTGACCGTTATAATTTGTATAATGTTGAAAACCAGATTGTGTTTGTCCAAAACTACCAGATAATTGTGGTATAGATGTTTGCTGTTGTTGTTGCTGCTGTTGTGTTGGCGATGGTGTAAACTGTGGTGTATATTCTGGACTTCTAGGTGGCTCAGGTGGTATAGGAGGTGGTTTACGTGATTGATTTTGTCGATGTTGTTTTGAATTTGGATCACGATTTGGATGATGATGTAAACTAATTGGCATTGTTGCTGGATCTGGTTGTCCACTTGATTTAACAGCATTTTTATGTAATGTTGTATTATAATGTCGTTTTAAATGTCCAGAACTAGTAAACCATTTATTACATGCTGTACAATTATATGTTTTTGGACGACGTGCTTCATTTGATTTCCATGTTGAACTTTTTGTATTTTCATTATTATTTGTTTGTAATGTTGATGTTGGTGGCTCAAAGCCACGATATTGTTGTGTATTATCTTGTGGTGTTGTTGTTGATGGAAATTCAGATGGACTTGATGCTGGATTAATACTAGTTGTTGGTATATCTGTTGTAAAATTTTGTTTAATATGACCAACACCATATTCAGATTTAATTATTTGTGTACTATTTGTAAATGTATTTATTGACGTTGGATATATTTGTTTATTTGATGAATAATATGTTGATTTTAAATCAGATTGTGTTAAATAATTGCCAGCTGTATGCATATTAGTTGTCCACATTAATGAACGATGCATTGGATTAATTGAATGCATTGATGGTAATATATCTGTATTAATTGTATCTGAAACAGATGGAGGATATACCATTTTTTGTGAATCTAAATCTAATATATCTGATGTTGGTTCATCTTTAATATATGTTTGATATGTTGTAAATTGTTGTTGATTATTAATATCATTATCATTTAAACCATGTATTTGTGTATAATGTTCATTTAATTGCATTTGTGTTTGGCATATATGATTACATTTATCACATTTTTTATTTAATGATGATGATGATGGTGATGGTGTTGATTGTAATTGTTGAATTTGTTGTCCTTGATTATCTTGTATACCAATTGTTAATGTTTGATTAGGGCTTGATGAACTAACAACTCGTGGACTTAATGAACTATTTGATGTTGTACTGCTTGCATTTGTATTATTATTATTATTATTACTATTATTATTATTATTATTATTATTATTAGTATTACTATTATTGTTTGTACTATTTGTATTTAAAGTTTGATGTTGTTGATGCTGTTGATGAAATATATTACTATTGTTTAAATATGGATGATATCTTGCTGAAGGCACTAATTTGTACTCTTGATGTGGTGTTGTTAATTGTTGTATTGATGATGATGTACCAGCTGATGATGGCGGTGGCGGAGGTAATGTTACACTTGATAATTGTGTATTACCATAAATTGGTGTTTGTGTATAATCAATATTCGTTGCTGTATGATAATATGGATCATAATTATGCATATATGTTTGATATGGATGCATTTCATGCAATTGATATGGTGTATTTGTATAAATATGTTCAGTAGTTGTACTACCAGCTAATAATGGTTGTGGTGTTGATGGCTGATTATCACTTGAATCAGCTGGTGCTGATATTGTACCGTTATTATTACTATTTATATTTGATGATGGTATTTCATCAGTTTTATGTAAATATTGTTGAGTTATTTTATTATTTGGTTGATTATTATTTTCACAATCGATATTACCTTTATTATTATTACTATTTTTATTATTATTATTATTACTATTATTATTATTATTATTATTATTAAGTAATTTTGTTGGTGTGGTTGATGCAGTTGGCTGCACCGGTGTTGTTGGTACACTCCAACGGCTCATATCTGCATGCTGATATTGCATATGAACATGAAGAGATGTTTCATCACTTAATATATAACCACATTTATTACAAATATAACGATTTTTATTTTTATTAATATTATTATTATTTTTAATTGTTTTAGTTTTTAAAATTTCACCATCATGTTGCATTATATGCTTAAAATTTTAATTTGTTGTTTTCCTTTTATATATATATATATACATATATATATATTTATATATATATAATATATATGATTCTTTGTTGTTGTAATTTCTTCTTATTACTATTTATTTTATATCAAAATACAAACCTTATATTGTTTTAAGTACAAACTATTCATAAATATTTTTGCTTTTCTTTGATAGATAAAACTGTTTTTCACACTAATTAAATAATTCATTTTAATAAGTTCAAAATTCTAACGATTCAAATTACTTGAAAGCCACTTGTTTTTTTTTGTTTTGCTTTTTTCATAACAATAAAAGAAATAATTGATTTTCTTTTAACTACATCAATCTTTTTTTGTTAAATGAACAGAAAAAAAAAGAAAGAGAAAAAATCTCAAACAAAACAAATCTTCTAACCATTTAAATACAAAAGATTCTCTTTTATTTAATTTGTCATTTTTTGTTTCTTGTTTATGTTAACTGATAGACAATTATTCAGAATCATTTTTTTTTTAAATTTATGGGATTTTTTCATTTTAGAGAAAAACGGAAATACAAACAACAAACGTTTTTCAAAATTGCATTTTCAAAAAATAATATTTCTAATTTTAAACAAAGTGTATTTGAGAAAATTTAAAAAACTTTGTGAAAAAAAAAACAACAACAATAAACAATATTTACTATAAAACACCACTTGCCATCACTTTTGAAATTTAACGAGTTCTGAACAAAGTTTGAATCATAATTTTCCTGAGTCTTTTATTTTCTGTCTACTTTCAAATAAAATTTATATACACTTTGCGCGGGAAATTCACGATCAAATACTGATTATTTGTATTAATATTTCCTTCTAAATTTATATGGATATATATTATTTTATTTTTTTTAAATATATCTTATCTATTTTTTAATTATGTATTTATTTATTTAATTTTGTATTTTATTTTTTTTTTTTCGTTTGATCTCATTTCGAAAATATTTTAACTAATAATTTGAAAACATTATTTCAAGTTAAATTTTGATTAAAAAAATTTTTAAAATCAAATTAAAAAACAAAAAATTTAAAACCAAAAAAATAAAATAAAAAATGATTAAACATTAATTTTATTAAAACTATAAAAATTTATAATTATAAATTTTAGTCCAACAGCCGAAACAATAGAATTATAATAATAATAAGAAAAGTAACACACACGTCTACTTTCTTTGACTAAACGGAGTCAAATGATTCAAACAGAATGAGTCCAAGTTTCATTTGGCCGCATGTTAAAAGCTTAACTGGATAGTAGTAGCTATAGCTAGCTGGCTGGTGGGCTAGCTAAGAAAACAAGCAGGCAAACATCTACCAGCAGCAGTAACAACATCAGAATCAGCAGCAGCAGCAGCAGCAGAGTATTAACAATATTAGCAAAAACAACAACAACTATAACATTAGCAACAACGACTAATACCAATACTTATATATGTAAAAGACCACTATCAAACGAAGATGAAGTAAAAAAGAAAAAAAAACACAATAAACTAAAAAGAAATAAACCATCAAACTGGACTCTCCTAGAGATGCCATCATCAATGGATTTTAATGGTAGAAATTTCTCCCCACATGCCTTTTAACATATTAATTTTGATATTTAACAAAAAGGCAAATGGATGGATGGATAGCCAGCTAACAAATTTAATTAAAGAGGAGTAGTATAATTTTTAATTTGATACTATAAAAGGAGCCAAATAGAATTCATTCAATTTTTTAAGAGTATTACATATTGATTCATATACGAACATAATTTTAGTCTAGTATTAAAAGCTAAGTAATGGCATTATATCAGCTGTCTTCTTGCTTACATATATATATATATTTCTTGTTTTATTTTGCAGCTTCTCTCTAATTTTCATGTATTTTAAATCCCCACCTTGAATTCAATTTTACTTTTCCTTTTACCCCTACAAAAAAGTTTATATGGGTCCATTCCAAGAAATTATTTTATTTTCAAAAGAGGAGAACATTTATACATTTTATTGCTTTAATTCTCATATATATATAAAAATTAAATCTTAGAAGAATATTTAATCCAAATAAATTTAACATAACTCAATACTATTACAAATAATTTCAATTTTGTCCATACATTTTATATTCTCTAGGAAAATCAGATAATTTGGGCAAAGGCAAAAGCAAAAGCAAAAAAAAAAACAACAAATTAAGAAGTGAGTAAAGAACGAAAAAAAAACGAAACGTCAGCAGTAATTTAAGAATAACAAAAATTCCTTTACACCTATATATACATATATACTTTAATGCTTATGTGACGGTAAATACTTAACACATATCTGATATAAAATAATTTGCTTTCCCCTTAAAATTTTAAGGAGACATTCATTTATATCCTTTGGAAGGATACAAAAAAAAAGGAGTAAGACTTCAGATACAAATGCATTAATTCTATATCCCCACTGCTTATCTTTACACTTAAAAGTAGGATGTGCGCATACATCTCTAACAATGTATGTGTTTAAAACGTAAGCAGGAGATGAAAAAGTTTATTTTCTTAAAAATTTTACTCCTTTTGATATTTTTGTTTGTTGGGGGTTACTATAGAGTTTTCCTCTTGTGCATTTTTTTTACTATCATTTTGTGTGTGTTTCCCGTTTATCAAATAAGCAAAATACGCATAAGCATATACATATATGCATAAAAGAAAAATTATTTTGCTTTTTAAACCAGAAATTTTCTAATAGAGGAGATGGAAAATGAGAGAAAAATTCAAAAGAATCTAAAATATGGGTAAAAAGAGAAGGAGTTTTATTTATGTATGTATATACATATAAATGGAATATATTTTAATTTGTAATCATTCCACTTTTATTCCAGGATTGGATGGACCTTACTATTTAAGGGGATGTTAATTTTTATTTTTTTTTATTTTTTTATTTAAAAATTCAAGCAATAAAGAGGAGGGATGAAAAATTGTATATATATATTTATTTATTCACCTTAGAGAAATTGTCAATTGATAATTTTCAAATCTAATAATTTAATTATGTATTGTATACTTAGGACTGACTACAAAAATTAGTTGAAAATTTCCCATAATTTTACATATGAAGTTTGCTACTTGGCTTTTGTTCCGTTTTTTTCAAATATTCCATATTTTATTTGAAAAATTTTTTCTTCTTAAAATCCTGAGAGCACTATACCATCATGCAAGAAATCGAAACATGCCGTCCAGTCATGCATCCATTTTATTTTGTCGTTACTTTTCAAAAACATTTTTATTTTTAATTCCAAACATAATACTCGATGATCAATTGTTCTCAAGTAAAGCCAGGTGCTCATTTACTCAATATATGCCCAATAAACCCGATAAATTTGGCATCAAATTCTGTCTAGCTGCGGGTCTTAGAAGAAAGTATCTTCTAAATGGATTTCCCTATTCAGGCAAGAATGAAGCCAGTGGATCGAATATTCCCTTGAGGGAGTTTGTTGTGTATAAAATCACTGAGCCATTTTTAGGTTGTGGGCGAAATATTACCACAGACAATTATTTTACAAGCTTATCGCTTGCGAAAAGGTTAGTCGTAAAAAAACCTTCTTTAGTTGGAACAATACAAGGAAATAGAAAAGAATTACCCAAAATTGCAAAAGCTTAGAAGGAGAACATGATACGGTTTTCCGCACAACTTTATAACGCGAAGGACGGTACTCGTCTATAAAAGTAAGCCAAATAAAAAAGTTCTAGTATTGAGCTTAAAGCATCGAAGTGTAGAAATTGAAAAAAATAAAAAATGTGTCCCGGAAACTATAAAATTTTATAATAATACTAAGTGCGGTGTTGATGTACTTGATCAAATGGCGTGAAAATAGCTCTCGCACCAAAACAGGCTCTGGCTGATGTCCTCTTCAAGTATTTTATAATATCTTAGATTTTGAAACAATCAATGCTTGGGTTTTATATAAAGGGGTAACCCAAATCCGGCAATCTAGTGTTAAAAACCTGCAGAATATGTTCAGAGCTTAAAGGCTATTGTGCTCAAGTCTTGTCTTTTAGTATTTTTAGTTTTTTTAAGTACTCATTTCTATTAAGCTGCACCAAACACTCTCTTGCTATGGATGAAATGGAGTCTCCATGATGACGTGTGAATACTTAGATCCACAAACATAACAATTTTGCTCATACAAGTTTTCTATAATAAAAAAATATTTATCTTCAACCAAGTATTTTTTACCATATTGAGCGAAATAAAAGTGAATTAGGTATGGTCACACAGCTTCATTTCTTGCACTAATTGAATTTTATACATCGTCATAGTGAGGTTTTGATTGTGAAATTTTCATTAGAGTAGTTCATGGAATGTTTAATTCTTGCTAATGATGGCGAGTTGAAATTAAACCCAATTTAACAAATTTACTGCCGACTGTAGGGATCCATACGAAAATTTCTTGGTGTTTTGGATAATTTTTTAAAAATATCTTTAATAATTTTTACAAGGGTTAATTGACATCAAACTAAATTTCTGACATCTTCTACACTCATCCATAGTATAAATTTCATATACTAGATGGCCAATTCTATACTATTTATATTTTTAAAACTTAGTATTAAATATCAAATTTTAATTAAAATATTTTGAGTTCAATCAAAACAATTCTCGGTTCTAATCATAATATTTATCCGTTAATTGTTTTAATTAAATGTTACTAAATTATTAGAAAAAATATATGAAAACAAAAAATGTTAATTTTTTATAAAAACTACAAATTTAAGGCACTACTAATTGTAAGTATAAAAAATATTTATTTAACAGTTCTACAAGATTTATAAAACTTAAATATTTGTGCACT
Source organism: Acrocera orbiculus (assembly GCA_947359355.1). Lineage (NCBI taxonomy): Eukaryota > Metazoa > Arthropoda > Insecta > Diptera > Acroceridae > Acrocera > Acrocera orbiculus. The sequence goes on along the minus strand of OX375759.1, from coordinate 25,557,922 downwards.
GATCCTCAAATCGACAAGTTCTCTCCAATGTATATATTTAACTTGTTTCAGTCACACGAATATTTTTAAACAATCAAAAGATCTGTAATTTTTGATAAAGATTTTCATGTCGACAATTATGATGTGAATGGACTCGAAGAACGTGGTAAGCCATCAACCAAACTGCTTGACCTGTTGTTTCGTATTATTTTATATCACTGTTTCTGTTTTTTCATAAATATATTTTTAAAGTTTTAAACAGATATGTGAATTAGTTAAAAAAAATTTAATTTAATTGTAACTCTTTAATAAAAAAATTTCCAGAACACACGCAACATTGACTTATTAATATGGGGCTGTAATAAAACGAAAAAACCAATTAAAAGATTATAGTTAACATAGAAATATAAGACAATTCTTTTCGTGAATTTTATAATGAGTCAAATTCGCTTATTTGCGTTTCATGTGTATAGAACATATGAATGGCTTTTTAATTTAGATGACTTTCAGAATTGTTTTTCATTTAATTTTTATATAATTTTTTTGAAATCACCTTTAACAAAATAAAATGATCTTTTGAGACATCCATATTGTCCGTTTAGCATAAGGATCTAGTCTAATGTTCAAAATTCTTTACGGAAGATTTTCTTAAATATTTGCCTGTTTTTTTCTTTTTTGTTAATTTTGGGTCATTCTCAAAATGTAATTAAAATTTCTATATTCATCGATTTAAAGTAAAAAACAATCATTTTAAGAAATAATTCAAGTCCTTAAAGTAATTTGTCGTTTACATAGAATCATTGCATACTTTGCGGCATTTATGTTGATTTATTTCAGTAGGATACTGATTTTATTAATTTATTAGATTTAAAGAAAGTAATCAATTATTAGAATCGGCAATTTATATATTTTACAATTAATGATATTATACTGTAAATACATAAAATTTTAAATATTGTTCTTTATTATATTAATACTAAATTTTTGTGAAAATTTTTAAAAGTATTTGAAATATTATGTTTAGCCAGTTAACTGTGTTTGACGTGTATATCATGGAAAAGTGGGCAAATTTTTATATCATGACGTGTATACACGGCATGCGTTTAAAAGATGTTAACAAATTTACTGCCGACTGTAGGGATTGGTTTACTGTTGTTATTTTTCGTGATTTGTAAAATTTGATTTCACAATTCGTTTCAATAGTAAAAAAGGTAAAAAAAAAATCACAAACTCCAAGTTATCTTCAAGAAATTAAAAAAATTGCATGTGCAATTGCACACATGAGCTGTTCGTTAGCGTTGGTAAAACGTGACGTCGTTTTAAAAATCTGTTCGCCATGTGTGCCATGATGAATAACTAATTTTTATCTAAAACTGAAAAAAAAACAAACACAAAGTTTAAGCAGCACTACACTAAAAAGAAACTTGTATCGAGTTGACTTTCCTACTTCTAAATTGATGAATCTTAAATACATATATAAAGAATGTAAAGAGATCCAAAAAGTTGAAAGGTTAGTAAATATTGAATGTGAATACAGTATATATGACTGGGTGTTGTCAACTTTGTTCTTCCTTTTCCTTATAGTTAAGAATGCCTTCTAAAATCTTAACCAGTTAAGAGCGTTTGTCGTGTAAAACCAAATCTCCCATTACGGTGCGTTCGACGTGTTTACTCGTCATCGTTACCATGAAAACAATTTTATTGTTATTATTAAAGAATTTTTAAGTTTATAACAACAATAAATTTTGCAGAAATGAATTGTTAAATTTATCTGAAATAAAAATGTAGTCCTTGTTTTTCATAAAATTTGTAATAAGATCATTTTGTCCTGTATTCGTCGTGTATACACGTCATCGCTTGATTTCAATTCCGCACAACGTGAGATGTTTTTAAAATTATAATTCGACGCTTAACTGGTTATAATACATAAATTTGAAATAAATGATTTGCAATTAAACATCAATAATAAAAAAATATAATGATAAGAAGAAGAGGAAAATAAAATAGTCAATACCTAAAATTAATAAGATTTTTCCAAAGCTAAAAATAATTGTTGAATTCGTTTTTTTTATTTTGGTCCTTGAAAATAATAATAATAATAAATTTTTCAATTTTCCTTTGTTAGTAGTATAAGTTCTAAAAGTTTATTATTTACTAATTTAATACAAATACAACTTGTATCAAAGAAAAAGTGTACAAAAAACAAATCATATAGAAAATTTTTTTAATATTTTAAAATTAAAATTTTTCAGTATGACACAGTTCGAATTGTTTGTTTTTAATACTTGTCATACTTTTGATTATTTTATATTTTTTGATTAAATTATTTATCATTTAGTTGCACAAGGATTTAGATCTTTAAGCAATATTATTAATTGATTTTTTACATTATAAATGATTAAGTGGTAAAGTAAAGTAAAGATAAAGTAGGTAAGAGATAAAAGGAAATTTGTTTTAAAATGAACGATAGAGGAAGGCTGGGGGCAGGTGGGTAATATTCGAGTTAAACAAGTACTTAAAGAAAGTTATAATTGTTGTCCTTATATTTTAGTTTTGCAAAAAAAAAAGCACTAAGTAAAAAATTTGGATGGAAGTTTTTTAAATATTAATTAAACGCATTAAAAGAACTTGTAAAAAAACTTATAATAACAAAAACATCTACAAGCAAAATAAAACAAAACTAATATTTTATGTAAAATGACAATGATATGATAACTAAATATCTCAGATAAAATTGAAATTTCTTTTCTCTTTTAATATAAAAAAAATTAATATTTTTATTAATCTTAAATTTACAAAATATAAAATTTTTCTTATATAAAAAAATTTTATGTCAGTCTTTTTTAATTTTAATTAATTTACTTTTATTATGTGTATCCATATGATTACGTAAATGATCTTTACGGGTAAAACCCTTTAAACATATAATACATATATGAGCTTTATTACCGGTATGTATATCCTGATGTCGTCTCCAATCAGTTTTATGATGAAATTGTTTTGGACATTTTTCACATTTAAATGGTTTATCATTTGAATTATGTTTAGCAAAATGTAATTCTAATATATCTTTACCAGGAAAACGTTTACCACATTTAGCACAACGATATGGTTGTTCACCCGAATGAAATGTTTTATTATGTTGTGTTAAATAACAAATTTTTGAAAATATTTTATCACATTCATTACATTGAATAATTATATTTGTTTCATTTTCTGTATCTGGTGATGTTGTTGATTTTCCTTTTTGTGTTAAACGTCGTCTTTTTAATGATTTTGTTGTTTTTTTCAATGATAAATCAGATGTTGTTGTTGATACAATTGATGATTTTTGATCATTATTCATTGAATATGGTAATGATGGCATTGCCATCGGTGCTATATCACCAGTCTCTGGTGAATTTTGTTTATTTAATGATGTTTGTAAATAATATACAGATGATAATTCTGCTTTTTCTAATATTATATTTTTTTTATTAATATTATTTAATTTATATTTATTATTAATATCATTAATTGTTGATACTGATGGTAATGGTATAATATTTTTAATATCATTCAATTTAGTTGATGTTGTACTATCAACTAATTCTTTATTTGATAATATTGGTGCAATATCACCAATTTCTGGTGATTTATGGCAATTATTTAAACATGTTGTTTCTGGTACAACAACTTGAAATGGTTTAATATCATTATTAATATTATTATTTATATTTTGTAATCTATCATTTGGCATTTCAACAGTCATTATCCATTCGTCATATCTATTATTTAAATTAATATCATTTATAGATGATGATGATGATGATGATGTTGCTTGTGTTGTTGTTGTTGTTGATATTTCATCATAATTTTGATTAACACTATTATTTTCATAAACTATTAAATTATTTAAATTATCACCAGTAATAGTGTGGTATATCGGATGATTGTCCACCTGGTGTTGTAGGTGTTGTTGGTATGATTGAGGTATGATGCTGGTATTGATAGGGGTGATGATAGGATTGCTGATAGATTCCTCCATTTGTTCCATTGTATTGATGAGCTGGTGGGTATCCATAATATTGTTGGACATGGGGATTGATATAGTGTCCATGTGTCGATGATGATTGATAATGTTGAATTGCTGTTGTATTAAATGCCGTTGATATTGGCTGTTGGACATTGGTATATGAAGATCTTCCTGTTCCATGATTTTCTGTTGATTGCCCACTATACGATTGTATTGTTCTTGGTGTTGTTGATCTATTAATATCATCTGATTGTTGTAATCGATTTGTGTCTGTTGTATTTGTTGTTCTTGTATCTCCTGTTTTATATTGTTGTTGATTTGATTTATTGATTGTTCCATTGTTATATGATTCAGCAGGCCCCTCATTTGGTTGGTATTGATGGCAGAGGGACCTGCTACCCCGTTTGGGTGACCGTTAGTATTTGATTGAATAAATTGTTGAAAATTTGTTTGTACTAATTGTTGTTGTTGTTGATGTATAAAATTATTTGGTGATGACTGATTATATTGCTGTTGTTGTTGTATTGGTAAATTATTATTTGAACTATTATCATTAATATTAGGTGGTTCTGGTGGTATTGGTGGTGGTTGTGTTTTACTATATTTAACATTTTTTATATTATTTGAACGATTTGGATGATGATTATTACTAATTGGCATTGTTGCTGGATCTGGTTTACCACTTGATTTAACAAAATTTTTATGTAATGTTGTATTATAATGTCGTTTCAAATGACCAGAACTAGTAAACCATTTATCACATGTTGGACAATGATAATTTTTTGGACGTCCTGTATCACTTGATTTACTTGAACCACGTTTTATATTATTATTAGTTGTTGTTGCTATTATTTTATTTCCTTTATTTTGTATTGTTGTTGATGATGATGATGATGTTGATATTACTGATGTTGATGGTTCTGGACTACAAAATGGTGAATTTGAATCATTTGATGTTGTTGTTGATGGATATTCATTTGGACTTAATTGTATTAAATTAGTTTTTATATTTGGATTATTGGTAACTAAAATTTTTGTTGTATCATTTTTTATAATTGGTGTAAATTCTTTTTTTATATCATTCGTTTTAAATAATAATTGTTTATTATTTAAATTATTTTGTGAATAATATATATCTGATGATTTATTCCAATTATTTGTATTTATTAAATTTATATTTTGTGGTGATGTTGATTGTATATCATTATTTCGATTATTTAATTCAGTTTGTTTATTTGTTGTTGTATAAACCATTTTTTGTGAATCTAAATCAAGTATATCTGATGATGTTTCTTGTTTAAGATATATTGGATAGCCTCCATGTTCCTTTGGTATTTGATTTTGTTCATTTATATTTTCTGTATGTAAATCTAATTTATGATTATTTAATTCATTAATATTTTGGCCTGAATATGAACATTTATCACATTTATATAATAATGATTGCTGCTGATGTTGTTGTTGTTGTTGTTGTTCTGTATTATTATCACCATCATTATTATTTATACTTATTATATTACTATTATTATTATTATTATTATTATTATTATTATTATTGTTATTATTACTTGGACTTGATGAACTAACAATATGTGGACTTAATGAACTATTTGATACTGTATTATTAATATTATCAACATTTTGTAATTGTTGATAAAAATAATTACCATTATTATGATATGGTAAATAACGGAATGAAGGCACTTGTGTAACATGTGATTGTATTATTGGATTACCTGAAGGATATAATGATGTATTTTGTATATAATCTAAGCTATTATTTGTTGTACCACTATTTATTGATGATGGATGATAAAAATGATCATAATTATGTAAAAAATTTTGATATGGATATATATCTTGATATTGATGATATGTTTGATTAATATTACTATTATAATTTGTACCACCAGTTATATTTATATGAGGTGTTCGTATTTGATTATCACTTGAATCAGCTGGTGCTGTTATTGTACTATTATTTTTACCTGATATCTGTTCATATTGTTGTATATCATTATTAATTTGTGGTGATTTACGTTTTATTTGTTCTAATAATTTATTATTATCAGTTGTACATTGTTGTTGTTGTTGCTGTTCATTCGATGGTGGTGTTACCGATGATTGTGCTGTTGTTGTTGTTGTATTACGATTACTATTCCATTCATTATTCATGGTTAATTTTTTTATTTCACTTTTGTATGCAGCACAAATTCATTTTGCTATTATTAAATATAGAAGAAAACACTTTATTTATATATATACATATATACATATACATACATACATATATATATGTATATATATTTCACTATATCTGAATTAATAGTTTAAAAAATTTTTTTTTCCCATATAATTTAAAATTATTTCACTTTTTTTCTGATTTTATTTCTTTAATTTATATATATATATATATATAAATAAATTTTTAACACAAAATCATAATATTAAAGATTAGGTTCTTGTTTTCTTTTTTCTATATTGATGCTCTTAAATTTTGGCATTAAAATTGCCTGACCGGAAATATCACGCATGACATAACTTTTTGTTGTTTTGTTTTTATTATTTATTTTGTATGAAATTTTTCTTGCACGTATTTTATTTAGTTAATTATTATTTTTATTTTATTTGTTTACTTCAAATATTTCGGTATTTTCTAAATTCAAATTTATTTATTAGTTAAACCAAAAAAACAAAAAACTAAAAAAAATAGATTAAATGCTGTTCATTAGAATTGTAGGATTATATTCTACTATTTTTTTGTTTAATTCTTAATGTATTAAAACCAAATCACTAAAGTTTTTTTGGTAAAATTTTAATAAGAAATTTTTATATGTGCAAAAATAAAAAAACCAAAGAATTACAATTGATAACAAAACGGAGAGCTTTTAAAGATTTTTATATAAAAGTTATTGGCTAACGCTACTTTGTAGCTTTGCTTATTTATCTTTCTGTAGTGTGGCCTATTATTGTCGTCTTTTAAATCAAGAAAATATACAAAAACAAAAACAAAAAATCTCAATATAACAAAACAAACAAACAAATTTATTATGGTATGTATTTTTTTTTTAAACTTTTTTTACACTTTACATGGTAAAATTATGAATTTCTTTTTGATGACCTTCAACTACTAAAAATGTTGATATGAACGTATGTTCATTACTAAAACCCAAAAAAATCTTTAAGCAATGTTTTGACAACTGGCATCATATACATATACACTCATACATAGCTAAATTAAAAATTTGTTGCATTATATCAACTTGTTGCCAATATATATATATATATATATATATATATATATATATTTTGTTGCTTTCTAAACTATAAACACAATTTATTAAAAAAAAATATATATATATATATATATATTAATTGTAGAATAAACACTGAAGAGTATATGGTGTGAATGTAGATTTACGCACATATGTATATATATATAAATTTGGATGCGTACGTAAACAAGACTGCCGGAAGAGCACGAGAAGTGGGAAAGAGAGTTTTGTTTTGTTTTCTTTTTTTAAATGAAAACACTAAAACAATATATAAATATATATATATATAAACACATTTTTTTGGTTAATTTTTGTTTTCATTTGTGGCCATTTTATAGATATCAGTTTATTTTTCCAATATTTGATTTCAATTAACTAAAACAACAAAATTAAAAGAGTAAATTAAAAGAAGCACTTGTTATTACACAAAAATTATCTCATGATTTACTTCTATTTTAATTGTTTAATATATTTGCACATTAATTTGAATTTAAATTTTTCCAAAAACTCTATGTTTATCACAAAATGAAGCAAAAAAAATATATATATATTTTATTCTATTCTAGTTGTATTGTTTTCAAAGTTTAAAACCAACAACAAACAAACCCGAAAAAAAAGTTATATTTATAATCCAGTGAAGATAAACAAAACAAATATCAAATAAAATAAATAGCACTAATTTGATAAAAAGAAAAACAAAACTAAATTAAATATAAAACACCGGCTTCAAAAATTTAATCGTTGTTTAGTTACGAACTGTTTCAAAACGATCCGTCGCCGCATTTACTGTGCATCAAAATAATTTAGCACTGCTATAAGCCATGAAATTATGGTGAACAGAATATACACAGTGTAGAACCTGCTAGCGCACACGAAGAAAAATTTAAGATGGAAGGAATATAACTATGTAAGTATATATATATGTATATATATATATATAAACATACTCTAGCCTCTATAGTAAAAATATTGGATGGTTTATGCATATACATGCATAAATTTATACTAAATAAATATAGAAATGCATGTAGCGGGTGTAACTAAATAAATTTTTTTTCCTGCTGCAACCCTGGATGGGATAATAAATATATATAGATATAGTGCATATATCCTTTGAAAATTGCTAAATGTATAAGTGCATAAGATTGATTTTTGTTTCTATTATAGACTTTGACTTTAAATTTTATACATTGTTCTATTGTTCTTAAAAGAATTTCTTTTGCTATTCTTTTTGTTGTTGTTTATTTTTTTAGGTTATAAATGCATTGCTTTTGTTTCTATTTTTCTGTGTTTGTAGTTGTGCTAAGTTCATGTACGAAGCGGGCATATAAAAACTGCGGGTATGCATATATGTGTTTTACATCTCTTTAGATGTGTAATTCATGGAAGGACTCAGTGTTTTCTTTTACAAAAGGATATGATATGTAGATTTTGTTGTGTTGCCAGATTTGACTTTTTGAAAATATTGCAAGTAAAATGTGGGCGAAATATTTAGGAATTCTGATAGTTTGTTTTTGTTGCTTAAATTTTTTGTAGTTTTTTTTTTTGAATTTAATGAAATATTTTTTTATGTTGACATTTGGTTATTTTTATTTTTATAAATTATGAAAAATATTTCTTTTTTTTTATTTGTTTTCCAAATGGGAGCAAGGGTATTTTTGTATCATATTCGTTTAGGATGCACAAAACTAGTATATGTCTCCAGATTTGTCTTTAAGACGTTGAAGACGGCCAGTTTTTTTCTATTTCGCTTCATCTGGCGGTAGTGAAAATCGTTATTTACTTTATCTGGCGGCGCCTTGCACAAAATTTTGTTTAGCAAAAAATTGATTTTAATAAAAAAAATTATATTCATCTACAAAACTATGTACCATGCCATCCTCACTGCATTGAAGATAGCACATTTTCCTTACGATCCAACCGCTCACCCATAATGTAGCAAATAAATAGTAAAACACTAGCTATACCAACCTTTAGAGGTTAGCAATGGCGTGCCAAAAAATGAGCCAACCACCGTTTCTAACTGATTGACAAAACAGACATGTTTTAGGAGTAATAAAGCGTAGTAGATTTGATTTTGAAATATGCAATTATTGATATTAAAAATATTTTTGAACTTATTATTTAAAAGTAGGGCTTTGTGGCCAAAATGCTGCATTTAAAATAAGAAAATTAGGTGGTTGGTCATGTGTCTGAAATGAAAAATCTAAATAGATAAATGATTTATTGGGTTATCATTTTGGCAGAAACTAGGATAAAACATTTTATTTATTTTTATTTATTTATTTTATTTATTGAAAAATTATACTAAAACCATTTGAAAATACTTATTGTCTATAGCAGGGACTCCCAACAGAAGCGCTGCAACCTCTGTTGGGGTGCGTTAGTGCAGCCAAGGAGCCGTAGTGGATATTCTACCCCTGTTACTAGGCTTTAAAAGCTAGTAAGAACTAATTTTAGGGAGCGATTCCAGGAAATCTTGGACAAGAATATACCAAGTTCTACATTAAGCTGTCTTTGGGAATCCCTGCTCTATAGTATACCTGGTAGGCATATTTTTCATCACTTTACAAGCTCTGAGGTTTGCTTTATTCACCTTAGAATTCTTAGCGGTGGCCAGCTCTGCCCTCTTAATTTGGTGCCTGTTGTATTATTTAACATAACTCACTATCAAAAATTGCTAAAAGTCAATCCCATATAGCGATTGATTTGAACTAAAACTACAATACCAAAATATCTCAAATAGATTTTGGTAGTATAGTGACAATTAACTTTTCTGGTTATTTCAAACTTGGTCAGTTCTTTTCTCGCCAAACAAATATTCATGCTAACCAATGCAATTTTTTAAGTTTACTGAATAAAATAATTTTGCTTTCCTTTTTTTTTAAAAATATATAAATTTTAAATTTTGTTTCATATAAAAGTTTTAACAAATAAATTTGATTTATTTTGGTTTTACAGATTAACCTTAGGCCAACAACATGCAATTTGTTAATTAGCTGTTAATTATGGGCTTTCTGCTGAGCTGATTACAATGTATGTACACAGTTTTTTTTCTTCCAAACTCAATAATACAAATTATCGTTTTTTAAACTGCATAAATTTAGGGGCAACATTAAAGTCTTAGCAGGAATAATTTTATTGCTTAAAATAAATTTTTCAGATAAAGTCTAAAACGTAATTTATATTTATTTAAATTTTTTAAAAGACATTTACAGGCTATAAATAATTAAAACAAAAAATTTCAAACAAAATATTTTTATCTTATATTTGTTTAGCAAGCCTTACAAATGTGGCTTTCGATTTAGGCTTTTCTACAAAATGCCATGTAAATGTGGGCATTTAATCTATACTTTAACTAAAATTTAAAACTTTAGGTAAAGTTTAATTAGTTAAATAAAAGTAGAATAAGTTGTAATACTAAAAATGAACGAAAGGATTAGGGCGAAAAAAAAATCAATTAAAAAATTGAAGGATATCAATCGCAACGAGATTGACGTAATTTCAATCAGTTTTTAGACATTCTAAGCAAAAGCCAGCTGTAATTAAAATTATAAAAATTTACCCTCTAATATAGTGTAAGGGATTTCACTGTTTCCACTATTGTTATTTGGCTTTTTTGACAATAATAGCTAGAAATAATGCAAAATATCTCATATGACTTGCTATTTTTTAGTTAACACTAATCAAATTTTATTTTCTGTAAATTTTTTTTAAGCATCTTAATTTCTTATATCATGCCTACTTTTAAGTACAATTTTCCTACTACCACTAAAAAAAATAATTTCTTTAATAAATTTTCAAATTTATCGACATCTCCAAAGTTTTTTCTTTTATTTTGAATAAATCTTATTACAAAAGAAACAAGAAATTTGTTTTCTTAAACATATTTAAATTTAAAAAATTTCTTTAATTTAATTTCCAAAAAGAAAAAAACTTCTTTTAACATAAAATCAAATAAATTTAACCAATAAAAAATGCCTTTAACAAGTGTGAACAAAAAAACTCTATAACTTTTTATAATATAAATTGTCGAGAAAATATACAGAGTCACAGAACAATGATTACAAAAAAAAAAACACAAAACAACAACAATAACATATGACTATACATACATATATAAATACATATGAAAATGTTACGACCTTAAGAATTCCAGCATCCAGCGACCTATAAACCTACAAACATTGTTTTTTGTTTCGTTTTCTAATCTCTAAAGTTGGTCACAATTATAGAAAATACCAAAAACTGCATCCCTGTTGCATCTTCCTAGTTCTTAACTTATTATTCCCGAGGAGGAGTTTATTTTCTTTACAAAAAAAAGAAAAATACATAAGCTAAGAATAACAACAATAACAAAAATTACTACAAAATTAAATGCAGCAAAACTGGTTTTAAAATCTTAAGAATTTTCTAAACCAGTGTATTACTACTGTCCAGCAAAATTTCTTGAAAAAAAAACAAGAAAAACTTTAACATGCATTGCATACATATGCAAGAGTGCATGTGACTTAAAAGTAAACATAAATGCATCTCCATCCTATATGTGGGTCCCTGCTTTACATTTCATTGTAAAGAAAAAATTTAAAGGACAAAAAAAATAAAACACAATCATAACAAAACAAAAAATTTAATAGCACATGTGTTCCTTTTTAGATATTCTGATTACCAAAAAATTTGTCTATATTATTTCATGAAAATTATGTTTTCAACTTTCTTTCCAAAATGAAAATGAACAGTTTTCAGAAGAGGACACTACAAACATATATATGTATTAATATGTATATATAGTATATATATAGATGCATGGATTTGTTATACGTATATGCATAATAATATTTGAGAGTGTTTGAAAATTTAATTTTTCTAAAATTTAACTATAGTTTAGAGTAAATGATTTTCAGCTTTTCGAAGTTTTCGAGTAGAGAAAATGTTCAACTTTCTTTAAATGTGAATTGTAACTAATTGTAAGTTAGCAAAGTTAAATGCTCTAATGGAACCTTGGAAAATTTTCTGTTATTTTTCTTTTAATTCAATCAAAAATTTATGTTTTTATATTATAAAATATTTTTCTATCTATCTATCTATCTATCATTGAGAGCGCACTGGTTACTGCACTGCGACCAGAAAAATATTTCAATGAGTTTTTATATTTATTATGAAAGTTGATAACTTACAAAAAAATATCGTTTTAATTTATGAAAAGCTCTAAAAGATATGTAATTTTGAAGAAAAAGACAGTAGCGCATTCTTCCTACGAAACAGCAAACATCAATGAAGGCTCTTATATCAAACACTTAGTGCTTTTTTTGTAGCACCCTAATATTGCTTTTTGAACGATCATTTTGCTCCGAGGAACGATCATTTTATGGCAACATACAGTAATAATAAAAATATGAAAAAAAAAAAAAATTTATCAAAAATTAACTTTTTTTTACTGCTTAGTTTCTCATTAAATATAAATCACAATGATGTGAATTTTTATATAAAATTAAAAATATAAAAAATCCAAAAAAATATAATTTCTAAAATCTGATTTCATAGTAAAGAAATTTTTCTTTTTAATTATGAGGTAATTAATTACAATATGAATTAGAAACAAACAAAACAACCATTAGAAAAACTGGAAAAAATTAAGTATCACTTTCGATTGAAGATATAATTTTTCCAAAAATTAATGTGAAAATATTTAATTTATCGATTTTAGCCGGCAATAAATTGCTTTTGTTTAGCAATTTTATTTCAAGCTTAGCCGTCTAATCTTATTCTGTTTTGAAATTTGCCGGCTAATTGGTTAGTTTTCTAGTTTTATATATATGTATGAGTTATACATATATTAGTTTTTTGTTTAATATATAATTTTGTTTTCGGTTCTGCTGTTCGGCTACTCTATTATATCCTAAACAAAAAAAAAACAAAAAACATGATAAAATATCGATTGTCATTTTAAATAATCGATAAATTTTGAAAAATGGCTTAAAGTGATTCCCAAAATGGGTCTATCGTCACAATAAATGAAGATAAAAATCAGTGGACTAGAAATATTAATATTTATATATTTATTTTTGAATTAATTTAATTTTTTTTCTTATTTTTTGTAAAATAATTGTAGCTTATTTACTTTTGTGTGCATAAAACAAAATAATTTTTTTTAGAAGTAGCGTAGCTAAGCTTCTGTGCTACCTATGTAATTCTGAGTACACTATGGATTTTTACATATACCGTTTTAAATTTTGCTTTTCTTACGAACTACAATATCTTAATTGGTCCATCTTCCATGCAGTTTCCAATCCAATACAGTCGTAATGCATTCGATACTTTGAAATAAATAACTAAAGGAAAAGCAATTCCAAAGTTTAAGCTCTTAGTGGATCTTTACTAATAATAACAAAAATATCATCTTTTAACTACGTAACGTGTTTAATTATTAGATTTTGAACATATACAAATTTTATTTTGCTCCTTTAAATATTATTATTGGTTATTTTTTTAATTTCTTATTAATTAGCTCTACAATTTATGATTTGAATTCTTATGAAGAAAAAACAAAAGAAGCCAACAAATATAACAAAATTTTTGCAACACTTTTACTATTTCTACTTTACTATTTCTAAGAATTAGCAATCCAACTAAAAATAAATTAAGTATTTGGTATATTTTTGATTTTTATATCTTTGTATTGTTAATTTTCTTAGAATTATATAATTACTCTCATGCTATAATAATCTTGTCTACCATATTTGGATGAACAAGAAACTAAATATATTTTACCAATTTATCTTTTCGGTTTTAGTGGGCTACAAAATAATTTTACAGGGCCATAACGTAATAAAAATCAAGGTGCTTGGTTCCGCCTCGTTACCAATAACTTTATGATATGTCGAATTTGACTTAATACAAGGGGATTAAATTGAAATCCTCTTAAGGTGTGCAATTAACATAGTCCTCTTGCAGAAAATTTTTCTTGGGATTAATAACTTTATAGATCTAAAGAATATTTAAAGCAAAGAAACTAAAGAAAAGAAAAACATTAACTACCCATAAAATGCAACAAAAACAAAAAAAAAAGCAAGGAATAACAACAACAAAATGGAATTAAAAAAAAGAGAATTTTAAGGCGTTACCTTAAAATGTAGTTAACCAAATATTTAAATTATATTTCTGCTTAAGAAAAGTTATCCTGTTTGACATATGTATGTGGTTTTATATTAAGTAAAAATTTTCATATATCAAAGTGATAATATGAGAACTATGACATTAAATTTTTTTATATCCAACTTTTAATTAATCATAAAACAATGAAGACCTTCACTAACTAATTTCATAAAAAACCAAAAAAAATTTTATGAAGGTTTATGGATACTTATTGATAAATTATTAGATTAGATAAATAAAATAATTAAAAGTTTTAATGTCAAATTACGATATTTTCTATTTTTTGAATACTAGAATTTGAACAATGGTTGAATAGTTTCCTACATAATTCATTACTGGAACTACTTGATTCTATGACTGCAATTTAAGTCTTAAATATTATTTAATCATATTCATCTGTAATGCAAATAATGTCTGAGATTATTATGTAAGTATTTTTTTAAGACTCCGACTTTGACGACCTTATATATTTTAGTGGTAAGTGTCAATAATTCGAAAACATTATTTTTCGCATATTTTACTCTTTTACTATCGAAGAGGTAAAAATATATTTCAAGGAACATGAAAATTATGTGATGTGTATGAAAAAGATATATTGACCGAACGACAATGCCAAAATTGGTTTGTAAAATTTGGTTTAGGTAATTTCGATGTTGAAGATACACCACGTTCTAAAAGGCTCATTAAAGCCGATGAAGACAAAATAAAAGTATTAGTATTTGCAAACCGCCAAATAACAAGTCCTGAGATTACTGGGAGGTTAAATTTGTCGAATTTGACCAATCGTGATCACTTGAAATGTTTTGGTTTAATTTTAAAACTTAAAATATAGGTTCCTATGGCGCTAACTAAACACTAATTCAGGTTTAATACAAATTTAGCGGATACTAGTGCATATTTAGTGTCAAATTTGATGCCGTCAATTGCTAATAAGTCTTAAGGATCCATAAGTAAGTGTTGTTGTTTTTAATGCCATATCTAGGTTAGCAGTTATTGGAAATTTTAAGATTTCACAACAAAATAAAATTTTAGCCCTACATTATTTTGCCTTGTAATAGTTATTTATTTAATTTATCTGAAACAATTTTGATTCCTTGAATAATAATGAACGAAAACACTTTGAAAACTCTATTTAAGCTGAAAAAAAGATATTTCAATGTTAATTAATATGACACTTATTTTGACAATTTTATTATATGCTCTAGCCCCATTTGGGAATTAATTGTACTGGAGTTATGACCGTTTATTGGACGTCTGTCTGGAAAGGCTATTAGTAATAGTTTTATATATGATTTTTAGGTTGGGTTTTTAAATTTCATAAAATTTTAACGTTTTCTTGTTAGAAACATAATTTTATTATATTTACACAATTAAATTAAATATGTATAATTTTGTATTATAAAAATAATAAAATTAGTTAATTTTACTAAAATAAATATAATTGAAAAGACTATAAAGGTGTTTAATAAAACGCTAATCCTTTTCTGTTACCTAGAAAGTAATCATTTGTACTTTTCTAATTTCATTACACTAAAAAGAAAACTCTAAACTTACGTTTTTCATTTAAATACCAATAAAAAACAGGAACTCAAAAATAAAAAATAAGTAAAATCAAACATTTATTGCTTTTGTTTTCTTTACATATTTTCATAATTTCATTTCATTCTTTGCACTATTCATCGACCAATTGATTTTATTAAAATCTTTTTTGGCAGCCAACATGGAAATTCCATTGAAAACTTTGATAACCCTTTTTCTGGTTTCTTTTTTTTACTAAGTGCTAGCTTTAAAATTGATATGGACTTTGATGGACGTCAACATGCTTTGCCATCAATATTTTATCCCTTACACATACACTGCCTGAAAGAAATGAGACAAGGAAAAAAATGACAAAAAAACAGCACAAACTAAACAAGGAAATAAAAATATTTAGGGAAAAGAAAATCTTTAAATAAATTAAAAGAAAAGCCTTGTCTAAATTAAGGCAAGTGGAAAATTTTATTTTAAATTTTTACTATATATAAATTATTTTGTTTTTGTTAAGGAAGAAAAATAAAAAAATTAGATATTTTATTTGAATTTCTAAAATTTCAAGTGGTTGGTTTCTTGAGTCGAAATTTTGATCCTCCTTTCATTCTTTTTAACCTAAAAATTTGGGAATTTGGTATACTTTGGTATTCTTTGAACCTCCTTTCGTGCTAAACGATCTCCTAAATGCAAACTTTTCACGAATTGGAAGTTAAAATGGCCCAAAGGAGGTTAATATTACTTTTGACTTTAGCAAATTTTGGTATACTTTGATCCTTCTTTCATCTTGTTCGACCTAAAACCTGTGAATTTTGGTATATTTTAGAATCCTTTAGGATCTCTCTGTATTAAAATATATTTTCTCATGTAAAGTAAAAGTGACAGTTCATTTATTTTATTTTACAAGTTTCATGCTCATTTCCAACAATTAAAATTAACTAAAAATATTTCATGTCATTACATTTCAATTATTATAATATTTTAATAATTAATTTAATGTTTATTGAAAAGAAAACTCTGATTTTATTAGATAAAATCAATTTAATTTATAGAAATAGTGCTTAGTATTTTTGACACTTGATATTCTTTAATACAAATAATAGGGAAAAAATAATAACATATTTTAGGAAATATAGATTTATTTAACCACTTTTTCACTATCACTATTGTTTTTCATTATTAGTGTATACATTCACACATTTTTTATTAGGTTTTCTATTTTTACTTCTTCGATTTCACGAACTCTACGGCATTCGTCGTAAAACCCTTCTGTGTATTTATTATTGAATATTTTGCAGATGATTTAATACTGATATTTCAATAAAACAAGTTCTTGGGGTTGCAGGACATCGATTACATAATCCTTCCTCAGTTTCCGTTTTTGTTTTCAACGGAGAACAAAAAAACAAAATGTTTTTTTCAAAATTTGTACGTTCATATCAAACAATTTTATTGGAATTTGTATAAACTATTCATTTATTTTATTTTGTATGCTATAATGTCAGCTATGCATGTCATAGGCAATTTGCCTATGTGTTTTCCTTTATTGTTACTTCCACTCAATTATGAATCAGGATTTCGTTTTTTTATTGTAGTGTCTAAGTCTACATCTTGACTCTATAATTTTATTTTTTACTTTTTAAGGATTTCTAAATTATAAAACCATGTTTTCAATTTTTGTTTTTATTCACAAAAAAAACTCTTCTTTCAAGGAAAGCTATATGCATACACACCTAATTTTCTACTAATCGAATATTTTCTAAAGTATAATTTAGTTTTTTACAAAATAAAATTAGTTTTATTTATTTTTCATTTTTAAATATATGCCAAATATAAATTGAATTATATCTTATACTTCTTCGTTTTGTTTGGATTTTGGAAAGCTAAAAGGACAAACAAAGTAAAAACGAAACAAACATAAAAAAAATAACAAATAAAAAACCATATTGTTTCGGCAAATGCTGCTATCCCATAGAAGAGACAAAAAACTAACCAAAAGCTCTTCTAATTAGTAACATTAACGTTTTGCTTGTATGTAAATTTGGTGATCACGTGCGACTAATTAAGTCTACCTATGATTTAATTTAAACAATGGTCAAACAAGCAATTTCCATTTGTCTTAAATAACTTACAAATATGGTAAAAAAAACAAAATCAAAAAAAAAATAATAACATAAATAATAATAATCATTTATATAATATTGTAAAGAGGAGGATATAAGGTAAAAAGATAGTGTGGCAAGGGGAAATTAGGGGTGGTATATTTTTTAACATGGCAGACCAATAAATTCAATTAAATTTCCATAAAATTAGCATTAACACTGGTGTCATCATTAATTAAATAAAAACTTAGTTCAAGTTAGGTCCAAAAAAGAAAACACCTTCATACATGTTTATATATATTTTGGGGAATATGTGAAAGCGGTGAATTCTCTTAACAAAGTGATCTTCTTAGGTTCCCAGTCATATACTTACCGATTCTCTTCTGTCCCATCCAATATGATTATGGATAATTTTTAAATAGTTTAATTTTGATAGTGTATTTTAATGCTTTATTGGAGATTTTGATATTAGCTTTTTGTTGTTATTATTACTGTTGTTTTGTTGCTGCTGCTTACCACATGAATTTTATGGTTGTGATCATTGTTGCTTGAAATTGGATTAAGAGAAATCATATGAACCAAAAGGATCTATCTTTGTGTAATAATAATATGCATAGTTATATATATATATATATATATATATATGCCTTGGTTTCATTATGATTAGGCCACTAAACTGCCAGAAAATTATATTAGTTGAATAAAACAGAAAAAGAAAAAAAGAAAAATAGTTGACATAAAGATATTTAGATAGTAGATTACTTAAAAACTTTTGACATTATGAAATATAAGCTGGTCTGACTATTTGACATGCTTTAATATTTTCTAGCAAAAATATCATAGTATTATTATTTTTTATTTATTTAGTTTTTTGTTTGTTTATTTATTAAAATTATTATCCCCTTTAGATAGATTTAAATAATATCATAAAGTAATCTTAGTGAAATGACCTTAGTTGACAGATTCTCTAGAATCTTAAAACCACAGGATTCGGTAATTAACTAATTGACGATATATATATATATATATATATATATATCAGTTATTTAGGAAGGTTTCGTAACAACATTAGTTCTACCTTGTTGACATTTAATACTTTATCAAATTGGATAGCAGCGAGTGATTACTGACAGGTTGAGATATTTTTAATCTATAAATCGCTCTATATAGTTGATGTTTCTTAGAAATTTTTTGGTTATTTATTTTTTTATTTTCTTTAATTTCCAGGAAATTTTGACAATAGTTTACTATATATCGACAAAAGAGGTCATTAACATTGAAAATGTTAGGTATTAAATTTTGCTAATCAGATATTATCGAGGTTGAGTTTTTATTATTGGTTATTGACAATGCACAAACGTAAAAAACCAAACACTATAAAAAAACATGGAAAAGGCAAAAAACTTATTTTTATTAAATATGTAAAAGTATAATTTACAATGATATATTTTTGTCACAGGTGTTTTCTTTGGTTTTGGTTTTCTTGTATTTTCTAAAAGTAGAACATTTTAAAATTATCCTAACGAAAATTCAATTAAAATAAAAAATTTTATTAAAATTTATTGATATTTGTCTCCAAATTAAGCTTGAAAGGTTGGTAATCACGGTAATAAGTCTATAACGAGTGAACTTTGATCGCTTTGTAATTTAAGCCCAATTATTTTGATTGCTAGATTTTGAAGGAAATTTAAGATAGAAAAATATTGTGACTTTGAATATTTTACATTTAAAAAATTATATTTTTCTTAAAAAATGAAACATATTAATTAGATTTTATTCTTTTAAAATAATAAAAATAGTTATAAATTTTTCACTCTCCTATGAGTGTCGTAACAAGCCAACGTCTTAATTTGTAAAACCAGAAATTTTGAATGCATAAATGACTTTTTCATTTTTAGTCTAAGACCGTGATAGTTTTGAATTTTTAATATTTTTATGATGGGATGAATCTGCTTTCCAGAAACCAGATGAAACCAGAATAGATCTTTCGATTTTGTAGATATAATTTTTTGTTGTTGAAATTTTAAATATTTCTATTGTTTTTCCTGTTGTTTCCTTATATTAGCTAGAAACGGATACACTCAAAAAATTTCTAGTTGAGTACAAAGTATTCGCACATATTTCGTGATCACAATTCACTTTCTTATATCAAAAATAAGAGAACGTACATATAAATTCTTAAATTCGTTAGAAATTCAATTGTCCTTTAGTGATTTTTTATTTTTTATTTTTTAGCTAACCATAAAAAATATTTATGGTAAATCAGAAATTTAATAATAATTTTACAATCTAGTCGCCATCCTAATAAATTAATTATTCGAAGTTAGTTAATTATGACTAAAATAAAGGCAGGAATATAAAAAACAGTGAGTCGGTTATAGTTTTCAATACAAATTAAATACAAGTTTTTTTTGTTTTGTTGTTGCTTTTTTTGCTCTATCCGAATACTATTTTTAGTTACGCATCTCACACCTTCAAATAAAATATTCCTAAGGGAAAAAAATCTTTGCATATTAGAAAATTTCTAGAAAGAATTGAAACGATATTTGCCTAGGTCTACAGAATAGAATGATTGGACGTTGTTTTGTAAATTGACTTAGCATCATCACAAAATCTTTCACATGTCCTTTTTATCATATATATATGTATATATAAGTAAAATCTTGCATAGACTTTTATTAGATGTTTTCGTTTGAAAATTGAATCTTCACATTTTACCCCACCAATCCATTTTCTTATGTTTTATTCATGCAAGTGTCTGATATAAATAGAGATGACATTTTCACGACCATTTCTAAGGACTAGGTCCACTTACCCCTTCCCTGAAATTTCTTTTAGATTGAATTGCAAAATTCGATGTTAGCTAAGAAAGCTCTCTATCAGCACTCAACAACGTAACAGCTACTTTCGATTTAACATGACTTTTATTATATATGTATATATATATATATATGTATATATATTAGATATTTCTATAGAACTTCTTGTTGGCCATCGTTTTTATCCTTGGGGACCAGCCAAAATATTCGAATCTAGAGTATGAGATAAACAATTTTATTTTTTTGAATCTGTTATTCCTTATGATTTGGGATGAGAGATGAAATCTTGTTACTTTCATTTCTTTAGTATATTATTAAAAAAATTTATTTTGTTGGATTTAATTAAGTTTATTTTTTTACTCTTTACTTGTTGTTGTTAAAATTCACATATTGAATTGAAAGTCATTTATTTCAAGAAGTGAAACCTCTGATACTTAAATTAAAGAAAAAAACCTCAACAGTTGTCTCAAATCAAGTTTAAAATTTAAAAACAATAGTTAGATACCTTATTCGATTGGTTTTTTAATTTTTTAAAACTAATTAATGAATTAAAATTACAAATATTGGTGTAGCAGTTCTTGAAATTGCTTTAACTCGATGAATTTCAAAAGAAAAGATGAAATTGGATACATTCTAGATTAAAATTTGTAGTCATTCAGATATTAAAGAAATACTAAAATTATTTGTTATAGTTAATTAGGTTTTTAGAAACTTCTAATTCTTTCCCTCCTTCTCTTCACTAAAATTTCCAAAGATAAATTTAAATATTTTAATATTCGTTTTAGCTTAATTGATCAAATTAGAAATATTTTATAGCATAAATTAAATTTAAACAGGAATCACTTAAGTAATCATAATATAAAAATATTGTTAAACATGTATATACTATTTAAACCGCTTTTAAGAACACACACCCTTGTTTTAATATTTAAAATAAAAATACCTCCCTAGATATTTAGCTCCCATAATTAATATTCTGTTTTTTTGAAAATGACTAATTTACGATCGTCGGCATTTATTATCTAAAGATCTGTCTATGGGGCTGTTTTTGGCCATTAAATATGCGCCAGTAAGTTATTTTCGGTAATCTAATGGTCATTTAAATGCTAATCGATATGCAAATGTAACCCAAGCATCCGAAAATGTTTTAATCAGCATCAACTTGTTTTCAAGCTTCCACAAGGTATTTCATTTTGAGATGTTTTAAAATTATATTCAAAAAAATAAATATTCAAAAACAAAAAAACACAAAAAAAAACAGGATGACTACCAACAAAAACAAAAAAATTTTTATATATATACCAACAGAGTGTTAGCAATCGTTTTTTTGTTTTTGTCCTGAAAGATGCGCGGTTTATACCTAACAAAGGTATATTAAGGCCATTTGATTAGGCTGATGATAGTTTCACAAATGAAAATGATGAATACCTCTAAGATTACTAGATGGCGTTTGGGGATAAAAAATTTTAAACGAAATATTATTATATAAGGGCAAAAAAAAAAAAACAAGAAATAAGCCAAACATTAATAATAATAACAAAATCAATAAAAAAAAAAATTAGGGACAACTTTTTCAAGATGTAATCACATAAATTTTTTAATACTATTGTTTGAATTTTTAATATTAAAATTAAATATGCATTTTGTTTAATAGTTTCATTAAAAAAATCAGCTTCTGTGGTTGATAAAAACAAGATTTATTGAATTGATTTGTTTTTTGGTTTGTTTTATTTTTATAATCAATTGATCTATGAGATCAGCTAAATTGATAAATTTTTATTTCTTTAGTAATGAATTTTTTGTTTTTTTTGACATAGAAAAATTTTAATATATATATTTTTTTGTCAAAAAAATAAATAAATCATTTAGATATATTTTCTAAAATATTTTAAAATAAAATTTTTAATTTATTACTTATAAATTTTTAAGTGCACTTAAAAGTGAGATCATTTTTATGCATAAATTTGAATTTATCATTTTTTGTGTAATATTGAAAATAGAAAAAAATAAATAAATTAATAAGAAAACTTTAATTAAAAATTCAAATAAAATTTTTACTATTCAATTTGAATTTGAAACTGTTAAGCACTAATAGAATTTTACCTAGATTTAGATTATTAGGACTGAGAGTTTGGTAAATTTCAATTTGGACCACAAAAGACTTATAACTTTAATGTTAGATCTGGCCTTTATTACTTATTAGTTTGCTAGACAATGTTTTTATAGGCGTTTTTGAGGTGTGTTTATACTGAATAATATATTGATTGTGATAATTACATTAAAGGTCTTTTCGAAAAATATAATTTGTACTTTTTAACTAATTTTATTATATTCATAATATATAATTATGTATGGGGCGAGTAAATTTAATACAATTGAATTGTTTAGAAAGCATAAATTATATATTTTTAATAAAAATATCAAATAATTATTGCAGTTGATATGCTATTGAGTATATCCGCGCCTCAAAAATGCCTACAGAAACGATATCCAGCACGTTAATATAGACAAGACCTTAGTAAGACTTAGCAATGGTCTTTTTTTAGGAGAACACCAAGGGAACGATCCTCTTCTTTTAATTCCTCTCTCACTTTGAAAAGTTTTCTCATAAATGTCTTTATTTTAGTTATTTGAAGACCAAATTGTTAAACAGGGAATTAATGTTAATTAATATAGTTAATTTTATCCAAAAAAATGTACTAATTATATCAGAATATTTTATCTATTTTCAAAAAGATTCTAAAACTCATTTTTAGAAGCACAATTAAAATAAAATATTGAAAGTATTAAGGAGAAGAATTTCATAATTTCAGCAAAACTTTGTCCTCTTAGTTTCATTTAATATTTCAAAGTATTTGCTATTCATCAGTTTTTTATAATATCTCTTATACTTTTTAAAATGACACTTTTCCTATTTTCGTGAAAAGTTCTAGTACATCTTAAACCCATATTAAAAATTGCTAACAACAATTTTATTCTTTTAAAAAAATTGTTTGACAATATAGTCATTTTTTTGTTTACTTAATTTTAATTAAATTTTAATTACTGTGATTTTAATTAAAAGAATTAAATTAAATTTAATTTATTATTGTTATATTTTTCTTTAATGTTTTTAAACAATAAACCTGACAAGTCAAAAATATCAGCAAATATCAAGAACAGATTACTTTTTTAAAACTGGTATCGAGTTTTTTGAAGAGGTATGCAAATACATTTCAGTAAAAATATAGTCAAAAAAATGTTGTATTTTCAATTTTTTCTTTATGTTGTTTAAAATTACGCTGAAAAAAAGAACTATGTAGTAAAATTTTAAAAATTATAAACTAAGATTAGATTTTTTTCTTTTAAAAGTAAAATATATATATGTATATATATTGAATTAAATGAAAAAGGACAGCTGCGTTTGTTAATTATTTAAAGTTCATTAAAATATTTAAAAATTCACTAAGCCCAATTTTTTGACATTCGTTGTTCTTCTTGACATCACCCTCGAAAAATTTAAACAAATTATTTTCTGTAGATAAATTTGAGTCCTTTTATTATGCACTTAGATTGGTGTTTTTTGTTTTTGTTTTTATATTTGTTGTTATTTTTGTAAAATTTTCAATTCATCAGTTCTAAAAATTTTACCCATACTTAAAAGTTATCTGGATTCCTTAAAATTATACTCTTATATCTGCTTACTACCACCCACTTACCAATCACAATACTCAAACAGTACTAGCATCTAATGGAAATGACAATTTTGAAGTTCCTGAATTAATTATGAAACAGCAATTAACGCTATCGGGGTCATATGGCTCTAATTTAGTAAGCTTTATTCTTGTTCCCCCTATTTAGGATACTAAATCAAAATTGATAAGGATAAGAAGGAATCAAAAGAATTTTTTCAAGCATCAGAGGGTTCTATATTTCTAATTTTAATATATATATATATATATATGTATTGGTCTAATTTACTTTTTCAAATAATTTTATTTTTGTTTTTAATTTTTCAAAAAATTTTATTAGCTAAAAATTAATAAAATATGTACTAATTGTATGTTTTTTTATACAAAATAACAATTTTTAACATTTGTCTTTTATGTATACGAAAAGCATAATTTTATTAAAATAAAAAAGCGACTTAAAGATGGAAAATTCTTCTTTTAACAGGTCACTTAAAAAGGAATGCCTTCATATTCTTTTGATCCCGGGAACTACTCTAATTTATAATTTAAATTCCTTATTAAAAATTTTTGTATTTTTTGATCATAAAAAATTCAAAATTTTATTTAAATTTAAAATTAAAATTAAATTATGACAAAATATAGTCCTAGCCTAAGGGAAATTTTAGTAGTAACATGGGTTGGTCTAATATTAAAATGTTTTCTTGTGATAATCAACTATCTATATAAAAAATAAAAAAAAGATATTGAATTGCCGGATATGTGATTAAAATGAATATAAATATGTGTTTTATCTTTATTTAAATATCCGTTTTTGTTGTTAGTAAAAAGCTTATAAATAAAGCTTTTTTGTTTTTTGTTATTGATGCGCATAAAGGAACCAGATGCTACATATTTTTAGCTTAAAAAGTTGCCTATATTCTCTATTGATTATTATTTGGAATAAATGAATTAAATGTAATAGCAGCGGCCAATTACTACTGCTAAACAGAATTTTAAAATCATATTAAGCCTGCCAAAAGCGTTATAAGAGACACACAAAACCAATATTTTTTGCAAAACGATATGACATTTTACACCGATTATTTGTATTTAAATTATTTTTAACCTGTTTCTATGAAAAATAAACGACTTTCCTGGGAGTTAATAAAATTATACGAAGAAACATATATTTTTTTGACTTTTTTCGCTTGTAATTTGCTTGTTTGCTAATTTAATACCTAGCCAAAGCCTTTCAGATGACGAGATGAGAGCCTGCCAACATAGTTAAATAATTGTATACTAATTTGATAAGTTTTGAAAACAGTATTTGATAATTTACTCATACTTTAAATAGGGTTTTTATTAAATTTAGGAACTGAAGCCATCAAACACGGAGACAGGTCATTAGAAAGATTTTTGTATGTTTCGCTGAATTGGTTTATTGTATTGTAAAAAACTCCGGGGTGTCGAGAAATTTATATAGAAATTTTCGATGGATGATTAAAATGAATTTAATGCTATAATTAGTAAAATTATTATGAAGGACGCCACACATTTTTATTTTAATTATATTATTTAATTTTAAATTAATTGTGTAAAAAGCAGTATTTGTTCTTCTGTTCTCCTATTAAATGGTAATAAATACTGTATGTATTTTTTCTTTTAGTTCATTAAATTTATAAAATGATCATCGGTACAAGTCAATTTTTTAAATGTTATTTCTATTTTCAATCATATTTTTAACATTTTCAGTCAGAAATATTCTTATCATTACTTGAAAGAAAATCAAAAACAAAAAAAAAGAAATGAATTCAAGTTCAGATATTCAGATTAGGTAAAAAAAAAACCACATAAAACCTATTAATCATTAAAAAGCCTAGAAAAAGCTTTCGAATTTATTATGAATGTATTAAATTTATTTATATTTTTAAGGTTCTTTTTAAGTATAAATTCTATAATAATTTTGATTATAAAAAAAAACATATAAAAATCGAGAGGAATAAAACCTAGAAATTCACTTTGTTTTGCTTCTTTTTGGATTCGAAAGAGAAAGTGGTACCTAACCAAAAAAGTTTAATATATATATATATATATATATATATATATATATATATATATACGAACCCTTTTGGTCAAACTCCTTTCGTTGTTGCTGCTTTTGCCTTTGTTGATGATGTTGTTGTTGTTGTTGTTGCTTTTATTTTACATTAAAAACCAAATAGCCCTTGGGCTCATACTATAGATTACTTGAAATTTTATACGAAAATTGCGCACACGCATTTACATAATAAATCTATAAAACATATACACACGTATGCATAATTCAATAAACAATAAATCCCTTTGGCCATAGAGAAAAAAAACAATTTTGTTTATTTTTTGTTTTTCTACAGCAGGAAGTAAACTCTTTCCTTTGGTACCTTAAATCCCATAACCCTTTGCCATTCCCATTTTTACTTCTATATATCTTAAATCTTATTACATTTAGCAACACTACGACTCCCGTAGTACATCCTCTTGTCCCCCGATCCACAAATATTTAAAAGTACTGGTCAAGCAATGTTCTATGTCCATAATATACATGGAAAAATGAGAAATGAAAATCATCAAGAAGAAAAAAAAGATAAAAAACTTACAAAATCTATTTTGCATATCCAAGTAGATATGTATTTATGTATATATGTAAACAGTTATACATAAAATCACCCATCTACGTTTTTTAGGCATATATATATATATATATACAAAATTATATTGTGTGCAAGAGGGATAGACTCGAAGGACGAATTTGAATTTTCCCGGAATGCCCTTTGCTTTGGGTACTTTTCTATTTTGCGTCGACGTCCACTTTCGATTTCAAAATTTTCCCCCTTGGTCCTTGGACATCAGCATCTTTCGTTTTATTTAGTAAGTCTTCAAATAAATTTCACCCTTTTTTTGTGTTCCCTTTTTGTTTTTAGATATTGTTTTTTTGTTTTGGACTATGTTAAAATTTTCTCATCATAGTGAGAAAGGAGTGCAGAATAATCGATTCTGGTGTGTATTTGCACTGCTTCACTTAATTTTAGCCTCTTATTTGCAGGCTTGCTTATCTTTTATGTTAAATTTTCATATAAATTTATAAAAACTTTTTGGATCTTCTTTTACTATTTTCTTATGAATAAAATATAAGACTAAACTAAGGATATTTAATAATGAATTTTTATTTGCTGTGAATTTAATTATTATTAGTTTCCAATGGAAGTGATCTTTCGTAGAAGTTTAATATGCTCCCGCCGGTGTCATTATTTTTAGTACACGGCATCTTACGAATGCTTTTTTTCTAGTTTCCTTTATTTAAAAATGTTGTAGTTCCTATTTTGCGCTTACAAGATGATAATGCTATAAACCTCATTGTTTATTATTTTTATCCAATGTATTTGTGTCAGATAAAGACATATTTAGTATAGTTAGTTAGTCTTTAGTTATAATGAACCTTATTAGGAAATTTTCATTTTTATGAAAATCAACCAATCTTTTAAGGAAACTCGTCAAAATAAATAATTAGTTTATTTCAATAAATATATGAATGAATTATTCTAATTTCGTCCATTTGTAAAATTCTTATCTTTTTATTACAAAGGATACATATTTATTTGACTTTTATCTACTATATAGAATATATGCGGGCGGGACGTAGTTGAAAATCAATTCAGTTGTCAACTTTTGTATTTGTGCTTTCGATTCTTTATTGTATTATATTATTAAACTGGCCATTAATGATAAAACATTTGGCACCTTTTTCATCGGAATCATATAATAATTTAATAACAATAATTTACTAATTAAAAATGCTTCTTTGGTTTCTTATTACCATCGCTAGTATTTTCTTCACCAGTTGCAACCTTAAATACCTCTTTCCTTTCATCATCACTAAAAGAGCTCTATTAACCAATAATTCATCAATATCTACAGATCACAAATCGTCGAAACCTTTTTCTTTAATTGTGTATACTAAAGAAAAAATCCTGGAATATTCAGTTGTACAATTATGGGACATAGAAAGTTCCCCTTTTGCATGTTATGACTAAAACCACTCGATAACGATGGAATTTGCTATAGATGATTTTTTCTCTACTATCTAGTAAACTGGCAACTTATGAAAATCTAAATTTTCCATTAATTCTATTCTTAGAGCTAGGCTTATCAACATTGATTTCAACCAAAATGTTGGAACAAAATCATGATCCTTAGCATCCCTAAAACCACTGACACTTTTACTATGTAGTTTTTAGTTAGTTAAAATAATCAGCATCATCTGCATTTCTAAGTTAAATGGAGCTTAGCTGCCATCATTAATTAGTTTTTCAAGTTTTATAGGAAATTCTTTTGCTGCTGACTCCGTCCGTTTTCAGCCTTACGGCTTATTCAAGAAATATTCAATATCGTCTTGCAATGAAATTTATTTTTAAAGAAATTGCGTTGAATCATTACTGATATAAGACATTTTTTTTGAATCTTTACAAATTTTTTTTGTTGTTACTTAAAGAGTTTGTGAAAAAATTCTAACTTAATTATGTATTCATGGGTAAAATTATCAATCATAGAAAAGGCTTAGAAATTTAGTATCTGTAGAATCTTAACTTAAGCCTGGTATAAACTTGAAAACTGTTGGTTACTCGAGTCCAAATTTCTTGTACTGTTTTTATGATGTATCTCTTTTTCATTTAAGATTATGTTAAAAATTGAACCTAATTTTAAAAATGATTTTAAAATTTGAATGCTATAGCATTCACGTCCGTGAACGTGTTAAAAAGAATTTAACCAGTTTAAAAATATGGTTTTATGAGAAAATAATGATGCACCCCCATCGCAAAAAGTTATCTACCCTACTGTGAATCTATCTAGAAACACACTAGGTTTTTATGTATCATTTATATTTGAAAAATATTTTATGCCTACTTTTGGAATCATTTTTATTCGTGAATTTTGAAATTTATAAAAAAAATTGTCCTTACATTTAATATGAAATTCAGTTAAGCATTACAAGGTGATTTAATTAATTCCACTTTGTTTATTTTAACAAACTTTTACATATATGTATATATATGTAGTACATAGGATGTATATCGAAGGAAAACATAGTTTTGGTATCTAAAATAATCAACAATTTAACTACAAATATAATAATATATGAATACACGTGGTATAACAAAACTATAAGACAATGGTGATCCCTGAATTATATCCCTAGTGGGCGTTCGCTAGTTACTATAAAGAGTTAAGGGAAATTCAAAACGAATTTAATAGCCCCCAAGTGCTTAAAACAACAAAACTAAATTTTAACAATTTTAGATCCTTGTAAAACCATCGAATTTAGAAATGAGGGTAAAAACATAAAACTTAGGTATACAAATTTTATATGAAAACTCACGTTCATATTACTTTAACATATCTTTGTCCTTGTTAAGCGAAAACGATTTGCTAAGGTCCTTCTATTTGATTACTTTCCATTAATTATATATATATATACGTGCTAGAATATATGCTATAAAAGCGGTATTTTCGGTTTTTGGAATGAGAATTAAATGCCATCTAACCACAATATAAATCTTCTTTGTATAATCTTAAAATTGTGTGTCCTACCAGGACAACACATTCTTCTTCGTTTAGCCATTTTACACAATAAACAAATACGAGTGGGTAAATTTTAGTTACATATAGTGTTTGTCCCTGTTTACATATGGACGCGAATAACTATAGAAGAACTCATTTTGGGCAATGGATTAAACAAAATAATTTAAGGATGACAATTGATGGTTTGAGTGAATTGAATAGAATATATTTTAAATGCATGTATAATAGAAACAATTTATTTTCTTACCCATATTAATACTAAATATTATTTGAGTAGGGATACTTGTATTTTACATTAAAATTTTAGATTAAGGTAGATTTAATGAATCCTTTTAATTGTATAACTAAATTCTTTTAAATTGTATAATATCCACCTAGATTGTACTATTTTGATATAATAAATTGTTTTTAGTTTTTGGATATTAAGTCCTCTTACAATTAACTTCTTTGTACAAGGATAAATGAAGTTTAATTCTGAAATTTCTATCACAAATAAATTCAAAAATTTCAAAATTCAATAAGTTCAAGATTTTTATTCCTAATCAATAGAAGAGTTCACCTTACTCGCGTTATTTTTTTCAATGTCTCAATAATTCTTTTTCATACAGCATTTTTATCACTTATCAATGAGTTTTTCATGCATGATTTATGCTGAGAAGTTTACTAATCAAAAATTCATTACATAAAATAACCAGCATAGCTACTTTTTGGTTATATGGTTGGCTTCTGTGACCAATTCTTAACTAAACTCAGACAATGTCAAGATTTTTAGTTTTGAATAATTCCATCTTTTCCCAAACGCCAGAAAACAGTTTTAATTCGAATGAATATATGAGAATGGTTGTATTTTTCATAGTTTTCAACTCAATTTCAATTCCATATATATATTCGAAAAGCAATAATCAAAGTTTATGGGGATTTTAGAGAAAAATAAAGGTTTTTTTATTAAATAAACTATCTATCACTGTTAGGCCGATAAGTTTTCACCTGCTTTGAACTTCTTAAATAAGATTTTTAGAAGGATTAATCAAAAAATTGGTGATATGACTATTTGCAATTATTTTAATGATAGAATGAATTCATATTTTAATGTGGCAAATAAATTAATGAGATTTAAAAATTCCAATATGTCCTAAAAAATTTTTAAATGAAAAAAACATTAAATTTTATACAAAAGAAAAAAAAAATCAAACATAATGCACATATTAAATATGAATAGTAAAAAGTGTGACCACTTTTTAACAAAACCACAAAATTTATTTAGTGTCGTCCATATTTGAATTTGGCTTAGTAGCAGGCTAAATAGATAAAATCTTCAAGTTTAAAGGTTAACTTACCTATTTCTCAAGGTAGATTACCCAATTTCTTGGGATCACATATGCCCAATCTGCTGTCATATTAAGTAAAAATGTTTTGTATGTAGAAAATTGATTAGAAATCCGTCTGGGATGCTAGTCATATCCAATCCAATTCCTTTATCCAGTTATTACGTGCAAGCTTAAGGTATTTCAGATACCCTTTAGTATTCTAAGGGGTTGAAATTACAAGACTTTCGTTAAATTGGTGCTTTGAATGGTGCTTTTGTTTGTTTTTTTTTTTTCTGTCCCAAGAGGAATCATCCCAGATATTTTGGTTATTGAAAGTAAAATTTGTTACAAAGACAGAGAAAATCATTAGTTTTCTAGCGATAAGTGAACTTTATCTGATATCTAATGTTTTGTGTATATCTTTTAAGTAATATGAACCCTTCATGAAATCCATAATTCCCTTATTTGTGGATCTTAATATACATAAATAACAAAATTTTATTGGTATTTTTTTTTCTTATTTAGCTTTGAGGTCAAAATTAAAAAAAAAATATATAAAACTTGACAAATAGGCTTTATGTATAAATTAGTATTAGGAAAAGAATAACGCCATTTACGTGAATCCACTATAAAACAAAGTTATTAATTGTTAATAGCACATAAAGCCTTGTGGAAGAAAGTTTACTCCTACCTTCAAATTCAAACAAGATCATGTTAGATATTTGTAAAAAACGAAAGATAAATTATAGCTACTATTAGTAATATTTCAATCAAAGCATAAACAGGATATGAGTATGACAGTCAATCTAGAACCAAATAAAAATATGCTTTCAATTTCTTTTGTCGATAATTTATCCATACGTTTTCTACTTGGTATTTAAATATTTTTTTAACAACAAAATAACTGCTGAAAGATTAAAAAATCCTTTAGAACAATTATTTTTACGTAGAATGTATTGTTTATTTTTTATGACAGTATGTTTTTTTCTAAAAATTATTTTAATTTCATTAAGCGTGGAATTATACGCTTGGTT
Source organism: Acrocera orbiculus (assembly GCA_947359355.1). Lineage (NCBI taxonomy): Eukaryota > Metazoa > Arthropoda > Insecta > Diptera > Acroceridae > Acrocera > Acrocera orbiculus. Next base: position 25,525,443 of record OX375759.1, on the reverse strand, counting down.
GGCGATTGCATTGTTTTAGGATTAATTTATACATTTTTGCTACCTTGACAATATTCAAATCAATAGTTTGAAGTTTTTCCTAAAATTCTGCAAAAACAAAAATCCAAGCTAAGTCCATCAGCGATTTTATAAATATTTTTTGTAGATTTTTCAGTTTAATATTTTGGCTCTAAGAGTACCTCTAACAGTCAGAATTGGTTCCTAATATTATGATTTTGTAGTCTAAGGTCCTAGAAATTATTGAAAATAATCAAAATAATGATATAATTCTTTCAAATTTTAACAAGTTCTTCATCTTAATTTTTGGTCTCGAAAAATATTACTAACAAGTCAGTTTTTAAAATATTTCTTGCATGATTGTGGATTACATATAAATCTAATTGAGAATCGTTTCTTGCTCAATTATGCTCATAAAAGTCAGTTTTTAAGATCGTCATCAAATTTTTTTATGAATTTTCAAATTCAATTTTTAGGCTGTAAAGTGGATTTTTTTTAAAAACTTCTTTACGATCATGCTCATTAAGGACTTCAAAATCATTAGTCAAATTAATAGTTTTCTTGATGAACTCTTCAATACGATTTTTACTATATTTATACATACTATGAGTAAAATTTTAATATTATAAATACATATATTCCTGCTATATAGTAAGAATATGTAATTTAGCAAATTGTAACGGATTATGAAGAGAAAGGATGAAACAATCAATTTTTTTCAGTACCCTACACTAATATTTATAAAATAATTTCCAGAAGAAAAATATGTATATTAAAAATTTTGAAATAAAAAAAGAAAAAAAATGAGAAAATATTATTAAAGTGGATTACAAGCTTCTAGTAAAAATATCAAAAAAATATTTTTATCTAAAATAATATTTACTAGTATTACAACAATATGAAGAACAATAACAACAACAACAAGAGTGCCTGTTCCATTATTGCTTTTAGTAGTATTAGTAGTAGTTATATTATATCATAGGGCATCGCCGTGGGAGATGCAAATTAGAAATAAAATATTTTCATCGTTTTATAAAATGAAAATTACAAAAAATCCACAAAAAAAGAAAAAATTCTGATTTTATTTCAGTATTGCTAGAATATATACGCAAAATCTTCACTTCTATCATCTTTACTACTACAGAAGATTCATCCCCTCAAAATATAAAAAACTCCTAATGCAGCGTATTTTTGGAGTTCTTGTGTCCAGCAAATATCATACCAGTAAGTATAACCCTTTCCTTTATTTAAAAAAAAAGAAAAGAAAAACACTCAGCCCCCCAAAAACTAAGGTATGGGTGAAGAAGTGGAATTGTGTATTATTAGTGTTTTCTTCTTAAATTTTTTTTTTTATAGTAGTGTAGTATACTTCTGTGTGCGTTTCTATATTTCTTTAAAAGGCTTTGCATGAAAATCGCCACTATGGTTTCTTTCACTCCCAAACCGCCTCTTCATTTACTTACTCTTTCACATCATCTTCTCTAACTTTTCTATTAAACTGACCGATCGATAGCCAAGATATTCGCAAAAAACCTGAGAAATTTCTATTCACTTTATCTTGGATAGACCTATCCTTTTTTTTCTTGTTTTTGTATTTTTTGTTGTTGTTGTTTTATATAGTATATTCATTCGTTTCCACAACCCTTCCTTCTATATTTTATTTTAACTAAATTTCTATACCTTTACATTTCAAAAATTTATTCCAGTGATATAGTAGTAGGCATATCATGCTGGAGCTGACTTGAAATAATTCAAAATGGACTATAAGAGGGGATAACCCTTTCACAATTTCTTTGGACATTTGTTGAAATTTCTTTCACTTGCATTCTTTGATTAGTAAAGGACATTTAATGTTACTACAATTAGGGATATATGGTATATGGTAGTTGAGAAGAAAGGAGAGGGTTTGATTTGAAGATTGTGAAATGCTTCGAGAAAAAAAGAAAACAACAACAGCAAAATTTCTGATGTCAATTAATTTTATCCATATGTGAAGGAAAGGTAATTAGCAGCAAATTTTGTTATTTAGCTTAGTCGTCGAAAGGTATATAATAATCATAGATACACTGGTTACAAGAATGATGAGACCAAATTTTGTTGTTGTTGTTGTATTGGACTTCTTATGCTCGGATAAGGGTCTAACGAGTAATAGACGATTGTATTAAATAAAAACATTTAACTATTTAAAAGAATTTTACTTTATTTTTATGCTCAATTAACTAAAAATTTTAACATTGTTAGAGAATTAAAGGATTAAGAGTAAAAAAAAATTTTTATATACATTTAGAAAAATTTTCATTAATTATAAAGAATTTTAATCAATAATTTTTTAGATGTAAAAGAGAATTTCTTAAATTTTTTTAAAATATTTTTTATATTTTTAAAAATATCACAGTCGCTAAAAATTCAGTCAGATTTGTAAGATTCATTCTTTTTGAAATTGTATGATATCTTGCAAAACTAATACCAACGCATATTATAAAACTAACACTTTCAATGAAATTGCTCTTTGTTAAAAATTTCGAAAGCGATAGGATTAATGAATGCAAGAAATTCTGTCTATATAGATAAACTTCGATATAAAAACAAGCATCCGTCGAAAAGAACGGTACTTGGATTGCACAAAGTTGCGAATAGCATGATTAAAAATTGCGACAACTTTCGAATAACATGGAACTCGAATTACACGAAGTCGGAAAAATTACTGTTAAAAATTAAGTCGATCACATAGTACATATGTACTGTCGGCTTACATGGAAACCGGACGGTCTGTATTAATAATGCAATTGTTAGTTCTCCTATCTACTATAAGGCTATCCGCGGGCAGATTGCTGACCCAATCAAAATATTTATGCTTTAAAAGGGAAAGGAATAAGACAATGTTTTTTTAAATTTCGAGTAAGTTTTTAATCCCGAATTATGTATATACACAGAATAGTTTTCATATCATAAGTGCATAAAATGATGAACGCATAATGGTCCATGTGTGTTTTATAGTTATATTGAACATTTTTTCTTGATTCTTACATTTGCAAAATGTCTTTGCGAAGAGACATATTGTTGCTCTTAAGACACTAAGACACTTAGTGCTCAATAGACACTTCATTAATTATTGAGAATTATTTTTCAATTAAAATGACTATTTTACCTGAGAATAAAATTACCCTATTTGCTACTCCTTGCAAGACAAAATAGCATAAATAGCATACTTTCTGCAATTTTTATTAGTGAATTTTTCATTAATGCACTTATAAAATAAGAACAAGCATAATATTTGATACATTGCAGCCATAGAAAGATCCCAACATCCTAAAATACTTTAGAGCGTAAAAATTAGTTACGTCATAAGCGATCAATTTTTCAAAAAATTATGCGACAAGGAATGCAAAGTATATTATAAAAAATTAAACCCGTGACAGAATTATATAAATTCTTATATCAAAATTGATTTTCTTTGATTTTTCAGACACATTTTGGAAACTGTGACGTTCTTTCGACGTTAATGTTTGGGAATTTTTTCATCCCCAGCGGGAAATGAAGCGCTCGATAAACCCTTATTCAGTGCTTCTAAAGCAGAACTAAGCGCTTACTCGCAACTTACTCTTAATTGTCTTTTAACACTGCATGTCCGCTTTAGAAGCGCTTATCTTAAACGCTTCGTAAGCAGTTCATTATTTACGCTTTAGAAGCGCAGAATTTCAACGCTTCGTAAGCAGTTCATTGTGTATGCTTCAGAAGCGCAGAATTTCAACGCTTCGTAAGCGTTTACCAAAAAATATATTAAAGTTAATAAACTACACAAAAAAATATTTTTTGTTCGTAAATAATTTTTTATTCAAAATAATATATAATTAATTTTTTTGTGTCACACTAGTGATTTTTTTGGATCCATGATTGGCCTTATGGATTTTATTTTTGGCCAGCCTGAAACCTGACCTCATTTCTTCCTCGAACTGGCAATATCCAAAGTTCTCAAATTGTACAGCTTCTGAAAGATTTTTCGTGATAAATTGTATTTGTTTATATAAAAATATGTATGTTCAAGAACTTACCGAAGAGATATTTGCTGAAGAATACATGATTCTTGACAGCTTTCTTTTTTGGGAGGCCATCCCAGTTGATCTCCATTAAAAAAACTTTTTCAAAGAATAGATGGACGCACTTGCGTGTATTAAACATGGTATACATATATGGAAGTATAATAAAAGGGTTAGAATTCAAATTGAAATATTACTAATTATTCAAAGGAAATATACTTACGATTCTATTGACAAACTCGAATCACAATTTAAACTTTTATAATTTTTCTGGTCACATATAATAATTCATATATAAATTTGTTCTAAATTTTTAGTTAAAATATGTATATAAAAAATTTATTCATGTTTATTTATGTCAATCATTCCAAATTTTAGGTTAGGAAAATTATATTTTGTTTATAAATATTGTTCTCTTTTTCTGAATCCTTTTGATTAACAATATACACCCTGAATAAAAAGTGGTTATTTATTAAAACAAAAATAATAAGAATTTTTTTAATTTAAGCAAATCAAAAAATAAAATTTTATTTTATTTTATTATTATTTTAATTATTAAAAGTATTTTTTTTTTTTTATTCTATTAAATTAAATAAAATTCTATAAAAAATTGTTATAAATTACATGCAAAGATATTGTGCTAATGTCCTTCTTATATCCCGACAATAATTTCTATATACTATATCCATTTGATGATGGCCTCAAATTACAAGTCTATCCATTCCGTCACTTGTTAATGTTTTCTTAATGTTCCATAGGAAATGCTTAAGTACTCTTAGACACTTGAATATCAAGAGTACACACAACGGGTAGTCTAGGTTAAGAAAATGAATGGCTCTTGTTGGACATTGGAGTCCGTAATGAAAAGCAATTAACTGTCCGCCATTAAATGAGATATATCTTTATTTTTATTTTGACTCAAGTATGATGCGCTAAATGCATAAAATAAAATACTAAATGTATATAATACACAGCTGTTACTAACTGTCGTTAATGATAATTTAGTAGATATTTTAGCTAAAAAGCTAGTATCAATCAATTTCTCATACATTTATTTAACTTAAATAAGAAGGGTATTTTTTTTTTTGGTTGCTGTTTTTGTTTTTATTTACTTAGCCCCCCTAAGCAAAAATCAGAAAAATACACAAAACAAAATTTAGATAAATTTTATTTTCTATTATTCATAAAATTGTTTTACTATTGTATTAAAAATTTTTTCAATTTCTATTTATTAATAAATCAGTTGGAGTCTTATTAAATCTACGACTATATCCAATTTTTTAAGGCTAAATATTTAACTTTATCAATAAAAATACAATACTAAAGGTCTTAATTTTAAAATATTTTTAACTTGTGATCCCTTACACATAAATTTTATTTAATATTCTTTAAAATAAAACATTTTTAATATTGATGGGAATAATGTGTTAAATGACTGATCAGTTATAATTCGATTTTGTGGATTTTAGTTTAAGAGCCTTAAGCTTTCAGTACGCCAATGCAACAATCGAATACCTATAGCTATCGATGTTGAAAATAAGCTTTTGAAATATTATTAGGATACTTATTTTAACATTTCAATCATATGTTGTAGTATGTGCTTATAGATTGTATTAGATGCCTTTATAGAAAGGCTACAAAAAGCAGAAAAAGTTATTCCCTAATAGGATGTCAAAAGAGAGGTCATTACTTATTTGGATAGAAGGAAATGAGCAGAAGTATATGAAGGATAGATCCTCGATTAAAACTATTTATTACAATATTCAGACGCATATTAAAAACTTTTATAGTAATCAATGTTAGTATAATCTTTAATTTAAGACGATTCCTTTTCTTCTTATTTGTTCATGTATGGCAATTCTCTTTATGATAAGTATTTAAAACAATAAACGAACAGATTTGCCTGCTTTACAAAGCTCTGTTAACTGTTAATGAATTCTAGGGTGCATTTAGAGTGACAGCTAAAAATTAAGCTAGTCCTAAGTATTGAGAAGAATTTTATTTTAAGTTTATTATAATTTATATATATATTTTAAAGGATATTAATAAAAAATATGATTTCATACTTAATAACAAAAAAATATCAAGAGAAATACAAAATAAAAGTAGTAATTTATTTTTGTTCAGTTATAGAATTACTTCAAAAATTAACAATATCAATATTAGAAAAGTTTTTGCTATTAAACTTAATTAGTGCACAATTAAATATTTGTTTTTTCTCTGTTTTTTTTGTTAATGTTGTTTATTTGTTTTAATATAATTCAAATTTTCAAAAATGATGTATAGCTAGCTAAACCTTAAAATACGAGATATCCTATTTAAACTACTAATATGTCCAAAACACTTGGGAACTATAAATTTCTTAAAATCTTATCTAAAATTTCTAGGCCCCTGTAATTTTAGTTTAGGTTTTAAAAAGCTATAAAACCCGATGGTACACACGCAGTAATGATTTTGGTTTAGGGATGTTGGCCACCTCTATAAATATAAACAGGATATAGCTTTTATACACATGAATTATAAACTTAAGGATAAATTTGCATATATTTTTGTATCTATCAAAATTTTAGTATCTGTAAGCAAGATTTGTTTATATATATATATATATATATATATATATATATATATATATATATATATAAGGATACCTTCATATATACCCATTCCAATTGGACTCAGGTCATTTAAACCCTTTTCCTATCATCCTGTTCTACTGAAGATTTTGTGCGCATAAACATTTCCTTTAAATATTTTTGCATATGTTAGAGAGTTTGAGAATAATTCATTTGTTTAACATCAAAGCATAACTGAATTTCGATTAAAATTTTGCCATACTAATCCATATATACATATATATACATATATATATGTATATATAATATATAAAATAACCCTAAAACATATATCTATAGCTATTTCTAATTCTAATTTACATTTAAGTTTTTAGCATATATGATTAAAATTACATACTCATACATATAAATAATTTTAAGTTTACTCCAATGAAATTTGAGACAGCTTTAGCTATGGAATTAAAGTGAAAATAGGATTTCTCATTTTCAAACCCCTGTGGACATTACAAATTTCTATAAATGTTTACTTATGTTAATATATATATATATATAAACTCACACACATTGACAAATTCTTATCTGGCCCATTATTCGGACATTCTTCTCATCTAGATACAGGCCTATTGGATCTAAGTCCTTTTATATTTGAGTTTATTATATATATAAACCAATATAGGCAATATAAATATATATATATATAATAAAATAGAGTGGGTTTGCTTACAAATAGTGGGGTGATTGAATAAATATGCACAGTACTGTTTTTTAATCACTTATTATCATAAATTTTCTTACTCGCTCTTTAACACTTTAAAAAAAAGCCTAAAATAATTTCGCGAACCTTTTTTTAAGAACACAAGAGAAATTTCCTATCCTTTTTTAACTAAATAAAAATAAAATAGTCAACGGTTAAATCCTTTGTAAGAAAATTACCAAAAAATCAATGCATGGCCTAAATAAATCTATCCTAATATTCCTTGGATCTATTCCGTAGGATCAACAAAAATAGTCTAATTAGGGATCAGATTTTAAAATTAAGATTTAATAATGATTAACACAATTAAAAAAATAAGAAAGTTTTCTTTAAATAATGAATTATGTCCTCAAACTTTTATCAGAGCCTTTATTCCTTCTAAGAGCTAAGCTGTCTTTTAAAGTTCCCGAACTGTTTTATTATCTTAAAATTATGATTTCAATATTTATTTTTGTAATATCACTAATTAATATTTATACCTCAACACATTTAAATTCTCTAGAAATCATCCTTTGACCTAGGAAAGGAGAGCAAAGACACTAAAAACTAGATTAACGTGTTGCATAACTCAAATGTGGCACGTGGTTCAAAAAATTCCAACACTAATTTGATGTCAATCGTTTCCCATTAAAAAACACCAAATTAAAATCTAAAATATCTGAATAAATATGGTTTTGGGATTCTTTATGTTCACTTTGACACTACTGAAAACGGATAAGTGTGAAGAGTATAGTCCACAGCTAAGGCACCAAAAAAAATTTTCAATAACCTCTCTAAATCAAACACAGGCAGAAGCTTTTAACAATATACCAGCCTTGAGCCGAGCTGATCAAATGAAATACCTAGGCATCCCAATTTCTCCGGAAGGTAAGATGCCGGGTAATCTGAGAGAAATGCTTGGCACAAAATTAACAAAAATTAATAAAGCAGCTTTAAAACCACAGCAAAGAATGTGGATAATGACGGTAGCAGTGATACCCACACTGATGTACCGCCTAAATTCAGGTGCAATTAAAATAGGTCTTCTGAAAACACTTAATAAAGACATACGAAGATATATTAGGAAATGGCTAAATTTGCCAAAAGACTGCCCGATAGCATATTTCTATGCACTGGTAGCCGATGGTGGACTAGGAATACCATCACTAAGGTGGTGGGCTCCGATACAAAGAAGGGACAAACTAAAGATTTTGTCAAAGTCCACATACATAGGAGATCCAACTTCTAATAAATATATAAATAAAGAAATTGAAGTATGTAACCGAAGACTAAAATATTATGATAATACCACAGGCACCCAAATACTCATTAGAAATACTAATGATTTAAATCAAAAGAATGCAAAGTTGCTATATAGTTCTGTAGATGGTGGAGCCTTAAAAGACTCTTCAAAAACAAAAGGTCAGCATGTATGGGTGAATGAGGACACCCGGTTCCTAAGAGGCAATGACTTTGTAAAATCAATAAAACTACGTATAAATGCTCTGCCAACGCTTTCTAGAAAAAAAAGGGGTATGACCCAGAACAGAGCGTGCAGAGCTGGTTGTAGTGTCAGTGAAACCTTCAACCACATATCTCAGGAATGCCATAGAACACATGGCATTCGAATAAAAAGACATGAGAGCATAGTTAACTATGTTTCAAGAAGTTTGAGAAATAATAAATACAAAGTAACCCTAGAACCAAGATTAAAAACAACAGACGGACTTAAAAAGCCCAATCTGGTTGCAATCAAGGAAAATGATTGTCTGATTCTGGACGTCCAGATAGTTGGCGAGCAGACAAAACTTGATGATGCATTTGAACTTAAATCTAATAAATACAATACGACAATAAGGCTGTACGACAGTCAATAATAAAAGACTTTAACTTGAATGATAACTCTAATATAACATCGATAGGTATAACCCTCAATTGTAGAGGAGTTTGGAGTGCAGCTTCGCCAAATAAATTAATTATCAATAGAGTCATAAATGAAAAAGACATAAAAGTAATATCTAGCCGAGTATTCATTGGAAGAACAGCACTCTTCCGAATATTCAACCAATCGACAAGAATGAAGCCAAAAACAGGAATAGGATAGAGCTTAGCTGTACCTATTCTAGACAGGAGTCTCCAGCTCCTAGCATCGAAGTCCGCACTGGGTAAAGAAGCGGCCGCTTAGTTCGAACTGCCATGAGGGCCAGAACTAAGAGGAGAGTTGGGTTTAGGTTTAGTGGGTGCAAGCCCCACACATACCTCGGATGAGGTGTGCGTGAGGCATTCCCCCCAACTATAAAAAAAAAAAAAAAAAAAAAAAAAATAGCTGATCTGTACAGAGTAGAGAAGTTTTAAAATCAAAATTTTAGCACGGACGTATTAATTAGAAATGTTACGATTAAGTTTACTGAAAATGATCCTAAATTTTGACAGCTTAGAATGGAAAATAAATGAAAATAGTTTTTAGTGATATGCACTGCCAAAAGTTGGTTACTCAAATTATGAAATAATCAAAATGAAGTGAGAAAAAAAAACTTCTGGCCGGTTTGACAGTCCTCAATTAACTTGCAAATTAGTTAATTGCCACTAAATTCTAGGGTGCGTTGATAGAGACTCAGGTGAAAATGAAGAGGACTCGAATGAGGAAAAGAATTTTATTTTAAGTGGATTATAATTTACACATATGCATATTTAAAATCTTAGTAATAAAAAATATGGCTTTTGCGCATTTTTATAAGGTTATTACGAATTCCCAAAGCTACGGAAATTGACGGCAAAAAAATCTACTAAACACACGAATTCTTCCAAAACGTTTCTAAGAGGTGATGAGAACCATTTTATCTTCAAACAGAAATGGCTAATAAGGCATAACTTACTTAAACTGTGTGAGGCTCTCATAAAGAAAAATGTTTATTCAAGAATGGCATTCTGACTACCAACGATTTCTCGTATTAATCTGAACTGTTTCTAATGGGAAGCCAGAGTTTTTATGAAATTGAAAGGGTTTTAAATATAATTTTCTTAACAAACGTTAAAAATAACTTTTAAAAACCATTTGATATTATAATTAACTATTAAACTTTATATCAAAGGAAGAGCACCCTTCAGTAGTATTTACGTTTTCAGTTTTGAACAAAATTTTAATTTCGTAAAGTCACTTTTACTCCAAAGTCTGGAAATAAATAATTATAATATTACAGTTTCTAAAGCGAATATTTTGAAAAAAATTAATTATAATTATTACTTATTACATAATGACTTGACTTGGGGGATCTTTGTATATACAAGAAAATATCCTTTCAGCTCAATATACTTAGACTAATGTTTTTACTAACTTTTTTAACCTATTTGGTTCATTTTTTCGTGTTTGTATTTATTTATATTGCAAACGAGTTTGTTGTAATTGATTTCAAATTAAAAAAACTTTCATATTTGATTGAAACTATTTAAAAATTTAATGAAATATTTTAATAAAAAATAAATTATATTTTTTCAAGAATATGAAGCTGCTATAAAATCTTTGCTAGAGATTAAGTTTAGTTAAAACTATATAAAGATTTTTTTATTTAGTATTTTATTGAATAATAATAATATTATAAGATTTTCTATATATATATTTAAGATTTCATCTTTAACTTTGTCCATTTTGAAGATATAATTTAATTATTGTAAATAAAAATCATGTTGCCTTTCAAGCTACTTCAACAAAATTGAAAACTTAAACAATGACAGGAAGTACGATACATATCTTTTATATATATACTATATATATATATATAATATATATATATATATATATGTATGCTTTTTAAATTCCTTACACATTGTAAGATAGTTGAAAAGGAAATTTACAGCTTGTCCACCCCACTTTCCTTAGTTGAATATTCGCTTGATTAAGACCAATTCAAGCTAACAATCCATAAAGAACCAAAGATATCACGTATTGATAACTAAGATGTTTGACTAAAGACATAGCTTTCCCAGAGCTTAGTCTTCATTTAAGAATATTCGTATCCTTTTTACCGCCCTCAATTTCTCTCTACTTTCAGTCAGTCTCTCTCTTTTTCTTTTTCTCTATTACTTACTTTCTGAATACCAAGCCTTATATGTACACACGCAACATCTTTAGCCTTTAAATTAGAGCCTTTCTATCGTGTTCTGAATTCTGACAAGATTTAAGATACTGCACACATCCCTTGACTTTATTTCTAAGATCTCAAATCACCCTTTCGAATATATATATATATATATATATACATACTTTCTTTTTTCATTTCACTAGGGTAGATAGGCTCCAAGTACACCATCGTCAGCCTTCACCCACTTTAAAGGGCGTAATGTCCATTTTCAATGAAAAAAAATAAAAAATGAAATAAAATCTCCCACAGCTGGTGAATGTTTAACAGGCCTAGCACACGTACGTAAATGAAATGAAACGGTTCTACTAGCTGAGTTTTTATCATACCAAAATAAGTCCAAGATTTTATAAGCTTTAAAAAACAAAAAAAGAAAGCAAAAGTAGGTTAGGGGAGAGCGTGTAAAAAGTGAAACATAAGCAAAGAACAGGAAAAATATAATAAAAAAAAACAAAAAATAAAAACTAAAAAAAGGGGTTCACTGGTGCTACTAACTGCCCAGTTGAAATCAGTTTTGGTTAGGAGATACTAAAAATGCTTACAACGTTGAAAGAATTCGAATAGAAAATTTTTGAAGAAAATGGTTTGAGTTTGAAAGATTTCAATAGGAAGAAAACTGGACAGGGCTTACCACCCACTTATAAAGAAAAAAGAAATATATATATATAAATATATAGAAAAACAAAAAAATAAGTAGAGGACACAACACCCTTTGAAGTCGTTATTGATGGATGAATGTACATGGGAATCACTTGTTCTCCTTTAGGATTTGTGTTGTACTTGTGTGTTAAGATAAAATCGATTGCGTCCCCATTTTTAGTAGAATTTTTTCCCTATTTTTTATTTTCTGATTTTTAGTTTCCTTTTTTGTTTTTTGTGTTGTCTTTAAGAGAAACCATCCTATGGACGATCAAAGGGTTACATCCCAATACCGGATAACTTAAATGAAGATAACAAAGAAAATGAAATTTTCTTTATTTTATTTTTGTTTCTGATGACATCTGATAATTTAATTGGGAATACTTAAAATAAATGTGAAACTTTGATATTATATTAAAAAATTTCAAATAAGTTTTAAGATTGTGAGCAAAATATCCTTACGAATTATTTGAAGAATGATTTAAGTTAAAATTTAAAAGGAAATCACAAATTTTATAACAGCGAGAGAATATTTTGTTATTTTACTCTTGTTTAACATATTAAATTCGATAAAAACTACTAATATTCTTGATTGAATTTTTTAAAATAATTTTTATTTAGTTTTAACAAAAAAAATATGTATAAAATTAAGTAGGTTAAAGTGGGCATTAAAAAGTCAATTTAGCTATGTTATATATTTTGGGATTAAAGGTCAATTTCCTAATATAGCCCAAAATATATTTTAACCCGAAAGTGTTGAATCTAATTGCAGGGTCAAATATAATATAGGTCAGTTTTAGATCCTTTGAATTTGTTTTTTTTTCTTTCAGTAGAAAGGACTTATAACTATATATATATATATATATATATCTGTATATATACATACTAAGGCTCGGTTGCAACCTGTTGAAAGTTAGTTCTGACCTTGACCCATGATAAAAAGGATGCAAAATTTTCCTTTTAAAATGTACCTTTAGTCCCTTTTATGGATATCATAAGTATTGTTTAAAAGATATCCCTTTTTAGTCCTTTTTCAGTTTAAGTGTTGTCCTTTTGTTTTATTTTGTATACAAAAATACAAATGAAAATAAAGACAACAATAAAAAATTTAAAAAACGCATTTAAAAAGATCGTAGATTTCAATTTTATATATAAATAAACTATACAAAAACCAACAAAAAATTTAGCATAAAAACTATAAAAAATATGTACTCAAAAAAGTATACCTTGAATATTTTTCAAAAATTTTGCTATTAATAAGGGTCCGGTTGAAATTATTGATAAAACGCACCTACGAGTATGATAAGATCAAACAAGTGTCTAATGAAAACATTAAGGAAAATATGGCGGTATTTAAATTAGATTAGATCTGAAAATAACATCTTAAAAATATTCTATCAAAATTTCAAGTAAATCGGAGCGAAATTGCTGAAGTTATGAGCATTTGAGCGTCCGTTGCTCTAGAGCACTGCTTCCCAACCATTTTATAGTTGCGACCCCTTTTAGATTTCCTTAGGATGTCCAGGACCCCCTAATTCTTTTTATTGGTAGAATTAAAGAAACGAAGATTTTAAAAAGTGTATACTGGAAAATACGTCCGTATTAAGTTATAATGCACTTGAAAAAAGTCCTATACAAATTTCGAAAAGATTTTGGCTTTAGAGCTACTTACTTGCATAATAGAATAATTAAAGCAGGAAAAGTGCCATGAAAAGGAAATGAAAAGTGAAAATATAACGTTTTAAATATATATTGAAACTTGTTAATTTTTTGTATATAATTTAATACGATGACTGAGCTTGCATCTGCGCAACAAGTTTAGAAATTCTTGGTTGAGTATGGGTTATTCAATCTCTTTCTTGCTTTTGTTTTTATTTGAGTTGAAAATCCACTTTGACATAGATATGTCGAAGCAAATGGTACTAGTATCCGGAAAGCAAGAAGCGCCACATTAGGATAAGAGCGACGCATAGCACACCAAAATTCAGCCAGTTGCTTTTCTTGAAATAAATCCTTAGCTGCAGAATCATTCCGAAAATCTAAAAACTCATCTTGAATTGCATCTGGAACGTCAGCTATAACCAATGAAGATTGAAATAGGTTCCTTACTAGCTTAGTTTCTTGCTCAGACAGCTCTAGGAAATAATGTTTTATTTCGTTTTCAAGGGAATGAAGGTGATTTTCAATTTCTTCTTTAAGATTACCCGCTATGCAGTTTTCTAAATCTTCAACCGAAGTGCAAAGGTGTTCAAACATTGCAAAATTTCCTTGATTAGCTTTACGTCTCCAATTTTTAAGCTTAGAAACGAAGGCATTCAGATTATCTCTGTGCAAATCCTTGCCCTGGAGCTTCAAATTTAATTGGTTTAACTGACTAAAGACGTCTGATAAGTAAGCAACTCTTTGAATCCAATCTTCATTAGTTAAATATGTCAGGAAATCTCTTTTCGCTTGCATTTCCAAAAACCATTTAATTTCTTCCTTTAACTCATAAGCACATTCGTTACAACCGTACGCTAACAAACAGCAGTGTAGTATAAAAGTGTTTCATGTTCAGAACTCATGTCTTTGCAGAATTATTTGAACAGACGTGTGTTAAGAGCACTAGATTTAATATAATTAACGATTTTAATTAAAGATTTTAGTATTTCTTGCAAAGGCTCTGGGAGTTTTTTAGTAGCAAGGGCAAATCGGTGAATCCTGCAGTGCAATCCTCTTACTTGCACTGCAAGGTCTTTAACTCTTTTCTGAAACCCTGAATTCTATACAAGCATAGCTCTTACATTTTGTAAATTAAATCTCTAAATTTTTTTATTGAAAAACCACAGTTGTGATGTATTTTTATGGTAAAAAATGCTTTTTGCAAATCAAACAAACTAACCTTTTCGTTAAGTCAATCAAGAAGTAATTAATGAATTCTTCTCTTATTTGGACTGTCTTTTTAAGGTAATCAATTCCTTTCGCTTACCAAAAGTCACTAGACATGACTTGCAAATGAAACGGACTTTGCCTTTTTTTTTGTTGCAAAAGTGCTGACTTTAATCCACTGCTTTCATTGTTTAATAAT
Source organism: Acrocera orbiculus (assembly GCA_947359355.1). Lineage (NCBI taxonomy): Eukaryota > Metazoa > Arthropoda > Insecta > Diptera > Acroceridae > Acrocera > Acrocera orbiculus. The sequence continues at coordinate 25,510,261 of OX375759.1, read as the reverse complement.
ACTAGACTCAAGTTTTATCCATGGTAACGAAAAGCCGCACAAAATTTGTCGGGTTCTTTCTGGAATGCTCCAAACATTCTTGTAAAATTCGCTTTAATTAATAAATTAGCTATACATTTTTTAACAGTTGAAAATGAAAGAGCAAATTTTTGTTCTAGGTATGTCCAGGACCCCCTTAGGGGTAGCGACCCATCGATTAAGAATTACTGCTCTAGAGCGATCTTCTATACTTACTCGGAAAATTGATTTATTTTATTTTTTATGGAAGCTTCCATTGACTCCGTTTTCATTCGTGTTCTTTGTGTTTTTTGTGTGTTTTCTTCTGTTTATGTTTAATTGTTGCCTTACTGGGAAAGGTAAGCTTAGTGCAAAAATATTGATAAATTAATTATATACTATGGACTGGCTATTCAGCGAAATCATAATTTAGTTGAGAAAGTGAAAAATGCCATGTGGGCAATATACCATCACTACAGTTCAACCGAGAGAACTCACAACATGAAAAATTTCGTACGAATGACGGTTGTAGATACTCTAGAATCATTCTAACACAGCCACATAACGCTTCTTAACATCAGAGTTCAGAATTCAGAACGGCATATAGAGGAAGTAAAAATGTTTAAGTCCATTCCTTTTATACACAATCTTCCGAATGTCCTCCAAAAATTGTGTTGGGCAGTGAGCAACATATTTTTGTTTTGGATTATCTGAAATCAAAAAAACCGATTAGATTCTTTCAGTGAATAGATAAACCTTGGGATTAATCGAAGGAATAGTCAAAATTTTAGTAATTGAGAACATAATGGCGGCTACTTAAATTTTCACGAAAATTTTTTTTAAAAAATAGAAATTACTATCGCAAATTTTATTCCTTCGATTAATACCTGAAGAATATATCTGAGAAGACATTGATAAAGCTTACGGTAAATTCTATTAAAATAAATATTTAAAATAATGTTGTGAGTTGTTTAAAAAGAAAGTTATAACAATATCAAAGTCGTTAATTTAAAACGTTGTACAATTTCAAGCTTTAGTTTTATCTATTCTCAAAAAGAAAAACGAAATTTCTAATTAAGCTGCTAATTAAATATAGTAAAATAATGAAAATATGACTAATTTTTGAATTATTAAAAATGTACGTGCATCATTTTTTTATTTTAAATCTTTTCCTATTGCTTTTTTCGTTTTAATTATATCAATAGATAAACTACTGGACTCCCTCTTACCTAAATATTCTGACAAAACACTTCATTAACTTAAAAAAAATAAAAAAATATCCTTACAAGAAATTTTATGCCCGTGTCATAAGGGTAAAAATCATTAAAATATGATCTTAATAAATTTTCACTTAATAAAGATCAAATGGGTTGTCTCCATCAATTTTAGTATACACATCGATGTCATAAACAATATTTAAAGTCATAAAAATAAAAGATATGATATGAAGGAAAAACGAAGACATTGCCTACGATTAAGTTGACATTGATCAAAAAGGGACTGGGTGTGGTACTATCTATTCACTTTCTACATTTCACTAATAATATCCTTTTCAATTTCATATAAATTTAAACATCTCATTTCCGGACCATAAGATTTCTTCTTTAACTGTCATTTGACACGTTACCTTTTTGGGCTAGCAAAAATTTTTCTTTTATTTTTCTATTATTTTTTCTTTCTTTTTCTTTTTGGTATTGTTATTATTATTATTGTTATGTCTGTGCTTGCTTTTCAAAATTTCCATCTGTAAATCTCCATTCCTAAATAATTTATTGGGGATTTCAATTAAACCTTGAAAATATGAATAATAAAAGTCATCTTAAATTACTAGAGCAATGGGCCGATATGGTATTTTGAATCATCATCATACAGGATCGGCATGGCGTCAATGTTAACTAAATCAAAAATATTGCCTACCGTGTGTATACTTATATATCAAGGTGGGAAAAAAGAAATCAAAAACAAAAAATAGGAACCTTCTTATCAAAAGTGAAATATATGTATGTACATTTTTTTTTTTTTTTTCCTTTTCTAAAATGCTTTCACTTGGGAGCTACCAAAAATTATTTGATTTTGATACGGTGTGACACTATTGTTCTCTGAATGATGTCTTTGACATATCTGCAACAGCAACAGCAGCAGTCACCTTGTGTCGTTTTGACAAAGATGTTTCATCCTTGCAATATGATTTCATTTACAACAAAAAAAAAAAAAAAACTGAAAAGAAAAAAAGGGAAGACGCCAGCGTATGCTGCAATAACATTATGGTTTTACTTTCCAATGAGGACATAAATTTTAATATGTTAAAAAAATATTAGAAAATGAATTAAGAAAGACTAGAAGAAGACAAAAATAATAATAATAATAATAATAAATTTTTTCACCCCTAAATTTCTCTAGGATTAAATTAAATTGCTTGCGCAAGACGAATTCAGTTAAACTTCTATAGGGGGTTTGGTGGTAACTGACCGAAATTTGAAGGCATTGCTAACGCAAAATGCGCAAAAGGTGTACTAAAAAAACACACAAAAATGGTGCGTGATACAATTTCTTAGAAAATTTCACGCAGATTATTGGATTTACAAAATGAATATAGGGGTAAGGGTAGGAAATTACTTGTAAATTGATATTTTTTTGGATAAGAACATTTTTTGTATTAGTTTTTTTGTTTTTCTGTCTTTTAGGCTAGAGAAAATTTACTTTATAGCAATATGCCTTCTTAATTTGTTTCATTTAAATATATTTTTAAAGTTGCATCACATCAAGAATTTTTACCATGAACAGAATAAATTTTAGATTTTAAGAAAGTTAATTAACAACAAAACAATTAAAATTGTAGTGCAAAGTTAAGAGCTTCTCTGAACTTCATTCGTTTTAATAATTGAATTATGTTTGATTATTGCTTGGATATAAAAATGTAACGCGTACAAATTACACTAGTCTACAAAAAATTAAGCCAATAAAAGAAATACACCCAAAAGACACTTTTTTTTGAGAATATCTAAAAAATTCTTCTTTGAATAAAAAAATGATTGTCATTTTCAAATTCAGCGCCTAAACAACATCTTTTTGTTGAATATAACGAAAAAAGTTAAAAATTTGTAGACTAATGTTATATAAAAGGAACAGTATTCTAAGCTAATACAAATATTCATTCAATATTTAATCTTAAATATTTAAAGTAATCCTTGAAGTGAGGTTATGTTAACCTCATACAAAAATTAAATTTAATTGGGCTTTTAGCAAAAAATAAAAAAGAGTAAAACGGAATAATTTTCTTTATTAAAATTATTTGGATACTAAGCACGATAGCAAAAAAAAAAAAAAAAAGGGATAACACACAAAGGACGATTTCTATGAATTTTCTGTAATTACTTCGTATAAATAATCCACAAATATTATTTTGAAAAACAAAATACAAAAACAAATATCTAAAGAGGATATTAACTACTTAAATGGATAAAAAGGCCAATTATAATCATGAGGCAAGCCATCGTTTAGCTTTTCAATGCCATGGGAATAGTCAGATGAAATAAAATCAAAAAAATTATATTTTACATCGGATTTGAATGTTTTATTGTTTGAAACATAAAAAATGTGGTCAATCAAATTTATTATAAATAAAATCTCAAATACATGATTTTTAAGTTATTTCAAATATAATAATTTACTTAATTAATTTCTATTTAGCAAAATCATAGAAAACTATTTGTATCAAGTCCTTAAGAATTTATAAATTTTACAAATGATTCTTTTAAGGGGGAAGTTCGATTAATTCGTTGAAAAATGTGCATTCTTTTTGGCAATGTAGGTAGTTTTCGGTTATTTTTTTACTTTTTATATGACAATACAATATTTGAACAATGTTTTTCCAAATTTTCATTAATATTACGCGAGAGTTTTATGGTGTGCGTCGTAACTGAAACCAAAAAATCATCTGAAACCAAAAACTCACAATTTATTTGTTAATGAAGTAATGACGAGACGATCTTTTTCTTTTCCGATTTTTCAATTTTTGGTAGCCTTTGGAATTCAAAGTACTGATTTTCGCTGAAAAAACATCGAATTATTTGTTATTGTAAAGTTATTAATTATAAAAAAAACCACAAAAAGCTCTCTTTGTTACTTGGTGAATTATGTGAAGAAGTGGTCTGCAAAATTTCAAAACGATCTGCTTAGTTGATTTTGAATTATCGTAAGCACCGACTTCGAAAAGAACACGGGTCCAGAAAACTTAGTTTTGCTTACTCAAAAATAATAATATTAGGTAAAATATTTATCCTGTATTTCATTTCTTAAACTAAAGCCTAAATTTCCAATAAAAGTTATCCGAAAATATTAAAAACCTATTAAAAACATTTAATTATGATTATATTTAACACCTATTTCATATTTAGAGCATATAATCCTTATCATTTAACAATAGTGGCAATCAAAGGGCTTATACCAAGTATGTGGTTAGAATTAATCGCACAAAACAACAAAACAAAAAAAAAAAATAATAATAATAAATAAATAATGAGCCGTAAAAATTGATTAAATGTTAGAAATATTCTTTGGCACATATCAAATAGTATCCAGATGCATGATTCCTAGTGCTATCAAATATAGACCCTTTTATATCCTTAAAGCAAACAATATAAGGATACAATACCATCCCATCATCTTAAGTCATAATAACAGAAGATTATAGACCTTATGCGGTTTCCTAATTGTTATCTCTCTCACAAAAATTTATATAAGAGAAAAAGAAAAAAAGAAAAAAGTAAACTAAAATAAAATAAATAAAGATGAAAAAAAGTCTAGCTAAGACCTCACAATGGTATAAAATTGCTAGGAAGACAGCCAATCAACAACAAAGGTTAGGATAAATGCATTTTAAGCTAATCATTCCTTTTTCGTTTTTTTCTTGCTATTCTATTCATAGCCATATTCATTGGTACTAATTTAAATTTTTAATCCTGTTGCTGTGTGCAGAATTGCATTCCGTAAAGAATTATTGTGTCGTATTGTAGGTTTTACTATCAAAAAAGAAAAGAAAAAAGAAAACAGTTTTTTTTTTGTGCTCCTCTAATTATTATTATGACCATTAGTTATTTATTTCGTTTTTGTTACTTTTCTTTATTCTTTATAAAAAAAATAAAAAATCTTCACCTAACTAAAACTTCCTAGTATGCACTTTGCTTTTATAATTTAGTCGCATGGGACTCGCGTAATATCTTTTAGGTTGACAAGAGGCTTTAAATATAACGAAAACACACACCAAAAAAAAAACAAACGAAGAGAAAAAGAAGATTTTTCTCTCATATTTTTGGTTTCATGATGCTACTACCATCTGTAATTTATTTAAATCTTTAGAGCAAATATTTATTTCTTTTATATTAAAGGACTACGTTTTGTCGATATCACGTTCCACAATTTTTAGCCCTTAAGGGGTACCTTAAGGATTTATTTTGATTTTTTCTGGTCTTAAGCGAAAGGATTAAGTGAAAAGTGATGTTGAATGGAGACATTTTGAACAGATGCTGGGCACTCTTAAGTCCCACGGAAATTTTCTATAATAGAAAAGGGTAACATTTTGCACGTATTTTTTTTGTCGTTTTTTTTTTTTTTTTGGTTTTTCATATAATATATATATATATAAAATATTTTAAGCAGAATTTTCAATATAATATACACAAAGCTTTTAAGTTGTTGTAAATATATTTAGGATCTAACGACGTGATTTTAAATATTCAGCAAAATGAAATAGTATTGACTCTATTCTAAATAGACGACCATAAATATATTATTGAAAAGAAAAAAATATTAAGTATCGAAAATATAATTTTAAGATTTCATAGAATTTTAGGTTATGAGAAAAAAAATTTTCGTAAGTCGCAACGACTAAACTTTCTCGTTTTAAAAAAATTTTCATATTTGTTATGTTTATTATAAAAAATACTACAAATTATCTTATTGTTCGCATCCTGGAATGCACTATGCATTAGTTTTAGGGAAACAATAATTCTGTAATTAACACTAAATTGCCGGAGCGAGTCAATTTGACTCATTTAAGATTTTATTGCTATATTATAGAGAGAAATTTAAATTATTTTTTTAAAAAATAAATGTGGGTTTTTAAATATTTATCCATTGCAAAAGGATTAGTCACAAGAAAGTAACTTCTTATGTACGAAGTACGTACGAGCAAATAGAAAAGAATTATTATCTAAAATTGCAAAAAAAAGAAGGTCGACATGACACGGTTTTCCACACAAATTTACAAAACGAAGGACTCGTACTTTTACTGTTTGTAAAAGTAAGCCCAGTAATAAAATTTTAGTATTCAGCTCAAAGCTGTAGTCTGTAGTGCTGTAGTGCTGTAGTCCAGTTCTATGTTCGTATGCCGAAACAAATGTAGTAATTTTTCAAATATTTTTACATAAAACTATATTTTATTCCCTTTTAATTTTTCTACATTTAACAGGACTATATATATATATATCCCTTTAGTGATAGCATTCAATCAAAACTTATTCTGCCTTCTACGAAATGTCTCATAGTTATATTTTATTTTTATTTAATTTTGGTTTTATCTGCAAAAATAAATTTTCTCAGGCCTTTGGTGCTTAAGATTTTATTAAAATAGAATAAAAGTTTTTAAATAAAGTCCGTCATAATCTATTTTTGCTTCTAACTCATCTCAGCATTGAAGAGTTAATACTATATACCAAAATTAGTTTTGTCTGAAAATTTTATCGAAAAAAAGTAGAAAAAGTTGACAAAAATTCCGGGCATTTTTTGAGGTTTTTTGCTTTTTTCTTAAAAAAGGCCTAGCATAAGTTAATGTTTTTTTGATGAACTCTAAATGTTTTCCAATAAAAAATTGATACATTGTAAGAGCGTAACTCTTTTCCATAGTGCAATAAAAATTGTCTACCTAGCTATCTTTAAGGGCTTATCAATATTTTCCCACCGACGTAAAATAACTGTTTTTGAATACAAGTTGAAGATATTTGAGTTTTGAATTAGTTAGTGAAATTAGTGGAAAAAATTTCGTTGTATTTTAGGATAGTTATTTGATGGCAAAGGATAAAAGCGTACAACTTAGTACGCTACCTCCGACAGAAGATGCAGAAAAACAACATATTAAAAGTGTTTACTTACAAGTCCAGTAATGGAAAAACAATTCTCCAATATATCCTGAAGAATGAGGTTGGTAAAAAGATAACTATTTAAAACCAGTGAAAATGACACAACCAGCAGCCCCTAGCAATTTCTTATCAAATTATTGAAAAAGGCTTACTTTTTTAAATTTTTATTGCACTATGGAAAACAGTTACGCTCTTACAATGTATCAATTTCTTTAGAACTTCGAAGTAAAATGCTTTGTTGACTCCACTAATAATAATTATTAATTCCATCTGAATACGAAGAACGAAACAATTTGTTATGTTTGGTTTTTCTATTTAGAATATTAAAATCCTACTACTAAAAAAATAACTAATTAGTTCTACAAAATTTTAGAAGAATTTTTAGATGAAACCAAATTTTTGTAAAATAAACTTTTAGAGCATATTGATATGAATTAAACATTTTTTGTTTTTCCATAATTAAAACTCTGGCGTATTATTTATATTAAGTGCTTTTACACCATCATCTATAGAATTTTTTATTTTTCAATCCTTTTATTTTGTATTCAATTAAAGTCTTCTTAGACATAGTTTGATTTTACAAAATTCAAGTCAAAATTTTAGTGTACTTAATGAAAAATTTAAACATTAAATAAAATAAAAAATATTGTAAATTGTTCAAATCGTAAAAATGATACAAATAAAATTTTTTTAAATTAAATATATAATTTGAAGAAAACCAAAAGGATAATTTAATTAATGGACAGAAGAAAAAATTTAACGGCTAAATTTCAGTTACTTGAATTTTATTCTTAGGAAAGACATAAGAAACCCCTGTATCACTCCTATAGGAAACTTAAATAAAAAAAAAATGATATAAATAAATAAAATTGTCCTAAAAATTCAATGGTTATACTAAGCTAGTAAAAGGACAATAGATAGCTACATTTAGTTACCATTTATATATTTGTATGCGAAATTATTGTTCCTGGATTTTTTTTCTTCTTTTTTTTTAGAAGAATAAAGCTTTTTAGTATTTGCAAAATTGAAAGGATATGAAACGAACAAATGAAATCAAAAGACCAACTTCTTTGGTGTTACAGCAATTGATAAAAAAAAGAAGAAAATAAATAAATAAATGAATATAAAAAAAATGAAAAGGGGTTATTTTGTAGCCTTCCTGTATCTTGTATATAGGATTACCTAGAATAGGCAGGACTCTTTGACAAGAACATTTTTCTTAATGGAAACTTGCTTTCCCTTTTTATTTAGTTTTTTTGTTGTTGTTGTTGTTGTTTTATTTTGTATACTTCTTCTTTCGATTAAAATTCCTTAAGAAAACGAAAGAGTGCTAGCTTTGTGTTGTTTTTGTTTTTCTATTTTCCGTGGGGGGTATTGGTTGGACAGCCCTTTCCTATTCTTCTTTTAACTTTTTTTCCTAATTAAAGGGTTGTGAATATTCAACCCATTCGCTGTGAAAAGATAAATATATCAGCCTCTCTTCAAAGGGGATGAGTAAAATTTTTCAAACTTTTTAGAGTTTTCAACTTTTTTTTTTTTTTTGATTTTGTTTTTGTCTCCCTTTAGATTCATAATGAGCAATAGCATCCATTCTGTACCTATCTATCTAACAGGGCTTTGTTTTCATTATTTTGTTGTTTTTATGTTTTTTGTAGTTGTAGTTGCTTTTCTTTCCAATTTTTTTGTGTTTTATTTTTTGCGTTTTTTTGTTTTCAACTTAAATCAAATATTGATTGGTAGTGAATGGGTTAAATTTTAGGGCTTCTATCCTTAAAAGGACGAAAAATTAGAAATAAAAAAAGAAAAAAAAGAAGGAAATCAGTGAAAAGAAAATTATCTGACACTAAAAGAAAACAGTTGCATGGTATTGTACCTATCGGAAAAGAGAAAATGACCCAATTTAAGTCAATGATTTTAAATTTATCAGGCATATAACTATTGTTCTATATTTCAAATAAAATGGATAAGGGTTTTTGTTTTTGTTTTTGATGAAATTCTTGATGTACAGTAAAAAAATCCAGAATAGATCTTATTCTTCTCAGTAAAATAAAGAGAATAATTAAAACCCTTAATAATTTTATAGGCATCTATTTTTGTTTTGTTTAGAGTTTTTTATGAATACTACAATTAATTGATGTTTTATATGTTAGAAAATGAAAATTTAATTTAAACAAGTTAACAAAATTCTAATTCTTTTTGAAAAATAATTAAAAGACAGTTTTTTTCTCCAAATGAAGTACTATTAAAATTTTTCAAAAATCAGGCCTTTAAGCAAAATGAAGGATCAGACTTCACGGGGAAATAAATATAATATTGAATAGCATTAATCATAATAAACATAATGTTCAAATATTTATAAAATGAAAACATTTATTACCATAAATTTTCTAACTCGCTCTTTAACAAAAGCCTAAAATTAGTCAACGGTTAAATTCTTTGTAAGAAAATCACCAAAAAATCAATGCATGGCCTAAATAAATCTCTCCTAAAATTGCTTGGACCTATTACGTAGAATCAACAAAAATAGTCTAAATAGGGATCAGATTCTCAAATTAAAATTTAATAATGATTAACACAGTTTAAAAAAAATAATGAGTTATGATGAGTTATAATGAGTTATGTCCCCAAACTTCTAACAGACCCTTTATTCCTTCTAAGAGCTAAATTGTCTTTTAAAGTTCCTGAACTGTTTTATTATCCTAAAATTATGATTTCAATATTTCTTTTTGTAATTCACAAATTAATATCACATTTAAATTCGGTAGAAATCATACTTTGACATAGGAAAGAAGAGCATAGACATGTGGCACCTGGTACAAAAGATTCCAACACTAATTTGATGTCAATCGTTTCCGATTAAGAAACACCAAATTAAAATCTAAAATATCTGAATAAATATGGTTTTGGGATTCTTTATGTTCACTTTGACACTACTGAAAACGGATAAGTGTGAAGATTATAGACCACAGCTAAGGCACCAAATAAAAAACAAAAATTTTCAATAATCTCTCTAAATCAAACACAGGGCAAAAGCTTCTAACAATATCCCCAGGCTCAAAGTAGCTGATCTGTCCAGAGGAGAGAAGTTTTAAAATCAATATTAACCACGGACGTATTAATTAGAAATGTTACGATTAAGTTTACTGAAAATGATCCTAAATTTTGACAGCTTAGAATGGAAAATAAATGAAAATAGTTTTTAGTGATATGCACTGCCAAAAGTTGGTTACTCAAAGTATGAAATAATCAAAATGAAGTGAGAAAAAAAAAACTTATGGCCGGTTTAACAGTCCTCAATTAACTTGCAAATTAGTTAATTGCCACTAAATTCTAGGGTGCGTTGATAGAGACGCAGGCGAAAATGAAGGTGACTCGAATGAGGACAAGAATTTTATTTTAAGTGGAATATAATTTACACATATGCATATTTTAAATCTTAGTAACGAAAAATACGGCTTTTGCGCATTTTTATAAGGTTATTACGAATTCCCAAAGCTATGGAAATTGACGGCAACAAAATCTACTAAACACACGAATTCTTCCAAAACGCTTTCTATTTTCCTTAATTATAAAATGTGATTAGGTCCATTTTATCTTAGAACATAAATGGCTAAGGCATAAGTTACTTAAGCTCTGTGAGGCTCTCATTAAGAAAAATTTTTATCCAAAAATGGCATTCTGACTACCATCGACTTCGCGTATTGATCTGAGTTGAATCTGTATGGAAATTCATAGAAATAATAAGTAAAAAAGAACAAACTTCAAAGTTTTAATGAAATAATGAAGTAATTTACACTAATAGTAAAACTAATTTTGCTGTCAAATGGCAGATTTTTGATTGAAATGACTCTTAAAACTTTTCCAAACTTCTTAAGCATAGCAAACGATATGAACTCACCTAAAAAAGTAAAACAAATAAACAGGATTGAAGTAATTCAATCAGTATACTTCAAATACATGAAGAAAATAAAATTCCTTAAAAGTTTACTAGATATCCTGAAAAGATTGTCACTATTAAAAAATTTTAATGATCTAATACTACCACTGAATTTCGATTTCACGATTATTTTATCGTTAGCGTAAGAATATTATTAAAAGTGTATAACTTGACTTTTGGATAAAATCCGTTAATTATTTTCAATTCATTTATATATTCGCCTCAAATTTCAGATATAATTTGATTAAATAAAATCATAATATTAATTCTCTAGAAATTTTGTATCTGATTTTCTTAAATAAACCGTTATCTAAGCTAATTTTTATTATTATTTTCTTTTTTTCTTTTTTTTTTGCAGTTAGACAATAATAGTACATACCCATTACCCTCATTATCCTGCCATTAATCAAGGTGCTGGTAATACAAACCACATAAATTCTAATCAAATTCAAAATTTAAACATTGCTTGAGCTGGTAGCAACAATACAAGCTGCAACCTTTTATCCTTACGTTTTACAGAATTACAAATCTATATTTATACATATATATATATATATATATATGTATATAGAAGTAACAAGTCTAATAACTGGAAAAAATTGCCCCAATTTATATTAGGATCACTAAAATGAATGATCAATCTCTTCAATAAATGTCTAACAATTCATCTCATGGAATGATCATTAATTTTTCTTGCTTCAGGTAAAACAACAACAATAAAATAATCCAAGAAAAAAAATTTCAGAAGTTTTTCCTTAAGGTAATCACCAGAAATTTTTGCTGATAATGAAAGATGACTCAAATATAAAGTGACAGGATCAGTATAAGGTATAATACAACAACAACAATAAAATAATAGTTTAAATAAAAAAAGGACACTACACAGCAATATAATATATGAAAGCAAGAAAAAAAAAATTAAGAAAAATAAAGATTAAAGGGCTAAAGGATCACTGACTTTCTATGATGCATTTATTTATATATACATATATAAGCGGTAGCTATTGCATATAAATGGGATGAAAATGCGATTAATATCCTACGGGGGCATATGATTACTCCTCTTGCAATTAGAATTCCTGACATATCATGGATTAAGGGTAGATATCATTCAGGAGACACCTTCGTTTTTTCCCGTCCAATATAATATTATAGAGTGTAGGGTGATTGTATGACGATGATGTTACTTTAGCCATAATGATCGACACGGAAGATGGGAAGAGTCCGTTACAATTTTCTTAAATATATATATATATATATATATATATTTATGTATTTATATTTATGTGTATGTGAGTTTGTATTTAAGTTTTATATAAAGTAATATATACATAATATATATACATATATCGGCATCCTTTTATTAATTTTCTTCAAGGATACGTCGCTGAAATAGAATAGATGCCAGATGACGTTCACAATAATTCTTCTTTTACTTTATTGTTGCCGTAGAAAATTATTTTTCATGGACGTTTTAGATTTTATTTTTTGTTGTTGTTGTTGATTTTTTTCTTAAATATTTTTATTTTTATTTTCTTCAGCTTTCTAGAGCAAACACATATTAGCTGTGTTTTTTGAAAGTATAGGTAAATGGCCTTTAGAATACCCTAATCACTGTACACACACGTTTCACTGACTTTCTACCTGGGAAAATTGAGCTGCGCTGGAGGCGCTTATCTTTTTTCTTTTTATTTTTCTTAATTTTTTTATTTTTTTTTTTCTTATATATGAACTGAAATGATCTGATAAGAAAGGATCAGGTTTGTAATATTGCTTTTTTTCTTGTTGTTGTTATTATCTATTGTATTTTTTGATTAATTTAAATAAATGGTTGAATTTTTAATAAAAAAATTACTACTTTAGGGATGATCCAGCAAGCATTTGCAGCTTTTAAAGGGGGTGAAAATTGATTAATATCAGGTTTTCAATTTCAAATTTAGTCTTTTTCAAGTCAAATTCAGTCTCTTTTCATTTTGATTTCATCTTTTAAAACATAAGTTTTATTTTATTATAATTTTAATTGTGATTTTTAAAAATTTATTAAAAATTAGTGACAATTTATTATTTAAATAGTGAAAATTTTATACAAAACTATGTCAATAAATTAATTCATAATTAATAAATTAAATTAATGGATATATTTATCATTGCTGCAATCAGTTGGACAATTAACTGACACTTACTTAAGTTTTGATTATTTCTTGGATCCAAAACTAAATTTCTCATTTATTTTCTAGAAAAATATTTTAATGGCATTAAGTATGAGGGAATGTAATAAAAGATCCCCGAAGTTAATTTTTCTAAAAACGTGGATGACTGACAATAGTCAATTTTTGTCATCTATGAAAGATGCTATGCACATATTTACATGAATTATTAAGATGATAAGTGATTATCCTTGACGCCTTTGCATATAAATGAAGATCAATGTATGGCATGTATAAATTTACATTTATCGGCGATAAATTGATTTTTGCGAGTCACAGAAAGAGAGGATTCTATTCATTTGGATAAGTAATAATTGTCATTAGGTCTAAAGAATAAAACTAAAAAATTATCCCTTGGAAACACTTTAATTAAAGTATTTAAAAATAAAGAAAATAATTTCACAGTTATTTCATTAAATATATGTAAAAAAAGAGGTAAAAGCAATATGGAATACGAACTGCAAAGAATGAAAAATGTCCATACTTATGACCTTTCAACAGGAAATTCAACTTGTAACTCCAATACATTAATCAATTTAGGTTTGATATTAAAATTAACACTAGAGCTACCGACACTTAAGACAAAGCCTGTAGTACAATATTTGATGCCATTTGCATGAACAAAGTAAGGTCTTTGAAGTTATAGATACATTAGATTCTCGTGATTCCTCCATCCCTTGTTTAAAATATTTATCGGTATTTTCAATGGTATTTGTTAATTGAAAAAGAATATCTTTTCACCTGTTGTTTCACTATATAAGATCCAGGTATTTATGTCAGCTAAATCTAAAATGTTAGGATATACCTGAAGTAGCCATCTTCTTGATCCTGATATTTTTTGCCATTTAATCTGCAATATCTACACCAGATAGGAGCTTATTACTTTTATGAACTCTGGCGGTTTTATGTTTCAAACCTAATAACTCTTTTCCTTGGCTTACTTTTTTAAATTGTAAGATTACATCCACTTTATTTATAATAGAGATGAAAACCTATCCATAGTATCATTTTTTACTTGACAAATTGTTGGTAGTTTCCTTTTGTTTCCACGTATAGTGCTACGTAATTTAGATGCTAGCGGTAACCTTGTAAAAAAGTTGTTAATTGTTACATTTCTTGCCTTCATAGTGAATGGTTCGATAAGTTTGAGTACGAAAGATTCACTTAAAGTCTGTGATGTTACTCATATCTCATCTTTTCCTAAATCGCGAAACTTTAGTTTGAGCATCAGATGCTAGCTAAAATTTATACCATATTTGTTAGGAATATTTGACAAATAATCTATCTCCCCTTTTTTTGACAAGAGTTGTACGTCAATTGTAACATTTGGTCCTGGTTTGTTGCAATTCAAAATTGTTTCAATAAACCTATCCCATACTGTTGGTAGCAAATTAAATTTATCGCTTTTTAGACGTTGACTTCTTTCACTTTTTTTTCATCAAAGTTTACATAACTTTAAGTTTAAATGGTTTTTTTCATTTGTATGGAATTTGTCGACACAAATGTATGGCAAAAAGTAGTTTTTAGCGCAATTTAAAAATATTAAAAGTGGCCATTTTACTTTATTCATAAAAGTATATATTGAATTTTTCAGGCCTAGTTTTAAATAAAAAACTTATTTTGTATAAATTTAATTAAAAATTTTAATGATATTAAAATTAAATTCTTAAAAAGTACAAGATAAAGGATCAAAAGATCCTAACGGTTGTACATTTTAAGTAACAACCAATCAAAAATCGTATCCCTTTTGCTTAATTTACAAATGAAAACAAGTCATAAAAGTAGTTGTCTGACATTTTCATTAAATTTACGACATGTCCAAAATAATTTGCACTCTAGACCCTATGACTTGCACTTAATAGGGTTAAAAAGAAAAACCTGGATTCTAAGCAGTTAGGACGTAATTTAATTAAAAGGGTGTTCACATGAGAGATACATCAGTTTATATTGCACAATATATTTCTTTAAGATATTCACCGCGATTTTTAAGAATTTTAGACAGCAATATGAAATTATCTGACCTGATTTTGATAACCTTTTTGACCGGTCAGCTTAACAATTGTTTAATATGCTCAAGTAACAATTTTAATACAATTGATTCCATTGGTCAATGGTCATCTTTCATATCTATAAGCAAAAGACCTTTTCCTATTTTCTTATTGTATATGTCCTGTCATATAGGGTCATCCCCTAATTAGCATTAAAATAAATGTTCATAGGTATTAAAATAGTTACATGAGGCAATCAAAAGTCCTTCTTATTGCTTATAAAATTTATTTTTAAGACAAGTTTTCTAAGTATTTTTTTTTTCGTATTTATTGCGTGTAAATCGGAACTGATTTAAATGTTCATGAACAAACTATATCCAATCAGAGATTGTGACCAGTAATTGAAAAAAGAAAACCAGGAAAATTTTAAAATGGTCAGTATATATATGGTAAGTGGTATAGCAATAATAATAAAAATTAATCAAATAGAGGGCATTTGAAATTGAGCAAAGGGTCATTCTTACACGTTTTTATACACAAAATTTTATTTTTGATCTTGACCTAAAGCTTGCCAGACCTCAGGTTTACTAATGCCCTCTTAAGTTATAACTGAACCCTTTTTTTTTACTTTAGGTTTTGTATTTGACTTGATTAAAATGAAATTTGTTGAATAGTAAATTGTTTGGATTAAAAAGAATAAAAATATGTCTCATAGCAAGAAATTTTCCGTGAAATTAGATAGTAGAATCCTGTTAGGTTTTATAATTTATGCTAAAATTGATTTCAACAAAAGCTGACATATTTTTAACGAATTTTTCTGCTATTTTCTATTTTGAATATTCAGTTAGACAGATGCTTTCTTCTTAAACATATAAAAATAAAAATTCAATTGTTAGTTTTTTATGGCTAAAATGAATTTTATGACATACTCTTGAAGTATGTTCACTTTATCATTGGATACCTTGTAAATTTGTTAGATTACCTATAGGAATTTCAGCCTTGAAAGCTCTGGAGCTTGTAAATTTCAAAAATATTTGTGTTCACAAAAATTGATAAAGTACTTAAAAAAATTCATCTGACAATGATAAATTTTTATTATGGCAGTGTTAACATTTTATAAATAAAATTAATATTTTTGAATAGGTTTGATTTGAATGTCATACACAATTGATGCTTTTATGCAACGAAAGAAAATTAAAAAAATAGTCAAAAAAGGACAGGTCATTTAAAAATTAGAGCTGAATTTAGCTATAAATTCTATAAATTAGCATTGAATATAGACCACAGAATATCTTGTTTAATGAAGCTAATTTTTTGGTACATTTAGGAGCCTAGGTGTACATTTAGGTGTTTTAGGTTTGGAATCGTTTTTAAATTGCTAGCGAAATACTTATCTTTCTAATGGCTCCTTACAAAAAATGTTCCAATTTAATAAAATTGTAGCTGTGAGCTGATAAATTGACATCAATATTTCGGCTGGTTATGCGATTTTCAAAGACCATTTTAAAAAAGATCGATTATAACGTTGGCTGCAAGGCAATATAAGTAGTGCTATTCTCTTAAAAGGAAAAATTTTTCATATTATTTTCTTTAAATTCGGGAAACAAAAAATGGTGAATGATGACACCATAATCTTCAATCAAATATTTTTCAGGTGATGTAAAAATACATCGGATATTTTTATTTCATTAAGAATAGAATAAGCGTTTTATGAACAGTAGCCTTTTTAATATCGTTTTAGTTCCATATGGAGCTCATTTGTATCTCATTTTGGACTTACTGTATCCTCAAATATTTCATTAATAACTTTGATTGTGCTTCTTATCCTTCAAAAATACCTAGAATAGTTTTTTTGAATAATTTAAGATACAATTGTACTAATATCACTTTTAAAATAATAATTCTACGTCATAAACTGAGCATGTATAGACAAGACTTAAACTAGATCAGATTTACTTATATTCTTTAGGTGTTATTGATATAACATTGCTGTCATTGAATACCTTTATAGTTACTAACTTCATCTAATTGGCACTCATCTTTTTAGCTGACGGTGAACATGTGTCCAGATAGGTTTGCTTCATGTTAAAATGGTAGCTATATTCTTTTTGCCAGAACTTTAACCCATTCGGACCTGATTTTAATATTTTCATCATTGAAATTATTTTTTAGGTTTTTGGACTTATTTATAGCGTAATCAAGTTATGTTCAGTGAAAACTTAAATTTTAAATTTACAGATTTCTAGAATAATTGATATGGACAACAGATCTAAAATGTTTATTTTCTACGCCAGTTATTCATTGAAAATTTCATTGTTTTTTAATTGTTTAATAAATTTAACATAATGAATATGCGAGATTATACTGATATAAGCACTGTTTAGTAAAACTCGATATAAAATTATGTTTATTATATTTTCTCTAAAAACATTAAAAAAAAATAAAATTATTATTTCAGACAGTACACATTTCCTGGTTTTTTACACCTAGTGGCTTCCTTCTTATTATCGTATTCTGGCAAGTGGTCAACAGTATCATATTAAATTTCACTTGCTGGCTTATTTCAGTACCACAACGATGCCGCTTTGATTTCTTGCTTGGTATAGTACTTGTACCGCTCCCACTAGAAGATGGATGCCCGTTTTTCTGCAATCTCAATGGCTGTCCCATTTTGAGTAGAACTACTGCCATATTTTGCCGGAAATGCAAAAGATCTAGTACATCTTAGTACATGATATATTACTTGATTTCCAGTTTGCTCCGAAAAAGCGACTATCTGCTGATCAACGCTCAATATTTTTTCTAGCTCCAGTTCCAGGCATCGCTTTCTAATTGAATCGTATATTGGTCGAACTTTTATGATACGATCAGTATTATTACATGGTATAGAATTATTAACGTGCAAATTATTTCGCAACTGAAAAAAGCGGTCTCTGGGCATATTATTCAAAAAAAACTTTTATTTCTAAGCTAGAATCCCCAGACAGACGAATGCGGGGAAACTTTAAATTTCCCATCATAATATGTAACCCCAAAAATATTTTTATCTTTGATAAAGTACATGGCTTAAGCTTGGGGACTTCTTTTGTGATAGCGTAAAAATTTGTGTTGAAAATAAAATCTTCTCATAATGAATTTGTTATATAATTTAAAGAATATTGAATTGGTGTTAGCGGAAATTCTATTTTAGATGTTAATGGAAGCAACCAAATAAATTTTGGTGATTTGGTTAAGGCATCATACAGCCGGCGTGTTTCTGCAACACGTTTAGAAATTTGTTCTCATTTCTGAATATTAATCCTGATTGAATATTTTGCCAAACATTAAAACTTACATTCGTTGGATTTATTGTCCTTTAGGGAAATTGTTCGGTATTTAATTTTTTATTTTCCCATTTAATTTTATTTTTTTAAATTAATTTATAACATCTTAAAAGTATTGTTTCAGAATTTTAAGTTGATTGGAGTAAAATTACCGAAATTATGAGCATTTGAGTGCTCTTTACTCTATAAAAAAAACACCCAATGTCACCACTTTTTCACACCCTTTTCCAGTTATTTCCCATCAAATCCTTTTCTTAAACTACTTCAAATACCTAATTCTATTCGAAAATTGAGAAATTACTGACATCCAAATGCATTTCCTTTAGTTATTAAATAAATTAACTTAAATAATAATAAAGTTTTTATATAGATTTTGTATGCCCATTAGTTCTTGTATAAATTAATTAACTTTAAAGTGTTTTCCTGAAGTTTGCTATCTTCGAAGGCGGTATTTACGATAATTCAAAATCTCCTGGACAGATGGTTTACTTTTTCACATTTCCCGGGAGCTTTTATTTTTCGAATTTTTGGTTTTGGAAGATTTTCTTGCCAAGTATAATGCACACCGCAAAACAACTCTTTTCAAGTGTCCTTCATGTACTTACAGCCGCTCACTTGTTATTATTTTGAAATAAAAATTTGGAAAAGTATTGTTCAAATGTTATGTTATCATGTAGAAATTAACTAAATAAACTAAAAATATCGGTATTGCCAACAAAAATTTTTTGTAAACATGCATTTTTTCAACGAATTAACCGAACCATCCCCTTATGGTATCTTTTATTTTCACCAGATATTTTTTTTCAGCATAGATTATAATCGTATACTCGTCCGATACCATTATACTCGTATCTAGCGATTGCTTAAAATGATCAACTTATCTTACTTAATTTTTTTCCAATGTTAAAAAAATATGCAGGATATTTTAGAAAAAGACTAAGAAAAAAAAACATTTTTAACTTCACTAATTACAGTAACGATAACTAGTTATTCTATTTCTTAATGCAATATATTAATAACAGTTATAACAGAATATTAATTAATTTTGTTCTAGAATAGCTATCAAATTCATCGTCCGTGTTACTATTTTTATGCAGTATAACTGAAAAATAGCTTTGGTGGCTAATTTCTTGCTTTTTTTGTCGTAAAACTTACATAAACTTACTGATGAGTAGTTTCCTTTTAAATTCTAAAACCATTTAATGTTATGAGGTTTTAAAATTACGAAACTTGCTTTTAAATTATTTCTTAGGCTTATTTATAAAACGATTAGCAAATCATTAAAATAAAATTTAGTAAAACTAAATTTTTTTTGTTAAATTATAAACTTATAGACAAACTTGAAAGAAAATAACCTACGACAGGGTCATAATAGTATTTATTAAAAGGTATTTCAAAATAACCGCTCTTATGCCTGGGACTTACTAGCGCTTAGCGGCACAAAATTTAGTGCTAAATGCTAATGAGTCCATTAGTCTCCACTGATGTTCCACTCTACTGGTATATAAAAAAACTCTCCATTTTTACTGTGCTAAGTCGTCTCCACACGCTAAGCGCTAGTGAGTCCCAGGCATTAGTAACTATAATTCAAAACTTAAGAAAAAAATTTCTTCACATATTTTCTAAAACCGGAATTCCTATATTATTGTATATTTCAGATTGAATTGTGGATGCTGAATAATCTGAAAGTATACAGCTTGAGGCTTGAGAGCTACTGATGATTTGTCCGTCACTACACGTCAATTACTATCATGATATTTGCAAGGAAAATAAGACTAACGCATGTCAACGCAGATAGCATGCGATCACATGTGACTCACCGCCTGTGATGCCTTGGACTCAGTAGCGCTTAGCGGCACAAAATTTAGCACTAAATGCAAATGAGTCCATTAGTCTCCACTGAATTGGTATATAGCCTGAATTAGCGACTAGTAAGCGCTAACTTATCGGTTTTTCAAAGAAGATGAAAGGAATATTTTAATTCGAAAAGAATTCAGTCATTGAATATTAAGATTTTGTACTTAAAGCAAATAACAACACATAAATCACAAATAGAACTGTCACTTTGGTATTTTGCTTTCTGTCAATCAAAACAGTAATATGCTAGTGAGTCCACGCCGATTGGTATTTAGGAAAACTCTACATTTTTACTGTGCTTACGCTAAGCGCTAGTGAGTCCTAGGCATGAGAATGCACAGGACAGCTGAGTTCTGAAATGCATTGATGCATTACAGTATAATTTTCCAGATACTTTTTACATTGTTTCAACAAAAAATTTGATACACTTATTGCGTGATTCATGTGCATCTAATACAATCGTAAAAGTTTTCGAACTCATGAAATTGTATCAGATTTGCATTTTGACTTTTACGAACTCATCCACCGTGTTGACTATTGAGAAATAGTTCATCAAATTCTTAAAGAAATTTTTGATTGAAAAACCTCTTCTAAATTTTTTCTGAAGTTGAACTTTATATAATTATCCTTCTAAATAACTATAGAATCACTGGCACAAAAGTTTCATTAGAATCTGCATTTTAAAAGATTTTTCGCGAGTTAAAATAAAGCTAACCTTATATGTAAAGTCTTTTGCGATTGCGAAGGAATACTAATGGTTGATTTTAAAGAAGGTATTAATACTGTTGTTAATAGCAAGTATTATGCTCCACTTTCAGCAAACTGAAAGAGTGCTTCAAATGATAATGAGCACAAAAAATAATGAGTTACAGGCCATAGTTTGAAGGCAAGGAAAAATAATATTTTTATAAAGTTGTTAATCAATAGATGTAAGAAAGATGTCAGATTATCATTAACAGAACCATGTTAGGCCAGATTATTATGGGACCACTCTCGTAAATTACCATTTACACAACTAGAATGAAATGCAGCAATATTGGTATTATTAACAAAATTTGATTATGGAATAAACTTATGTCTCCATATGTATAAGTAGCTCTCAAGAGCGGTTTTTATACAAATTTTGTATATTTTTTTGTGTTTGTTATGTTTAGGCGGGATATTAATATATAATCCATATGATGAGTATCAAATGCTTGGAATTGAAAATGCAAATGCATACTTAAATATGATTCAAATATAATATACGTATGATGTAAGGTAATCTCAAGAGAAATTTCGCCAAATTATTACTTGTAAAATGGTTACAAAAAGATTTAACGGAAAGCAAAATATTTAAAATCGATTAAAAATAAACTATAAACGCTCCTTATGTGAATCATATTTTCTTGCAAGAATTTTATAGAATAGCATGCAACGGTCAAATTTTTAAGTGGCAGACACAGCTAGAATTCAAATAAACCTTTTGTTTTATTTTTTTTTGTTTAAGCTGAAATATTAAAAGAATAACTAGATAAATAAGAATCAATCCATTGATCTGCGCTTTATATAAAATTTTTAAATCATTGTTTTGTTTGGCAACCTAATTTTTTCCATATTATTTTACTTTTTAAACTGCTCTAAAAGAATTACTTCCTTATCAAATATATTTATATTAAAAAATATTGAAAATTTATATATCTTACTTACATGGCATTGATTTAGTTGATAATGAAAAATTCTAATTTTCACTAACACAAATTATTTAAAAATAATTGAAACTATTTTCTTGAATAAATTGAATTAAGTTCGATTCAAAAAAAAAATGGATAATAGATACACCGAACATTTTCGATAACTAGAATGAAATGCAACACTATAATATAAATTAAGATAACATTGAATTAAGGAGCGTGTGCTGTGTGTGAGTATGTGTGTACGTAGAACTATTTGGGTTGCATATTTTACATCTATGCCAAGTCTGATTGGGAAATTCAGTCGTTTTTCCGATGATTAATTTTATTTTTAACAGAGCCAATATATATTTTTTTGAAAGTTTTGTGTTAAAATTTTTGATATATATTTTATTAATTTCTTGTAGTCTCAACCACTTGTTTCAAATTTTAATCAATTTTCCTTATAACGTTTTGAGCTAAGAAAGATTGAAACCACTAACATGTTTGTAGAGACTAAATAAAAGAATTTTGACGTCACCTTGCAATTTGTTTAAGCAAACCACCATAATTTCTTACAAAATGTATAACTTTTCATTTCGATCAATTTTTTCTTTCAATATCAAAAAAATCAATTTATTTTTTTACTCATTTATTTATTTATTTACTTTTGTTTTCTTCTCAAATATTATTGTAGTTCATAACTATTTAAACTTACCTTATGGCCCAGTTTTTATCAAATATTAATTTATTTTTTTCATATCTTTATTATAATATTTTTCATCTTTATAATTTTTATATCTATTTATTAATATAGTAAATTTTTTTATATACAAATAATTACGCATCTATATATGTAATATGTAAAACTTTTATGAATAATAGTTTTGAGTTCGTTTTTTTTTTTTTTTGTTTTTTTTATATTCCTTTTATTTTTTCTGGGTAACCCCAAGCACGCAACAAAGTCTTTTCGTTAAGCTTTGGCGATTTTGAATTAAATTCTCTTGATTTTTTTTTTGTTGTGTTTATTTTTTATTGTTATTTTGGTTTTGATTAGACTAAATGCCATATAAAAAAACAACAAATTTTGATTTTTGGTTTAATGAAACCTTCTTATAAAGTCTATTATGGATGTATTCTCTTTTTTCGCATTTTTTATGCTTGCTGATTAATAAAATTCAAACAAAAAATGAGGTTTTTTTGAGACTTTGTTATTTTACCCATTTTCTACTTTACTATTCTTTTTATAATTTTTATAAATTTTAAATTTTTAAAAAAAAAAAAAACAAGTAAACAAAAGAAAATTTTTTTGTCTTTAGCTTTCCAATTTGAATTTTGCCAGCTTCAATGTTTTTCTTCTTTTTTTTTTTGCTTAAAATTTTATTTAATTTTCGTATATTTTTCCTAAAAAATTTCAAAGCACCAAATTATTCGTATATTTTGTTTTTTTAATTATAAATTTATTATAATTAGCTTTTCAAAAACTTTCCTTTTCTTTTTAAAGTTGATACTGTTATTATCTTATAAACAAACAAAAATTTAAAATAATAGTTTTTAATTAAAACTGTTTTAAAAGATACTAAGAATACAGTAATCAAAATTAAATTCTAAGTCTTATTTCAAGTTGAATTAATTAAATAACACCAACAAAGGATAGTTGTAAAAATTTAGATTTAGCCTTACAAATTAATATAACTACATTGCACTATGATTATGAAACTAAAGCAAATGTATTTTTACTTTTGTTTCTTTTTTTATTGTTTTAAGAAGTTATAGAAGATATAAAAATTACAGAAAAATTTTTATGTTCAAAAAGCTCCAGCTAATGACTAATGTAAACTGATTTAAAAACATCAAGTGCTTAGCTATCAAATTATACAATATAACAATTAAAATAATGTTATACTTTATGTTCAATGTTTTCTATACATTACAATAAAAATAATAAACAAAATAACAGAAGAACTTGCTGAATAATCTTTGTTGAATGTCAAATTGTAAGCCTCGGAATTTTTTCCAGATGGGAGTTCATATTGAATCCAAATATTATATAATAAGTGCAAAAATTTATGTTCAGATAATGTCTTACAAGGATATATGAAAATATAAAAATTTTTCTTTAATTCCAATTTAATTTGTTTCAATTGTAAATTCAATTTCAAGTTGAAGAGTATTATAATAAATTTTGACTAAAAAAACCTAAGGAATAACAAAGTAAACAAAGAAATATGAAGTTTTATCTGTATGTCAGGTGCATATACCACTTATTTATAAATTTCTTAAAAATATAAAATAAAAAAAAAAATTTTATTAAATATTTTATGAAATTATAATAAATGGAATATTGAAATTGAAAAGAGTAAAACTAAATTTGAAATTTAAAACAATGAATTTAAAATTGAAGAGTTCAAAAGCTTTATCAATTAACTAAATTTCTTAGAATTACAAAAAAACTATTTGTTCCGCTTTTTCAATTGAGTAAAAACTCTAATATTTACAATTGTAAAATTTTTTCTAATTTTGTCAGTTAGAAAATAATTTTTTTTATTTTTTAGTTTATATCACTATAAAATTACTAGTTCTAGGACTAAAGTCCTTTAAAACATAAAAAGAAAAGTATGTTTTAGAAATTGCCTTCATTCAGTGTTTTTTTTATGATTTTCACTATAAAAAAGAACATTAATTTCAAATTTTTGTTTAGATAATAACAGATTAACAATTTATATTGCAATTTTTACAATATCATTTTTTTCATTACATTTTCAATATAAAATTTTTTTTTTCCCAAAAAAGAAAAATATATATGTATAAATTTCGGTTATTTAATAATAATGATAATATGACTTTCAAATTTTTTTTTATTCTTTTTTGTTATTTAATTTATATTTATAAATATTCTCAATTTATTTAAATATTTCAATATTTTGATTACTAATATTTATTTAATAATTATTTGTTATTTTATTTATATTTTTTTGGCAGTATTCATTACTTTTATGCTCAGACAATATATATATATATATATATATATATATATATTTATAATACGTTATTAATAATAATTATGACAATAATAAAAAATAATAATAGTAGTAACTACTAAACTGACATAAAAAATTTTTTTAAGGCTTATTCAGTTCTAAATTAGTTAATCTAAATGTTTGTATCGCACTTTCATCAAATGTTTTCCTTTTTTTATTTAAATTTTTATCTAATTTATTTATAAATAAAAAAGAACAAATACACAATCGTTAATATATATATATATGTAAATTATATAAAAAAAGGAAAAACAATTGGTCACAATTCATCACTTAAAACTAAAAAATGTTTTCAATAGTTTGAAATGTCTTTGAATATTATTGAATGTTAAAATTATTTTAAAATTATTTTTGTTTATGTGCTGTATTTTACATGTATTCAATAGCGCATCATAATATTTTTAAGAATATTTTTTGTTTTTCTATAATACAGATAAAAAATAAAATAAAAGAAATCAATACGTAATACAATAAATAAAATTCATTTTAATTTCTAGCATTGTAAAAATTTCCGACAGAGTAAATTTTTTAAAAGTTTCTTTCTTTATTATTTATTTTTTATTTTTGATAATATGAACGTGTCTATTAATTTCTATTGTAGATTTATTATTAGGAATTAATTAGCAAGTAGTCGCTTTGCTTTATTTTCTAATAAAGAATAAATAAGTTAAAATATTGTTTTGTTGATTGGGAACAAATACTGTCACTCACATATAAATAAAAACTTATTGGAATTATTCATTGCGTTCAAATTAAAAAAGAGGCAATCATTTAATTTTTCAAACGTACAGACGATTGTATACGGGAAATTATTTTAGTTTTAAGTAAAATACGGAAAAAGTTGCAGTTGCTTAGTTTAAGAATTTCAAATTGTTTTTTTATCTTTTTTCTCTTTTCTTTTCTAAAAGTTTAAAAATAGGATACAGCTTGATTAAATGCCGTAAAAAACAATATTCTACACTTTTATAAGCTCAGTTAAGCGTGAATATATTGAAAACCTTGAAACTGATTAGATTAATAATGTAGTGGACTAAATATTTTAAATGAGGTTTCATATATAGACGTTATGTTAGAATCAGTCAATGATTGTTTTGCACCTGTATGGACGGAAGATGTTCAGTACTATTATTAAATTTAAAATATTGTTACACATTCCTATCAATAAGCTTCACAATTGTTATATGAAATATGCTAGAATTGTTCGAATACAATTTATTTAATGTATTCTAGTCAACAACTAGCCTTAACTAATTTGATTTATTCCAATCGATTCAGCTTATATACTTTTTTTCTTAGTCATCGCCTATTAGATTTAGTGCATAAGCTTAAGGTTTTAACAGTACTAATGCAGTCATTTGAAATCAATAGTATGTTCTGTACTGCACTTATTAAACAAATTTCAAGACTTTTCTGCAACTATTTCGGTAATAATAATTAACAATTTTTATTATTTTATGAATAATTCTAACAAGTCCTTTTTATAAAAAAAAAATAGGAAAGACTAAGAGGAATATAGTGACACTTATAAGAAGTTTTTACAAAATCACGAAAAAATTTAACGATGAAGAAAATCATTGTTATTTGAGAATTGAATTAGTTTACGAAAACAAATGCGAACAACATTTTTTTAATGTTATCACAAAAATAATATCAACAAAAGCCATTCAGCTAAATCAAAATGCCAAAAAATTATATGCAATCAACTAGAAATTATATATATTATTTATTCATTAATATTAATGATAAACAAAATGGAAGAAATAAAAACTAATTTGATAGTTTTATTAGTAAGCAAAACTGCATGATAAAATTGATGATTAGTATTTTATTTTTGAGAATTAAAAAAAGAAATTCATTTAATGCAATTAAAAACTATCAAATGTATTATTGAAATTTTGTTGATTCAATAATGTTGAATCAATAAATATTATAAAACTTATTCAAAGGAATAATTTGACGAAGAATTATTGTCATTGAATAATAAGCTTTAAATTTTATTGTAACAAATATCAGACTGAAAGAAAAGTAACAACTATTAAATCCATTACCGAATAGAAACAGTAGAATAGATGCAAAAGCTATTTCGTTAGCGAACTCTACCAATTCATATTACAGAATTTTAAAAAAACCATAATTTAACATCAATATGAAGTCTTTCGTTAATCTTTTCCCTACTATTCACTACAACAAACGTAGTAAAAAAAAAAACTAAATCTCATTATATTCTTGATGCACACGGAAAATAATTTCTTTCGTCACAGCTCTATAATGTGAGCTTTTATCAAAAAGAATCCAAAATCAATTTAAAAATGAAAATTAATATCTTAATATGATTATATAAAATAATCAATAAACTTGAATCGACTATTCGAAACTATTTTAAAACAATTTTCTTTTTTAAAGATAAAAAAAATATATATATATATATATATATAAATTATAAAAGTGAATTTTTGTGACGCTAATAATTGTATCAAAACTTAAAATAATAAATAAAACTAATCGTAAAAATATTAAATAAAGAAATTATTAGTCGAATTTGAAAATTATTTAAAAATTTTACAAATAGTTTTAGCTTATTATAACAATTAAAAATTGTATTTTGTTGCTTGTTTTGTTTTGTATATATGTTTTTCATTTTAGAAATAATAACAAAAAATTTCATACTTCATTTTCTTAAAGTAAGCAGATCACAATTAGGTTCAATATTTACATAAAATTTTTATAAAAAAAATATATATAAATATATTAATGTATGTCGGTCTTTTATATATAATACGCATATAAATTTGACAAAATACTAAGAAAAACATAAAAAATAAAAATAAAAATCAAGAAATAATATTACTAATTTTTCTTTATGTTCTATGAGTAAGTTGTGTTGTTTCAGAACGTTTTGGTGGAGGTGGTGGTGGTCGTCGTTTTTTAATAGGTGCATTTTTTATTGTTGTTGTTGGTAATGATGTTTTAACAGAAACTTTATATTGTCCAATACCATTTATAATATCATCATCATCATCATCATCATCATTATTATTATTATTATTATTATTATTATTATTATTATGAACATTTTCATATAATGCATATTCAGGATTAACACAAATACCATTTAAATTTTTTGTTACTAATGTTGTACCATAATGTTCTTGTACCCAATTACTAACATTAGCTGTTTCACGATAATAATGTGATGAATGACCATTACCAAATTCTTCAGAAAAATCACGAAAACCTAATACTTCATGTGGTGTTGTTGTTGGCTCCAATTTACATTTTTGTGCAACTTGCCATTTTTTACGCATAACACGTTGTAAATCTTTTAAAAAATCTCTTGGAGGATTTGATATTGAATCAGATAAACGTTTTGGTGTTGTTATTATTGTTGATGATAAACGTGTACCTTCATTGCGTGGTGGGGGTATTGGTGCTAATGATGTTGATGATAATATTGTTGTTGTTGTTGTTGATGTTGATGATTGTAATGGTAATGTTGATGCTATTGTTGTCCGTTTTGGTGATATAATTAATTGATTATTATGTAATTGATCTTCAAAATAAACTTTACGTCTTAATAATACTGGTGAATCAGCAAATGATACACTTTTAACTGTATTACTATTTGGTAATTTATTTGTTGTTAAAGTTGTTACACAACCATTATTATATGCTGGTGGTGATTTATATGGTGGTGCTTTTAATGATGACGTTTTAACAGTTTTTGATAAAATTGGTAATAAAATATTATTTTTATCATTAGTCAATTTTGTTTGCTGCTGTTGCTGTTGTTGTTCATTATTAAATTGTCTTGTTAAATAAATTGGTTTCAAATCAGGTGGTGGAGGTGGTAAACTTATTAATGATATTTGTGAACCACATAAATTATCTTTAATTGAATCATTAATTGGTGGTGGAGGTGGCGGTAATGAATCTAATGATAATGTTGAACCAGATAATGTTGTTATATTAATATCATTAACATTTATTATATTATTATCATCATTTATATTATTAATATCATTTAATGATTTTAATTGTATTTCTTGTGATGATGATGATGATAGCTGTAATTGTTGTGATGGTGATGGTAATGAATAAGTTGAATCTGTAATATCTATTGATATATTATCTAATTGATTTAATTTATTATGACATATTTGTACACCAATTATTGGTGTATTAGGTATATTGATTGGTGTTGATATTGTTGTACTTGATGAATTCATACTTTCTAATGAACCAATTATATTATTTGTTTGTCTACGTTTAAGTGTACCACTATTATTACTTTCTTCACTACGTCGACGGCTATGACGACGTGTTAATGTACCACCACCATTATTACTAATATTATGTTGTTGTTGTTGTTGTTCTGTTTGTATTGTATCATTAATTGTTGTTTCACCAACTTCTTTTAATTGTCTAGTCATTGTTGTTAATGGTATATTTGGTTTCATTGATGGTTTACGTTTAATTGTACCAGTTGTAAATTCTGAATCAAAACCATTATTATCATCAGATAAACAACCACTTGAACTAGAACTAGATGCTCTTGATAAACGACCATTTGTATTTGTATTTGTTGTTATTGTTGTTGCTACTGTTGTCATTATTTGAGGAACATTATTTAATTGTAAAGGAACTGATGTTATTATATTATCAATTTTATTATTATGATTAATAATTGAAAATTTATCTAATTCTTCACGATTTAAATCATTTATTAATTTTTTATGATTTAAAAATAATTGTTTACCATATTTAGCTATACGTATAGCTGTTATCCATTTATTTAATATATCTATATCATCGGCACATAACATTTTTAAGGAACGACATAATGATTTTGATGTAAATGTATCATTTGTTGATTTTAAACCAAATGTATAATCAGTTGGTGATTTATATTTTTTTTTCCAACCTATACCTTTATAAATTTCATAACCAGTAAATAATGTTAAACAAATTAAATCACGTGATGAACGTGTCTTCTCTTTTGGATAATAATATAAACCAGATGCACGTAATACAAAATGATAACGTTTCCATCCTTTTTTTGTATCATTTTTCATATAAAGTGGACCATCCATAGTTATATGACAATTAGTTGTAAAAAATTCATCTAATAGCATTGATCTAGTATTATCATCATGTTCAGAACCAGGTGCCATTTGTGTACCAGGTAAAAAATTTTCTGGTCTATTATATAATGCTATTTTATCTGGACGCTGTAGGAACAATACTTGATTTTTAGAATCTGGACTCCACATCATTAGATTATCGACAAGTAATTCATGATCTTCAAATAAACGTTCTAAAAAAAAAATTTAGAAATTATTTTAAAATTTACCTAACAAAATTTTTTATAAGTTCAATTTATTAAATTTTTCAAAAAAAAAAAATTTATTACAACAGACAATTTGCAATATCAGGAAAAGAGACATTTATAACAAATTTTCTACATTCCAAAAAAATAGGCTTTTATACAAAAATATTTAAACATACTCCATCTTCATCTAATGAAGGTATACAGAGCAAATTCCATCTTAGAAATACAAACCCAAGAGATGGAGGTATGTTAAAATCATTCCTATTCCCAGGACAGGGAAAAACAATGAACAAAATAAACAAAAATCCCAAAATAATAGGATTACTTACATATAAAGACTGAAATTCTCTATGAGAGCCTTTAACATTAATCACAACATACCTTTTGAACTAAGAAATAATGGAAAATTGCATAATATTTACCATGATATAAAACAGAAGGAACAGAGTCGTCCAATAGAATGTTAAAGAATCAAAAGGAACATAAAACGAACACATCCCTAGTTGAAAATATTATGAAGATCAAGGATATTGAAATAACCTAAATATAAATATATAAATCCTTACATACCCATTTGGAAATCGGTTAAATGTTCAACAAGAGCCCAATATGGTTCCATTTGGACATGATTTTTATCAGCTAATAAACGTGTTACATGACCACAAGTCATCCTTTCATCAACTAATAATGATTTTGAGGCACCATCAGCTGTAAATGCTTTAACAAATAATCTTCTTACCGATGCATGCTCTAATTTTTGTAGAGCTAATTGAATTTTAGCAGCTTTACCATTATCATTTTGATTTTGTAACTGTTGATGTTGTTGTTGTTGTTGTTGTTGATGTTGATGTTGTAAATTACTAACAACATTTTGATGATTTTTTATATGTGATGTACAAACACCACTTGATGCTGATGATTCACTTGATAATAATGATACAGTATCACTAAATGCTGAATCATTATCTGGACTTTCAGTTCTTGATTCACGTAAAACACTATCTAAACCAGTACAATTTTCTGATAATGATGATATTGTTGAATTTGTTGTACCTGATATTGTTGAATTTGAACGATTATGACTACGTCCATGACGTATATCATTATTACGTTGTTCTAGTAAATTTAATTCACCAAGTATTGCATCCAATTCGGATTCATGTGTTTCTTCTAAATTAGCCATTGAAAATCTATAAGAATTTGTACGTTCTGATGATGCTTGACTTCGTGGTCGGAGTCTAAATGGAACTTGATTAGATATATTCTGCGCTATTAATACATTCGTTGTAGGAGTTTCTAATCCCTAAAATAATAGAAAAACAATATTAAATAATTTTTTATATATATATATATATAAAATAAAAATTCTTTAAGTTGAAAAAAGTGTTAAAATTCATAATGACTAAACAATACTATATTAAAGAGTCTAGACTAGACTAGAGCATCCTATAAGTCGGCTAAGGCTATGGTCCTCATGAAAGTGACTTCATAAATTTATGCGAATTCAAGTGAATAGGAATCTTTTTATATTTATATTGGATTTAACAATAGTTGTTATACTCAATGAGTCACACGATTAATAGTCGCTTGAATAAAAAATATATTCTATTTTCTTTTAATGGGTTAAATAAAGGATTTGATATAGAATTATAGTTATTTTAACTATAATTAATTTCAGTAAATTTTAATTTCAGACGTCTTTTATATTTCTAAAAGAGTTCAAAGACCTTTTTTCTGCATGCTAGACCAAAAATCTTTGTTTTAGCAGCTGCTACTTATGTGTGCGCAAGGCTTTAATATAGCAGTTCAGCACTACTTGTTTTACTTAGCTAAAATCGAGAATCACATCACATCAGAATCACATTTTTGTGAAAAATGACAATGAGAATGAACATAAGAAATGAAAATTTAACAAATATTTTTCATTTTCACGCCTCATAAAGACAGAATCCTCCTGTAAAGTAATTTTATAGCCTAATTTATTTGAAATATGATTATTTTAAATTGAATTAAAACTGTAGAAATTTATTTTGGATACATTTTTTTTTCTTTTTTTTTTTTTTTGACCACATGTAAGAAAAAATATATTTTCAATTACATAAAAATTCCTTTTATTATAAGGCTAAAGTATGCCTGCAATAAAAAAGGAATTTTCAGGCTTGTTCTTTTTTTTGTGGTTATTAATTTCAGCTTAAGATATAAAATAACAATAAATCAGAGCATAAAAAGCAAATTTATATATAATACATAAAAATAAAACAAACAAATATATATATATATATATATATGTTGCGTCATTTCACCGCAAATCTTGTCTAACTTTTTGCCAGACTTTTTCTAAACTTCTACCGTATTGAGGCCGGAAATAAAAAATTGGGTTATCTTCTATACACCGAGAATTTATCTAGGGTTTTAAGTAGTCTAATAACTTGGGTTTACGGAATATGAATTCTAAGTATCATTAAATGAAAATATTTATTTAATAATAGCAAAAATATATATATATATATATATATATATAAGTGAAGAAATCAACCAATAAAACAAAAATATTAATACAAAAAAGCTATTCTTGTATGTTTCTATTATTTCCCATAATAAATGATGATTTTCTTTGGTAACATCTTGTAACTAATATCTATTTAGTAATATTTCCTCCTTTGCTTTTTGGATTAAATATTACAAACCAAAAATGAGAAAATATAATTTTTTTTCCGTCTTTGAGATCAAGTTTAAAACAAAAAGGACAACAGAAGTTAGCATAAAACTATCATTATACCCCAATAAAAAAAAAAAAGAAGATGAAAACTCAAAAAATAAAATGTCTACATTAAAAAAAACTCTAAGGATAGCGATATATGAAATTTTTTTTATAGGTTAAATGATGGTAGCTTATCTATAAGGATATTTTCAAGTATACGGATGACCAGTGTAGAGAAAGTTGGCGAAGTGTAAAAAGAGCAGAATTTTCTCACAATACTAACCTTAAAGGAAATGTGATTTATTATATTTATATAAATTTTTTATTCTGTTTTTTTATCTCAAACTGTTACCTATAATATTTCATGTGTCATTGAAAAAAAATTTTTTTTATTTTCCTTTAAATTTTTTGTTTTTCTTTTAAAGGTTTGATTGGAAACTCATGTTCGTAGAATAGAAAAAAGTATTCCTTTTGTGAAAAGGACAAGAGACACTTCAAGGACCTTTTATATTTAAGTGACCAATTCTCATGGTTTATTTGTTTCTTTGTTTTTGTTTTTTTTTTTTGTTTTTCGTTTTCCATGAGAATAGTTTGTGTATACAAAATAACAAGATTTACGATACCTGGATTGACTTTTATGCTATAAAATTTTATTTGTAGTAAAATTAAGTAATATACTGATGTGTATACATATATATATATATATGTAGAAATGTATTTACGTATTAATTTCAATTAAAATATGGTTATGCAATACATAACTTATTATATTTATTATGAGTTATAAAATTCAAAATTTATATCCAACTGGAAACATTTCAATTTAAAATAAATGTCAACCGTTAAAATAAATGAAAAAATGTTACATACTAAAGCGGAACAAAAAAAAAAAATTCTAAATATGGTAACCAGACGGCAATAACAATTTTCGATTTATAAATGACAAATTTATGAGATTTTCTAAAAGTGTTAAACCATAACAAAGAACATTAAACACAAAAAATAAGAAGAATAACTAGAAAAACAAAAGAAAGGCAAGAATTTTTTTATTGTTGTTTGTTTAAATCAAAAGAACAGGGGTTAGTACAGTTATCATATTTCTTCTATTTTATTGGCTATTGTTGTACTTAATCAACCAAAACCAAGTATGTATAGTTACGTTAAATACCTTCAAGGATTTTAATGACTTTTTAGCATGACTATTTACTCGGTTAGAATTCAAATTCTAATAAAAAAAAGTCATGAATATTTTTAAATTTTACAAAAAAAAATATATACAACCGTTATTTAAATTTATGAACCTCAATTATATATGTAGCCTCCTGCAAACTGTGTCAAGTTTATTTTTAAGCAAAAAGCGAAGCGAAAAATTATCAAACTAAAATTACACTTCCTGAGAAATTATAAAAGTATAAATTATGTTTTCTGTCATATATCCTTTCCATAAATTAACGCCTTTTAAATTCTTACAAAAACACACAGCAGACACACATAACTTTTATAGCAATTTTCAAGGCTTTATGAGACTCACTGCGTATGATTTAGGTCATATATGATTGAGTTTAGGAAAACACCATAGGACTTCAAAAATACCCCGAAAGAAATAAATTATCTAAGGCTATATTCCAAAATATAAACAGATTTAGTAGAGCGCTAATCCGAAAAAAATTTAAATATTACAATATTATTTGTATTGTTGTTTCAATAATGAAAAATTTTTTGTTTTGTTGTCAATTTGCTGAAATAAGAAAACAAAAAAAAAAAGGAGTAGTTGAAAAAATGAAACAAAAGAAGGCAAAAATGCAAATAAATTTATTATTCCATAATTTCGAGACGAGAACATTAAGTTAGCATCCTTCTAACTAACCTAACATTTTTGACCATAATTTAGATTAAAAAACACAAAAAAAAACTGCACTTTAGTACAAAGCTTAAAAGTTGAACAAAAAAAAAACAATAATAATTTCTAATAAAAGCTATAGAATCATTTCTAAATCCAAAGAAAACACTATTAGCCTATAAATGAGCTAATTCATTGCATCAAACCCTGCCAAAAAGATTTCTTAATGATGTCACATTCGCTAAACGCAGTTATAGTAGCATCAGAATTAACGAACAATTGTTATGTATGTTTTTTAGAGTTGTTCTGAAAGCATCCTAGAATTAACTGCTGATGATTAACTAATTTTGAAGGTAATTGATAACTATGAAACCAGTCAAATAAAAACACAATAAATTATAAATAAGGCTTTTCCTGAATTTACAATTTAAACTGCATAAAAATCTTTAAAATATGGTTTTTTTTTTATTTTAGTAACA
The DNA here is from genome assembly GCA_947359355.1 of Acrocera orbiculus. Classification (NCBI taxonomy): domain Eukaryota; kingdom Metazoa; phylum Arthropoda; class Insecta; order Diptera; family Acroceridae; genus Acrocera; species Acrocera orbiculus. Next base: position 25,474,774 of record OX375759.1, on the reverse strand, counting down.
AAAACTCTATGTGTAAACCATAAAATTTACGATAGAAATTCTTTCTAACTATGTATATAAATGATAGTGTACCGTAATCAATTTTGATTTAAAAAAAAAAAATGAAAATTGTATGGCTATAATCTAAAATGTTTTATTTTTATTTTTATAAAAATCATACGCAAAATTTTCAAATAGAATTCCATAGGCTAAAATCTAGTCAGAAAACTAGCTTCCAGCTAAAGTTATAAATAAGATAACAGTTAGGATAAAAATAAATCTAATATTGGATTTAGAGGTTCGTGTTGGTGGTAAAAAAAAAAGAACGGTATCATAAAACTTGTTTTCCGAAAAATAGCAGATAAAGTTTTTCGTTCTTAAGGAAACCAATTACTAATATCTTTTGAAAAATGCAAAACATAGAAGAAAATATTATGATGATTCTTAACTGTTAACTAAAATAATTTCAATTTAACTTATTTATTATTATTTGTTTTTGAATGTTTGTCGGTTTAAAAAAAACCACAAGAAAAGTCAATCGTTGTATGCTAAACAGGAATACAGAATGACGTCATATTTGTGGAAAAAAATAATTGATATCTGAAATAATGAATAAATTTTGACTTGATTCTTGCCTTTTTCTGATATTATAGTACTTAACACTTAGACCTTGAATAATAATAACCAATTTTATTTACACATTTATCAATTTTTTTAAAATTTGATTCCACAAAGTAGAAAATTATGTACTCCCTCCCTTTTTGATAATAAGCTTGACTTGGGGAATATTTGCAGCCCGTACACACAACTCCCTCAAGCTTACTGTGAAAAAAATACCCGCTTTGAAAACAGATGATAATACTGATCCAGCCATATTTTTTTTTAAATAATAATAATATCCTGCAAACTAAGTAACTTTTCAAAATTAGTACCTTTCAATCTAAGTAATTTTTTTAGATTTAAAATTCTAATCCTTAAATTATTATTATAATTGTGATTAGAAAGGATTTGCGAATTATTTTCGTTTTATTAGCTTGAAACCAAGAGACGATTATTTTTGAATTTTGACAGCTCTAAGAAGCCTGCACAAAATCTTTAACGTCTTAACATTTCAAAAAACACAAAATTAAAATGTTAACGATTTGTTGATTTTTATGATAATGTTTTCAAAAATTAAATAAAAATTTGAACAAAAACCAATAGCTCTTAATTTTTGCAAGTCATTCAAAAATAATAGCACAATTTGTTATTGTTGTTGTTTTGCTTTTATTATTATGGCAGTCAAAAGGATCACATAGCATTTCCTGGTTGACCTCTTTTAAATTGTATTTATATATATTTATTGTTAAATTGTTGGGTGTTTTTTCACTTGATACACACTAACAAATCAACAATAAAACAACCCCTAATAACTTTCTGTGAGTGGTTAACAACCCTAATTCTTTGCGGTATTTGTTGACTTTTTTAAGTGTTTTTTTTTTTTGTTTTGTATTTCAAGGAGTTTGTTGTTTTTTTTTTGTTTTTACTTCAAATTTGTGAAATGAATTTATATTCTAATTGATTTCTAGTATTAAGAATCATTTTTTATTAAATAATATTGAAATGTATAAATGATTTTCACTAACAAATGTCTTTGATGTGAAGTTCAAGTGTAACTTTTCAATGTGTTAGTATTATATAGGATATTATGAAAATTATATGTTCATAACTCATTTTCTTGCTTTTCTTAAATAACATTAACTTCACCTTAACTTCATTTGAAATGATATCAACTCAACTAAAGTAATTTCAAATTCTTACATATTTCACTACATCCTTTATACATATAATAATCTTCTATTAATTATTTTCAGTTTAAATTAAATTTATTGTGAAACATGCTAAGCACTTAATGACGTCATTTTTTTACCTTATTACCTTTTATTATTACGTTTCTTTTAGGCTTAACTTTCAATGAAGTCTCAAAAAAAAAGAGTCTCTAGGATTGTGAAATGTGTAGAATTTCATTGCACTGAAAGTTATACGAATAACATCCTAAAAATTATCTGTGGAAAACCAAATGAATTTCGGACTCAAGTCATTCCAACTCAATATTCCAACAAATATTTTCTTGGAACCAAAATACAAATACAAATGATTTAGGACGATATTTGTGTACTTTATAAGAAAATTAAATTTTTTTGTCCTATAACAGCATAAACTCAGTGCTCTATCAATAAGAAGAAAATAAGAAAACAAAAAAATAGATATCCGTAAAACAATATTCTATAATTATAGATTTTTATTTTTTAAGGTTTAAATCTTTTTTAATTACAATATTATAAATTCAATATTATTCAATATAATTATGTAGTATATTAATAAAAATCTAAGAGTAAAAATTTCCATGGAATTCTATGAAATAAAAAAAATGTTCATTTGGAATATTCAGATGAAATATAAATAACATTAACTTCACCTTAACTTCATTTGAAATGATATCAACTCAACTAAAGTAATTTCAAATTCTTACATATTTCACTACATCCTTTATACATATAATAATCTTCTATTAATTATTTTCAGTTTAAATTAAATTTATTGTGAAACATGCTAAGCACTTAATGACGTCATTTTTTTACCTTATTACCTTTTATTATTACGTTTCTTTTAGGCTTAACTTTCAATGAAGTCTCAAAAAAAAAGAGTCTCTAGGATTGTGAAATGTGTAGAATTTCATTGCACTGAAAGTTATACGAATAACATCCTAAAAATTATCTGTGGAAAACCAAATGAATTTCGGACTCAAGTCATTCCAACTCAATATTCCAACAAATATTTTCTTGGAACCAAAATACAAATACAAATGATTTAGGACGATATTTGTGTACTTTATAAGAAAATTAAATTTTTTTGTCCTATAACAGCATAAACTCAGTGCTCTATCAATAAGAAGAAAATAAGAAAACAAAAAAATAGATATCCGTAAAACAATATTCTATAATTATAGATTTTTATTTTTTAAGGTTTAAATCTTTTTTAATTACAATATTATAAATTCAATATTATTCAATATAATTATGTAGTATATTAATAAAAATCTAAGAGTAAAAATTTCCATGGAATTCTATGAAATAAAAAAAATGTTCATTTGGAATATTCAGATGAAATATTCTTGGAAGCCCCTTAATTGTTTTTTAAAATTTCTATTTAAATAAACCACAAAAACAAAAACCTAAAAAAAAACTGTTCATAAATAACATCATCCCTTGGAAATTAAAACAAGCATGAATAAAAACTGAAAAAATTAAAAAAAAAGCCAAATTCCACAAATAAAATTTAAAAAAAAAAGAAGGGGAACTTACATTATTAAAGCCGATTAAAATATTTCAATTCTATTTTGTTTTGTTTTATTTTTTTGTCACAATTAAAACTAATTCTCCATATTATCCTATTGATAGGCTCTTTCATATCAATAAAAATTCAATTGAATGAGAATGCTAACAGTTTTTCAAATAGGATAACAGTTATATGACTATATATATTGTTATAGCCCAAGAATTTATTCAGGCAACATTTTTAACCTTATTAGATGGGCGACAAATATGTCCATAATCTTAAGCCAGAATATTGCTGTTAGCCGATTTCAGTCTATGATAAGAAGATAAACACATTGTTGTTGTCGTTGTTATAGTTGTCTATATTGCTGTCATCAAAAGTTTTTCCCAAAAGAAACTTGTTTTTTTTTTCGTTTAGGTTTGTTTTATTTTTGGGTTAGATTCCATGCTAATCGATATACATATATACCTAGGTATATATGTATATATATAAATATGGATACATAAAAATATATGTACATATATGAAAACCTAAATATTATTAAAACCAATTTCTTTAAAGTTTTTCTCTATAATCTGGAAATGGAATTCGAAACACATAAATCGAACATAACAGACAACAATTTGGATGAAAAATCAAATCTAATATCTAGAGTGTGATTTTCACCTTCTTCACCGATTTTCTTTTTTGTTTTTCTTCAATTTCCTGATAGAATCAATAGTTTTGCATGGAAACGTAGTTTTCATTGTAAATTAATCCATGCCAGGCACTAAATACAGTAGACCCAAGAATAGAAAAACTCATCTTTTCGATCTGTATACGTCTAAATGGATGTAAGTAACAGCGTTTATAAGTGACAAAAATTTGACTTTTATCACTTATCTGTGTTGTTAAAAAAATTAACTACAAGGATTTCTTTTATAAAAAAAAACTGTGATTCATGATAAACCATTTAGGAAAATTAAAGGGCTTACGTTCCAAATTCTTTTTATGATCATTTTATGTTTTTTTTAAAAAAAAATCATTGAAGTAAACAGCTAAAAAGAAACATGTGCTAAGTTTCCTTGAGTACAAAAACCAAAAGAAATTGTAATAAAATCAAAATAGCAAAGAAATGTCTTTAGCTTAAGTTATCTTTAAAATCACGTACCGTACTTAAGGAATCAAATATAAAAAAATAAGCATATGTACATACATACATATGTACATACACATATGTCTCTATATCCATGGAAAGGCATAGTATATATAATTTCATCACAAAAATATTCTGCTTGTTCTTAACGACAAATTATCCATCAAAGTGACTTTTGTACGGTACTTAAAAGCTAAACAGTTATGTCTGAGTGAGTACTACTACTAGAAATAAAACGAGAAAGTGTCAGGGGAACAATGACGGATTTCCTTAAAATCTAAAAATAAATTGGGTAAAGGTTATGACCGAATTTTATTTTTTCTTTCTTCTTTGCTTACGAATGTTAATTTTTATTGTTTTTATATTCGGTACTTAATTAATATGAACTTATTATAAGTTGGGTTCATTATTATGACCAAAAATTCATCTTGTAGACTGACCCTCTAAGACAGAAAAATATGTCAAAAATCGGCAAATGGAACAGGAAGAAGAAAAAGAAAATAAGAAATTGTCTTTAGATCAAAAATTACCTTGTAAAATTCAATTTTTGCATTAATTCTAAGGATAAAAACACATCAATAACAACAACAACAAAAAAACAAATATTAAAACTTATTTATTTATTTTTTTCTTTGCGAACCACTTAACTTTGTTAAAACAATTACTTAACGATCGAAAAATTAAACAAAAGGTATTATTTATATATATATATATATTGACTTGGATAAAGAATAACATCAACAACAACAATAACAAAACCAACAAATTAAAATCTATCACTTAATTTTAATATAATCCTAAAAATAATTACGCTAAATTTATTATTCAGCTAGGAAAAATCTTTTACTACCGTCACGATGAAAATAGAAAATCAAACTGAAAACATAAAGGAGCTACCACCAATAAATGATGAGAAAATTTGTCTATAAGAAAATTTGCTGCATTCCTTTATAGAGAAATATATTTTAACTGCGCCGATTCCAAAAAAAACAAAAAAAGATATAAACATAAACAAACAAACAAAATTCTATGTTTTTCTCTTTAACTTCACGTGGTATTTAGTTATTTATAAAAGGAGAAAATTTTATACTTGCCGTACGTTTGAATACATAACCTCAACAACAACAACAAAAAATACAGAAAAAAAGGTACAAGAACACATTAAAAACCAGAATATAAATTTTACATGTATGTAAAATAAATCCTTTTATATGTACATAAAAAAAAAATCTGCTTTATAGTAGATTTGTGTACTAACATCTTAAGTAAACTACGTATATATCCGTCGGTTACGAGTATGTTGCTATAATTATGTAAACAAATTTGAATGAAACGAAAGCTTATGCTGTATATATAGCTATAAAAATCTGTTACAATTTTCTATAGATGAAATGTATACAACTTTTTTAAATCCATTATCATCAAAACAAAAAAAATGATTGAAAGAAACTTTTTTTGATTTTTTGTTTGTTTTAAATAGATAAATTCAAAATAAGATAATACGCTTGTCCAGATTTGGGAAAAGCGTGTAAACAGTAAAAATATAGCAAAAAATAAAATTCATTTGCTTAGATTTTAGATTTTTAGCTATAATTAAGAATCAGACAGATGTTATTCCTTGTCATCTGTCTACCGGCAGTTTTTAAAAATATATCCAGGGATAGAATACACACTATGACCTAATTGAAAGTCAAATCCAAGATTCTATGTCATAGCTACAATTTCATTAAGGCACACACTATTAGATGACATTTCAGATAGAGTAGAAGATGCCTTAATCTCCTCGACAGCAAAATTATGAATTTAAAAGAGCATGTATATAAATGTCTGTTTAAACTTCTTGATCCAAAAACTAAACCTATTATCTATCTTGTCCGCAAAATTGTTCAATTCGATTTTAGCTGATGCATATCGTTTTAAATTATTTATCTCGTATTTAATGTAACCTCTACACATTCGGCAATAATACGAAAATTTCGAAAATACACGTTTGCCTTAGTTTGCTAGTTTGCCAGAATTTGTGAAGTTTGTGCGAGTTCACTCTGTTAGCGAACTTTATACAAATTTATGCAACACAAACTTCAAAAAAGGGAAAAACAGAAAATTTTTATAGCAAATCCTATAGTTATAATTTTTTTTAAAAATTAGATTCCACGAATCAACGAATGAAAACATTTAAAATATAAACTGAAAATTTAATCAGAAGTTATAAATATAATATAATAGAAACCTTTTTATAATAATGAACAAAATAAGTAAAAGCTAAAAAAGAAAATCAAAATAATTTTTAATGGCACAGGTTTACTTCAATTTAACCACATATTCAGTATTCATATTCATATGTGTCCACCCATTGTGAATGAGATCAAATTTATATTAACAAAAAGCATGCACGGTACGACACGGCACGCTTAATTTCTTAAAACAATCTTTCTTTTTTATTGACCTTTGCAGCTCATGTGAGAAATGAGAGCTTAATTAATTCAAGAGTGCAAACGAGCTTGAGATAAATCTTGCACTATATCAAATATACTTCTAGTGCAGGGCAAATATATATATACATGTATATATATGTATATATATGTATATATTTAGGCATATATAAATATAATAGACTTTGTTTGTAAGATAATTAAATAAAACTCTTGAAACTCTACTCTTAAACCCAAAAAAAATGTGAGGTGGGGAAAGATTGAAGTATAGCTAAATACAATTAAAATGGCACACTTTAAGTTCCAGACCAGTTCACGCAACTGATTTCAAGTTAGCTGGGGCTGACTTATTATTTTTATATGAATTTCCATTTTGAATTTGTGTATTGTGTTAAATACCTTTTGTTAGTCATCTACATAACAAAAAATGCTTAACTACAAATAAACGCATGCATTCGACTAATCAATAGACAGATTAAAAGTCACGCGTCTTCTTTAATTACGTATTGTACTACATACAAATAAATGAGTACATTAGCCTTTATAAAACTTTTGATAATCTGACAGGTAGGTCAATGTCAGTTTAAATGCTATTTGAGATTCCTTTAAGGATAATGCCAATAGGTTAAAGAAACACTTTTAAAGGTGATTAACAATTTAATTTTATATAAAATTAAATTTATGAAAATAAAAGTAGGATATTTCTTTTTGCAAATAAAAGAATAAAACTAAAAAATATTTAATATTTAGTCTTATTTCCCCTATTACTTGATTTTCAGAGGAAAAACTTTTAAGTTATCTGTAACTGAGTTTGTGAAAAATGCAAAATTATTAAAAAGCATTAGGGAAAGGGTAATGTTGATTCGTGCAAGAAAGGCACATTTTTGCGATTGTTTTTGTTACGACACAGTTAAAATCTTTTTATTAAAAATGGTATTAAAGGTTAGTACTCAAAAAATATTATGTGGAGTTTTCATGAAGAAATATTAAAAATTACGGCAATGGCAGCAATTATTTGAAGGCGTTTCGGAAAAAAGTAGAATTGCGGTGCCCCTCATAACTAGGTGCTGAATCACCTGAAATCAAAAAATCAAAGTCCTTTCGTTAGATAATCGCTTTCCCCAAGTAATGCTGGTTAGGTTTTTCAAAATTTCAATTTTTCACTTTTTGGAAACACTTTGAATTGAAAAACGCGATTTTTGCGAAAAAAATCTGCTAATTTGTTATTGTAAAATTATAAATATTAACAAATTTGAAAAAAAAACACCCCAGCGTAACCTCGTAACTATATAAAAAAAAAAAAAATAGTGTTCAAAATTTCAAAAGGATCGGTGCCGTAATTTTGAAGTTATGAGGGGTACCGACTTTGAAAATGTGAGTTGTAGGAAAAACGCTTTAAAGTGTGCCCGATAGAGTTTTTACTGCCGGGCAAGTATCCTTGTTAGTTTTGCTACAATTCATCTCAAATTTTTGCCCAATATTCCTGAAAAGTTTTCCATTCAGAAAATTAAATAAAAAAAAATGCAAAAAAAAACCTTACCCTCTCTTTAAAATGTTTTTTCATTGTAGCAAAAGACTTTTTTTTTTGTTAAAGCAAAACGGTATGTCTACTCAGTATTTAAATAACTTTAAGAAAAAATAATTAAATTTAATAATCTTGTTTTTTTTAGCTGCATCTCGCCTTAAGTTTAAATAATTCCCATCAAAAACTATTTAAGAAATGGCGATAAGAGATACTCAAATGATAAAAGAATAAGAAATATGTCAAATTATTAAAAAAAAATATATAAATTTGAAGATTAGTTGTGTCCTAGGATAAGTAAAAAATTATAAAATATAAAAACAAGGTTTAAGGTAAATTATAACTTTTAATTTATTTTATTTTTAAAGTGTGCACGACTCCAGTCCTTCCAGTAATATGAAGAACAACATTTTCGCTTAATTCTTCAAGAAGAAAGGTGTGGTTATGGGAATACGAAGAGTTTTTTAGGAAAAAATTTTTTTCCACAAAATGGTGGCGATTTGAAAAAAAAATTAGGTTTTTGCCTGTTTCTTTCACCTTTCGGAATTTCAAAAAAAAAAAAAGGAAATTTTATCAAAAAATTCTTCGTAGTTCCGTACTCTAATATATAAAGAATCTTTGTGCCAAATTTCAAGTAAATCAGTTAAATAAAACTTGAGATATCATGCACACCGTTTCTAAAAAAAAAGTAATTTCGACAAAAACGCGCTTGAAGTTTTAAATACTGAACTGAACAAAGCATTAAATACGTCACAAAATGAGCTGTAATACCGAAAATTATTTCAATTTGAAAAAACCCTTTACGAACACTTTTTTAAGGGGTTAAGTTATGAAAATATGCAAATAAAGCCGATTTTCTTGAGTTCCTAAACTAGAACACCCCCTTAACGCCATCATTTAATAAAAACAAAAACAAAAAAAAGAGGTTAGTATCCAATTTAAATAAAAAAAGTAAAAATGCTGACACGTTTAATTTTTGTGTAAGAAAAAACAGATATAATTTTTTAAGCATTGAAAATTATTTTAGAAAGCATAAAATTCAAGAAAGATATAAAAATTAAATCTTATTTTTATCTGCTAAAGCATCAATTACAACAAAAATGTTGGATTAATTCTATTTATGTAAATTGTTTTAATTTAACTACCTAAAAATAAATACAAGTTAAAAATCAATAATCTTGAAAATAAACCTTGTATTAAAGGATTAGTATCTTATTAGATTTTATTCAAAATTTAGTTTGATCTTTAATTCAAGTATGAGTAACGAACCGCAATGATTTAATTTAGAGCCGAAATCATCTTTTGTCCTTCCAAAATATTGATGAGAAATTGATTTTGATAAATATTTTTGAACAAACTAATTTCTTGAAAAGGAAAATTTGCCTTCAGTATACACGAAAGAGAATGCTATAAAAATTTTGTTATCAAGTCAAGAAACTTACACGCGCTGATTCAGTTCAGTAAATTTCTTTCATTTTTGTTTTTGTTTTTATTATAAATTTGGTAATTTTTTTTGCAAAATTCATGTGAAACCTAAAATTTTTGGTTAACCATAACAAATTGTATTTCATTTTTTTTTTTGCTTTCAAAACAATCAATAATAAATTTTTTTGTTTAGTTTTTTGACACTAACTCTTTTCTATGTACAACAGATAAATTTTGTCTTATTTTGTTGGGTTTTGATTTTTAATAAACCAGTTTTTTAAATGGGTAAATTTTTTAAATCTATTTTTAATCTTTAGTTTTCTCAGAAATTATTCTATCCAAAACATTAAAACTTAGTTAAGTAGAAATATTTGAAAATGTGATAAATTGAAGATAATTGCGGTTTTAGTTGTGATCTTATACTATTTTGTTTGCTATTTATTTTTATTTTTTGTCTTGAAATATGAAGAATTATTGAAAGTGAAATTTATGTTAGAAAAAAATTTTCGTCCTCATAAAAAACTATGAATTTTATACAATTGTAGCTTAAAATTATTTTTAAAATTCACTAAAACATATTGCTAAAGATTTTGCGTACTGCGTAATTTGATTTGTTATCAACAGATAATATTTAAGGTCATCGCATCACTTTTTATATCTTTGCTTCATTGTCACATCCAAATATTAAGAAATGAAAATATTTATTTTAATTTTTGCAAGAATTATAAATCCACGTAAAAATTTTAACAAATTCGCTTTTTTAGTACAATTTTTAAAATTATTTAAAATGAACTGAAATACATAAAAAATCTACTTTAAACAATGAATTTAAAGGAAACGCTTAAAAAGAATTTTACAATTTATAATTTGGGAATAATAAATGAATTATAAGCTGTTTTATAATGTGTTTTGCTTTTACGTAATTCAGATGTCGTTTTTTTGCTTTCATAAAAACAACAAATTTTACTAGATATGAAGAAAATAATAGCAAAACAGACGTCACATATTAAAATGCAATATTATGTTGAAATTTTAAAGCAATCGACGAACCGATATTTAATAAACGAAAATTTATTCAAATAAGATATCTTTTCAAACTTGTTTAATTTATTTAAACAATTAAACTGCAAGGAGTTGAAATAATTGTAAATAAAATTTTCATATATTTACGATAGCTAATTTTGTTTATTTTCTAACCATTAAATTTACCGGAGAATCTGTTAAAAATATTTAGCATAAAATAAAATTATTTGCAAATTCAGTTTCGCCTTCTTTATTTTTGTTTTTGTGATTTATATTCTTATTAATAAATGTTAGAATTATGAATTTTTTATAATTATGATATAAAAATAACATTAATAGAATGTCATAGTTAGGGAAATTTTAAAATTTAATAAATGTTTGAATTTTTTACCCTTCAAAAGTGACATTGAAAATGGATTATGTATCTGTGAATAGGTAATTTTTTAATAGAAATATAATTAACCTAAATATTTAAACAAAAATAAAAAATTTAGAGAAGTCAATGTAAAAGATTAACTTACATTCATTAACAAAAAAAAATCAAAAACACACAATATAAACATTATCAAAAACGAAATAACCAGAAGGACAAATCATGTAATTTGTGATTTCAGGGTTCTTACCTTTATCACAATTTAAAAGGCTTAAATAAAAGCTATTAAGGTGCCATTTTGAATTTATAAAACACGATTGCATTACGGCCATTAGGCCAATAGTACAATTCAATTTTCTTCCAAATTTTTGACTTTTGAGCTCAAAATTCATATTGTAACCAACAAGAATATATTAAATCTGTAAAAATAATTAAAAGAACAGAATTGGAAAGGAATCATTCATAGAATTAATAGAATATTTTTGAACTAATTGTGATTATAGGCCGACATGAACCCGACTAGAAACTTAGTGAGGCATGCCACAAAATCCATTAGGCCCTAATTAGGCTCGCCTTACTAAGGCACCCCTCACTAGTACCTTATTAGGCCCACATTAAGCAGATGTGTGGTAATGCAGTACTTGCGCTTTGTTTGAAATGCCTAAGTGCTTTGTACAACGGCATCCGAAGAAAAACCGAAGTTAGGCTTTCCAAAGTTGGGCCTAATCAGGCAATTGTGTGGCAATGTCGTACTTGCGCTTTGTTTGAAGTGCCTAAGTGCTTTTTACAACGGGTTAAGGTTAAAGGTAAGTGTATAAATCATCAAAATTAAAATTTAAATAAATAAATATTCTCTATAACTAAGTTTTTTTGTTTGAACCAGTGTGGCTTCCAAGCTTCCACCTAATTAGGCGCAAGTTAGCAACTGCGTTATTCTCGATCCTTGGGTCTAGTGTGACTGCCTTATAAGGCGCAAATTTGAAGTTCGGCATGCCTTATTCAGGCCTCAACATATTTAGCAATATTAGATATAAATTTCACTACTTCTAAAATTTTTAATTGGATTTCCATAAATATGAGCATCTTTTCTTTGAGAGAATAGACAAAAATATATAATTATATTACAATAAAAATGACTTTTTACAAATCCTAATGAGGCGTTATATATACATACATCCTCTACTTCTTTAGTACAAATAAAATTTATTTTTTTATTTAGCAACATCACTTATTCTAATATAAAAATTGTAAACTTTGTTCGATTCAAGCTAATATATATGTAATTAAAAAAAATTCTAATAAAAAATTTTTTACTAATAATATCCCGTTTAGCCATTACAATTAATATATGACTGAAATATAATTCATGGTTTAACATAAATAAAACTGTGGTCTCTATGAAAGCGACTTCAGTGTGACTTTTGATACCGCGATTTATAGATTTTACACATTTCTTTGACTAGAATCGATAAATTCAATACAAATGGTAAAAATCACTTGAGGCTTGAAGCTTAAAGTCATGCAAATGTATAAAACGACTAAAAGTCACTACACATAAGAGGACCTTAGCCCCTGATCTAATAAAATCATTTCTAGATAAAATGTAGATATATGAACTTCCATATATTGCATTAATTTTATAGCATTTCATAGCAAAAAAAAACTTTTTTATATGATTATAACCGTTATAATATCTGAATAAATAATAAAATCAAATTAAAAGTATTTAATATTCGTGAACATAATTAAAAATAAAGTTTTTATTACTTCTGCACTGTTTGATAAAATGTAACATTCACCAAATATAAATTCAGACATTCCCATTTTGACGTTTGTGTTGTATTGCATTTGACATTTTTGGAATTTGCTTTGCATAAACTTGTATAAAGTTCGCCAACAGAGCGAACTCGCACAAACTTCACAAAGTCTGATGAAATAAGGCAAATACACTCTCTACAAATTCGTGTATTTGCTTATCATTGCCGAATGTCTATAGATAATTTACCGTTATTCATTTCATTATCAATGTGGAAAATGTTAGCTTTTAGTGTAGAATATTGCAATTAATTATCCGCACTGATCAAAGAATTTGATGGTATTTAAAATTTTAACTGATGAGAGTAAACTATGAAAACTACAACAATTATTATACAATATATACGTATAAGAGAAATTTTCCTTAAGCCTTTGTTAAATTTTTAAATGCATTTTTATCATAATTAATTTCCTATTGACTTTGAACTTAAATAAATAATTAATTTTATTTGCACGCATGCGTTATATCGATCCAAGTAAACGAAATTATACAGTTTCATATTCCTACAATACAATAAGAATTTTATTTAGTTTTTTCTTTTTATGTAGGTGAATCATCATCCTCCCATTAAAATCTCAATATGGTTGGGACTATCAAATATTAACAAAGGTGTATCGGATAATATATATATATATTTGTATAAATTTGATTTTGTGGCATCCTTTACAAAATTCTTATACTTTTTGTTTATTTTTAATTGAGTTATCGTTTGTGTGGTTGTTTTTACGTTTTTTATTTTTTTTTGGCTATTAAGCAATTATAAAACCACCTGCATAATTTTAATAAACATGAAACAGACGGAAATTATTTTATAAAGTTTTTCTTGTTTATAAAGTCTCCCCTCTTTCCACACAATTCAACCAACTGTGTTGTTGGTTTTCTTTAACAACAAATTACATTATCCTGTTATCAATTTTATATTTTATACTTGTTTTGCTTCCTACCTCTGAATTTTGCTTTGTGAGCAAAATGCTAAATAGAAAATTATTGAAGCAATGATAACAACATTACACAATTTAAATAGATCCCGTTAACACGTTTTGTTGAGTAGAATTTTTTCTTTTTGGCTTAATTTTTCATTTATATAAAACAAAATTTAGGTTATTTTTGGAGTTTTTATTTTTTTACAAGTGATTTTTAGACTATATAAATAAATATATAACTAAATTATTGTTGTTCCTCTTTCTTTTAAATGCAAGGAAGGAATGGAAAATTTTCTCTGTTATTATATGGGTAGGAGAATTGTGATAAGTTGAAAGTTTTAGATAATAAATGAATAAATATTATACAAATTGTAACCACATTAAATTTTTTTTAGCATTTAAGCATAGCAAATTTTTGCTGGATAAACATAAAAAGTTAGAAATTTAGTTTAATTTTGATTAAAATAATTATAATAGGATCGTTTTGAATAGTAAGCATTTAAATAAAAAAAAAATTTTAATTATTATTGTACAATTATTTTTAATTCTTTAGATATGGATTTATTTTAATTTAAAAATAATATTTTTTTACTAATTTTTATTTTTGTTTAGTTATAAATTCATAATGCTTTGTATTTAATGAACTTGATTTGTGGTAGGAAAAATGCATTAAATCACTTAAGGAGGTAGTAAGGTATTATCTTTTTAAATTGGTTTTTTCTTATATTAATGTACAAGATATTAAGATTATTGTGTGAAAATTTAAAGTAGATTTGAGTAAAACTAACGAAGATATGGGGTTGTATGTAAGTCTCCGCCTCTTTCTACCTTACAGGTGAATGGTTATTTTATTTCAAGGAAATTTCTCACACTTAACCTTTTCAGAGTTTTTTACAGTGGGTACTCTAGCTCGAAAACTACTGCACTGATACTTTTCAAATTTTATGTACTTTTCCTATACATAAATGACGAGGTAATAATATCGAGTTTTATTTTTATTTTAATATTTCGATTTTTTAATGAAAAGTCAGTATTTTGATTTCTCAGGCCTGGAAAAAGTTTAAAAATCGATTACAAAAAAAAAACTTTACGTTGTAACCTGCAGACACTTATTAACTAAAGAAATTATTTTGTTTTTTCGATTTCAAATAGTCCAATGATGAGAGTTAAAGGTGCAACGCAACCAAAATTTTTTTTAAAGGCATCTGCGGAGATTAGCTGCCAATGGCTATGTCTCTATTAAATAAATTAAAATTGTACAAAATATTGTTGAAATATTACTTTATAATATAGTTATTATAAAAATAAATAAATATTAATTATGTCGTTAGAAAAATTATGGAAAATAACCTCTTTTTTTGGTACCTAATTAACTTTACTACCCCCTTAAGTTAAGAGTATTGATAAAATTTTTCGAATTATATAACTGCTTTCTGACATCTGTAAAGTTTTTAAGATAAATTTAATAATTACTATATTTTACAAGTATTTCAGTAAATCAAAAAAACTGAGTAATGTTTAAAATTATCCCTAAACAGTACAACTAACAGATGTATTTTCCACTAATGATATTTAAAATGTGTATAATTTCAGCAAAGCTATAAATATAACCATTTATAGACGTCAAAATCTGACTATTGTTATCTATAAAGATTTTATATATTAAGATTTTGGAACTAAGAAACATTTTAACTAAGGGCCAGCTGGTTTAATAATATATTCAAAGAATATATCCTATGAGATTACAGTTAAAATTTTAAAACTGATCCTAAAGTCCGCCACAAATGATTCTACATAAATTTATGAAATATTCATACAAACAATCATATAACAAAAACAAATCAAACTAAACGCTCAAATTTTAATATATAATAAAACATTAGAAAGAAATTTATTTAGACCTTTGTATTGTTCTTTTTATTATTATTCTATTCCAATTTTAGCTCAAAAAAAACAAAAAAAACTTAACTCTATATGTGTAAACTTTTACAATAGAAAATTTATGAAACTTGGTAATCACAGGTCCATTGATTTATATTCGATCTCAGTAACAGTCAGTAATGTAGTCTTAAAACAAAAAATCCTTAATTACTTTCCTAACAATAAGCATTCTAAATTATTGTTCTCTTTTTCATATAAACTAATTATTTTGTAAGTAAATTTCAACCGAAACGATTGATCAAAATTGGCCTCGTGATTATTTTATTTTTCATCTGCAATTAAATCACAGAACTTCATTATTTAATGTTAGTGTGCGTTATGCTAAAATTTGCCGATCGGTTTAATTTTTGAAACAGATGTATGAGATTTTTCTTTGCACCTGTTGAAATATATTATCTTAAATTTTAACAAGATAAAGGGGAACATTTGAGATTTTGAAAATTATTTTTGAGTTCAAATGTATTCAGCAAAGAATTTGTATAGTAATTTCATTATAACTAAATAAACAGCTATTTTAGACGAAAAAAATAAATATATATATACAGGCCTTCATAAATGGACCACTGTTTTCATCTTATACGCCCATAAAACATTTAATTATTAATAAAATGTATAAAAATTTTTTAGCCTTATTCTATGTTAGACTTTTTTTAAGGGAACACAAATTATATGGTGGAAAAAAATTAAATCCTTAATTTAAATGGAAACATTATAACTATATCGGTCCTTTTTGCACGTTTTGTTCTTTTAATTCCAAGTTGAAACGTGACCCAATTTTGCTGACTTTTGGCTTTTGCCAGACATTCTTTTTACTATGCCGTGTTCTATTCATTTGTAATGATATTACGTAATGCGATGCCAAAGTTTATATTTTTATTGATTATATAAAGTTAATAACTGTATTTTTCTGTATATTATAAAACTTTAGAAAAATTTTACCATACTTACTTCACGTAACAATAATAATAATAAGAAAAATTTATTGAAAATCCTTATTACAATTACTTTGATATTATTCCATTTCAAATATCAAAAAGATAAAGAAAATAAACCTAAAAGCAAATTATAAAAGTAGAATAAAAACACAAAGATATATAGTTTAACTATAAAGCTGAGTAAATATACACATAAAATATGACTCAAAAAGGATGCTTATTAATGGTACTTGCAATTAGTTTCAAGGTTGTTTTTATTATTGCATTGCTAAAACGAAAAACAACCAACACAGACTACAAATGAAACCAATTAAATGCAGCTTAAGTAAAGTTTGTTATTGTATCGAATTATAATCCTTTATAAATGATTTTCAAGGAATATTTTTGTATTTTTATTTTTTCTTTTGCCTATTTTTTGGTTTTTGTTGTGTATTGCGGTTGTAATTTAACTTTTGTTTACAAATACAAGGAAGAAAAACAAAAAACACATAATTGTCACTTTATGTTTTGCACTTTTAAAAAAGAATTCACGAAAAAGGTGCCTTTATTTGAAATATTTCACATATTTTCAATTGTGTCAAACTGAAATTTTATTTCTCACCAACAATGGAAAAATTGAAATCAAATGACAATAAAAATAATAGTAATAATAATAATAATATAGAAGAATACGTGACAAATATTTATAGCTTTTATTTTTCCCTTATCGAAAAAAATGTAAAGTTACTGCCTATATCAAATAAATAAAACTTTTGACTGTTTTTTGTTTTCATTAAATAACATCAAATCGAATTATACTGATTTCTAATCCGTTATTGGTCATCAAATCATTTAACACCAATAAACAAACTAAACAACATTAATATATATAGAAGGGTGTGCGTGTATATTCTTTGAACCATATTATTAAATGTAATTTTCTAGGGTTTTTTAGGATATTCATTAAAATTTTTTATCATATTGAAATCTTAAAAAACTAAAATAAAATAAGACAAATAAAATTTCCATTGACCCACTGGCCTGTATCGACTTAAATTGATATTATAAACACAACAACAACAAAAGCAAATAAAATAAAATAAAATGAAGAAACTTCAAGATTTGCGTGATTTAATGTAAATATTTTTGCTATCGAACTGTTAATGTTCGATTTTATTAGCAAATTATGTTATTTTATTTGATTTATTTAATTTTTGTTATTTTTGATTATATAAATTTTAGCTATTATTATTATTATTAATGTTTTACCTGAAAATTTTATTAAATAATATATAAATTACATTTGATAATATTTAAATGGAAATTGAACAATAAAAAGTTGAATTTTTTATTTAACGAATATGTTTAACAAACTACAAAATTTTTTTAGTAAAATAGAGGACTTTAGTAACAATTAGAGGATATTAGATGTATTTAAGGTGGTCTAGAATTTTCAAAAAAAAATTTTTTTTTTCCAATAATTCGGATGTATGGTTAAATTTCGGATGTACTGTGAAATTTTTGTAGTCATACTAGTAGTTTTATAAATTCTAGAGCCTTTTTTCTAGGAAGTGCCCAGTAGCCACGCCCTATTAACCCCAAACTTTAAACCCATTTATCTCGACTATCCGTCCGATTTAGCTCAAATTTTAATAAGTTATTCTTTAAACCTGTAGCTATTGCGGGTACCACAAAAAATTTTTTATCTTAATAACTTATTTGTTACATAAATAAACTGTTGAAAAATTAGCCTGTTTTAAGTCTTTAAACTTCAAAAACACGCCATTTTCTCAAAAAATTTCTTTTTTTTTTCTTTCTGGTATGGGCGATAGCCACATTTATACAGATTAATTATTTCTTTTTTTTTTTATTTCAGATAAGTACGAGAGCCAAAAACACCAACGCCCTCGATATCCATTTTTTTCAGGAGGCCTACTTCAGCGTCACTTTAAAAATAATTAATAGTGGAAAAATGTTTTTGTATATTTTTAGAATATAACAATACACGTACAAAGTTTCAATTTGATCATTTATTATTTTCACCTTCAAAAAAAATCCCAAACATGCCTTCAATTTCAGGGCGCTAGACCACCGACCTGCCTTAATAAGTTTTCCAAAATAAGAAAAGTGTAGTCTGAAGGATAATTCAATTTGAATATTATCATATTTCCTCTCGAAACAATTATTTACCTCACATTGCAACTAATAAATTTTATTTTTTCTCAAAATTCCAAATAATTTTTCTAGTATATAATTAAACAATTTTGAAATTATATAACAGTACATAAATAAAATGATTGCAATTTGAATAAATAATTTCCCTTTGAAAATAAAAAACTAAAAAATAATTAATATCAAAGCTGGTAAGAGTTGTACTATTCTAAAAAATCACTGACCATTGACCGGCCGGCTTTTTAAAATGAACACAAAATACAAAAAAACATCGGAAATTCAATATTTCTACATCCGAATTCGACAACGAACGGAATTAAATACTAGAATGATAAATTGACAAAGAAAGATAAAATAATATAAATAAAAAACACTTCAGTCATTGAATTGATTAATTTTAATCCAAGCTTTGCTCATCATATACATACATATTTTCCCTTTTACCCGAACACACAGAGAGAGTTGAGAATAATATAAACCGCAGAAATATCATCGCTGACAAATGTTTGAATACGAATAAAATGCATTCAGAGTTTCAAATTAAATTTATTTTCACCTTCTTTTCAAGTTCATAACAATTTGTTGTTATTTTTTCTATGTATTTTTCTTCTTATTTAAGTCATTTTTCAATTGTTTATAGATACCCTCCTAAAAGTAATTTTTAAATAGGAAAATGCCTAAATTCAAAAGAAAACAAAAACAAAATTCTTTTTTCTCTTAATTTTCAATCCCATTGGAGTTTATGATTTGCTTAAAAATTTTGTTTTTATTTTTTTGATTTAAGAAACAATTATAATAATAATATATTTATATGTGCAATGAGAGAAAACGAGAGAGCGGCTATAAGTTCCAAAAAGAGAAGTACACAAATGATAAGGTGCTACCGAAATGTCGAAATGTGTGATTATCAGGTCTTAAACTGAAAATTTATTTTTAATGATTATATAGAAAAAAAAAACAAATTTAATATCTATTTATTTTTTTTGTATTTTCGTTTTTTTGTATTATGTTAAGACAGCAACACATGGTTGAACTTCTTAAGGAAAAAAACAGGAAATTGCCTCATGAATAAATTTTTAGATCTTGTGTATTTGTTGTTTGCCTTTATATATAAATAACAACAACACAAAAAGTTGTATACAAAAAACAAATAACAAATACAAAGGGGCGGACGGAAGTCACTTTTATGCATAAAAATAATTTTGGATTTAGTGAGTATACCAAGAAAAAAACAAATTTTACAGGTCAAATGGATGAGTTTAGCTTACGTCACTTACGTGATAGAGTTTGGTGTGAATAGGATAATAAATATATATTTTTTGTTATTATTTCTTTTCCTTTTTTATTATTTAGCTTTTGTCTTTTTTTTAATAAAAAATTGTTACTACAATGGATATTTTTTGCTTTTAAGATAAATTATCTATAAGGAAATTAAAATAGTCATTTTACTCATCCTCGTACATATTTTATACTGGGAACAAATAGCTCATAAAAGCGTTCAGAGTGCAAGCCTACTTTGGATAAGAATATCGCAATCGGAATCGGTGTCAGCTCGGCTGTAAGCCGGCACTCTGTGGGGCAGCCTAAGATGTCTTATAAGAAACTTTTCTGTTTTTATTGTGGTTTCTTACTATTTTCTTTGGTCTATAAACCTTTCCTGTTAGAATATTTACGTTAAAAATATTTTGCCTTAAAAAAAATTACTGACGCTAAAATTTGCCTCGAAATAAAACAAACACAAAACCAAAAACTTTGTCTCTGATAATTTGAAATCCATTTATAGAGTTAAAACGGTTAAAATTTAAACAAACAAAAAGGAAATCTTTAATCATTTTGACGCAAGTTAGTACTGCTTTTGCCCAGTTTTTTTGCCTTTAACGAATTCGTTAATCGTATTTCAAAGACATAAAATTATTTAAGCGTAAATTTTTTGTTAACTGACTTCCGTTAAACAAGTAAAGAAATATTATAAAGTTCAATTAATGCACAAAATTTTATTAATATTTTAAATAAACCCAAAACTGTTGTTATTTTTTGATTATTATTATTATTTCTTTAAAATTGAATTATTAAAAAATGGTAAGAATCCAGACTTATATCACTAGAAAAACTACCGTTTTATTTTGATTTTTCATTAAATTTAATTATTGTTTTTCCGTTTTGTAATTAAAACTTCAGTCAAACTTCAATAAAATATTAATTTTAATAGCAACAATAAAACACTGAAATAATAATATTCATACTTAAAATAAATTTATATTTTTGAAATACGATTAAAGAATTCATTACAGGCAAAAAAGGGGCAAAATCAGTAAAGGATATTGTCTTAAACTTAAATTAAATGTGATTTTGCAAATGTATTTAACCAGTTCGATGCCATAGTGCGTTTACAGTATCCAAAGATACTAGACAAATGTACTGCCATTTTAGAATATGTATGGGAAATCTTTAGTTTATTTCTCAAATAAATTAATTTAAATCTAGTTAACTTTTCTAGTTCATTGTCCAATGTACTAGGCAACTTATGGCAACACGGAGGAATATATTTGGATTAATTCTTCGGATTCTCTCTTTCAGAAATAGTTCAACAGTGAATAATTGTGGAAGTTAGGTTAAGTTTGACTGTTATCAACAGTTTTTATAATAACAAAGATAAACAAATTGAAATATGTACTAATCAAAATGTATTAGGGCCGAATATAAACACTTATTTTTATATATGGACAAATGGTAGTACATTTGTCTAGAATCTTTGGCCACTATAAACGCACTACCAAAGAAAAATGATATCTTTATCTTACTTTATTGTAAACCAAAACATCAGATTAAGAAGAACAATAACAAAATTACTTTTGATTTAAATTTAAGGAAAACGACTAACCATGAAAATAGTTTACCCTTAAATTTAATTTGATCAAGTTTATTTTTTCAGTTATATGAAAAAGTTTCATAGGAAATTACTTTGATTTTAAATTATAAAAAAACAAAAAAAAAAAAACGAAACTTTTTACAAAGATTGACACATTCTAATTAGAATTCTTAAGTTAAAAAATAATTTTTATAGCTTATCTAAAAATTCTTTATATATTTTCTTATCTTACAAGTACGAAGATTAAGTTATTAAGGTATTAATTTGTTTTATAGTAAGGCGCCATGCTATTTTTTTGTTTTTTTTTTTTTTGCTATTGATTTACTAGTTACAAACATTATCAAAGATTCCTTTCTTTAAAATTCTTTCCAATCTTAAGTATTTGTTGTTGGTTTTTAATGTATTTTTTATTGTTGATGTTAAATTTCAAGTGAAAATCTTAAATAGTTTCTGAGTTACATCCTTCTAAAAAGCAGCTGTTCCTCTGTTAGAAAGACACGTTACTTGTCTTTTCTCAAAACAAAATTTTTCAAAACTACTGCAGCTCAATAGCAAATCATCCGATCGATTTGACTTTTGTTTTGCATTTGTTTCCTCATACAATGATTCTTAAGTTTTATGATTGAAAGAAAAATATAATTTGGCCAGGCCAAAAACAATCAGATTTTTTAGAAAAACAACTTCTTTCTAAAATCCGCCATTTTGTGGTATTTCAATTTTTTTCACAATCGTAGGTCATTGCAAAGGCAATATCTTCCAGTTTAACGAAATATATCGCCCAAATTTTTAGACATTCGGTGAATTAATTTTTTCCTTAAAAAAATTCACAAAAATCAATCTTGTTTTTAGACGGTCAAACTAATTGTGTCCCTTAACTCATTGATAAATTAATATATCTAAATTCTATTTAAGTCTGAGGAATCTAATTTCGGGAATATTAATTACAACTATAATTACAAAACAATAAAAATTGGATATCCTATATTAATTAAACTATTTAGGTAAATTCAATGGTTTATTCTTTAATTATTGAAAAAATTGTGTACATACATACATACATATTATAATCCATTGAAATTTATCAAAACACACTGCTAACATTAATATCGATAAAATTGCCTTAATAAGTCCAACGTGACTAGGCCAACGTTATCAACAAAAAAAAGAAAAAACAAAACCAGAAACCATGTAAAAATAAAATTAAATTTTTCTTTGTTCAGATTTATTATTATGGCAGAATTCATGTCTATGGAATATCCATATTGGTTCTTATAGTTTTGAAAATTATCTGCTTATCTCATGATTTTTTTATTTGGACAACAAAACTTGAAACAAACAATTGAAGTCTGCAAAGAAAAAAACAAAACTCAAACCTGTTATTGCTACCACGTAATTTTGCTAAATGCTTAAAATATAATTTTAGAAATGCAAAAAATAAACAAAGAACTGACGAGACTGTTTTTCTTTACTATTTTTGTTTTGTTTTGTTTTGTTAAGATGGCACACTATTAATTTATGGGATACCTTTAATTGGTTACTTTCATTACGTTCAAAATATGACACATAATTGATATTGTGTCAAAATAGATCTAAATTTGAAAAATAAGACTGTTGAAAACTTAGAATGTGGCTCTTAGGGTCTGGTTCTTATGAAAGTGATTTTCAGGGACTTCAACTGACAAACGAATTTTTCTATTTGTATGAGGCTGGATTGGTAGTTAACATCAATAAGTTAAAAAAATAAATACATACATCATTTTATATATCGAGCAAAAGGTAAAAATTTAGCACTAAATGCTAATGAGTCCATTAATCACCACTGAATTGGTATATAGCCTGAATTAGCGACTAGTTAACGCTAGCTTGTCGGTTTTTCAAAAAAGATCAAAGGAATTGGCATTTTGCTTTCTGACAATGAAAACAGTAATATGCTAGTGAGTCCACTCCGATTGGTATTCAGGAAAACTCTTCATTTTTAATGTGCGTACGCTAAACGCTAGTGAATCCTAGGCATAAGAATAAAACTCCGCAAAATTGATGAGCATAGAGCATAGGATAATTTTCATGAGAATAACTCCTGTATCCAAGATTTTGTTGTTGTTGTTGTTGTTTTGTTTTATAAAAGCATCGACATTAATTACTTATACCAACAGAGATAATTTCAAAATTAAAAGAATTTCCTTTGTTATTCATTAGTAATCAGTCATTTTAATACATAAATTCATGGTAACAATGTAAGAGAGAACACATAACACACATATATATCCAGATTAGAGAGTCAAGTCTATAAGTTAATTAGAAGGTTATCTGAAGGGCATAACTAATTTGCTACCAAATATGAATGAACATTTGAGCTAAATGAACATTTAATGCCCTTTTAGATTAGATAAAGTATAGCTAGCTAGGTTAGGGTCAAATTTAGATGTCCTAAAAACTAACCGAACTGTATACATACAATTTTTGATTATTGTGTTAGCATGATATCAAATGTTATTTTTCTATTTTGTTTTTGTTTTCCTTTTATCACTAAATAGCAAATTTTTTCTATTACAAAAATGATTTCCTAAAATTAGTTTTTAATTTTTTCTTTGAAAAAAAAAATAATTTCATAGTAAAATTTTAATAATTATTAATTTCATTTAATGCTACAAAAAAAAACACAAAATAAAAAACAATTGTTTCATAATTTTTTCAAAATCAATTTTGTTGAAATAAATATTACAACAAAAAAGATAAAATTTCAAAATTAAATCGAAGCTTTTTAAATCATTTTTGTAATATATTATTAAGAAATTTGTATTTAATAACGTAATCTATTATAGAAAATAGTCGGTAATCAATTAATTAGTTTATAAATTGTTAATAAAATTTTTCAGGTCTTATATAAAATTTAAATTTAAAAAAGATGAAATTTTGTAATGATTTCTTTCTTCTGATATTTTTATTAGATTTCATCTAAATCGATTACCATTTTTACTTAACAGTCGGGCAATTGGGGCTTAAAAATAAAATCAAACAAAATTTCTAACTACACTTGGTTTCTACATTAGCGTTTTGGGCAGAAATTTTATAGGAGATTTGTGTCTGGATTAGCAAATTCGACAGCAACATTATAGGCGATATTATAGTAGTTCTGAAGCGCGGTTATACTCAATAGTTTTTCTGAGTTTGACATTTTGATTGAAAATTTATATTTTATGTTTTCTAAGTAGTTTTATTATATTAAAATGAATTAAAATTAATTTAAAGGTACAATATATACTTTTCGAAAGACTTGTAATTTAATGATTGTAGTCGATATGCTACTTATAACCGCGGCTCATAACGCCTATAATGTTGCTGTCCAAGTTGCTAATGGAGACACCAAGTTATAGCAGTTTTGAGGCAAGTTTACACTCAGAAGTGTATTAACTGCAATAATTATATTACAAATTTTTTAGAAAAGTATAATTTGTATCTTTCAACTAATTTTTTTGCACTTATAATGCATTATTATTTACGGTATGTCAATTTAATATAATAAAACTCATTAAGAAGCATAAGTAATATTTATTTTCAATCAAAATGTCAAACTTAAACAAACTATTGGGCTATATTTGACGGCGGCTCAAGAGCCTGACTCAAAATTGACAAAACTCGAGAAAAGGTAATTTACAGCGCTTCTTAAGTATTCGACTCATTTTGTGAACATGTCTGTTTTCATATGTATTAGTTATTTGTAACATTTTAAAAATTGTGCCTATAGTGTCAAAAGTGTATAAATTTTATAAAGGGAAAATAATTTCATAATTGTGTGTACATCCGCCTTTGTTGTAAGGAGATTATAGTTCCTTTTTTTGTGAAATTACAAATAAAAATATACTTAAGCGTCGGTTAAATACCTTTTGACTTTTACTATACAAAAAGAGAAGTCTAGGATAAAATAAAGAAGCCACAACTTTATTAGCATAGCCCTTTATAAAAATTAATATTTATTAGAAAAGCATAGGCCTTTAAATGCTAGTACAATTTTTTATGAGAGTACTAGTACTACGCTAAAGACAAAATTAATATGATAGACGTCAAAGTATAAATCTAATGTTCATGCGTGTTAATTAAAACATTTAAAAAATCCAAAAATATCCATATGTAAAAAGTGAAAGTTAGTGGATTTTGATGTCGATCCATAGTTAAATCTAATGCTAGATCATGTTTTCACAAAAATTTTTCTGAAAAATTATTCTTATTAAGATTTCGATCTATAAATTATGGTAAATATATCAAACGTTCATTTTTTCTGTTTGTCCTAGTCAAGTTACAAGTAAATAAAAAAAAGATAAACTAAAACAAAAAAATGAAATTAACGTTTAAAAAAAATTATTATACCCTTTTTATTTACTTTTTTTTATCAATTCTTAAGTTTACAAAATAAAAATGACATTTTTTTTGATACGTGTAAGAAAAATTTAAATTCTAATTTTAAAATTATCAAATATTAGAACCTAATAATTATATTAAAAAAAAAATAATGTATTATTAAAACTATTTAATCTGGACAGTAGAAAAATCGCTTAGTAAAAACAAATTGCAATAGTAAAAAAATTCTACTGAAATGCATTTGCTGACCTGTGCAAACAGATTTTAAACTTTCAGATAAAGCAAAGTGCATCAGTCTCGATATTAATTGGCGCCACCTTATTGGGCGTAAAGCATGCACATTTCAAAACAAAAACTACCCAAGATAAAAGTATATAAAATTAAAAGAAAAAAAACAATAAAATTGCAATCAAGCATACCGATTCATCTGAATAAATTGAAGAGGAGTCATAATCCGAGCAACTGTAATCCATATTACACTTGAGTGACCGACGTAATAAGACTCACTTAAAGCCTCACACCTCACCCCTTTTTAAATGTTTAATTTATTGTTTTTTGTTTGGTTATTAAAAACATAAAAAACAAAAAAAAAAAAAAATCCAGAAAAAAAATTTAAAAATTAATAAAATTTTGATATAACTAATTTAAACACCAAAAAAAGAACCTTCTTTTATTAGTTTTTTATATTTTTATTTTGATTTTGTTTCACAAAATTATTCCTATATTGCATTTTTTTAGTCTTTTGTTTACTAAATAGAACCGGGCAGATGCCATGATTATTTTTATTTAATGTAATATTTTTGGATATATTGACATATTATCACGACGACTATATAAAAAACAATAAAAAAAGTTTTTTATATAAAAAAAAAAGATAACAAATTAAAGAAAATAAAGTCAAAAACTAACATCCCATGTTATATTTTAGTACTCGTTCTTTATTTTTTGTTTAATTTTTACAAATCATTTTTAAAGAATTAGTAATATTTAAATTTGTTTAACTAAATTATTATCCCGAATTAATTCAATAATTTATGTGTATATAAATATATAAAATTACTAAAAACTAATTATCTTTTAATAATTTATAGTTTTTACTGTCTACAAAATTATATTTTAAACCCGCGACAATATGAAAATATAATTTTATCAAACTATATATAAACAGATGGACACACACAATACCACCACGTACTTTAATATTGCAGGGACTGAACTCTGTTTCCAAATTGCATTGTAAATTACTCTCTATTTTAAATTCTACTCAAAAATATGTTTCATTTCATTTGAAGTGGGAGTAATAGTAGTATTTAAGGTACTGGGGGGATTGTTAATTAAAATTATATATATATATATATATTTTGTTGTTGGTATATATTGTATATATTATCAAAATAAAAATATAAAACTATAGATTCAGTTGATGAATAAAAGAAAAAATATATTATTTTATTT
Organism: Acrocera orbiculus; assembly: GCA_947359355.1. Taxonomy (NCBI): domain Eukaryota; kingdom Metazoa; phylum Arthropoda; class Insecta; order Diptera; family Acroceridae; genus Acrocera; species Acrocera orbiculus. The sequence continues at coordinate 25,447,121 of OX375759.1, read as the reverse complement.
CAAAATAATATAATAACAAAACTAAAAGAAGTTAGGAACAAGAAAAATGCATTGAAATGATTTGAAAATGAAACAACATGTATTAGTAATGCCATAGTATATATAACTTTTATTAAAATATTTGTTTAAAAGATATTTTCTTTATCATTTTGATATATTTCATATTCTTGGTTTGATATTTCATAAAATATTAATATATTTAAATGATTATTTTTATATAATACTTAAGTTTTAAGAATTTTAATTATATCTTTCAAATAAAATTGTGCTTGGCATTACTTTCTAAATGCAGAATAGTTCCTCTAATTTCTTATATTATATATATATATATATATATATTTATATTTGTGCATCCCGACTGCATATATAGAATAAGCTTGAGCTTATAATTTGTATAGGATCGATAAATACAATTTTAACAAGAGAAAAGAATATATAACCGCAATGTGATAGAACGAAATAACTGCATAAGTCATTTCATTTTTATATAAAAAGAAAAACCAATGTTAAATGATATGAAATATAGAAATTGTGATAAATGAAAGAGAAAAAATATATTTTTGGGGTGCGGATATACTGCAGCTTTTGTTGTTTTTATATGGATATATTTTTGTATATGTTTTTCATGTAAAAATGTGTTTCGATTTCATTTCATTTCATTTGAAAAATATTTTATTTATCTTTTCTTTAAAGTGAAACATTTGGTGAATATGTTTTCTTAATGGAATGTGTGTATGTGTCATCGTTTTGATGAATCATTTTTGTTTTTTGGTTTTAATTAAGTTAAAAGATGCAACAAATTGTTTGTAAATTTTAATTGCGGTTATTATTTATGGCAAAATCATACATATATATATATAAAGGTATGAAATTATTAGTTTATTTAATTTAAATGATAATTTGTTTTTTTTAAATTTTTACACATTGTTTTGATGTTACGGCATATATTATTTGAAACTAAAAACTATAATAATTGTGTCCATGGTAGAAACTATAATAATTGTGTTCTGGGCTGGCATTCTGTCTCGGTGAGAACTTAGCATGAGAATTCCGTGAGTTTTGTATGAAAAATTACCGGTTTCGCTGTGAGTTTCTGCTGTAAGTTGGCCTGTGTGAACCCGCTATAAGATTAAAACAGATCATGTGACTGATCTTCAAGGTTATCTGCAAGCAAACGGCAACAGTCGTAAACAGAGAATTTTATGGTAAATGCGTGGCCGAAAATATTCACGCGAGTTAAAACAACACTTTATTCGGCTGAGTTCGAGAATATATTCATACATTGTAGTAATACAGTATGAATACTATCTAGATACTTTTGACAGATAACAACTCTGATACATTGCATCAACAAAAAATTTGATACACTTATTTCCTGATTCATGCGCATCTAAGACAATCGTCAAAGTTTTCGAACTCATGACATTGTATCAGATTTGCATTTAGACATTTACAAATTCATGACATTGCATTGTTACGGCATTGATGCATTTCCGAACTCAGCCATTCTTTCTTCCTTCCCAAGGTCAGACATTTGGTATTAAAAATTCATACACATATTCCATATAAAAATTCATATCCTTATTCCAAAAAAATTCGGTTTCAGTTCGAAACCCAGTGAGCTTCTCATACATGAATTCATGCGTGTATCATGTCAGAAAGTTCACTTGATTAACTTCACTAATGCAGCATCCAGAAAGTAGCCATTACAGCTGCTTTTCGGTCATATTTTCATTAAGAAAGTTGTCATGACGCTCAGTCTTGCGGCCATTTGTTAACTAAATTTATTGATGTTTTCTCTTAAAAAGTAGATGTTATGACTGAAAAATAGCCCTTTTTCATTGATGAAGTAGAACTACTTTCCATACAGGGAATATAAATGAATGGGAGTCACGTGTATTAAGAACATGATGGAATCCCAACGCTAATATATTAAGTACTTAGCCTACAAATTCATCTTTTAAAGAGGTGATCACAACTTTCATAAAAATCACAGCCTTTAGCTACCAAATTTAACTAAAGGAGGATCTTATTTCGTAAAGAAACTATTCATCAGTGCATGAATTCATCCACTAACAGAAATGTAGTTCTGCTTAAACATGGCATGAAGTTATAACGCCTTCTTTTTTGGAGAAGATAACATGAAATTTTTTTCAAAGGATAGCAATAGATATCACAATAATGATGATTTTTTACATGAAAAATCTAACTGATTGCTATAATCGCTACTTTCTATATTATTCTATTGATGACTTTTTTACAAAACAATTTGTCAGCACACGGTTCAGATGTTAATTTCATGCATAAGAAATTCACTGATGAGTAATTTTCCTACTTGATAAGACTTAATTAGCCAGTTAACCGTTAAATTTAATTTTAAAAACTCCTTACAGTGTGCGGAATTAAAATCAAGCGATGACGTTTATATACGACGAACGCAGTGCAAAATGATCCTATTAAAAATTTTATGAAAAACGAAGGACTACATTTTTATTTAAGAGAAACTTAACAATTTATAATTCCAAAAGTTATTGTAATAATAATAAATAAATAATAATAAAATAGTTTTCATAGTTAGTGGTAACGACGACGAGTAAACATGTCGAACGCACCGTAATAGGAGATTTGGTTTGACGTGTATACACGACAAATGCTATAAACTCGTTAAGTTCTAAAATTAACTTAAAACGCGCTATTCTGTATTTTTTTTTGTTTTAAAAGAACTTAAATTGATTCTAAGAGAGTCAAATAGGATTAAATATTGTATCGAGTAACAAGACGTGAGCTACCATTTTATTTTGTTTAATACAAATTGACTCTTATGATTTATTTTTAAAAAAATTACTGGTAATTCTTTCTTTTTTGCTAATTACTTTTGTTTTGTTTTTGACTTTTAAATACTCTCCTTTTTTTGCTGTTCATATCAAAAGAAAAAATCTTGTTTTTTTATGTTCTTGATGTTGTTTTGTTTTTAAATTCAAAACCCAAACTTTTAGTTGTTGTTATTCATATAAATACATTTGTGTTATCCCCTTGTTATATATTTTTAATATATAATAACAGGAACTATTGCTAAACAATGGGGGTTCACGTGTCAACCTTCACCTTGATATTGAATTAACATCAGTCTCCACATATATAATTTGTTTTGGACAAATTACAAAAAAAACAACAAAATTCAACCCTCATTCACTAGTTTATTATTAGGGTGTTTAACTTTTATACTCAAAATAAACATCTGTTAAATGTCCCTTTAGAATGTTGATTTATGATATTAAAATAATAATGATTAGATATGAAAGCATCAGGAATAAGAAATTTTTATATAGTATAAAGGTAAATCATGTGATTGTAAAGTGTTTTACTTGCGTCACATAATTATTTATAAATTCAAAAGAACTTCTAAACAAAAATTTAAAAACAAAAAGAAACTTTAAACTGATATTTGTTTGCATTTTAAATATGTAACAAGGAAATTCATTTGGAATACTTTAAATGTCAATTTTAATGTCATATGGCTTATGTTCATTTAATGAAAGCTTAGATTATCGAAAAAGGCTATTAATAAAGGAATTTCAGGAAATAAAATAAAGCTAAAAAATTATGATAATTGGAATTTCTATTCTTTTTTTTGTACAAACTAATTTTTAATTTAGTTATTTTGTTGAAATTTTTTATATTTAATTCAATTTCTTGATTTCATTTGATTTTCTAATCTAATGCATGACATTTAATACGCTCAATTAGTATTTTTCTTTGTTGCGATTCTGAGAAAACCTTTTGAAGTTAACTTAAAATCTCTTACATTGTTGTGGTAGATGTAATCGTCACTTAGTTAAAAAGTTGTTAAATAATTCTTGCTGGAGTAAATTGTAAACACTTTGGAATAGTCTATCCTAATTGCCAGATTTAAGACCTTCAATAGGACATTTATAGGATATCACATTCCAGCAATTAAAAGAAAAGAGATTTCAAATTTAATGGTATTATTAAAATGGTATTATAATTTAGAAACGTCTCCCGCTTGAGGAATTTGTATAAATTTTTTTCCCAAAGTAGATAGCACCTTAAAATGGTGAACGATCTGACTACCAGTATTACTCTGGGTTCGAAATTTCAGTTACCTTGCAAGTTGAAAGCAAGTAATCTTTAGTTATCTTAATCGAGCACGCAGCATATAATTATCAGCCTAATATTGGCTGAGCATTGATCTTAAGTATTGCTCTTCTTTCTCCTTTTTTGTCTTCCTGTTTTGAAAATAAATCAATCAAGTTGTTTCCATATCTAATTATATTTAATTATTTCCAGTGTTTTGTTTGTCAGCAAGCACTTGTGAGCCGCTGGAAAATGACATTTAATCATTTGCTCTGATTTTACAGGCAACTGAGTTCTTGAACGGAGATTTTCTTTGGCAGCTGTTTGTGTTGATGGCTGAGAAAAAATCTTTCTTCAAATTTTCTTACACTGCGCTTTTTATCTCGTATTTTTTGATCAAACATTTAACAAATACGATTAGCCAAACAAAAATTCGTATTCTTTCAATTTTGTTCATTGATTGCAAAAAACTATGAATTTTTTCCTGCATTTTTTTCATTGAATATTTTTAAAAATAAATTTATTAATTCATATTTTTTTTCAAAGGACCTTGAATATTTTTTTCGTAACCTTTTCAAATTAAATAACATCCTTTAATTCTGATAAAAATAACAAATATAATACTTGTCACCCAAAATTAAATTCAAATTTTTTTGGGAAACAGGATTTCATGCTATACACAACTTTTTCACGAAAGTAGAAAAAAAACAACTTTTTTATAAACGTTAGATCTAATTTTTACACTCTTCAAAGCGTACAAATTTGATTTATTAGAAGTGAAGAGCGTGTAACTATCTTAAGTCAAACAATTAATAGAAGAAAAGAAATCCGCAATCAATCAATAAAAAATTAAGAAAAATGATTCATTTTGATATCCTGTAAAATATTCTTTCAATATCAAAGAAAATATAAAGATCCATTAGCATGATGTCCTTAAAGTCTACCCCCATACAAATCTATATTTACCCTGTCTTTGCATCTTCAAATATAAGCGATTCTCTATATCCTTTTTACGAGTATAACTTGATTTTTTTTGTAATATATATAATGCCCTTAAATGTTCATTGAATACCCCCAGAATCGATTGAAAGGACATGAATAAACAAAAATGAATCTGAGTCATTGTTGATACAAACTTTTTATTTATTTTATGTGATTGGGGAGAATTTTGAGAATCTTTTAATGAAGTATGACTCATATTTTGGGCATCCCCCACAGATAAAAGTATTTTTTTTATTTCTTATGTTTACAACTTTTGTCAGAAAAGAAATTTTTTGTTTATAAAAATTTTTTTAATGGAATAAAAAAAAATATTCATGAAGATATTTAAGCTAATATTTCGTCAATTAAATTAAATTTTTAAAGTTGGAATTTTTTTTAATCCTTGATTTATAGATTCAAAAATTTAATGGGGAAATATTCTTTGAAATGAACATCAGTTCGCTCAAGTTATAAGAACCAATAATACTTGCTTATGGCTATTATAAAACAAAAATTACCGATGAACGGTGTTTTGTTTCCCGGTTATCTTAAGAAGAGGAAAAAAAACATTAACAGTGGCTGTTATTATTGATGCATTTTTGATGCCATTTTTGCTTATAAAGTTCAGTTTTTTGAAGTTAAAAGAACTGTTAAGACAAATGATTCCATTAAGCTCTAAAGCAGATGAGAGAGATGACTTTGGAAAGGATGACTACGCTTCTTTACATCTTGCAGGAGGGCACCATCTGATGAATTTGCCACGGGCGTCAGTAGTATAGTTACGCCACTGCATAGAATATTCAATTTTGTATGGTTTACTTATCTCCATTTGGAAAATGGAAATCTTAAATCAAATAATCCTGCATCCATAATAACGCAATACGTTTTGAAGAACAAAAGAATTCAATTAGTGGAATATTTAGCCATTTTATTCTTGAGAGTCAAGGAAAAATTACATTGACGTTTAATTTTCCCATCCTTGGATGAGCTGAATAATTTGATCATCTATAAAAATTGAATAATTGTGAGTTTTTAAAATCATATTTTTTCAAATTTTTTTTATGCCGTTTTGGGTATTTTTAATCAAAATGGTGAAATAAATATTTCTTAAATACTTGAAAAAAATATGCGACTAATAACCAAATGCAATTAAACATTAAATTAAATTTATTTAATTTATTTACTCAGCTAAAATATTTTAAAAAATAAAAAAAATTTACAGGTGAAATGATAATCAAAAAATGTTAAAAAACATATAACAGAACCACAATATTCTTGCACCTGATTGACTTAAATTATTCAATTTTTTAGTATCTTTTTCACTTTAAAATGTTTGTGATGTGTAAATTTCTAATAAATTTGTGCTAATTCTGATATCAAATGATGATAAGACGGCTGCTGTTCACACCCTTCAAGTCTAAAAGCATTAAAAATGTCTTCTATGTAACTAACTACAAATGATATCTTGATTATAATGTTATTTACGTAATTTTATGGTAGTATTTAACTTTTATACATAAATAATATTGTGGTTAGATATTTTGCAATGCTTTGCTTTTGCTATGCATTTTTGTTGTGTTGTAAAAACACACACGATAAAACTTGTAAGCGCTGCTATTTCAACAACAATCTTTCTTTTTATCATAAATTATTTCTAATAGAATAAAAACCATTTTGATTAGAACGAAAATAAAATAAAAATAAAATAAAAATGAATGCTACCACCCCTATTAAAAATTCAATTACAATATTATTTGAAGCCCCTTAAATTCTGTTTTAACAAATTCATCTAAGAATGAGTCATAGAAATGCCGGGAGCCATTCCCCAAAATGATGATTAGATTATCAATTTTTGTTTATATATCACAACAGTAGAAAACGAGTAACGAGTGTATGTTCTTTACAGAGAGAGGCGAAATATAGACGTGTTAAAATTGGTTTAAGGCGGACAAAATAATGATTCAATTTGTATTTTTTTAAATTAAGCAATTCAAATTTTAAAGAGGATCTCATTTTCAATGTATATTTAACGAATTTAGTTTACCTAAAAATTATAATTTCTATTTTATAAATGACTAAATCAAAATCAAATTTTTATTACTTTTGTGGTTGTCATTGAAATCTTTATGCACCTAAAGGGCTCATATTTTTACAAAGTTTGTTTTGGTTTGGTAAACTTAAACCAAATTTTTAAAGTTTAAAGCTCAAGATTAACGGCATTATTTTATGCCATGTTAAAAAAATTTTAAGATCACTTTTTGGCCAAAAAAGTTTGGTTTGAGTATCATTTTAGTCTTTATTTAAACAGATTTAAATCAATTATTGAAATAAATAGCTGAAAGGATTTAAGATCGCATTTTTGGCAAAAAAACTTCTGACTCTTCTGACTTGGCGGACAAAATCTAACAAAAGGAGCGTTCTCGTCAAATAATTGGGTAATAGCAGCTGTGGATATGAATTTTGGCAATCTCCCAGTTGCTCTCATGTCAGGAATGGAATCAATAAATTAGAATCCATCCTAACTTAAATATACTACTAGAGTTCAAGAACAGTGGCTTAGATAACTTTTTGTGATTATACGTTTTTTGCTTTTTTCTTCATATACCAATCACATATTACTATCCAAGATGAGAGGAGGGTGATCGTACACTTTTCTACGCCAGTAAAGGAATATATATTTATTTATTAAAGAGGATGTTTTTCGAGGTAATGACGAGCTTATGTTTTTTTTTTTTTTGGAGGATTTTTGCCTTTTGGAAGATAAAATACTGATTTTCGTTTAAAAAATCGACTTATTTGTTATTGTAGAATTAATAATTATTTAAAAACAAAAAGGTATCGTTGTTACCTGGTGAAATATGTGAAGAAGTAAGGTTCAAATTTTGAAAGCGATAAGTCTAGTAGATTTTCAGTTACAGTGAACACCAGCTTTGAAACTTCATTTCAGGAAAATGCTTTAAAGTTTTGCTCCTTCACTCCTTGTTCTAGAACAAAAGAGGCTCAAATGCTTATAACTTTGATAATTTACCCGGATCGACTTGAAATTTTTTACAGAATATTTTTAAAATGTTATAAATTAATTTAAAAAAAATGAATGGAAATACCGAAGCCTCCCCTTAAAAAATATTTCAAATAAAAACAAATCCGTTTTTTTTTATTATCAAATAACCTGGTAATTACCTGGAAACCTTAAATTACCTGGTAATTTTTTTATAACCTTTTTCAAGAATTTTAATAAACGAAAAATCATTGGTTAAATAATTAAATATTTAGTTTAGTTTTCTTTAACGAAAAATTTTTAAAAATGGATTTAATTTTATACACAATAAAAAAACAAATGTTTAGTTTTAAAATATAAAAATTTACATTTAACCATCTGCTTATTCAGCACCTGCTTAATTAAATCAATTTTATTTTTGATTATATTGTATAGTTTTCTGTGTGTTTAAATTAAGGCGCTGGACGCGTTCTTATAGGTGTCTTGCAGGCACTTTTACACTTTTACTGCGATAATTACATTACGTTAAGTTTTTTTAGAAAAATATAATTTGTATTTTTCAACTTAAAGTCTACAGAAGCGATCATTTTGAAATGTTTCACACTATTTCTTTACCTATTTCCCCAGTTAATAACGAGTTTTTTTTTTTGTATTAGTTATTAATTTGACAACAAATAAGTGAACTTTTGGGGTGAAAATCGGTATTTTGACTTCCAAAGGCCACCAAAAATTGAAAAATCGGAAAAAACAAAAAATTCCCTCGTCAGAACTATCTGTATTCTTCAAAATATGCATTTTTTTCAACGAATTAACTGTGAACGAATCTCCTTAAAGGCAAAATAATAAGCGGCCTATATTTTATTTTGTTGCATAACTCTGTAAATTCACAATAAAGGTACAAATTTCCCTGTATGCTGATTTTAAAATGCTGTATACACGATTCTTAATACAAAATTTCTTTTTGTGATTGTAATACAATGTATTAGCGTCTGTGAAGAACGTGGAATATTCCATATGATTAACAAATTTTAAGATTTTTCTTAGAGCGGCGTAAGTCTACATGAAATATTGGCCATTTAGAATATCTGCGCCTAAAAAACGCATATAAAAACGTTGTTCAACACACTAATCTTAGACATAATCATTAAAATGACATATATTCTAAAATTTTTTATTTATTTAATTTTATTAAATTAACTATCTAATATCCTTTATTTTAAGGATAAATATCATATTTTGTCCATATGTATATATATATATACATATATATATAAACAGGTTTAGTTCAATGACATTTCCTAAATTAAATAGCAAACAGAATGCTAACAAAATTACCCTAAAAGGCTGTACTAAATGCCTGCAAACTATATTTAAAAAAAAAAGAACAAATAAAAATAAAACTAAAAAAACTTCTAGTATCTAATAATATACTCATGGCTATTTGGCTATTTTGTTTATCTTTTATTTATTTTTTCACTTACCATGTCTCTGTTTGGGTTATAATAAGCGTCAAAGATTCATTCAACCGCATACATCTTAACATTTTGTTTACATCATTATTTAAAAGATCGTTGTTATAGCTCTATTATAGTATACTGTACCATACATATATAAAGACACATATCTTTTCAACCAAAGAAAAACACATCAAGAAAATGGACATTTTATGAGATGCAACAACAAAGTTAAAATAAGAAAAACAAAATATCAGTAACAACAATAACAATAACCAAATTTAATTTTACCAGTTAAAACTAAATAAAACAAATGATCAGCGATCCTTATAACGCTTTGCTTTGTTCTTATTTTTTAACAGTGTTTATTTTAATTGAATTTTTTGTTTTTATGATGTTTGTTTTATTTGTTTTTTTAAATTTCAAACAGCTAAGTAATTTTTCTTATCCTGGGAGTGGGAAAAACTTTATTTTCGTCATCCAATATACAATCTAATATAATAAATTTCTTCTCACAGTATAAAAAGTTTAGTAAAATAATGACATAATTGATTAGGAAGTTAGTTTATTAAAAATAAATACATGATAAATGAGAACTACTAGAACTAATTTTTATAATTTGCAGGAAAAAGAAAATAACACATTTTCTTAAAGTTAATTTTATAGGATATCCCATTTATTGCTTTTTATGTTTTAAACTAATAATTTTTATTGTCAAATAGCAAATGTCATGGCTTTATTTTGTTGACATATTTCACATGAAAAATTTGCAAATTTTGTGTGGTTTTCCAATGATTTATCTGAATAAACATGTAAATAAACTAAAACTTTCGTATCGTAATTTACCGGAGGAACACTTGAAAATCACGCTTTAAGTGGCCACAAATGCGGCTTAGACGTCCAAAGTTATCTGCATCAAACGAGAATCTTACAACTGTCATGAAAGTATCACCCTTTCGTAAAGAAGACCAATTCTGACTATTGTAGATTAGTGTTTAATTAAACAGAGTGGAAACTAATTCAATTGTGTGATTAAGTTGTTCATTCTCATCTCCTAAGCAAAATATATATTTAATCCTTATCTCTATCTGCCTAAGCTTTAGCTAAGAAGATATATAGTAAAAGGTGTTCGAGTTATATCTTGCATTTAAATTCGCCTCTCAATCAAATTGGCTGATAGCATGTGAAAAGTTGGTCATCCTTACTTCAAAGTATATTTAGTTAATATGAATTTGATGGAAAAATAGCCCATAAAACATAAATATATGACCTTAAAGTACAAATAGTTAATGCTCTTTAAGGGGACTATTCACTAATTTTCTAAGTCATCAAATGGCTCTCTCGTTCAATGTTTTAAGTATATATGGAAATGAAGATTTGTCAGTAAATTTTTAAACATGTTTAAATTTTTACTCACAAATGGGCATTTCCATATACTTTATTTGACGACTTGGAAAAAGTAGTGAATAGTCCCCTTTAAGTACGTTAACTTGTTATTTGAGGTGTATTTGTGTTAATTCATTTAACTTGTTAAAGTGGGATTCTGTATCGGTGAGAAACCAGCATGAGAATGAAAAAGTCGGATTTTGACATATGTATTTGCCATTATATGTGAAAATTTGCCTTTTTTCTTTTTAACGTTTACTTCTCACCTTGACATAATCCCACTTCTGATCACAATGTTAAAAATCATGTATGTTGGAAAACTGAGATTTACCATTGTATCCAAGCAAACTTTGTTTCCAAAAAAACATGCACAGAATGAATTATAACCGTTTAAAAAACTGTTTGATGAATCCAATTTGACATCATCTTGAATTATGAAAAATGTAGCAATTTAAAAAACTGAATATCACCTAAAATAGGGCCCTTAGAATTTTTCAAATTGCTCGTATAAAAAATGAATAACTTTTAATTCTTTATTTATATTTTTTTGTAAATATTTATATAATAAATCAATGAAGTTTAATTTCTTTATAGACAAATGAAAATGATATTTTTTAAAATGATGAACAGGAAACAACGAGACTATCATTTGAAATCAGATATGAATTTAATCTTCGACCGAAAGGAACACAATATATATATATAAGTAAATAAATTTTATATATTTATTAAATTAAAAAATTCTTATTTTAATTGAAAATTTTTAAAAAGAGCCCATTATATATTTTATGTTAATGTTAAAACTTTTTTTCACTTCAATTTAAGTTTAATTAGATATAAGTAGAAATATGTTTCAAAAATTGTAATGATAATAACACTAGTTTACAGTGATTTGTATCCTCAATATTTTACAGTCATTTCTTAAGTAAAATGATACGCTAAAGCCGAAAATAAGGTCGAAAAAATTTAAAGTAGAACGGATTTTGGGAAAAAAGGTTTTTGGCATTTTGAAAAAAAGAACCTTTTCACCTTATTGCGGTTAACTTATGTCCCATGTGGTTCAATTTTGCATTTTCCATCAATATATAACTTTTCAATAAACTAAATAGGGTAGGAGTTATACATGCATTTACGGAAAATTTTCCGTTATTTTTACCAAGTTTTTCATAAAAATATACATTTTACCGGGGATTACACTATGAAGAACTACTTTTTGATTCTGTTTTATTTTTAGACAGTTTAATTGATTGTAAACAAAATAAGGTATAATTCCTTAAAATTGGTCAAAAATTGCGGATGTAATAACGATTTAAGGTAAATCCAACTACAACAGGTAAAATTGACCGGTGACCATGTAAGATTTTTTTTTTTTTTTTTTTTTTTTTTTTTTTTTTTTTTTTTTTTTTTTAAAGTATTTGTCTACTACAATCTTAATTAATTTATTAGTATTTCTGAATGTGATGAGTTGGTATTGTTGATAGTAGTTCGATAAGTGAGGGCTAACATCCAGTGATGACTCCCAAGGTGCGTTGGTGTTGAATTGAAGTTAGGTTGTCAATTCGTGAGGTTTAGTTCTACATAGGCGCCTGATTTTACCATGGGTATCCATTAGCTGGATGGCCTCAATGTTAGGATGGTGTATGAGTCGTTGTTCGTGCTTAATAGCGTAGTCTCGGATAACATCCTCCACCCACTTGATGTTCAAATCGTCGTGGAGCTCCTTGTTCGAGATGAACCGGTAAGCATTAGTGATTATTCTTAATACCTTATTTTGGCTCCTCTGGATGATCGCTCTATTTGAGCTACAAGCGCAACCCCACAACTGCACTCCATAAGTCCAGATGGGCTTGATGATAGAAATGTAAATGGCTTTTTTACTTTTAAGGTTTAGGGGGGAGTTTTTCCCAAGTAGCCAGTAAAGTTTGATAATTTGTTGCTTCATCTGTTTTGCTTTTTGTTGCAAGTGAAATTTCCAGTTTAATTTGGAGTCCAGATGTAGGCCCAGATATTTAGCCGACTCCGCTTTTGGAATTTGCTCACCGCTTAGGTATAAGTGGAGATTGTTGTTGGTTCTTCTTAGTGTGTACACTACGTGTACAGATTTAGCGCTATTGATTTTTATCTTCCATTTATTTGTCCATGCGTTGATGAAGTTAAGTGAGCTTTGGAGGTTTTCCGTTGCTATGAATTGAGACTCGTTCATTGATAGTAAGACAGTATCATCAGCGAAAGTACCGATGAATGTATTTTCCGTAGTTGGAATGTCCGCAGTGTATATCAGGTATAGAAGTGGCCCCAGCACACTACCTTGCGGAATACCTGCCTTTACTGAGTATATATTTGACTTGACATCTTGATGTTTAACTTGAAACTTACGATCGGCTAAGTATGATTCTAGTAGTTTGTATAAGTTGCCTGGGAGGAGTATGCTTAACTTATAGCAAAGCCCTCGATGCCAGACTCGGTCGAACGCTTGTGCTACGTCAAGGAATACCGCGGAGCAGTACTTCTTTTCTTCTAATGCCTGCTCTATCTTATCGGTGACTCGGTGAATTTGATCAATTGTTGAGTGTCTGGATCTAAATCCGAATTGATAGTCAGGGATGGTCACTAAAGGTTTTAGTCTCTTTAGAAGCAGCTTTTCGAATATCTTTGATAGTGTTGGGAGGAGTGAAATTGGCCTATATGAGGTAACTTCCTCCGCTGGTTTATCTGGTTTTTTTATCATTATGATTTCAGCTATCTTAAAGCTGTCCGGAACATATTGTATTCTGATGCAGGCATTGAATATATATGTTATTATTTTAATTGCCTTTGCTGGTAATTCCTTGAGTAGGCGGGGAGATAATTGGTCTATTCCTGGCGATTTTTTTATATTCAAGTTGTTATCTATTTCACTGGCAAGTTCAAAGGCAGTGATCTTTTTGATTTTTTTGTAGGGCTGGTACCTTGGGTGTGTTGAAATACCGGACTGAATGTCATGTGGTTGAAATACTGACGATAAATGTTGTGCGAAGAGTTCAGCTATATCATGATCCTTGCGTGCCCAGTCGCCCTGAGGATTCCTCAGAGGGGGGATTCTAACAACTGGATGTTTAAGATATCGAGTTGCCTTCCACAGGGAGTAGTTCCTGTCTTTATCAGGTCCTAACTCACTTAGGTACTTGTTGAAGCATTCTTGCTTATATGTTTTTATGAGTTGGTTTGATGTAATGACCATGTAAGATGACTATTTCAAAAATAATTATGGGTAGCATGTATCGATTAGCATTTAGTAATTTAGATTTTCTTTTCATATCAAGTAGTAAAAAACTAAAACTCAAAACTATAGCTTTTAAAGTGTGTAGTGTAGTTAATATTAAGGTTTTTCTGACAAAATATTATTTTTTAAATTAACAAAAACAAAAAATTCAATCATTAACTAATACAATTTTCATTGAAATATTCAATGACAAGCGGCCTTTGTGTTTTTGGAATAAAAATGAGAAGATAAGAAAAAATTCCAAAAATACTTAGGGGTAGGATAATTTTTCATATAATTAAATAAAATTATATAAATTATAGAGTAGATTCTACCCTTTTTACTGCTTTATATGTGGTAATGCGGTAATAAAAAATAATAGCGGAATTTAAATTAACAAAAGCAAAAAATTGAATTGTTAACTAATACAATTTTCATTGAAATATTCAATGACAAGCGGCCTTCATGTTTTTGGAATAAAAATGGGAAGATAAGAAAAAATTCCAAAAATACTTAGGGGTAGGATAATTTTTCATATAATTAAATAAAATTATATAAATTATAGAGTAGATTCTACCCTTTTTACTGCTTTATATGTGGTAATGCGGTAATAAAAAATAATAGCGGAATTTAAATTAACAAAAGCAAAAAATTGAATTGTTAACTAATACAATTTTCATTGAAATATTCAATGACAAGCGGCCTTCATGTTTTTGGAATAAAAATGGGAAGATAAGAAAAAATTCCAAAAATACTTAGGGGTAGGATAATTTTTCATATAATTAAATAAAATTATATAAATTATAGAGTAGATTCTACCCTTTTTACTGCTTTATATGTGGTAATGCGGTAATAAAAAATAATAGCGGAATTTAAATTAACAAAAGTAAAAAATTGAATTGTTAACTAATACAATTTTCATTGAAATATTCAATGACAAGCGGCCTTCGTGTTTTTGGAATAAAAATGGGAAGATAAGAAAAAATTCCAAAAATACTTAGGAGTAGGATTATTTTTTATATAATTAAATAAAATTATATAAATTATAGAGTAAATTCTACCCTTTTTACTGCTTTATATGTGGTAATGCGGTAATAAAAAATAGTAGGGGAATTTAAATTAACAAAAGCAAAAAATTGAATTGTTAACTAATACAATTTTCATTGAAATATTCAATGACAAGCGGCCTTCATGTTTTTGGAATAAAAATGGGAAGATAAGAAAAAATTCCAAAAATACTTAGGGGTAGGATAATTTTTCATATAATTAAATAAAATTATATAAATTATAGAGTAGATTCTACCCTTTTTACTGCTTTATATGTGGTAATGCGGTAATAAAAAATAATAGCGGAATTTAAATTAACAAAAGCAAAAAATTGAATTGTTAACTAATACAATTTTCATTGAAATATTCAATGACAAGCGGCCTTCATGTTTTTGGAATAAAAATGGGAAGATAAGAAAAAATTCCAAAAATACTTAGGGGTAGGATAATTTTTCATATAATTAAATAAAATTATATAAATTATAGAGTAGATTCTACCCTTTTTACTGCTTTATATGTGGTAATGCGGTAATAAAAAATAATAGCGGAATTTAAATTAACAAAAGCAAAAAATTGAATTGTTAACTAATACAATTTTCATTGAAATATTCAATGACAAGCGGCCTTCATGTTTTTGGAATAAAAATGGGAAGATAAGAAAAAATTCCAAAAATAGTTAGAGGTAGGTTTATTTTTATATAATTAAATAAAATTATATAAATTATATGCGGTAATAAAAAATAGTAGGGGAATTTAAATTAACAAGAACAAAAATTAATTAAAATTAAAATTAAGCAAAATATTTTCTGATAAAGAGCTCGTGATATTAAATAATTCAGTTTATCAATATAAGAATATAAAGTAGCTTCAAAAGCTCATAGCAAAATTGTGTTTTTTAATTGTTAACTAATACAATTTTCATTGAAATATTCAATGACAAGCGGCCTTCGTGTTTTTGGAATAAAAATGGGAAGATAAGAAAATTTCCAAAAATAATTAGTGGTAGGATTATTGGAGTTTATTGGAGTCTACTCCTTAAGAAACGATATTATAGCCCACGGTATGAAAAAATATGGGGAGTAAAATCAAGTGTAACCGTAATCGCGTAAATTAACGCGTAAACAATCGCCGTAACGGAAGTTGTGCATATGGTTATATATATACATATATATATATAGTCATATGGATAAATATATATATAGTTAGATATATATACATATATATATATATATATATATATATATATATATATATATATATATATATATATATATATATATATATATATATATATATATATATGCCTGAGGTGTGCTTTATATATAATATATTTGTGCTAAAAATTATCTGAGAATGTGAGTCATACACACTCATGATGAGTCATGTTAAGACATATTGACTTATTTGCTTGCTATTAGTGTAATTTTCTATGACGTATTTTGAAATGAATTTTTCACCTTGCTTTGTTTGTGGTTTAATGTATTTTTTATGACTTATTTCAGCCACCACAAGCCAATTTTCACAGTATTACAGTAAGATAGTATTCATTTAAAAACTTGAGTTAAAATTTGTTATTATAAATCTATGAATATTTCAAGGGCTAGGAGAGGAGCTGGGTAGGTTTAGTGGGTTGAAGCCCCATAGGGCTATGAGCCCATTGTGCCCATAGTTGCGCGATTCCAGCGTGCCCCCCAACTCCGGATAAAAAAAAATTACAAATTTCATGGAATAACCGAGTAAACTCCAGTCGCATGTCGGAGCTGACACACTCACTTTTTTTTTATATAATTAAATAAATTATATCGTAGATTTTAGCCTTTTTACTGCTTTATATGTGGTAATGCGGTAATAAAAAATAATAGCGGAATTTAAATTAACAAAAGCAAAAAATTGAATTGTTAACTAATACAATTTTCATTGAAATATTCAATGACAAGCGGCCTTCATGTTTTTGGAATAAAAATGGGAAGATAAGAAAAAATTCCAAAAATACTTAGGGGTAGGATAATTTTTCATATAATTAAATAAAATTATATAAATTATAGAGTAGATTCTACCCTTTTTACTGCTTTATATGTGGTAATGCGGTAATAAAAAATAATAGCGGAATTTAAATTAACAAAAGCAAAAAATTGAATTGTTAACTAATACAATTTTCATTGAAATATTCAATGACAAGCGGCCTTCATGTTTTTGGAATAAAAATGGGAAGATAAGAAAAAATTCCAAAAATACTTAGGGGTAGGATAATTTTTCATATAATTAAATAAAATTATATAAATTATAGAGTAGATTCTACCCTTTTTACTGCTTTATATGTGGTAATGCGGTAATAAAAAATAATAGCGGAATTTAAATTAACAAAAGCAAAAAATTGAATTGTTAACTAATACAATTTTCATTGAAATATTCAATGACAAGCGGCCTTCATGTTTTTGGAATAAAAATGGGAAGATAAGAAAAAATTCCAAAAATACTTAGGGGTAGGATAATTTTTCATATAATTAAATAAAATTATATAAATTATAGAGTAGATTCTACCCTTTTTACTGCTTTATATGTGGTAATGCGGTAATAAAAAATAATAGCGGAATTTAAATTAACAAAAGCAAAAAATTGAATTGTTAACTAATACAATTTTCATTGAAATATTCAATGACAAGCGGCCTTCATGTTTTTGGAATAAAAATGGGAAGATAAGAAAAAATTCCAAAAATAGTTAGAGGTAGGTTTATTTTTATATAATTAAATAAAATTATATAAATTATATGCGGTAATAAAAAATAGTAGGGGAATTTAAATTAACAAGAACAAAAATTAATTAAAATTAAAATTAAGCAAAATATTTTCTGATAAAGAGCTCGTGATATTAAATAATTCAGTTTATCAATATAAGAATATAAAGTAGCTTCAAAAGCTCATAGCAAAATTGTGTTTTTTAATTGTTAACTAATACAATTTTCATTGAAATATTCAATGACAAGCGGCCTTTGTGTTTTTGGAATAAAAATGGGATGATAAGAAAAAATTCCAAAAATAATTATGGGTAGATTTATTTTTTATATAATTAAATAAAATTATATAAATTATAGAGTAGATTCTACCCTTTTTACTGCTTTATATGTGGTAGTTTTTTCAAGCAGTTAAGTAAACTACATTTAACACATTGAATGCCATGGGGGTCACCGGTTTGTTTACATGAATTATTAGATTGTATTGAAAAATTTGAAATGTGAGAAACTGTTCCATGCGGAACACTTATATGTCACTAATAACAATTATATATATTATTTAAACTTAATTTTATTAATACTTAAAGTCCTTTATTTTAGTTAACCGTAATTCACGTCTTTTCTCGTGAGTGGTTGTGTTTTCTCAAAGTTATAATTACTTTTATATTCACACAATTAATTATAAAATGTTAACTTTAAAGCGGGAGTTCAAGTGCAAAATTTATCGAAACAAGTACTGTTATGTTTGTCATGAATGGAAAATTTGCGCTGACTTGAAAGTTATATCCATGGTTACTGACTTACAGCAGGGATTTTCAAAATACTGCTGCTTTTTATGCAAATGGGACAGCAGAGCGCCTAACAAACGTTATGTGCGAAAAAATTGGCCAGGTCGAAGCAATTTTACAATAGGGCAAGATATTGTAAAATACAAGCCAATTGTAAAAGAAACATAAAATAATACTTCCAGCATTGCAAATCAAGCTATGGCTTTTCAAGAATTCTTTCTTGAAATCCGTTTTTCCAAATTTGTCTAATCCCAAAATAAAGAAAGGAATATTTGTAGGACCTCAAAAAAACAAAACTTTTAAGCGATCACAAATTTACTTCTACATTAAAAAATCCAACTACAAAGAGTTCATTAACAATTTCTTCAAAAACTAAGGGAAAATATGTATCCATTACTTTTTCGACCTTTTTTAGCGTACCCATTTTACATCAGAAATGTTGAGAGTAAAAAACACAGTAATAGTGTAATTAGTATGTAAAATTTTTATCGAAAACTTGAAATAAATAAAAAACAGTAAAAAAATTTATCTTTTATTTAATATTTTTACCTGATTGAAATTTAGAAAAACAAATCTTATATGTAAATTATCATATATATCATATTATATCATATTTTCATTTTAAAAAATAATTAAGTAAAAATATTGTCTGCAATCTACACATTTAAAAAATAGAATTTCAGATATGATTGTATTAAAAGGACTAAAAACAGTTAAATTCTTAAAAAATACAAGAACCTTTTTAATAACATCATTGTTAAATTAGAAAGATTCCAAAAATATAACAGAATTTATAATATTTTTACAATTGCTCCTGTAGTGAAGTTTCCTGAAATCTCTGTAAATATTACTTCATTTGGATAAATTTTTATATTAAATTGATTGAAATTTGAATAAACTTAATACAATTTTTTGGGATAAAATATTTTCAACACGAGATGATTTAATAAATTTTTGTATATGGATACCCTTAAAAAAAGACAAAAACAATTTTTTCGCAGTAATAAAAAGAGTGACGCAAATATTTAAATTATAGCCAGGAAAAAAAATAATATTAATTCTTGAATATAATAAAATGAAAAGATTCTCGAAGTAGTGCTTGGTGGCAAAAAATATGAAGAAAAAAAACATGCTGATCTATTTAAGTATGAAAAAAATTTCTTAGGAAAATTAGAAATTGAAAATTCAATCAAAAAAGTCAAACCTATAATGCATAATTGCGCCAGCTTTGGAACCCAGTTTTAGGAATCAAATTAGAGTAAATTTTATAAAAACGTAATTATTTATTTTAGATGGATCAGATTACTAGGCCCAACAACCTGAGAACAAAAAAAGAGTAAGAATATGAGATTTCTTTTTTATTATTTTAGGATTTATTTTTCTATTATTATTTTATTATCATTAATCAATATCTTTTTATTTAAAATGCTCTAAAATTTATATTTTAGTAGAAAAAAATAATTTCAACAAAAAAGCATTTAAAATTTGAGGACAGGTTTTGTCGACACGTCAAAAAATTAGCTGTAACTCCGAAAATTGTTTAAATCTTCTTATTAACATATTATTTTGTTTTTGTGCGTATCGATTTTGTCGAATGTCTGTAGGATTTTTACGCTCTTTACTCTTGTTTCAGTCTCAATACTACTTTCTATACTTTGGAAAATACCTGAGGCGGGTTTAATGTTCTTGATTTATCCTTGAAGATTTCATTATATTGTCCTTTCTTTCTAGAAACTCATTTGCTTCTGAATACTAGATCAAAATCCAACTTTTTTAATACGGAAGAAGCTTTTTAAACCTAATACTCCCTTGGTATTTTCTTGATTTCTTGAAAAATCTTAACCAGATCTTACATTGGTGCCAAAAAATGCAAAATCATAATATCATCTTTTTTTTATGTTACTCCCTATAGAAGAGAGCACGATAGCACAAACTGGCAGCTCGTTTGTTTTTATAAATCTCGATTAAATTTTATTATAATATGCCAGACATACTAATTCTGTCATTGTATGATTTTTCAAAATATTCCATACCGTCAGCTTATAGTTTTTCTGGCAATCACTGTGTAATTTTTCAGTTGTTCCATTATATTTTATGACATTAAACTTTTCTTTATTTCACTTTTTCTTTTCTGTTATTTTTATGAATCAATTCGTTCAATTTGTTCTAGCGCCATGGCACGGATATCACGAGCACTATGCATGTGTTCAAAAACCAACTAAATATTCGTTTCGAAATTAAATGAATAATCAATAGTACCAAGTTTACTGATATCAATACAAAAGAGTAAGTAGTCCTTTTGATTTAAGCATACGTTGAATATATTAGAATAAAATTCAAAGCATATATTCCAAAATTATGAAAAAACTTCCATCGTAATAGTTCATTTTTTCTTTAACTTTAAACAAATAAAAAATAAGAACATATCAAAAAATAAATTAAAAGCTATTAAATTCGTAAGGATTCAAAATTGAAATCCATACAACAACAAAATATCATGCTACTCATATAATAAAATCAGCCATAAATTGTTTTTCCATTTTGATAATCAACTGAAACGAAAAATTTGTAATTGAGGAAGGAAAAGAAATTCTAGTAAATATTTATAGTCTATGAAAAAAATTCCATTAAATATAAAATATCGTTCCTTATATCCCTATATTCTATAGTTCTATATAATTATTAGTTGCCCATTTAAGGAGTTCTTCGTCAATATTTTTTTAATTATATTAAAGATGATATCCTGCTCATACAAATCAATAAAGGAAATATTTATAAATTAGAATTGTATTTGTTCTTTAATTAAAAAGGAAAAACATTTTTAATATCGTTCTGGAAAATTATGTGGACACTTATTAAAAATAAATTGAATACGCTTTAAGGAAGGCTTTTTATACTAAATTTTTGTTTGCAGATGCAATCAACTTATCCTCTTTTTTTTGAAATTATAATTATTCTTTAACCCTTGTGTAACCAACCGGGTATCCGGTTTCGAAAATTCTCTTGGATCCCCATGATTTGAACGATTTCCTATTGAAAACTGCACTTTTTTAAACCAAAACAATTATAAATTCGAAAAAAATTACACATATGTATAGTCAACCAAGTACCCGGGTGCTCGCATGCTAAAATACAGAAATAAGTTATAATAAATTATATAAAAACTATAATTAATCGCTGCATTCAAGACATTTTGCAATTTTGGCAATATGCTCATCGCACACTGGCTTTTCACATTTAATGCAGCACTTCCCTTATATAGTGGAAAAAGTAAAAATTACACCCAGAAAGGTATAAGATCTCTAACAAAAGTAAAATCGTCAAAAACTCTTACATTAGACGCAGTATGTATAAGTCATTAAATATTTAAGTTGAATTTTTTTATTGTAGATAAAAAAAAAACAAATCATGGAATATCTTATAGTTAGGATTCAATAAATAGGACTTTAAGATGAAGCAAAGTTAGTTGATATAATTATATGACTATGACATTATATGACAAGGAAAGGACCATATAAAGTCATCAAGTGAAGTTGTTTCAACATAGCCTGAAGATTAAAATTGTACATTAATTAATAGCTTGGCCCCCAGTTCTATGCAGATAATCGGAAGAAGAATTGATGTTAATCGCCAACAAACAAATCAATTTTATGAATTACAAACTAAGGAGCCTATGTTTAAATCTACGTAGGAATAGAATGACACATATAAAAACAATATATGAGGCATGTTTTAAGTCGGAATAAGTTTGTCAAGTGGTGGTACTGTTAACTAAATTCATAATCCTTATGGCAGTGTATTCTAGCAAAACTAATAAATATCATAAATTTTGAAAAACAAATATCAATAATAATCATTTCCATAAAAATGAGAAATAAATTTTGAAATAGCTTTCAATATATTTTTTTCACTATTGTTAACGGTACTTTATAAGTCTATAACCGTATTTTAGACATTCGAGTTAAAATTTTGATTATTTCCATTTTTTGTTTCATAAAAAAGTAAATTTTTTACCCTATAAAACGTTTAATATCCAAAAAATAAATATTTCTTTTTTATTGCTAACCAAAAAAAAAACCAATTAAACAACAACTAAAAAATATAAATAAAACAAGACAATATAATAATTTAAAAACATCATTTCCAATCGTTAAATTTTTAAATTCTGCAACTGACATCTCAGATTTGGTTTCTATAAGGAAATGAAGAAATCAAAGAAAAAATAATTTGTTCCATTTCTATTCTATCATTGTTGTTGAAGGATAATAAACAGCAAAATAAAAACTAATAGAAAAATAGAAAAAACATCTGCTACGGACTTGAATGATTGAATAAAGTCCTTCATTTTTGTAATTTATCCAAAATTTTGTAGGAAAATTTAAGGAAGAAAAAAAAACGTAGATCGTAGCTATGTAAAATAGATGCCTTTTAATTTTGTAAAAAAAAAAATATAGTTTAGTTTGTACTGTAGAACATTTTTAATTTCGTTTACACAACTTCTAAAATTATATAATTCTAAAGTATATAAAAAGTTCCTATTTTATTTTGATGAGCTTTAATCATAAATTTATAAAAATATTTTTTATTTATGCTTTTGATGTTTTGAATAACAACAAACAACAATTTGTTGTTATTTATTTTGTTGGTATTTTCTTTTATTTTGTGTTACTTAAAAGCAGTTTCAAATTATGAGATTCAGATTTCAAGAATTATAATTACAGCCTAGAAAAAAAATAACAAACAAAATGTTTGTAATATTGATGAAATATCTAAAATTAGCTCAAATATTTTCAATTAAATAATTAGTTGGTGAATTAAATTGATTTAAGAATGTCAATTGAGACGACGCACACAGGTGAATTTAAAAGCTTTAAAAATTTAAGGGAATGAAAAAAAAACATAATAAGTAATTACTGAAGCTTTATTCAAAATTTTGTTACATTTTTATTCAGTTTTTTTGTTATTACGTATTCATATCTAATAAATTACTCAATTCTTTTGGAAAATCATTGATTCTTCAATTTTTCGTATAGTATTTTTTTGAAAAATTTGTTATATAAGGATCTGATGAAACTAGAAGGTTATTAAATACATCTTCTATGTTTTGAATCCTACTAAATTTTAACCAAAAATAACGAAAACGCATTTTTTATGCTTTTAAATTGAAATAGTTAATCATCTTATTAGGATAAGAGTAGCACATATTAGCAATTAAAATTTATATTAATATTAAGTTAAGATATGTAACTATTAAAATCTTAATGAAGTAGTCTGATTCTGATGAATTTATAACTTTATAACTTATTTACTACAGTTAAAATCTAAAATTTAGTATATAAATTAATTTTACTCTTGTTTTTACAACTAATCTAAAAAAATAAGAAAATCCATTTTAAATATATAGATACATACCCCCAGGTTCACAATCCATGATAAAAGTTTAACTTAACACTTTTGAAGCACGACACTAATGTTTTTAAATGACGCGACGTTAAGTTAATTAGTTATGTTTATATTGATATGAAGATATGGCTATACGCGATTATTCCTTGAACAAAACTTAAATCATCCGTTTTTATTAAGTTGACAAAAGGCAACCTATTCACTGGTCTTGAACCAATTTTCAATCCAACTTTTACAATAATTAAATCATGATATCACTAGAAGCCGCTGGTTGTTGTTAGTTTTTTATGATAAGAGCATAGAAAGGTTAGACGTGAGTTTCGAAATTTTCCAAAATTTCATACCCCTTTCGTGAGGTAGAAATTTTAATGCATTTCATTTGGTCATCCTACATTTACACGTGTATTTGGAATGACTATCAAATGTTCCTGATGAAAATAAAACTATTCAAAATTTCCCCTCTGTACTGTCATTACTCTGTACTAAAAAAAGTTTTAAATTTTAGATTAGTTTACTTAAAAAGAATTTTAAAGATTTCCTACACAAAATTTGATATTATATTATTCTTAGTTTAGTATTTTGGCCATTGTAAATGTACTAGAGTCAACACTTACAACAAATGAATCCTCGTTAATACTTTCAATGACTTCATATTTTAATAAGTAAATAATTCAAAAATAAACGTTTTATAGTAATTCATTTGAAAATTGATAATAGAAACAGCTACCAGAGGTAAAATATATCCTAAATTAGGGATATTTTAAAGCCAATTATTATTTAATGTGAAATTTGAAACGATTCTAACACATTACGAAAGGAAAATCCAAAAATCTTAAAAACAAAATGAAAATTCCAGCTGCATTTTACCAATCCAGATTTATATGCAGATGTTAGAAAATTTACCAGTTGGTATATGTTTTGGTCAATTCTGGAATATCTACAAATGTCTGAAGAATATAATGACCAAAACAAATGTTTGCCTCAAAACCTCTCAGAATTGTTCAAATATATATATATATATATATATATGTAGTTCAGGTAGCAACAGCATCAATCAGAGTAAGAAAAATTTAAAATTATTTTTGAGCAGCATGCCAAGCAGATGTTTATTTTAACCCCGATCTGAAGATCCTGTTCTTCATGCTTAAAAGATCCTCAATCAAATAAAAAATAAAAAAAATCTAAAGAAATGAAGAAAATATCACGATGAAGGTGGATAGAAGATCCCAATATTTATCGCATGGAACACAAGGAAGGGAATTTCTTTTTTTTACGTTTTTCTTTATATATATTGAAGCTTAAATGGTCCCTCAATTTAGAGGTCTTTTTTTGTTGTTTAGCTAAATCTCTTTTCTTAGACCCTTGAGTTGTGTGTATCTGTTTCCTTTTTTCTTTTTTTTATTATTTATTTATTTGAAAATAATCTACGTTAAGTGAAGCGCGTGCCACCTGCTTTTTTTTTTTAAAATTACCACATGTAGGCTTATAGGTTTTTTTTAACTTCATTTTGTATTCCCTTAAAATTTGATATGAATTATTATCCCCTCGTTTTTTTTAGTCTTTGTTTACTAAATACAAATAATAAATAAGATAAATTCTAAAATTAAATATTTTTCTTTTAAAGAAGAATTTAAAAAAATGGAAATTATACAACAACAAAAATATTATGCAATTGTTTTGTTTATTATTAAAGTTAAAGTTGATACTTTGTACTATTTTATTTAGATAAGATCGCAATGTTACCACCACACCTGCGCCTAGGTGAATAAAATAGATATGAAACTTTTAAATTTGGACAATAATATACTAACCAGTCTGGTTGGCCAGTAAACTGCAACAATTGATTTGACTTCGTTTCTTTCGTACATAGTTTAAAGAACTAACAAAAATTAGTTGCCAAAAAAATAAATTAATTGCAAATGATCTTAATAGAATCGAGTATTCTTTAATTTTTTACATCATAAAAAACTGACACAACATCAATGATTAAGCGTTAATTTATAAAACAACTCAAAAAAAACCAAAAAATCCCCAAATGTCAAAACAATTAAATATTGACCCAAATTGAAATCAAACAATTTGTAAAAATTATTCACCAAAAGCACATCAAAATTGTTAAAATTGCATTTTCCGTACTAACAACAAAATATCAAATAAAAAATCTCAGAAAGAACCTTCATTTACGAATAATTTCTAAAATTTTATTATGTTTCATATACGACTGGAAAAATTGGATATTTGCTAGGCTAAAAGTCCGTTCGGAAACATCCTTGGTTCTCCTTGAAATCTTTATTTACCACGAATTACCCTTTAAATTTACCACAATAGCCGCTCAAATAAGCTGGCTACGTACTCGTAACATTTTGTGTGGCCATACCCCATGGCCTATTTCTTGCTGATATTTTCGATGCTTAATAAATTAGTATTGATTAATAAATTTGACCACTTTGCGATATGAAATATTAAATATTCTTTATGTTAAGGATTTCAGTGACTTGCAAACTAGGAGAGTAAGTAATTCTATATTAATTTTTAGCTATTCTCAAGTGATAGTCGCTGTAATTTTCAATATTTGACAGTTAGCGGTATGATTTCCGAACACTCAACTTTTATTGGCATCTTTTAGCAAATTTTAGCGGCAATTGTCGATCAGTTCTATAAAAATAGAAAAAGTCATTTGAAGTGAAAGTTTATTCTATAAACTAAAACACAAAAAGACTAGAAAAGAATTAATATTTTTATATCATGATAAAAATACAGCATTGTTTGTAATATATTCAGAAAATGAAGGGATTAAATTTGCAGATTTTTGAAATCTTTAACACTAAGAATCTTTTGAAAAATGCATGAATAAAGCTAAGATAAAGTGTTTTAACACTAATTTTTTTAACATTAAATTTACTTTTCATAGAATTTAGTTTGGCTAATTCAATACACAAACACACACACACATACATACATACATACATACATATATATATATATATTCAATTTGATTATAAGAGGATCAAATTCACATCACAGGTGTTTGACATTTCAATTTCATATATGGCTATATAAAAATGATATCCTTTGATTTTAAAGGAAATAGTTCCTTATAGTAAGGATAGAAGATCTCAATTTAAGTATTACATAAGTAAAAGTTGATAGCAGCATAAGAAAAATAGAAGAAAAAAAATATCCCTAAAATATTTTATAAGTTTTTACTATGCTCTTCTTCCTCTGATTTCTTTTTTATTTATTTAGTTTTTTTTTTTGTACATAACCCAGGAAGTCTATCATTATTCACTTGTCGCAACCCTCTTGTCAACCAAAAGGACTCATGTTCCCTTTTCGTATTTTATCTATGAATGTAGAAATAAATTTTCAATTGGCACCATTTATTTTTTCCTTTTTTTAGTATTAAAGAAAAAGAAAGAAGGGAAATCAAAGCACACATTTTTTTGTATGAAAAATGACAAAAACTTTAAAATCAGATTATAGAGAATAGAAAAATAATCATCAATTTTATTAAAGAATTCTCTCTAAAAAGTATAAATTTTGGTTAATGTCTTTAATCAAAAATATTTTTAGGTATATTTATAAATAAAAATAACTTGAATATACCCAACGAGGAATAAAAGCATATGTAAAGAAAGTATATTAGACAAAAGTCGTAACATTACCACTGGAAATATTTCAATCCCAGAAGAACTTGGAATGCTACGTCAGCTAAAAGCAACAACAATATCAACAGGAAATGGAAGCACTAAAACAAAGCAATTATATATTCCAGCTTATTCTCCTAACCCAGTCCTTAATAAATTTTAAAATGTGAACAATTTTTACGGAAAGGCAGATTATTCTCTGCAAGAATTTACTAACTCTGTAGAAAATGTTGCAATCAACAATTAATACAACTTGGACTTTCTATATAATCAAGAAAGCATGGAAGGAGAAGCCAAACGATACTAAAAAATTACAATAATTTCGATTATTCTGGAAGTCTTAACTGTTTAGACATAGCGGAAACTAAGCTCAAGACAGAAAATTTTCTAATAACGTCAGCTCGGCTGTAAGCCAGTCCTCTGCAGGCACCCTTAGATTAAGTAATTTAGAAAATAAATATAATTTTGATCAATAAATAATAATATTAAATTTTTGCATTTTTATTATATTATTCGCGCTTTAAGTGAATTTCGTTTATTTATTTTTAGA
This sequence comes from Acrocera orbiculus, assembly GCA_947359355.1. Taxonomy (NCBI): domain Eukaryota; kingdom Metazoa; phylum Arthropoda; class Insecta; order Diptera; family Acroceridae; genus Acrocera; species Acrocera orbiculus. The sequence continues at coordinate 25,418,799 of OX375759.1, read as the reverse complement.
TATCATAAATATTTTCTTTTATATTTTTTTAAGCATTCAAATTTCATACAGTTTCAAGGAAATATTATTATTAAAAGAAACGAAATTTCTTCTTTAAATATTTCATTAAAAATTCAAACAAATTATTTCAACAAAATTAGATAATCACTAATATTTAATATTAAAGAAATTAACACTAATAGGGCTGATAACTATGACAAAATTCAACAGTTTCACTAATTTTAATTACGAAAATAGATATTGCATATAAAAATAAAACCCGATTTGTGGTTTTTCAATTAAAAAAAACAAAATAGATATATATATATATCATAATTAGTTCATTGTCTGTACAAGGTTAGTGATGTAATTTGTTTATTTAAGATGGTAATTAAGCACTTTTTAAAACTGCATAAATACTAATACTGGTTAAGAAAAAACAACAGTGAAAAAATATTTTATTATTCAACCAGAAAATTTAGTTTAAAAATCTCTTAATTACTTATTATTCATTTGCACAAAATATGAAATATTGATCTTGGTATAATATTTAATTTTTATGATAGTGTGAAAAAATTAAAGAATTCTACTTGTAATGGGGCTGGTAAAAAATAAAAGTGATAGAAAAATATATTTCCACCCTGGCCTATCTATCACTAATCATCACTTCTTTTATTCTATTTATTTTGATGATCAAGAAAAACTTCTGTCAGCAATAAGTCATTATGTCTTTTGTGATGACTTTCAGATACGCATATTAGGATAAATTTTATTACTTCATATATGATGGACTTTTTAATCTATCATCTATCATCGAAATCTATTTAACATATAAACTTCTTTCAAATTTCTCTTTTAGTTGTTTTATTTTTGATTTTGGTTTGTTAATCTTCGTTTTAATTTCAAGAAAAGAAATAATATTTAGGCTTCAAAAAATGAACTAAAGGAGTTAGGGTTGACTAATGATCTGGATAATAATCAAAACACAAAAAAAAAAATGAAAAATATATCACGTTTCAAGAAATATGACTAATTTTTATAGGCAAGACATGAAAATTTAAGTTATTTGAATTTTTGTTTACCTTTTTTTTCCTCCAAATTTATAGGGCCTATAAAATTTTTAAAGAAAATTAAATCTTTAATCTTACAAAGTGTTTACTATGTTTAAGTATTTAGCTTAAAAAAAAAATTATTAAATATTTAGGGTGTAGGATTTTGTCATAGAAATAGACATGGTTTAAATCACGGTTTAAAAATTTTTTCTATTCTCTTTCATTGAAATAGTCAGGGAGACAGGTAAAGTTTGTTTTATTTTTTACTGATTTATCTTAAGAAGGTTTTTTATTGAAAATTTTAGTGGCCAGAATTATAATCCATTTTGTTATGTTGATTAAATTCAATTTCAAAATCTTTGACAGTTGTTGATTTCATTAAGTCTTCGAATAAAATTCTATCAAAATATTAATTAGAAGATTAAAATGAATGAAATTTGACAGCTTTGGTTTATTGTCATGAAAACTTTTTTTGTTCATAAACAAGAGAAATTATTTAAAACCAAAATAAGTTTTTTGTAGTTACATTTATATTAAAAATTAAATTTAAATATTTTTCTAGAATGAAAGCTTTAAGCATTTATGCGAGGCAATCAAATAAAAATATGCTAAAAGTCGAAATGAGTTATAAAAATATCAACGTTAGAACAAAAATAGAAATTCGAATTGGAAAACTTTGTATATTTTTGAACAATAATTCCATATTTTTCGATGTTTTGGATAGAAAAGATTTGATTAATTGAATTTATTTTGTATTTATTAAATAAAATTTAACATTTCATTATAGAACTGAAAAATATTTGTGAGCATAGTGAGCGATTTTTTTTTAAGTTATAGTAATGCACCGAATTTGTCATCAAAGAACAAAGGAATGAAATTATGTTGGCTAAGCTATCATGAAAAAAGGTATAGGATAATTAAATAAGTTTAATTTGTATGAAATACATTTTGGCGACAACATTATAATTTCTTCTTAACTTTAATTAAAAAATAATTTGAATAAATTTTTAACTAAAATATAGAACAATGCAATAGATAAGGTATGTCAAGCAATCCTTAACAAAATTTGCCTTAGTTCTTTTAGAACTTACCAAAAAAAGTTGTCAACCATAATTAAATACGAAAATGCAATTATTTAAAAATAAAAAAAGAAAGAATAAATCGTTCTGATCTAAATAATGAAATGTTTTTATATTAAAAAAAAGTGTCAATCATATCTAAATAAAATAGTTTCAATTCGGCTGCCTACAAAGTGCCGGCTTACAGCCGAGCTGACATCGATTCCCATCGCGATAGTCTAGGCTTGCATTCTGAACACTTTCAGTAGATTCCTATTAATTTACCCATAGCAACTTCGATATCGGAACCGGTGTCAGCTCGGCTGTAAGCCGGCACTCTGTGGACAGCCTTACAAAAAGTCCTGTTCTGATTTTTGATATAGAAGTAATGATGATTATTGGTACAATAGCTACCATAATATTCAATAAAAGTGTATTTTAAAACTTTGATAAAGGTAATTTTAGCTTAAGAATGTCAGTGAAATTTTCATAACGGAATTCTTGTATTCTTATGATGAAAAAATGCACAAGAAAAAAATTCATAAGTAGAGGATATAAAAGGTAGCCAGGATAGAGACTTCATGGCAGTTCTAAAATAAAATTCTTTAATGGTTTACCCGAGAAAGTCATCCTTATGACTGAAAAGTAAATTTACCTTCGTAGTTGATGGATCCCCAATTTCTCTGCAAAAATCAAAAATGATTTTTTTATAATTAATGACCTCATTGGCAACAATCCTTTTGAAACGTAGTTCCAGATTTCTTTCAATAGCAATTAGGAAGCTCTGTGCTAATGTTGTAGTTTGACAAATCATTTTGAGACTTCCTTTCTGATTTCTGCTTTTAATATAATCAAACTTTCAAATGTTATTTACTTCTTATAACATAACATAATTTACTGTTGGATGATTTTTTTTTTTGAAATTTTTTGAGTTAAAGTTAGAAGAATTCACACAGACAACCAAGTTTGATAAAAGTTATCATTTGTATGCTTAAAACACTGAATGTTTAAAGTAGAAGTCTTTTAAAAGTTTTAAGGACTATATTACGATCAAAATCTAAAACTATGGGCATTAAGAAGTGTTTTACTATTGATCTTATTATATAATTTTGGCAAAAACCAAAACGATGTTTATCAATAAAAACTCTTAAAAAATGTAATTTGGCTACAAAATTTGGCCATAAGATAGCACAAGTATGTTAAAAGGACAACTATATCTTAAAATCCTGTTAATAAATACTAAATGTATACAGCACATTAAAAACATATTTTAATTTTAGTCCACATAAATCATTTAATATAAAACTAAACAAATTTTATGAAATGTAAGAAAATTAAATATTTCATATTGAAATTATTAAAAATAAAAATCAAAACATTTCAAACAAAAAGGAAAACAGTTTCTATTAATTGTATTCAACGATTTATCAGCCACCCCATTACTCAAGTATCTAATGTAATACTGACATATTCCACCATTAAATTGCAGTTAGGGTGACAAGTAAAGTCATCAAAACCCTCGTCATTTTGTGATAAGAAAAATCATTAAAGGATTTTTATTTTTATTTTATTGTTACTTAGGACACTTTTTTTGTGTTTACAAAAAAAAATTAAAATAAAATAAAATACGTCCCACAAGGATAATGCTAAAGTAGATAACAACAACAAAAATTAGGATATAATTAACACCAATACTTGAGTAAAATTTTTGTAGTTAATTTTCAAATGTGTTTTTTTTTTAAATTTTCTTTTTTCAACGGTAAATAAATTTTAAATATACTCACCCCAATCAAATTTTCTAATTCTCCGAGCCATTCATTCAATAATTTGTCTGGATCATCGTTTAAAGTTGGTGATGATGACATATTTAATGATGTAATTAAGGATCCTGTATTACACAAAAATTTCATTTAATAAAACTTATGTATAATATACATATATTAATATTTAAAGCTTTTATTTGAATTTTGATAATGTAATTTTAATAATCAATTTTGATTAATAACAATAAATTGAAAAAATTTTTAAAATCTTATTATGATTTGTTAATCAAATTACATCGAAAATCGAATTAGAAGTAATTTTAGGTCCCAAAAACTTATTAGAAAAATCCATCAAAGAAAAAAATCCAATTAAGCCCTGAGTAGTATTTCTTTTCTAAAAAATTTGTAAAATCTTTGGTTTAGATTTAAAATAAAATTTTATGATTCAAATTAAATGAATATAACCTAAAAGAATTTGAATTAAATATAAAAAAGTTTACAAAAGTTAAAATAAAAGAAAAAAATTTCATAGGAAATCATTTAAATATCCTAGAAGTAGGCAATTATACGCATTTTGCATGCTTTTAGGACAACTTAAAACATATTTTTTCCATTAAATGTGGACAATTAAATAAAAAATTAATTCTTGTTTATATTTCTAGGTTATGAGAGTAGTGCCATTTAATGCAAAGAGAAGAAGAATTAGAGTTCTAATACTTCACATAAAAATAATATCGAAAGTGTAATTCTTATTATCCAATTGAGCTAATCGACCAAATGAAAACATAATAATTTTGAATATAAAACTCTTTAATTAAAAAAAAATTTTAACAAATTTTACTTAGGTATTGAGAAATGTTATCCTTAGAAATCAATATATCAACAAATTTCATCACTAATACACACATAAGTTTTCGTAATCCCAATATTATAACTTAAAAATTTGTACCAATAAAATAATTCTTTTAAAGTACTACAGTTATTAGTTTTTTTATCTTAAAACCACAACCAATACTTTAAATTAGAGAAAGCGAAACTAAGCTAACGAAAAATATTAAAAAATAAATAGTTTCAAAACTTAAAATATTAGCCTTCAACTGAATTAGTTAATTTAAGAAATAAAAAACCAGCTTTAGGATTCAGTGACAAAAAATACCATTTTTAAGGCACGATGAAACATTTGCACTATTAAACTCTATATTTTATGTATCAATTAATATTAATTCTAGGATATTTTTTGGCTTTTTTAATAGTTTACAGATAAAAATATTGCTAACAACTATATATTTTGTTCTATTTATCGAATTAGTTTAGCATTTTAAAAAGAAACAGCTCATTTTTTTGTATTCAAACCATATGAAAGAAAAGAAGGTTATATGTTAGTCAAAAAAAAAAAAAAAACAAAGAATAATTATTAAAAAGTAAAAAAGCGAAAATTGTCAACACTTGCGATCTAACATCAATTTTAAGCAGAAAATTGTGATATCAAATTTAAAATTAACAAAAAAACAATATTTTCAATTAGATATTTAGTTTAAAATTGTAGATAATTGTATAGGACTAATATAATACAAAGATAAATCCTAGATTAAATATTTCTTACTTAGGAATTTCTCAACATCAAATAAATTAATTAATGAAGACTAAACAGAAATAGAAAATTTCTATACTAATAATTATGAACAAATATTATCCTTAATTTATCAATTTCATGAAATTTCAATTAACTATGAAAATATTTGAGATATATATGAAACCTTTATATTCAACCCTTAAAATTGATTTGAATATAATTATTTTATTTTCCAGACTGATATTATTACAGCCATTACTTTTTTAGCAAAATTGTTTCAATTTTTAGATATACGAATAATAAAATTAATCGATTAAAGCTTAGGAGAAATTTTTTAGTAGCCTTTTTTTTGTTTCATTTAGATTATAAGTATTACCGCTCAGTTATTATTTGTTGATTTATTAAATTTTAATACAAAATTTAAAAAGTTTTAGTCATTGAGATTTTTCAATGCATATTTGTTAAAAATAACCAAGAAAAAGAAAAACACCGAATTTTATCAATCATCCAGAAATTGCACAAAAAATCTCTTAACAACTTTGACTAATCCTTTATAAACACGAAAATTTGATTTTGGATTCTACAAGCATTTAAATATTTTTTTTTGATTTTACCAATTAACCTTTAACTTAAAGTTCGTTTACAGTATCCAGACTACTAGGTAAGAATACAACATTTAGCTCCATAAATGAAAATGGTATTTATACTGAGTCCTAGTATTCTTAGATTCATACAATTTTCATCTGTTAAAAATTTGGTATTGTTTGATAAACTAAAGGAAACTAATTTTAAATAAGTTTTCTTGAGAACAATACTCCAGATCTCCCATAAAAAATTTTAAATTTTAAGAATACTAGAATAGTATTCCAATTAGTGTAAATACGTTTAGTTGTCATTTGTTGGACATACTGGAATATTAGTTAGTAATTATTTTTTTTTTAAATTTATTATGATAGTGATTATGATAGTCCTTAACATTCATTTGAATTTCATTTGATTAATCTTTATATGCTTGGTGTTTGTTTATGAGTTTTTCTATAGTTCTTTTCCTCTCATTTTTGGCTTTGCTTTAGTAATTTAGGATTTTTACTTTAATTACTGATGGTGAAAAGACAAGTAAATTCTTTCTGTTCAAGTTTTCACTTGAAAATATCAGCTTTTGTGCTTATTTTTCCCTATTTCCTATTGGAAATTGTAATAAGAAAGTTTGTTCCATAGTTATACAATTTTGCTAGTAAAACTTTTTCAATGGCTCATGATCGATATTTATTATTAAAGATAAATCATACATCTAACATTTAAAGTTTTAAATGGGCCATATAATAGTTAATATTACTGGTTCTATTCTTGAATAATTTCAGTTAATAATCGAGGAATATAATCAAAATTAGACAAATTTCGATATAAGTTAATTCAAAAACTAGTCAAAACAGATCAAAAATCAAGTTAACTAGTTTAAAAAATTAATTTATTCCATTTACCTATACATAATTCCTAAATAAAATATAATCAACTGTTTTTTATAGCAATTAAATTGATCACTTAATCAAAAAGCTTACAAGTAAATATTTTAAATTAAAAATCAAATGATAATATTAATCGTAAAACTTCAATTATTTATAAAATAGCAAATAGTGCTTAAAGGTCTAACACTTCAACCTCTCTTTACTAGTTTTTTGTTTTCTTTTGTATTTCTTCACTTACTAAACAAGAACTAAAAATATGCTAACAACTAAATCAAATTACTACTTCAGATGGGTTTAAATTGATGTTTTTATAGCCAATAAGCACTATGAATTAATTAATGAAAGTTGCTAAGTCAGTTGCATTTGCAATCTGTAATTAACGTCAAAAAAGATTACGCGTTTCAGTTAATCATTATGTTGACAGTAAAGATATTGAAACTATGACTTGCAAGACTATAAGAGGTTAAGAAAATTATTAGTAGCATAACTAGTAAATTTATTTGATCAATTTTTTAATGTTGATTATAGTTTGAAATTTATGTGGCGCCAACTATCTTTATACATGAAAACAACTTATAGTGTTATTTAAATTTAATTTTTTATTTTGTGTTTATTACAAATTTGACTACATTTAAAAAAAACAATAAATAAATAAACGTAAAATATTTTTACTTGGGATTTTTTTTGGTTTAAATTTTCTGATTACCTAATTAAAAAAAATTAAATATTTATTTATCAAAAATGATAGCTAATAAAATTTATTTTTTATCCCTGTTTGCAATTTGCAGCCATGCTGAATGACTTAGAGCATGGATAAGCAATTTTTGAATCGTATGCTGCATACGGCACAAGTCATATTTTTGACTTATATTTCTAAGATTTGATTAATGAAAACTACTGGATAATATATATATATATATATATATATATATATATATATTGGCTACAATAAATCCCAATTTTGTCATAACTTGTTAGTATGTTTTTGTTTTAAATTAAGACCATAGTAATTCTTTTCAAGTTAAAAACTAATCATTATAAATAAAAAAATTAATTTTATTAATAATTTTTAGTAAAAATTTATATAATTTTTACGAAACCAAAAAAAAAGAGAAAAACTTACAGATGAAAATTGATATTTTAACTATTTCTTTCATTTTTTATAAATAACATCCTTTACAGGATATGTCTAGTAGAATCTGGGTTTAGTTGATTTATTATCTTTATTAAAAGTTAAACGTGTACAGGCTTGGCTAAGCTAATGTTCAACACTCTCAAAAATGTTTTAATAAAAATTTAAATTTAAAAATTCATTTTTGTAAAAAAATTAATCTATTGGACTGTTATGCTAGAAAAACGTCATAAAATTAAACAAATTTACAGTAACTTTGATTTTTATCTGAATTCACTCTTAATGTAGTTATAATTTTTACACAAAGCAAAAGAAATCACTAATATCTCATTAGCAAAACACCCCTAAAAACATTGGGAATTGAAAACAACGAAAACTTGACATCTTTAAATTATTTTTTTAATAGCCATTTAAAAAAAGAAAGAAAAAAAAAATCTCTTATCCCCGCTAAGAGTCGCTCAGAAGCCAATGTGGATAAGTCCATTTATTCATATTTTCTGATTTTTGCAAATTTTAATAGAATAAATAATATATTTCTTAGTCTTAAAAGGATTTACTCATACTTTCATTTTTTATAGGTCAAAAAACCCTTTTTTTAATAGCCTCCGCATGTGTTATATATTATGAATGCATTAAGAAACATTAAATTTCTCAGTTTGGATTTTTTGGACTTATCCACATTGGTTTCTGAACGACTCAGTAATGAAAATCAATGATTTCTCATATTAAAATTTTTTAATTCAAATAAATCCTCCTCACCCCATCTTATGACAGAGAGAAATCACAATGAGAGATGTATTTCCTTTTAGAGAAATTTCTTTTGTTTACAAACAAAAATTATTCTTCTCTTATGAAAATTCTAATGTAAGAATAATAAACATCGGATCTTTAATTTGCAAAAGAAACAATACAAAATTAAGAAAAGTAAAGAAAAAATTTTTATTTTAAAATAATACAAAATAAAAGAAAACTTTAAATTGTATTAATTCTTTATTTCAATATCAAATAGTATTTAAAGACGCCATTTTACATGATAAAATATATAAAATATTTTTTAGCACAAAATAAATACAGCAAGAGCAGAGTTAGCTTTCACAGAAATATTTAATTTTACTTACTTGAAAAAAGTTCTAAGGCGATTACTTGTTTTATCCATACACACATTTTTAATAAAATAAAAAAAAAACAGTAAATTACTTAAAAAATAAATAAAACATTTAAGTCAGTTTACTACATTTTCACCAAAAGAAAAAAAAAAACAGAATTTTGTTTAAATTTTTACAAATTTACTACTACCGCAAATTTAATCCCTTATCTAGGAACGTCACCGCACTACAATAAACCTTGTTTAGCTAAAATCAAAAGTTTTATCTTTTAGGACAATCTTGTTTTCCTCTTATTACATTCGCTGCGGTAAGTGTCATGTATAAAAATATTCCTCAAACTTTTTGGAAGTCACTAAGGGGGAAACAATAAAATCAAAACTTTTGAATTTTTTGCATTGTGCACTTTTTTTCCCCATGCATTCATGGTCAAATCTAAATGTGTGAATATTTTTTGTATCAAATAAAAAATCATAGTAAAAAAAATACGACTTTTGGCTTAAAAAGAATAACATTTTGTGTACCTGAATTTATATATGTATTTTCGAACTTGAACTTGTTAAGTAGATATTTGAAGAAAAATTTGTTTTTGTATTGTTTTTTATAGATGCCTTGAGATTTTGCGTTGAATAACTCAAATTAATAATTTGACAATTGTAAATAATTTTAAGGAAATTTTTATGCATAAATAAATTTCAAAAGTTAGTTTTAAATCAATTTAAAAAATATTTCTTAAATCCAAAAAGTCATTTGAATATTTCATTAAATATTAAATCAAATTAATCCTTGATTTTTTCTTTTGAGGGGGATTTTTATTTATAGTAACAAAGCAACCAAAAAAAAGAATTTTTCTTGTATAATCTTTGTTGACTTCAACTAAAAATCAATTTAAAGTGTTTTTAGGTCTGCTTTTCAAAAAAACAAAAAAAAAAAAGCAAAGCCCAGGATTTAACTAAGTTTATGTGGTTTTTTTTCGGGACAAAATCTTGAAAAGCCATTGTTAGAATATTCTACATCAGACATTGATTATAAATATATGTAGTAAATATATATATATATATGTAGTACTAGGATTAAATATTTACATTTAGAAAATTTGAGAAAGTATATACAATTCATAAAAAGGATTATTTGATGATACCAACTGGATATCCATTTTATATCTTTAATACCATTAACTGACTGTTAAAGGTTTAGATAGATAAATTTTTATGACTATGAAATCATGAAACCAAACTAAACATACAAGACAACAAGATACAAGGACAATAAAATATCAAGTTATTACCACCCTCATGAGACTAATGTACCAATTATTTTCGAGTTTATCCTTTCACTTGAGTGTTATATGTTGTCTCAATTGAATTTGTGTAGTGATTGTTGTTGCTTCTACTATTTCTTATTGTACTATCCTTGAAGCAATTGTCACATTTCATGGGTCAATTAATGGCAATAGATTAAAGATTTAACTGTTGAAGTTTTTTAACATTTACTTTGGATAATATCAGAAACTGTTGAATACACTTTTTTAAGAATTTATTGAAAAAAATGAAGCAAATATAAAAAAAAAACGTTAACAAATCTAAAATCTTTTTGATTAATTTAATCTGTATTTTGATAAATATTTGGATAGTTATTTCTTTCCTCCAAAATTATATTTTACTTACTAACTTTTACTTAAATCAACATTAAAAAACCCCGTAATATATGATTATATCTTATGCTATGGCTTCAATAACGTTTAATGCATCAACAAATAAAGAAAAAAGAAATTGATGTAAGAAGACATCAATATTACAATTGTGGTAATATAATGCCGTCTCTACCCATAGGTAACATTCGCCAAATATAAAATTCGTTCTATTTGCCGCATTCGTGCATTTTTATCAGACATTTTCATTTTGACGTTTGTGCTGTATTGCATTTGACATTTTCAATGTTTGCGTTGCATAAATTTGTATAAAGTTCGCCAACAGAGCTAACTCGCGCAAACTACACAAAGTCTGGCAAACTAAGGCAAATGTACCCTCTACCTACACATTCGTGTATTTACTGAGTTTACATATCATTGCCGAATATGTAGAGACTACACAACATATCGGTTAATAAGTTTAAAGTTTAGTTAGAATCACAAAATTTGTTGAAATTCAACTTTACACTTCAGTATGATATCCTTCATATTTATTAAACTTATTCTATACCGAGTGCAAACTTTTGCTAGGAATTGTAGTAGATAACAGTAATATTTCGTAGAACTATTCACTAAATAGCAAAATTGTTGCCAGTCATTAAGTATAAAGTATTTATATTCTCACCGCATTATTCGTTTTGTATGGGTAGTCCCTTTAAAATAGGAGAACAAGAGAAAATCTATTTTGAATCCAATAAGCAAAGATATAAAAATAAAAAATTTAAATTAAAGTTATTTTTGGATAAATATAAAAATTAAAAAAAGAGCATTTTTTGTCTATTGTTTCTTTGCTTTTAAACATATTTCATATGCCCATTTCTTTCCCTATTTCTATCATACTATACACAATTTAAAGACTATTCTTGTTGTGTTTACCTCAAGTACAAAACTTAAAATTATCATTGGCCTAATTCTCCTAATTATTTTGTTAGCTTAGCTAAAAATTAATTACATAATTTAATTACTTTTTAATAAAAATCTCCATTGTTCATCATTTTTAAATAAAAATCATAATTAGAAAAATTATCTTATGAAAAGGATATAAAGTACCTTTCTTTCATGTAATTTATATGATTTTCTTTCTTTTTGAGATACTTTAATTTTATCTGGCTTACCTTTTATTCTTTATAATGTTATCATACAAAAATTTATGTATATGCATGAAGAAATTTACATAGATATAAAAATTTCTGTAGTTTTGTTTTTTTTTTTTTTTAACAAACGTTAAAAAGGAAAAGTACAATTTCAGACGTGTCTAACTTTAAAAACTTAAACAATACAAATGCAAAGTACTCACAAATGATAACTAAATCTTGGCACTGATATGAAATAAAAAAGGAAACTTCTTTCCTTTTTTCTCTAATTTGTGTGCAATTGTTTTTTCGTTAACATTTTATATTCATTTTATTGCTGTTGTTTTTCTTTTCAGCTGATGATAATAATGATTGCTTACCTTACCAGTATCATCGGCATTAACCAAAGATTTCTTTAGTTTCTCTGGATCACGATTTTGTTTATACTGAATATATAAGATTTAAAGTTAAACATTTAACATGATCCTATTGTTATTGGACTTAGTGTTTTATTTGAAGAAGAAAAAATAAAAAATAACAAAAAAGGAAACAAAACAATAGTATAACAAAACTTAGTTGACTTTGCAGTCATCTTTTGGTCTGGTTATGTTTAATAAGGCCTAAATTTGATACTAGTCAGTTTTCTAATTTGCTTTTTCTTTATGGTTTTACTTTTTAATCTCTCTTTCTTTCTCTTTCAATAAAATAAGTAGTAATAATAGTAGTAATAGTGGCGGTAGTAAAAGAATAAATAGTAATAATTATTAACAAAATACAAAAGGAAATTATTCCAGAAGAAAGCATCTTGGGATCAACATTCCATTCTAGGAATTTCTATTGACAAGCACAATAGATCTAAAATTCACAGATTTAAAAAAAAATTAATTTTAGAAGTAGAAATCATCGTAGCAATACTAGTAACCGTAGTAGTAGGAAAAGTAGTAGCAAAAGTTGTGATGACATTAATAGTATCACTATTAAAAATTGATGGTAGTTTAAAGAGTAAGATTCACTGCGACCCATTATAGAAAACTTTAAAATTATTTTGGCTGACTATGGTCTCTCTGAAAACCATGCTAAAAACTACCATTGATATTTTCTTTTTCTAAGCAATTTTTAACTTTATAATGTTTCCATGTGGATTTTATTTATATGAGTAACTTTAAAAATACAAAAGCTTCACACCCTTAAGAGCAATTTAGATTCAAAACTTTAAGTGACGAAATTTAATTCAAATTTAAATTGAAAGATTTATCGATGGTAAATCTTCTTTTGCAATTCCCATCGAAAGTCAACTTGATTGAAATTCTGTTTTCTACTCTACTGAATGATATTTTCCAAAAGTTTACACCTGCTTGGAATGTGTAGTAAGACAATCAATAAGATTTGAACAAAAACTTGAACTAATCAGCTCAATATCGTAAGATCTTTGAACACTTTTCAAAGAATAAATCATTATTTAAAGAGTATATCACCACTTAATTCCTTCTACACCATAGCCAACTAAACAATTATATTTATCTTCAACTTCAATTTATCTGGAATTAGATTATCTGCAGTACAACTTACATGAATTCCGTCCACTAATGACAGCTTTAGAACTTTTTATTCAGTTCTGAAATTACTTTAGAGAAAAATTCTTTTCAGTATCGATGAAGTGACTTAGTGGTTCCACTTAATTAGAGGTTCAGTCATTAATTACGCAGACGCTTGAGTAGCTCTAATCGTGATAACTTGTGCGATTGTTAGTTAAAAAAGTGATCGGTTCTTCGTTTTTGTCTTTTGAAGGGTGTTCTAAATTCGATTAAATTGAGACGCAAGAATTTAGTCAAATCATGCTATGGGATTAGTTTTTTTATTTACTTTATGATTTTTGTCGATAGATCTAAGCGATTCCGTTATAACTGGCTTTAGTTTGTTTTCATAATTGAAGAAAATCGTAGACAACATTTCTAGTTTGAGTCAGGTTTTAATTTATGCAGGAAATATTTTGATTTTTAAATAGAAATTTATATTTAAAATTCTCTAATACAAAAACAAGTCTTTCGTTTATTTTTAAGTAACTGAACATAAATGCTACAAATAATTCTTCAGTTTTTTTCTACTGCAATTAGAATAACGTCTGGACACTTGGATCACTGTTAATCAAAATTTGTAGCGTCCTGATCAAGCATTTCACTCTAAAGAATAACTTGAAAACGAATTCTTTTTAAAATTCTTAAAATATAAAAAAAATTAATTGTTATTTCCAATATCCCTTAGGTTAATGGTATTATGATCATCAAATATCAATTAAATATCTTTCAAATTCAATTTAAGGATAATTAGACACAAATTCTTATTTGAAAATACTAAAATTTTCCATTGAAAAAGATTTGTTTGCGTGTACAATATTTAATTGCATTTCGTTTAAAAGGCACGTCCAATATTACATATATATATATATATATATATATATATATATATATATATCAAATATTTAGTTCAATACGAAAACTTCAGGATGAAAAGGATTACGTGCTATGAATTCTTAATATTCAAATACAAAAAGAAAAAGACAAGAAATTAAACTTCATTAAAAAAATGATTAAAATTGCATTTTTAAATTTTAATTCATGAAAGTATTCTAAATTTTCGTTTTTTATTTTTTCTTTTCGAAATGTTTTTTTATTCATTTCTATCCATTTTATTATTTGTCTTATAAAATTTTATGTTAGTTTTACTTATAATGATTTATAGCATTTCTTAGCATGTAAGTGTTTTCTTGCAGTATCTAAATGCCCTGGTCCAACGAATATAATGCTGGACCTATGGACCAAGTCTTCTAGCTTAGTATACTCTAAAGAATTTTTCATGAAGAAGATAGATAATTATTGTGAGACAGAATGTCGCTAAGAATTTGAACATAGTTCACCATGGTACACAATCACTTTCAATAACTCCAAGATTCAAGTCAAGTAGAAAAAGGTATCTTGTCACTTGTCACGTGCCCTGCACAGAGAAAACGGAATTAAAATTGAGAAATATTCCAGCTCTGGCCAGAAAACTATGGATGAATTTTTCACCATAGCATGTCTTTAAGGGAGCGCAATAGATCTATCCTGGTTGTGGTGCATTTTTATTTCCACTTCTACTCCTAATGCTCCTAATACTCATTCCTAATACTGCAACTACTACTATTACTATTATTATTACTAAACTTTCCTTTGGTAAGACTATTTGTCTTCAGAAAATAGTGCGCAAAGTGGTTATTTTGCTTTTAGGAAGTTCTTGATTTTAACAAAAAATTTGTTTTCATTATAAAAAAGTTTGATGCTACAACTGCTATAATATGACATTTAATATTATAACTTACCAATTTTTATTGATTATAATTCATCCTGGATACTCTTTTATTAGGTTATTGCAAAATTATTTAATTTACATTACAATAAAAGCATCCGAAAAGCAAAGATAAAACTTTTTATCATACATATAAAAATATTCCTTAAAATTTACATCAATTAAAACTCTTTACGGTATCAAATGTCTATCAGGTAAAATTTCACGTAATATAATTCCTAATTAGGATAAAGTCATTGGCAATAGGGTAAAAAATTAGACTTTTTTTAGTCTGTTTTTTAACATAAGTTAATTCTAATAAATTTCATAAACTTATGTGGAACTAATTAAAAAATTTGGGAAATTTTTGTCATTATACTCGTATTTGTTGGTGTTTTAAGTTTCTTTTTCTGTTTTGTTTTATCTATTTTCATCTCTATATAATACAAAAGTAAAAGTTACTTTACTAATTTACAGTTCAATCATTTTTAATTATAGATTTAGAAGTTCACATGCAATGCACTTTATATTCATTAATTGAAAAAACATCAAAGTGATCAATTGGCTAATTATTGGGATCGTCTTTAGTTTTTAAGAGCATAATCCAAATTATATGTTAATAAAAATATTTGGTTTTATTAGATTAACATAAACAATATCGTTTTGATAATTATATAATTCCAAAAATATTTTGAATAAATTTAATTGAAAATAAATACAAAATCAAAATTAATGGCGATCAATTTTAGATAAATTTTTTTCTTATTTGAAAAGAAAAGATTTACCAGATTTAAATTCGTTTAGAAAAACAACAACACAAATAATGACAAAATATCTTGAAAGGTGACTTACAAAGTTGTATAAAGGATTTTATATAAATTGTAGCATTACTATTGAAAATTCGAGTCTATTAATCTTCACTATGCCAGACATCAAGAGATTTAGGAGATGACTTTTTTTACTCTACATATAAATCTAACATTTTGTCTGATAACTGTAAAGAATATGCAGTATGACAATTAAATTTCTTTATTTTATAGATGCGCCTTCTTTTATTTTTATATATAACAAGCATAAAATACATTGGGCAATAAGTCCTGAGACTTATACGCAGGTTATAAAATTTGCATAAAGTTACGAGTTTTAACTGAAGTAAACCGGGTATAAAGTCAAGTAGATTAAACTGTTAGAGAAAAAGGATTGATAGCTGATAGAAAATTTTAGTCAGCCATCTCTTATATGCATTTCAAAACATCGAAACATTTTAAAATATTCAAAATCGAATTGATTATTTTAAATTTAGCTTCAATTATAAACTGTCAAAGCTTTCTATACTTTTGATTTTGTAAAATTCATTTTTGACCATATTTAAAATCTCTGGGAGCTTTTTTAAAAATTTTCTAGCATATTATTTCAATTCTAATATGACAAAACTGCAGCTTTAATTTTGAGCTTTTTTTAGGGAAGGGAGGAGGGGTTGGTCTCAGTTAATTTGTTGAGAAAATAGTAGGTTTTCAAGAATTTTTTTTGGCAATACAAGTAGTTCTGGTTTATTTATTTAATTTCAATATGATAAAATACAACCTTTAAACAATATTCTTTTGAATTTTCATTTCAAAATAATAATAATTGGGCGAGTGGCAGTGAATATCTGGAACGTCTTGAACAGAAGTTGTTTTGCGGTGCATAACTCGTAACAGAATTATCCGAAACCCAAAAATTAAAATTTATTTAATAAGGGAGGTGTTTTCCGAGGTAAGCAATACGGTTTTTTTTTCGAATTTTCAATTTTTTGTAGCCTTTGGAAGTCAACCAAAAAACTGGTGAAATTAGTGAAGAGGGTGCCATATTCCTAGCAATCATTCCAGTAAATTTTGATCTTCAGAAAAATAATTAAAATTTTGTTGAAAGGACGCTTAAATGCTCATAACTTTGATAATTTCACTACGATCAACTCCAAATTTTGGCACAATATTTTAAAATACAAAAAATTAAATACCCTATCTCCCTTAATAGCTAATTTTAACATTCAAAAAAAGAAACTACAAAAATAAATATCTCTTTTATGGAAATGTAAAGTGAAATAATTGAATCGAAAAATACAAAAAGTGTCCCAACGTTATCCTTATTACAGTTGAAAAAAAAACTGAAGAATTATTTGTAGCATTTATGTTCAGTTACTTAAAAATAAACGAAAGACTTGTTTTTGTATTAGAGAATTTTAAATATAAATTTCTATTTAAAACTCAAAATATTTCCTGCATAAATTAAAACCTGACTCAAACTAGAAATGTTGTCTACGATTTTCTTCAATTATGAAAACAAACTAAAGCCAGTTATAACGGAATCGCTTAGATCTAACGACAAAAATCATAAAGTAAATAAAAAAACCAATCCCATAGCATGATTTGACTAAATTCTTGCGTCTCAATTTAATCGAATTTAGAACACCCTTCAAAAGACAAAAACGAAGAACCGATCACTTTTTTAACTAACAATCGCACAAGTTATCACGATTAGAGCTACTCAAGCGTCTGCGTAATTAATGACTGAACCTCTAATTAAGTGGAACCACTAAGTCACTTCATCGATGCTGAAAAGAATTTTTCTCTAAAGTAATTTCAGAACTGAATAAAAAGTTCTAAAGCTGTCATTAGTGGACGGAATTCATGTAAGTTGTACTGCAGATAATCTAATTCCAGATAAATTGAAGTTGAAGATAAATATAATTGTTTAGTTGGCTATGGTGTAGAAGGAATTAAGTGGTGATATACTCTTTAAATAATGATTTATTCTTTGAAAAGTGTTCAAAGATCTTACGATATTGAGCTGATTAGTTCAAGTTTTTGTTTAAATCTTATTGATTGTCTTACTACCACATTCCAAGCAGTTATTAACATTTAATCTTATTGAAAAGTGCGATAAATTCAAACATTCTCAATGGGGCATGGGAAGTTTTATCCCATGTGTTGTCAGCTTGGTGTCAACAGCTTTTAATCAAGTTTTTCGTAAAACTCTATTTTTAAAATCAGATGACATAATTTTAACCAACTCATCCTTTTGAAATTTTGCACTCTTTTTTTAATACAAATATGACTGCTTGAGTGGAGAATTTTTCAATTTATTTTTATCATAACTAATTTTACACGACCAGAAATAGTAATTTTTTGCACAAAACTTTGCCAAAAAGTGCAAATTTTAATAATTTTTTTTCCTTTGATGAAGCATGAGCTATATATGTATATCTCCTAATTAAAAACAATTTTGTATTTAAATCTTTCGGTGAATCTCTTATGAGTTATCCTACCAAATATGTTAAAAAGTCTAAGTAGATATAGTATTCATCATATTAAGAAAACTTAGAGAAAATATCCCGTTTTTTTAGCTTGCGGAGGGTTAGATAACTTGCTCGAAATGAAGCATAGTTTACGCGAATTTTCTTTAACAATTTGAATAATAAAATTTTATATTATTCAGTTAGCATATAATTAAATGATATTTTAAGTATATTTTGTGATAATTTCAATAAAAAATATTTGTAATTAAGATGTTGACAGCGAGTAGTGGTCTATGATTTTAAAAAAATTGAATTAGCGGTACCAATAATAGCAGCTCCCTTCCTAATTATCTGAAGTCAAAAATCAAAAATCAAAAATGGCTTAATTTAGCTAAGAGGTTTCTCGAGGAAATGCTGCTAAGTTTTTACTTTTGTTTCTCGATTTGTTCAAACATTTTAAACACCGTTTTCGGAGAAAAAAAATCCGCAATTTCAAGTCTTGCTTTCTTATGTATAGAAAAATTGTCCAAAATTTAAAAAAGATCGATGCAATAGATTTAAACTTTGCCACCAGCTCTCAAAATATTATATATATGAGAAAAATGCGTTTGAAAATTTACAAGTTACTATAAAACCTCATTGTATCACCGTTTTTTGTTAATTTTGTGGCATTTTTTTTCGTGACATTTTACTTCGATCGTCTTAAAAACTAACACAATAAACTTAAAAGGGTTTACTTAAGTTGAGAAACAGAAATATGTACTACCCTCTTTTTTTTATATACTTTGCTATACATATGTATATACTTATATATATATGTATGTATCAATTCATATCATAAAATAGGACATATTTTTGGTGTCTAGATTAGTGTTTTGGACAAACAAACTATTGCGTATGACTTTACCTTAAAACTTCTATAAAATCGCTGTCCGAAACGCCAATCTAGACCCAGCCATAAAATGTACATATATACAGTGAGTGTAAAAAGTCTTCGTACACCTAAGTATTTTTGAAATAGCTTAATTTTTAAGGCTTTTACGAAATGTTTTTTTTAAAATAAAAATAGTAAAATGTAGTTTATGCTGTCCTTTATTTATATATTCATACAGTATGGCAGAAATGAAAAACATAATTAAGTAAAGAAAATTTATTGCCTACAATGAAACACGGTGGTGAACCAGGGCTTCTATGGGGTGGTATCAGTGCCAGTGGTGTCAAAAAATTGTATTTATTGACAATATTATGGACTACATATGTATATGACTTATATTAATATTCTGAAAAAAAAATCTGCATGCTAGTGCTACTGTAATGGAGCTAAAAAGTATTTGGATATTTATGCAAGATAACGATCCGGAGTATACCGCGTGGAATACGAAAATTTGGATGCTGTACAGTACACCAAAATACCACCATATTTTGCTCCAGTCACCTGACATCAATCCAACAGAACACCTTTGGAACTATCTTGAAAAAAAAATCCTTAATCGATGAATTTCTAATAAAAATGATTTAAAAATACTTCCCAGCAAGGAATGGGCCGAACTCTCACTTTCTAATTCTTTAAAATTAGTAAATTCCATGCCACGTAGACTCCAGGCGATTATTATTAATGCTAAGGGTGGACCTACAAAATATTAAAAATGATTTTGGTCCTTATTTATTAAAAAATACAATAAGTGTACGAAGACTTTTTGCGCGTGATTTTGGGTACTTCAAATAAATTATTTAAATTTTTAATTATTCTGTTGATTATTATTTAACTTTGTATATATATATAAATAAAGGGCAGCATAAACTACATTTTAGTATTTTTATTTAAAAAAAAAAACATTTCGTAAAAGCCTTAAAAATTAAGCTATTTGAAAAATACTTAGGTGTACGAAGACTTTTTACACTCACTGTACAAGAAAATTTATAAATTCGTATTCACGAAGTTTTCTAGTTAGGGAAGTACCGTTATTAGCAGCAATTGCAAATAAAGCTTAGCTATTATGAGTTTTCGATCACGGTAAAAATATTTCACAAGCGGATATACTAAAAAACCTTTTTTGTTTTTTTTTGTTATTCTTTTTATTAAAAAAAACACCAACTAAACAAAAAGTAATACTAAATATTTTGTTTATTTTTATGATATTTGTTATTGAATATTTTTCATAGATTTGTTAGACCAATGATTATAATTTGCATGAACACAACTCAGAATAAAACTTTGGCTATTTAAACAACTCCAGCCAGACCGGCTATATACCCGGTAAAATATTAAAACAAAGCTATATATATATATAATACTAACGACTAAATAAACAAAACAAACAATAATATTGTCCCTATAAGAATTGATTTCTTTTAGTTAATTTATTTTTTTGCTTTTTGAGCAAATAAAAGAAGAAAAAACAACAGAACAGTGAAATATATTTGCAAAAATTTAAAAATAAAAAAACCAAAAATAAATAAATAAGAAAGAAGAAGAAGTAAAAGAAGTCGTGTCCGTCGTCATCGTCAAGCAACCAAAGATCAGAGGAGATTCAAAACTTTTATATACCACAAGGAATACTTAAATTCTTGAAATAGAAAACGAAAGCGACAAACAAAATCAAAATTAATGATCGAACCTAAGAAATAAAGTCAATGGCCATTTCATGTTATAACAAATGGTAGAATAATTTTAATTAGCTTAAGAACAGTTAAAATTTTATGAAATTTAATATTATATTCAGGAAGTGATTAAAGTAAACTTTAAAATGGTATTTTATGTGGCCAAAAAAATTCAATAATATACGCACAATAAATTATTTGTTTAGCCGGCATTTAACATGAAAAATTTATATAAAATTTTGTTTTTTGTTGTTGTTGTTTTTGTTTTTCCTTTCTGGTACTGTTTTAAGTTAACAAAAAATTATGCCTTTAGTCAAGTCATTTTATGGATTTGGTTTTAACATTTAAAAAAAATTTTCTTTTTCTTTTTATATTAAATAACCCCTCCCCCCTCTTCCTTTACTATTGCAAAATAAAAATAAAAAAAAAATATTGACTGTATAAATGAGTACTAAAGAATTTGACACGTTATAATATTTTACTACTTTAAAATAAATATTTGTTTGCATAAAATAAAATTTCTTTAATTTTATTTTACTCTTGAGAAAGACAAAAACTACAAAAAAATAACTTCTAAATTAGCAAAAATATTAAATAGCACAACGTATGTGCTTTTATGTTTGCATATTGGTTTTTTGGCCTCATAAAAGGATATTGGCTTCATATTTTTTAAACACGTGCCACTAATATATAAAGTCATATAAATTTTGTTGTTGTTTTTCTTTTGTTTTTTTTTATTAGTGTGATTTTAATCAGGAGGTAAAAATAGTCTTATTATTATTTTGTTTTTCTATTTTTTTGACTAATATTTATCTAAAATAGATTAAACTCAGATAGAAAAAACTGTGCTTTATTTAATTTTATTTTGTTTTACTGTGAAATTATGTTACTTGTCTTTAAAGGAGTTTTTCTGAAAAGTACATTTTTCAAATTTTTTACAGCTGTAGTAGTAGTGGTAGTAAAGTTGTCACTTGTCTAGGCATAAAAAAAGAATGTCTTCAGAGTCACGGCTTAGAATTTTGCGTTGACAATTCAATTTGTGAATGCTAATTTTTAATTTACAAAAAAAAATTTAAGAGCTCCTATGTTCCTTTAACCTGAGTGTTCGGAAAGCAGACACGTAGGGTAAAATCGTCAATGAAGGCCGAGCACTTGGTATTGATTTAGGAGCGCTCGAATAGGTCTCTCCGAGCGCTCAATTTCCCACTGGGTGCCTTACTCTCCTTGACACCAACCTTTCACAGTCAAACAACAGGTGGGTAGCTGTAACAATTGTAACTCGATAACAAATCATTCGATCGATATGATTCTTATTTCAGCATATTTTGTATTTGTTTTTTCATACATCGACCTTCTATTTTTATGATTGGATGAAAAATATAATTTTGCCAGGCCAAAACAATCACAATTTTTTAGAAAGTTTTTACTTCTTTCTTCTAAAAGCCGCCATTTCGTTGCATTTCATTTTTTTTTCACAATCGAAGATATTGCATAGTTTGACAATAATTTTGTTATATTCGATTTGGGGGTGGGAGTTTTTTTTTAAGACCCAGGAGATGTAGATACCTTGGTGAAGAACGAATATTTTTATTTAAAAAAATTAGATTGTATTACATTTCCATTTATGCAAAAATATATCTGGTAAATTTTAAAACATTCAGTGCAATAATTTTTTTTTTAAATTTACAAAAACCACCCTAGGGCAGGGGCACTATTTGTGCCCCTTTAAGATGACAATTACAAGCTTAAGCTTAAATTATTTAGCCAATAGTTTTTAGTTTACTCTTCCCATCGTTGACGATATTTTAGCATTGCTATCAAATTTAAAATATATTAGGGGTATAATAGAGAGGGACAATTTAATCCTTACAAAGAGCCTACTATAGTCGAATTATCTTGTACATATATGAGACCAGTTAGTTTTTAAATTACGTTAATTGTGTGATATTTAATTTTACGAAATCACACCTTTTTTTGTAATATAAAATTTACAGAAAATTAAGCTTACTACATGTGCTAGGGAAAATTTATCATAAACAAAAAACAAAAAAACATAAACAATGTCTACATATAAGAAATCAGCATATTATTTTTTTAAATAGGCAAAATATGTGACATTTTAAGAAAAACAAAAAAAAAATTATATCATTAAAAAATTAAAAAAGATATTTACCGATAATAAAGCTGGCAATATTATTATTAGCTAAAAATTTCAGTCTTGCCAACATAATATTTCACAAGAATAAGAGTTTCAGTAGCAGTTAAGTTGTGGAAATTATTTCAATCCCATATCATCGTTGAAAATCATTTACAACTATATATATATATATATATACATACATATATTATATTATATCAGATACCTGACACCATTAAGGCGTAAGAAGGCGTATAAACATCATTTTATGGTCATTTGGTTTACTATACTCAGTCATGTTGGCTTCTAAAACTTTTGTTCAAATAACTGTATAAAAGCCACGCTCCTGCTATATTTTATATATGCATATATGTATTATAATAACATAAACCTGCAGTATATGTTGCTTGTTTTCATTAATATAGAATTACATCTTAAATGAAAATAAGAGAAAGCATTTTAATCAACATGGTATGCTGTTTAATCTTGATAACAAATTATTATTTATATAATTATGTAGAATTTATTTTTATGTTTTTGTTTTATTAACTTTATTAAAATTCATTTTGATTTCAATAATTCATCCCAATGAAAATTAATTATGAATTCATTCGGGTATATATACAGTACAACAAGTAGTGCCATCTATATGTTCAATCTAGTATTTAAAAGCTGTAAAACTTTCTAATTTTGTAGTTACTTTAATC
Source organism: Acrocera orbiculus (assembly GCA_947359355.1). Lineage (NCBI taxonomy): Eukaryota > Metazoa > Arthropoda > Insecta > Diptera > Acroceridae > Acrocera > Acrocera orbiculus. The sequence continues at coordinate 25,394,867 of OX375759.1, read as the reverse complement.
GATTGAAAAATGTCAGAACAGTTTTGACAGTTCTTATTAAAAAGATTTTTTGATAATTTTAAAACACTAAGTCTAGTTTTAAGACTTTAAATATACTTCTAACTCGATTTTTGAAATGTTTCTTAGTAACAGTCTCATTGCACATTATGATTTTTTAATAAAATCCTTGAAAAATAAACTTAGGGCAACCACGGAAGATTTTCTTAATTTTCGATGAATTTTACAAATATCCTCATATTCTAGTAGAGAAAGTAGCCCTTTCTCTCTTCTCTTTCATCAATCAAAGAGAGCTACTTTTCAGTTTTAACCGCCTACATTAATAAATTTTGCCAACAAATGGCCACAGAAGTCACCATTCTGGCACACACTTCAAAACCAAAAGTCAAATCGATTTGGAAAATATTTTCTAATAATAAGTGTTCCTGCACTTCCACTTTCACCTCCTAAAAATTTATATAATCATATTTTAAGAGAGAGGGAAAACACATTTCATCTATAATACTCGATATAATTTACCAAATATTATTTAATACGAAAAGGAAATCACAAAATTTACCACAAGTAACAAAAAAAAAAAAACTAGAATACTCCAATTAATAATTAAAGGAATGCTCAGACAATTAAATAAAAACATCGGAATTAACCACAGTGAAAAGTTTTTCACTATTTAAGTTGTGAAATATTTGATGTCTAGAGTCTGTATATATTTGAGCTTATGGCTGCAATTGAAAATTCCATTTACCATATTTAAGACACAGAATTCAAAATGAAATAAGGATGTACGCCAGTTTTTTATTGAACAATAAAAACGATTAATTTATTAAATGGGACCCGGCTTTATAACAAGACTGGCTATTTTCAACTGAAATCAAAACAAATTTATCTGTTTTTAATTGTTCACATTGTTCATTATCCTTATCGAAACGTATAATGCAAAGAATTCCTCTGCACATTGTTTAAGAGAAAAAAGGAAGTCCCAACATTTTATACAATAAATATGAAGACTTCAAATTTCTTACCTTATAAATTCCCCAAGCGTATAAAATTATTACAAAGTCCCGAAATTTCGATTTTCTTACTGTCCTTTTTTTCAAAATTTTACGAGCTTCGAGTTTAGTACATAATTTTCTATATTATCAAATTAAAAGCACGACCAAGGATAATATTTCTTTTGGCATATGAAGTTGGCCCTGAGAACTTCTTTGAATTTGGTATTACCATGAAATCCACAAATATTTCTACAATTTTTCAATGTTTCCCATAATGTCCCATTAGCAGATTTTCTGTTGATATTTTTTTATTGTTTGATTCACTTTCGGTTTCAAAATCTGGAATATATCGAACGATTTTTTTGCCAATCAATATCACTTGAAGCACTATCCGATAAAAACCAAAATTCTTCTTTTTTTATGAGCTATATGATAATGATCTTTATTTTTACTAGTCGAAAATTTAATCCTATGAGCTTGATTCTTGATTGATTTCATTTAGATCCGCATCAGATTCAATGTTTGTTTGGTCTTCTCTTATTTGCGCTAGTTTTTTTAACAATTGAAGAACTCCACGATTTTTTACCATCATAAAAGCCTTAACCGAGAACTAAAAGATTTATTTATATTTACGTAGACAATTTAGGAATTACCTTGGTACGCAGATATTCACCAAAACAAATAAAATTAAAAAATTGTTCTTATGTAACTAACAATGCACTATTCTCAAAAAAAGAACTTGAAGGATTTTTCATCAGTCTTATTCAACAGAGAAGACTTGCTAAATAGAAATTTGACAATATTGCAATGAGTAAATATGACTCAAATCCGTTGAAATGAATTATTTCAACTAAGGTGTACGGAGGGAAATGAATTAATATTTTTATATACTTCTTAATTCTATTAAAAACCAATATTTGTGTTTTAAAAATAAATTATTTAAATTTCTCCCTATAATATAGTAATAAAAACATAAATTGGTCAAATTGACTCATTATAACACGTATCGCAAAATGATGTAACATTTTGTTTATATCTGGATTAAAGGCTCAAACACAATGCACGCGGTTGCGAAACGAAAGCGGTGACAGCAAAGTAGAATTACGAATGAATTCCATTTTAACTCCGCTATCGTGTGCATTGTGTTTGAGCCTTTAAGTCTTGCATCGTTCAAAAATGAATTCATTTTTTGTTTATTACTTTTTTAACAAAAAAACTTGGAATTTTTCTGGATAATAAACGATCTTGGGAAGGTTAAAGCATGCTGTCACAAAATTTTGATATAATTTTCATGTCATATTCCTAACAATAAAATTAAAGCTAATTACAGTAAGCATAAGTGTAATTAATTTTGAATTAAGTAATAAATTTTTTCCAAATTAATAAAAAATAAATAAAAGCTAATTACATATATTTAACTTTTAAGTACACAATTGTTTACCATCTCTGAATCTCCTAAATATCTAAATCAAGTAACCTTTTTATATGACATTTCATTTAAGTCAATTTGCGTTTTTTTTTTATGTTTTTGTATTAATTCAGTATATTCACAAGATTCTATTGTGCTAAAATAAGCTTTTTCGTTGTCTTTAAAGATTAATAAAATATTTTATATTTCTTCGAAATTATAAAAACTTTTCAAAACAAATAAATTTATTATTGTAAGAAAAAACAAAACCAATTGTTAAAATTGCAAAAAAAATTTCAAATGAACAGTTTTTCATTTTTTTTAGACTTTTTATTATTGCAAAAAATATTTACATACACAAAAACCAAAAAGAAATGTCACTATCAAAAGAAAATGGGAATGGATCAAGTAAGTTTTTTGCTAGTTAAACAATAAAAACTTTTAAGAGTCAACAAAGGGAATTAATGATACTCAAAACTTAAACGAAACGGATAAGAAGAATTTTTGTTTGTTTTTTAGATAAATTTAGTAATTATAATATATTTCACGTTTCAGGAGCTGTATGTCAAAGCAATGAAAAAAATATCAATACCGTGGCAAGTGTTGGTGAATTAAACATCATTCAAATTGCTGGAAACTCTGGTATTTATTTTTGTTGTTATTGTTTTTGTTTTATTCATACACAGACACAGATGTTGTGACAGATATTGTGATAGTATTGCAAACAGTTTTGGTGTACATATTTAATTTTGTGATTTATTTTTTCTAAGAATAATATTTTTAATTTGAAATATAAAAGGACTTAGCTTGGCCAATTTAGGATATGGGATATTAAGATATTTTTCTGATAATATTTTAGAGGTATTTTTTTATTAAAAAAAAATGTAAAGAATTTAAACACATTTGAGGTTTTAGTACAAAATTAAAACTTTGATAAAGTGATAAATAATTTTAAAGATATTTGAAAAAAGATACGATATTTATAGATTATTTTTGATTTAATTTTGTTGAAGAAAATATATAAGATTGTTATCCCCTTCTTACGTAGAAACTAAAGTCGTTTTTGTATTCGCTGTTTCTCAGGCATAAGAATCACTAGCACGCTTGGCATTTAGCGCATTAAAAATAGAGATTTTTGCTTAAAACTAATCAGAGTAGACTACTAATAACCTTCTTGCCTTTATAATGTAAAGGAAATTATAACAATTATAACTGCAAATTGTTAATCAATTATTTGATTATACATGTCATATTGTTTATATAAACAAATTTTCTTTTATCTTCTCTGTTGTTACATGATCATAAATTTTTTCACTGGGGTCCATACCTTCTAAGGACCAAATATTAGCACGATTAATCAAGCGTAGTGAGCTTGTAATACGCGACTATTGCACTAGAATTTAAAAAAGATATTCTTGCTATCAACAACGTGATTCATATCTTGTTATGAAATGGAAAATTTCTAAAATAGGAGCCAGTCCTAGGCATCAAAATATCCACGATATTGGCAGGATTTCAAGTCAACAAATGGTAATTTTTGAATCAAAATTCAAATGATGTATATCTAAATCAGTAATGGCAGATATGAGTTAGTGGTACCTCATCTTAGTATACTTAAGAACTATTCACATCTATGCAGTTTTTTCATCCTTTCGTTTTTCAATTGTAAATTGCTTAAGGTAGGGTGTTATCTTTTCCTTCTAAGAGGGAATTTTTTCTCTAAAAACAAATATTTGACTTAGGAATAATCGAAAAGACAGCACCCTGTCTCAAAAAATATACAATTGGAGAAGGAATGATAGAAAAAAACTCTTCAAGTATTTTTATATATTAACAACTTTTCGGTAGCAGATTTTCTGTTTGCTGGCACACAAAGAGAATTTAAAAAGTGATTACATTTCGTTTATTTTTTATACTTCTCGTCTGTAATTTCAAAAAGTTGTAAATGTAAGGATTATGCATGTATCATGTATCCTTTGGTTTTAAGCAAAACTATAAATTTTTAATATCTTAAATCATCCAATATGCTAAGCACTAAAGGGTCCTAGGTATAGGAGAAAACAATAAAATGCAATTTATTTCTAACAATCTAACAAAACTTTTAATGTCTGCTAATGTATTCTAATATGTTAAATTTTCAGTTTATATATAATTTCCTTTTTGGTTTTTCTGTATTTCCAAAGTTTTTCATCCATTACGAGATTTAATTTGTTTTGAACGATTTTTCGAGAAAATTTGTCTGCATGAAGTTATGGTTATTTAGTGACATCATCCAAAAAAAAACGATTCTTCCTACTTCCCCTATTTTGAGATTAGTTTCCCTCTCATTTAAAAAATAGTTTAATTCAATTTAGCAAGCGTTATTTTCATTTAAAAATCTTCTAATTACATTAATTAACTTTAATCTTTACAAAAAAATTTAATTAATTTTTTATTGTTTTTATATGGATGAAGATGCTGCTGACATTTCCGAAAATGAGCTAGTGTAACTATAAAAGTATTTAATAACTTTATATTATTACTTATTTTTGTTTTTCTTTATTTATTAAAGAAAATCTTACATCATTTCATACTTAAAACGCCTGATTTTAGTAACAGAAAGAGATTTTTCAACTTTGAAACTAGAAAAAGCTAACTATTTAGTATTTGCACAGATTATAAAGGATGCAGAAAGAATATGTCTCGAATTCCCGCGTTCCAGAGATGTAAATACTTTAAATATTAACAAGATTAAGTTTTTAATTTAAACTACATTAACAGTCATTTTATTATCGTTTTGAACATATTAAAAGTACGTTAAAAGAGAATAAATGTAATGCTGAGACCTTTCGGAAGCAAGTTTTACATTCCGTAGCATCGATGGATTTAGACATTAACAGATTAAAAAAAGTTTTTAAGAGGAATAAAGAAATATTGTAGTTTTTTTTAAATTCTTTTTGGTTTTTTTACATATAATTTAATAAAATTTTTTATCATTAGATATTATACAAATGAGGTAGACAAGGGAATTCATAAAATATTGAATATATTTAAAGTTTGCAATCATTTATATTTAGCAATCTTAAATCATAATAGTGCAGCTTCGGTAAGCAAATATTTTTAAAAAAAAAAACAATTTTCCTCTTTTTAATAAAAAAATTTTTAATTATAACTTTTTATAGGTTGAAGAAATGATTAAAATATTTCATCCAAATTTAGAACTATAAATTTTTTATGTTCCTTGATTTGTAATTAGTTTTTGAACATGGAATAAATGTTAAATTTTTGTTTTTCAAAAGTTTGTTTGTTTTTGATTTATGAATAAAAACCATTATTTCGTTTTTTACTATTTTATTATCTAGTCAGTGGCGTAGATAAAGATAAGATCAATGGAATCAATTCTCTCACTTGTCTAGTAATATTTTAGTAGTAATTGAAGGTAAAAACGGTAATCCTGCGATCAGAAATAGATTTTGATAACATAAAGTTTTCCTTAGTAAGATTTTCAACACTTCGCTTGGACTCACCAAAATTTGTTATTACTATTATTATTATTATCCGATCCAGGTAATAATTATAACTTTACCTAATCCAATCTTGTTTGTAGTCCTTAGCGTGAGATAAAAGAAAATTCAAAATTATTCATAATTGGAAATGTTACTTGGAATTTCTTTTAATGATTTTAATAAATATCTGCACTTTTAGGTTTTTGTATTTTGGATGTGTTGCCAAGTTTTTCATATACAAGATTACACATTGAGGACGGTGTGTACCACCGGTGCTTTACATCGGCTATAGATTTGATGGATGAAAAAAAACTTTATGTGGTTAAAAATAATTTTTTTATTAAAATCAAATTTTAATTATTTGCTAAACAATATTTTGTGCAAGGTGCCACAAGATAAAGCAAAATATGATTTTCACATGCCACCCGATGAAGCAAAACAGTAAAAACTGTACCGTCCTCAACGTATTAAACTATATATATTAATTTAGTTTTTATAATAACAACGCGCAAAGAGAAATATAATTACACTGGAAACAAAAATCTGATTAAAGGCTGTTTCAGCTTTGTTGGTGAAACATTTTCAACTAAATGAAGTCACAATTAGAACTATTGAAAAAAAATTGAGTGTAGCAACTGGATCTTATATGTATAAGTTTAAATCGTTCTTCTTACGTTAGAGATACGTGCATGGAATAAATGGAAAAAAAATTAATTAGTTGGATAGAAGGAAGTATCTATAGACAGTGATTCCATAAGGATTAATGTGATTGAAATTGTTAATAGCATCAAGGATAAACAAGAACTATATAGCTTCAAATGAAACAACAGAGTTTGCTGGAAGCAAAGGATGATTATAATGTTAAAGTTACTGAAAAAACGGGCTCAGCTGATAAAAAGCCAGCTAAGGAATACTCGAAAGAGCTATGCAAAAGCAGTGAATACAATTATGTAAATATTTGTTAAATGTACTACATGTGTATTTTTTATGGACACGATTTCAATTTACACAGCATTTTTAAGGAATAAATCTACCGTGTAAACTGAGGTTTAATTAAATATTTTAAAGCATATTACAAACTAAAGAAAATGTAATTTTTATACATTTTTTTATTAGATTTTATATTTAATCTTGCATTCTAGCCGCCTCTATTTTCAGCTTTCACACTAAACGTGACCTAGAAATAATTGATGATTAACTAATCTTCCAGTTTAATTGAAAATATATAAAACCAGGCGTAAGTTGAATATATACAAACAAAAAATCAAAAACTTTGTTTTTTGGACATCCTAAATAAAAAAAGAAAAAGAAAACAAAAGATAAAATATTTTATTAATTGTTAAATTTATGTAATAATATTATTAACAGGAAATATTAAATTAAATCTTCATCAAAAAAGATTCCATTGTTGGCACGCTATGCAATTTAACTTTCATTATCCGCAGCCGGCAGCTAACGGTTGGCGGCCAACTCCATTATCATCAGATGTGTTGAGTCGCCCATATATATATATATATATAAATAGCTACTAATGACCAATTAGTGATATACTTCAATAGCATACAAACTTTTATTAAGTTGTCAGCTACAAATCGGCTTTAAGAATTATTTGTAGGAAAAAAAAACAGCAAAATAATTTCTTTTTTGCTGTTTTTGTTGTTATTGCTATATTCCTATTAATAATTAAAGGAAATGATTGAAAAATGGCAAGAAAAACAATAATGGAATAATAAAATAAGAATTGATTATTTGGCGTCTAGATAGAAGGAAATATTTTTATATTTATTATGTTTTTGTTTTTTATTTTTATTTTGGTGATACTATTTTTGACGAGTTTAACTGTCTTTAAGAAATCACAATAATTTCATTCTATAATTAGCATAATTATCATGCATAAAAGATAACATTGCATTTTAATATTTAAAATGTGATTTTAGTTAAAAAGTTAACAGTTACAGTTATTCTTTTAGTTAAGGATTAAAATTAATCAAATATTAAATAATAAAATTGTTATGAAAAAATTTACAGGAAATTATCCTATTTAAACATTTGCAGGCAGGAATGAAGTATATAACATAAATATCGACTCTTGCCTCAATATGGAAACTCTTGACTAATATTGGAAAGTTTGGCTACAAAGAACTCTAGCTGATATTTGATTCATCCACAATCCAACATTCCCTAATCTAACGCTAAGTTATGAAATGAATCTGTTGGCTTGCTATAATCTAAGCCAGAAATGAGCAACCTTTTCTTGCCTCGGGCAAAATACAAATTTAAAAAATTTGTTCGGATCCCATAAAATATAAAAGCGTAAATTACCCTTTTCTAAAAGTAGCAAAAAAACAATAAAATAGTAAAAAAAAAAAAAAAAATTGCAATCATAAAAGTCATGGCAAGGCATGATTAACAGGCTCTATAAAAAGTTCGCATGCATAAAATATTCAGGTACCTTTCATCTAAGTTAATAAAAAAATAATTTTTAAATTCAATTTCTAAATATAATTTTTTATCTAAACAAAGGATCTTATTAACACTTTAACTATTTTCAAAGTTTATAAATAAAAACAAGGAACGAGAAAGCAAAACCAATTGCAAATCCCTATTTATCATACAAAAAAACAAAAAATAAATCTGATGGAATTTAAATTCCGCATTCCGCATAAATATAATTTAGGCAAAATGATGAACACCAAATGACTCCTTTAAATAGTAAAATCAAAAACAGAAATAAATAAAAAAAATTTTATTTAAACAACTAAACTCTAACTGTATCTAATTTTAGCATTAAATATTCCATTCCAGAATATTTTTCTCATTTATATTCCAGAAAAATAAACAGGAAAATATTTTCGAAATAAATATAGCAATACATTATGGTCAATAGTTGAATTTTTTTTATATGATTTGTTTTTATTATGTATTTATTCTAATTTTAATTTTATAAACAATAAAATCTTAAAATTTATTTCTTTAACATTAAACTTGATTCTTTTGATTTTTTGTTTTTGTCTTTTGTTCTTTCATTTGATTTATCTAAAAGCATTTTTCATTCAGTTTTACCTATTTTTGGAATTTTCTGACACTTCAACAAAAACAAGAAACAAAATGATTTTAAAAGAGACCACCAAAATATTTTTATTAGATTGAGTGTAGGTTGATCAGATAAAATTTGTGAATTTTATAACTAAACAAATTACATTAAATAACAAAATATTAAGGATTAATTAACTTAACTTCAATCAACATATTAAGGCAGCTGTTTGAATTATTTTAGTAGTCTAAAATATTAATCTAAATTTTTAAGAATTAATCTTATAAAATCAGAAACAAAAAAAAATGTTCAACTGCACAGCTTTCATTCTGTTAACAATTCTAATTTTAAAAAGTTATTTTAAAGGTTTGAGGTTTTAAGATAATCGATTGACAATACTTAAAGATTACACTGATAGTGAAGGATTTCAAATTTAAGCTCTTGAAATTTAGATATGTTAAGGTGAATCAAAAGCTAAGAGACCTGTAGTTCTTTTTATCTAACGATCTTTCATTATTTGGCTGAAAAATACCTTAAAAATTTATAAAAGAAAATTATTATTGCTTTAAAAATTAAATGCTATAAATGTATTTTTGATTATATATTTGCAATATAAATTGAGTCAAAAAGTCAAATACAAAAATATTACAGTTCTGAAAGATTAAAATCACTTTTTGTACTTTTGTCCTAGGAAAAGTAAAAAGGTACAGGACAGAAAAACACAGCTTATAAGACATTTGCTACAATAGTAAAGACACTTCAATCTTGTTCTTCTTTGACTAATAACCACAAATGGTCTATTCTATAAATTTGAATAAATCATTTTTCAAATTTACTTCTGTAAATCTTCATTTAAAAGGTTGAACGATCAAAATATATTTGAAATCATTGCAATAAGGACCATGGCTTTAACCATCGTGATACTAAATATAAAAGTACACATATGCTATGACAAAAAAGTGGAAACTTAAGTAGGCAGTATTAATAACCAGCCCAATATTTATATAAATAAATCGATACAGGTAATTTTACTTGACCCGAATTTTAGGTAAATTGTTAAAAAAAAGGTAGTTTAATCGGAATATGAAGTTAAAAAAAGAACAAAAACTATAGTAAATATGATTATACCACGCTCCCTCTCCCCCTCTCCCGACACTGAAAAGCATTTTCTTACTTTTAACAGTCAAATATTTTTATTAAATACCACTATTTATTTAAAATGTCATTACACATTTTTCAATTGAATTTTGAATAATTAAAATAAAAAAATGTGTGTGTTTAAAATGAAAATAACGGAATAATTATGATAATAGGTAAATTATTTAAAAATTTACATTTATATTTTCTATTTATGAAAAATAATTAATAATAATAAGAAAATTTAAAATTGTTCATATATAAATAAATTTTTAACTTACATTGACCTCAAGACAAAGAAATGAACGTTACCTTCTTCAAGTGGGCGAATTCAAACTGACTATATAGTAACAGTTGCCGGAAGTATCACTTTCTATTTACACAACCAACATTCAAATCACAATATTTTTTACCGTAGTCAAATTCCACTTTTCTAAGAAATATATATATATATATATATATGTATATATATAAATTATGATATTATTAATCTAAAGGTTATATGAACTACTGATTAAAATGATTAAGAGGAAAAAATAATCCTTTTATGCCATTTAGTAGTTAGATAGGAAGAAAAAAAAAGATTCAACATCAAGAATAATTAACAATTAAATTTAACAAGAACAGAAACACAAAACCAAGAAAAATAAGTAAAAAGGATTAGTAAGTCCTTATTTCTAAAGTATATATAAATATAATATTCAAAAATTTAAAAAATTCAACCGGATGGTACTCTACTTTTATCTAATTATACAAAAATACATATATACATATATTTCAAAAATTTGTTAGAAACTAAAACTAAAAATTCCACAGCTGATTTTATATTTAAACAGGCAAAATTAATTTCTGTTTTTACGTATGGGACATGAAAAACGAATAATTTTTATAAAATAAATCTTGACAGTTTTACCTAAATAAAAAAATTATACACACACGTAAAAAAAAACAAAAAAAAAATTAACAATTGTACCACGAACAATTTCAATAGTCAACTGACGAGGATAACAAAAATATCATGTTGCTTCAATTTCTCCCACTATATCAGATTGTTTGTAGCTCATGCTCACCGCCATTAATATATATATTTTATTTTTGTGCTTTACAAAAGCAAAGAAGTTTTGCTTTTAGTGTGGGTGTCAAAATTGTATACATTTTTGGTGGGGTAGAAGAGATAAAAAAGCTTCTATACATACAATACCGGCTTCATGAACTTGTGGTTATATTTATGCATTCTCTGTCTATCAGAGTGCGCTGATATATTTAATGCAATATTGTGTGTAATATTGGTGCAATATAATATTCCCCTTCTTTGTAGTAAACACAAAAAATGAAAGAAAAGTTTTTAGATTATTTCCTTTATAGATACTATAACTGCCCTTTTTGTTCTTGCATTTGATTTTGTGCGAAAATGTGTAACAATGATTATCAGCTGCATACCATATATGCAAGCGGAATCTAGGCTAGTGATCTAGCTAGAATCTAGTGTTTAATGAATTAAAAAGCAACAATATTTGATGTGATCTCAAAACGTTTATGGTTTACAAATTGTTTTTATTTATTAAATAATAATTTTAAAGCAGTTTTTATACTTTTTAACCACTTTTCCACTGTTAATACTGATTTGATATTGTGCGAATATTTTCATCTTTGATTATCTACGAAATAGTAATTTTCGAAATTCATGGATACTGATATATAAAAGCCGTTAGATATTATAAGTAATACTTTTATTAGTGGTAGTTGGCTTTTATATGTTGTATATCAATTTAAAATTTCCAAGGTTGACCTATTATTGACACTGGGTTTCTTATAGTATTCTCTTTATCGGCTACCTTAGAAAAGAAAAACTATATCAACAGTAGCAATAAATTTGTATGTTCAAAGGAAAAAAATCCTTTTTAACCAAAACAATACTTGGGAACAACACTGAATTCAAATTAAAAGAATTAGAGTTTGCATTTGAGTTGCCTACACAATAACCGCATTTGGCATCCAAAGGATATTGATGCTACAATGAAACAGATTTTAAGTTAAAAATAAATCCTTCTATACAGCCGGTATAAAAAAAATTGGAGAAATGAAATGAAATTTATATTATCTCTCACTAAAGGGCGTAAAGGCTTAAAACATAATGCACGCGGATGAATTCCGCGTGCCATGTGTGTCATATATTTTTGAATATGTTATAGTTGTTGAAAATGAATTTATTAAAAATTGTTTGAAAGTTTTTGCTTATATTTTTATTTGAAAAATACTATACAGTTATTATAATATAAATGTTTTACTATATAAGAGCCTTTAAGTACGTTCATTATTATTTCTTTTTTTTTAAATCGATTTCACTCTAATATCGATTGAAAAGTCATCAACACATAAAGTTTATATTTAAGTTGAGGATTATTGTCCTAACCCGTTAGTGTAGTATACGAATCGATAAGTGGTAAACTATTGTATGCGATTGTATTTGAGTGTTTTAAAAGGATGTGCAAGAATATTATTACAAGTACACATTGAAGTAGGAAAATGCATTTATTTCTTTTAGTGATTTTGTATTGGTGTTTTTTTATTTTTTTTGTAAGAAGTTTATATATTATGATGATAGAAGATATGTATAAAATTTTCAAGAACAAAAAAAAAAAGAAAAGATGAAATTTTTTTTCTTACACTTCTCTGAATTCAAAACTAGTTAATAAAAATATTTTTTGAATATTTCAACAAGAAATTTGTTTTGAAAAAATTGTTAAAAACTAAAGAAAGTTGAAAAGAAAGCAAAAAGATTTTAAAGTTTTCATTCAATACGGAACAAAGTTTTTGAGTTTAAAGAAATCTTTTAAAAACTAAAACTCATAAATTTCTTAGCTGGCATTTACTTGAAGCCAACTAAATTTATTCTGTTGTCAATAGAATTATAATTAAAAATGTTCGATTTTCATTCGAAACCATTTTAATGTTAAAAATTAACAATTAGTCAATATTAGACAGAGCGAATTTAATGAAGGTCGTTCTCAACTTTATACTAAAATTCATTTTAAATTCAACTAAAATGCATTGAAAATAACAATTATTATCCATTATTAATTAATTTCAGGTTTAATTTTCATTAAAAACCATTTTAATGTTAAAAAATTAACAATTAGTGACGAACATTAAAGTTTGGAATGTATAAAAAAAAGCCCAACACATTTATACATTAAAAATATGTCAGGGGAAATTAATTTTTAAATGGTTTAATTAAAACAAAAAATAAATTGTATAACGGTATTTTATATATAAGTCATATTTCTAAAAGAAATTCTAATTCCAGAAAGATAGATTTAAGAAAATCTTAGAAGCCAATATATGACAAATGATAGATTTTTATTACTTAATTGAAACTTTCCGCTCTAGTCGCGCATTCACATTCGAATCTTTTATATAGTTCTTAGAAATGCCATTGTGAATTAAAAATCTGTCAAAATCATCTGCTTGTAACCATAATTTTAACATCAAAATTTTTAGTTTAAAAATTACCTGTTAAATATTATTGATTGATTTTAAATAATTCAAAAATATTAAAATATTTGTTAAAATGGAACCACAAGCAATTGATACATTAATTGCAGCATCTATTGGAGCATTAGCTGCTATTTTTTTTGCAGCATTAATGGCATTAATATTTATTTGTAGGCGTCAATATAAAATGAATACCTGGAATAGATTTGATGATCGGTATATTAAAAGAAAAAATGGTTTAAATTAAATTAAATTAATAATATTTTAGGAATTCAATTTATAAAAGAAGAAAAAGATATCAAAAACCAGATTTTGCAATGGCATTAGGTGATATTGGACACTTGAACAATACACTTGAGCAAATATTAAAAGATCAACAATGGGTTGCTGATGTATCTGGTTTAATTCCTCATTGTTTAGCAATACTAAGAACATGTCATAGTCTAACTGAAAATTTAGCTAATTTAGCAATGAGTCCAGGTATTAAAAATCCTGCTAATCGTTTAATTGAAACAGCAAAACGGATTCCATTTAGAGTAGATGATTTTGGTATAGAAAAATTAAAATAAAATAAAATGCAAATTAATATTTGCAAAAATTATTATTTTTTAGCTCAAGCTATGTATCCACCTCTTGATCCACGTTTACTTGAAGCTAAAGCTACAGCCTTAGTTTTAGCAGTTGGACAACTTGCAATATTAACTCAATCGACAGTTGGAACTAATAAACCATTAATAGAACAAAGTTTACAAGAAATGGATCAATATTTAATAGTTTGTAATTCATTTAAGAAATTTCATTAATCCAAAACTTTTTTTTGTTTTTACAGATATTGCGAAAAGCTTCCATAGATATTGAAAAGCCAAATTAATTAGGTTCTATTTAACATAATTCCTATATATATAAAATATATGTTACAATAATTAATATACTTTGTTGATTTAAAAATAAAAACATTGATTTTTTCAAAACTAATAAATCGTTTATTTTTTAAAATAAAACAAAATAAAAACTAAAACTAATATTTAAAAATTTTATATATTCAATAAATAATATGAAGGTTATTTAGAAAAATTAGAAAGTTGATTATTTATAAATCAGAAAAATAGTTAGACACCAAAATGAATATTGAAATATCGCGTACAGTAAAAATATAATTTTTTATTACAATTTTAGTGACGACAAGCAACTGTTTTTGTTTTTTCCCTAATATTCCGATGGTACTCGAAATGTATTTCACGGATGCAATTATTTTATTTCATTGTTCAATTGATAACATTAATTTGAAATTTTAACATTTTATTTAATTTGTAATGCTTAATTTTATTTTAAAAAAATTATAATACACAATTAGAAAAAAATAATTGTTTTCAATATGTAAAATTACGTTTAATTTATAAATTAATTTCATTAAAAACATTTCAATTTACTAATTAAAAACAAAAAGAAAAACGAAGAAGATATTTTAAAGGTTTAAAAGGTTGTCATTTACAATTAACATTTCAAATTGAAATATTATATTTAAATTATGATCAGGGAAAAATAACCTTTTTTACGAATTTTATAAAACCTTAAATAATATTTTAAAATTTTATAAACTAGTTTAATTAGTTTTATTTAAAATAATAGCAATATGTGAAATAGATTAATAATTATATGATCCAATTGAAATGAACTTTTTTTAAAGTTTTTAATTTTTTTTTATTGTTTTTAAATTTATTAGTGCTATATAATCAATTAATTAAGCTTATGTGCAATTTTATTTTTTCTTTGATGCAATTTCTTTTGCTACATTATCCTTTGTTATTTTAGATTTCAAAAAGTCTTTATAATCTAAAATGTTACCATTCCATTTAGTTACAGTTTGATTCTCACATACCCAAATCTCTTCAGCAACCTAAAGAAAATTTGTATTAGATTTATTGCAGACTATTCAAGCATAGCTTTTGTATTGTTTTGCAGCTTTCAAAAATTGAACTTTTAATATAAAACAAAAAAACGGAAAAAATTACAATTATCTGGAGTATATTATACTTAGATGTTTAATTTATAAAAATCAATTAAGGCAAATATCGAGCACATGATCTAAATCAAAATATTTTAATATAGATTGTAAAAATATATTGCTGTTTGTTTGCTTAAAGTTAACATAAAATCGAAAATATATCCTTATTTATATTATAATAAAAATTTAGATTTATTTTAGGCTATTAAATTTCTTAAAAGTGATTAAAAAAGGTCAGTAATTCTTTTAGAAATACAAAACGTAAGCAAAATTAAATATATTAAATATCACTTTTTTCTATGCTTTTGGCAACCTGTGCTATTATTACCGTGAAATGAGCTTTTAGAATATTAAAGATCAATTTTATAAGAATATAACAGCTAAAAATTTCAATATCAAAAGCAAAATAATTATATTTTACCTGATTAATAAGCCTAAAATCATGGCTTACTAAAACCATACCACCATCAAAATCATTGATAGCATCAGCTAATGCATCAATTGTTTCCATATCTAAATGATTAGTAGGTTCATCCAAAAGTAATAAATGAGGTACTTGAAATGCCAGCCAAGCAAATACAACACGGCATCTTTGACCATCAGATAATTGTCGTATTGGACATATTTGTTGTCTACCAGTCAAACCATAACGTCCAATTATTTTTCTCATTTCTTCTCTTTCTTTAATTTCTGGAAATGCTTTCATCATATACTCTAATGGGCTAACATCAAGATCCAATAATTCATGTAAATGTTGATGATAACGTGCAATACGTAAATGTGAATTTTTACGTATCATACCAGATGTTGGTACCAAATCTCCATAAAGTAATTTTAATAGTGTACTTTTTCCAGCACCATTCGGTCCAACTAAAGCTAATCTAGTATCTAAATCAATACCAAATTCTAAATTTTTATAAATATATGGTGTAGTATCATTGTAACGAAAGCTCACATTCTGCAAAATAAAAAATTTTATTACTTTAAAATTTGAAGAAATTTAAATATAAGAAAAAAACGTTTAACAGAGTAATTTTTTTTGTAGTTTAAAGGAAAATTCTTTTTAAAAACTAAAATTTTTAATCAGAAATTTATTAAAATCAAATTTATATGAAAACAATTTAAATATACCTGAACCATAATCACTGGTGGTGGGATTGTACCACATGAAGGAAAATAAAAATTTAATATTTTATCATCAATAACTTTTTCTGTTAAACCTTGTGCTACCATTTTAGCTAAAGTCTTCTCCTTTGATTGTGCCTGACGTGCTAATTTAGCTGAACCATGACCGAAACGTGCTATATAATTTTTCATATGGGCAATTTGATCCTGTTCCCAATTATATTGTTTCATTTGATTTTCGACTAATTCCATTCGTGTCCTAACAAATGCTTCATAGTTACCAGTATAATATTTTAAACGTTTTTTAGTCATATGTATAATATTAGTGCAAACACCATTTAAAAAATCTTGTGAATGCGATATAATAACAAGTATACGTTTATATGTTTTTAATTCTTCCTCAAGCCAAACGCATGCATCTAAATCAAGATGATTAGTTGGTTCATCAAGTAACAATAAATGAGGTTTAACAAATAATGCTCTAGCAAGTGCAATTCTCATACGCCATCCACCAGAAAAATCTTTAGCTTGTTTTGTTTGCATATCTTTAGTAAAACCTAGACCATGTAAAATACGTGCTGCTTTTGCTTCAGCTTGATCAGCAGACATATCATCAAGTCTTTCATATATATCCATTAATTGATCTTGGGAATCATCATCATCAGATGTTGCTAATTCTTCAGCCA
The DNA here is from genome assembly GCA_947359355.1 of Acrocera orbiculus. Taxonomy (NCBI): domain Eukaryota; kingdom Metazoa; phylum Arthropoda; class Insecta; order Diptera; family Acroceridae; genus Acrocera; species Acrocera orbiculus. The sequence continues at coordinate 25,377,503 of OX375759.1, read as the reverse complement.
ATTTTTCAAGTTTAACACGTTCTTCATCTACTTCCATTACACATTTTAATGCAGTTTTTGTACTAGCCGGTATTTCACGTGTTAAATGAAATATATCAATATGTTCAGGTATTGGTACTTCTCGATTACCTAATACAGCTAATAAAGATGATTTACCACAACCATTTAATCCAATTAAACCATAACGTCTGCCACAATTTAATTCAAGCATTGTATCTTGTAAAAGTTCACTACCAAAAAATGTTATTGAAAAGTTTGCTAACTTAATATCTCTTGAACGAGGATGTACTGCTAAAGAACCAGTACAGGCACGTGCAGCGGCACTTATTCTGGCTTCTTCTTCAAGTTTTGCACATAGTTTTTCTAAATAGAAAATATTATATATTATAAAAATATTTATCTATAATATTTCAAATTTCCTACGAAAAAAGAAAATCTCCTAAAATGTTATTAAAAAAATATTCATTTATTTAGTTAAAAAAAAAAATTCAATATATTATTTAAATTTTACAACTGTTAATATATATAAATGTTAAAATTATAATGTAATTTTTTGTTGTACTATTCAAATATTATTTCAGTAAATTTAATTTGACGCAATTTTATTTAAACTTTCTTTAATACTAAAACTTTTATACACTTTAAATAAACAATTGACACCTGTTTAAACAGTTTACGTAAAACTCAGAAGATGCATATATTTCTCAAAACAAACAAAATTCCTATTTAAGCAAATAACTTGATATTTGTATACCTTCTTCGGTTAATTCAGTAACACCGTTTACTCCATTTGCCTTGTCTTTGGATTTCTGTGTTGAAACAGAGGCAATTTTTTTGTTTCTAGCCTCTTTTTTGCGTTGTTGTTCTCGTTTTTTAGCGTCAGAAGGCATTTTCTAATTGCTTATAAACAAATATCTAAAAAATATAAAAATTCAAATATTTTAATTTTATAATAATAATTTAAAACTTAAATTTGACTACATTAAGAACTATTTTCACTAAAAGAAATCTCGAAAATGAATTTGAAAATATTAAATTGCTTGGCTAAACATGCTTAATTAAATATTCTTTTTAGAATGAAATAATTTGCAAAATCACAATATTGATGATGAACTCTTAATAAAATTAATGTAACCTAAAATATTCACGTGGTGAACGAAATGTTAACAAAAAAAAGAGAAAATGAAATACAAACGAAATAAGTAAACCAACTTGAAAGACCGGAATCTACTTTAAAAGTAATATCCAAAATTTCCAATCAGTTAAAATGAAGTCCGTGTTTTTTTTTTATTCGAAATTTTTTACTAATTCAAACACGTGAAAATATAATTTAAATTGATTACATTTAATGAATTAACACACTTAACACATTCGTTTAATTAAAATTTTTTCATAATTTGAATACTTACATTTAATGAATTAAAAAGTTTTTCATAAAATTTTGAACAAAATTTTCAAGGGCATCTAATTTAATTTTTACACTAATGCAAATATCTTTATTACCATCTGTCAATTTTTTGTTACGGAAATGATGGCCAGATGTCACTGATACAAATTTTTCGTATTGTCAAATTTTTTTCTTATAGAACTGATATCCAGATGACACTAAAGGGCACCCTGGACCAATCCAATCAAACTATCAAAGTTATTTGATGGAAAAGCAAATTTTGCTTATATTAGACCCTTAACTGATCAAATAAATTTGATCAAGTATAGTGTATGAATTGCACACTTATATTTATATTTATACTAAGAAAATGATTATTTTTAACTGAATAAAAATTAAAAATATTCAATTTTCAATTGCTATGAAAAAATAAAAGAAAATTAAATGATTAATGGTAAAATATACAATCAACAACAAAGGTCTTGTCTAATCTAAATAATAGAAAGTTCAAAAACTTATTTTAATATATATTCTATTACTATGATAATATGAAAACTGCAGCTATTCACATAATTGCTCAAAATATATATCTAATTCAGGGTATTTACATTGAGTCCGGTAACATTTAATTTCATGGTAAGCGGAGGTGAAAGGTAAGACGGAGTTTCGCAAATTTCGAAAAAGCTTTTACCCCTTCCTGAGGCAGAAATATTTTCGCCTCATACTTGGCATCTTACTAATACACATTTATTTATACACGTTATCTGTAATATTTTACCAACACATATATTGAGAATTGTAGGGGAACATTTCCGAAATGTTACAAGCCTCAATGTGAATACCCCCATGCCTCCACACATTTGGCAAACTATGCAATTTAGAATGTGTGGAGGCGGCTTCAAACTTATCACACGGATAAATGCACGGCGATTTTGGGAGCATTTTTTTGAGGAATATACGTAGATAAGCTAGCAGACAACTTTGAGCAGATTTACCTCAAATTAAGTTAATAATTATGTGCTCTTAAAATGAAAAAGATGAAAGTTTTTGCTCTGTCCATTTGCTCAAAAAATCAAAATTAAGGACAACTGCACGAAAATCTAAACGCATTTCTAGATCGTGTTCAAAATTATTCTTAGCTAAACCTAAATTTTGTGCTATGGATATATCATAAAAAATTTTCAAGAAATTTTATACTTTTCGAGAAATTCAATATAGAAATTTGAGGGAGGACTGCTCGAAAATTGGAACGTGTAGATATAATTTAGTGAAATTCAAATATGATCAATCATGAATTATGTGCTCTGAAAATTAAAAAAAAAAAGTTGAAAAATTTTTATGGGTTTTGAGATATTCCTGAAAACAGATCATTGCAACAGCATGAACAGCCATGTATTGCTAAATACACACCAAATATGGAATTTTTTGCTCTGTCCGTTCTTTTGAAGTATTTGTTTTAGTTTATTTAAGGGCGAATTACCCAAACTTAAAATTATTTTGTGTATTTAAAAATAATTAAAACGAGTCCATATAAAACTTTTAGACTTGGCCAGAAGCCAGAAACCAAGTACAAGTCATTTTTTTTTATATGCGCGTGTGCGTTTCGCTGGAAAAAGGCGCATGCTTGTTTACCCACGTTACATGAATACAAGGACATACTATGAATTATATTTGTGAAGTGAATAATATAAAAATAATATAAAAATAGGACTAGATAAAAAGGAGAATTTAATTTAAAAAAATACAAAATAAATTTGCTTATTATTTAACCTAAAAAAAAACTTTGCAGTACAAGCCCACACATAGTGCAATCCCACTTTTTGATATATCATATGGTAGAGACCGATGTGCACAACTCGAAGAAAAATTGAAAAATAAATTTATCTGTGAGTGTATTAGTGCAGAGCATGTAAAAATCAGAAAAATATCAAACATGTGTTTAATATCAGCCAGAAAAGTCCCAGAAAGCAGGTTTTTATATGGAAAAGGAAGCAAAAGTTGTCCACTTTTAGTTGCAGTCTATAGCCACCTTTAAAGCCTGAAATCAAGTATTTTTACGTGACATAGATAAAGACAGACACAAATTTATTTACATAGTAGAAAAAGAAAAAAAGTGTTTGTAATTTGACAGCTTATTCAAAATAATTATAGCATGTTCTGTCATAGCTGAAAAAAGTTAATTAAATATAAATTAAGAATATTATATCCTCAGCCCCTTTTCTAATTATTAGTTTTTATGTAATTGACCACGGAAAACATGGAAATCAAGTTGCAAATTGAATATCTTACTTATTAATTAAAACATTTTTTGTAAGTTTTTTGGTTAGATTTTTGAATTTTATTATATTGCTTTACCCGTTTACTTTGATTATAAAGATGATTTTTCATACTTTTTCTGCTCACTTTTTTGGATAACCTCTACCAGACATCTACATCCGTTAAAGGAAACTAGCCAAGCAACAAATCTCAACAGAGTTGTTGAACTCTTTCTAAATTTATGGGAGAGGAGGTTAGAAGCTTATTTAGTGTTTCCACACGAGGAAACATGTTTCCAGTAACAAACTGGTTTTTTTTCGAACAAATTTTGATCTTAAACAGGAGTAAACAAGTTTCCTGGAAACATTTCATGTGCAGATAGAGCAATATAAATGTGTGTGTTAATGGTAAATTTATATATAAAAATTACTTCTTGTATGTGTTAGAGTGTTTCCGTGATACCCAAATTTTTCTGGAAACAAATTTAACTTCGAATTTTCCGAATTTTACCCCTTATTTCTTGCTGCTCTATCCTAAAAGCAAAAAGGTTTCCGGAAACTTGTTTACCCGTGTGGAAACAGCAATTTGGAAAATCTCTCACCTCCATTTATGACAATGATTGAAAACTTCCTTGTAAACTTAGGAAAAATAACCAATTCTGTGGTCAAAAATGTTAGCATGATTAAATTCTTGGTAGACCTAGATGCTTGAAATTTAATATACAAACACTAATAAAATGTAAAATTTAATTTTATTAGTTTTAACTGTAGTTTTTTGTGTTTATAACACTTTTTTGTTAATTTGTTATTTATTTGACTAATTGTAGTGTTTAGATAAAGACTAAAGGAACTTTATTCCAAAAGGGTGTCCTTAGGCATCTCATTCACCTTTTTTGCTTTTTTTTTAGGATATACTTTCACTTGGTGCCCAGCCTGTGAAATCAGCATGCTTTGTAAGAGTTTTTTCATAAACTTAACTAATTAAAACACAGTGAAACAGCGTAGCCCATTCATAATCCAAAACTTAAATCAAAGATCACATACACACCATTAGTGTCATTATATTACGTGAACTTAGTTTTCTTTTGAATTTTTATGAACTTTTTAAGTTAATGTATTTAACCTCATTGATTTGAAATTTTACTTCATTTGTGCAATTAAAGTTATTAAAACTAAAAACAAACACAGTTAGAAGTGATAAATTTAATTAAATAAATTGTTCATATAGCAAACTTATTCTCGTAATTATGTCATATAGAAAAATAAATACCGATAAAATAATTTTTGGGCTTGGAGTAAAAAATGTAGGAATTTCAAAAAATTTGATTAATCAATATGGACCAGATTGGAGGAAGACATGTAATTTGCTTTTGGATGCTATACAAAAAAAACAGTTTAAACTTGTGAAACTAATTTTAACTCAGGGTTTTGATATTACAAGGCTTATAATGCCACTAAATTTAGCTGCTTCACTTTCTGATAAAAAAATGATTCATATGATTTTGGAACATGGAGCTGATATAAATTCAACTTCTGAAGGTAGAACTCCACTTCATATTGCAGTTTTGAAGGGAAGCTTAGGAACTATTAAGTTTCTTCTATATCATGGAGCTGATGTTAATAGTGTGAGTACTTCATTCAGTGAAAAAGGTTATACATCACTACATTTTGCTGCTATGAAAGGTTATTATAAAATCACTAAATTACTTATAAGCAAAGGAGCAAATATCAATGCTACAGCAGAAAATGGTGAGACCCCTCTTCATGCTGCTGCTAATTTTTACACTACAGATCCAAAATATTATGAGGATGCTGTAATTGTAGAGTTATTATTAGACAAAGGTGCTGATATTCATTGCAAGAGAAATGATCAGTTAACTCCACTACTTGTTGCTATAAATACAAAAAATGATTCAGTTGTGCAGATGCTTTTACGAAAAGGTGCTAATGTTGATGACAAGGATAGCGAAGGCAACACTGCACTATATCTTGGAGTTCAAAAAGATTCTCTATTCGTCGTTAAAAATATTTTAAATTATAAACCTAATATTAATATTGAGAGTAATAGAAAAACTCTTATGAATTTAGTCAGAAACTATAGCGGTAAATTAAGTGGAAATACAAATTTTAGCTATATAGTTGATAATCTATTAGAATATGGTTTCAATTTTTATTTCGATAACGGAAACTATGCCCAACTATTCAATAGTGCTATTATGATGGAAATTCCTAAACTTGTTGAATGGTTTTTGAAAAATGGTGCTAATCCTAATGGTTTAGATTATTTACACATGACACTTAAAAACAAAAATGAAGAAATTCTTGAATTATTGATAAACTATGGGGGTAATGTAAATGCGATAAATAAAAATGGAAAAACTTTGTTAAAACGTGCTATTGAAACAAAAAATTTGCAACTTATTAAGCTACTCTTATCTAATGGAGCTAGTGTTGAAAATTGTGTGGAGTTATTGGTAGCACCTCTACATGAAAATTTCAAAGAATACGTTGAAGATATTTTTCCATATTTAAATATCAATGCGATATTGCCTAATATTATTATGAGCATATATGGTTGTGAAAATGATGAAAATGTTACACTGCTAATAACTATCAAAGGTGTTATATCATTTGAAATTTTAGATTTCAAAAAGGATTGGTACATAATTTCTAAATTAGGACTCTCAATTTATATTAAAACTCTTCTGTATTATGGTGCAGACGTCAACATTTTATATGAAAGTTTAGATTTTTACGATTCTGCTTGGGAACCATTTGAGCTAGGGTTAAAATTAATGAATTTTCCGTCTTATCAACACCAATATAAACAACTTGTTGGTGTTTTTCAGCGTTACTTAATTCAAATGGAAATCGCAAATGATCAAAATTTAAATTTAATCATAGAAAGCAATGAACAACTCAAAAATTATGAAAAAATTTGCAAGAAAGAAATATCTAATATGAAAAATAATCAAATTAAAAATACTGGAATTACATTTTGCAAAATCCTAGCAGCAGATACAAATAGATTAGCAAAATATATGAAGAATAAAATTATTGTAGAGACCTTAAAGTTAAAAAACTATAAAACAGAATATCCTATATATGCCCGAATGATAGAACTTAACTTTATAAAGGGTATGAAAAGAAAGGAACTAATTGATCAAGCAAACTTGATTTTTCATTTTGTTTTTAAATATTTTAATCAACTTCCAGATCTCTTAACTGAAAAAATTTTAGATTGCATAAGTGATAAAGACTTGCAGAATTTAATCCATACTTATAGGCTTTATAGTGTCGGTAGACTAAATACTAACATAATTCCCGAAGGGGACAATCCTTAAATTTTTTTAATAAAAGCAGAATTTTTTTTGTCAGTTTTGTTTGTAATATTTGTTGAGAAAATATAAAAATTCGCTTATGAATAAAATTTATTTTTGTTGATTAGATGAAGTATGTTTAAGCATTTTGAGTTTTTTTTAAATTTAATTAGAAGAACCTTTGCACAAATTCGGTTGCATGGTTTACGGTCTAAGGTTTTTATGATCAAATTCAAAAGAGTTGTTTTTTTTAGAAATTTTTTTACTACATTTGTAAAAAAACCCTTTTATTAAATAAAATGCCAAAAGATTTTTTGAGTTCCACAAATTTGTAAAAACAAGAAAATGTTTTATTAAAAAATGGAAGCAAAAATATAAATTATTAATTTCATTATAATTAGCTTAAGTTAGGTATTTTTTATCAATTTTTTAAATATAAATTTGAATTTGTTTACGTAGATTAGTTATTCCAGCTAATCCTGGTAAAAATAAACCTGCAGCCAGTAGTTCAAAAAATTCATCGAAACGCTATATTAATTGGTACAGCTTGTCTATACTTGGATTATTCATTATAGAAAGATGAGATAATGAATCCAACATCTAAGGTGTCAGTAGCCTTCAGAACGAATCGTTAGTTCACGTAAAGTTCGAATAAAATAGAGCGACTATGTCTAATAGCAGCTAAATGACTGCATTGCTTTTAAATCTAAATGAATATTTGATTCAGGTTTTTGTTTATTTTGTGGTTAAGTTGTAATATTCTCGTTAAAACGTCTGCTTTTGTCATAACTTCGGTTGTCATTATATTTTTCATATATCCTCTTCAACTTTCCGCGACAAAGTTTTCACATGCTTCTCTTGTTAGAAAAGTTTTCAGTATAACAAATATCTCCAATATTAATTGTCTCTCCTGTTGTCATATAGTTCCTTTTTTAAATGATCCAACTAGACGATCTTCATCGAACTGCTAAGAGATTTATATGTATATTATAATAAATTAATTACACAAATAATTTTAATCTTTGATTGGTAGTTTGCTAATTTCACTTAAAGCATAATTTAAAAGGCATATGATAAATTTTAAGATGACAGTTACACAAATTCATACTAACTAAATATAAATAAATTTATTTAACTTCAACTTCAACTTCAACTTTAACTTCAACTTTAAACTTCAAACAGCAATTTAGCGCCTCTACAATGCGACTTTAATTAATTTTGGTTGGTACTCCTGATCTGTCATTAAAAATTTTTTGTTAGTTTTTTTGTAGTTAAGTGCAATAAAAATATTTTTATTGATTTAATTAGAGTAAAATACTGAATCTCTTAAATAATAATTTTATTAATTGCATATATATTAATAAATATGTGTTTTTTTTTTTATATATTTGGCGCCAATTAATTGTATATACGTTTGAATGAGTCTAGTTTGTTGTCATTTTGTGACCACACCTTGCATTTAAAGTTTTGTAATTTATTCTGGTTAGTTAATTCTTTTATATAAAATGTTTATATTTCAGAATTATTTTATTCATGTTTCTCATTCAAAGTAATTATTTTAAATTAGCTGTTTAAAAGCTATTTTCTAGTTAGTTTGAAGGGAATATTAGAAGTTTTTATTTACATTTAGCTTTGCCGTAAATAACAATTTTTCAATGACGTCTTGTTATGTAAATTACCGTCAGTTTATTTACAAAAAAAAGAAGTTTTATATCAGAAATGAATAAGATTGGTCCTTATCTACACAACTATTTTGGCAATTTAAAATAATCAAATTTTGTATTAGATCAATTTTGGTTCACTTGGGTTCAGGACAAACGCTTTTTATCAAAATTTGCAATATTGCTTATGCTTACTCATAAATAAAACATAATTAAATTGGCTTTTTTTTGCAAATAAATATTTTCAATTATGAGAACTTTCCATTACTAGAATATCACATTAATTAGGTTTTAATAAACTTTCTTCTATTATATATTTTAGGTATGCTATAAAACTCTAAAATGAAATGAAAGCAAATGGAAAACAGCAAAAAATTTACTAAAATGTTATTTAAGGTGACATTTATATTTTTAATTTTACTAAGAGTTAAGGGACAATCGCAGATTCCTTACCAAACTTTTAATAATTTTCAACAACAACAATTAGTATCACCATCGCAATATAAAGATTTAAATAATGAACTAGGAAATAATTTTTATGAACAAAATACTAATCGTAATAATTATAATTTTGCATATTCAGATACATTAAATGAAATCGATGCAAAAAATTATTGTCCTGAACATTGGTTAGCTTATCGTCAAACATGTTATCGTTTTGTACAATCACCAAAACGTAAATGGTATGATGCCAAAAAGATATGTGTTGCATATAATGCTGAACTAATAAATATTGATAGCTTAGATAAGCAATCATTTGTTTTAAAGCAATTAATATTGAATAATCAACAACAAAATCAATATTATATTTCAGCAAGGCAGACATCACCTGGTAATTGGGTAAATGATGATGGTACATCATTAGTATTGAATGAAGATGCTAAACCATATGAAGACTATATAAATGATAGAATTGATAGATATGATCAGCAAATAAATAATAATAATATTAATGATAATACAAAAAGATATGATGAAAAAAATCGTTTAGTATATAAATATTCAAAAGAAAAAAATCGTTGGATACTAATAGCTGTATCAGATAATGATGAAAATTTATTTATTTGTGAATCAAAACAATTATATAGTATCGATAATATAAATAAATTAGCTGATGATAGAAGAACATTTGATTATGGTTATGAAGTTAAAGATACAAGAAAAATACCACGTGGACCATATTTTATAAAACAACCACAAAATGTTATATTTGATACAAGTAAAAATCGTAATATAAATGATGTTACATTAAGCTGTTTGGCTGGTGGTTATCCAGTACCAACATATCGTTGGTATCGTGAAGAATATATAAATGATAATTTAACATATATTGAATTAAATCCAATTAAAGATGATACATATACAATTAGTGGAGGTAATTTAATAATAAGTGATCCACAACAAAAATTACATCAAGGTATGTATCATTGTATTGCTGAAAATCAATATGGTCGTATACGTTCTGAAACAGTACAATTAAATTTTGGTTATATTATGGAATTTAATTTAATGCGTTCTCCAGAAGTTGGTGATATTAATTGGGGTAAATCATTATTTTGCGATCCACCACAACATTATCCAGGTGTTAAATATTATTGGTCACGTGATTATTTTCCAAATTTTGTTGAAGAAAATGCCCGAGTTTTTGTTAGCTATGATGGTTCATTATATTTTTCAACATTAGAAGCATCTGATCGTGCTAATTATTCATGTACAGTACAAAATTTAGTTAGTGCAACCGGTCGTAATGGTCCATTTTTTCCATTACGTGTAAGACCAAAATCAGCATATCAAGAATTAATGTTTGCAAATACTTTTCCAAAAATATTTCCAGAAGCACCAATTGCTGGAAATGATATACGTTTAGAATGTTTAGCATTTGGTTATCCAATACCATCATATAATTGGACACGTAAAAATGATCCATTACCACGTAATTCATATCAAACTAATTATAATCGTGTATTAATAATTCCAAATGCTACAATTAATGATAATGGTGATTATATATGTACAATTAAAAATAAACGTATAACTATGGAAAAAATAATAACAGTTAGCTTACAAATGAAACCAAATTTTACAATACCATTATCAGATAAAATTAAAGATTTTAATAGTAATGTTGATTTTGTTTGTGAAGCATCAGCAGTACCAGATGTTAATTATACATGGTATAAAAATGCTGAACAATTAAATATTGAAAATATAAATCGTGATCGTTATATTATTCAAGATAATTTATTAACAATAAAATATTTAAAACCTGATACAGATGATGGTATGTATCAATGTAAAGCTGAAAATCAATTAAAAGGTGTTTTTTCATCAGCACAATTACGTGTGTTATCAATGAAACCATCATTTAAAAAAACACCACTAGAATCAGAAATTTATGCTATATATAATGGTAATACAACAATTATTTGTAATCCAGAAGCAGCACCAAGACCAAAATTTCAATGGAAAAAAGATGGTAATTTAATTGGTCCTGGTGGCCATAGACGTATATTATCAACTGGTACATTAATTATATCACCAACATCAAGGGATGATGAAGGTGTTTATACATGTGTAGCTACTAATACAGCTGGTACTGATGAATCGAAAGCAAGACTTATAGTATTACGTAAGTAAATTAAGAATTATAAAATAATATCTTCAAATATCTGAAATTAGATTAAAAGAGCAAGCAATAATTATTAACCTGATTGTGATTATTAGAATTGTTTTTATAAAAAATTCAACTTATAAATTTTATATGCCTTTTGTTTTATAAAATCAATTACAATGAGCTTTGTAATTTTGTATTAGATTTTCTTTTCTTTTTCTAGTGACAATAAAAATATAGTAGGAGAGCTTTTGAATAAAATTTAAATTGTTTTTCAGTTTAGTTGGTTGAAAAACATCGGCAAATACTTTTTGTCATTGATTAAAGAAAGATTGAATTTATAGCAACTCAAAAAAAGAGAGCTTCAATAATTTTTTAGTCTTGATTGATTTACATATCACATTCAAAATGGATTTAACAGATTTATCATCATTATTTTAGTTTTGTTTTAAAACTGACGTCCTATTAAGTTAACTCATTAAGTTTCTCTATTCATCTACCTCTAGATATGTAATTATTATATTAATAAAATGTAAATAACTTTTCTTTTTTTTTTGACCTTGTAGAAGAGTTACGTTTTACAAGATTTCTACCACCAGAAGTTTTAACACAAGTTAATGATTATATTTATTTGCAATGTGATATAATCTACGATGAAGTACTAGATGTTGCTTTCATTTGGAAACATAATTCTCAACCTCTTAATGAAGATGAAGCAGGACGAATTGTAAGAATTATTTTTTTTTTAATATATTAAAAAATTTATTAATATAATATTGTAGAAAATTCGTGGAAATATATTAACAATAACAAATGTAACATTACTTGATCGTGGCGAATATGAGTGTATAGCTAAATCAGCTGTTAATGAAATATCAAGTAAAACAAATGTTATTGTTGAAGGTCCACCAGGACCACCAGGTGGTGTTACAGTTGTTGATATTGGAAAAACTAAAGCTGTTATTGAATGGATTGATGGTACAGATAATGGAAGAAAAATACTTTTTTATAATATTTTGGGACGTACAAATTGGAATAAAACATGGATAAATGTTTCAACGGAAGTAATAGCACATGATATTAATCGTTATACAGGTAAAAAACGTGCTGAAGTAACAAATTTAACACCATGGTCAGCATATGAATTTAGTGTTTGTGCTGTTAATTTATTAGGTGTTGGTATACAATCAGCACCATCACCATTATATAATACAATTGAAGATAAACCATATATAGCACCACGTAATGTTCATGGGGGTGGTGGTAAAATTGGAGATTTAACTATTAAATGGGACAAATTATTACCAGAAGAACAAAATAGTCATGGTATACATTATAAAATATTTTGGAGATTACATAAACAATTTGAATGGACATCACAAGTACTTAAAGCATATGGAAATATTGATGAAGCTGTTGTTAATATACCATATGATAATTATTATATGCAATATGATGTTAAAGTACAAGCAATTAATAATGTTGGTTCTGGTCCTGAAAGTGATGTTGTAACAGTATATTCAGCTGAAGATATGCCACAGGTAGCACCACAACAGCCATATGCTAGAAGTTTTAATTCAACTGCATTAAATGTAACATGGCAGCCAGTTGAAATAACAAGAGAAAAAATTCGTGGAAAATTAATTGGACACCGGGTAGATACAATAATTAATTATTTTTTATATAATAAATAATTAATTTATTTTAATAATTTTAGTTAAAATATTGGAAAAAATCACTTAAAGAAGAAGATGCAGTTTATTATTTATCACGTACTACACGTTCATGGTCTCTTATTGTTGGTCTTGAACCAGATACATATTATTTTGTAAAAGTAATGGCATATAATGCTGCCGGTGAAGGGCCAGAAAGTGAACGATATATAGGTATTTGATGATTAATTTAATAAAAAATAAAATTTCATATAAAATAATATTTGTTTAAATTATATAAAGAACGAACATATCGAAAGGCACCACAAAAACCTCCATCATCTGTTAATATATTTGGTATAAATCCATCAACTGTACGAGTTGTATGGCGTTACGTTGCACCTACTCTAGAAGAGGAACCAATTGAAGGATATAAAGTAATAATTTACTATTTTATATATATTTAAAAATGTTATGAATAATTTTATCCATTATAATAGGTTCGTGTATGGGAACTAGATCAAGATATATCTACAGCAAATGATACTATTGTATTGGTTGGAAATAAATTAGAATGTTTTGTTGATAATCTAACACCAGGAAAAACATATAATATGAGAGTTTTAGCTTATAGTAATGGAGGTGATGGTCGTATGTCAAGTCCAGCTATACGTTTTCAAATGGGTAAATAAAATTTAAACTTATATCTAATATATATATATATATGTATATGTATATATAAATTGTTATTAAAAATCATATAAATTTAAACCATTAATAATAAATTAATTTTATAAGTGCTCTAAAGGCATATTTTTTATTTTGCAAAAATAATACTAAAATATGCTTTTTATTTTTTAGGTAAAGTTAAACAAAATTCTGCTAATATCAAAATTTCAAATGGAAATTTGTTAGTTAGTCTTCTAATATTAATTTATACTTATAAAATGGTTTTATTTTAGTTTAATTTAAACATTAAGAAATTTTTTTGTAAAACAAAAAAAACAAAATTTAATTTTTATTCAAGCATTTGTAATGTTAAAGACTTGATTTAAAATAATTTTTAATTTTAATTACTTTAATATTCAAATTAAAGTCAAAACAATATTTTTGTAAATTGGTGAACATGAACTCGTATTATCTAACGTAATCCATTTTCAATGATTCTAATGCTTTACTACTGGATAGTTCACCAAATTAACTATATAAAGCTGTCTTTTTTAAGTTTTATAAGCAATAAAATTTTAATTATAAGTTTCTACTAAAATATCTACGGTGTTAGCTTTTGGCATCCTTTATAGAGTAGATATATTTAATTAGAAAAACATTTGAAATAGTAGAAACTCTTAAATAATGTATACCTTACAATGCTAGAGTCATTCGACTTGTTAATAAATCTGAATATAATATGCTATGGAAAAAATTATAAAATTTAAATTTGATAATCTGCAGTTCAAAATTTTATAAGTGCCTTTTTAAAGATATAACAAAGTCAATAGAAAAAGAAAATTCAAAAGTTGATATAAAAAATATAATATTTAAAAAATATTTTATACTAAGTGAAAAAGATAAGAATAACAAAAATTTCTAGATTTTTTGTTTTAAAGAAACGCTACCATATTATTTATATAATGAATAACTAGTCTTTATGCAACAGTTATATGCTAAAATTTTTGCTCTATGCCTTGAATATATTATTAAAAATAATGTTAAAAAAAGCATTCCCTTTCAACATTTAAATATTTTTTAATTTTAATTATGATAACAAATACAAAATCAAAGTTTATATTAAGAATTAGATTTATAGTATTAATTTTTCCGTCCTATGTTTTTCTTTTATAGATTGTTGCGATTTTTGTAACTCGAATTTTTTATACAAACATAAATATTATCTTGATAAAATTTAAGATAAATGTATATATACATTTTTTATATATTTTCTTAAAATTAAAGATTAAATTGTTTATTAAACATTTTTTAATTTTACACATTTCCATCCCTTTATAGGAAAGTTTTAAATTTAAGCTAAGATTCCGTTAACTAAAACTAATTTAAAGTGTGATTTAATTATTTAAATTTATTTGAAAAATTTATTTAAAAAAATTTATATCTTTTTATATTTATTATTTTTAATATTTGAAATATTTCAACTTTTTGTTTGATATTTTACTGTAGTAAGCAATCGAATCATATTTGAATAAGAGGAGTATCCTTCAAAGAGGTGCTCAAATTTTATGCACGTAAATATACGTGTGTTTTGAACTAGATACGCATTTAGGGGATTTCCTTGTATTTTAGTTTTATAAGCCTGAAAATAAATAGAAAACACTTAGGGAAAAAAGAAAACAACACATTTTACTACCAAACAATTTTCTTATTTTACATACCTAATTAAAATAATTTTTTAGAACACAGCTTAAACTAGCACATAAACCTTACTAAATAATTTGATTATCAATTGGAAACTGGAAAGTAAAATCCTAGGCTTTTTAGCTACTTTTTTAAAAGTCACCTTACTGAATTTCCTATTGGGTTACTTTTCTGGTATACTACTAGCAGTTTGCTAGTATTATTTTTAACGTTTTCAAAGAGTGAGACATTTTCTAATGATTAATTTTCATTTATAACAATACAATAAAAAGCTAAATTAGTAAAAAACAAATTTTAGTTCTCAATTTCTTGTCTTTAAAGATATACAACATTGTGATCGGAATAAATGGAATAAACAAAAACGTTGTGGAGGATACTTTTTATTTCTGCATTTGAAATAAGTTAAATTTAAATTAAAAAAGTTTTAAATCGTAGTATCTCAATATGTCAAGTAAACATTGAAAATCTACTTGCTTGACATATTGACAAATAAAAAGTAGTTCTTCTTTAATTAACATATAAAAAATTGTTTTTATTATTTTTAAAAATATGTCTTGTTAATTTATTTATATATTAATAAATGTTAATAAATAATTAAGTGGTAAGAATTACCCGACTACAATGTATTTAAATTGCTACAAGATTGCTGCATAAATTAAAGCCGAAAGTTTTTGAAAAAAATTAAAGAAAAGTTTCAAACATAGGAGAGTATCAACTTTAAAGAAAAGAGTTAATTGGGAAAAATTCAAACGACTTTATCAAATTCAAAGGGAAATATTTAGGAAAAAAGGATTTAATTATCAGTTAGTTGAGTTAAAATTTACTTAATTGTTGTTGAAGCTATTTAGTAGGAAAAAAGCTATTTTTTTGGGGGAAAAATCAATCAATCAGTTTTGCTCTCTGGACTAGCT
Source organism: Acrocera orbiculus (assembly GCA_947359355.1). Classification (NCBI taxonomy): domain Eukaryota; kingdom Metazoa; phylum Arthropoda; class Insecta; order Diptera; family Acroceridae; genus Acrocera; species Acrocera orbiculus. The sequence goes on along the minus strand of OX375759.1, from coordinate 25,361,336 downwards.
GCAAAATTCACCTTTTGCATTAAAATTTAAGGACTGATAATTTATTGATACTTTCCATAATTCATTGATGAGTTTTTAACTGATAAACTTTTTATATTGAAATCTACTCCCATCAATTTTGATTAATTTTATTTTAGTAATTGTTTTACTAATTCACCAAGAAGCTGATACCAATATTTAAGGAAATTTTTTGAATTAATCAAATCTTATTAAAAATATATAAAAAAATTGTTTTAATATGTATAAAATTTATTTATATTTACAAGAAAACTGAAATTGGATAATAATAAAAAAGCAATAGTTATCCACTTAGATTGCCTGAATAGTAAAATATTTAATTAGATACATTTGTTTTTTGTTTTTTTTTTTGGAAAAAAACCAATATAAAATACTCAAATTATTTATTAGAAAAATAACTCATTTCAATATATATTATAATAAATAAATATTTTGTAATAATCTGATTTAAGTAATGACATCTTATTTTTAATTATTTTTCTTGTATAAAAAAAATTAACAAGTATATATTATAGTCACATTATTAACAGAATAATTTATTATTCACAAAAGGACAAAGAAAAAATAATTCTTTAATTTATTATAATTATATAACCAAAATGACTTGAGCATAGAATTTCATTGTAATTGCAATTATTATTATTATATTCTGAATATATTTTTATATGTATGATTTTTTTTTGTTTTTAAATAAAAGAAATATGGAATTTTTATGTTGAGTTTATGCAATTCTTATTGCTTGTATTATTTGAAAAATTGCTGAACCACAAACGACAAATAAGAAGAATGCCAAGAGCCATGGTCCAACCGGATATTGGTTTTCCTTACTTTTCTAAAAATCAAAAAAAAAAAAAAAGATATATAAATATATATTTAATAAATAATTTGAAATTAAAATTAAATTTTTTTTATTTTGTATAACAGGAGACATAAACACCAAAAACATGTTAACTAATATTTCATCAGTATTTCAGTGGTTTTATTTTTTGCATATATTTTTCTATAAGTTAACATTTAAATATTAATTTTAATGAAAAATAAACTTTTTAATAAATTTAATATTTATATTTCAAAGCCAAAACAGCTAAATAAATAATAAATTTTTAAAAACAATGTACACGGTGTAAATAATTTAGTAATCAAATGTATATAAATATTTGTTTAATTAGGTAAAATTTGATTACATAGAAATAATGTTATTGTTTTTTATTCTGTTTAACTAAAATTGTTTACAATAATTTGAATTTTGCAATATGCTAATAAACATCAAAACTTGCGGCGTGGCACTTGTGTTACTAATCTTGTCATGTTTTTCAATTTTAGTTTATTAATTATGAAAATTAAAAGTTATCAATCAAATTACTAATAATAGAAAATATCTTTTGTATAATTTTTAATTATTAATATTTTAATACTTACAGTAGATTTTGGAACATTTCCGCGCATTGTTACCAATTTACTAGCTCTTTCGTTAGCAACACGCATTCGTTGTTTTGGTGCCATAACTAGATTGTTTTTATTATTTAGTAGAAAATTAAAATGAAAAAAATTATACAATATTATAAATATAAAAGTTTTTTAATCAATATAAATAATGTTGATTTAAACAGTTAGTTATTTATAATAACATCCACTTAGTTTCACCAGTTATAATTTTCTGATTTTGTTATCACTTTTTTGCTGTCAATACACTTGCTGACGTGTAGCCATATCAGCTTTAACTTTGCTAAATATTCAGCCCTTCTAAGCTGCGTTTATTACGTGTCTAGATTAGCGTTTTAGACAGCGCTCTTATAAGAGTTTTTGAGGCAAGTTTTCAACACTCAAGGTGCAAACACACTCATTTTCAAGTTGAATTTTTTTAAAAATTACTTGCATTAAAATAAATAGCTTTCAATAATTAATAATTAAATTCATTGCAATTATATTACTTTGAATTGCAGTTTATGGGCTGAATGAACATAAATGAACAAGCAGGACGCACGCGGAGCGGTTAATATGTATTGCCGACTTTTATAGCAAAATGCTCTGCTATTTAGCTGGTTTATTTTATCAAAAGCGAACAGATGGTTTTAAACCCGCTTTTTCAAAAATAATACAGCTATTCATACTAATAAAAAAACATTGAAACTATTTGCTTAAGCATACAGCACAAACTATCGAATGTAGAATGTATAGTATATTGATTGACATTTTGATTGAAAATATATAATTTTATCTTTCTACCTGATTGTTTTATATTAAATTGACTTACCGTAAATAATAATGCATTATAAATGCAATAAAATTAGTTGAAAGGTAGAAATTATTATATTTTTCGAAAGGAATTTTAATGTAATCATTACAATCAATATACTATTGAGTGTAAACTTGCTTTAAAAACTTCGCTGTAGAAACGCTGTAGAAAACGCTAATGTAGACACCAAGTTAAAAACTATGCTGATTGTATGCATTTGTTTGGGGTTTAATTGGTGCGGAGTTTTTCGCTTGCATTTCATTTCTTTTGAATCTGAGAATTCTGATTTTTGTAATTTTTTAATTAAGTGGCTGGTTTCTTCCAAATAATTTCGACCATACTTGTTCATTGCTCATCAAAATAAATATAAATATTTTTCAAATGGCTTTCCAAACCATCCAAGAGGTAACATTGTCGGCGCATTAGCCTATCTTTTTATCGTTTGAGTTTAAAAGTTACCAGTGTATAAGTGTTTTCCATAGTGAAAAATTTTAAATTATAATTTTTTTATTTAAAAAAATATTTATTTCTTGTTTTTACGATACGATACATGATACGAGTGTATACGCGTTCTTTATATTTGATAGTACAATTTGTATGGCTGTGTCTCGATTAGAAATTTGGACAGCAATTTTATATATGTAATTCAGTAGTATATTGACTGCAATAATTACATTACAAGTCTTTTCAAAAAATACTATTTGTACCTTTCAACTAATTTTATTGCATTTATGATGCATTATTATTAAAGGTAAATCAATAATTATTGCAGTCAATATACTTCTAAGTGTAACCGCGCCTCAGAGTGTCTATAACGGCCCTAGTAGACGTCGGACATTGTCCGGAACATTTTTCGTGTCCGGGGTAATTTAACTCGTCTACAGCAATGTCCGCGGACGAATCTGAAGGTCCGACGTCTACTAGGGCCGTTATAGAATGTCCGAGTAAATTATGTGTTTGCGCGGACATAATGACAGCTTCATACATTTTTAATAGCATGAAGATAGCAACGAAAGATTACAGCACAAAATAACATTGCTATTCATTATGATATCAAAAGTTTAAAGTTTTCATAATTAATCATTTTTTATTAAAATCTCAACTTCATGTTATTATTACTATAAATTATATATTTAGTAAAAAATGATACAAGTCCGGGCAAATGAATGTCCCTCCCAAAAATGAATTAATGGAGAAAACCAATTGAATAGGAAGAAGAAGACTAATCTGCCGTTTTGACAGTTCCATTGTTTACTTTCTCAGAAAATAATTAAAGGGGGAAAAAGCGGTAAATCTACGAATTATTAAATTACTTTAAAATTAGGTTCTCATTTTTCAAATTTAAATGGCAGATTATTAAATCTTATTGTTATAATTCTTCGAATGAATACTAATTTTTTCAATTTTTGATAAGATTTCTGTGAAATGTCCAAAGTGTTGATTAGTGATTGCAAAGAATAAAAAAAAGTTCATGGCAGTACGAAGGGAAAATTTAAGGTATTTATTTGAACTTCCTCTTTTGAAAAGAATTTGCCTCTAATATATTGTGAATGTTTGGTTAAATCCGACTGTAAATATCAAAGAGAAATTATATACGAATGTTTAATAAATAGATTTAGAATGGACAAAAAACCGCGATCCTACTTCACCAAGCATGGAATGGTGGCTTTCATTAATTTATGGAAGGAATATGCACAAGAACTGTATTGCAACAAAAGAAATTTGGAAGTGCTTTTGCTGCTCCAGCAGCAACTAAAAAAGCGAGAAGGGGTTGATATAGACGTCAAGGAAATTCGCAACCGGATTTATAATTTGACAAAGAAATACAGGCATTGATGTCTATTAGTTATTACTTAATTTCATAATTATTAATAATCTTTTGAAGGATGGAAAGGACAAATTTTAACTGTGGTATCCCTTCTAAATGGGAACACTATGACGCTGTCCACGAAATCGTTGGCAAGCTTAAGAGCAATCATAACAGTGATATTAAGGTAGAGAACACCAATGGTTAGAAATTTAATCGGTATATTTATATATATATATATATATTTCATTTTGATATTTTTACAGTGAAAAAGCTACAACCTTCATCAGTGTTATCACCTTTGCGGCTTCCATCGCTCTCGCCAACATCTTCGCCATTGCCAACGCCTTCTCCATTGGCATCGCTTTCGCCATTGCCATCAACATCGGAATCTTTGAAGTTTGCAAAATGTCCAAAAAGAAATTATACTGAGAGCATTTGCGAGGAAATGAAAATATCAAATGCGTTACTGGAGAAAGCTGTAGCAGTTCAGGAGGAAAGAAATAACATTTTAATTAAAAAAAATATTATCTTGAAAGAAAAAAATAAACTTCTATATCGTGCCATGAACGCACTGGAAAAAATGGCGGGAAAATTCAATTAAAGGGTATTTTATTAATGATCAAATTTAGGTTAATTTAAATATAATTTTATTATCATATATATTTTAAGTGGTATCCTTAATTTAATTCGGCCCTGAAGTGACATTTTATTTGATCAAAATAGTCTTTGCGGCATTTTCTATAATAATCGCTGAAGCCACATCATTTGCAATATGTTATGCAAAAATGCAACATGCTTTAAATACAGCATGCTTTATTTTTAAGATTGTATTCTATGCCTTTCCTAATGCGTCGAAATCTCAATTTTAAATGCCCTGAAGTATTTTTAAACGGTTTGCTAAACAATAAAACCTCCTTGTAAAATAACCTTTCATCTCCAGGTTGTCCTATACTGTAAAAATATTGAGTTCCATAATGTACGGTAAGAGCATGAAAGTTAAATTTTATTCATTAACAGGATATGTACACTGACACCATTAAAATCTTTCGTATTCGCTTTAAATAATGGGTTGTCGGAGAATACACAAATTTACTTGGGCTTTTGAAAGAATTTTGTTATTGTTGAAATAAAGAGAAATCTGAAAAAAATGAGTGGACTAAATCAAATAATAGATAAACTTTGTTGTTATAATTTGAAATCACTTGTTATGAAGGAGTTGTTTTTAGGAATTTTCATTTTTCGTTTATCGTTGATAGAAGGCTAGAAATTATCACAAATCTATTTACAAAGTATTAATTTAAAATATAATCAAAAGACTGATTGCATATAATATTTTTTTTTTATACTTTTTATTAATTTATTAATTTCATCTAAACACATCAGTTTTTTCTTAGCTAAGTATTCCATGTAAAGATTATTCAATAATACAATTTTATTTTTTTATATATATGTACATATACATACATATATATAAATGTTTATACCAATTTAAGCCATTTGTGCAGGTTTTTATATAAATATTTACATTGAAATTTTATTTATTTCCTTGTCAAACCATTAAATAAGTTCTTTTTCAAAAAATTAATACACAGATTATTGTATAATAATATTATTTAAATTTTATTTTTTCTAAAAATTTACATATAAACTAATATTGTTCAAAATTTCTTTTTTATTAGGTTTGTTTCAAAAAAGTGACGTTCTGAAAAACATAAAATTATTCTTTAACATAGTAACAATTTAAAAATAAATATTTCAACAACAGAACTGAATAGATAAGTAATTATTTAGTAAAATGACAAAAACTAAATGTTTAAATATATATTTGAGTTTAAGTAACAATATTTATTTTATATTATTTTTATTAATTTAATAAAATGATATGTTCATATACTTTCTTATGATAGAACTTCGATGAATTTTTAAGTAAACTATAAAATAAAAATCAAAATAGTAATAGTTTTTTGTTATGTTTTTATATTGGGTTTAAAGTCAATTCATTGCGATTTAATATTTTGGATGTCGATTAGTCATATAGCAGTTTTTAGTTTTCGTTTCACATATTCAACATTGCACCCTGGTTGAATGCTAGCAATTATTTAGATTTAGTTAGAATTATAAGACAGATGTTTTATACCATTTTTAGAAATTGAGTTAATTGAAAATTTTCAATAGTCCAGATTTTAATTTTGAAATAATTCGGGTTATATAAAATATTAAAGGGAAAAGATTCAATTTTAAAACATAAAAAACCTATTCCCGAATTTATTGTTGGTCCTTATTGATATCGAATCTTGGAACAAAAAAAGAAGTATAGGTATGTACCTCACTATCTCACTTAATGAAAAAAATACAATCAATATAAGTCTACTTTAATGAGTAATAAGTGAATTATTTTACACAAGATGACTTCACATTGGTATTGATAATATAAACCACTCATTTTCATTTCAAAATAATTCTATTCTGATCTATTTTATGAAATAATATTCTACATATATGCAGCATTTGTCTGGATATGCCATAATCAATCCCATTCTAACTTTTATTAGTTCAGGGAACCTATAATAATTGATAATTATAAATAAAGAATTTAAATGATTGAGTTTTATAGGTTTTGTATTGAGAGAGCTATATAATATTTTCAAGTATTTTTAGTTGTCTACTTTGTATCTTTGTAAACTTTTTTTAGTTATTTTGCTTTTGTTGCACTGCTTAAAAATTGCTGATTTTAGAAATTATGATTTTAGTAAATATTTTTGATTTTTCAACGAAAATCATTTGGCATGTTTTATTTGGTATTGATAACCAAATGTTTTAATAAAATACATTTTATGAGCCATTGTTTTTTGTTATTTTAACATGTTTCATGAGATTTCACAATATTTAGCGCGTATATTTTGAACTTTCTTTTAAATTTTTTTCGTTGTATTCAACTTTTGTGTATTGTTTACAAAATTTTAAAGATTTTATTCAATAAAAATTTTTTCATTTTATAAAAACATTAAATTAAAAAATTAAGGAGAGAAACAAAAAACAAAACAAATTCTATTAAAATATTCCTTTAAATTCTTTTTTAAAAAGGTAAAGACTTTCATTATCCTTAATTATAATTTCAATTTACTTATTTTTTGCTTTTCTTAACAAAGTTACTACGAAATATTTTTTTTAGGGTTTCCACAACTAAGTGTATTATAATATAATTTTATAGGCAAAAAAATGATTTAAAAATAGTTAAAAAATAGCTGACATAGCTTACTTTTTAGTAAAATTTTTATTTAATTAGAAAAAAAAAAACAGTCAGAATGCTGGTTTTTGCAGCCATCCTTGAACAAAATCGATAGATAAATACTCCTACCGAGGAGTTAGTCTTAATAATTGAAAACTAACACTGTTTTCCCGATATATTATCGAAAGAAATATCATTGAAATAAGAAAAAAGCTTTAACTAACAACTTTAATAAATGAACTTGTACTTAAGATTAAATATAAATTAAAACAGAATTCAAAAGTAGAAATTTTTATGAAAATTTGATTCTAAATTATGATATCGTAAGAAGGAGTTACAATGAAAATATCATAGGCTCTATAAACTTATTTGATAATTACTGATATACCCCAACAAATTTACTTTGAAAAATAAAATTTTCAAAATTATTTTTATGTAAAATTATTAACATATTGATGATAAGTATATTAAATAATTATAACAAATTAAAAATAATAATATTTTTATCTTCTTTAACAAAATCTATAATTATTTATATATATATATATATATATATATATATATATATATATTTATTATTTAACTTATTTTCTATTCATTTAAATGACCTTTGAATAGCATACGACACAATTCCCCACCACCAGCTTCTTCACATAATAATAACTGGCGAGATTTTTCTTCACTTTTTTTTACATTTCCCATTATTCGTCGAGTACGTGTTTCAAACCATGGTCCATTATTTTCTTGATTATTTTTTAAATTATATTCATCATCATTTTTTTTAGTTTTTATTATATTATTATTATTATTATTATTATTATTGTTATAGTTAAAAAAATCATTTTTTTGTATTGATTTGTTTAGTATTTGTGTTTTTTCTTTTGTTTTTGTTATTATATTATTTTTTTTATCATTACGATTAATACGATTATTACGTATTTCTGGTATTTTTGTTGTTAATAATTTTTTATTTTTCTGATTCATTGATTTATTTATTTTTTGTATATTATTTGTATTTAATATTGAATGATTTGATAATATTGATATTATTTCACTACTAACACTATAAATATTATCATTAACAAAATATTTATTATTATTACTTTTAATATTATTATTTTTTTCATTTGTTTCATTATCAATTTCTGTATCATCATCACTAAAATCACCACTACCACTACCAATTATATCATTTTCATTATAATCATTTTTATTATTTATATATTCATTTTTATATTTATTAATATTTTCATTTCGTAAATTATTTTGTTTAGTTTTATGATCCATTATGATTGTTTCAAAATAATCAATATTATGAATATCATCGATTTCTTCATTTTCAGTCTTATTATCGATATCTTCATTTAATATTTTTATATTATTAGTTTCTTTATTATTAATAACATCATATTTATCATTTAAACGATCATAATCATCTAAATATATAGTATCTTCATTAATAATATTTGTTTTTAAATTTTTATCACTAATATTTTCTTCAGAATTATCAAAATAATTATTAAATGAGTTTTTATCAAGGTAATCATAATTATTATTATTATTATTATCAAAATTTTTGTCCATATTATCTTTATTTTTATTATTATTATTATTATTATTTATATTGTTTGTATAAATCAAATCGTCATTTAAATTATTATCAAGTTTTTCATTATTGTAATTATTTATTGGCTGATATGTTTTATTTTTATTTTCTAAGCCAATATATATTGATTTTAGATAGTAATTGTTTCCATCCTTAAAATAGTATGCCTTTAAAAATACCGTACCGGCTGCTACTAATGCAAATAATAAACATAATAACAATATTTTAACGGATTTATATGGTATTTTTGGATATAACATTATGAAGTTTTTTGTTTATTTGTTTTTTTAATAACACAATAATTTATTAACAATTTGAAAAAACAATTAACTTTCTTTTTTTATTTTTATAAAATTTTAATTTGAATAAAAAGTTTATGTTCAAAACATTTTTTTCATTTTGTTTTTCTTTGAACTCATACCCTTTGAATCTAAATCAATAGAAATGGAATTTTTTAAGTCCTATATGCCTTTCATTATATTTATAATAAAAAAGAAAATAAACAAAATATTAAATTAATTTATATTCTTTCATGAAGAAAGTAGCAAAAGGATGTAACATTTTGTAGCTTTTTTCGAACAAATGTCATTAATTTATTCTACAAAAAATTTGTAACATGTTTAGTAATACTAATTTTACTTTAATCGGCTAGGTTAACAAACAACAACAAATGAGATTTCTTACAAAACCGTTAATGTTAAAAAACTAACATGGAAAAGTAAGAAGTTATTGAATGTCATTCTAAAGAAATCATTATGGCATGTAGAAAACATTTAAACGTGGATTGCATAATAAGTTGTTTTTCTAATGATCGTAAAAATAATCATCCAAATGCAAAATTTAAGCCTCTTCATATAGAAGAAAAAATTTTTTGTTTGTCCACAAATTAAGAAGCTTAGAAACAATTATTTGTTTTTGTGTTTTTTTTTGTAATTTAAGGTTCGTATTTCTTGTGTTTTATTTTTTATTTTTTATCATCATCAACAACAAATTATTTTTTACGTCACATCCAAACGAAAAAACTCTAAATCAATGAATGTGTAAAGTTTATAAAAATTCTAGTTCTCCGAATGAACAAATAAAACATGAAATTGAATATGATTTCTAGCAAAAAAAATCAAAATTATATAAAAGTGATAATTGTATTTTTAATAAAGGAGAAAGAAAAAAAATTATTGATTTGTCTCATAAGTAAATATAAATTTCACATTTCGTTAATTTTTGAGGATTTCATATTTGGCAAAACAAGAAACTATGTTAAAAATATTATTTTAAGTATTAATCAAAGGCATTAAAACTTAAAAATTTCAAAAATATTTTTGTTATCTTGCTAACTAACAATGATTTCAGTTAGAGCAATTTTTTTTTTTTTGTGTATTTCACTATTTTTTATTAAAAGTTTTCGTAATAAAATTAATACACAATTAAACTTTTAACTTCACATCAATATTTATATTATGGATATATATATATATATATATGTATGCATATATATAAATTTTGTTCAAAAGGAAAAAAACGAAAACAATTTCAAATACACAAAAGTAAAATGGTGGATTTTTTACTATGTTATTAAAATTCTGTTTACTGCATCCTTTCAATGGTTTTATATGATTACTTCGGTTGTTTTTCTTTTCTTACTTTTCTTAGGGATATCAATGTATTTTATTTATATTTATATATATATATATATATATATATATATATGTATGTATAATTTTGTATAGTGAATATTTATGCATGCGCAGATGAACATATTTTATGTTTGTCAAAGGAAATTTTCTTTATTTGACAATTTTGTTGTTGTAGTTGTAGTTTTTTTTAAAGACAATTTCCATACAATTGCCATAGAAGAATCCTGTTGACAATTTATTTATTGATTATTTGTGTCATCTAAGTTTTGATTGTTGGGGTTTTGCGGGCGGGGGGCCTTTAATTGAAAGATATGAACTTAGAGACTATGTAGACATGATCCTATTCACTTTAAATTTTCATAATTGAATTGGTTAGTGATATAATAAATTAAAATGAATGTTCTCACATGAAATACGAGTTTTAGAGAGAAGTAGACACTTGGGATATGAAAGCATGAAAATATTAAAGTATTTTAAGCATTAGATTTGCATTTTTCAAACTCACGAAATCCTAAAACAAAATTTGCTACCCCCTAAAGTAATGATAGCTTATTTTGATTTTGTTAGATGTTTTCTTATTTCCCTAAAACTATAATAAATTTTTATAAACTTTATTTAAATTTTCATTTATTTGAAAATATATTTTTTTCATTTTTTTGTTGTTTAATTTACAGTTAATATTTTATAATAATTTAAGTATTCTGGGGACATTAACGAAATATACATATATCACAATCCAGTACCACATAATTGGAGATATTTCATTTGGAAATATAATTTTTATTTAAAATATTTATTTAATAATGCCAAAAAAATTTTTTTAAAAAATATAATAATTCTATTGATTAAAATGTAAAAAATATTTTAGAAATAATGTAATACATAAAAAGTATTCCGCTTGTATAAATACTATATAATATTGTGTAGTGTAAAATTTTCAATCTGAAAAACAAAAAGGAAATATTTTTACTAAATTAAAGCCTTCAACTATCCACAAAAAATAATAATAGGTAAATAAATAAATAATTTATTACCTTTTACAACGTTTGATAGCATCTGGTATTGAACTTGGATCCTCTTTCATGACATATTTTCGGATACCTGCTAAATTACTTTCAACTAAAAATCGCCAATCAATTTTTCTCATATCAAAGAAAAATAATTTTTGATCTGCTGTTGATAATTTACTCCATAATTCTTTTGTATTATCATTTGAAAAACTCCATGAGGTATTACTAAAATATGTCATAATATCACAAAATTTGTGTACTTTTTTGTATATTTGCATCATCCTTTAGCAGTAAAAAAAAGAAATATAAGCGTACATAAAAAAAAGATTTGGAAAATCAAATTTATTAAATATTAATAACAAAATATTACCTTGGTTTTTTTCCTAACATTGATAACACTATATCCATTGTAAATGCTGGCACAGTATGATATAAAAATGATAAAATTTGAAACATTAATTTTGATGGTGTTATTGTCAATGTATGATACCAAATTGATCTTTTAATTGGCATTCTTTCACCAACTTCAAGACCAATTTCTAAATATGTTTTCCATTTGATTGGATTTTCGGGATCCGGAATATAATTATAGATTGGTGGTTCATCATATCTAAATAAAAAATATAAGTAATAATAGCAAAGATAAAAATCTTTTAGTTTTAGTTTAATTATTTTTTTTACACAGTTTTTGCTACATCCCATGCACTAGCTAAAAGTGCATTTATAGACATATCAACAGGTACAATATGAGCATCAGTTGACATACGTCCTTGATAAACTCTTAGAATTCCTGCACCGACAGCAATAATGATACCACATGGTCCGTACATATTATCAATCCAGCCAGATATGGGCTCTTTATATGTTGGAATAACTTTAAAAAAAGCAAGCATAAAATTCAATATTAGAACAAAAAACTTAAAATCCAGATATTGGATTAAAGTAGGCTAGACAAGTGGATCGAAAATTAATGTTGTTTTTGTCCATGACAAAATTTAAATTTTAATTGCTGACTAATTATATTCTAAGGGCGAAGGTTTTGATGATCTTTCAAATTATCGATGCCATACGGTAAGTGGCATTAAAACGCTGTCATCATTTTCATAAGAACCACGTTCTGAATACTGGAACGTGAATACTGGAAGTTTTTGTTTTCTAATTTTTGGTGAATTAGCCAGCTAAAAATCAAAGGAGCTACATATTGACTTTTGTACACTTTTTGAATTTTATAAGAGTAGTCATGAAACAATTGCTTTTGTGAACATTCATTCATAATTCATAAGAAATACTTTTCTAATTATACTTTGTTAAATCAAAAAAAGATCGACATAAGATAATGACATTTTAAAGGAAGAAATATATTTGAATTTATATCACATACTGAAAAAATTCTAAGGCTGCCCACAGAGTGCCGGCTTACAGCCGAGCTGACACCGATTCCCATTGTGATTGGTAGGCTTGTGCTCTGAACACTTTGACCTTATTCCTATTGATTTACTCATAACGACTTTATAGTCTTCGGTATCGGAATCGGCGTCAGCTCGGCTGTAAGCCGGCACTCTGTGGGCAGCCTAAGACACCCTTCATCACTTATTGAAGAGCATTTAAGAATGCACATCCATGAGTTTTTCTTATATGATATAATAAAAAAAATGAACATGTGCTCGAACTGCAACTTTTGTGGCTATACTCGAATAAAATTTATAAATGTTGTTTCTTCGGAGAAAGTTGTTTTATTTTATGTGGATTTTGTGTAACTTTAACGTAATTTTGAAATTTGATTAGCAGTGTTTTCTAAAAGTTGTACAAATATCCCTAAATGCCTCCCAGTTATAAAGGAAATTATATGTTTAGATGTTTGTTTTGTTTATTCCATTAGAAATCTAATTATGACGTTAAACATTTTTTGAAGGGCCAACCTTCAGCAGTCCTAGAGCATAATTATATAACCAAATGATTATAGTTTGAAATAAGAACAAAAAAAGAAGTTTATTTTGGTCAACAAAATTCCACTTTGTAACAAGCTATATGAATAGGAAAAGACAAAAAAATCTTTGTTAATTACAAAATAAACCCACGATTTTATTATATGCGAAAATATTTAACAGTTTGCGTAATAAAAAAGGTTTAAGTTTTAAACAATTTTCTTGGTAACAATGATTTTGGCAAATTTAATTGAAATGATTTATCAAGAATGTTAACAGATATTAATCTTTTAAATTTGTTGGTAACAAGACGCAATTACTAACAACATTTTTCTATGATTTTTCATCATTTCATCCAATTATAGTTTTTCTTAAACAATTTACAAAGTAATTATATAAAATACATTAACTGCCTATGATGAGACTTGCTGAGTAGAAAGATCATAGATCAAAAATTGTACAAAGAAGTTGAAAAAAAACCCAAACAAAAATTATTATATGAGATCCGGTGATAGGAAAGACGAAGAAAATTTCTGCAAAATGAAGAATAAAGAATCAACCACTTTTAAGGCCATCAGTAAATTGTTCATCTGAGAAAATCTTTTACAAATCTTCTATTACACCTTTACCTAATAAACCCACAAATCAAACTTGGAAATTTTATTGACAAATTTGAATATTGCTAAAAGTTTTGGTTCAACATTTGCAGGAAGGTATTAAACCTTTGGCAAGAGGCTTTGATCCTTTTTTTGTCATTCGCTGTTAGTTTAAGTTTTTATAACTTTTATTTTCAAAATTTCATTAGGTTTGAAAAGAATTATTTTAATTTTTAATTTACTAAATCTTTATTCATTATTGAAGTTAATTGACAGTAAATTCTAATCCTTTCCTGTAACACATTAAATGTGTTACTAAGCTTTTGGAAAATATTGGCTGTAATTCTAGTTTGCACTAATCCTAAAGTCTCAGTTGAGTTAGAAAAAGTAACTTTTTAAACAATGAAGTTGAGTTATGTGTTTTCTAATTTAGATGGGGGATATCTTTTCATTGGGATGAGCATTTTATTAAAAATTTTCATTTAATCAAAGCCTATACTAATTTGAAAGAAGTTTTAATAGATATTAAAAAGAATTTCTAAGTAGTTCCAAGTTTTCAACTTCTGTGCAAGATTCCCTTTTTGGAAATAATTCTAGAAGATATATTAATAGCCATAAAAGTTGATATTTAAAGAAAATTATGAATTGAACAGTTTAATAAAAAACCAAACCAAAATCTAATTTGAATTTAAAAAACTGAGTTAATAGTCAGGGTGCAAAGAATAATAAGGTTTGAGAGCAATCAAATCTAATTAAATAAATAAATAAAAAACTTACCAATCCCAGGACGAAATATAACAATTGGTAAACCTTTACCCTGATTTCTAACTAAATCCTCAGCTAATGCTTTAGTAAATGTATATGTATTCGGATAATCACTTATTAATTCTGGTGTTATATTTTCTAATGTTTTTTCATCAAGGCAATCATTTAAACGGCATACATTTTCAGCTGTTAATTTCATTTTATAATATTTTTCTTCAATATGTTTATGATTGCAATTAGCAAATGCTGTTGATACATGAACGACTGCCTTTTGAATTAAAACAATTAAATTCAATTAGATTAAAATTTATCAAAAAAAAAAAAAATATATATTATTTTACTTACAGATAAATTTTTAATATCTTTACATAAGGCTAAAATTTCTTTTGTACCATTAACATTAATTGCTAATGCCATTTTTAATTTTTC
Source organism: Acrocera orbiculus (assembly GCA_947359355.1). NCBI lineage: Eukaryota > Metazoa > Arthropoda > Insecta > Diptera > Acroceridae > Acrocera > Acrocera orbiculus. The sequence continues at coordinate 25,346,078 of OX375759.1, read as the reverse complement.
ATCAAATCTAACTGTTGCTGCTGCATGTATAACAATATCAACATTTTCAATAAGGATATCTCTTTGATCAGATGATATACCAAGTAAAGGTAAAGAACAATCACCACTAACTGCAGTAAATGTATGACGAAATTTTGGATTTAAGCGTTTAATAACCTCAAATATCTAGATATGTAAACATTTTTTTAAAAAAAAGAAAAGGAAAGAAACAATATATATATATATAAATTAATAATTCCATAATTATACAAACCGGATCATCGAATATCTCTTCCATACGTGTATAAGCGTCTTTACCCTTTTTATTACGTATTAAAATATAAATATGTTTTATTTTTGTGACGCGTAGTAATTTCTCCATTATAACTTGAATTCAAAATTAAAAGGAAAATATTATTTTATTAATAAATAAATTAAATTTTGAAATAAATACTTTTTCCAAAAAAACCAGTTGCACCAGTCAAAAATATTGTTTTATCATTATAAAATTTTTGGATTGGTGTTTCTTCTGCAAATTTAAGAAAAAAACAAAATTAATATTTTATTTTCTAAATAATATTTTATAAATTTATAAAAAATTCTTTTTTAAATCTTAAACTGAAAATGACAAATAATATTTTTAACGCTACTTTTGAAAATTATTTCCGAAAATATGAGACGATTGAATTGTCTATAAACGTTTATTGAATGTTTTAAAACTAGTCCATACAAAATTAAGGGTAATTAAGGCAATCTTGGCAAAAAGTTATGGTTTTTATAATATTTGCTGCTTGCCTTTGATCGGTCTTTTATTTTTGTAGCATATCTTACAAACCCGTCTAACTAATTCTGACTAAGTTGACCTGCAGAATTAGTTTCCTTATTAGTCAATTGCAATAATTTCAGAGTTAATAACTCTCTAAATTTTCTAATATTTATTTTTATTGTTGTTAAAATCTTGTAAACTACTGAAACATTTGCAGCTCTAACTTCCAAAAGAAAATGAATACTCAGTTTTCGATACTACTTCAGTCCTTTTCTCATTGTACTGGCATAAGACACAATCTGATCGGAATAATCTATGCCATACTTTAATTTATTCTATGCAAGAACAGTTAGTGATTTTAATTTTTCAGATAAATGTTGGCTTGTATAAGCAGCATGAATGTGAGGAATATTCCTTGTGCTCGGTACTATGATGGTGAGCATACTTTGCTAATAAAACTGTCAAATCGTGCAAATCTTTCTATTTGAATACGACAATACTATTATTATCTTCTTGGAATACTATTTCCCCGTTTTTTAATATACAATGAAGAATATCTTTTGGGATACATTTTTTTGCTATTTTCATGGGCTTCAACTATATGAGTTTTTCAGTTCAGCTATATTAAGGAACATTAATTATCAATATAAAATGTTCGTCCTTGGTGTTCTTGGTTTATCTGCAAATTGTAGACATATATTCTTCACTTGAGCATAATTTAAATAATTTGATTCTGTATTTATTTGCTTTATTCGGTATATATTGTTTGAAAATTTTTTCCCCAGGCGTGAAAGTTTCTTGATATTTTTTCTGAAATTTATGGAAAAGTTATAGTATTTTTCCAAGTCGATCCTCAGAGACAGTAGACATTTTATTAGCAAAGTGAAAGTCTCCAGGTGGTAATTAAAATCTATTTCATGACATAATAGTACTAAGTATTTAAATGAAAATTCTAGAATGGGTTTTTTGACAAATAATTTTAGATACAGAATTTCATAACATCAATCAAAAAAATAATCCTATCAAACGACAAAATTTTTTGAACAATTAAAATAATCATAATAAATTGTCATTTACTTTGCGAAGTCTCAATTCCTTCTCTCTTTTAAATTTTTTTCCTTTGTCATTATATGAAAAAGAAAGAAAGGAGAATCAGGTCTTTAATTCTTTTTTAACTGTTATTCTTGAAAGTGAAATTATACTCTCATATTTTTAAAAAAGTATTTGTAAATTTGAATGAAAATGGTGAGATAGGCAAACGCTTGAACCTCATTCTGGTTTGTTTTCTTTACGAAGTTCATTAGAAGGTGAACTTCTTAATTCTGTATAAGGTTATTCCTTTTTTTTATGTAAAAAATATTAAGTCATATGACGAACTGATTGTCAGATAATGTCATCCACTTGACGAATTTTCACAATAACGTCCTGTTAGATAATTAATATTTCCGCTATTTTTAAATTTATTTTGAAAAATTATTCAGTAGGCTGCAATTTATGGATGTATAATAAAGTAATTGGATATTTAACAGTCATGCCAAAAAAAAAACAATACATTAAGTTTAATATCTATTTTTGCACTTATCAAGGTGGTATAACCACTTAAACTCTGAAATTTATTTATAAAATAGCAATTTAAAAAATTTTCTTGTTTGTTTTTAAATTCAATAGCAGCTAGAAGTGATAATTTTGAATTAATCCCAATAAATCAAAGCTATTCCATTGAATATATTGAGAAATTCAATGGAAACATGATTATATATAAAGCTAGTAAATTAGCAAATTATCTTATTTTTCTCTTCTATAATTATCATCTAACATTTAAAGTTCAAAATTTCGATATCGTCAAATTAAATTTTCAGTATAACTAGCCATATAGGAACAATTTCAAGTAAAACACAAACCGATCATATTTTATTGACAATACGAACAAATTTTACATTAAAAATGTTAAAAGCTCATCGAATAATTTACTCTATGTGAAAATATGTATAAATATAATTTTTTTTTGTCTCCAAAGCTATCAATAAAAATTCAAGGATGACTTTTTAAAGCTCAAGTGCACTGTACTAATTTTTTACTATACTGTGCAGAAAATTATTACTTCACGTTTACAAAGTTTCAATCAATTTGAAAAATACTTTCAAAGTGTATTTAGGCTAAGGTTATTTGATATCGAATATAATTTAATTTGGAGGAGAGGAGGAGGGCAATTAATATTATTAGAAGAATCTTTATATAAGAAGATCAAATAAAATTATTAGATTTAATGATTCAAGAACTATTCTAGGAGTGGTATAAAAATATTTAATGACTTTCATAATTTTGTTGGTTTTTGTTAAACGTTATTAAAGTTTTTTTTAAAGTAATTTTCTTATTGATAAGAACCTAAATTCAATCTGAATCTGGATAAATGGAGTCTAGAATATGATCGAGCATAATTATTAAATTCAGTTTTAAGAAATATTTCTCTTATTAGTGAAAAATATTTTAATCGATGCTTCTATAATTAAATCAGCGGTTGCTAGAAGTAATTGTACAACAACGTTATTTTGAAGTTTTGGTATTTCCTTCGTAATGACATCAATACAAATATAGAGTCGGGTAAAATTTGCTCAAAATTGTAATCTCAGGTGTTTAAATAGAAATTTTTATAATATTAGTTGGAATATTTTAATTTATAAGGATATCCAGAATTTAAAAAAATTAATGAGATATTGTGGGAAATAAATAATATAAGTGAAGAATGCTCTCCAATTGATAAAGGTTCATAATCTGAAAGAGATGATGAGTTCGTTTAATTATCCAAAAATAACCATGAAATCGATAGTGAATGTGAAATGCTGTCCACAAACACTCTATAAGAAGAGGAAGATATTTTGATTTCAAAAGAGAAGATGAAAGAGAATTAGTTTGCAGACAGATTCTAAAAACAACAGTGAAGAAAATAATAAAGAGGAGAATATTGAAATTACTGTAGAAGGTACAGTTTGGAAAAAATTGGAAGTAGATTCTGGGAGACCATCTATTTATATTACACAGTAGGGAAAGTAGGTCAACCTCATCAATGAAAGAGAGTTACTTTTCAGTCATAATACCTACATTCTCCAGAAAAGCAACAATAAATTTTATCAACAAATGGCTGCAAAACTCGCCATCATGACGGCTTTCTGCGTGAAAATAAGGCTGAAAAGTAGCTATAATGGCTACTTTCTGCATGCTGCATTAATGAATATTTCATCCATGACTTCATATACGAGAAATTCACTGATGAGTAATTTCCCAATTGGGTTATTTTCAGAGGAATCCAATTGGACAAAAAAAGAAGACAGAAATAAAAAATTAAAAAGGGTAAGCTAAGTACAGCGCTTTATTAACTAATTGACAACCATATTCTGAAACATATTATAAAATGTCCGAAAGTGGAAGTACCAAGAGCTTTGGGAAAAGAATACTGTTTACCTAGAAATAAATCAAAGGCATTTATAGCTATGTTGTACATACGTGGTGCAAAAGAAATGTCAAGTATGGTACTCATTCATTGAAAATGGTCAAAATTATTATAAGCCAGCGTCAAATATCACAGTTGACGAACAGCTTTTCCCAACTAAGACTATATGTTGGTTCACCAAATACACATTCCAAATAAAACCCGATAAATTTTTGGTTGGCATCTGATGTAAACAGTAAATATATTCTCAAAAGATTTCCATATTTGAGAAATAATAAAAATGAGATCAGTTTCATTGAGTTAGTCTGTGGTCTTGAAGTTTATTGAACCATTTACTGATAGTGGCCTAAATGTTACTATTGACAATTTTTTTAATAGTTTTTCTTACTTACTTAACTTAGCTTTTACAGAAAATGATTTTGTTAGCTGTAACCATTTACCAAAATAAAAGAGAACATCCAAAATCTGCAAAACCACTGAAAGGTAAAATGTAGTGCTTCTCAGAAATACATCTGTACAATCTTTCAAATTAATAACAATCAGCGCACTTTTTTTTTATCACAACTTTATGTTTTACTTTATGCCCTTTGGTTTTTAATATCAAAGTCAGAGTTTACTGGAAAGTTTTAATTAGAGTAAATAAACACAAACTAAAGAAGAACGAGTAAAAATGCTAAGAAATGTTTAAATGGTCCACCACCCACCCCCTCTATTTCTACCTAATAGCCGCGGATAGCAAGCTCGCTTTGTCTGCTATAAAAACGACACCAAGTAGATCGTGCCTATGTTTGGTCCTCAGGGGTATGGACTCCTAAAACTGGAGTAAAGTTTTTGTTAAACTAAAGCAAATAAAATCAAAGAGAATTTATGTGCATTCGTAAAGTTAAATTGAATTGGCAGCAGAGTACAGCGAAGGAGATTTTAGTATACACTGCTGGAAATAGCTATAGGCTCAAGGTATTTCTTCTGAGTTTTATCATACATTTTTTATATTTTGTCTTTTACCTGAGCTAAATTTTGCAGGTAATTAGTTCTATGTATGCATGTGTATAGGTACTTATTTTAAATAGGTCTTATGCTTAAATACCTACTCTGAACCTGGAAATAGCTATAACCTCAACTTTTTTTAAATTTGTTTTTGAGATCGTTAGTAGTCCAGATAGTTTTGTTAAATTTTAATTATTTCTTATTCTCTTTTGTACATTTCAACAATAGTAATAAATTAACTAGTTAAGATTGTACTAGTCATCCATTGTACTACTATCCAATAAAGGATGTTATTTAAAAAAAAAAGAAAATTATTTTCTTTTAATTTTAATAAAAATTATGTACGTTTTATATGAAAATTTTGGAATTTGAATGGTTATAAAACGAAGGATATTAGATTTTAATGGTGTTGACTTGACAAAAAAACAAACTGCTACAAAGTGAACCGCTCACAAAACTTTTTACCTTTAGGATTATAAAATTATGAAACTAAAAATAGAAAAGTTAGTCCTTCATAGTTCTCTTTTCTAACGAAACAGAAGTTTTACGGTAAATCAGTTAATGGTTTGAAATACTCTCTCGGCTGATTTGAGAAAAGAAAAAAAATGACTTATTCCAGAAGAGTTTTAGGTGGAAGCTCTGTAATCATATGGGCAGCTTTCAATTCAAATTGGCAAATCCAAAATCGTTTTAATAAAAGGAAAAATAAATGCAGAGGAGTGCGAAGCCATATTGGACAAATTTTTTTTACCATTCTTAGAAAATTACTGTGAAGAAAATAATATATTTCAGCAAGATAATGCTCGTAGAATGCTGGACGAATTAAAGCAAGGTTTTCAATAAAAGGAATTTCTGTTCTTGATTGGTCAACATATTTATAACCCATTGAAAACTTATGGAATATTATTTGCCATGAAGATGGTGCATCTGTTCTCCGGGAAATCCTGGAAATATTTATTAATTTCTTATATTTTTCAATATTTTAACCCAGAAAATTAACTCTCTAAGTGTCAAAATGATATTAGAAACTACCAACTTTTGGCTATTCAAACCTGTGGTTTGACCGTATTTTCTCTTAAAACAACAAAAACTTTTGATCGCATGTGGTTGATTGCAATTCTTAAAATTTTTGCCTTATTTCGAGATACAACATACAAAAATTTTTAAAAATTATTGCTCACACAAAGGAAAATAATTAATTTTAGTATGTAAATATTTTTAGTCAAACACTTTACCTCATGTTTTGTTTAAATTTTTCTAAAGTTTGTATGTATTTATGTAAATAAACTTATATCGTAATTATTGGATTTATTTTTTAATTGGTATTAAAATGTTATTTATGGGATTCACTTTAAATATGTAGTTCTATGTTAAAAGCATGCGTAAGTACTTACCGTCAACAGCATCTTCAAATTGCTTATTTGTTGCTTGAAGTGGAGCCATTAGCACTTGATTAATTTAATCTGAAAATAAAGTTTTTTTTTGTCTTAAGAATTTCTTTATGGAAAAGTTTTAAGTAAACAAATCTCTTGACAGTCCCATTTTCATAATTGAAATATCTGTCTTGAAAATGCGTAAATAAAAATATTTGCGTGTATTTAATAATTGAAAATATAAAAGGTGATTTTTTCTAGAGGTTTAAAGAAATATGAGCTGTTTTTTTATACTAAGTTTAAAATTTTTAAAATGGTGAACTAAGCGAATAATATTTTATTTTTACTATATCAAGTAGTTCTTCAGGGAAAAGTATATTGTGCTTCCAGTTAGAAACCCTTTTAAAACATTTTACTAAGACTGCAATGTTCTTCAAGTTAATTTCGATTCTTGGTGCCTTTTCCTGATCAAACTCCCGCAGTCAAAAAAAAGCCACGTAGATATCTTTTCTACCTTAAGCTGTTATCGGTCTTCTTAATATTACTTATTAACGCTAGAAAGGATTCTGCTAGAAACATAGATTTTTATTTTGGTTGTATTCATTTAATACACCTGAAAACTTGCTGCTTTTAACTATAATTAACTAGTCTGACCTCCATACTTATTTTGAAAAAATTGACAAAAAATCTGCTAAAACGTTCAATATTTAATATAGTTAAATGTAAATTTTGATAGAATAGGAGATAAAAGGAATCGGTGCTCGAAAATAATATTAAGAGAGTATAAAATTAATTTTTACTGATTTCTTATTTGTGCTCACTGTGCCATTATAATTGATTTGTAAACAAACCCGCCAGATACCTTACATGTGCTTTCTAAGCCCTAAGATCTGTTTGATGTTTTTTACATCTTCCATAGAATATTTAAGGCCAGTAAATTTCCTTACAATCCCCTTAAGAGTTTGAAGAAATACTTTCTATGATTTTCTGATTTCTCTCACTATTTCATAAAACCAATAGTAATCCTAAGGCTCAAATTGGTTTGATAAAATTTTATAAATCTTTCAACAATTCTAAAAGTAGGGCTTTTTTGATGTTTCCTCTTTCTTTATAAAATTAAAAAATATTCCCTATTTTTGATAAATTTTTAAAAAAATTGAAAAATTATTTATTAGTATTAATTTCTTTTTTTTTTTTGAAAAAATGTTCTCTGATATTCTTTATGAATTTTAAAAGTGCTTTTTTAGCCTTTTCTCTGTTCCTCTGATCTTTTAATAAATTTAATTTTACTCTTAAATCTTTTTCATAACTCACAAAATGTTTTGTTTTTGTCATCCTGAAGATAATGACTATTTTTAAGAAAACCAATGTGACCGTGAAACTTCTTGGAATACAATTTTCATAATTCTTGCTTTTGAAAAAAGACAGATTTATAGCAAATCTAAGCTATAAGACTAAAATTATTCGTAAAACTATTAAAGATTTTTATTTTACTTTGCAATAACTCCAGGTAAGAATTAAATGGAATGAAAAAAAAAGAAGAGATTTTTTAAGCTAAAATGCTTCCCCAAAATAATTAAAATATAAAAAACGTATAAAATAGGCCGAAGTTTGGCAGAATACTGAAAAAAATAAAAATAGAAACATAAAAAAGTGTCCATAATAAATTAAATTTTTTGGAATTTATTACCATACAAAGCACTTAATCAGAAGTCAACGTTGTTTATTTTGTTATAGAGCTTTTGACAAGTCCGATCCTTTGAAAAAAGCTAAAGAAATTTTTTTACATTTAGCAGTTTTGGTTGTGTCTTGTTACTTAAATATTCAAGGAATTTCTTTTAAGCCCTGCCTAATTTTCAGGCAAACACAAAAACCAGTTTTTATATACGATTGGAGTTTTTCGGTTTCAATCATCTTCTACAGGCTCTTAAAATTTATGTTTAACACAAACACATATACATTCAGTTTTTTATCGTGTCAAACAATTATAAATTTTCCTTTTTGCAATAAAAGTTGATAAAAGGAGATTATAATTCATTGCAAAAATAAACAAGAAAAATTAAACGTTTCATATAAGGAATTCAACAAAATTTGAAGTTTAAACCCTTTTTCATTATTTTTGGTTTTGTTTTGCTCTCTTCTTGGAATGTTCAGCAAATAAATTCAGTTTGGATTTTGATTAAATTAAAAAAATTATTGCACATATATAGAAAATGTTCTAAAGAAACGTTAAAAAAACCGACATTTTTATATTTGACTTTTTGATACAGTAAATATTATATACACCGGCGAATGGCATTAACAGTTTGGAGTTAGTAATTTTCTGTTCAGAACTTATACGGAATTTTAGCCGTCAATTTTTAAAAAAGAATAAGAAAAGGACAGTATTTCAGTATATTTATTGAATTTGGATAAATTTTAGCCAGTATTGAGCCGCTTTTGCAAAGCGCACGCAAAATATTTAATTAACCGAATTTAATTTGAATATCAAAATTACTTTTTATATTCCTCTTGTAAACATATCCTTCATTGATAAAATGTTACAAAAAGCATAAATAATTGTCTCTAATTGTCTTTAATTGAACAAAAAAGCTAAAGTTTGTGATTTAAAACGAAAAAATTTTTTGTTTTTAATAATTGTTAAAAATTGTTTTGTTATAACCTAATAAAACACTTAAACCTAAAAGCTATAAACAAAATTTTTTAATTCAAGGCTTTAGGTGTTCAAGCTTAAAATTGTTCTAAATTATATCCAAGAAAAAAAATAGGCAAATTGTTGTTCATAGTTTGATTAGAAAATTTTGAAGATGCATGAAAAATTATTATACAATTTTTTACAAAAATTTTTAAGCAATCTATGTTTGAATATTCAATTTTTAAATTGCTAAGTAGACCCCAAGTTACAATTTCACGCTAATCGTGGATTTATTACAAAATGAAAAATTCTAAAAATTAATTCTCAATACAAATTTAAATTTGATGATGTCAGATTGTGTCAATCTGAGAAGATATTTAATTAAAGAAATAATTTATGCTTAAAATAAATGAAATTTTTTTTAATTACTTTGAGGTAAAATGCTTAGAAACTAGTTGGCATAAAGAAAACATATTTACCGTCATATTAGACCTTAGATGCAATTTTCTGGGTCAGGAGGTTTTATTTTTATTGTAATTTTCTTAACCATAAGACGTTATTTTTTTGCATAATATAATCAATTATGCAAGATAGTTTTTTTTTTATTTCATAAAATATTTCCATTTTTTATAACAGGAAAAATTTGAAGTGTTTTTCATGTAACTGTTCTGTATGTTGCTTCAGTTCTATAGCCAACCAATATCATTTACATTAATGTAATTTTGATATAATATTAGCAAAAAACAAGAAAAAGAAAAAAAATAACACACTGATGCTATAGGTAGACACAGAACGTGTCTAAAAGTCCGGAAGTAATTGTTAAGCTTAAAAGCTGTTCTAGGCTTTCTGCTTTTTTAAAAATAATACACAAGCAAAAAAATACAAAAATTTGTCTTTTTAAGTATTTTTAATTCATTTTAATTGCTGTTATCGTACAAATATTATTAATTTTAGCAAAATATTAACCAGTTAAATAAGGAAATAATGAAATTATTAATTGCCCTTTTAAAAACCAATTAATTTAATGAAAATGAAAGTAAATTGACTACCTTCATCCTTGTGAATCAGTTTAAAAATATACTATTTTAAATAATATTTTGAAATTTTTTCCTATAATTGATAATTTTAAATTATTTATTGCTTTCCTCTAAAAGCTATTGGCTTGTGTATAAAGATTTATAAATCACAATTTTTTAAGTGTATGAAGAAATTTAAGTATAAAATGCAAATTAGAAATTTTTAGCAGTAGTGAACAAGTCAGACTAATCATATGCTCAATGGTGAAATGAAATTTTGAGGGTTAATAGTTCAAAATTTCAGTCAAAAACCATCACACTATACATATAAGAAAGTTTTTGAAATTGTTAATTTCTTAAAAAAAATATTTAAATTTCTTTTAAATTTTCTTGAAAAACCAAGAATTTAATTAATTATTAATTATGTAATAAAGAATTATGAAAAAAGTAGTCTTACTATTTTAAAGAAACAATTTTTTTTTAAAATCAAATTACAGAAACTTCAGCTAAAAAATTCAAGTATATCTTTCTTCACAGTATAGAACTCAAAATAATTTCAAATTTTTGATATTTCGTTTGGTTCGTCCTTTGACATTGAATTAGAATAAAATAATGATAAGTAGCATAAAAAATATTTAGTGAGTTGTTTTATATTAAGCTTCAACATTCTAATTCTTATTATGTCATGGAAATATTGAGTTATTGAACATAATCAGATCAAGTATAAATAAGCAAATCAGATATCACACGGATTTTTATATCACAATTAATGAAATTGATATTGTTAGATATTTATAAATAAATTTGTGTATCTAAATATACATTTATACATATAAAAATAAAATAATATTTGTTATTGGACCCATATTATGTTTTTTAAAAGGACTACACAAAATTGACTTCTTTAATTATATTAGTAAATAATTTATTTACTTTTTTTTGACATATAAACAAAAATAATGGTTAAGTTTAATTAATTTAATTCACTTCGGCCTTATTGAAGCTTTTTAATGAAGCTGGAGTAAAAAATTTGTTTTCTTGAATCTAAAGAAAGATGATATTTGAATAAATTGGGAATCTTTTCAAAAAATGTTTACATAAACAAATATCGATCCTTTCTTTGTTTTATAAAATTGAAAATTGTGTGTAATTGAGGACGAAATTAGAAATTAGTACAAATAGTTTTACTTTTAATGTCGAAGATGTTATATAAGTTGAAAAATTCCAACAATACCATAATTTTTAGTAAAATATTCTAACAACTATTTTGAGTAAAGCAAACATATTTTTAAATAAGTACCGAGACCGATACAAAATTCAACTTGCTCGGTTATGGCCACCTCCCGTTTTCTGGAAAATCATTATACTCTACTCATTGGCTACTTTGAGAATAAAAAAATTATTAATAGGAACTATTACATTGTTGGGTTTGAAGGTAAAAATCGAAAAAAAATCAGTGCCATATTAAGAAGAAATATATGTCAAAAGTTGTTTAAAATAATAGCCCAATAATACGAATTAAGCTTTATATTGCTTCATGTTCAATGTATTTGCAAGATTTTTCTAAGGTGTTCAGGTCATTAACAAAAATAAAGCATTGACAATTTTGTAGATGAATAAAATCTTATTTTATCAAATCATTTTATTTTTACGTATCGAGATTTATTGACTAATATGCTAAGAAGCAGGACATTGTTGAAAAAAAGGGAGAAAAGAAAAAAGTTTTTGGAAAACGTTTTATCTCTTCTTCTTAGCATGGCATTTATTTAAGCAAACCTAAAGCTAATACTTCTTCTTATTAAAGTAAAAAATTATGTTTTGAAAATCCACTGAACTCAGAATTCAGAACTTGTTTTCCATAAAATAGAACAACAATTAAATTAAGCTAAATTATTGTAAGCAGCTTAAGTGATATTTTTTCTTGAAAAAGAACATCAAATTCCTTATATTTTCTTCTAAAATGATATACTTAAGATTCAAAATAAGAAACAAAGTTTTTATTTTACCAAAAAATATAAAATAAATTGTTCAATTTTTAATGAGAAATTTTATTTAAAAAAATATTCAAGTTCTTTTTCTTGCTTTGTTTTCTTAGTCTTTTTTTTGCTCATTTTCATAACCAAAGTAAGAATATGAAATATAAAACTATTTTACCATCTTAAAAAACATAATATGCAAACTATGCACACAATGAAAACATATACAGTTAGCATAAAAATCTTTTTTACGCATATCAAATGCGTTAATAACAGAAATCTAATTAATATTTTGTTTTTCTGTGTATTTTTATGATAATGCTGCAAAATTAATTTGGATCAGTACAAAAGTTGAAATAAAGAAGAATAAATAAACAAACAAAAAAATTGAAGAAAAAAAATAAAAATAAAAACAAAAATAAAGCAAACAACCTTAAATATTTTGAAATAATTTTATGTTATGTAAACATAAAATTCTATATTATTTCCGAATACAAAAATGAAATGGAAAACAGTTTCTGTGTCGAGGCTTTTTCACTTACCTTGTTTCTATTTAGTTCTTGTTATTTTAGCAAAAAATTAAAACAATATAAAATTAAGTTTAATTAAGAAATAATTTAACTGGAAATCACTTTGAATTTAATTAAAAAAATTATTGTTATTTGAGTTTTTTGTTTTTCACCAAAATTTTTTACAAGTTTCTAACTAACACTGCATAAAATTAAACAAAAAAGAAACAAAAAAAAGATGGGTATGAATTTAAACAGAAATAATTTAATTTTTTTTATATAATTTAAAAAAACAATAATTTTAGTTTAATTATACACAAATTTAAAATTATAATTTAAATTTTTTATTAAATATAGTTGAAAATAATCACTTTTTTAAGGATTCTTTTAAATAACAGCAAAAAAAAAAAAAACAAAACAACAATTAAAAACACAAGAATATATTTATTTAAATAATTTATTTATATTTGAGTTGAAATGTAAAGACAAAACGGTCTTACGTACAACGGTTATGGTTAAACTAATTATTTCAATAGCCAGGTCCTCCTCTCCACGGTAGGTGAGGAAATAAGCTAAGCAACAGTTTGTCAGTAGCTTATGTACAGACTCGCAGATTTTTAGTTCAGCTTGACAATATGTACATAGAATTTACTTCTCTCCTTTACTGGTTTTTCATATTTATTCGTAAGCATACTTTTTTTGTTTTATTTCGTTGTTATTATTGCTGTAGTAGTTATTTTCTGTAAAGGGTGATAATTGTAAATTATGCCTTTATTATGAACAAATATTTTTGGCTATTCTCTTTTTATTAAATTATATTTTAATAATGACATAAGATTGACAATTGATTATATTATGATTCATGTTTTGTCTATACACATGACTTAATTATATTTTGGTTTTAAGATACCTGGTAAATATATAGATATATATATCAGCTATTAAAGTTCACAAGGCAATTGACAATTACTTATTTTACAGCTGAACTAATTGTACCTTAGTTTGGTTTACCTATGTTAGGTAGAAAAATTTTTGTAATTAAGGTTTATAGTACATACCAAAAGGTTTTCTAAGGAATTTATTTTCTCCTCTTCGCATACCAATTATGTTGGTATTTTTTTTATATTAAACAGATAAAATTTATATTTCCTTAAGTAATTATTTATATGTCACAAATTTTAGTAAACTTAAATTTAGTACAAAAATTAATAAATATTAGTACAAAACAAAAATTTATTAGAGCCTGAATACTATATGTATATCCTTAACCAGTTAAGCGCGTTCGACGTGTTTACTCGTCATCGTTACCATTGACTATGAAAACTATTTTATTATTATTTAAGAATTTTTAAGTTTATAATAAAAATAAATTTTGCAGAAAAAAGTTATTAAGTTTCTCTAGAATATAAATAGTTGTGTCATAATTTCAAGTCAGTAGGTACAAAACTCTCGTAGTTATTGATAAATTATATCTTCCCATCTCTTGTATCTTGTTTAGAGTTATTAAAATTTATACGCGTTTTTCGAGAAATGATGTTTTAAATGTTTGTAATTATTGGAATTAAAAAACCAATGTACTAATTCCTTTAAAATTTTATACATACAACAATCCCCAACGTTGTTTTGCATTTTTTGATACTATTTTCAATCATTAGAAAGTTGTAAACTAAAAATAGGAAGGATTTTCTTTCCTATTTTTGTACTACCAGGTTTATTTGAGCTTTAAATATGAGTTTTTTACTGATTAAAGTTTATAATTATTTATTTTGGAAATCTATTGAAAAATATCAATTTGTGAAAATTTTATTTTTTTTATCTTCTCTTTTTTATATTAAAAGGACTAATAAAGTGTCTATAGGCCCAAATATAATGCACGCAAATTAAGTTTTCGCTTTCCGAAAACTGATAAAAAAAGTTATAATTCATAAAAACACCAGTAAGTACACAAAATTACACCTTTTATTTATTAAAACAAAAATTACACAAAGCTATACTTTTAATTTATTTAAAGAAGTTTACAAAAACACTTTAAACTACTGCTCTTATTCTCTCTAGCTTACTGACTCCCTTTTTGACTGACTGACTCCCTTTTTATATCCAAAAATTCTATCGCCACCTTCCCATAATCATCTAATTCATGTGAATTTTTATTTAATATCTTATTTAATTCAGATGAATCTAATTCATGTGAATTCTTATTCATAACTCGCGTTTGCGGAACGGAAGCGGTGACAAAAAAGTAGAATTCCGAATTAATTCCGCTTCCTCTCCACAACCGCGTGCATTGTGTGTATGATATATCTATTTCTATATCTATATCTTAATCTTTAGTAGATAAATGAATATGGTCCTAAGTATTGTCCTGTATAAAGAGGCAAATAAGAATTGCTAACCCATTTTATACACGAGCATGGCTAAAACAATATTTCCCTATTATATAGTTACTAAATTTAAAGTCTATTAAAAAAGTTTAATTTGAATTAAAATTACGTCATCGAAAGCTGACCAAAGTACCCAAATTTATCATAAATCTCTGATGGATTATCCATTATAGTAGTCTAGATATTTTGTTCAAGAAGTTTGGTGAAGAAGTATCTTAAAATCTTAAAAAAACAGGAAGCGAAAGCTTAAATTTATTGTGTGGGAATATGGTATTCGATTATCTTATGGGGAGGAAAACTAACATTTGGTTTTTTACAATTTTAGTATATTTAACAAAAAAGGAAGAAACAAACATATTTTTTGTACTTGACAAATAATTCCTGAGATACAAACAAAAAATATTCAATATAATCCTACAGTTGGCTTCATATTTTGGAAATTTTGCCTTGCTTATCACAAACTTTTACTGAAAATCAAAGTGAAATTGGTTACATGATACCTAATCTCCACCGAAGCTAATCATTATTACAATACAACGACGGAAATTTTGTATGGAGAAATGGGTAAAACACATGTATTAAGCATGTCAAAATCTTGTATAAAATACAGCCTTTGAAGGGCTGCATAAAGGAAATTTTGCCATCTATTGTGAATTAGCAGGTTGTCCAACATTAAAAATTCCCCTATTTATGTGTCAAAAAGGAATTATATGGTGGTATTTTGATAAGTATTTTTAAATTATTTTATGTATTTAAAAATAATTAATTTTTTTCAGGTTATTTTCAATATAATATTTAGAAGATAGTTTGATACTAGTTTTGCGTGTAAGTACATTGAAATTATTTTGTGCATTTTCACAGATTCAATAGTTGGATGTTCACTTTTATGACACTTTTTTTTGAAATTTCCATCAAATTTCCCTGATACAAAAAATTTTCGGTGGAGAATGGGTATGAGATAATCTCAAAATTTGCAACTCAATTTATTCTATGAGTTTGACAAAATATAAAATATTGTAACTGGGTGTGATCTGAGCCGTAAAATAAACAATCTTGTCATGCTTGCAGTGTTATTGTTTTGTCAGATCAATGAATCTAATCTTGCTATTCCAGTCTGAGTACTAACGACCCTCTAAGAGATGTATTTTGGTGTTAAAGATATGATCAGACTAAAATTACAGTAACAAGAGATTTTTATTTTAGAAAGTTTTTTAACTGTAACAATATAAAAATTAATCGTAAGAATTAATAAAACCAGTCCTTGTGGAATTTTTAATATTTTTATGAAAGAGTTATATTCTTTAATAAGTGAAAAAGGATTTGATTCAAACTATAAACATAAAAGACAGCGTCCGAGTGCATTTTTTTCCCAGGTGTAATTTACATATTTAACCTGTTTTGGTCTGATGAAAAAAAAATACATGTTTCAATAAGTATAAATTTAATTAGCACAAAACAAAAAAACTCATATATACTATATATACTTTGTTTACACCTTGTAAAATTGCAAGCAATCTTTTGTCCTTCATGCAAAAATACTGGCACCAAAGTTTCCTTTGATAGCAAAAGTTGACTTCAAAGTCAGAAAATTATTTTTACCTAAATTAAAAGAAACGACAACAAAACAATTTTAAAACCAGAAGGCAACAGGAATTGAAGTGAATCACTCAAATGCAAATCTGTAATGAATGGCCAATAAAATGAAGTGGGGTGATGCGAAGCGAATAAAAAATCAAGAGAACAAGAGACAATTCATGTTTTTTTTTCTGTTGTTGGAATTTTTATTTGAATTTAATTAAATTTGTCTCGCTTACTCTAACAGTTTGAAGGTTCAGTTAGTTAGAAACGGTTATCCTCATAGCTTTATGACTATTTGATGTAGTTTTTTTACAGTAATTATTTAGTTTTTATTTTAATTTTAAATTTTGACATTAGTTTTAAGCTGTATTTGAAATTCCTGCTTAATTTTTTATAATTTTTAAGTGTTTTTCCTAACATAAGAGGAAGCAAATTCTAGTAAGAAAAAAGGTAAATATAGTAATTTTATGCATGTGTTTATAATTGTAACATAACTGTAAAACTTATCGCTAGTTTTAGCCTTTTTATATTTATCCTATGTAGTCTATCAAAGTTTTTTACTAAAGAATTTCAATGAAATTAATTTTGTGTTTTTATTGTTGCAGGTAAAAATAATTACCCTAATTTTGGAAAGATTCAGCATAAAATAGAAAAGTAAGTACGAAATATTTTTAACCTTTTTGAAGAATTTAAGGAAATTATATATTCTATGAAAACTATAATGAAAAAATATTATGTTAAGTTTTTGTTTCTTCATTTAGAAAATAATTTGCTCGTAATGAATGACGCCTTGCTATAATTAAGAAGAAATTGAAAATTTTTTAAAGCAAAATGAAAGCACATTTTATGCTATTTTGTAAATTGCATTTTTTCTTAAATATTGTTATCAGAAAACTATCCTTAAATATGTTTTCTTAATTTTAAAGAATTACCCATTTTGAGATTTTTTTTAGAAAAAAACAAGGCTTTCATAATTTTTATTTGTATGTGTGCTATATTAAAGACTTCTAAAGCTTTTTATTTTCCATATTAAATTCTTTGGCTACATACTTGTTCTTAACTTACAATATTTCTTACCGTCATCATATGAATAGCCTTTAGACTGTTTGCAATTTTCCTTGTCCTCATATAGAAAAATTTATAATCAATTTATGCCTCAATCTTGACTTTTAGTTCTAATATTAATAATTTATATCCTTAGGTGATCATATGGTTAATTATGAGAAAAGTCTATGAGTCTTTTGTGTTTATATTTTATAAATTTATCTATATCAGTGGTTAAAGTCATTGAACCTATATCTCAATGATTATCCTTATTGATGTTAAAAGTAAGCTAGCAAACCCCATTTCAAAAGTAGCGATAAGACTGGAGATATGCATACTCTTTAAGCATATTTCCAATAAGTTATAATTCTCCATGAGTAGAATGTTTGGCCATTTACGAAAGAAGGAAAGAGGGCAGTAGTTTTTGCAAATAGTGAACAATTTCCATATCTCGAAGGAAAATGTTTGCCAAAGATTATTAAATAATCTGAAAACACTGAAATCGCTCTAAATCACTATAAAAAAAAAACACCATAAAAGAAGAAGATTTTTTCGACAAGTCACTTAATACAGGACTACAGTAAAAAAATATGAGAATCTCATCTTCTTTTAAATATAAGACAAACTAAGCATGGACCCTACAAATATGATAGTATACATGGGCGAGCTATAAAAAATGATCATTATCATTTCCATAATCTCTCTGAATTGAATATTTTTTGCTGTGATAGTAGCTTTTGGAGGAGGAGGTGCCTTGACATTTTTGACAGCCACTCAATTTAATCAAAAAGCAAGTGAGTAGGTATCTCTTCAACTTAATTTCATCTTAATTTCATTTTTTATTGATATATAATAAATATTGCTGCAGACAAAATCAAAGTCTTTTGCACTGAGAAATTTTAAGTATCTTCTATGAAATTTGAGTCATGAAATTCTGAATATTTAACTGAAATACGTTAGAATTTAAAACACTTATGATATTCCAAACTACATTCCACTTTTTTTCTAATTGCTTATAATCAAAAAGCAAATCAAATAATATTAAAAATAGTATAAAAGTAATGTAAGATCATCGAACTTGTGAAAATTTATGTGCATAATTAATTTAATACCTGATTAATGCTAAGTTCTTCGTGTATGAAAAAAAAGAAACAAGTTAATTAATCAATTCTAATAAAATCAGTTTATTTTACTCTCAGTCAGTAGCTTTAGTACTGTTTTAAGAAGAATTAGATTTTTATAATATTGTTTTTTTATTATATATAGCAAAAGAATTTCCAACACGTGTTACCATTTTTAGTATTTTATATTTTGTTGATTATATACAAAATGAAATTAAAATTTTTTGGAAGAATTTTAAAGAAACTACCAGAAAATTGTTCTACAACTTAAATATTTTACTTATTTCTATTAGTCTACACTTTTGTATTGTATTTGTTTACTGCTAGTTGGCCAACAAAATGACGAACAACATCACGTCACAGGGGGTCCAAAGCGCCCGTTTTTGTTTAAGCATCGTTTCAAGAATTAGCCCTAAATTATGATTATCTGTTCTAATATCCTAAAAAAGAATTTAAGTAGATATGATGGAAACTGATGCTCATCCGAAAATCTTTTTGTAAGCTAATAAAAAATGTATTAAAAAGTTTTGGAGTCAGTGTGTTGCATTTTAAAGCAGACCTAGCAGGGAAATTACTTATCAATGAATTTCTCGCGCATGAAATCATGTGTGAATCATGTAGAAAAGTTTACTTATAAAACATTCAATAATTCAGCATGCAGAAAGTCGCCATGACATCGAATTTTACGGCCGTTTATTAACAAAATTCATTGTTCTTTTTTCCAAGATAGTAGGCGTTATTACTGAAAAGTATCTCTACTGGGAGATATATATTCGATAATAAAATTGTTTTAATACAAAACAAAAAAAACAAACCAATGTTGATTTGTTTGTCGCTCCTGGAGCTTTTAACTGATTTTTATTTGACTGCTTTAGGTAGCAACAATGCAATAAAATAATTTTTTGCTACTTATCTAGAAAGTATCTTAATTCTAATGACAAAAATTGAACGTTTTTATTTTTATTATAGAGCCTAAGTGAAAAGATTTTCTTTTAGTCTGGCATTGACAAATTAATGTGAGTTATTGAGTGGCCATGACAGTCAGTCTTGTGCTGATTGTGTTTCAAATAACTGACAAACCATCCTCGGCCAGTTCATTCATTATAGTTCCTTTTGAACAATATTTTTGCAGATTTACAAGAAAATTAAACTTTATCGATTCACAATTTTGGATGTAATTTATTTAAATTGCTATTTTTAGTTTTTTGATTATCGAAAAAAATTTTTATTCAATTACTTTATTAATTATTTCATTTGTTTGACTTCTTTACACTTTTTAAAGATTGAGTTGTATCATTTTACTTCCATATTTAGTATGATGATTTATTAACCGCATTTTCTGGATCCATTCAATACAATTATCATTTAAGGATTTTTTTATAGTTTAAGACAAATATAGCTTGCATTTTAGGTTTTTTCTTGTATTTCCTTTTTAAGCTCTTCAATAGAATTTCTTGTCATTATCTGTATGAAAACAATTTTTTTTTCTCTGATGCAATATAAAAATTTATGGCTAAAAATTATTCACAAAAGAAATTTTTTTATTTGTAATCATAATTTGCCCTTGGCTATTTAGTTTTTTTTAAGATGCACAAGATTTCATAAATGTTTTTATTGATGAGAATTTTTTTTTAAAGCATTTTTAAAACTGCAAGTGAAAATGAATAATTGTAATTTAAATATGGTTTTTTTTTGGTTTTTATGTAAGTATTTAACTTTGATTTATTATGGAAATATTTGATGAAAAGTTTTTGATTGAAAAAATTAATCAAATTGAGTGTTTGAATTTCAATCTAATAGAAATATTTTCTATAAATAAATATTAGATGTTGGCTTCTATAAATAAATGTTATTTCATGAAAATCAAGAGTTTATCAATAAAATAAAATAAGTAAGGAAGACGTTTGCAGGTTGAGATGCTTTGTAGGTCAAATGTTTCGAGTGCCAAAGCAATGTCACATCGCATGTTCATTTTTTATAGCCATCCGAAGGAGCAAGTGGCATTCCGTGCTGTTGTTCGGAGTATACTGTTAAGAATTGTGCTTCCGATCTAATTTCTGTTATGTTTTGCTTCTACATAAAGTGATCATTTTCTATTATTTCATTATTTTCTTAGTGTTTTATTGTCTTTTAGTGTGCCAAATGAAAAAAACGTGAAACATGAATTGGAAATGAAAAAAAGCGTGGATTTCTGAAATGTCACATTTTTGAAAGTTGAGACATTGATGCATTGGCAGGTTGAGACACTGTCGTTCTTCGTCTCGAGTATCTGCAGACGCCATTTTTATGATTATTTTTCATTGAAATAGTTAATATAGTGACTGTGAAGCATTTAACTGGGATTGATTGATTTTTTTGTGGAATGTTAATTTGATTTAGAATGGCTGTTTGCCGAGAAAGGAAAACAGATCACGTGATTCCTGATTTCAATGCGCTAATCGGAGCAGTGAAGGAAATAAAAATTGAGAAAAGACCTATTGGGACAGAAAAGATCATCGAAAAAGAAGTCGAATCTTGGTCGAAAATCATTGCATGCTTCTGTGCTGAATACACCACAAAATAGAGAAACATAAAAGAAAAGTGGCAACAGCGAGATGTGAAAAAAAGGCAGTTAAAAAAAACAAGCTGATAAGCGACAAAATCAAGATGCAAAAAACCAAGCAGAATGAAAAACGTAAAAACAAGATTCTTGCGAAGTGTGAATCGGATGACCAATAATTTCTTTCCATCGGATTCTTACTAAATATTCAATAAACAGAACATTCCATTGAATAAACGATTCATGTCTGGTGTATTTATGTCATTTTTTCATTTTTCCAGTAGACTAATAGTGGTATCTCAACCTGCAAAGCATTTTTTCTTCTGCCTCATTTTTAGCACTTTAGAAAATCGTCTGCCAAAATGTGTTTTTGGTCGCAATTCAAAAAAATTATGCAAAATTTTGCTCTGATTTGCCGCTTTCTAACGATATACTGTAGTCTTTATAATTTTATTGTATTGAAAAGTTATGGCCCAAAATCCAAACCTGTCTCAGCCTGCAAATATCTCCCCTACTGTGAAATTTTTATTGTTTCTTCTTATTATTGCAATCAGTTAATGTAGAATGTATACAATATAAACAGGTGCAACTAAAATTATGTGTTGTTTTAGTCCTTAGTTTTTTATATATTGATATTCAGTATCCTTTTCTGTAAGACATTTTAAATAGTATTCTAAAGACAGCTCTATACCTAAATGACTAATACCAGAAATCAAACTATTGCACTGGAGTGAAGGATAATATAAATTAGACCTTGTGTGGCTGAATGGATAAACTTTCGCGGTAGTATTTTAATTTACTCCTATTCTAGGGGACTATTCACTATCCCATCAGTGGTTAATTTCTCTTAAAACAAGTATGCGTGTTTTAGATAGCTATAATATAGAATTAAAAGAATTCTTATTTCTTTCACCCATTTTTTGAGGTCTTAGAAGAATTTTCTAAGTTCATTCCCTTTTATATTCGGTTATAGGCACTAAATGCTTATCTCCAGCATAACAGTTCTCTACTTATGTACCTCGAGAGCGCATTAAAATTCTTTCTTTGCATGTATTTTCCAATCTGATCGCAATGTTAAATATCAGTTATTTAGGAAGTTAGGAAGTTTAGATTTAACATTCCAACATATGAATTTGCTTCATAGAGAGATGAAAAGAGTAAATTTTAACTGCAGGGATGTTTTCCATTTGACAAAAAATCTGCTTACACCCTAGTCACACAGAAAAAGAAACTAGTTCTTTCAACGTGGTTTTTTGTCTCTGCCAATCAGAAGTCACGATGTACGTGGTCTTTTAGATTATAACCTAATCATTTTAACCAGCAACAGGAACATGGTTTTTTGAATTCTAACATTGGTAGCGCTGAAAGGCGAAAAATTTTTACTTTTCGCCCTGTGCTATTTGACACTGATAAATGTCAAGTTTGTTTACTATTTGTCTTTTTAGGGGTTATAGCTGCCATGGATACTGGTATGTATTTTTTAATCTTTTTATATATTTTAATAAATATTTATTTTAATTTAATAAATGTACAAGTGTAGGACATATTCTCATGAAAAAGAGTATTATGTTTGCAGTTGGGCTTGCAATTAAGCAGAATGCATCACATATAACTATTGAAATTTTAAGTTATAGAAATGGATGATCTTACAAACTATAAAAAGCATACGTTTAATCGGGAAGCTGTAAGTAATTTGCATCCCAGTTCAATGACAACTAATAGTTTTTATATAATATTTAATTGGAACATTATAATTATAAATGTATTTTTCAGATTGAAAAGATCAATGAATCAATTTTAAATAATAATAAGAAAGAATAAGAATCTGATTTTAATAGGATTGTAAAATTTTTGAATGATAATGGGCAAATTTCAGAAGAGGTATATTTAATTTCCGATATCTTTAAATAAAAACCTAATTTTATAATTTTAAAATAGAATATTGATGATATTTTATGCTCTGAAATAAAGTCAACAAGCGAAAGGACAAATCTTTAATTGCTGCAGGCTTTAGAGAAAAGTCTCATTCTAATGAATATTTACAATTAAAGAAGTTTTTAGATATTTAATTTAGTTATGTATAATCGGCTTTTTTTAATGCATTGCGTCTATATCGCGTGGGCTCCTGATATCTTATGTTTGTTATTTGGATTTTGATTCTCTCCTGACTCCAAGGCAAACATTTTCATTTTTTCACTGAAAGAAAGTTTTTTTGGTACAGAATGATATGTTCTCTGTTTGCTCTTGTAATCTTCATTTTCATGGATCTCTGTACCAAAAAAAGCCAGACAAGGCGGCTTCACCGCAAGAAACCGCATGACCTAACATAGGAATACTAATGCTTATAGGGAACTGATCACTGGATCTTCACTCCCGCACACGTCACACTCACACACTTAGATAATAGTACTAATAAATTAATTGTAAATAGATTAAGATTGTAGTAAACACTGGAAAATTAAAAAAAAAAAAAAAAATTTGCAGTTTTTTAAAAAAAACATTATATTTGTTAAGTAATAAAACAGCTGACAACTTAGTTAAGCAATTTAGGGACTAGAAGAAAAATTATTTTTGATATATAACAATCATAAACTTTAATTAATAATAATTTATCTTGAGGTAATAAACGTCCTTTAGGCTTATCAAGAATTTTTTTTCCATCCAAAATCCAAAATTTGCTTAATTCGCTATAGTTATTTCAATATAGTTAGTTTTATTTCTTATTTCCTAAAATATGAACACACAAATTAGTTATAAAAAATTTGATTAATTGAAAAACATCCACCTTTTAGTTCTTTAATTTTATAAAATTTAAAATTTCTTTCATTTTGATAGTTATTTAAAATTTTTCACAAAAACAAATCAAAAATTCTATACAAAATAAAATCAGCTGTTTCTTGACAGCTCAGTTCAAAAACCTAGATTGCTCTGTGTGTCATGGGGTTAAAAGAACTAGGTTCTTTGAAAAGATTAGGTTTAAAAGAACTAGTTTCTTTGCTCTGTGTGACTAGGGTGTTAATCTCTCTTTCAATACAAATTATTATTTGCTTCAGTAATCCTGATGATGATTTATACAATTCTTCTCAAATTCCCACAGAATTATTTACTAGAAAATATACATTTATGCTATTTTATGGTTGAAAACAGGAAAAACATAAAGAAAATTATGTTTTTGTAAGAATATCAATATCGAAAGAATTTTCCATGACTAATTTATTTAATTTAGCCTTTTCCTCAAAACCTATCTAAATACTAGTTTTCAATTCTGTTTGTTGTAAAACTATAAAACATGCTTCCTTATTTAATTAAACAGAAAAATAAAATTAAGAGTAAGAACAAAGGAAACCTTCGGTAAGTTTTTGTTTTATTTTATGTGAGCTGCTTAAAAATTACATTAAAATAGCATACGCATCTGTATAGCCTTCACTTGAATTATTTTTTGAGAACTATGTATATATATATATATATTAATTGTTTAATATAAATATAAATTTTTTTTTCAGCCATTCATAAGCTACAGAAGGTCAACAGATCTTGAATCTTGGCATCAGATATAAATAAAATTCGGTACCACAAAAAAAACCAAGAACAAGAAAAGAAGTAAATAGCTCTTGACATAAAGCATTTTGAAAGTAAAATGATTAAATATACTACGTCAATATATATATTGTCCATGTTTCCTGTAATATCCTCGTCTAAATATCTTAGCCTTGGATAATAATTAAAGTAAATGTTTCTATAGATAGGGCTTAAAGTGTATCTTAGAGTTCATTGGCTTTTTTGTTATTCAAGTAATACTCAATATTAAAAAATAGACTTAAAAAGACAACTAAAAGAAAAACAAAAAAAAATGTAGATTAAATGTCGGATTACTTTGCTAAAAATGTGCATTAAATGCATACAAAATTAAGACGTGAACTGCAATTAAAGTCTGGTTTCTTTGATATTTATGAAAAGTTTCATTTATTCTGCACAAGTTTGTAATTTAGAGCAATTTTACTAGGAAATTGTATAAAAATATTATTCGTTTATTTGTTTTATTTTTAAACAGGAGACTATTTTTTTGTTAAATGTGGTAAGGTTTTAGGTGTAAAAAAACACTTTTTTTTTGAATATCAATATTAGAAAATACGGATGATTTTCGGTGTTCACTGTATCTCAGCTGAAAATTACCTGATATCAAAAACTAATAAAATCTAGTCAAAGTATCATCGAATCCTCTCCCCAACGTTGCCTGATTATTTTTTCTTTCTTCATTTAAAAATTTTTGGTGCTCATTTAAAGTGGAAACTGCTATTTTTGACGAAAAACTTCACCATTTTGCGAGTGGAAAACATCTTCATTGTCAAAAAAATTCCAAAACTCAACTTGTGTGTGTGTGGGGGGGGGATCAGTTTTGTATTTATTAAATAGCAGTGAACACTGGCTTTGAAAAGGTAATTTGGAGAAAAACGTGTTGAAAAATTTTCAAAGCTAAAAAAAGAATGAATGAAAGAAAATCATTTTGAAAGCTTTGCTCTGAACGACTTCAGTTTTTGGGATTATGTTCTTGAAATATTTAACTATAAGAAAAGACAAATTGTTCGATTTTTCAAAAGTTCAAAACCTTAATCTTTCCTTAAAAATATATTAACTGTTACGTGGCCCGTAAAACATTTGAAAGAATTAAGCAGCACTAAATGTCATGTGTGTAAAATCAAGGAAACCAAATAAAAATTCTTTATATTCACAGTCTTTTGGTTGTAGGTTATCTACTTGTGGCGGGACTGAATAATTTCTATAAAACGATAAAAATGAAAATAACATGAAACAATATTGAACAAGGTATGTCTATATGTGACACACATTATGTAACTGATGCTAATTTAAAACTTATATCTATCTAATATGACTACAAAACATCTAACAACAGTAAATATTATTAAATATTTATAATGAGTATTTTGCTTTTATTGAAGGCTATAGAACACATTAAAGTGTAAAATTTGTTTTGAGTTTGAAAATAAAGTAAAACAAAATATGATGAAAATTTTTGATAAAAAAAAAGTGCGAAGAAAAAATGACAACAAAATATTTTCTAGCAATCAAAAAAACTTGAATATTATTGTCAACATTTAGAGTTTTGTTATTGTCAAGGTCAGCGCAATGGACGGGCGGAGTGTTATTGAAGTTGTAGCACGTGTTAACTATGCTTAATTTATTACACAACGTGCGTTTATTTTGTTTTTAATATCAGACTTAATTTATAATTATTTAAGAATTTATTTAAAATAATACAAAAATTGTTTAATTGTTTATAAAATTCAATTAAACATATTTTTATGCTTCTTTATTTATTATTATTAATAATAAAATAGTATTTTTATAAGTTTTTTTTATTGACATAAAAGAGAAAAATAGTTAAAAATTTATTTTTTAAAAATATATGCAATAAGTATTATTTATGAGAAAAAACTTACTTTTTCTGCTAAACTATTACAGAATTGCTCTTGGCTCAACACTATAAAACAGCACTGTTTCCACTACCTTCTCTTCTTTCTTTTAATATTTGCTTTTTTAATATAAATTCAATTATTAAATATAGTTCAGAATAAAACTTTAATTTGAAAAATAGAAAATAAGCTTGGAGTTCTTTTTAGAATATTTTAATCCTCTTTATAAAATGAAATAAAATTTATGTCTGATACTGTTCTATTGCTTATTACGCAAATTTTTTTTAATTTTTCAAAGGTGTTAACTAAGAAAAGTTTTTGTTTATACAACCACACAATATAAACATTTTTATGTTGCAATTTCTTTATTTTTCTTCTCTTGAATCGATTAACTTTCTCTGGTTGTAATCACCTTTCCCCTTTAAGTCTATAGAGTTGGGGTTGATGTGATGGCTCAAAGGTAGTAACTTACATAAAACCTTTAAATTGAAAAGGTTTCAAAATTGATTATATTAATTGGTTTTAAATGCGGTGTGTGGAAGCCTCTTTGCTTTTTTTCATTTTTAGAAAGAAGTTTTTAGCTAAGAGACATATCCTCAATTATTTATTGAACTCTTTTTTGCATACTTATGCTCAAAAATGATTATTTCGCGTGACTAACAGCGGTTTAATCACAAATTGAACTATTGAAAAGTAGTACATAAAATTTCCAAAGAAAGTTTTTGATTGACAAACCTCCTTTAAATTTTTTCCACGGCTTGGCTTAATGGAATTTGTCCTTTCCTCTTTTACTGAAATATCCAAAATTTACTAGAAAATGATCTAAATGAGATTTTAAAATGGCTCTTTAAGGTTATTTCTCATCTCAATTTTCTAAAATTTTTAAAATACTTTTAGTAGACAGCATGCATTGACACATTCTAAACCTTTCTTACTTCTTAAAATAATTCAACTGCTTTTTGTTCTTCATATTTCATATATGCTTCGAAGCCTTTGTCTTGTGAGTCTTCGAATATCAGGATCTATGATAAGTGCATCTTTGAGCTTGGCCTCCGAAGAAATTTTTGTTTCTGATATATTTGTGTTTATTGAGGTTTATTAATTTGTGTTTAACAAAATTGCATATACCGAGGCGCAAATAAATTTATAAAAGTGCAGCATAAAATGAGAAAAAAACTCTACAACAATTGTAGGGATGGCTTGCAATAAAAACTTTCAAAGGCATTATTTTGGAATTTCGTTAAAATTATAAAATTGTTTCTATAAAATCAACAACCTAATTTTAACTGGGACTTTGCCGACTAGGAAACAATCCTCTTTAGTTATTTTGAAGGAATATTCTTAATAAGTTCTCAGGCATTAGAAACTAGTTTGATAAAAGCTTAATTAGCTTGCTTAGTTAACTTAAATAAACATTGAATTGGATAATAAATAGATTTCTCTGTTTCGTTGCTATTAACAAGGATGGTATACGGCTACCCGTACTTATTACTTAGTGCAATTAAAAAACACTACAAAAAAAAGAAGCAAAATACTATTATTATGACTTCTTAAGGATTAAAAAATCTAGAAAATGAAATGACCTTAAGAAGCGCACTAGTTGGTATGTAAACATGCTGCTTTCGGAATTTATCCATCATCCTGATAGAAGATTTTATTTCATTTTTATTTTTGAAATCTTTGAAAAGCGTATCTGCAGCTACTAACAAACACCCCTTCCTTTATAACTTCTCCGTCTTGGAAAGGTTTTCGCTAGCATTTGCGCAACTTTATAGGAAACAATCGTTGCTTGTTAACGAAAAATCACTGTTAAATTTCGTATGCAAAGTTTTGAAATGCCTTTCAACGTTACTTTCTTTGGCATTGCGACAGTACTATTACAAATTAAACACATACACTTGCCATTGAAGTCAATCCCTGCAAACATTGCGATACGAAAACGAATCCAATTTCGTATCGTTTCTACGAACAAATCATCCGAAATCGGATCAAGACCCGTATCGCGTTTGGATTCGCACGCGATAAAAACGCTAGTCCATTTTCGGATCCGACAAATAATACAAACCGCGATATCTTTAAATGTATAGGTGTTATAGCAAATCTATTATAGATATATCATGCGATTTCATGACTTCTAAAGGGGTTGTATACATTTTGTCTCTCTGTCACACTTACTGAAAATGAATTATTTTAGGGGAAAGAAAACTCATATTTTTTTTTATATAAACAATATATTTGTTTTTCTTAAACATATAAATTACATATAAATTATTTAATTAAAAACAAATTATTCCAATTGTTTACACATTAAAACAAAATACACTAAATTTAAAACACGTAATTTAAAACAAGCACTCGCGACTTAAGCAAACTACACTAACAATGTCAAAGAACAGATATAAAACAAAATTGTTCTTCCCAATTCTTATTGTAATAGTAAGTTCTTTGGTTTTTATTCTTATTAATCATCATAAAAACTGAAAAATTCTAATGCTTCGAAAATTGAAAAATATGTTCATATGGATGTATATACATATGTATATATATATATATATAATCTCCAAAATTCATTAGTACGTTAGTAATCACAAAAAACTTCTAAAAATCTTAAAATTTTTAAAATTTAAACTACCGTCCGTGCAATTCAAATAAATCACTATAAATGAAACCCACGCAAATGTCAACTGAAGATTTCACCAAAAAAATTTCTATTTTTAGAATATACTAGTAAGCTAAGGCTACAGGCTTTATGAGGGCGCATAAAAAACTTTTTACTGGCGCTTGGTTTCCAATCCCTGCCTTATAGCATGACAACGATCTCTCACATATCTCTCGTACAACTGAAGAAGTTTAGCAAAGCCTTGCTCCTAGCTGTTGTGTCAAGTATTGGATTCAAAAAACGATGGAATAATTTTATAATGACGGACGAAAAAAGCTTATTACACGTTACAGGATGGATGTGTTAGCCTTTTGAAAAAAGTAATCTCTGTCCGATCTTGCTAATTATTTTTGCTGGCACTTATACAATCATGTGATCATTTCTTTTCAATCCAACTTCAAAAACGAAAAAAATAAAAAGCAGCAACAATTAAGACTTTGAACTTAAGGCCAATAATAATTTAATGACAAATCGATTTGTTACTTAATTGTATTTACAGCTTATACTTTTAAAACACAGAATTGTATACTATGCTAATTTCACAAAATTTGCTTTATACTTTAATTATCTGTTTTAAATATAAAAAATAATAATAGTAATATATTGGTTTTCATTTTTTTAAAATTTTTTTATTTTGTTCTTTTAGCAAAATTAAAAACGGCTTAAATAATAAGAATAACATTAATATCGATTTTATTTGTTATAAATTAAGTTTTGTTTGTTTTTATTTTTATATTTAAAATACTAAATTTACATTTTTTAAAAAGAAATTTGAGTTTTAATAAAGGTTTTTTTGTATTATTTTTAATTAATATTTGTGTATGCTTTTGAGACTATATCAATGACAAATAATTAAAAAGATTTAGTTCTTATAATTCTAAGTAATTAATTATATTGTTATGATAACTTATGATTTTTTTGAAATTTTATTGTGTTATTTATGTCTTAAAATTAGAACTAAGTTTTTTGTTTTTTAATTATTAAAAAAGAAACTTTACATTTCGTTTGATTATCTTTCATTTTGACTTTACATACATAATATTAAACTATTAAATACAGTACATTATATTTTCTGATATGATAGAGAATATATAAAAAGCGGCTAATAATAACGGACTAAGATATTCAGAAATGCAGAATTTTGGTACATATTTTGAACATAAATTACACTTATTCTTTGACTAGTAATAAATTTACAAGAAAACAACTGTAACAGTTCGGTAAATACTTTTGTAATTGATTAAAACTTCTTTTTTTTGTGTTGAATCTGAGGGGAAACTTAAATTATTTATCAGCGTTGCTTAGTGCTAAGTGTAAAAATCCAAGAATAAATAATTTTTTAACAACTTATTTTAAGTATGTAACAAAAATAAAAGATATTGAGTAAATAAAATTTTAAACCAAGGGTAAAAGAATTATTAGAAGTAAGTTCCTGATTTTAATATTTCATTCTTTCTACGAAAAGAATCTGAAACGATAAACATGAAATAAAAAGGAAAATGCATGTCCCTTAAAACTGTCAGTTAACCAGTAACACAAGCAAAAAAAATATATATATTTTTTGCTTTTAAAATTAAAAAAATTATGTTTTTGATATACATGGAAAACTTTCTAGGCATAACTTTGGCAATAAACTGAGAAAAAAACATCTTTTTCGGTGTAGACTTCATCTAAACGGACTCAAAGAGCTTTAAATGTCGAATAACAAAATTTCAAAAATCACCTTATTTAGAGAATAGACAGTTCTTGGTTGATATATATACATATAAAATTTAATAATAATACATGTAAGATATTTTCGATTGTTTCACAAATATACACAAAAATTTGTAATAATTACAAAATTATTTGGGTTAAATGTGCTTTATTTGTACCTATCCTAGCAAAAAAAAAGGTTTTTTTGTGGTAAATTCTCGCATTAATATAATAAATATAATCAAAAATTAAAATTTGTGACAAGTTGTGTTAATGTTGTTTGCATAACAAAAAAAAAAGAAGAGAATCTAGGACAATTATTTAGTGTGATGTTTTAAAAGATATTTTGTGTAAAGATTACAAACAACTAATTTTTGATTTCTTCTTTTAATTCATTTTTAAGATATTCGCATTATCCTCGATAACGTCTTCAAAGTCAAAATTTATGTATCCAAAAATTATAGAACTACATCTAAGAATACTACTATGAAAGTATTTTATTAGATTTTGGTTCTATTTAATCGCTTAAGTCACGTATTCATAAGCCGCTTGAAATTTTTTAATAAAATGTTTACATTATTTTTTCATTTCCTTTTTTTTCTTTACAAAGTTTTCGTTTTCCATTTAATATTATATAAGTATTTATACTTTTTACAAATATAGATAGATATTTTTTTAAAAAAAATTATAAAAATTTAAAAATAATAACGATATTGACCATAATAATCTTAATAGAAGTATAATAACAA
This sequence comes from Acrocera orbiculus, assembly GCA_947359355.1. Taxonomy (NCBI): domain Eukaryota; kingdom Metazoa; phylum Arthropoda; class Insecta; order Diptera; family Acroceridae; genus Acrocera; species Acrocera orbiculus. Next base: position 25,314,191 of record OX375759.1, on the reverse strand, counting down.
TAAATTTGATCGACTGATGAAGCCAATACAATCTATTTTTGGGAGTATTTGTAAAACAAAAAAAAAACAAAAAAATTAGTCAAATTTTTGTTAATTAATAAAATAATACAAAAATAAAAATTACCTATTCCATCTGATCAGTGCTTCTGGTATTGTATCTAGTGGATCACTTAATAAATATTGACGTATACCACGAAAATAATGCTGTAGAAATCTATCCCAATCCAATTGATTCATATCAAAAAAGAATATCTCTTTGTCACGTTGTGATAATTTTTCCCATAAATTTCTCACATTATCAACTTGATATTCCCATTGCCTCATTGAAAAGTATTCAATTACATTCATGAATCGATGAATTTTTTTGTATGTATTTAAAAGCCTAAAATGGTAAATAATTATTGATTTCTATTTTTAATTGAAATTTTATTGCTAAATTTATATTTCTGTAAATATTTTTTAAAAATTCTCTAATAAGGACATTTTTTAGTCTAATTTAAAAACTGGTTTTAAAACACTTATATTTTTGTTATTTAAATATAATTCCAATAAGAATTGCTAAATAATACAAAACTAAGACATCAAATAAAGTTCTGATAAGAATAAATTAACTAATCATTCTATTAACATGGACCTTGTACTTCGGGAATAAGTTATGCTTATTTGCATTCCACGAAAATCAAGAAAAATACTACTATAGTAGTTGTAATTTAAGGACCTTCTCTTAAAACAGAGATTAACAAACTCATAAATGACACTAATTGAGGCAGTCTTTACTTATGTTGAAGGTTAGGGAGAATATCCATCCCCAATTAAATTACTTGAAGTAAATAGCAGATGAAGCCTATACTTTAGCACAAAGGTACATATTGCAAATGGCATGCAGCTCTGGTTAAACCTTATTTACACGCACGATGATTTCCTATATTGCAAAAGCAAAATGATACAACAAAACTCACCGTTCTTTTGTTCTATAAATTCAAATGCAGTTAAAACTGTTTCTTCTTTTTACAGAAAGTCGGTTTGTATTTGAGCCAATTTATATGCGGATCAATTTAAAATGAGTTCAAAAACTTGTTAAGAAGGTAAACAAGGAGTCGTGGAATTTTTGGAATTCGGAGCAAAACTTTCGTAACATTAAAATTCCAAACAAACACTCTAGCTCTGGAGTCAGATTATGACTTTGAGGGAAATGAGAATGAGTATTACGCATGGGAAATATATCAAGATCCAACTTTTGTTTTTTCATTGCACTTAAGTGTCTTTCCATTACAGCTTACATAAAAATTTTCATTAACGAGTTTTTTTTTTATGACAAAAATATTTCAAAATTAGATCAAAATATTTGGAACTATGTTTTTGTGGCTCTTAATCCTTTCAACGTTGTGATTAACTTGACAGTAGCGGAATAATCACTACTGAAGACATGCTAAGCCTCAAACTCTATCAATTGTATTACGTTTTTAGTTTTTGAATGAAGAAAACAAGTTTGATAAGTGACAATATAATAAATTACACTTAAATCTTATTTTTCTCCTGGAAAAAATTACTACAACAAACAAATTTATAGAGATTTCTCTGATATTGGTTAAAAGTTATATTTAAAAAGGCTGATGAATATGGCGTCATTTCAAAATACTGTTCTCCATTTTGATTATAATTCTATATTTCACCGAGTTTTAGAGCTATAGAAGTTTAAAAGGTTGAAGCCGGATTTATAAGGCTTTATTTTTTTTTTTTAAAGAAAATATCAAAGAGAATTTTAAAATTTTTAGGTACACATTTTTAAAAATTAATTTAGCTTACCTCGGTTTTTTGCCAATACATAAAGAGAATGCATCAAATAATATTGCTGGTACATAATGTAAAAATATAATGTATAATAGATGCATAAATTTATTTGGATTGTTAGCATAGCACAGGTACCAAATTGCTTTTAATGTTGGATACATAAGGCCATATTTAGTTGTTTTTGTTGTAAAATCACCCCATGTTAATTGATTATCTTTGGTCGTGCAAAAATTATAAACTGGTATCTCTTGATTAAGTGATAGTTTACTAATTTATATCCGAAATAAAAATTTTATTAAAAATTTAGTTTTTATTAGAAAACAAAACAAATAAGAATAAAATGTTTTTCACCTATTATATCTTTCGGAAACATCCCATCCAGCTGCTATTATACTATTCACACATAAATCAACAGGTACCATATTAGCAACAGCATTTGGATCACAGCGTAATGTCCTTATGACACCAGTACCAGCTCCAGCGATTGCACCAGTTGGGCCATAAAAATTATCAATCCATCCGCATACTGGATCCTTATAAGTTGAGATCACTGCAATTGAAATTGAAGTTTTTTTAATTAAATTTTTAAATTCATTTGAATATGAATCAAAGAAAAAAATTTCTAGATATTTTAATCAAAAAATAAAGAACTAAATCTAGCTATGAAATCTAAGATATTATCTTTGCATCCTTTTAAATTGTTAAGCTAACAATCCATGAGCTCCATCACAATTAACATTAAGACCTTTGCATTGATAATAAATCCAAAAAATATTCTATTTTCTTGTGTTTTTATAAAAATAAATGTAATATTGATAAAACAAATTATTATAATATTTAAAAGTTAAATAAAAATGTTTGGATTATTAAAAACATGGTAAGGCTAAGGTCCATATTTGTATTTGATTTATATTAATTTTTTTAAATAAAATTGTGTTGGTAATTACCAATTCCTGGTCTAAACATTCCAACAGGCATTGATCTTCCATGTTGATTAATAACATCCTCTGCAATCGCTTTTGTAAATGTATACGTATTTGGCCATTTGTCTAATAGTCTAAGTTGTATAAATTTAGAAAACAAAAAAAAGGAAGAAACCATAAAATATTACTAATAATATTTATCATATTAATTAAATAAAACATACATTGGTGTTATACTTTCTAATAGCTTCTCTGGTGCACATTCTGTTAATAATAGCATATTACCAGAATCAATTGGTGGTGGATAAAATTTTTCTTCAATTTTTCTTAGTGGGCATTGTGTATAAGCAGTTGATACATGTATAGCTGTTTGTAAATTATGCATTTCACTACATATTTGCATAATATCTTTACATGCTTGTACATTTATTTGCATAGCAATTTTAAGCTTTTCATCAAAACGTACTGTTGCTGCCATATGAAAAACAATATTAACACGTTGAATTAACATTTGTCGATCAGCTGAACTAAGTCCTAATCCAGATAACATACAATCACCAGATATTCCTTGCACACGATGACGAAACTTTGGTATATTTTGTTTAATTGAATTAAATATCTTAAAATAAAAATAAAAATAACTTTTTTAATATGAATATAAATTACAAAAAACAAAAAAACAAAACTTACAGGATCATCAAAAATTTCTTCGACTCGAGAATGCACATCTTTTCCTTTCTTGCTTCGTATCAATATGAAAATATTTTCAATTCCAGGACATGACATAAATAATTTATTTAATAAAACTAAATCAAAAATAATACAAAATATTTCTTAAAAATAATTTTTATTTAAATTAAAAATCTGTTTTACTTTTTCCTAAAAATCCAGTACCTCCAGTTATGAATATATTTTTACCATAATAGAAATCCTGTAGGGTTGTCAGTGTTTCCCTTGAACCAAGATCTGCTTGAATTTGCATCTTTTTTGTCGAACTGTCTGCAAAAAATATTGTTTTGATTTTTTTTAGTTCAATTCAACAAGAAAAGAGAATATTTTATTAGTTAATAAAAATTTTTTCATAACTTTTTGAATATTATTCTTGGAAAAGGTAAAGAAAAAGGCGGAAAGGGTTCTTTTAGTTTTATTCAAAACTTATAATTACAATTCAAATTTATTTTTTGGAGGTAGTGTTCATTCCTTTAAAGTGAATGTTAGTCAGTAAACAAAACACAAGTTTATAAATTTTAAATAAATCTATCTGAGTTTTCAGGGAATCGGTTACTTATTTAACTTGTTGAAATGACATGCGATTAATTTTCTAATGATCACAAAAATTTCTCTCCCTGTTTGACTAAAGTCCGCTATGTTATTTTATTAGTACATTACTCGCTAGGTTTTTTCCAGCTTCCTAAGTATAGAATGTTCGGATACAGATGGTCTGCTTATTGAAATAAGCTTGAAAATAACAGCAAGTTTACTCCTTAAAATAAATAACTGTAAACATTTTTAATATCAGATTTTATTTTGTTATTCAAATTAGCAAAAACAATTAAGATATTTTTTGATCTGTCATTGATTCTTTTTTAGTATTTGGAAAATTTAAAAAAGATTGCCAGAAAATAAGAACTATGCAAGCTTAAAGGAATGACAAAAAATCTTAACTAATTACAAATATTTTCAAATAATAGATTATGTCTATGACCTTTAAAATATTGAAAATGCACAAAAAGTTAAAAATATTTCTAATTGTAAGGTGTTTCTTAAGCTATAAACAAATTTCTAGAGAAGTCTAAAACTTAAAAAAAAAACACTGGAAATGCTTTGTAAAGCTTTGAAATGTTGTTTAAAAATTGCAATTTCTATAAATATTACAAAAAAACAGCAAATATTACTTAAGAAAATAAAAAAGCCTATTGCGTAATTTTTGCAAAAAAAAAAACATGATATTTCCATGATAAGCAAATAATTGCATCAGAAATGACCTTCTTGAAAATGCTGATGTTTATTTATTTAAATTTTGTTTATTTTTCATGTTTTTGTTTCAAATGAAAAGAAAAACAAAACAAAACAACAAAAATTGCTGATTTTATCCAGTTATCATCAAAATAAAATTTCTATTAAAGATTAGATTCAATAAAGGCCTTCCGTTTTTTTGCGTTAAGGTTAAAAAAAACATTTCTGGACATTTAATAAATTTTATCCTTTTACTATTTAATTATTGACTATATAAGCAATTGAACTAAATCAAAATAACACTGAAGAAGGGAACTTTAATTTGAACATTTAATTAATATCAAAATATCTCAAAATTTTCATCTTTCATCGTTAAAAAGAGTGTTAAATAAAGCAGGCATCTAAAAGTCACCTTACACTGACCTTTCATCTGGTAAAATTTGCTCAGCCTAGTAGTAAAAGCTTGTAACATTTTTCATGTGTCATTTTCTACGTCCTTTTGATGGAAAACCGAACAAGTGAAAAATTCATTAATTGAGAAAGAGGAAGACTACTAATGTCTTACTTATTCGCTACTTCTTGAACTTTTCTTGTTATTTATATACCCAGACAGGTACCCTTAACATTAAAATAAACACGAGAAGCTCTTTCACTTCAATCACTCATATAAATGGTCATGTTTTTTTTAAGAATTATACATTCCTAAATGTTTTAATTTAACCAATCTCAAAGATAAAGAGAAAATTACCAGAATTCTTAGGAAAGCATTAAACATTTTCATAACATTTTAACAATGAAAGATAAAAATCCTTCATAGTATTTGATTTGTCCAACTTGGATTAACCCAGTACAATATGAAAATTTGTTTTGTAATCTGAACAATTCGTCATGCAACCTTGTCAAGTCTGACAATCAAATTTTCTTGCCTTATAAATCCTCATACAAGTTTTTATAAAGCGTGCAATGTTGGAATCAGTTTAGATGAAACACAAAATATAAAATTAATATTTACCAAAATCAAATTCTTTGGGGAGACAAAAAGTAGTAAACTTACAACAACAAAAGTGAAAATTAGTTTCAATAACCCGGTAGATATTTTTTTTTTCTTTAGACAAAATTTATGGCTAGCCATCAAAAAGTTAATAAAAACGGAAAGTATTAGCAACAATCTAATTTGATTAATTGCTAAAGATTGTATAATTTTTGGCTAAATTTAGATTTTCTTTCACTCTTGACCTTAAAAATGCCAAAATTTGTTTTCTTTATCGCATTTCTACATTTAACTATTAATTTATAAAGGTAAAATGACGAAAACATTGAATTAAAAATCTCAATTTCTTTAATATATTTTTTTTAATTGTTCCTAAAAAGAAATTACTATTTAAAATTATCAACTTTTGATTATTCGATTTCATTTAAAAATTAAATTGAGGACATACTAATAAAAAACTGTTCATTTATTTAATTAAAAACGCATCACGTATCTAACTGTTATTATAATGTAGTATGCATAAACAACGATTGAGTATTGCCTTGATTTTTATATATAAAAAAAAAAAAAACAAAAAATATACTGTCAACATTTGCAATCAAATTCCATCATGTAAAATTGCATTTGGCCTTCATCAGATCACCTAAAAATTTTTTTATGAAAGTTTTTTTCAAAAGGAAAAGAAATTAAAACCTCAAACAAGACAAAAAAGCAATAAGTTTAATTTTTTGACTTTTTGGTGTAATCGTTGTCGTCACCTTTAAGTAAACTAAGAAGGAAGGAAAACACAAAAACGAAGAAATTTCATTCATGTGTGAAAATGACAAAAAACAAAAAAAAAAACATTTGCAATGTAAACTTTATGAAATCTCTTATAAAATTTCGCCAGGTTTTGCAATAATCTTTGATATTTTCTACAAAAAAAAAATGTTATGAAATCTAATTTTTATTATGAACTTTTGTCGTATCTCTTTTACTTTTTTTTGCGTGACAAATTTTTTTTTCATCAAAATTCGATAAAGTCTAAACTACACTAAATGGCGTGAAGAGCTTAGTTAGTTGCTCTTAAAAATGATTGATACTGGGCACTTATGTTAAGTACACCAAAATGATCACTAAGTAGGGATGCAGAAGATTTACAAATTTTTGAAAATACTCAAGGCATGCTATGAGAGAATTATACCACATTTGCATACCAAAACGACCATACGTCTGGCACTTTTCGCTTTTATTGAAAGCAGAATTTGGAATGGAAGGAGTGCACGGTCGATATTATGCAATCTTTTCAGATTTATATTATCTGATGCATAAAAAGTTTTACTTTAAGAAGCTGAAATTCAGTTTAAGAATGAAAAAATTCTTGTGCAAATACAGTTTTTGTGAAAAATACAAACCAAGGGATTCATTTGTTTTATTAATGACCTTATTTGCAAAAAATGTTTGTCGGCAGTTTTGACTGAATTTTAGAAAACATTTTCTTTCTTTTCATAACTCTAATAATTTTTATCTTTCATAATGTTTAAGGAATGAAGGTAATCTGAATTTTGGGCCTAATAATTATTTGCGGCTTTAAACCGATTGAGTAACACTTTTCGGTACAAATAAAAATTATCTTCTATTACAAAAATCCAAATAAACAAATGCAAAAAAAAAGTAAAAGTTTTCAGTCAGCTTCAACTTTATCGAAAATACATTAATGGCAGTGAAGAATCGAAATTACGGTTTTAGCTACATGAAATTTAACTGTAATATACTCTTTTTAATAACTTTAATAACGATCAAAATGTACGATATTTCCTTTTTCCTAATAGCAAAAATAGGAGCGTAGCTATCAAACATTCATTAAAGTTATAGCTCATGCCAAATTCATTAATGTTTTTATCAACAGAGTAGACACAATGTCTGAAAGGAAGCTTTCTTACATGGATGCTCTATTATTTATAGTTTAGAACAGGACTTCCCAAACTTTTTTCATTAACGACCCCATTTATGATTGCGAGTTTCTTGGCGACCCCATATAAATATCAAAGAAATATAAATTAATATTTTTTGATGATATATTTATTAGGTAACAATTTATAAACAACAACCATTAATTAAAATTATAGGAAAAAAATTAATGAGATGGATGTGCCTGTTTTTTGTTGCATAACAAATTAAATCTTGGTGGAATGTTTGACACTGCTGGACGTAAGGCCTCTTCAACATTTTTTAGCGATGAACGATACTGGGATTTAATATGTGTTAGAGCTGAGAAAGTAACTTCACATAAATATGTGGTGTTGAATGGAAGAAGAACATTTAACGCCATATCAGCGATTGTGGGAAATTCAGTTCTAGTTCCGACCAGAATTCAGTCAGAGGCTTTTTTGGAAATTGTAGTTTTAAGTTTGAGTCACTCGAAAGTTCAGCAAATTCCGCTTGCAATATATATTTTCACTATTTATACTTTGTTGTTGTTGCACGAATTCACACAAATTTAAAGATAAAAAAAGTAAAAAGAAAGTAAAAAAATAGTAAAGTTTTAGGAAGTTAAGTTTTGAAATATAATAGAAAATAAAATAGGTGTGTGAGTGTGAGTCTGCACAAATACAAATCGAGATATTATAAAATCGTGTATTAAAATCTTTGACATTAAAAATCTCTGGCGACCCCAGAAATTTGTTACGCGACCCCATGTGGGGTCGCGACCCATACTTTGGGAAGTCCTGGTTTAGAACAAAAAAAAGAAAACATTAGAACTATGCAAGCTACACTTGGATGTTTTAAATGAAGAAAAAGGATTTTGAATATATTAATCCAGTTGGTTCTTCTTGTGAAATCTATACTAGATGCAAGGGGATCTGCTAAGTTTAGCTTAGTTAGCCAAAATAATATTTAATTACACTGAAAAGTTGAATAAAATTTTAAATTTTTATGTCATATTTGTAAAAAATTCTTAGCTTACAACATTTTTATTTTTTCAGGCATTTTAAACATTTTTCATAGTAAAAATAAATTTCATAGTTTTTAAAAAAATATTTCCAGGTGTAAAACGAGAAAAAAAATTTTTAAATTTTCCCATACCTTTAATTAAAAAGAACAAGTCTTACTTTTAATATTTTCTTGTTCTTTATTTTTAGTCCTTAGTTAATATTTTATCAATTGCTTCATAAAAATTATTTTAATAAATTAGAAATTTTCTTATAGCTTTCATTCTAATATTTGAGCTCTAAATGGTGAAATATTTTTAAATTGAAACTTTATATTCCTTAGAGTGTGATCAAAAAATATTATTCGTTTGTTTTAAGAATTTTGTATCTTTATGCACTTTGCTTGATTATCAAATATTTAAATTTAAATGTTTATTATTATTTTTTATTAACTAAAAACAGCTTAAGAATAGGCCCAAGAATAACAAAAGCCTTCTTTGGATTAACATTTCTTCCTGTTTAATATTAATGTAAGTTTAAGAGCGGATTTTTAATAGTTTACTGACGTTGAAAGTCAATATTTTAGAAAAATTTTACTAAAAATTACAAAGTGGTTTTGTATCGTCCATATATGAAACAGCGGCTTTTTTATTTACATTGAAGCCAATACAATGATAATAGCAATTTATGCTGGATCCTTGTATTATACTTTAGTAAATTTTTTGTAGTTAAAATTCCAATATTAAAATTGATTTAAACTGAATCAAAATATATTAAATCTTCCATGTAAAAGTGTTGGATATTTATGTGTATTAGTATGATTCAAAATAAAAAATCCCTAAACGAAGTTTAAGTCAAGCAAATAAAATTTTCTTATCTTTTTGAAAACCGCAGGAGGACTGTTTCTTTTTTTATATTGTATTTCAATTGCTTGTATCCAATTGTATAGCAAAAATTGGATCAAGTTCTGACTTTTGATCTAAAGGAACTAAAAGTTTGTGAATTCAGAGCAATGAATTTTTTTATATATGGGTATATCTGAAATTAAGAGAACAGCAGACGAATTTTTATTTGATTCTCTTTTTTATTCTTTTACTTTGAATAAATTTGCTTAGTTTACTCTCACAGTTAGTAGTTGATAACACTTATCCTTACTTATAATCTATGCTGAATTTATAAAATTTTTAAATTATTTACTCAAATTTTATTTAAACTGAAAATATTTAAACTGCATTTTTAAACGTTAAATGAGAATATTTCATTTTTCTACTTTAATTTTTTATTATTTTATAGTGAATATGTTTATTGTGTTTTTGCCGTTACAATAGGAAATAAGCTCTAGTAACAAAGAAAGGTTAGTGTATAAGATTTATGTATGTGTACTATTGTAGGCAATCTCATTCGCTTGTATAGTTTACATTAGTCTTTTGACTACTTATATATATTTTTTATTGATACCAATTTATCTGATTTGAATTTATAATGACATATAATAATTTTAATTACTTTTTCTTTTTATTTAAGTTAAAAAGTATGAAAAGTCAATCCACTAATTGTGGTCTTTGAATGAATATTTTTCTTATACTTTTTTCTCTTTTTTGTAGTTAAAGACATGTTCCCGAAACTAAAAAGTAAGTGAAGATTTAGTTTTTATTTATAATTTGTTTATCTAGGGTCGTTTATATATTTTTTGTTAAAATTGTAGATTTTTCCTGTAAAGAGACAAAATCAAATTGAAATATATTCGTTTTGTTTTGAAGTATTCAACATTGCTGAGAGCCTGACAGTTTTATTTTATTTAACTTTAATATTATTTAATATTTAATATTTAAATTGTTTTATTTTATTAACTTTAATATTAAAATTTGTCGAGTCAATATCTCAAATATCTGTCCATGAATTTCTTTTTAGAATACTGATTTTAATTTTAAGAATAAGAAAATAATGCAATATATACCTGCGCAATTAATTTTTTTGACAATCACACTTTAAATATAGGTAATGCAGAAAAAAAGTATGTATGTATATAGAAAACTTTCCTTGTTGATCTTTTTTATTATTTTTCATATGATTTTCTAAGCAATTATATGCCAAAAATATTTTAATTTGTAATGTGCTATAATTATACATAATAATTGTACTAATTATAACTGAATGTTTGTGAGAAAAAGTAGTTAGAAAGTAAACCTTCGTTAAGCATGTATGAAAAAGTTGCTTAAACAGGACTCGATCGGAAAATTTAATACAAGTCTTGAGTTAAATCATTTTTGTTTTGTTTACTTTTACAAAATTCAACAAAAGAATAAAGAATTGAGGTTTACAAATTTTAATTCTATGACTTTGGTAATTACTTACTTCCGTCTTGGTCAAATAGGAAACTTTGCTTAAAATAGAAAACACGGAAAAGGACTTTGCTTGAGAAATTCAGAATATATTTTTTTTTAAAGAAATTCTGCTGCTGTCACTATTATTGCTTTTTTTAATAGGTGAAAGTTAAATAGATGGCAGGCAAAAAAATTATAATGTCCTGGAATTTTTATCAAATATGGTCTTTAAGTAGTAAATAAAGAAAAGTGGATGCAATAAAAATGAAATCAAAGTTTTAAATAAATTTCTAGTTAGAGTAGGGATTGGTAATCTCTTTTTTATATAAAATTTTCCAAATTACATCATTCTAACTATTATTTTATCCTGTTCTGTCAAAACACGCACTTTTCATGCAGAACTATTATCATTTTGGTTTTATCCAGTTTTACATTTTTTATAAGGGTAATTAGCCCAAATTTCAAATTTAGGATAAAACCATTTGAAGCTAAACATTATAATTTTATTTTCTATCAAATTTTTGTTGATCACACAATTTCTAATTATATAAGTTACTTTTGTTTTGTGGTTTATTCAATCAAATTAAAACGACCAAATTGCTCTTAAAGCCCGATGAATACTGAAAAATTATTAGTTTTGGCTGACTATGCAAAAACAATCATATGACAGCATTCCGGTAACGTGAACTGGTTTTTTTTGGAAAAAACGAGTTTCTCTTTTGAAAATCAAAAGTCAATTTTGTTGTTCTTTCAGAAAAGTGAGAGTGAATTGGAGAGAGAGAGGGAGAGTGGGAGAGAGAAAGAGAAAGGGGGAGAATCCCATATACATATTACAGGAAAAAGAACAAAATTGTCTATTTCCTTTGTACTTATTACTTTGCCACAATAAAACAAGCTTAAACTTAAGTTTAAATTACAAATTAAAATTATTTCAAGCTAGCACTTTTCCTATTTTTTTTACAGTTTTAGTTTAATTTATGAATACAATAAATGAAGGCGATTATAATTAACAAACACGAAACACAAAGAAAAGGATTTTTTTTTATTGACTGCACAAGGCTTAAAAACAAAAATTAGAATACCAAAAAAAATCCATAATAAATTTTCACAATACATTTTCATCTAAATTCTAATCATAATTCTTCAACTGACATACAACCAATTTAACTAAAAAGTTAATTATTCCTGGTATGAAGTTTATGCTTGAGAAAATTAACATAACTGAAATAATTAAACACAAAAAAAAAGAGAAAAATATCCTTTTTACAATAAATATAAATGCACAAATTTAAATTTTCATATTTTACGAATGAGTTTTGTCACTAGAAATTTATAAAGAATATGTAAAGTAAATCTTGTTAAAATGAAATAAATATTAAAAATTTTCAACTAAAACTTTCATGAAATTTTTTGAATGAAAATAAAAAGAAATAATCACAAAAAACTTTAAGTGAACTGTAGCACTTTTACTTTTAGAAGTGTTTGAAACACTTCTAATTTGAATATTATATATATATTTAAGTTCTTATTGTATTTTTTTTTTTTTGTCTTTTATACACATATATATATATATATATATATATTTATGTCTATTACTATTGTTTATATTTCTGTCATTTACATGGTATACCATCCCAAACAGAATAATATTACCTTTAAAATTATAACAGCTAACCAAAAAGAAAAATAATAAAAAAATAAATAATATTTGTTTTTCGTTTCTCACTATAATTAAATAAATATAAATTAAATCTTAATTAATAAGTATACATATTAAATATGTATATTGAACAGTTAGATTGAAAAACTTTTTGCAACTGTTTTTAATTCGAAGACTTGAAGTCTAAAATCTATTGAACGACATTAATTTGGAGTGACGGGGCTTATAGAGCAGGGGCAGCAAGTAAGACGAGTTTTTGTTTTGATTTTCTTGGGGACCGGGAAACTTTAAAATAAAAATATTGCCATCAGAAATATTTTTTTTATTTAATTATAACCAGGAAATATTTGGTATTTCAAAATGCAAACAACAACGTGATTTTGTTTTGTATGAAAATGCAACTTTACATCATTCAATGAAAAAATTAAACAAAACAAAAAAAGAAAAACAGACATAAAATGAACTAAGAAATTTTTTAATAAATTTTGCTTGCAAGCCAAATTAGATTTTAATATTTCTATATTTCATTTTTTTTTCAATTAAGATTTTTATACCTAACATATTTTATTAATAATTTATTTAAGTGGACAAACTTAAAGCATTTAATGAATCATCTTATATGGAGGGAGAGTGACTATAGTACAAAAAAAATTTATATTATAATACATATATATATATATATAGATAAATTGACATACTAATATATGTCATACTATATAAGTTACTCATTTTGACTTTTTCCCAATGAAACTTTCTTCAAATACTGGTCACATAACGTTATGATCATCAAGTTACGTATATATATATATATATATATATGTATATATTTTTATATATAATAACGTTATGTATTAAATAGTATAGGCAAATGCGGGACAAACACAACGCGCACGCTTTAGCACAAGTTTACCTTCGTAAAAATTTCTCTTGTGCGCTTTTTAAGTATACATAAGACGACGTCACCTATACATTCGATATGGTTTGTCGATAAACGTTACAAAAACAAAAAAAAAAAACAACCAAAATAATAATAATAAAGTAAAACTCCAAAAAAGACTAAACTAAATATTTCTTACAGTTGCACGGAATCAACATTTTCTTTTTCTCTTTCTTTTTGGTTTAGTTGTTGTTTTTTTAAAGCTTTATATTACGAAATTATTTACACATGTAAATTATGTGTATAATTTAAGTGGAAACATTTTTTTTGGGGGGTATTGTTGTTATTATTAACAATTAAAAGAAAATTGAATTGAAAAATATTTTGTCTGTATTTTTTTTTTTTTGTTGTAAGTAAAAATATAATTGAAATTCCTCTATTATATTAATTTTATACTAATTAAATATTTTTATTGAATTAAAATTTTATTCGTAACTTTAATTTTGGGTATTACTGTTAGAAAGCCAATATTTATCATATTCCACGCTAAAAATTATTTACAGTTTAGATACTTGATGAGATATTATTTAAAAATTTTGCAAGATTTATAAACAAGTTGAAATTTCACAATAAAAAACAAAAAAAAAATATGAGAAATTATAGAATATTCCATAGAAAGTTAAATCATAAAATACATGAAAAAACCCACTTTTGAAATGAATGATTAACGTACAAGATGAAGTTTTTTAAATAAATTTTGTTGTGGTTGAAACTTTATATTAAAAACGTTTAGTGTCAAAAATATACAAAAATGGCAATGTGTGAGATAATATCAAAATATTAGCTGTAGTTGTAATGGGTGCGTTATTATGATGTTTTTTGTGTTATTTTATCTTAACCTTGTCTTGTATTTTTGAGATGATATATTACAATTGGACCCTTAAGCTTCTAGTCCTAAAATGAGAGTACGCTAATGTTCTGCTAACCATACAGAAATACAACATTTTACCAAATTGCAATAAAAGGAAATTTCTTAATTGACAAGAATAACAAAAAAAGAAGTTGTTTGCCCATCAACTCAAGCTAAAGTGAACTTTATTGTAATTGATTGTTCAAAACAATAATGTGGTTTAACTTCTCATTAAACGGGGCTTGAAAGTATAATTAGTGTTTTCGTTTAACGTTTGGACGCAGCACATAAATGTAGAATGAGCTATCGTAAAAATGTGTAAACTTGTGAACTCGATCACAAGGCCATAAATTTCAATTTCAATGGTATTTGGCAAATACCAAGAAAAAATAATATCCTTGCGCTCAAATCTAAGTCGCCTGCAAGCTCAGATGAGAGTTTGTAATCTTGAATTTATTGACTACTGAAAATCAACTATACTTAGTTATAGCTTTAGCTTTGATTTATAATCTGCTTAGCATTAAGTATAAGCATAAATGATTTATTTTTTAAAAGAAAACAGATGAAAAGAAAAACCATACTTGTTTCTGAGTGAACCCAGTAGAACTGATACAGTATACGTCTGGCTACATGCATTCGTATTCGACTGCTTTAGTTCTGTAAAAGAATCAAATCTTGGACACAAATTAAAGTCTACATAACTTTTTGATTATTTAGCAAATTTTTCTCAATTTTATGCTTTCTAAATTATATGAAGTTACATTTGAGCTTGTTTCATAGGTTCGGATGTTGAAGATTAAAATTTTCGCCTTCAACACGAAATAAAAGAACAAATAAAGTTCTTGGAATTAAGTCGATTTGTACCACGTTAAGCTTAAATATGATATACGCATAGTTTTGGAAGACTTTTAGGGTTCTCTTGGACAAAATGGTCGTTTACTGAATTTCAATGGATGAAAATGTCATTTTGAAAGTATATTTTTTAAAACTATACTAGAAATTCTTCATAGAATTTTCAGAAATAGAATTAATTATAAATACATACTTCACATCAAATATTTGATAATTAGCACTTATTCAATTTTTTGATTTTATTTGCACTAAACACAATTTAAGATACAATAGAATTACAAAAAAAAAAAGAATAGAAAAATACATCCCAGTGGATATACTTCTATAGAACAAACTAATGCCAGTTAAAAAATTTTATTTGCTACCACTTGCATTCGAAATAAAACCAGAAGTTTAGTATCATATCAGAATAATAAAATTTCATATTTTCTAAGATTTATGCGAAAATTTGTAGTGCTCATAGAATTTCAATGTGAATTTTGTCATGCAAAATTTTTATTACATACTAACAATAATTATTTATGATTTTAAACTAGAAACTGCATACTAAAATTACAAATATTGATTATAATTGTTTCTGATATGGAAATCTACTTTTTCTTTATTTAAACACATGTTGGAATCAAATGACTTTGTTTTTTGCTGATTTTTAATTAGAATACAAAATGAAAAACTTTCAAAGGGTTAATTTCATCCTCTTTTAAACTGTGCACTGTTCAAAATCTAATACAGATCTTTGTTCAAATTAAAAAGAAAAATTCAAAACAAAAAAAAAAATAGTCAATGCAATTATTAGAAAAAGAAAATTCTTTTAATATGACACAATTATTTGGTTTTAATTAACAATAAATTTTCAATAAATCTTTCAGTTCGAAGAAAAATGGGGTCATTAGGATCCGTACTTATATTTTTCTAAAGCTGATAGCAAAGTGTGAAGTTTCATGTAAATGTGTCAATTTATTTGTCTTTTACATCTGTACAAAGTTGAATTGTCATTGTATTTTTTTTTGACTGAATTTTGCACAGGTATAAAATTTTTATTTTTGAAACCAAATTCCTTAACGATTGTTGAATTAGTATTATGACTCTTTCCTTTTAATTGACATAGTAACATGCTTCTAAATTTAAATGTAATAGTAGAAATCTTGAAGATGTCCTTAACAAGATAAGATATCTAAAATGTGCATCAACACCAGGAATCAAAGCAAAAATTCAGTATATGGTTTTACGAGATCGTCAATTAATAAAAATTTTAGGTTATCTGTGTACATAATTAAAGCATTATTTGCTAAAAATGGAGCAAAAACTCATCGGAATCATTTTGGGAAAAAGCAATTTGAAGAATTTTTTCATTGCCATGAAATGATATTTGGCTTAACTATTATGATTTTTAATTAAAAAAAGACAGTAAGAGTGGTATAAGTCTGGCACTGCTGCTCTAAAGTAAATTATCCGTCAGGAAATTGTTACCACCATTTTATTTTGAATGCAAATTACAATTTTTCTCAGAGATCACTTCAAAAGTAGCAAAAAAATAAACTCTGAAAGTTATTGTAACTTTTTAGGATCTTGCTGCATTTGAAAAGTCTTATGTAGTTAACTTGGTTAACATTAGAAAAAATCATTTTAATGTTTCCTATGACATAACTAAAGGAATCAGTATAAAAATTTGTTAAATTAATTCATGAATTTTTGCGGCTTTTATTTATGTTGTCAGGTTTAGCTCCCTCTGATCTCTGGCTATACTTAAATCACAATATATTCATGCAAATGAAACAATTTTTATTGAATGGAAAGCTATTAGCAGATCTGGAAACGTTCTTTAACCGTCTTTTAGGTTTTTATTACTAGATTGCAATCCAATTAATTAAAAACTTATTAAAGCTTAGGAAAATGCAGTATAACTTCCACTTATAAAGTCGTATTTTTTTATACAACAAAAAATCTTGTTTAGCAAAGAATTGTATAAATAATAGGAAAAATATTTCGAATTAAATAAATTATTTAAAATATTATTATTTAGTTGTTTCGAAAGAATTCCTGTCGACATGCGTTTTTCGTTTTTATTTTATTTCACTTTGTTTGGCTGATTTAATTTCAGTCTTGTACTTGAAAAGCACCAAATTCTCTACACGTGCAGACAGATTTATTTCTATGCCATTATTTTGTTTGCTGTTATAGTTCAAACCTTAAAGTTAATCGGATTTGAGTATAGCAACACTAAAAGTATTGTTTACTATAATGAAAAAATTTAATTTCTTGCTCCTGTTTTAAGTCATATATTATGTTACTATATCAAAAAATCCAAATAATATCATGCAAGTTTTTTGTAAAAATAATTTTAATAGATTAATTTTCATTCTAAATACCCTGGACTTCCTAAATGTGGATTAAAGGCTAATCAATTCCAAAATTTTTGCTTATTTACAGAATACCCAGAGATTAAAATATTTTATTGACTGTCTTTTTGGAAGGATACTAGCCAAAATTTTAGTTGCAAGTTTTCAATTAGGCTATTCCTCTGAATTATACAACGTCGACATGAATTGTTAAATATCGAAGAATTCTATAAATTATATGCTTCATTTTTAGGTCACATTTGACCTGAATCCAAAATTTCAATGTCAAGTGACAATCGTTGTTTTTATTTTTTCAAAGAAAAAAAAATGAACGAAACAACAAGTTTTTCGTACTCTTTAAAATTCCGGTAATAAATAAGTAAAATTATAAATAAATTGATATTTATTTTTTTTTAGGAATTTTTAAAGAAAAAATAAATTCACTGTTGCATTTTAAGCGAATCCAATGTCAGCTTTTGCGTTCCACACAAAAAGCGAAGTAGAATTTAAGAACCAAGGAAAAACCAAACAGGATGTATAGTTTTCCTTAGAACAGAGCCAAAGTAGATTAGAGTGAATTTCGAAAAGCTTGTATCTTTAATTGAAAAAAGCCAGCAGTGAAAGTTCTCTCATCTGATGATAAATAGAAGGGTCATTGATTTAAGGTCTCTATCTCTCCTGAATAGAGGGCTATTATGCGGTGAAAAACAAACATTTCAAAACAGACAAAGTTAAATATGAAAATAAATTTTGCCAAAAAAATTGTATTTCTATACATCAGCCTTGAAGTTTATTATTTGTGATTGGAGAATTATTGATCAATGTGTTATGATGAGTTATATGAACAGAGTGACTGCAATTAAAGGTTTATGTGCAGTCAAAGTAAATTTGACATTTTTTCAGAGAAAAAAAGAAAAAAGATTTTAGCTTAATTACAGGGATTAAAATTATCATAATACGTTGTTATATTTTTCTGAAAGGACCAAAATTATTTACTTACGGGCTCTTATTGGTGAGAACAAAGCAATTAGAAAGTAGCATAATGTCAAATAGATGCTAATAGGATGTCAAACCCACTAACACTAACTCTGTATTTAGCCTCAAAAATGTTATCAATTACTGGGCTTGGTATTTTGATACAAGCTATAGTCTAAACTAACTATCCTAACATATTTTAAGCTATTCTCAAAATGTAAGACATGAGATATAAGGAAGAAAAAATGATTGAACGGAATGTCCTTTAGAATTTACATAAGAAAAAGATGAGCTTCAAATTCAAGATTCTGATGTGAAGTTAAAATTTCCTACCATTTTAGTAGGTATGAGAGTTTGGCAATAAAAAAATAAACTCTTTCACCTTTAACATTTTATTCTGAAATACCTCGGGCGATTATATCCGCTATTAATATTACATATGGAAACCAGGATCAGCATAGATCAGAAATTAAATTTTTATTTTTCCTACTGTCTTAGACTTTACACATTCATGTAATTAAGTGCAGTTTATATAAATAGTTTAATTCAAATTTAACAAATTAACCGTACAGCCAGGATTCAGATAAAAAGTAATTTTTTATAGTAAAATAATTCTTTAGGAAAATTTAGGAAAAAAATGTGTTTACAGCCAAACTTCTAGTTTTATTCTTTTTAAATTTTGGGTTTGAACATAAAAAAAAATGTAAAATTTGGTAAGTTTTTTGGATAATTTATGACAACAACACAACTACTACACTTGATTTCTTTTCATTTAGTTTTGTTTCAATATAACCTCAGTACTTTGATTTTTTTTGTTTTTTGTATAAATTTTGAAATATTTGTCATTGAAAAAAAAACAAAATTTTTTTTGTTTTGTTTGGTTTTTTTTGTTTCTAACAAGTCCCAACGGAAAAATCTAATCATGCGGTTGAAGTTTAAGTTTGTACCAATAATTACAGACAGCCATGCACGCGTATTAAAGGGCAAAACGATTAAACCGTGTCCAATAGCATTGAAATGGTGTGTTTTGGTTTTTTAAATTTGTTTTATGTTTTGTAGATGCATGCACATCATCCAATATTCTTTTTTTTTTTTTTGGTTTTTAGGTCTGTACAAGTTGGTTAAAGTTGATATGCCCTTGGTCTAATTTCATGAGACTATAACTTGTATTTCTTAAGTAACCCTAATTAGTTTTTGGCTTAAATAATTGTAATGCATCTGTTTTGTCTTTAGGTGGTTTCTGTAATTATCATGTTAACATGATTTATTTTCTACATATCTCTGTTTCTTTGTTGTTTTTTATTTTTGTTAGTATTAAATTAATTGTTATGATTTTCAACTAGAACTGACCTTTCGATAAATTTTTTTGTAAACAAATAAATTTATAAAGAAAAAAACTTGCTTTAGGATAGTTATCTGTATATAAATTAATATTTTGATTTTGTTTTCTTTTTGTTTTTGTGTATGTAAATAATAAGACAATAATTAAATTTAAATTCTTAGAAATAAAAATTATTTGAAAATATTATTGAAAATAATTCAATTTCTTTGTTTGAATCACTGAAATCATTTTACTGATTTTTAAAGTAATAAGAATATTTCTCTTTTATCTAATTACATTTAACTGAACTTTAAAATAATGTTGATCTACAGATACATATATATTTTTATACTAATCTATAACTCAAAATTTTTCTATAATTCCAAGTCAGCCTATGACAGTTGGAAAAATATAAAAACAGCAAATATTGTAGAGCTAAATTTTTCTTAGATTTCGAAATAGGACGTTTGTAGATATAAAAAAATTAACCATATTTAAGGGACACAGAAGAAAAAAGATACTTTTTAATTATTAACATTACCAGCCAATATTTGCTAGCCATACTTTCGTAGATTGCTGACTCTGTAATCAATGCTTGCAAACCTCTTACTACTGCATTCTAGGAAAATATTCCAAGAACGCAAGAAACAGTAGAAATTTTCACATTTAAAATTTTAAATAGCTAATTTCGATAGTAAGTAATGTGATGAATTTGAAATCATAAGTGCACTGAAATTTTGAAATTTTTACAGTTAAAGAAAAATAATCAAAGAAAAATATTAATCTAATTGACAAAGAAAAAGAAGGAACTTTTGTCCATTAATCTTTCTTTGTAAAGAAAAAAATTATACGAATGTGTAGTCTTGTTTTGAGATGAAACACAAACGGAAAAATTCACCTTAACACTGAGTCTTTCAATTGTTACTTGTTCTCTGCATAAAAAAAAAACATGTTTTACTTGATTTTCATGTTGATTATGTATACACCACTTGAGGGAAAAATTAAAAGTGGTTTCTTCCGAAATGTAACCAATGAAAAAGGAAATGCATAAATACTGCAAATAACATGTTCAGTTTCTAATTGAAAGTCACGTGAAACATGTTTTTATATCAAAAAGAATTACTTCTTCAATCAAAATCTCGGTATTGCTCTGAATAGAATCATTAAGATTTAGTTAGATATCAATGCAAACCAAATTTACAACAAGAAAATTGTCTTTTAGATATGAATATTTATTGTGATATAATGGCTATTCCTAGATCAGTTTAAGTCTAAATATAATATTTAAAATACTTACAAACAGAGCTAACATTTTTTTGACACTTGAACTTTTTTTTAAAAAAGCACAAGGCAGTGAAATTCTTTAAAATTTCCATGTCCAGTCTTAGTTAAATAGAAAAACAGGGAATAGAATGAGATTTTGTAGGGTTATACTAAAACTAATAATTTTTGCCTTAAATGCCCGAATATGTGAATTTAAAATTGCTGGCTGGTAGTTTGGCTTCCAATTATCCTTTTTACCAGCAGAGGGTTAACATTTTTCACTTTGCATGTTTTTTTAAAGTAAAACTTGTATGCATTAATGTTAACGCTAGCATGTATGATTATTTAGTATTGTAATCAGAATAAAAAATTTGGGGGTATGGTATAATAATTTGTAATTTAAAATAGATAAAATTTAGTATTAATGATAAATGCTAAACTTTATTATTATAAATTGCTTTACAAATTTGAACCAAAAATAACAGTTTTTCTGTGCACTTGAATACAACAATATATGTAATTTTATTTTATCATTCATATGCAAAAAATTATCGGTGGAGGAAACCTTTCAAATCTATCATTTAGATCTTCTGTTCTCACTTCAGATTAAGAATATATTTTCACAATTTCACATTTTACTCCAGAGTTCAGGATTCAACTGCTTACAAGCAATATATTTTCATATATTTTGTGATATTAAAAAATAAAATCACACAAGGACTGTAAAAGTTGAAAAATTCCCAAAGGAAAACCAAAAAACAAAAAAAAATTATTATCAAGACTGAACTAGACCGGACTATATTGTGAGAAACCTTCTTTTCCTTTTTCTTTGTTATACTTGTACTTGTCAACTATCTAAAAGCGTTATTATTATCAAAGTTTAATGAACTTTTTACTAATGAATGACTTCAACTTGCTGAATTACTTCTTTAAAGAAATAAAAATAACATTAACAGCAGCAAAAAACTTTTTAAATGCAAAATGTTAAAACTGTTCTCTTCATAATAGATGCAAATGATAGAAACATAAAACAAACAAAATGATATGTACTAAAATTATCCATATATGTTTCTAATTTTATTAATATATAAAATCATGGAAAATAAATAAATTTTTATGATCAACATGATTTTTCGATATTTCAAGTCTATACTCAAACAACTTCCCGACTTTATATGATTATTCAGAAATTTCTACAAAATAACAAAAAAATTCTAAGCAAAATTTTTATCCTTGGGATTGAGTATATTTCTGTTAAGGTCTTTTTATTATGCCAAAGCATAAAATCAAAAACTTGTGGTATATTAATTTTTTTTGAAGAAAACAACAAAAAACAAACATTTTTTATATCAAATTAAAAAATGAATCATAAAATTTTTAACAGTGATTATTAAAGCAATGATCTCAAACAATAATATTTATCATTGTCAAATTGTGTATGCAGTTTAATTTAGTTTTGTTGTAGTAGCCAAAATTTTAAAAAAACTTTTAAAAAATAACGAAAGCCTACTATAAAAATTTGAAATAATTAAAAATATAAAGAAAAAGGAAGTTCCAGAGTCCAGAAAAAGTATATAAAGTCAATTAACTTTATTATTTAGATTTAATACAGATGACATTAGGTACTACCAAAACCTTTTTTATGCCGAAACTATATTTTTCTATTAAAAATTTTTAATTTTAAAAATAAAGGTATTTCAGCTTATTTAAAAATATAGTTTTACACCCACTTTTAAGTCCTTTTTAATGAATTTTCAGTTAAATTGATCTTCACTTTTAGCACATGTGATATTAAAATCCTTTTTAAAATTTTTCCACTCCCACAAAAAAAAAACAGAATGAAAACTAACACAAATACTAACAAATAAAATATTGAAATTTTATTATTATTTTGAACGTTATTTAAATAATGTAAGCATGCTAAAAATTAAACAAACACATAAAACAGAAAAATTTTGATTAATTTAAACAAACAAATTTTTTTAGAACAAGCAACAAAATCACTTTTCTGTTTGTGACTGAATAAAATCAATTTTATGTCTGCAGGATATATCTTTCCCTCTCCATCCCCACTTATAGCTACTATTATTTAATAGAAAAAACAACACATATATTATATACATATATATATATGTATATATGAATTTAACAGTTTTTAAATTTAATCAAATTTATAGAAATACTTTGGGAATGTTAATCAAAAAACTAAATTTTCTTCTTAGGTTACTTGTTGTAATCTGAAATTAATTCTAATGTTTTTTTTTTTGTTATTTTGCAGACATTTCTTGCAATGTAAGTTTTTTTTATAGTTTTTATCAAACTAATTTATTCTTATAAAATAGTTTCTTTGAAATCATAAAATTTCCTTTAGTTTTTCTTCTGGATCATTAAAACAAATCTTTTTAATTCTCTCATTTATTACTTAATAAAATATATCCCGGAACAATTTTAATCACTAATGATACCAAAATTATATTTACCATAATTTATATCTATTTAAATAATTTCTGTGATTAAATTTCTATACATATAAAAAAATTTTACTTTTAGAAATAAATTTTATATCAGTAGAATTAGTTGATTTTTAACGATCAAGTTCAAGCAACTTTCTTGACCGCATCAAAAATTATAACAAATATTTACTTCCTCATTTTTCTTGTTATTTTGGGTTTAGTTTTTCATATAAATTAACCGGTTTTTTTTTTTGTTTTTTTTTTTGGAAAATTTTTTCATTTTATTTTGTTTAGTATTTCCTAAAATTAAATTCGAATGCCAGCTATAAGAAAACTATAATATAATTTTTTGCTGCTGTTTAAAGGTAAATTACCGTACACAGTCAAATTTTTGAGCCAAACGAATATAAAAACAAAAATTTAACTAATTTTCCTTATATCTGATCGTATTTAGAATGTTTTTTGTATCGTAAATATTGTTTTAATGGATCATAGCCACTTATTCTATTCACTGAAACTGTTAATATCAGTTTTTGCTTTGAAGGTTTAGTATGAAGTATGGGTGAGTTCTGAAATGCAGGGATACATTGCAGTGTAATTTTCTAGATACTTTTTACATTGTTTCAACAAAAAAGTTGATACACTTATTGCGTGATTCAAGTGCATCTATTACAATCGTAAAAGTTTTCGAACTCATGATATTGTATAACATGTGCAGTTTGACATTTATGAACTCATGACAATGCATTTCTGCGGCAGTACTGCATTTCAGAACTCACCCTATGTTTTTCTGTATATGTTTTATATACTCGTATAATTCAAATATATGACTTTATATCTTAATTAGATGTGATTCAATATAAAAAAAACAATGTCACCTAAGAAAATATAGCCTTTAAAATCTATACTAAAATGACAAATAGAAAATTTCTTGTAAAGTGTTTTCTTCATTATTTTCAGAATTAATTAAGAAAGCATAAAAATCAACAAAAGGAACTTTTTCTCACTAGTTCCACCGAGAAACATGTTGTTATGTTTCACTGGAGTTTTAATGACTTATGTTAAAATACTGAAAATTAGGTTAAGGATATAATCAAAACAAAAATTACTTTGATAATATTATGAGGATCATTTCTTGCAAACAAAACTTGAATACATAAAAATTATCCAAATCTACCAAAAAATGAATTTAATTATTTTTAAAATAAAAGGATGACTAGCTCTTCTTATTATTAGGAAATTATTAAAAGAAAAAGTAGCTGATTATTAAGAGCCTTAATATTTTTTTAAAAAAACCCCTTTTTTTTGTCTTTAACAGTTTTTAATTTCTACATTTTACCGAGCAGGCATTTAAATTTATTTAAGGTACCATGGTGAAGAGAAGAAAGCAAGGATTCTACTGATCAAAGTATATAGTAACCCAAGTAAAACTACCACATATATTGTTACAAGCAATTCTATCAACCAGAGCTTACATTATTGTGTTTTTTTTGTCTACTCTTATCATGACAATGGTGGTGTTCATTCATGTATTGAACACAAGCTTTAGAGTTCTTTTTCTTCTGCCCTTTTCATTTTCTAACTTTTAGAGCTCCTATAGTTATGTCATTTTTTGCTATTATGTGATCCATAAACTTTTATAAATCTAAAGTCCTTGAACAAAATATTTGCTTTTACAATATTAATGTTAATTCTTCCCATAACCAATAACTTTAGCCAGCATTTACTCTGATATTGCATTTTATTTATATCTAAGCCACTGAAAAAAAAGAATAAAAGGTAAAATATTTTCAAGCTCTATGTAAAATTGTCCATAAACATTTTTTATTTCATTTTCTGTTTTGTACTCGAACTTACACTGATTTTCAATGAATGAACCACAAAAAAATTATAGACTACTCTTATGATAACTATTTTTTTAAATATTTATAATAACGGTAATTACTTTACTGAGAATTAAGCATATCAAGAGTTTTTACGTTTTGAACTGAAAACATTTTAATCACTCTAAAAAAATTTCTAGGATTTTATTACAGTTTTCCCCAAAGCTTTTGAAAGTTTTTGTAAAAACTATTTAAAGGATATTTTCTTATACAAAAAAATTTATTGCTTTATCGGTTTAATTTACAATGAAATATGCTTTTTTTCATATTGTTGTTTTGACTTTAAATATAAAAAAAAGGATTCTGATTTAAAACCAAGGAAAACAAAATATGAAACAAGGTCATCGAAAATTCAAAAAGTTAGAAATTCAAATCCCAAAAATTAATGTTAATAAATTTCAGCATAATAGAAATTTCTTTTGAACAATTTCATCAAATATACCAAATTTGGTGTTAAAAAAATTATATATTTATATTTATATGAAGAAAAAGGAGAAAAAAAATTAATATATTAGCCTACACAGTAACAGGTGTTGTTGTTTTCTCATAGATCTCTTACACGACATATTAAATAATTTGTTTTTTGTTGGTTTGTTTTGTTTTTAGGTAGGCCTAAATTATTAAGCTAACCATTAGATTTATTGTGTGGGTGTTAGTTACCCATCTTTTATTTTTTCTACATCAGACTGGTTATTGGCGTCATTAGTTATTAGAAATATAGTAGATAGTAAAAGTCAATGTTTTTTTACATTATTTTTTTTTTAGCTTTTATCTGTGTTTTATTCCTTAAAAGGTGTTGGTATAGATTAAATACAGTTTAAATATTTCATCATAGTCGCACATTTCACTAACATTAATCATAAAATGTGCTTTTCTTTAAATATTTTGTGTTTTCCTTCTTTTTATTATTATTTCGTATTGATATTTATTACCTCCTACATGGCTCGCATAATTTTATATATAAAACGTAACAAAAATGATCTGCCATCTAAATTGTAATTTTTTATTGCTTTCATTTTTCCAGATTTACTATGAGAAATTTTAGCCTATCATTTTTGATTATATTATTATTATTCAATTAAGCAATTTTTCTTTTTTCTTATTGCTAATATATAACATTTAGGGTACCAATAGAACTTTTCGACATTATAAAGGGAGTCATTTGAATTAGAAGTTGTTTGTTTAACGAGGTAATTAAATATGAAAATAACTTTTTTGATAAATCACAAAAATATTATAATTTTTGTCACACATTTTCTGAAGGATTCTTTTTCAAGACTACGAAATATTTTTTTTATTTCGTAGATATCTCGTTTAGATGCATTTTATATCCAAATTATTTTGTTCACTTAAGGTTTGAAGATAACATAATTATTCAGTTTAACCATCAATCCTTAGAGACGGCTTTTATAAGAGTGTCGTAATGTGACAATTTTTATTCTCTTAAGGATATAAGCACGAATGTTTCTTTTCTTATTGAGCCTATTTAAGTATATTTCCCAAGGTTTAGATAAATTTCGAATACATTTTCTATGCAATCGGTATTTGTCATTTAAAATTATAGAAAGACAAAATTATCTCCCTTATGCCTAGGACTCACTAGCGCTTAGCGGCACAAAATTTAGCACTAAATGCTAATGAGTCCATTAGTCTCCACTGACTTAGCGACTAGTTAGCGCTAGCTTGTCGGTTTTTTAAAGAAGATCACAGGAATATTTTAATAATATATATAATTCAATATAATTCAAGCGAGCCTTTAGACTTTCTTTAGCTACGTCTCTAAAATGAAGTTAGTGGAATTTTTTTATAAAAAATATAAAGCCATTAAAAATATACAAAAATTGAACAAAGACAAAGATCGATCAAAGCAGGAAATTAATGGCATAATAACTCTTTGCTAAAGGATCAAATATTTAATGTACGTACGAGCATTTCAGCTTCCTGTTTCAGCTACTTTTCTATTTTAATAGTAGAAAAGATAAGTTAGTTTATCAAAGGCAATAATGGCAACTTGCAATTTTATTGCGTGAGTGAGCTCGTTAGAAAATCGCATAAACTTTTTTCTGCTTATTAAATGAATAGTTTTTATGTTTTTTAAAAACTAGATTCAGGTAGATCTACTGACAGTAAGATATAATTTGACATTTTATTTAGAAATGTGTCTTTTCTTTTAAAAAAAATTTCAAATGGTAAAATTGAGATAACTTTTGTAAATTATTAATGCTTTTATTTAAAACAATCCTGAGTGCCTTCTTTAGTTAAACATTCTTTAGGTTAACAATCTCAGGCATATTACTTATATTTTAAAAGTATGACCTCACTCAAAGGATATGTTACATTTTTTAGAAATATTTATATACGCAAGAAAATGTAATTTTTGTGAAAGAAGTTAGGGACTTTCATTGACAATAACTCGCCTTATTGAAATTCTTAGTTATAAATCATGTCTCTTAACAATTAAATTATTTTCAAATTGCTGAAATCAAATATTTGAAATGATGAAAAATGAAAGTTTTAGCGTCGCTAGTTGGCTGACTAAATGAATTTTACAATTTAACAAATTACGAAATGTTTCATAATTACTCTAATTAATTTTTTTAGTTTAACTAACTAAAGTGTTAAAAAATTTTTTTATATTATTTTTCAGCAATAATTTTTTTTATATTTAAAAAAATAAAAGAAAGAAGTATAACTTTACTTTCAGTTCGAAAATATTTATTTCCTTTTGGAGCTCACAAATCATGATTGTTTTAATTAAAATATATTCAAATTGTTAAGTTATTAATTTGAATGGAAATTTTTAATATTAAGCAAAAATTTATTTGTAAAATCATCATTTTTTAATATTCTAAAAATTATAAACAAAAGTTTTTTTTAATTCAATTTACTTACCATAAAACTATTTGATAAAAAAAACGAAAATTATTGTTTTCTTGTTGTCGTTCGAAAGAAAACAAAATTATAATTTAACACCAACAAAAAATCAGCGTTTTCGTTTTTTTTTTTTGCTATCCACGAAGTTTAAAATTGAGTGAATTCGATTAACTACAGAATTCACTTTCGATTTGACGATTTAGAAATCCTTAGCGCATTCTCATCCAGTTAAAATTTTACTTAAAGTTTGTATGTTTATTTTTAATACAGTCATAAGAAATTTTTACTAAAAAACATTTTTAATTGTAAATTTCAACATGACTTTTTTATTAAATATTTGAAAATTTAATAAAAGATTTTATGCACGCACAATATTTTCACTTTTGTTCTTATTTTTGATGGTTCCTCTTTACCT
This sequence comes from Acrocera orbiculus, assembly GCA_947359355.1. Taxonomy (NCBI): domain Eukaryota; kingdom Metazoa; phylum Arthropoda; class Insecta; order Diptera; family Acroceridae; genus Acrocera; species Acrocera orbiculus. The sequence goes on along the minus strand of OX375759.1, from coordinate 25,285,472 downwards.
TTTTACTAATCAATAAATTTATATTAAATTTTTTTGTTATATTTTTTTGAAATTGAAGAGCTCAAATCCCGATATATATACATATATATATATATATATATATATATATGTTTATATAATCAAAAAGAAAACGAAAAGGCTAAATTTGTAATTTTATATATAAAATTACAGGTGATTATTAATTAAACGAAAACAAAGTTATTTATTTAATTTATTTATTATTTTGATAATTAATAGACAAGAAACGACACTTTTAGTTTAAATAATCGGACTGAGGCACACCACACTTGGTATGCACTCGTTCACGTTTTAATACTTAGAGTCCGATATTATAAGATGATCTACTGACTTCTTGGCATCATTTTATTAAAACAAAAAAAAACAACAAAGCAACATAAGACATTAAATAAACTAACTTCAAAGAAAAAAACTTCTACACCATTTACCCACCAGTTATGCTTCCTCCTCTTTGCTTACTTTCTCCTTTATATTTGAATAAGTGTCTGTCTACCCTCTCCTTAAAAATATTTTGTCTATATAAAACAAAAAACAGAAAAAAAACAAGAGATTATGAAACGTACCAAAAAACTGACGGACAAGCGAAACGAAAGACTTTTACCTTTACCCAGGTGATTACTATTGCCACTTTCTTCTTTCAAGACCAGCGGCCATGTTATGCGCAGACTATGAACATTTAATTTTTAGTAAATTAATAATATAGATACTAGCTTACTATTATATTATTATTATTTAGTTACTATATTTTGGTTTTTGTATCTTTTTCTTTTCCGTGATCCCCGGAAGTGAGTGAGTGAGGAAGATAATAAGATATTCTTTTATTTTTTAGTTTTTTTTTTTTTTAATTTATGAATTATAAACTGCTGACACTATAGTAATTTATAACAATTAGTTAATGTATCAAAAGAGGGGTTTGGTATGTTTAGCTGTCAACAAAAAAATAAAGGAAAATAAGTGAATAAAATGATCTAGCCAGGGGTACTTACACGCGCTGACCTTAATGCACATAACACCTGTATAAACAGCATGACCTAATTTAGAGAACTCTCGCATAATTTTATGCTGTAATTGTTTATTACTTTTTGTTATTGTTACTATTATTATCTTTAATGGAATTTAATACCAATATTAAAATCCTAAACTAAAATTTGTTTTTACTTTTTTGAATTGTCAGCAATTTAATTGTTTATGTTGTTTTTATATTAAATTTGTAAGAACAATTTTCTTTTTATTAATTATTAATTTCTATGTATACATTTTATGAAGGAAAATGTTTATTATGCAATATTTCGAAACTCTGAAAACTGTTTAGTTGGTTTTTTTGTTATATTGTCTCATTGAAATTTTAGTTTTGATTAAATTGAATTTATATGATTTTTTGTTTTTTGTTTTTATTCGACTTTAGTTTTATTAAAATTAAAAATAAAATTTCTAGAGAACTTCAAAAAAACCTCTAATTTAATTTTCTTTCCACCTTTAATGATTTTTATACTTTCACAGGAAAGTCAGAAAAGGAAACTTGTTTTATCTTGAGTGAGTTTCATCAATATTGGTAGTCATTACTCTTTTAAATGGATTTTTGCTAGATAATATCCTGCTAAATATGTATATTCATTATTTAATAACCCTGCAAACATTTTCGCATAAAATGTGGAATAAAGGCCTGCTAAATAAATTAAGATACATTTTTTCTAATTATTGGCTCTTTACCTTTTACAAACTTTTTCAGTCAACTATAAATTGGGGAACTGTTGGGCTTCAACCATTTGGTTTTTCTTTACTGTTGTTTGGTTTCATTCGGAATTTTTTTATATATATTCAATTTTTTAACTAAAATAAAACAAGCAGTTTTTTTGGCAAAACTAGCACTTTGTACAATCCAACGCCATTATCAAAATATTTTTGATATTTTCATTGATGGTAGAAGCTTTCATGTGGATTCTCTTCACGTTAAAACTTAGCCAACTATTTTTAACTAATGAAAATAAACGACAAAATTTTTAATATACTTTAATTAAATTTTGATGAAATTTTTTTGGTGTTAAATGAATAAAAAACCTAATTACTGCATGATATTACGCTTAAGAAAGCAACGACGAGCTGAATGTTCAATTGATGAATTTAAAATTTGTCATTATTAGTTCTCATGGTTCATAGCTTTTCTATATTGGTAATTAAACAGTTTTTAGTCACTTTAACTGCCTAAATTGCTTATAAATTCCGTTAAAAAATATAAAATATTATTTTTATCAACATTTTTATATTACTTCCAAGTTATTAAATATCTTTTTTTCTATTTTTGCCAAAAATTCATGAAATTTTTATCCTTTATTAAGATCAGACTAAGCAAAGAAGGAATAGACTCTAGAAAGCTTATTTTCTATCCTTTTTTCATGTTTAATATGTTATTTATTATCCGACTTTATTTAACGTTTATTCGTGTTCTGTTAGTTGCTTAGCCCAATTCTTAAGATGAATGATATTAGAAAAACGTTCTGGGACTTTAGTGAAATCTCTTTAAAGCAAATTATTAATGCTATAAGGAGTTGAAAAATCTAATTTAATAAAAAAAATTTTTCAAAGTTAAAAAATTCATTGAAATTCATCGATAGTAGGTGTCCTTCAAAAAAACTGATTTAATTTCTGAGACAATTTCTAAAATTTATACTGGTGCTGACTATAAATTTATAGCAAATACCTCGAATAAATTGATGCCTTAAGTAAAAAAAAGAAGCTAAAAACAAAAACAAAAATGTTTTTTTTTTTTCTTTTGACTTTCACATTCCACCTAAAATGCAGTCATGCATGTAGATTGTAGAAGCCAATAATTACGAAAGATATTTGCACTATAAGTAAGCAATTGTAAAAAGAAATGGGTTTTTTTTTTGTTGCAAATTTTCTTGGTGTTTATTAAAAGCTTCAAATAAAATAGTTTTACTTGTTACGATTAGTATTACTATTAGTAAAATTGTTATTTGAAAATTAAACAACGCAATTGATTTGCCATCAAATTAGGAAGTTCATAGCTTACAAATTGGCAGGCACCAATTACTTCTAAAACGTACAAGTAAATCGTTAAAGTAATATTAATTAGGGCCCAATATCCAAATAAAATTACTTAAGTTTTCTTCTTTTTTTTATAAATTTATTGTAAATTTCAAATGGTTGTAAAAATTTTATTTCTATATAAATAAAAAAGAAGATATGTTAATTAGGTTTTATTGAAAACTTAATTAAAATTAATTTTGTATTACATTTATTCAAAGACATTTCAAAGACAGAAAATATTAAAGAAATAAAGGAAAAAAAAAATTTCCAATAAAATTTTGTAAATAAATGATTTGTATTAAAAGATATTTTTTCTGAATTCAATTTGGTTATATTTTTATTTATTAATAGCTGTACCCAGACAGACTTTGAATGGCTAAATTAAATTAATCGAAATAAGAAATGAGCAATTTTTCATATTTTTCGTGAATATACAATATTTAGAGTGTTCCATTGGCTCTAAAGATATGAAGATATTATCATACATTGAAGACGGCATGTGTCATTAGTGGTACAAACGTGAATGTTTTATCTGGCAGCATGTCCCATTGGTGGCTCATATCACCTATAGATTTGTTAGATGAGAAAAACTTTATATGGTTGAAAATAATTTTTTTGTTAAATCAATTTTTAATTTTATACCCAAACAAGATTTTGTGTAAGGCACCGTTAGGGTTCCTTGATTTCTTTTCTCCACAGTTTTCTTTCTTATTCTTTAAATGATTTCAGCACTTAATCTACCAAAAATTTCGTTACATTTTTCTACTTTTGCTAACTAGAAATCATTATTTAATCGAAATTTATTCTTATCAACTTTGAATCTGTGAAATTTTTCTTTAAGTGAAGTATCTAATATCTAAAATTAGGATTTTAGAGTTCAATATTTAAATAAATTCTGCAATGAACGATAATGATTAGGATTAAAAAGAATTAAATAAAAAAAAAACACACACAAACCTTTAATTAACTTAAAATTAATTTAATCAAAATTTAGGGGATAAATTACAAAATTCAAAGTAGCTTAAATATAAAATAAAAATGCAAAGGAAACATTTATAAAATTACTTTATGTTTATTTCTGCTAAATAGTTTTTTGTTAATTTATTTACTTTATAGTTGTTTTTTCCATCTAATTATATTAAAAAGCAAAAATTTGAAAATTTCAGTTTTTTTTTTTAATTTTTTTTTATTTTTTATCCCCGAGCTGCTGCTGTTCGTTTTTGTGCTGGAACTAAATCAACATTCTCAGCTCGACAACTTTCTTCTGCATAGAGCCCATAAGCAACATCACACAAACATTTGTATTCAATTTCAGTTCGTGAAATTTGATCAGCCAAAGTATTAGCCACTGTTAGGACAAATTGTTTTTTATCTTTTGGTGTCTTAAGATCCATATAGTTTTGTAATGGGAAAACAAAACCTCCATCTTCTAGAACAAAATCAACACCCATATTTGCTGTATATTTAAGATTATTTCTGAAATCAGTTGAGCCAAGATTTGCTTTTTTCTTTGCATCAGATGTTAAAATTACAACTTTGTTGTTGAAACCTAATTGAAAAGAAAACAAAATGCTAGTGTTTTGTTGATATTATATTTGAAAAATGTTCAAAATATGAGTTGAACGATTTTTTAAAAAAAGTAAAAAAGATAATCTACATAAAATTCGGAAAGGGATATCTAAAGCACTGCTAGATTTTGACATTGTAAAATTTAATTCGTCAGAATATGATTAAAACAGCTACAAAAATTTCATAGAGAACAAATTTTGGGAAATGTTGATATAGTGAGTTATGGTTTTCTTTAGCTATTTAAAGAGATATGAAGAGATAAAAGGAGAGAGAGGTGAAATAAAACGAATTGAATTAGGATGTCATCTTTGAAAAACTTGCTGTTTTTAATTTTAAAAACCGAATTAAGAAAAGGACAAAAAAAATTTGAAAAGTGAAAATGGGTAAAAAACTAGATGAAAAGTTTAAAAAACGGTAATGATGTTTGAAAAGAGGTAGACAGAAAGTTTGAGAAACTGTGAAGATATGTAAATTTAACTGAAGTATACAGTTTTTATCCTTATTTTGCAAATATTTTAATTTCCTTTGCTTACTATATATATATATATATATATATAACTACACTTTTTAGTATCACATTTTTTAACCATAACCAAAGTCATTTAGTTAAAATAGTAGCTAAATAATAGCCAAGAATATAATAAAATGCCTAGCTTCAGGCGTTAAAAATTATTAGATTTGGTTCCCTAAGGCTTACAAAAGAATTAAAAACAAAAATAAACACACACAAATAATAAACTCACCAACTGGATTTAGTTGTTGTCCACCTTTTCCAGGTAATTGTACATCACTAACAGGTCCAATTAAATGTAATTGTAATCCCTTATGTTCAGCAATTGTGTTTGAAACAAATGCTGATGCTGTTTTCAACTAGAAATTTATTTTTTAATTTAAATAATATTAAAATTCATTTGATAAAAAATTTATATATTTACCGGATTTGAATATTCCAGGCTATCAGTACGTATAGCTATAATTATTTTACTTGCATCAGATCTAAATGGATATGACATAGCTAAATTGAATGCAGCATAATCGGATGAATAAATATCTCTGGTACGTTCTAATTCAAGTTTTTTTAATAATTGATTTAATTTTTCATTACCCAAATCAGTTATATTTTCATATTTAGGACCTGATGTTGTTAATTGGCCTAATTTACCAGTAAAATCTAATTGGCCATTTGTTGTAAATAAATTTGGATATTTTTGTTGTTTATCATAACCAATTATAATGATTTTATTATCAGTAATATCACGTGATTTTAATTGTCCACGTAAATCATTTATTAAATTTTGTGTTAATTCTGTTAATAATTGTTTAATTGATGTATCAACAACTATTATAATATCAGATTTTTTTTGTGGTATTTTTGTATTATATTCTTCACCAATATTATATTCTTTATTATTATCCTTTAATTGACATTTAAGACATTTATATGGTACTGTTACTGGTATATTATCATAACGTGCTGCTGATGCATATGCTAAAGCTATATTACAAGCAGCATCATTTTTATTATTTGATTTCATTACAGCATGATCACAAGCTTCTCTATATGGTAAAGGATTTATAAATAAATAACCAAGCATTAAATTTGAATTTGTATCAAACATTTCAGTACATATAGTTTGTTTATCATGTTTACTATGATCATCATATGTAACTGGTGTACATGTTTTTTGTAATCCATATGAATTACCAAAATCAGCATAATTATCAGTTATTTTACCATTTGGTAATGTAAAATCATCATATTGTTCACTATTACCATTACCAAGTAAACCACGTATATGACTTGTATAGAAACCATTTATTCTAATATGGCATACCTTTAAATCAAGTGTACATATAACATATGCACCATATGTTGTAAGCATAGATACAGAATAATAACGTCGCCATGCATGCATACCATGAGAACCCTCATTTTCATGTATTGGATATTCAGTTGGTTGATTATTTAATTTAACTAATCCTTTATCATTGATTTCAACAAAATCATCTTTATCTATTAATGTTATCGATGTTAATTTACCATTATTAAGACCAGCAACAATTGTAAAATTATTATTATAATAATCTTGAGCAAGTATATATGAACAAGTGCCTGGGAATGTCATATGACGTCCATCAAATGTTATTATGTGTTCACCGTCAATAATATGTCCACGTAATTCAAATGGTGGTAATAGATTTGATAATGATGGATAATTAATTAAATCGTAAAATAATGATAATTTTTCATTTTTAATATAATTAAAGCCACTAAATTTGAATGTTGTCCATGTTGGTATTTGTTTAAGTATTTCAAATGTTAGTGGTAGTGGTAAAAAGAATTTATTATTACTACTATCGATTGCATTCAAACGTAGTAATAATGAACGTATTCCATTTATAAATGAGAAATATAATGCTTTCAATTCATTTATATCATTTAATTCGGTATTTGATAATTTTGCGCTTAGATATTGATGTAATTTTTCTATAAATTGTTTTGATTCTTCAGTTGGTAAAAATTCTTGTATTTGTATTAGCATATCATTCAAAACACCAATAAGTTGTTTTAATTCATCCCAATTACCAAGCATCTATAATTAAAAACAAAAATAAAATAATTTTGGTTGGTTCTTCTTTGAATTAGAAAAGAGTAGAAAAGTAATTTTAATAGACGTAAGCAAACATTCCAGTACAACAGAGAGAGTGAAAACAATGAATTGTTTATAAAATTTTAAAAATTGAAATTTAGTTAAACAAGCAATTCAAGTCAAGTTTAAAAACTTGTATTTAAAACCAACTATGCTAAATTTTCTTCGTTACAATTTAAAGAAATAAGGGGTGCACATAAAGCTCAAACAAGAAATAGTAGAAGCGAAGAAGTAAATCACAAAAAATATTTGTAAAAATCCTGTAATGAATTAACCATGTCAAAGCTTAACAGCATCACATTTTATATTTGATGTTTCGAATCAATTTTAAAAATATATTATTATAACTTTATTTTGAATAATTTTTAAACTAAAAAGAAAGCAAGTGACAAAAATTCGCTTCATTGAAAAATTTTTTCTTTACGTTTTTAACGTTTTAAAACTAAACTGCAATAGATTTATATATTTTTGTTTGGTATAAAATTTCCATGCATATGATTATAATTATTACTTACATTCTTTAATTTTTCTTTGATTTCATCTAATCCTGGCAATGATTTAATATATTCATTAACATTTTTCAATAATTCACTGAACTCTTGACGAATCAATTCAACTAGTTTATTTACTGACACAGAGAATCCTTTGAAAACTTCCGAAAATGATTTTGCTAATTTATTATAATCTTCTTCAAATACTTTCAATGCTTTCAATGATCTTTCAATCACAACACTAACAACTTTAACTGTTTCAGCATAGATTTCATTAAAAACAGCTACTAAACTTTTAACAATTTCCTGGAAGGCTGGAAGTATATTTTCTTGGAATATAATTGAAAGTTTTTTAAATGTATCCGTTAATATTTGATATAAGCTCTCATAGATACGTAATACAGAACTGCTTAGTGTTGATAGTAATTTTGTAAAAGCATCATAAGCTTTTCGGCTATAAATAAAAATGAAAATATTTTTAAAAAAAATATTACGAATGAAATTTTTTTTTGATTTATAGAAAAATAAACACCTTAACAAGTTTCTGTTTAGCTTAGATTACATTTAGCTACTGAAAACAGAACGTTGTAATGTTTTTATTTCTTCTGTAGAAAAACAAAATAAAAGCAAGATCCTTTAACAAAATAAAATTTTAAATTTCATTTGAAGAAATAAGGAAAAATAATTATCGGTGAGAAAACAAACTTAAAATTTTTTGAAAACTACAAATTTTTAGACGTCTTTTCTTTTCTTACCCGAGCTGGAATTTCTTTTATAAATATCACATCAGAAAGGGATATGAGTAATATACGTTGGCTGACCGGAAAAAAATTAGCGTAAATAATGTCTTACAATAAACCTATAATTTATTATAGTTCATCCTTGCACCCCATGACCGGCAAAATTGGACTACTTTTAAGACGAAATTCTACTAAGAGAATATATCTGGGAACTGCTTGGGAGCCTTCACTACGGCGAAAGTGTAAATCACTTTAAATACACAAACATATAAAAAGGCTCCTTGAAGGCCTCAACACATTTCTCTCCGGGAATGATGTTAATAAATTGCTATACTCAGATAGAAATTTCTATCAACGGATAGAGATTTCAGAAAGACAAAGAAATTCCATTCATCAAAAATATTTCCCCTACTATGGTAGGGTACCCTCCACAGCAGAGACTAGACGCAGGAAGATATCTTCTTCTTAACACCAGCCCCATACTAATATAATAATATACTAATATAAATAACACTGGCAACCCAAATAGGAAAGGTATCCAGCCGGCCATAAGGCCAACATACAGATCAAGGAATAAACAAAAATCAAGAGTAAAAGTTAAGGAAACGCACCAACTCAGCACTGAATTTGAAATCAAAGATCGATATAATCTTTAAAAAAAAAAGAAGTAAGGAAAAAGGGAAGAAAAAGGGAAAATATGTAGCAATGTACTCAATAAAGCTTATAATGTACCAATCTAATATATGTTTAGAAAAAGGATTCAACTAATTACCCTTGAATCCTAAAATACCGGCTATAGAAGGGTGTACCTGTCAGCGATAGAGAAGTCCAGATGCCCTTCAGGGGCAGGTGAGTCTCAGTACAGAGACTATCAAGCGAAGATTGAAGGCAACAATTTCCTTCAGGACCAGCAAAGTCTTCTAAGTCCAGATACCTGGCAGTATAAAGCCCAACAGATTGTAATAGAGAAGCCTAGAGAGTCCACACAAATTTAAGAGTGGATTAGAGAAATATCTTGAAAAATGTACATAGCTTTTTTTATGCCTTGGTTATCAATGCAAGGAAATACAATACTATTATAAATTTTTGCTAAATTTCTGTATCAGTATAAAATATTTCTTCCTTTGCAGCGAGGATTATTATGATTTTACGTTTGAAATAAAAGGACCAAACTCATAAAATATAATACTTACTAAAATTCAATAATATCATGGAGTGCTGGATCTGTAGCCAGTTCATCTAAAATGTCTGAAGCGTGTTTACCAATATTATTTCCCAATTTTGATATATCAACTGCACTATTTTTAATTTCTTCAAATTGTTTCTTTAGAGTTTCTAAGCCTTTTTTGAATCGTGCATCAATTTGTTGCGTAACAGTTTTAGCATCTTGTTCAATTTGGTTTTTAGTGTTTTTCTATAAAAATGAAATGAAATTATAATTTAGTACAAATTAACATTGAAATTATTATCATATTATTTGTGAAAAAAATCTCCAAGGTTAGATTATTTTTTTTTTTTTTTTGTTAACCAAAAGTGATTGTTGAACTTCATTTTTAACTCTTATAATGACTTAGGTGAGTAGTAAAAACCGTAGGAAGAAATCATCTTCCATTCAAAATAATATATTTATTTGCAACTAAATACTTTGTTCTTAAGAACAAGTGATTTTAAATAACATCTTAAAATTAAATGCTTCGAGTCACACAAAATTTTGAAGACTCCGTCATGACATTGCTCAAATTCAAATTTAAATTCCTTCTAAAGTAATATCAATGATTTGATTCAAACTGGAGACTACAACATCTTTTAATTTAAGTGGTATTCAAGTATATTCAATATACCAATATACCAATTTCAACATCAATAGACCTTAAAAGCTTTATAGTCTTAGGTATAAGTTAAACATTTCTTCATGTAAAAACAATTAGAATTAACGACTGTATGACTCAAAGTATCAAAATCAGTTACCAGGGAGATCAATTTTATTATTTAATCTATATTAAAGACCCTTGCAATAAAAATGTATACCTTAATGATATATTTTTTAGAAAAAGTTAGCTGAAAACGAGTTTAAGGATAACAAAATAATAGAAAATTTCACAAAACACGCTTTCTGAGCAGTGAATATTGAATGAAAACTTAAGGCTGCCTGCAGGGTGCCGGCTTACAGCCGAGCTGATGCTGATTCCGATACCGAAGACTATAAAGTCATTATTGGTAAATCAATAGGAATATGCTCAAAGTGTTCAGAGTGCAAGCCTTCTAAAGATTAGACTATCGCAATTGGAATCGGTGTCAGCTTGGCTGTAATCCCGCAGCCTAAGTAAGAAATAATTAAACGTAGCGAATTGTCATTCTATATAAAAGGAACAGCTTATATTTTGTTCTTTTAATTGTGCTAATTTTGATTGAAAGTTTGTTTTAATCTGTTTTCATTAAACACGGCACACCACTGGAAATAAAACTTGATGCTCTTTGAATGTACAAAAATAGTATCGAGGAGAACAAAGGAAATTATCGTTTAACTTGAAAATGTTAATTGTACAATAAAAAATTATCCAACCAAAGAACGTTGCTAAATTTAAAAACTTAAATTCGGTAAATAAAAAACAATCATTTATTTACTTACCAAAAATTCTTCAACATTTTCATCATTAACCTTATATTCAGATGATAAGAAATTCACAGCATCTAATTGAGCTTTTGCATTTAAAAGTTCTTTACCATTGCCATTCATAATTAAAGCAATTTCCTTACCAGCATTTAGTTTAGCATCAATATTAACAAATTTATCACGTTTCAAATAAAATGTCAGTTCAGTTAAACCATTTAATTTTGTATTTAATTCAATTGGTTCAATACCCAAAAATTTCATTTTAATTATAAAATTGGCTAAATTTTTAGCTAAATCATAATCACCATTTGTATGTAATATTTCATCATTAAATGCAGTTAATATTAATTCAAATTGATTTTGATTACCAGATATATAACTACCTAATTGTATATCATTTGATGTTGATGTTAAATAAGCGGCTGTACTAAATTTCTTTTTATCAATTGATAATGCTGAATGACCGTTAGCAGTTAAATCAATACCAAAATCAATACTTTTAATTTTTGTTTCAGTTGTTATATTAAAACCATTACCAGAATTATCATGATTTTGATATTGTGATGTTATTATTAATTTTTGTGATGATTTTTTAAATATATCAAATTCAAATTTACTTGTAGCCAAATTTTGTTTACTATTTAAATCAATTGATCCAGTTATTGATAATGTTTTAATTAATGGATTTATAAATTTCATTTCACCATGACCATTTATGATGGTATCATCGACACGATTTAATGTTAAACCAGCTAATAATTGTGTTTTTTCATCTGGTTTATTTATTTTATCCATAAATAATACTATAGATGCTTCATATCTTCCATAGAATTTTTTCGGCATTAAATATGTACTTTCAATTAATGTTTCACGTTTTGGTAATTTTAATAATATACCACTTTTAGTTGGTTTTAAATATACTTGAAATTGATATTTATTATCATTATTTGATATTATATTTATTTCTAATTCATGTTCAAAATTAAAACCATTACGTGTTGTTTTTGATTGTAATTCAAATTCATGAGGATAACCAAGTTCACGTAAATCAATTAATATCATTAATTTATGTTGTAAATTATATAATTCAGTTTTATCAGCACTTAATACTGAACGTATTTCGAAATTTGTACATTGTTTTTTCTCTTCACATGATGCTAATTTAATATTGAAATTTTTATTAGTCATTTTCAATTCAGATACAATATTTTTAACACCAAATATGCCATTAAAACTATATGAAAATCCAGTTTCTAAATCACGTAATGTATCATATGTTTGACGTACTAATTTAAAATTAGCATTACGTGATTTATCATACAATTGTACATTACCCTGCCCTTCAATTATTGATTTACCTTTTTCATGTTTAACTGAATATTCAGCATTACCACTTAATACATTTTCATTATTTGATGTTACCTTTAATTCAACTGTTTTACTATTTGATAAATCTTTTGATTTAGCTTCAATATGTATTTGATTTAATTTTAATTTTTTCGAATCGATATCAGCTTTAATATAAAAATTATCAAAACTTTCTAAATTAACTTCAGCTGATGATGTTAATTGAAGTTCACCCAAATTTTTCAAATTTAATTTTATATTACCTTTATGTTCACCTAAACGTTCAATTGAACCGTAAATATTTGTTGTTTTATCCTTATAAGTTGCTGTTAAATCGACAATTGATTGACTATCTGATAATACAAATACATTATTTAGAAGATATTTTTCACCATTATAATTGAGTACAGTGCTTATTTCAGAGCTATAATCATTTGTTTTCTGAAATTAAAAGAATTAAAAGTTATTAGTAAAAATTGTATAACATATTGGATATGTGTATAATAACATTTAAAATATTGTATCAAAATTTAATGTTGATCGGAGTAAAATTGTCAAAGTTATGAGCATTTAAGTGTCCTTTGCTTTAGTAGAGCAAGAAGTGAAATAGCAAAACTTTAAAGCATTTTTCTAAAATTTTTTCTTTTCACAATAACTCAAAATCTATTGGACCGATCGTTTTAAAATTTTTCATATTATTTTTACATATATTTCACCACGTAATGAGGAGTTTTTTTTTATTTTTAATAATTATTAAAAATATTACAATAACAAATAACTCGAGTTTTTAGGTGAAAATCAATATTCTGGATTCCAAAGGCTACAAAAAAAATTGACAAAAATCGCTTTTACTTTGAAAAACATCTTCTTTGATAAATAAATTTTAAAATTTTTGGTTTTTGTTCGATCTCGGAATATAATAAATCAAAGCTTGATTTTGAAGCGAAATTTTTGTTTCCAAAGTTCTAAATAGGGTTTAAATTAGGATTTTCATAATAAAAGTGATACTAAAATCATTTTTGCAATTTAATATTAACAAAAAAATCATTAAAATTTATAAATGAAAAACTATTTTAAAACTTACCACTGCTTTTAATGTTAAATCAATATTCTTTAATTTTTCAAACGATGATGTTATTTGATTTTGTAATGAGAAACTTTTATCGGCAAGTTCTAAATTTAAATTAGCTTTAACATTTTTAGCAGCATTATATTCATATTCAAATGAATATTTGAATTTTTTATTTTCATCATTAATTTGTTGGAAATATGTACCATCAAGTTTACCAGGATCTTGATTTGGTAATTTATAGCCTATATTCCAGGTTCCATGATTATTATTACCTTTAGCATTTGCATTAAATTTACTTAAATCATCACCAAATTGTTGTGATATATCGAATTTTACTTCAAATAAACCATTTTCAATTTGTGGCTGTAAAAGTTCACCATTTGATTTATATATTAAATTTTTAAATTGAGATTTAGGTGCATTCAATTTAGCTTGAATTTCATATTTGGTAGGTTTAGCACGATCACCAATATAATAATTACCATTTATACCACCATCAAATTCAGAACCATATTTTCCAGTTAAATGATAAATAGCATGCTCTCTACAATATTCATCAACATTAAAATTAATATTAATTGGATGTTCAATGTAGCTGCCATGTGTGGCTAATGTTGATTCAATCATTTTAAATTTACCTTTTGGTAAATGTTTAAAATTGCCAGCTATATTAATATCCCTATTGTCAAGATCTTTATATGTTAATTTATTTTGTATATCAAATAATTTATTTTTAATATCAATATTATCATATTTAGTTTCATAGGTTAATGAACGTTTTTTATTATTTGGATGTGTATCATGTAAGCTAATTGTTAAACCACCATTTAGTTTTTCATCTTTTTTAACTGTCTTATGATCTAATTCTCCACCAAATTGTCTTCCATTTGGTAACACAAATTTAAATTTACCATTGGAATTTTGATTATCCTGTTCGCTATTATGATTTCCATTAGCATCAAATGTATATTTTTCAGTTAAAATTTCAAGTACATTTTTTGTTTCGAAATTCTTTGATTGTAAAATATTTGTTGTTGTATATGTAACTTTTTTGGTATCATCTTTTTCATAATCATAATATAATGTTGCTTTAACATCTAAATTAGGTGATTTAATTGTATATTTTGTATCAAGTTTAGCTTTTTTATCTAAACTAACAAAATTCAAAATAACCCATGCAGTACCTGTACCAACTTTATTTGTCATTTCACCATTTCCATCGATTACATTTTTTATTTTAATATCAAAATTACCACTTAAATCTTCGTTACGATTTAATTTCATATTACATACAACAATATCATCGGTTTCTTGTTGAATTTTCAGGCTATTCTTTGTAGTCTTAGGTGTTCCGTCAAATGTAAAAGCTCCACTAAATTAAATTATTTAATAAAAAATATATATTTAAATAAATATCTAAACAATGAAAAATGTAAGAATTGCAAAAATTCAGCATAAACATAAGGATCACAAATATTTATAATAACAACTATTCCTACAATAATAAGACCAGATTATATATATCCAGTTCCTTGTTTTTCAATTCAAACGCTTTGAAAAAATAAAATTTTTTTTTAGAAAACTCACCTGAATTTCTTTGCATTTTCTGCAGGTACAAGTGTTCCTTGTAAATCAATATGACAATCATTTAATGAAAATTTATTTGTAAATTGTCCTTTAAGTGTTGCCTTAGTACCCCAGCTTGTTGTCAATGAATTATCAAGTGTTGAATCCTTGCCATTAATCAAACGTTTTGATTTCAATTGTAAATTATATTTATTAACTAAGCCAGTTAGATCAAGTTCATAATCACCAAGACTTTTCAAATTTTGACGTAAATTCATTGTTGATCCAAGTTTAGCTCCTTTAGCCCCAGCCTCAATATCATAACTAATTGAATTCTCTTTATATTCACCATTTAATTTTAATATTCCATTGATTGCTGTAGCACGGAATACATTTTTAAGTTTTGCATAAAGTTTTTTTGTTTTATCTGTTTCATATGAATTTTCCATTTCATATCTTTGTTTAAGTCCTTGGCCAAAGGCAAGAGCCATTTTATTTTTATACTAAAATTTTTGAGAAGAAAAATAATTTAAATTTTTTATTTAGAAAATTTTCGTGACTTAGTTTCAAAAAAACTATGATTACAATACGACAATTAATGAAACCTATAAAAAAGCCTTTAAGGAGGAACTATGTAGCATTACAAAGATATATGTGAGCCAAATAATATGCATTGCTAGAAATATCCAATTTACCCTAATAACATTTCTAAATTATTTAATGGCCATTTATAATATTTTTGGTTTGCTGTTGAAGTAGCTAAGAGAAGTGTTCTGGATCGAGACTATCCAGCGGAAAATGCAAAAACACTTCTTTCCCTACAGGTCAAAACTCCCCAGCCTAAGTGAAAGAAGGCTACACAGAATTCAACAGTTTGCGATAGAAAAGAAGTCGGGATACTACTCAGGGTTGATAGAATTTAGTATATTATTCTCTTGAAACTTGCATGTTGACCTTTGCGAGATAATAATTGCTCTTATGGCAACTATTAAGATTCCCAAATTCGGTTACTAAGAGTTTTTAAATTTTAGTTCTGATGAATATAATTTTATATTTAGAGGGAATTCATAAAATTGACAATTCCTGAAAAGTAAAATTTATATTCTCATGGGCTTAGCTTAGACAGATTAGATTGGTCTACAAAGAAGCAATATTAGGAGTAAGTATTGTAATAACTGTGGAAAGAGTAGACCAACAGAGCTTAAGTATATTTGATTTAGGTAGCAGCTTTTTAGGGTACTGGAGATTAATACTTAATATACCACTTTTGATCCAAAATTTATTATAACCAAATCAATAAGGAACTGGAAATAAACTAGTAACTAGTTATAAATCAATGATTTTGGCAATATTACTTTCCGCAAAATGATACTCAGCAATTGTCAGTTTTTAAATTATTTCTTTAATTGCTAGAATTATGGCCACTTCTCATAATTTTAGCGAAAATGCTAAATTTAGATGATAATAAATAAACTTTGTAAGTTAATGTCATTAATTTTCCAACAGAATTATCTTCAAAATCTAAAAATTAACTCTTTTCAATGTACTCGCAAATTTTTTACTGTATCTACAAGACTAAAAATTATATTTAACCCGTCTCTATTCAAAATGTTATACAAATGTCTAAAAATGATATATTAAATATTTAGGATAAAAAAATTAAAAGGACAACAAAAGAAAATAACTTAATAAAATAGTGAACAATTTTGATCTTATTTTTAATACTTACAAGTCCTTCCTCATAGTGTAAATCATTACTAAAATGTCCATTAAGATGCTTATTATCCTTATTTTGTAGTGTACCACTAACTAAAACATTACCAGGATTATAATTAAATTTACCATCAAAATCATAAACTGTTTTATCATCAGATATTTTTAGATTTGTATTAAATGATAATTGTTCCATTTCAAATTGTCCATTTATAGTTATTGGTTTATTTCCAGGACTAATTAATCGTAAATTATCAAAATTATATTTACGTTTGGGCCCATCAACTTCAACTAAGATTTTACCTTCAGCTTTATAACCGACTAAATTATCAACAATACGATCACGACTTTTAACATATACTAAAGGTTTTAATTCATGTTTAGGACCATCACCGACTTTTGTAAAACCAAGTTTAGCTAATGATATTTCTTTATCAATTTCATATTTAGCATATAATGCATATTCATTTTTATCTTTAGTTAGGCCACCTTCAATAGCTAAAAATTTCTCTGGATGTTTAAATGATGTCCTTGCATAAATATTTGGTGATATACCAAGTTCAACTTTAATATTAGTTGTATGTTGGCGGCTTGAACCGGGTGTATCATAATTTAATTCCCATAATTCTTGATTTTGTTGTTTCTTATATAAACCATTTATTTTGATTTTTGATTCAGTTTCAATCCATAATGATAATTTACTATGGCCATTTAGTGGGAATGGTGCTGTACCTTGTTCATTTTCTGAAAACCATGCTGTAAAACATGCTGTCAAACCGAACATTGATAATTGATCAAAACAATGATCAGTCGGTTGTGTACGTTTTTTACTTTTAAATGGTATTATTGCTGTTTCTTTACCACGTTCTTGTGTTATAAATTCAATATCATGATTAAAATGTATTAATTCTTGTTTTTTAAATGGTAAATTAATATCAATATCAAAACCATTACCATCATCGGTTATTTTGAATTTTAAATCAGAACCAACTGATGAATGTGCTGACATTTTAACACTTAAACCAGTACTTACAACAAATGCATCAATTTTTAATAAACCATTAACAATTATATTACCACTTGGTAATAACTTAATATTTAATTCAGTTTTTTTCCAATTTTTAACTATTTTATCAATATCAATATTTGTTTTTATTTGGAATTTACCAATACCTGAACTTTGTGCTATTAATTCTAATGGAAAACCGATACCAGTTGGATAAACTAATTCATTATCTAATAATAATGTATGTGCATGACAATCATGTTCAAAATTTTTGGCACCATTTAATAATTTTTCAAAACTATCAGATATAATATTAGTAAAATCATCAGAACTAGATGGTATATTATCACCAAGACTTAGGAAAAAGAATTCATTACCAAACATTTTTAATGAATAATCTAAATTAATATCATTTGTTAAACTATTTCCATATGGTTTAATTTTTTTTGATAAATTATTAACATCGTCACGTATTGATCGTGTTTTACGATTATTTAAACTAGATGCCAATTTATTAATAATATCCTGGCTATTCTGTTTGAAAAAACCTTTTGGTCCAAAATAATATTCAAGTATTGTTTCTAAATTTTCTTGTCTAGCATATAAATCAAACATATTAAAATTATTACCAAATATTTCACCAGTTAAGTTAAGACGTGTTGAACGTGGTAAAAATCCATTTTGTGAATAAATTAAACTATAATCAGCACTAGCACCAATTCCTAATGATTCAAATGCATATGAAATTTCATGATTGAATGAATAACGACGTGGATCAATTGGAAATTTATTATTTAAACGGATATTATTGAAATGTATTTTTGCTATTTCTCTAGATGGTTCAGTTGAATCCCTTAATGTTTTTAAATGTGTTGTTATAAATGTACCAACTTGATTAACTGTCTCCGTTTTTAATATAGTTGCTATATTATTAGCAACATCCGCATTTGGACATGTTACCATTGCTAAATATGCTTCAATACGAATTTCTGAATCTTCATTACGATTTTTCAATATACCAAATAATGTATTTTGTATCTTTTTATTACATGATGCTGCTGTAAATGCCTGTAATGCATATACACGTACACGATTTGATAATTTTTCATTTGAACATTGTATTAATTTATCAATAGCTGAATTCGCTAATCTTTGTGTATTACGTATACCTTTTAATATATTTATGATAGTATCTTGTTGTTGTCTTGTTTTTGACTTACAATCACCCAATTTATTAACCAATTTTTCAGATATTTGTCGTATATCAGAATTTTCACAATTTTCTTGTTTACAATATTTATTAACAAGATTACCAACACTTAAATATGCCTCTTCAGGTGGGTTTGTGTCTAATAAAGTCTGTAAAAATTAAACAAAAATTAATTAAAGTTTACAAATTTACTTAAAGAATTTCTAGTTAAAACTAAATGAAATCTATAAAATTCGATAAAAGTTTGAAAAACAAAATCGGAAACGATGATATTCTATTACGATTACAATTACATACAAACATTTCTGTTTGGTCATACATAAAATCGGATTTAAGACTTAGTTTAGAAAATATTTGCTTTAAAGTTTTAAAAGCTTAAATAAGAAAACAATATCTTCAGAATTCTTTCTCAAATTCTTTAATTCATTTGACAATTCATTCATTACCATTAGATTTATTGATTTTCTTGCAAGCAAGTGTAAAAAAACATGCAAAACATTTATGCGGAATCTAAAAGGTAAATTCACTTTCCGCCCTTATATATATATATATATATGTTACCGTTAAAATATTTAATGCAGTTATTTCATAGAATACCTAGTTATTCCATGGAATAATTGATCGTGTCGGTTAAAGTGTGTAATATGTTATTGATTTGACACTTTAACTAGTTATTCTATAAATTAACTAATGAGAGGCAGTTAAAGTGGAATAGGTCATAAATGCAGTAGGGGTGGAAGGTAAATGTATTTGTCGTGCGAGATATATGATATCTAAATGATTTCACACTTTAACGGGCTGCAGATCGTTATTCTATGAAATAACGGATTTCATACTTTAACGGTAACATATATATATATTTTGTCCGCTTTATATTCAAGATGATCTTTTTATGGATTCGTTAAAAAGATAAAAAATATCACCAAGAGAAAAAGATTGTCAAATATTATCTGATTTTACTGATGTTCCAGGAAAATTTCCATGTCATAATAGCAAAATTTAGTTTTTCCCGTCTATTTTAAAATACATTTTCATGCTTTTAAGAAGGTCAAAATTTAATTAAACCATTCTTAAAGTAGCTGAATTCATCGATTATCTTATAATATATTGAAATCTAAGTGACCTATAGTTTTTGTATCGGCTGATATTAACTTTAACGCGTTTTAAAAATTATCCTTTTTCAAAATTTTTGTCAAATTTAACTTAAAAATTAAAGTAATTAATTATAAATAATATCTAACTTACATTAATAGCAGTTAATGCTTCTTTAGTCATTGTGTCAACCAAATTAAATGATAAATATGCCAATTTTTGTTCGGTTTTGTCCAATATATTAGCACCCAAAATTGATGCAACCGCTTCAACTGAACTTCCAGTACCAGTACGGTAAAGTGCATCTAAATAAACTTTTCTAGCTAATTCTTTATTTTCATGTACAGTACCAGATTTAACTTGTTGTAATAATTCTTTTAATTTATCAGCATCAGTTAATCGTAATAAACGTATTAATTCAGCAAAATTTTGTGCTGCATTTGGTCCAGTATAATCTTTGATTTCATTAATTGTTTTAACTAAAACATTTTTAACATTTTCTAAATTATTAGTTGGTATTGGGCGTGGATTTTTAAATATTATTGATTGTGATCTACCCTGAAATTTATTTGGTGGTGTACCTTGATTTGTTTTTGATAAATTTAAATGTGTTTTAACTTTAGCCTTAGCGCCAGCATTTGTTGTTGAAAATGGTATAAATTTATATTCTTCAATTAATTCAATATTTTCAATAATACCATTTTTAACTTTTTGCTCTAAGCTATAATCACCGCTGAGTAATTGTGTTGATTTAATTCCAGCCTTTTCATTTATAACACTACTAATTAAGCCATTTGATAAATTTTCACGATATCCACATTTATTTAAATTACGAATTTTCGTATAAATATCAATATTACCATTATTTGTTTTAGTTGTTGTTGTCGGACATGTACCAAATACATCAATTTCATTTGGTTTTTCACTTGATTGTAATAATGAAATAATTGCACGTTTAATATTTAATGAGACATCTGAATCTTTTGGATGTGCACAAATTTGTGGTTCAATTTCACCATTAACAAATGTAAACTGAACTGGTTTATCAATATCTTGGGTGAATTTTTTTGGTGTTTTTTCCTTGTTTAAATTGATTGCAAGACGTTCTAATTTTAGGGTATATAAACATTCTGCATCGGCATATATATTTGCCTGGCCTAATATTCGTAGATTTGTTTCATCAGCATCTGAACCAGTTACCGCTATTGTTATTGAACTATCCAAATTATATGTATAAACATTTCCAGGCTTATATAAAAATTTTCCATTATCCGCTAAAGTTTTTTAGGAGAAGAATAAAATATAAAGAAAATAGTTTTAATAAGTAAAAATAAAAGAGTTTTCTAAATCCGGAAAAATTAATTTTTTTTTACTTACATGCTGGACATCCTTTTTTACATGAATCTAAAAAAAAAACAAATAAATAAATATTAATACGACAATATTTGATTGCAAATTAAGAAATAATTTTATTGAAAAAGAAAAGAGAAGCATTTTTCTAATATTTTATTAAGTTTTAATCTCTGAATTTAAACATTGTGAAGAGTTTTAACAACGTTTTAATCCTAGTTTTACCCAATTTTCAATCTAACTAATTTAAAAAACAAAGTATTCTGAAAGGATGAATAAAATATCGGTTAATAAGTCTCTGGTTTGTTACTATTGACAAATTTATTGAATTTTTAGGAAACTCTATCTCTTCAATCTATGAATTTGTTTCTTAGAAGATGCTCCAGGGCTCTGTAAATAAAGTCATCGCTGAAAATGTGTTCTATCTTATAACCTAAAATAGATCACTTTACACGGCTGATATAGAAAAGCTAAAACTATTTTGATCAAAACACAAAGCAAATTTCAAATTCTTCCACCAAAAATTCATGGAACCAATTTTATTCAAATAGATCTTAGAACAATTTTATCACTAGTTTAAAAGTTATAATGAAGAAAATACAAAAGAAAAAAAAATGAGAAAGAGTTGGAAACTACGAACATTTTCCAAGCTGGATGGATTGTTTCAGTAAACGATGACAGTTTTTTGAGATCAATTGATCACTTCAAAATGGGAAAATAATATATATTTTGTATAATTTGCTAAAAAACAACACATATGCATACATTTTTGAATCAAATGCAATACATTTTTGATTGTTGTGCAGGATAGTGGTGTAGTAGAAAACACATCTGTAAAATTTTAATATGAACTGATATCAAATTGTCTATGCATGTGAGTTGAACATGTGAGCCATTTCTTTCATTACGGGAAAAAAATAAACATCAATACTAACAAGACAATTTCAGTTAATATTAAATTTTGTACAAATTTTGACATTTTACAGTCAGTGGATAACAGTTGTTAATAGATGCAAATTTTTTGACACTTAATGGATAAATAGTAAAATTAAGCACCAATTCGCCAGTTTTACAGAAAAACATATTTAATTTATTTTTGTGTGGACATTCATCACTTAAATCTAAAGAATGTGGAAACAATACTATACTATAATGCAATACTTCTATTATATCGCTAAATGTTCTTGCTTAAAAATTATGAAAAATTGAAAATTCAGAAAAGAAATTAGTCAGATTCACTGAAACGGGACTTTTATCCGATAGTATTCATTCTAAAAGTCCTAAAGATTGCTGGGAAATTCTTTTAAACAATAAAAAGAAAAATAAGAAAACTACACAACTACAAGTGAAATACAAAATGATTTGAAAACGAACAATTAAATCTTAGGCCAATTTTTTTCCCAACTACATATAATACAGTTTATGCAACTCAAAATCGATAGCTATAACTTCTATATGTAAAGTGACAAGCAAAATTGAATTTTTGTTATATTATAGACTTAAGAGTATGTAATCTGAAAATTACACGGGTCCATAAAGAGGGTTAACAACTTAAATGCTCAAAAAGATCTAACGCTTGAGTCGCCTTTTTTGTTGTATCCACAAAGAAAAAAAATACTTTACAGTTAAACTATGTTGAATAAATACATGCTGAATTAGAAAAATCTTAGAAAAAAGCTTTGAGAAAAATTAACAAACTAAACAATTTAATTGTTATTGATAAGACAACTGAAAACTTACATATACATGTAAAAATGTAACACTTTTTAGGAAATTCTGTTCGGTTATAGGAGCAAATAGTAATTTTTTGACGTGATGCAATTTTTGTCGCCAGAACTTGCTCAAAAGTGGAACCCATATGTTAAAACTTTGACAATTGTCAAACAAATGAAGTTTTAGGACAAATAAAAATAGAAATTATAGTAAATAGAAGAATTATTATTTACATAAAAGTAACAATAAATATATTCAATGTGTCTAATCCTAACAATTTATTGACTGATGTACTATAAAAAATTTATTAGCTTTCAGATCTAATTTTTGTGCATAAAATGGCCAAGATGACAGTTTGAATGGTTTTAAACTTATAATGTTCCCAAAAAAGTAGCTTATATGACAAAAAAGTAGTTATTTTTTATTGATAATTGATCCCTACATCGCTTTTATAAGAATATATTGTAAAAAATGAGGATGATGTAGGCCCAGACATTTGGCTCTTCCATTTCTAAGACAAGTTCGAGCGTGAATAATAAAATGTTATTAATTGAAACAGATGAAAGCAATGCAATTTAAGCTTTTGGAAGCTAATAAGACTCTAATTTTTAAGGAAATACTGTCCTCATTTAGGTGATTTAAACAAATCAAGACATGTATGTAGTTATAACAGAGTAAATTTATTTGATTTTTCACTTTATAACCAGTCAGAACTACAAAAATTGCTTAAGAATTATTTATATTATATTATTAACAACAATAAAGTAGATAATAATATAAAACACCTTGAAAAATAATATGAAATATTTGTCACATTGTTCAATTTTCAAAGGAATTCATTTTGAGAATTGTGAAATAAATGAAAATTAAAACAACACATTTTATATCAATTGAAATGTCTTCCGTGGAAAGTGAAAAATTTTTATAAAACTTCACGAAAAAATTACAAAAGACTATTTCGAAAAGTTATCTCTTATCATTTATTAAGTGTTGCTTTCAATATAAATAATTTTAGATTTTAGAATAACATTTAGATCTAACACACATTGAGCGGATTTAGATAATTTTGTATACAATTAGAAATATTAAACTAATTAAGAAGATGGGGATATTTATCTAGCTAAAATTTAAGTCAAAAGATTAAATTCTTGCTATTGATATCATTTTCCTATAGAAATTTAGAAAATTTTCTGACTTTTGAAATTTTGATAATTTTTATTTAAAGAACAATAACAAAACCATTTTATTGAATATAAATCCTCACATAACATTATAATCTTTAAAATATCTATTTTATAGTCCAGAAAAAAATATTAATTAAATAAAAAGTTATAAGGAAAATGATTTTAAAATATCAACTTTTTTCAAATACTTTTAATACAAAAACTAATGATTTATAATTAAAATAGTTTTTTGAACTAAGTAAGTGACTTAAATTAACGTCAAAATATTCAACTCCTTAGTTAAAAAACAGTAAAAGAATTACTTAAGGACTTTAGTCTTTGACTAATAAAAGACATTTTTGAAAAATTAAATTTTTTCAAAGTACAAGATGAAAAAAATAAAACCAAGTTAAATAGAGAGAAAATTTTATTAAATCTTCTTCCTTTTATAATTTATTTAAGAGAATCATATATACGGATCCTAAAGAAAATTAGTAATTTTCTCGATCATTTGAAAAGAACAAGAGCTGATCTATCCAATCCTAGATATATATAATTAAAAATATTTTTGTGTTTCAACCTTTCAAGCCTTAGCTTAAGCTTTAATATATGTTTATAATCACTAATTAAAGATTTAAGAAATTTTTTTAAAAAAAATAAATTTATTGAACCTTCATGAATTTTTCTATTGTTTCTTCATTTTTTGAAAATTATGATCTTATTTTCTTTTTACAATTACTTTGATACATAAACTCATGAAAGTTTTAGTGATTATTTAATTTAAAAACTAAACTCACTGATACCGAAGGTAGCCAAAAAAAGTTATTTTAACTTCGGTTATTAAAACAAAATTAATTAAAACTACGATATTGTAAATTTTTAAAGAAATTCATATCACAATGACAAACAAATATACATTTTTCAAGTATAAATTACACATACCATCACTCCTTATGGCAGGAATATTTAATACACAAAAAACTAAAATCCATAAATTTAGACAATAATGATTCGCCATTATTGGTTTAAATTAACTGCACTTAAAAATCAAATTTAATATATTTTATTTTTTTGGATTTTCGTTTTTAATAAAAAAAAAATATAAACTCCTCCTTTCCTCTACTTCTTTCTCTTCTATCACACAATTGAAATTAATTCCTAATTGAAATAACAGTTACACAAAATATATAACAGCAACCAAGCAAGAAATATAAAATGAAACTAAGTTCTAGACATAATGCCAGCCCTTTTATATATGCCTTTCAGTTTGTTTTAAATATGAGTAATAATCAATTTTATTGGAATTTTAAAAGAAAACATATTCATTGATAAGAGAATTATTTAAAAATTAAAATCCATTATTATTACCAAATTTACATTGGTAATAAGCAGCTGTTAAGATAAGAAAAATAATTGCTAGGATCTAATCATGGTAAACATATTTTTGGTACTAAGTTCAGATAATAAAACTTTCTTAAAAACAGAAACAACAAAAATATCTGAAAAAAATAACAAAATTTCATTTTGATAAGAAAAATATTGTTACTTATTTGATTAGTAATAAATTGTTGTATAAAATAAACAATATTCATATGTATTTATTTATATATATATATATATATATATTTATATAATTGCAAAACATATTAAAGAATCTTTTTTATAAGCTTTCCCCGGATATAAATTCAAGGAACCTAAACGACCATTTGCTAGCCCATTTAATTGATAAAAAAAGGTCGAATAAGGCAAATTATTGCATTAGCAACATTATCAAATTTATTTTTAAAAATTAAAGTTCATCATCATGGACAAGACAAGTGGCATCATTGCTCCAAAAAAGCAAAAAAAAAAAAAAAAAATTAAATTTAAAGCTTCACACATCCAAGCATTAAAAAAATTGATAAAATTATTATAGTATTACTTTCCAAAATTATTTTTCATTTTGAGAAACAAAACTTGTTTTAGTAGACAATTTTTACTCCAAAGTGCAAAACTTGCACTTAAGACTTTAAATGTTTTGTATTTTTTAAATTTTGTATAAATAAAAGTTTCAAAACTTGGTTAATAAGACGGAATGATTTTATGCGTTTTCTTTTTTGTTTTTTGTTTTACTTAAAAATCATTTGAAAAAATTATTTATAAGAAATCATCTACTGCAAAGTAGCCAATGTCAAAATGGCTATGCTAGCGAAACTTCTAAATAATACCAAATTGCAGCCTTCTTCTAATGATGTTAATGCTGTTAGAAAAATTTGTTTCAAAGCTAATAATTTTAAATCTTAATCTATGTTTCATTTATATTTCACCTTCTTTAGAATGAGTTTTTAAATTTTAAATGGCATTCTTATAAGAATATAACCTACTTTCAGATATGGAGTAAAATTTCTCTTTGCATTTGTTTTGACCCGCTAATAAACAGTCTTTATTGTTTCAAGGAATGATGAGGATCTAGTACCAATATTAAATGGTCAATATTGTTACAGAAATCTAAAATAATTAATTTTTTTACAAATATTTTTTAGTTGTTGCTTAAACGTCATTTTGTAAATTTTGAAATATTTCTCTACTGTAAGGATCGAGGATGTTAGGTTTGTATTTTCTCAAAACAAACGATTTAATCTTTCCTTTTGCTTCTGATGGTAATTTTTTACAGTCAATTCATTCTTTTTTAAATATTTATAGGCAACATGGTTGAAATAATTATTTTTAATGAATTAAATTATTTAATTACAAATATCCAGATGCATAGGTAATTTTTCCTTTTAAATTTTTATTTTTAAAAAAAAAATAGACCTCATCTTCTGATAATTTTTTGTTGTGAAAAACTAAAAGCATAACAGTTTTATTACTTTATTGTTTACTTTAAAAAAATTAACAATTATTTGAAACATTTAAATTTTCAATAGTATATTAGTATGAAAATGAAACAAAAATTACTAATTTTTCTACTATAAAAGTTAAAGGATGAAATCCTTATTAACAAAAATATGTCAATTTTTAAGGTATCAATTCTCTTTGTTTGTTAAAAAATATTGAGCCAAGTAATTATAGAGGAAAAAAAGTTTACCTTTAAGGTTAAATTTGTGGGCAGTTTTACCTTCTCAAAGTGGGATTTTTCCATTAAAAAAACTACTTGTCTCATAAATTTCAAAAAAACTAAAACATGTTTAAGTTTCAAAAAAATTCTTGTTTTCGTGTACCAAAGGTATACTTCTTATGTTAGTAAAAATATTGAAAATTAATTTAAACTATTGTACAGAAAACTATAGTAACGGTACCATTTTTCACTAACAACCGAAATTTTATCATTTTACAAGATGCAATATAAAATTATTTCGTAATGAAAATTCTTAAAAGTTACATTAAACATTTTTGTTATAATAAGAAATATTAAAATTAATAAAAATGCGTCCTTGTTTTTAGTAATAACTTTCGCATTTTTTTCTTTTTTGAAATTTTGTAAATTTTGTATCAAAGAATTTAATTTAATTCTATTATTTGTTTTTTTTTTCGTGATTCTATTAGAAAAAATCCCTGGTTGTGATTTATTAATGCCAACAAATATAATAAAATCAAATATTTAATTTAGATTTTGACCATTGAACTCTCACGAATTAAGCAATGCATATTTTTATTGAAACTTATCAAAACATATAGATATATATATATATTTTCAAGCACAACTTCCAAAAATAAAAATATGAGAATAAACTAATTAAATAAATATGGTATCAGCTACTATTCAAACCTACTAAAGGTCATTTTGATAACAAAATTTTATTATTTTATTTAAAATTCCCTTTTTTTTTATAAGAGAAAATAAAACAACAAATTAATTTAAGTTCTTGAATATTTTTGTTTTTATTTTCTTATTCTTAAGAAATTTTTGTATAATCTTTGAAAATTTTTCCATTATTATTTCATGAAAAAGAACAAAAATTTATTCTTGATTGAAAAAATCACAAACAAAAAAATAGATTACAATGAACCAAGTAAAGGTTTTCAGGTCAAAAATTCATAGTAATTTTTGTTCATAAAATCAAATTATACTTAAGGCTGTAAGACCTTGTTTTTAATTTTGAATTAAATTATTAAAAGCAGACCCCAAGATTACTAATCTTCATGATTTGAATAAATCCCCTAAAGAAGTGACTGTATTAGTTTTGTATTATTGCTAAATATATTTTCTACAAAATTTGAACTTTTGAACTCAATTGGATCGTTATAGAATGTGACTAACAGATGTCGGTAAAAATTAAGATCCTTTTTAAAACAAAATTGCTTGGTTTTTAACAGAGGAACAGCTGCTCTCAAACTCAGAAACTATTTGACTTTTTCACTTGATATTTTAATATGTTACTTTTAAAAGTAAAAATTATCAAAAAGTGAAATTTTTGAAATTTCACGCTAGTTGTGCCCCTTAAGCTATACAGTTTGTATAGTATTAATTGCAAAGAAGACGTTTTCCCGAATGATACAGAAAAGGCCTTGTTATCAACTTGAATCATAGAAATACATTAATTCAACAATAAAATTTTTTTT
Source organism: Acrocera orbiculus (assembly GCA_947359355.1). Classification (NCBI taxonomy): domain Eukaryota; kingdom Metazoa; phylum Arthropoda; class Insecta; order Diptera; family Acroceridae; genus Acrocera; species Acrocera orbiculus. The sequence goes on along the minus strand of OX375759.1, from coordinate 25,256,567 downwards.
TTGTTAAATAACATCCCTAATCGGATATACTTAGTACAAGCTAAACCATAGTTAATTTATTACTATTTTGGAAATGTAGTAAACTTGTGTGGGCTTAAATGAACCAATGTTCAGCACCCAAAGTACAAAAAAAAGTATACACACATTAATATCTAATACACATTTAAATTCTGTAAACTTTTTTGATTGCTGCATTCAAATAACACTTATAAGTGTTATAAAATTTCCTTCTTACTTAAATAATTTTTTTTGTTAGAAATTTGAATTAAATCATCAACATTATTTTTCTAGGACTTTCTAACGCTTTGCATGTTGGATGACTTACAATTAGTGCATCCAAAATTGAGAGTTTTAGTTAAAACTAATCAAAGTTAACTCACAGAGATTTTTCTTGTCATGACATAAAATAAATGATAGTGTTTTCAACTATCATTATCAAAAGTGAATTTTACGTCGTTATATTCACACAAGCTACCATCACTCACGTTGGATTTTATACAAAGAAATTTCTTTTGATCTTCTCTGAACAACCGACAAGCTAGTGATGCATATTCAGGCTATATACGAATTCAGCGGAGACTAGTGGTCTCATTAGTATATTTGGTGTCGCAAGCGCTTGTAAGTCTTAGGGCTGCTTGCAAAGTGCTGGCTTATAACCGAGCTGACGCCGATTCCGATACCGAAGACTATAAATTCGTTATGGGGAAATCAATAGGAATATGCTCAAAGTGTTCAGAGTGCAAGCCTACCGAAGATTAGACTATCACAATGGGAATCGGCGTCAGCTTAAGCATAAGAGAGACACATTCATTGTGATACTTCTTTTTTGTAGAACGCGTGGTTGCTGGAGGTCAGAACTTTATCTCTTCAAAACTTAACATATTTTATAAATTTTTATTATTAATTATTTTAAATAATTTTTCATTTATTTTAATTATTTACTTTTTTGGTTTTAACAACTGACACCAACTGATTTTCATTAATATGTCAAGGCTAACTTTGACATCTTATTTTGGAGGTTAATAAAATATTTCGTGTCAAAAAAATATAATAAACAATCTTGGCCTTGGCTCTTAGGCACAGTTGAAATAGTGGCACAAAATATCCCAAAAATGTATAGATTTGTTAAAAGGAACAGGATTGCCATATAGGTATGTGTGAGCCTCGAGATTTATCCCGTGATATCACACAAGATTAGGCCAGCAACACATGAATATAATATAAAACTCAGGACTATTGAACTTATTTTTGTACAAATTTTAAGCAATATTCTAGCAATAGCTTTCGCCATTTCAAATAATTTTTATTGTTTTCTTTCATAAAATTTTTAAAGCTGATTAATAATCATGTTTTCCTCGTTAATAAAAGCATTTTAAATGTAAACTTTACCGATTTCTTAATTGTAATTTGATTTTTTTGACAAAGGAAAGCTTAGTATCAATTGCCTAAAGCAATAGTCAATAATTTTTGTTCTTTAATTAAATAAATTGACTAATATTGTTAACCAGACTACCAATTTGGCCAATATTTTTTCTCTTTGGTATAAGTTCTATTGTAGCTATCTTCCTCTTCTGTTAATTTTTAAGTGTAACCGGAAGGAGTCACTTTATGTTGATTTTCAAACAAAATGACCCTCATAATATATGTCCGTAGACTCAAATACTATATTATATTAGAATTGTAATAAAAGATCATTTTATACCATTAATATAATTTTCATATATATATATATATACATTATGTTGTTGTTAAAAAAAAATTAATTAAAAATTTTCTTACCGCTAGCTTTGGTATCAAGGATTAAACAACAAAAAATTATTGCACAGCACAAAAGTTTGTTGTGATTTGATAAAATGAATTTTCCCATCATGAATTTTGATTTTATTTTTATTAATTTTTATTTTTATTTTTTTGTTTTAAGTTCAAAAAAGAGATAAATTCATTAAAGGTAAATTATTCACAAGTTTAGTTAAGTTGTTTTTCTGTGGTCCTTAAAAAATCTAAGAACACTCTCTTTTTGGTTTTGTTTTGTTTTGCTTTTTTGTTTTTTTTTTTGTTTTGTGTATTCGTTTAATGAAAATATTAAATTTGTCTATTACACTTTAATATAATCAAAAAGCAATAATATTTAACTATTGAAACCACAACGCGTGGAAATGACCCATCCGTTAACTCCTATGCCTGATACTCTAGTGGTGTTCTCTAACCAACTCCAAAAGATTAATTCAAGACTCAAATATCTTCAAAGATGCAATTCTTTTATAGTTTTATTTGACTAAAATGCTTTTGAATTAAGTAGTGGGGAGTATCACTGTATTGATATATTATATATATATATATATATATATATATATGCATATAAATTTGTAATTTTTTATAATAAATATATTAAACATAACCAACTCCAGTGGATCAAATTTAGCTCTGTTTCTATGTGTAACGAAATTTTTAAATATTTTTTCCTGCTAATACGAAGAAATTTTATTAATTTTTTAGATTATAGGATTTGGCTTATCATTTTATTTATTTTTAATTGAATTTTAGCAACATTTTGGTATTATAATTAAGTAAATATTAGCGAATTTTCTAACTTTGACAAAAAACAAAAAGTCTGAAACCGTTTTATCACTATAATTTGCAAGAAATGACCTGATCACATTTTAGTGATAGAATTCATAATTAATGCTTCTGTAGGCCTTTTTTTACATTATTTGATCAAAATTATTAATAAATATATTTATTATTTCTAAAATAGATTAAAATATGGGAAAAATTTATTATTTTCTTCTTACCTAATATTTTCTCGTCTTTATTCTTTAATGTAAAGTTTAATCCTATTTTTAAAAGTAGTTTTCTCTTTACTTAATAAACCCAGTTAGATTACTTAGTTTCATTGAAAAAAATACTGTTAGTTATAATGAAAAGTAGAAAAAGTTTAAATTTCTAAAATAACAGAAACACTAAACTTTTTTTCTTATCACTAAAAGTAAATAGTGAACTTTTTAAAAAACATTTTAAATGAAAAAAGATGCTCCTTTTCCAAAACTTCAGTAAGTCAAAAGTAACTTCCATTGCCAAAAGTGTAAACTAAATTTACTCAAGTGCCGGTAAACCAATCATCTTGGCTTTGATTGGAATTTCAGCCAATCAGGCTTCAGTTATAGATAAGGCCCATGTTATCGAGGCTTATAATTTGCTTGTTGTCTGCTTATCTTAAAATTTAAGATAAAAACCAAAACAAAGAGAAAAGGTAATAAGATATATAAAATGACTTTTTTACTTAATTTCATATAAAAGCTTAACTCTGAGTTTTAATATTGCACAGTTTTCATTGTGTTTGAGAAATAGAAGGTGTGCTCTTTAAAGTGGGGCGTTTTTGGAAATACATATTTTATGGGAACAATTTTATTATCCTTCAATTGATTTGTATATCTCATATGTAACCGCTACATTCTTTATTTAAAATTATTTAAGCCTATTGATCACTAATTCTGTAGTCGTAAATAATAGTGGCAAAACCATATAATTTTTAATAGTTATCAATTTTCATAAAATATCTGAGGTTCAATTTAAGTGAAACAGGAAACATTATGACGCCTCATTTCCTATTTTTAAAATAATGAATTCAAAGAAATTTACTACATTCATTAATAATTGTATTCAAAGAGAAATAAAACCATCACAATACTTTTGACGTTATTCATCCAAGGGTTCCCAAAGTGTGCGTCGTGACGCCCTGGGTGCGTACAGGTGCGTCTGCAAGCAAAGGCGATTGTGTAGAGGGGCCATAATGAGTGACACCTCGCTTCCAACTCTTTCGCTTCCTTACTTTTCTGTTTATTTATCGTTCGGCCAGTCTCGATTTGTAAAGCTATGCTTAGAAAATCAAGCTTATCCTTTTTATTGATTTTACAATGTATGTACTATTATATTTCCGAATAAAAAATACTAAGAAAGAAAAATAAATCATAAGATTACTTTTGGATTTCTCTCTAATAATAAATAAAGTAATCTTAATGAGGGGTGACACACGAGTTGTCATGACATGCATAACTTTTCGGAGGCAGCTTTTCTACTACCTGACACACGAGGATGCATTAGTCCAATTTCAGGTTGTGTATGCATAGAGTCATTAATGTGTGCGTGAATTTTTACATTTTGCAATCAAAGAAGCGGTAACTAAAATAACAAGTCAATTAACTTTATTAAACTTATTTTTTACAGAATTTGTAATACAATCGAACGGGCTTTTGGTATTTTAGCAAACAAGTTTCAAGTTCTAAAGAAACCTATCTGATTAAATGAAATTAAAGTGCAAAAAATTGTCCTTGCCTGTTGTGTTTGACACAATTTTTGGGTCAATAGCAGCAATGCATGTTCTGAAGATGACTTTAACGATGAATATAGTGCGGATGCAGTTGAATTTATTGAACAACCATCTACGGTTAATAACAGATTTACTAGAGCAAGCGAATAATAAGAACGACATGGGCAGAATATTTTAATGGTGAAGGGAAGCTTTAGTATTCTAAAACATCTTTATATATTTAGAGTTATTAATCTTTCATGTAATAAAAGAAAATCTTTAGCTAATATACATTAAAAAAACTTTAAATATTTAACAATTAAATTTTTTGACCTTGTAATTGAGGTATTTGTTTCTTCTGTTTCTCTTGAGTCTCCTAATTCTGTCAAATCTTCATCAAGGGTCAAAATATTCTCGATATTTGAGGTGGATGTCACTCATGTCATTATTTATGTCGGCTAGGGAGAGAAGATCATTATAACACCATAATTTGGGTTTATACAAATCTTCTACCCCGGCACCGTTTTTTCTTAGAGCCAGCACTTTTGCTTTTTTTTTGGACATTTAGGACTTTTACGTTAGACATGGTATATATTCATTTTGTAAAAGAAATATTGTTTGGCAGGCATAATAAATGTTACGACCCTTTCTTTGTATTATATTTGAGGTACTTTATTGCACTTCAGCGAACCAAATCTATTTGGAAATTAATCTAGAAAATTTCTTTAAACATATGGTTCAAACTATTTTGTAAGGTTCTAAAGGAAAGTCCATTTAAAGGTGAAAGGCTTATTCTTGCAGACGTGTTTTTTACTCTCGGAATTTTTATATATCAGTATTTAACTAATATATTTTAAGAGAAAATATTCATTATTTACATATTACGAAAACTTTAGACTTCTGACTTTTTATATTTAATCACAAATTAATCATGCTTTCAAAATAATTTAAATATGAACACTTTAATTTTTGAAGAGATCTAGTTTTTACTTTCTCTAAAATTATTAACACAATTTAATGCAATCATAATTTATTTTACTCAAATTACCTTTAATATAACCTCAATGTTAAATTTTGAACAGAGACAGATTTAAAATGTCAAAACAACATTTGTATGTATTAGAAAAGCTGCCCGAGAATCCACTTTAATATGGGATTCTTTTTCAGTTTCGAAAAACGGCTTCAAACTCCTTGCTCTTTATACTTCTCGCCCGTAACTTCGAAAAGTTGTGCATGTCATGACAACTCGTGTTTCATCCCTCAATGCATGTTAGAGCAAGCACAGCTTTTTTTTAAAGAAGGGCGTCGCAAGTATAAAAGAATTGGGAAAGTCCATAAAATAGTTTGGGCTAATTGTAAAGTTAAGTTGCAATACCAATAGTTGCAAAATGCAATAGTTGTTGACCTCTTAATGGCTATACATAACTGATAAAGTTTTGGCCTTAGTGTTTTCTAGACTTTTAGGATATTTTGTTCATTGACCTTGACCTTGAAAAGAAAGGGAAACACTATCAACAGAAAGCATTATTTGACATTGTTAGAAAAATCTTTCTAATCCTTTTATGACGCCAATTACTAAAGAAGCACAACAAGTACAAAATCTCATACAGTAATTCTCAGCTAAACGTTGATTTCGGAAAGTAAGGAACAATTTACAGAAGAAATGTAAGAGGCTTTATACATAACAAATTAAGATGACAAGAAAAACAGGGACGAGCTTGGAAAAATGGAGATCAGAGCAGACAAGCAAGTAGAAAAAGCAGTAGCGCAACCCCAAACATTTAAAATGTAGAAGAATATTTTTATTATGTAGGTTTTTTTTATTTAAAAAAAAGAGCAAAAGAACTTTGCGAAGCTTACGGTTTTTTTATATTATAGAAAACAAGGGCTAAAATTGAGCATCCCTTTGGATATAATTATATGAACATAACTTTTTATATTTTTGTTTAATATATAATGCCGGAAATCAAAAAAGAAACCGTAAATTTTCGAGTTAGTGCCTTTTAAAGGGTTTTCCTTTTGTGTGTGGCTAAAAAGTGCACCAATAAATTTAAAAAAAGAAGATTCATACCGCCAAAAACAAACAAAAAAAAACGCAAAAATTTTTGGCTCACATTAAAATGCCGATGGATTGGACTCATATAATCTTATTCCCTGAAAAAATGATAATCCTTTTTACCCTAAAGCACATTATAAACAAGAAAAAAGTGGTGTTTTATTTAAAATTTTTTGAGATTTTTGCAATTTTTTATAAAGTTTCGTTGAACTTTGGGAAGTAAAGATTTAAACTGAAAAACTAATTCTTAAACACTTACTGGCTTTAAAATATTTACAAAAGATTGTAACCATTAAGGATCTTTAAGGATCCTATCACTTAATTTTCTCAATCAATTGATTTAACTGGATTGTGGTTTGGTAGTCTCTTAAATAATATAAATGGTCAGTTTTAAAAAATATCCGTTTCTCAATTTAAAATGTTCAATAATTATCAAGGAATAACAATTGCCTATTGCTAATTTATTTTTAATTCATGCAAATTTCCTGTAAGTTATCAAAAAAATTATAAACTAAAAGTCTGACCTGAAGTTTTTTATTGTTACTAAATCAAATTTAGTTCGCCATTATTGATAATAATTAGAAAATAAAATAATCATCTCTAATATGCATATATGTATTAAAATTAAAAATATATTCTATTTTTCGCATAACTTTTTCCATGTCTGATAAGTACATGCAATTAGTGACTAGTCTAAAATCCTGGATTGATAAATTTTCAGCTGTTGCTAAGCTTTGATAATGAATTTGCATTTTGCAGATTAAACGGTAATAAATTATAAATTTTGCCAATCAAGTTCTGCTTAGAAATTTTTTAATAGTATAAGTGTTATATCGTTTGAAAATATCTAATACTATTATTTTCTTGTTTCAATTTAAAAGTTTTATACCACCCTGAGTGCCGGTGATTTTATAAAAACATATAAATGCTTCTTGTCATCATTAACAGAGATTTTTTTTTGCTACTTAAAAGTGAGAAATAAATTTTTCTATCTTCAAATTAGCTTGAAATTAGTGGACTTTAAATATCAGCTGGTAGAGGGATAAAAAAGAGAGTCTGAGAAACGTTGAGGTAGGTAAAGCGGGGTATTCACTATAAATATGAATCAATGATTCGGCTCTCTCAGCCCATATAAAATATATGGCTGAATCATTTGTGAGTAAAATATTCAACATGTTGGATATTTTCTCTCTGATTCTTCATTTCCATATACTTTAAATGGGAACTAAGAGCCGAATCATTGATTCGGAAATATAGTGAATACCCCGCTTAAGGGTTTACACTTTTTAAAAATCTTTTCGTCTTTTCTTATAGTTAAATATTTCAAGAACATAATCCTAAAATTTGAAGTCGATTAGAGCTAAGCTCTCTGACTAGTTGGTCTCCTCTCCTTTACTCATTCATTCATTTTTTTGCTTTCAAAATTTGTAAACGCTTTTTTCTTAAAACTGTTTTTTCAAAGTCGGTGCTCACTGCCATTTAAAAACCACATTGCCGATTAACTTCAAACTTGGTACAAACTTTTTGCATATTCTACATAATACTCCCCTACAACGTTGAGTTTTAAAATTTTTTTACATTAAGAGCGTTTTTCACTTGCAAAATGGTGGAATTTTTCGTCGAAAATAGCAGTTTTTACTTTAAATGAGCACCAACAATCTTTAAATGAAAAAAAAAACTAATCAGACAACATTCGGAGGAGGATTCGATGATACTTTGACCTGATTTTATGGATTTTTAATTTTAAGTAATTTTCAGCTGAGATTCCAAAGACGTCCTCGAAAAGCTGTATCACCCGATACCCGATACATTGCTTACCCGAGTCGAAAAATTTGATGATGATTTCATACTGTTCGATCTGAATTGGGTATAATTTCATACTGAATGTCCTGAAAATGTTGAACTTTTCGTGTGTCAGAATTATGTGTATGAATTCATCATCAACTTGATGTCTAAAAGTTGATACTGATTTTATACTGTTCATGTTGAACTGAGTATGATTTCGTTCTTAATGTACTGAAATGTGACGGGATGGTTAATTTTATTTTCTATTTTAATCTTAATTTCAGATTTTTGAGAGAATGAAATAAAACCTCTCTCTTTATGGAAAATAAATTTCTCATTTCAGAACTGTCAAAGTGACAATTTTTTGAGTTAAATGTTTAAGTTCAATCCCGAAATTCAGCACTGACAGAAAGCAGAGCTCTGAATGAAACCGCGTTCTGCACGGCTTCCGCATGCATTGTGTTTGCAGCTTTAGTTTTACCTTAATTGATTAACCGATTTTGGACACTGCCTAAATTTGAAAACAAACTAATTTACCTCCTAGATGGCAGCTACTAATATAAATTTTATGTCACTTTTTTCCCCACATTTCGTGTGGGAACGAGTGAGAACGTATGTTGACGCATAGAAAAGCCGCAAATTCACATAGATGTCAGAAGTTAGAATTTGTCACCACTCTGGGAGCAAATTTTTGATGATTTCGACGATTTTTGAGTCTAATTTGAGCGAATTTATATGGAAGCTTGAACTCGCCAAATATCCATTCTCCACGAAAGCTTATACTCATTATTAGCCTCCCGTACAAAAAAATCGATTCTCCATTGAAAATTGTTGAAAATTATTACCCTCACGCACTTTATCACTTATAACTTTTGAATCTATGCGATAATGAGTAAGAAAAAAATATGTCTTTAAAGCTTGCAATATTTTTTCATTATTAAAATAGCAAAAATTTAAAAATAATAACAAATGGCGGAGAAAAAAATTTTTTAATGGAACCGTTGGTAAAAATCCCGGGCATTTTTTGACGTTTTTTGCTTTTTTCTTAGAAAAACGCCAACATAAGTTGATCTTTTTTTTTTATTTTAGTAAACTTAAAATTTTTTCCAATGAAAAATTGGTACATTGTAACAGCGTAAGTGTATAATAAAAATTTACCAAAGTAAGCCTTTCCGATAATTAATTTGACAAGAATTTTCTACCTAACTATCTTTAAGAGCTTATCAATATTTTCACACCGCCGTGAAATAACTATTTCCGAATATTATTATTTCTTTTATTTATGTAAATGATAAAAACATTAATTTTTTATATTTAATGAAATATATCCGAACTTTGTTATGTATTTAAGCGTCATGTCAATACATCAAATAAAAGAACTTATAATATACAACGAATTTTAACTTTTTTCCACTAAGCTACTTCAAAACTTAATTATGTTCTGCTTGTATTCAAAAACAGTTATTTTACGTTGGTGTGAAAATATTGATAAGCCCTTAAACACAATTAGGTAGAAAATTCTTATCAAATTATCGGGAAAGGCTGACTTTGCTAAATTCTTATTGCACTATGGAAAAGAGTTACGCTATGTGCAAATTTTCGATTGGAAAACATTTCAAGTTTACTAAAATAAAAATAAAATACTAGCTTATTTTGGCGTTTTTTTAGGAAAAACGTAAAAAATCCCCGGGATTTTTACCAACAGTTCCATTTCTTCGGCATTTGTTATTATTTTTAAATTTTTGCTATTTTAATAATGAAAAAATATTGCAAGCTTTAAAGACATATTTTTTTCTTACTCATTATCGCATAGAATCAAAAGTTATGAGTGATAAAGTGCGTGAGGGTAATAACGACGCCTGCAAAATTCAAGAACCTGTAACTCGAAAAAGAAAAATTTTAGACCCCCATTTTTTGTATTTTTTGTCCATGAAATTTAATCTACTTTCTATCCTAAGCATTTGATAATACATTTTTGGGTCACCCTGTATAAGTATAAAAATTATTGTTTAAACAATATAGAAATGTATTTCCCCCCTCCCAGAGGTTTCTGATTTTAAATAATATGGAAAAACAAAATTTTAAAGAAAAAATCATCAAAATCATCCGATAATTCACTTGAATCATTAGCAACCTCATCCTTGTATCTACTTATGTTAGACATTTTGCACGTTTTCTAATTCTGTGAACTACGCTACTATCCTCGCTATTTGCATCACTTTCACATTCAAATTCATAGTCAAAATCATAACTTTCATCTAATAACTTTTCAGTTGTTTCAGACATTTTTAGGTTTATTCTATGCAAATTGGATTTAATAAAATGTTAAAAATTCTTTTGAACTCCGAACAATAGCGTTTTAGCTAAAGCACTGAAGCAAACTGGTACTATATTTCAATGAGTGCAACTAACGTTATATTAAAAAAAATCTTTTAAAACCGTTTTCTTTAATAAGGTCAATTAAGCTAGAATATAAGAAAGACAATGTGCAACAATAAATTCCGTCAAACTCAAAGTTAGTACAGGAAATCTTGACGCGCGAGACATCAAGGCGTTAAACGTATTTATAAATAAGATCTTTGGAAAAAAAAATCATAATTTTTCTAAAAAGGAGACAAAAAAATGTTGATGAACACTGACCAATACCTAAAACTTATATATTGGATGTTTGAAATAGTTTTAATGCTGTAAATATATTAGCAATAATTCCCAAACTTCTAAAACAAAGATGTGCTCAACTTTCGGTTCAAAGCGGGGTTTTCATTGACTCAATATATGGAATAAAAATTCTGGCCTACAATTACCCTGTGGAATGAAATATTGTTTTTTCGTAGTTGACAAAAACTTTTAATCTGGTTTTTATCAAAATATTTACATACATATGCATTATATATTTTTTGTTTTCAAACTATCATTTTTAATATAAAAACACTGAAATGGTAATGGCATTTACACATTTTCATAAGTTATATTCAACTCATAAAATTTTTGTTTTATTTTTATTATAGCAAAAATAAATTAGAAATAGACAACAAAAATTTTAACTAATGAAATCCATATAAACATTTTTAAAATATCACAATATTTAGCAAACAAATTGAAACAATACAATATACAATACTAGCATAATATAGACGAAGAAATGCTTTAAATTTTTGTTTGCTTTTTCAAAATTTAAAACTTTACATTTTCAACAGAAGATAGCCTTTTTTCAATACATTTTAAAGTTACTTTGAATACTTTTGTTCATTTTTCAATATTTTTTCATTATATTAAAATACAGTTCTCTATCGCTATAAATTTAAAAACATCTATTTTTTTTTTGTTTAAATTTAAATTTTGGTTTAAGACTTATGAAGTTTCTGGTAAAAGGAAAACTGGAAAAAACATTTTTAAAATATATTTTTTGATTTCTAAATTCTAATTAATAATTTTTAGGCATTATAATTATTTTAAAATACTCCAAAACACTAAAAGCTTATTCAATGTCATGAAATCGAAGTATTGCTCGGCCAGGTATTTCTGATGCACATAATCTCCTTACAACTTCAGACGCTTGATCACAAGGAAAAACAGAGTGGGGTGGTGGTTCAATCTAAAAGAATTAATAAATTTCAAATTTTTATTATAGAATTATCAATTCAATAAATACAAAATCGCCGGAGATACATTAGACAATACGATACAAATGTTACTAAAGTTCTACTAAGTTCTACTAAATACGTTATTTCAAACTTATTATTATTTTCTTACATCAAACCCTACCTACTCTGAGAAATATTCCCAAATATTCATTCAAACCCCTTCTGTTATTGACATATAATGTGTCAAAATCTCAATTAACTTTTTATACTAGATCCTTTTTTGAAAAATTTATAGGTCTGGTGCACACAGTTTGAAAATAGACTCAACCAAAGCAGATTTTATGCTTTATACAAAAAGTAATAATATCAAACAACGAAATCCTAATATACTAATAACATCTCTTAAAAAATTTATTCTTTATATATTACCTTCTTAGCCGAGACAAGCTTGACTAGTTCATGTAATTGTTCAATTGTTCCATTTGAGACTGCTTGAATTTTCTGCTGTCGTTCTTCGGCTAGTTTTGAAAATTTTGGTAATAGTTTTTCAGCAACTTCTTCACTTACCAAAACAATTCCATGCTAAAAACCAATATTATAATTAATATTCTCTACATGGCATTATATAATATACTGACCTTTGTTAAGCACTGTAATGAACGATGAAGACTACGTGATGTTGTACCAAAGTCAATAACAATATCGACTAAACCTTCACAAGCATCTGTAGTTCTTTCAATTAACTGCTTTTCATACAAATCTTCATTCCACTGAACTATATTTATACTAAAAAAAGATTATGATTATATTTAGAAAAAATCATTATTGTAATATATTAATATAATATACTTTTGAATTTCTTTGGCAAGCAAAAATCCTTCATCTCTCAAACTGGCAACTGTTATCTGAACTCGTTCACCACAATCTGTATGTTGGAAATGATATGCTGCTATACGTACTGCCCACAAAGCTAAGCCACCAGTGCCAACAATAAGTATTTTACATTTTTTATTTAAATCACGTTCTTTGATTAAATTGATAACAACATTATGTGCTGAAAAAACTGCACTCATAGCTAATAATGCGCCAGTTGGTAGCATAGCAGCTATGCTTATCGGTAATTCATTTGGTATCGGTACTAAATATTTTAATTCAGGTACACAAACTAATTCAACATAACCGTTTGGTACATCATCAAATGGATAAATAACAACACGTTGTCCAATTTTATAACCGCAATCAGCAGGAACTTCACTACCAAGTGATTCAATTATTCCAGCAACTTCATAACCAGGAAATAATGCTCCATCCCTTAATCCATAATGTGCTGTTGATGACTGTGTCTGTTGTGGATGGTGGATTGGTAAGCCAGATATTTCTGATCCAGATGATTGCGAAGGATATTCACCTAATTCGATACTAGCTGCACTAGATATAGATGATGAACGATTTGGCCTATAGCAGGCTCCAGCACATACTATTTTAATTCTTGCACCTTTTGATGGTACATCTGGTACTGGTACAACATAATTAAAAACACAATCTTTTGTAGCAGGTGCTTCAATTGATACTTGACGGCATAATTTATGCATTGTGTCCCTTTTTAGCGTTAGTTATAAAAAAAAAAAAACAATTATTATTAATGAAAAATGTAAAAGTATTTTAATTTTATTTTACAATTGTTATTAATTCGAGATATCCTTGGTAGTTTATCTTTTTATAATTGCAATTTACGTTAACTAAATTAAAGTTAACTTGTTCTACTTAAGTTCTTGGTACATAAAAAAAGGTAAATTTCAATTTAATTTAATTTCTTTTAAAATCTATAATTTTATTTCAATAGTTTGAATTAAATGCAGAATTCTTATCGAAGCTAGGAATATCCAAAAAATATATCACATAAAACTCGTTGAACGTCTAAAGAAAATGTAAACAATCATTTGTCTTTTCTTTGTACTGAATGCATGCATTCTCTTTCCTTTGTGAGGTTTTTAACTTATATGACATATGTTTATTATCGAATTATCGATGTGGCAGGTGTTGATCAAGCCCATACAAATAAGAAATTTCGCAAAACACTTGAAGTCGCACAAAGGTATAATTTAATGCGCTTAAATTCGATTTCACTGTGCCCACAGGTTTTATGGTATCTAACTGAAGCAGACCGTCTAAAGTAACCGTGAAAGCGAAATATTAAAAATAGTGTTAATAAGTATTTATCCATATTTATATAAATTCTGGGTTAATTAAGATAGTTGACGTCCCTATATTGATAACAAATTTGAATGATTTGCAAAAAGGATAAGAAATATTTTTGTAGGACAAAATGAATAAATGTATCGTATCGACTAAGTATCGTACTGGTTTTTCGAGGCTCTTAATACGAAATTTTCATCTTTTATTTCAAAATGATCTGCAATAGATAAATTCGTGTTACTTTCATCATGTTTTTTCCATTTTAGGCAATACGAAAGTGGACTGGATAGGGTTTTCGGTTCTTTAGCACGAAGTACCTATATACCTTAATAGTACTTTTGATCTTATTAAGGTTCGATATTTAATTTTCTTTTTTTTATAAATTAATGTTGTTACCACGAAAAACTGCTCCTTTAATAAATAAATTTTGATTTTCTGGTTTTAAATGATTTTGTTGCAAATTATGGTGAACAGGGCAAAATAACTTTTTTTCAAGTTAGGTTAAGATATTCACTCGCTTACTTATTAATATTTTAAAATGAAATTTTAGAAGAATATTGTTTAAATGTTGTGTTATCATATAGAAATTAATTAACACGTTCGCTACCGGCGCTTGAGAAGAAAATCTTGTACTATAGCCCATGGAAATTTTTCTTATAATATGACTTTAAATGGCATTAAATTCTTTAACATTATATTTCTAACCTTAAAATGAAGCGAAATAATCGAATAAGCTGACTAAGGTCAGTTTGCATTCATTTTGTTATTTTATAGGCCATTATAACTGTTTCGGCCAAAAATAAATGTAATTTGTTATAAACTGAAAAAGTAAACATATCGCACATTTGAGGTGGCACGCTCAAATGCAAGAACTGATACAATGAACGTGTTGAATAAACTAGAAATACATGTAAAAAAAAATTTTAAAACATGCTATTTTTTTTCTCCGAATTAATCGAACCCCTTTGAATAGAATTCTATTTTTGCTTTTATTACGTTTTCTATATGATTGCATATAGTTGCAAATATTTTGATAATTTCCCTATTTAAAAAAAAGCTTATATATTTTTGTAATGTTGCTTCTTCACAACATGATCCCATACTAGAAAAGTTAGTTGCCCATTTGAGGAATAATTTAATGTCAAATTTTTTGATACAACCAAATCACATGATGATTTTAAGGTTATACATTTGAAATAGTTATTATTACTGTAAATAAAATTAAACCCATAAATCATATATACATATGTGTACATTTTAATAGCAACTTTGAAAAGTAATATTTATGTTTATCAAAAGCAATTTAATTCCACATTTGTGTTTCGCATTTTATTCTAATAAAATGGTATAAGGTAAAAAACGAGAATATGAAAATTTAGTTTTTTCTTCCTTAAAAAATTCATCCCTAGCCAAATGATATCATTAATAGTAAGTGATAAAATGATAAAAAACCAATGCATTTCTTCAATGTTATTGAAAAAAAAACTATTTTATCCTTTTCTACAAGTGCGTTACCGGCTAATACTGTTTTTATAGTTTTATTTTAAACTAAAAATTGTTGTTATAGTTCTTTGAGATTTTTAAGATTATGCTATATACATACTTTTTAAGTTTTATTCATATGTCCTTGTTAAATACTGTGTCCCAAATTAAGGGTTTATACTGTTAATTGTTAATTTTTGTAATTAATATTGTCCATTCTTTTTAATATACTAAGATCATAAATTTGTTTGACTCATTTCTATTGGTAATACAAAAACTCCCACAAAAAAAAAAAAACATTATAATTAATGTTTTTTATTATTAAAAAATGGCATCAAATTTATTTTATTTAAAAAATTTTGATGAAACTTTTGTTTCCGATTAAAATAAAATTTTCGTGTAAAAATTTTATCTTTTAGCTAGAATTACAATCGGTTTTACTATCAAGTAGGCTTTTTCAAGGTCATTAAGTTTACATTAAGGTCAAACGCTGCATGATTTGAAATGATAAGTTTTTACATGCTTACATTTCTTTCCATTTTTTTAACAAAAGAATAATATTTCTCTCAAATTTTTATTTTATTTTTATAAATATAATGAAATCAAAAGAACATTCTTTGAAAGATTACAATACAGTCATCTGGTCGTCAGCTCTTTATAGGTTAATTATTTAATTTTTTCCACATAAAAGCAACACTAAGGCTTAAGTTACTTACTTTTATTTAAGATGAAAGCGAAAAATTTAATTTTTGTACATAAGAAAATTTTTTTTGGTTTTTACAATTTTTCGTTATGTAATAAAAAATTTATGTTTATTATTTATAATTTGCACAAATATCACTTTTTATTTCTAAAACGAAACGTCACAAGCCTACAACTATATTTAAAAATTTATATGTATTTATATTTGCATCCATATATATTATTTATATATTTATAAAGAGCAGGTAAAAATCATTTAATAACTCTAGGAAAGAAGAAACAACAAAAATAGTTTTTTATAAGCAACTTAATGCTATCCACTCGACTTGATTTCTTTCATAAACTGAACATTTTATATCTAATACTTACAAAAAAATTTTTTCTCCTATCTTTGCGCATGATATATATTTTTCTTTGTTTTTTTGTTTATCATGTGTACAAATATATAGTTTCTATGTATTTAGTGAAACATATATCCTTTGTTAAAATACTCAATTTTCTATATATCTAAATATATTATGTACTTATAATTTATATATATAAATAGCATAAGCCTTAAGTTGTATCCGATTTGGCTCTCAAATAGTACAAAAGAAAGTAAAATTTTAGACCATTATTTGATAAAATTAGATATACGCCAGAATTATTATTTAAAACGGTGCTGCCAAATTATATTTCCTTGTATTTCGGATTCGGATAATATTTAATAAAAGATACAAAAATCGTTTGAAAAAATAACTCTATATGACTTTGAATAAGTTTAAAATTATTAATTCCTTTTTATTTTTAAATATATTGTACACTCAAAAGTCAATACACAATTATTCTATAATGAAGAGAGTTGTAGTTAGAATAGCGAAGTATAATTTTACGTGGTATTTGTAGTTAACAAGTAGTTTTTAGTTTAGAAGTTTGGAAGTTCCACACATATCAAAGTCTGTATAAAGGGAAAATTGACATCTATTGTGAATTGTATGGTTGTGCAACAAAATAAAATTTAAGTTTTGTATTGATTTTTGCCAAAATTATAATTTAAATGCTCACTTAACTTTTTACATTTGACATTTCCACCATATGCCTTAAAATGGCGTCATATACACACTTTACCAGTCAAAAAACGATTTTTTGTTACGGGTGGCTAATACCACAATATAAGCCCTACGGAAAAAAGGGCAAAAGGCTATAGGATAAGAGCCTTTAAAAAACCAGGGAAATTTGGGTATTTATTTAAAGGTTGTTCAATAAAATAAAATTTAGGTCCCCCTTATTTTGTCTTTAAATATGGTAAATTTTTATTTGTCTTCATGTTATTTAATTAAATAATTTAAGCACTTTTAATACTCTATTTCAGAACAATTAGATCATTCAATGTTTTGTTTTTTTAGACACTTATTTTGATATTTAAATCATCTGTTTATAATGCAGTTTAATAGCCTTTGGAGAAGCTTTTTCCTTGTACGGAAGGCTAATACAGTGTATTTGATGTCTATGGAGGAAAGATATAAGATGCCAAACGAGAGGTGGCACAATTTCTGCCTCGCAGACCTTTTCGGAAATTTCTGAACCTCTATATTGCTGTTAGGATAAGTTATCCTAACAAATTGAAAGATGATTAATCTCATTAATTAAATATTGCAATTTTTTAATTTTGGAAAATTTAAATAAAAGTATACAAGTTTTGGATTATTGCTTCATAAGCATAACTTTTCATAAGTTTATCAAACTTTAATAAGTAATAATAAACTTTCATTCGAAGTTAATTTAGATCAATTTATAGTTTGCAAGACTGGAAAATTTATGAATAAATCAGATTTTAAGTTCAAACTTGTTTAATTAAAGACCGGGTCAATCAATCTAAGAATTTTAACTAAGAAAAGTTTTCCCTGTTAAAAAGAAATTCTATATTTGCCAGATTCATCTGAGCTTAAAAATGATCAAAAACCAGCTTTTACTAGCTAAACCTTTTGATGACTTTTAGAGCTTAAATTTGAGACATTAGTCGGAACAGCAATAAAAAGCAAATATACCACAACTTTATTTTGTGGTTAAGGATGTGACCAAAAATCAGCCTTTTCAGACTAAAACTTTGGTATTCACAAATATTTAGGATATTCCGATCTAGAGATAAATTTGACTTTGGCTTGCATCAGCCAAGGTCTTTAAACAAGTGCCTATCTCGATAACATTCTTAGATAATATTTTAAGTGTCTTAAAATAATTAATGATTATGAAATCAAAGGACTGTAGGATTACACGACATTGTCTTCCACTTACCTCACACGTAAACCTGGCAAAATTTGATCTGGTGTGTACTATAACTATTAAAATTATTTATATAGAAATTGATTTATATTGATTTAGGAAAATAAATGTTTTAGTATTAAGCTTTAGGATTATTTTCATCAAAAGTATGCACTTTATTTTCAGGCTTACTTTCCTCGTCCATTTAAAACTTAACACTTATTATCAAATCTTACTCTCTAATGATATTTAGACGTTAGGTTATATATAATTTTACGAGATGTAACCAGCTCTCAACTTACAGCCTAAAAATAACAATATTAGGGATGCTTCATGTAATACATTTTAAATAAAAACCAAAATTTCTCCACTAACTATATTCATAAAACTTTATAGTTTCTGTTTCAATATTCAATACGTAGATAATCTAATAATTTTAATAATACTTCAATTTACAATCAATTTCTACTTCTACTTTTTTTTAAATAAATAATATCTACTAGTTTTTGTTCCCACAAACAAAATTTTATATAATCGATATATCAAAAGATTTATCCAAATTTTGAGATATTGATTTACTAATATCTTGGCGAAATGTTTTTAATTCATGGAATGTTTGCTCTGTACAACATTGAATCGGTTCAGTATAGTTTTGTGATAAATTTTCATGCTTGCTTGGTATGGTTACATTTGATGAAGGTTCTGATATTGGCATAACACTTGATTTCTAAAGATTGGAAAACAATTCTTCAATTTATAAATATAAACATAGTAGGAAAAAATTACCGATTTATGTAAATGTATTGATGATTTACTAAGCTTTTGATTAATTTGAGCATCAGTTTTATTTTCAGTTAATATTTGTGAGAAGCATTTTGAACATTGTCTTTTCAATGCCGGCCTCTGTCTTGAACCTAAACACTGTAATGCAAAACATAATTCACTAGTCATTTCAGAATATATAGATTCTCTAGGTGTTTTAGATGCTCCATAGCCAGATGTTAAATATGTTTGTTTTCTAGCATTATGAAAAAATTCAGCAATTGCTATTATAATTGCTATGGCTAAACCACATAGCAAAACTACAAATACACCACCAATATTATCAACACCAAGAGCATTTGCCTTTGATTCTTTACTTTTATCTTGTCTAATACATGTTTCACCAGCATTTTTCCACCATTTATCATATAACATTTGAATTTCTCCTTTTTCCTGCAATTCTAGTATAGCTAATGAAATTTTATCACGCCATGGTGATCCCATTGGCGTAGCTATTCCATATCCTATTTTATTTTAAACAGAGTTTTAGTGTTTTTTTGTTTTTTTTTTTAATTTTTTATTTTTCAAATATATTAGTAATATTTTAAAAAGTTTGCAAAATTAAATAAGGATCTAAAATACAATTTAAACTATTTCTATTTGGTAGATTTAAGTTATAAACTAATTTTGAAATTGAAAATTATAAGCAATAGAGTTATGAATATAAAAGTATTAAATTATGTAAACAGTTAATGTAGCAAAGGAATATATAAAGGTGCAAAGCTAACACAATTTGATATTAATTATTGACTACAAAAGTTAAAGAGTTAATTAAAAACAATATTTGTAAAAAACAAATGCAAAGATTTTTAAATTAATTTAGCATCATGGGACCCTGATTTTTTGGTGAGAACTCGAAGCAATCTGCTTTCAACTAACTCTCTATTATTAAGAAAATTTACGCTTACGCTATTTTTCCCCTAAATTTTTATGGATATTATCACTAACAATAAGGATATTGTGAAATATATATTCAAAATAACTACAGGTAAAAAGCAATCACCATTATTGATCAGTATAAACGACTACATATGTAATACAAGTATCTGATACGTACAAAACTTAAATCTGGAACCTAATTAAACTCCAAGATATAAAATTTAGCTTTGTTGATTAAAAAATTATAAATATATGTTGGTTTTTTTACTCCCTATTTAAAAAATCAAAATTATAGGAGGATAATATTCAATTCTAAGCTTATTTCAAGTTTTCTTTCACCTTTCGTATCAAGAAGACCTCCAATTTGTGTTAAATTACAATTACGTTGTACAATATAGTCTAACATTGTTGATTCCATTAGAAAAGCATAATTTCCTTCAAGTACACGTTTTATACCTTCTTCATAAGTTGTAGTAAATACGGACGGTTTTTTATTTTCCATAAATCTCCACATTTTTTTATATGTCTCAATCATAGAATCCTTTATTAAATAAAAAAAAAACAGAAAAACAGTATATAAATCAATATGCATGAAAAAATATTACTCTAAAAAATGTCATTGTTGAACCACTCTCCAAAGTTCCATATGATATTTCTGTTTGGCTAGCTAAATCATCAGCATTTTCAATTGGTGTTATCATTCGTTCAACTGTTAGAAATGCTGCTAAATTTGCTGTATACGATGATATTATAATAAGTGTAAAAAACCACCATATTGCACTAACAATTCGTGTTGATGTTGCCTTTGGATTTAAATCAGAACCTTGTTGCATTAGTGTACCCACAGTAAACCAAAAGCTATTAGCAATTGTAAATTGATTTTCAACAATATCATTTTCATTATTACATGGATGTGGATTATGCCATTCATATGGTGAAAGTCTTGCAACTGCATACATAGTTATTGATACTAATACATATGCAGCTAATACATATAGCCATATATCAACTGCTAAAGGATTCATAAATGAAAATAATCGTGTTGGAGGAGGTGATGGTACCTAAAGAAGGATATTAGATAAATTATTAGGTATGATTTATTAAAAAGCCCTCCGTATGAGTAGTAACAGTTATGACATGTTTTCTTTTTATATTTAATTTATTTAAATAATAAGCATATTATTTACAATACCGCTTAAAATTTTTATAGCCATTTTTTGAGCTAAAATACACGGAATTACCTTTATTGACGAAAAGCTAAGCAGAGTTTTTGTTGAAATTGGCATATCCTATCCGAACTCTAATTATTAAACTATACTTGACTATAAATAATAGCTATAACTATAAATATATATATGTATATACGAGTATAAATTTATATAATTGTTGAGTTCGGATAGAATTTTCTGAGCTACTGTTACTTCGGGAGAAATAATTGATATTAATACAATTTCTTATGCTGTATTGAGTACCCAAATAATGAGTGTACGTTCTTAACAAAAATAACACCGTAAAATATTGTGCAAATTGTACAGTTTGGTATTCAGTTATAAATGTTGTTAATATTTTAAATCAGATGTGGGATTCTATCTCGGTGAGGAGTTAGCGTGAGATTGAGAAAATTGGATTTTAACATATAATTTAAAAATTATGTCGAAATTTGAGGCTCTTATTCTCACGTTGACTTCTTACCGAGACAGAATCCTACATCTGCAGACCTTTTTAGCAATTTCCTAAGGCTTTATGCTAGAACTAGTTAGAAATTCCCGTCAAAGCAAAATTTAACAAATCTTTTCAGTTACTCAAATTACTTGATATCCTTAACAAGATATTGTAGGGGTTTTAAAATTACTAAAATCAATACTTCATAAAAATGATCCGATGTAACTTGCTAACCAAAAATTTATTACCTTGAAGAGGATGCTGATTCCTAAATTCATGAATGGTTTTGTAAAATCGATAACACTTTCTCTTGCGTAATTAATGGTCATGGATCCTACAGCTAAATCAGCTTTCTATAAACAAAAGTAGAACAAAAAAACCTTATATATTACTCAAAATAGCTTGCTTAATTTCGATTTTTAGTAATTTCTTCAAGTCTATAAAAGGAAACACCAAAAGTACTCCTCTGCTAGAAGTAATACTAATGGTTTTTATCTAATAGTGCGTTTTCACTGACGTTAGTACTTAGTATTTAGTACTTTTTTAAAAGTATTTTTATTGGATATCTCTAGCTTAGTTTTTAAATATGTCAATAATAATTATATTGAGTAGGTACTAGGCACTAGGTTCAGTGAACACGCACTATTATTTGAGAAATAAACTAGAGATTTTCCCTAAAAATACTTTTAAAAAAGTACTAAATACCAAGTACTAACGTCAGTGAAAACGCACTATAAGACGATATACAATTTATTAAAGGCTTTCAACTTCAGCATTTCATAGCTTTTAACAATGCCAGCTAATATTCTTATATAATTTATGTTTGTCTTTAATCAAAAAGTATTAATTTTTATTTTGAAAATTCATTTAAAAATATGTTTAAATAATATTCAAAACCCTCACCTTCGATTTGCGCAGATTTAATTTTGAAATGAGTTAGATGTGGCCGCTAAGAAGAAAATTGCGTATATATTTATATAGTACATGTACATTAAAATTCATGGACAATTTACAGTACAAAGGCAAATAAATTCAAAAATGAACAATCTCTTTTGATATATTGAATTGGAATGCGCAGTTTGAATTTATTTAAATATAAAAATTTATGGATAAATAATTTGCGAGGCTCTCTTTTTCATCTATTTTGGGAATTATTTAGTTAATTTTTTTTGTCTTGAAGAAATTACTTAAGATATATATATTTTATGAGTTTAACTGTTTACCTTATCTAGTAATTGTCTAACAATACCATTCCATTCTCTTGTTTTGAAATTATAAACTCCATATTTTCCATCTGGTACCAATTCTAATCTATATTCAAAACCAACACTGATTGAAAGTAGCTTAAGTAAATCTATGCAGAATCCTTCAAATTTATCATGACTAGTTGTTCCATTTCTAAAACATAGCACTAAATGACCACTAGTTTAGCGAAATAAATAATAAAATCAAAATTATAATATAATTTTTAATTAAAGATTTTAAATTAACTCAAAATTAAACAAAAAAATTTACCTCAAGGCTCTGTGTTTTTGACAAATATTTAGAGAATTTACATATTAAAGGTTTTTACTACATAGATACAGCACTGATCTTACTCGAAAGCTATTTTTCAAGTAAAATTAAAGTGGATGTCGTAAAATTTGGACTTTTTGATATTTGAAGAGAAAGTAGTTTATAATCTTTTAGTAGTTATTGTAATATCTAATCGATAATAATATGTGAAACATTTTTATTTAAGTCCAAGTTGAAGTTGCATCCTAGGCATTATGCTCTTTAGTTTAAAAAAAAAAGTTTGGAGAGAAAAGTATTGCATTATAGCAGAATCTACAATGAGTTTTTGGAGTTGCTTGAAGGAGGGGGGGTTATTTCGGTGGAAAAAAGGCATGCTTTCAAGAATTTTTTGTTGGCAATACAGATAGTTCTAGTTTATTTTATTCATTTCTATATAATAATAAAATATTTCAATAATATTCTTCTAAAATTACAATCCAAAATTTTAGTAAGTGAGCGAGTGGCAGTGAATATCTAGAGGCGCTTCGAAAATAAAGTTGTTTCGTAGTGTTCCAAAAATCAAAACCAAAAAATTAAAATTTATTCATCAAAGAAGTTATTTTTCGAGATTACAACGAGAAGTTTTTTTTTTTATTTTGATTTTTCAATTTTTTCGTAGCCTTGGGAAGTTAAAATATTGATTTTCAATTAAAAAAACTTCTCAACTTATTTTTTATTGTAAAATTAAGAAATTATTAAAAAGCAAAAAAAAAAAAAAAAAACGTTATTACTCGGTGAAATGTGTAATATAGAAAATTTCAAAATACTTGGTCTAGGACATTTTGAGTTGTTGTGAACGCCGACTTTGAAAATAACAAACTTCAGGAAAACGCTTTGAAGTTTTGCTCTAAAGCAAGAGACGTTCAAATGCTCATAACTTTAGCAAATTTTGTTTCGATCGACTTGAAATATTTTTGAGATAATATATTTTAATTTAATAAAATAAAAAAAAAATTGGAGAGGAAAGCATTACGTTATAGCTGAATCTACAATCATTTTTTAGAATTGATTAAACTCTGATCAAATTTTAATAATTAAAAGGTAAAACGCTTAAAAATCTTAAAAAGTAAGATTGTGTAAAATTAAAATTTTCAACGTATTGTTATCGCTTAAGATTAATCAAATAAACATTCTACTCGTAAAAAAGGCATCATATAATAAATATAAAAAAAGGTTTGTTCATATATACACATTAAAAGCAATAATACCTTACCTAAAAAGCATCGGATTACTTTCTGATTTCAACATAACGTAAGGTGGTTCCTAAACCAAATAATATAAATAAATATCAACTAATTATTTCAAAGTTTTAACTCAACTAACAATAATATCTTAGTACATTTGACAAAATAACTTAACTACATTGAAGCAAACATAAAAACTTTATTACTAACTTACCTTTAAAGTTTCATTGTATACATTTTATGATTTCCTACATAAATAATTAAGTTGGAGTTTAACTTACATGTTTTAATAATTGTGCTACCATTCCATTCCATTCACCGGTTATTGGATCCTTAGCACCATATTTTCGATCTGGTACTAAATCCAAAATATAATCGAAACCGACTTCATGAGCAACACGATCCAAAATATCAACACAAAATCCAAAAAATCTTTCATTCCCAGTAAAATTTTTTCCGTAATGCATCATAACATATGGTGTTTCCTACTTTTATCGAACTAAGTTTATTGCTTTTTTTTTTGAAAATATCTTTTTAAAGCTCTATAGAAAACTATAAAACACATTCCATATATGGTGGGGTCAAATTAACCAAAGAATTTTATTTTATTTTGGAAATCTGAATAAATTTTAAATTTCTATTTTTATTTTTTATAAAAAGATAATCTTGATTTTATGTCAACTCATATCTATGTTAAGAAATTCAAACTTTTACCATATCAAAGGCTAATAAGACTACACCAGAAATCAAGAGAGTTAATTATTTGAAAGTTTTTAATAAATTTTTTTAATATGCAGAAATCAATTCACTGTCAACAGAATCAAAATTATCGAAAAAAAATTTTTCAACACAAAAAATATAATTTATTAAAAATACAAATATGTATTCTAATATTTTTAATATTGTTAAAGACCTGTGAAATTAATTAATTCGCATTCATACACATATATACGGATTATAATTTTTGCACTGATATAAAAAAAAATAAACACGAAAAGTAAATTTTTATTTGAAAATTGAAATTGTTATCATTTACACCCCTAATATTTACATGGATACAAGAGTACTAGTGAGTCAATTAGCGATTAGTTTCAAACAAAAATCTTTATTTTAAATCTTACAATGCGGATGAGTGACAAAGGTCATGTTTGGTCATTTATAAAATGCATAGCATTTGAGTGTAATTGATCATGAAAACTTTCAAGTTTTTTGTAAGTGTTTTTCTATTAGTTGCAAATGGATTTGTTTAATTACGTTTATTATGTTTATAATTAAATTTATCCAGCACTGGATATTTCACTAATGCAAAGTAACATTGTATTATTTTATTGCTTTGCAAGAATGCATAAAATTTAAGGGAGTATTCTAGTCTAGGAAAAAGTCGATTATTTTTTCATTATATTTTTAAAGCTTAAGCCTTTAAGAATATGTCCTTACGAGGCTTTTTCAAAATTTAAATTAATTTTTGAGATATAGCTGTTTTAGTGACGCATCATCTAAACCGGCTTGGCTGGAACGAATCAAATAAAAGACGATAGGGATTCTCCATCTATCTGCGATCGTGTTCCCTTATAAAGAGGGAACATTTCGTACCCTTATATATATTTTGAAATACAATAACCGAAGGTCATCTTAATATATAGTGACCAGGTTGAAGCATTGTATTGTATAGCTTATATTGCGCGTAGCTTTACCGCGTTTTTCTCGAAACTACTTTTTTCGAAATTCTTGTCATGACTTCTCAAGTTCTGCTCACCCGATTCACTTGAAATTTATTGTAAGTCTTTTTTATACATTTTTCTATCGTACGAATTTAGATTATAATAAATTTTCAATTTTTACTGTTTTTTAGAAATTCGTAATAGTAAAAAAAAACTTCTATTATTTTCAAACAGCCGACATCTTTTTAAGTTAGTGCGATAGCAGTATTCCTTTAAATTAATAATTCTTTTCTTTTCTTTACTTCAGATTATTAACAGGGCCAGTAACTTTTTTAATTTTGAATTTTTTTTAATTTAAGAATTAAAAAATATCTTGTAAAATAATGAATGATGAAAATTATATTTGTTTCTTTCTATTGCATCTAAAAAGTAACTTAAATTCATGTCTCTAGACATTCCCTTTAGCAAGAGCTTAAAAATATTTTTTGCTAATAGAGAAAAATACTTTTATAGCTTGGAATACTGCATACCATTACAAAAATAATATATTTAATACTCTGTGACAGTAAATTGATATTCCAGTAAAATTTTTTATAGTTTAAGCAGTTATCAAGCTTCATCTATATTTTACAATACCCTCAGTAATTTTTAACCTTTTAATTATTTTGGATGTTTTAAACTCTTAAATTAAACATAAATTTCAAGTATTGTGTTAGAGTCTAAAAAATTGGTTTTAATTTTTTAAATAATTAACAAATAAAAGATAAAAAAACCCACCTAAACTCACCAATATTGTAATGACTACTAATGTTACATTCATTATTCCAGAATCAAAAAATATTGAGCGATCAGTGATGTTTAATCGATTTTGTGGTGACCATTCACCAACTTTAACAATAGAATGCTGCTTTAATTTTACTAAATCTAGTTTAAATTGTATTCGTCGTCCTTCTTTAAACTGTATTGGCCCTGATAGCCCTTTCCATTCTACCTACATATATTAGAAAAATATTAACTTAATAACAAATTATACAATTAAAAAAGTCTTGTTAAATACTGCATTTATATAATTAATAAGACTTAAGCCAACATCCCAAGGATTTTCATCAGTACATGATATATTCGAGAGACGTAGTGTATGTGACTGTTCTAAAGTTTGAAGACCAATGGCAAAAATATATACTGAATCATACATCAGAGCTGGCTCAGTCTACAGAGGAAAAATATTATTAGCTTTAATATACAAAAAAGAAAGATACTTAAAGATAATAATATTTCAAATTACAAAAGAAAATGTTTTTAATGAATTTATGAATATAAGCGAATTACAAAAGAAACAACATAATAAAACTTATGTATAGATAAAAATAGAATTCAAATAATAAAAAAAAGAATTCAACAATAAACAATTTGTTTAAATTTTGATTTGAAATTCTACTAAGCCAATATTTTGTTGCCGTTTATTTTGTTTTATTTCACTATATATATGGACACGGAAAACCGAATTTTTTTAAATATCTCATTCTAGTAGCGCCATCTTTGAAAAGGTATATCTTTTGCTGATATCCTGTCAAAATTTTTTGACACTTGGTTCAATAGAGGATAGAGATAACGCGCTAAAAGTGACAGCATGTTTGTGCTACCTCCCATTACTATGCTGACGTAGAGGCCGAAAAGCAGTCGACTGACAAACTAAAGCCGATGGAAAAAAATGATCTTAAA
Organism: Acrocera orbiculus; assembly: GCA_947359355.1. Lineage (NCBI taxonomy): Eukaryota > Metazoa > Arthropoda > Insecta > Diptera > Acroceridae > Acrocera > Acrocera orbiculus. The sequence continues at coordinate 25,228,731 of OX375759.1, read as the reverse complement.
AATTCATTCTACATGCTAATTATTGATCATGCAAAACGTTGCTTCGATGCAATAGGAGACTATTTTAAATAAAATAAATATATGCCTAAATAATAAGCGTTTGGTTTTATTTCGAAAGATTTTGGTTTTGCATGGGACACCCCGTGTACAATTATGCATTTGTGGAGAGGTTTGATTGACCATATATAATTAAATTACAATTTAATGTATTCAACTCTTTTTAAACTCTTTTTACATTCTTAACTTTACTTACATTATTTTAAAGTCTAATTTTTATATAAATATATTTAGAAATGATAATAACTATTAATTAATTAATTCTCTACCCATGAAATAAATGTAATATATCAAGCAAATAACCTTTCGGCTTGCTTGACATATTATATATTTTTTAAAAACTACTGCGAATTATTGGATAAAACAAATTAAAAAGATGGTATATCGCCACACAATTATTTGAAACAAACTTCAGGTTATCATGTTTACTGTGGTTTTTTTCTTGAATTACTTACTTCAATTGACTTCAGTCTGTTAGCGCTTTTTCCATTATGAATCCGGTTATATTTTTGCATATCTTTTAATATTTCACGAATACCAACGTCTTTTGTATCAACTAATCGAAATGCAGTTATATTAACAAAATTGTACTTAAAATCTTCCAGATCAAAAGTTTCGATATCAAAACTTGTAAATAGATAATGATATTTATATTCATTCATTTGTAATTGAAGAATCTACAAATTAAGTTAATATTTTATGTTAATGGAAAATTTTTAAAACATACAAAAAAAATATATTTAAAATGGTAGCAATAAAATGTGTTGTTCCTTGTTCGTAAAACAATTTTTGACAAGTACTTTTGCTTTTAGTAAAAAAACAAGCCCTTAAGCGGGGGTTCGGTTAGATCGTCGAAAAAAAAGCCCGTTTTCAAGAATTTTTTGTTCGCAATACAGATAGTTCTAGATGACACAACATTTGAACAATATTCCTCTAAAATTTCAATTAAAAATTTTAGTAAGTAAGCGAGTGGCAGTGAATATCTAGAGGAGCTTCGAAAATAAAGTTGTTTTGCGGTGTTCATCATAACTCGCAACCGAATCATTTAAAACCAAAAAATTAAAACTTATTTAGTGAAAAAGATTTTTCTTGAAAACAGCGAGGAGTTTTTTTTCTCTTTTTCAATTTTTTTGAAAGTCAAAATATCGATTTTCGCTTAAAAGCGTTTTATTATTGTAAACTTAATTATTATGAAAAAAAAATTCTCGTTATTAACTGATGAAATATGTGAAGAAGTATTGTGGAAAATTTCAAAATACTTGGTCTAGGAGATTTCTAGTTATCGTGAACACCGAAAATATAAAAATTTCAGGAAAACGCTTTAAAGTTTTTCTCACTCACTCTTGCTCTAAAGCAGAAGACGCTCAAATGCTTATAACTTTAGCAATTCTGTTACGATCAGCATGAAATTTTGACACATTTTTAATGTTGTTAATTTAAAAGATAAAGGAATTTAAATACCAAATCCCCCTCCTATTATGTGAATATTGATAATGTGGATTTTTTTAGCATATTTTGGCAAAAAAAATATTTTGTTTTGTTATATTGATAAAAACTTTGTGCAAATAATATAAAAAGTATATTCTTCAAAAAAATATACTCACCCCTTTTAGTAATAAGGAAATATTATCAGGTCGTGTATCTATTATTAAATTATGTATTTCTTTATTTTTTAATTCATTTAAAACAATAGAATATGCCTTAGGTTCAACTTGTCGAACATGAACTTCTAAACCAGGTGTACGTGCTAATTCTTTTAACTTAATTAAGCCTTGAAAACGAAAAAAAAATTTAATCAATTAATTATATAAGTATTTTTGAACTTACCGTGATTTTTTTCAAATAAAATTGCAACCTTTGTCCAATTTAAGTAATTCATAACATCTAAAAATGCTGTATTTACTAAATATTGTGATGGATGTAAATTAATTGAAAACTCTCTAACATCAGAACCTATATCTAAACGTGATTCTAGATGTGGTATATCTAATGCATCACATATCGAATGAACATGAACACCCAATATTGGATCAAAAGGCCCAAATATTGCTTGAACCCCCATTTTAATTTGTGTACAGACTGAAAAAATAATTAATATAGAACATATAAATTTGAGTGAAAATAACTTATCACTTGATTAATTAATTCTAATAATTCTTTAAAGTCATAAATATAGCAGAGTTTATTGGTGTTTGTTCTTTCATTTTCTTTGGTTTAATGTAAACTTCCGAAAATATTTTAAATAGAAGATTTGAAGATATATTCAAAAGGTCTTTTCAAAACGTCATAGGAAATTTTATATTAAATCAGAAATATTTCTTAGGAATAAAAGTGTACTAGGACCAGCGTTATATTTATTTTACAGAAGTGAACTCCTTCCCAAAACATAACACAATACAATTACAGTAAAGATAATAAAAAATGGTAATTAAATATTTGAAAGAAAAACCCTATATACGTTTTTTTTTTTTTTTTTTTTTAAGTTTACTACAATCTTAATCTAATTACAATTAATTTATTAGTACTATTAACTATTTAGTGTGAGTGTGACGTGTGCGGGAGTGAAGATCCAGTGATCAGTTCCCTATAAGCGTTGGTATTAGTTGGTCATGCGGTTTCTTGCGGTGAAGCCGTCTTGTCTGGCTTGTTGTGTTCAGCAGTAGTACAGCTTCTATGTTAGGGTGATGATGGAGTCTTTTTTCATGTCTTGCGGCGTGTTCTTGGATGACTTCTTTTACCCATTTTATTTTTAGATCTTCATGTATCTCTTTGTTAGTCACGTATCGGTATGCGTTAGTTATTAGTCGTAGGATCTTATTTTAACAAGTTTGAATGGTTTTTATGTTGCATTCATGCGTACATCCCCATAGCTGTATTCCGTATGTCCAGATTGGGTTTATAATTGTCATATATATTAATCTTTTGTTACTTAGGTTCAGTTGCGATTTGTATCCAATTAACCAGTAGTACTTCCTTATTATTTCTTTGATTTGTTTGGACTTCTGTCGCACATTAACGCATATACGTTAATTGGTGAGGCTGTGAGGCTGACCTTAGTTTAATTTCTATTGTAATTAACTCAGAAAATCTTTTTAAAGGATTTTTTAAAGTAAAATAAAATTACCAATATAAGTTGCATTATAAAATGTCGATTAAAGTAGATTTCATAAGGCCCTAAGAGCTAAGGATTAGCAAATTTCATACAAAAATATAATTTAAATTAATTTCCCTCAAGAAGCATTTATTACTGTCAACGATAAGGCTAGAAATTGAAGTTTAACATACCTTTTTTTGTGGCATGAAATGAATCATCCTTTGGTACATATTGGATATTATACACTAAAGTTGTTCCTGGCAATATTCCTTTGTCTTTATTTATATTATATACAGCATATTTGAAAGCTAGCTCAGCAGCACCATTTTTTTGATTTTCTGTGAATATTGCACCTGAAAAAATAGATTTACAAGGTTTATTATTGATTATTATAATTGTCCTTATAATTGTATAATTGTCTTATTTATAAAGAAAAATTAGCGTGTTACAACTAAGCATGTGTCATTTAGATCTAAAGAAGGAGAAATAAGGAAAGAAATGAGTTGAGAAACTAATAAAAACCATGTTCTGTATTTAATTGCGGCATGTAGTCATTCAACAATGCTGATGTCTCAAGTTTTGTAGTTAGCGAATTCATAGAAACCAATTAAATTACCTTTTTTTGCACAAGATTTTGAAAACTTTGATTTACTTTCTAATTTGATATTGGCGAAAAAAATATAAACAAAGAAAATCGAAGAAGAACAGTTGAAAGATGTAGACTTTAGCACAAGTAATTCAATCAGTTTAGAGACGTTTCCTAGCAAAAGTCAGCTAAGAAATATCCTGATTGAATTAATAAAAGTCAACTATCTAATACAGTTTAAATTTAAAACATTTTAAATTTCAATATTTTCACTGTTCACATTTGGTTTTTTTGATTAATAAGTTTGCCAATCACTAAAGAAGGTGCAGAATATATTCCAAGTTTATTTACAACCAAGTTATTTTACAGTTAGTTTTCCATACAGTAATATACACGCATCCATTTAAATTAATATTAATGATACATTAATTCTAAGTTATTTACAGTGTTTAACAAGTATTTTTCAAAAGGAAAAGTCAGCATCACATCATTTTCTCAAATAATGTTGACCATAAAAGCAAAAAAGAACTGCTTTGGGGCATAGGTTGTTTTTTTTCTCTTGTCATACTGTTTTTAATGGTAAAAAAACTACTTTCTTAAAGTGAAATTTTAAGTAGTTTAAAAAAGAACTTTTCAACCCCGTTTTTTCTCGTATATAGTTTTATGTGCTTTTTCTGTTTGACATTTGGCTATATAAAAAATTGTAGTATTTATATTTTTATTTTTTAATCGTTGATTAAATTTTTTTTTTATTTTTTCAGCATTTCAACAATTACATAATTTTAAAAGAAGTAGGTTTGTATTTCAGAAAAAGCATATGTTTCTAAATGAGCTTGAAAATGGATGTCTACGATCACTCTATTTAACCAATATAAGGGCGCTCTTGCCTTTTAAAATTGTTACAAAACTGAAACTTTATAATGCTATATAGTCCACGATCCCAGGACCGCCAGACCTTTCTTATTTTGTAAGTAACGAATTTCAAGGAATAAGTAGTAGTATATGCATCTAAGAATGTATGCATATTTGTTACCTTGTCTAGGCGGCCATTTCGCAGATATCAGGGGGGGAAAGTGCGTAAACCTTTTTCATTTTCTAATTGCTGATTTTTGGATATGTTTTAGGGAATATTATTAATAATAAGTATTCAATATTCCCAGATACTTCCGTCGGCCAAAACTACAGCCAGCCGCCTTAAAGTGTGAAAAAACAGCAAAAACGTCTCAGCCAGACGGCTTAATGTATGAACAAAATAGTGCAAGCTTCCTTATTTTTAAAGAAACAAATTTACATTTATTATGAACAATAGCTCTGGACAACCTGAACGATCTGACGGCCCAGACCTACAAAAAGTTCCGTTGTAAGTATAAGCTTAAACGAGATAGTTAGATTATTTTATAAAAAACATCAGAAAATTTATATTTATTGGGCTTTTTGAGTTATATCAAATAATGTTTGAAATTATTTTCCTATGTAAAGAGTTTATTTAAAGAGTTAGAATTTTTGGTATTATAAAAAGTTTTTTTCTGATATAATTACCCACATTATTAAAAATTTATTTGCCATTTTCTTAGAAGTAAAACAACTAGTTTAAGCTGATATATAATTACGTATTGGGAAAAGTCTTTTAAGAATTTTAGCATGATAATTTAAAAGTCTTTATCCTTATTCATTTTATTATGTTTGCTTAATACTATTTATCCTAGAATTTTATATTTGAACAGTTGTAATCCTATTTCCTTAATATTTACTTAAATTTATTGGATCTTATTTTCTAGAGGACTTTTTATTACTCATTTACTAAACAATAATAAAATTTGTATTTTGTGTGGTATCTTCAGTCTTATTAGACGTAGCAATGTATGTAGTATAAATTTTAAAAGCAAAATGCCGACAATGAAGTAATTGTTTTTGCTACATTATATCCCTTTGAAGTAAAGATGGCCCTGGAATACCTAAAATTTTATTAGGGATTGAAAAGAAATATTTCTTGGAAAAAATTTATTGCATCTCGATTGCTTTACACAAAATTTTTTCCCATGTTTGTGTGACCAATAAAAACATTTCTTTTTTAGGATAATCCTCACAAAATATATAATCCTTTTAAGTATATAATAAAATAAACATGCAAGCAGTTCATGTGCTGTACCTCTATTCTTTTACAATTTTATTGCATTTACTTTACATTTTCGAAAAGATATATTCTTCTCAAGGAGTAATTAATATTTACTAGACCTATGAGTCCATTTATTTTTCAAGGACATCCTAATAATCCTGATATATAAAACTTTTTAAATATATAGTAAAATTTACCTGCATTTGAAATGCAGTATGTTTGGATGTATGATTAACCCCTTCTCTGGCAGTAACTTCTCTTGTTTTATAATAGTTTTAACTTTCCACCTTCACGCAGGATTCATTTTAAGTGAAAATATTGATGATTAATAAATTAATTCAATAAAAAATTTTTGTTTCTTTTGAAAATTGAAATTTCTTTAATTATACATTTTTCGAAAAACTATTTTTTAACTACGATTAATTTTATATAATTATTATTGATCCAAAACTATCGACTTAAAAGTATTGATTTGAAATATTGAATCTTGCTTGAAGGCGAAAAGATTAAGATAATTGTAAAAGAAGTGAAATTACTGCCAACGAAGAGATAAACATTATTTTATATAACTCAAAAAACCCAATAAATATAAATTTTCTGATGTTTTTTATAAAATAATCTAATTATCTCGTTTAAGCTTATACTTACACAGGAACTTTTTGTAGGTCTGGGCCGTCAGATGGTTCAGGAGCTATTGTTCATAATAAATATAAATCTTTTAGTTTTTAGGAACCTTCCGCTATTTTGTTCATACTTTAAGGCGTCTGGCTGAGATTTTTTTGATGTTTATTCACACTTTAAGGCGTCCGCTAAGGCTGCTTTTTGCAGCTCTAGCCAGAGAAGGAATTAAAGACTAGTCGCATTTTAATGTATTTAGAATTAACTTATATGGCATAAAATATGAACTGTAAGAATACCCAAATTTTATATCGTTATAAACTAACATCCATCAATATTTAAAATATCATTTCAAAATGAAAAGATGTCGAATGCAATGAAATTTCGTTTGCAATTTGCACTTAAGTAAATTTTATACGAAAAAAAAACCAAATATTATTTTTTTTTAATTAGATGAAAAAAATTCATTATAATAAGCCAAATAGGGTTAGGCTTATTTTTCCATTGAAACAAGTAAAAAGAATTAAAATGAAAACGACAGCTGAAGAGCACAATTGTCATAATTTGGACAGCTGTTAGCTACAAAGAAAAATGCACAAAATATGATTTTATTTTAAAAATAAAAAGAATTGCAAAATATTTGATATTAGTAAATAAAAAATTTTTGAAAGGTAAGCAAAAAAAACAAAAAAATTTGACGCTCTGAGCAAAATTGTCAATTAATAAGCTACCCAGTAGGAAATGCTTTTTAATGCTTTAGAAGCAGCTTTTAAGACAGTCATTTTCATTTATATTAGCTTCGAGAATTACCTTAGCTGGTTAGCCAATTTCCTACTGGGTACATTTGGTTAGTTTAATTGAAAAAAAGAACGACACAAATCTAAGTTTTTCACTAAATGACTTTATTAGTTAGAGTTTTGAAAGCTCATACCAAAATTCAGTATGAAAATGAAAAAGCTTGTGGCTATTATTATTATTATTTGTATTAATAGGAAGTAAACTTTTCGGAATTTATTAAAAATTTCTAATTTTAAATGAAAAGAAAATTTTTACTGGAATTCTTGTCTGCTTACAAACGACTGTTCTTCATTTGAACACTTCTAAGTTCAGATTTTGATAAATGTTTAATTTTAAATTTTGTTATAATAAAATGTGAATCTAAATCAAAATATATATAATAAGTTCAGTGATTCATAGGCTTTTATAACAATTTTTTGAACCGAAGAAACAAATGGCAGCATTTTAAATTTAAATATGAGACAATGCAGATTGTTAATTATTGTCTTTTACTTTTAAACTTTGAATAAATTATAAATTAGATTTGAATGGATACCTGGAGATAAATTTTGCATATGTTATAGATTACAACAGCAAAGGAAATAACTTTCCATTCAGCAAATACTTATTTTAATTACCTGTTTAAAACTGTTCAAAAAATAATTTCTAGAGTGAAAAAAAAGTTTAACTTAAATGAGATTAAAAGAATGGGAATAAGAATTGAAAAAGAGGTAGCAAAAAATATAGTTCATTTAATTCAATTTCATTAATACATTTATAAAACAGAAAATATATAAAGGAAGGCATTAGTCATTTGAATTCAAGTATTGTTAATTTCAAATAATGCTCTTATGGTGTGTGCACTTTTTTGGTTTCGCAAATCGATAAAATCGATAAAACTCAACCCCTGAGTAGGCCTTTAAAACAGTGGAATTTAGATGTAATGAATAGTAAAAAAATACTAATATTAAGTTTAGAATAAAGTTAAGTTTATACTCGTATTTATATTCAAAAATTCATTAATATGAAAGTCTTCTAAAATAGTTTATGGCCTATTATTAAATAGATAGTGATAATAGAAAAATGATAGATTTTTTAGGACGTTTCCCTAATAATAATAACTATAACAAAATTTCAAACCATACAATTTTAATCAGCTCAATCGTATATAAGTAAATGTTGACGTTGTTGCCAGAATTGTTTTTCTATGGGAAACTTCGGATGGCTGCTTAGATAATATTGTAAGCAATAAATTGTAGGAAACATTTCTCTGAAGAAAACGTTATATATGTCTGTCTATCATAATTATGTTAAAATATGATTATTTCGTGGGACTAACAGCGGTTTAATTTCAAATTAAACTTTTGAAAAATAGTTCGTCTAATTCTATAAACACCAAAAATTAGTATTACTAAAAATTAAATATATCAATACAATTTGGAGACTATAAGTATAACAATTTCAAATTTTATTTGCTCGTTTTGGGTAAATAAAAGTCACTTTATTAGAAATTATAGCATTAAAATACTCTTTTAACTAATCCAAAACTTATGATTAGATTTTAAATGTTTAATTGTTTACTATAAAAGGCTGTTACCGGTAATTATGTTACTACCATCTATTATTTGATATCTAAATTGTTGATGTCGATATTCCTTGGCAAGACCAAACAAAAAACTAGTTTTTACTTAAATTATGTAAACCATATTTTTTGGTCACATATTTTTACACAAATTCATTGGTAATTTATCTAATTTACTTATACATGCATAATTTTTAACTTTGCATAACTAACATTTTATTTAAAAAAAACACCTGTATAAATGCACAAAAATATTTAAATTGTAGTTCGATTTTGAGTTGAGATTCTAACTTCTCTTTCGATTCGAGATTCTATTATACTTCTGAATCCATTTCCAAAATCAACTCTGACTTCGACTTCAGGTATTAAATATTTAAAATACTGGAATTCACAAAATGTATCCGATACTTTTTCATTTTAAAAAAGAAAAGTATTTTTAAATAATTACACAAAAAAAACCAAATAAAAGGTATTTAATTATTCATAGATTAAAAATTACATTTCAATTAAAATTCTGAAATGCATTTTATGAATAAACCAATTAAATAAAGAAAACAAAATTTTCCTTGCCATTAAAAATAAATCGCTTACAGTATTGCTAATTTATGAACATATAAATATTACTTACCAATTTTAATAATCGGCGGTAGTGCTTGAATCGGGATAATAAAACTAATAACTGTGATTGCAATGATGATTTCCTTAAATTTCTGTGTAAATATTACTGCAAACTTAGCTAATGACATCATCTTATTTTTGTTAGCATTTTTCATACAGCATTTTATTATCTTATTTTTCTTTTAAAATAAAAATTTAGGCCATTTATTGACTTTAAATATATATTAAATGGACCACATAGTATATTATTTTCCATTATATTAATATTAATTTTGTTTTCCTAGAAAATATTCATTTCATCAAAAATAGATTGATGACTATTAATACTCTTGAGATAATTCGAGTGGCAGATATTACAAAAAGTTTTAGTGCTAAAATTATATACGATTTAATGGATAAATATTAGGTCAAGTGTGTTAGAGTATTTAATACAAAATAAATAAATTTCAGCTAATAAAAGTGGCTCAGAGCCCTTTTAGTGTATTGATTATTATATTAATTATATAAAAATACTATTTAAAGATTTAAAGGTTGTCAAAGTATTATTTAGTGTTATAAGATCATATATTTTCAGCTTAGAGTATGATAAATCGCCGTATATACAAAATTAACTAATAAATGTTTGAATGAACTATACTTGAAATTTAAGTTTATCAACGAAAGCAAATTATGATAGCATGCCTAACATTTCACATTGTGATCAAATGTCGTAAATGAAACTTTATAATGCTATATAGTCCAAGATCCCAGGACCGCTAGACCTTTCTTATTTTGTAAGTAACGAAATTCAAAGAATAAGTAGTTGTATATGTATCTAAGAATGTATGCATATTTGTTACCTTGTCTAGGCGGCCATTTCGCCTTCATTATCAGGGGGGGGGAAGATGCGTAAAACTTTCTCATTTTCTAAGTGCTAATTTTTGGATATGTTTCAGGGAATATTATAAATAAACATTATTCTATATTGCCAGAAACTTCCCGTCGTCCAAAATTTCAGCAGGACGCCTTAAAGTGTGAAAAAACAGCAAAAACGTCTCAGCCAGACGTTGGGTTTTTTGAGTTATATAAAATAATGTTTATCTCTTCGTTGGCAGTAATTTCACTTCTTTTACAATTATCTTAATCTTTTCGCCATCAAGCAAGATTCAATATTTCAAATCAATACTTTTAAGTCGATAGTTTTGGATCAATAATAATTATATAAAATTAATTGTAGTTAAAAAATAGTTTTTCGAAAAATGTATAATTAAAGAAAATTCAATTTTCAAAAGAAACAAAAATTTTTTATTGAATTAATTTATTAATCATCAATATTTTCACTTAAAATGAATCCTGCGTGAAGGTGAAAAGTTAAAACTATTATGAAACAAGAGAAGTTACTGCCAGAGAAGGGGTTAATCATACATCCAAACATACTGCATTTCAAATGCAGGTAAATTTTACTTTATATTTGAAAAGTTTTATATATCAGGAATATTAGGATGTCAGTGAAAAATAAATGGACTCATAGGTCTAGTAAATATTAATTACTCCTTGAGAAGAATATATTTTTTTGAAAATGTAAAGTAAATGCAATAAAATTGTAAAAGAATAGAGGTACAGCACATGAACTGCTTGCATGTTTATTTTATTATATACTTAAAAGGATTATATATTTTGTGAGGATTATCCTAAAAAAGAAATGTTTTTATTGGTCACACAAACATGGGAAAAAATTTTGTGTAAAGCAATCGAGATGCAATAAATTTTTTCCAAGAAATATTTCTTTTCAATCCCTAATAAAATTTTAGGTATTCCAGTGCCATCTTTACTTCAAAGGGATATAATGTAGCAAAAACAATTACTTCATTGTCGGCATTTTGCTTTTAAAATTTATACTACATACATTGCTACGTCTAATAAGACTGAAGATACCACACAAAATACAAATTTTATTATTGTTTAGTAAATGAGTAATAAAAAGTCCTCTAGAAAATAAGATCCAATAAAATTAAGTAAATATTAAGGAAATAGGATTACAACTGTTCAAATATAAAATTCAAGGATAAATAGTACTAAGCAAACATAATAAAATGAATAAGGATAAAGACTTTTAAATTATCATGCTAAAATTCTTAAAAGACATAAAAATAAGGATGAAGAATAAATAATACAGAATAGTTTGTGTAAACTAATATATATTGAAAACAGATTTAGAATTTGTATAAAAGCGTAACACTTAGCTGTAAGATCGAGTATTCTTAGTCCTAATATCGAGCTAGTAGTACACCCGTGTTTTAATAAAAAACTTAAACGAAAATTGAGTTTTTTATTAATTAAAGAACTAAATCAAAAAAGTGGTTAAATTCAGTGACAAAAATAATAATAATAAAGTTAGTGAAGCTTAGTACTCTATTTTACTCTTAATCAAAAGTTTGTTGTTAATCGAAAGTACTTTAAAAACTTGCCTTAAAATTTTGTGAGGGTTCTAGAATATTTCTTTTTACTTTAAAAATTTGATTCTTAAAAACTGAAAATGAAGAATATTTAAACTTGATTAACTTATTGTGATTGTGAAAGTGAAGCAACATGGCCCAGATAGCATTATATGCCATCAAGCTCATCCGAAATGGACCAGAGATTCAAGGTGAGAAAGATCTTTTTCCTTTTATAGAATATTTCGACAGTATTTTCGCGTTGAATATGCCAGAACAAATATTACCATAATCACTTTAAGGACAAAAATAAAAGGTAAAGCAAGGCAAGTTATCGACATAAGCCCAAAATTCAATTCATGGGCGGAAATAAAATCATGTTTGATTGCAAATTCAGCAATTTACTCATCGCTAAGCTCATTAACTGATGAATTGCTACTAATACAAAACAATTCATCTACCTTCGACTTTTACCAAAGAATTCGAGAGCAAGTAGCAAAGATAGTAAACAAATATAAAATGGAAAACCCGAATTCAACACAATAACAAATTAATCAACAGGGAAATATTTACAGAAGAATCGCGTTAAGGCAGTTCAGAGATAAGCTTCGAGAACCATTTAGAAGCCTAATAGTAACGAGAAATCCAGAAACTATGGAAGCAGCCTTATTAATTTTAAGAGAATCAAATTACAATTTGAATGATGTACCTATGTTCACGTTTAGAAATTAGAAAATTTATCAAAATAAAAATAATAGCAATAAAATCATAGAAATCATAAACATTATAATAGTGGAAACAAATATGAAAATCAAAACTATGATAATTTCGGACAAAACTATCTAATGTCTAGAATAAGAAGATGCGGTGTTCCAGAAGCTATGGATGTTGATCAAAATTCATCTCAGCAACAAAATTTTCACTTTCGAGCTTCAAACAATGTAGGCCCCCCTTAAAACTCCCATTTGTCAGACCTAAGACGGAAAAATCAAAACTAAAAGTTTTGATCGATACTGGTTCGAGTATTAGTGTTTTACGACCTTCCTTATGTTCCCCCTTAAGTTCGATCCCAATTCACCAAATTATTCAAACCTTAGGAAAAAACAAGGTTATCTGCAAATCAATGGCAAAAAGTCACTTGAAAAGATATTTGATGAAATGACATTTTTAATCGTGGATATTGATAATAGCTTTGATGGAATATTAGGAAATGATATTCTTTGCCAAACCGTAATTAACTATTTAAATGGTAAAATAACAATAGGAAATAATGAATACCCCTTCTTTTTATCTGAAGAAGAAGAACTGCAATACAATAATTATATCAATAGCATTCCACAGGATATAAAAGTTTTTCATATGAATGACACACTTAAATATAAAGACATTACTCGTGCTATCATTTAAACAAAGAAGAAAGAAGTAATCTTTTTCAGGTATTAAATGAATACAAAAACTTGTTCTACAACGAGGACAAGAACTTATCTTTTACACATAAAATAAAGCACCAAATAAAAACAACTATGGATGCACCTATTTATACCTGCTCTTATCGATACCATCAAATGCATAAATGCGAGGTAGATAAACAAATTAAGGAAATGCTAGAGAAGGGAATCATCAAACTCATCACCAGTATGGTAGTCCCCAAGAAATTAGATGCTTCAGGAGAACAAAAATGGAGAACCGTCATTGATTATAGGAAACTTATAACTGTGAATAATAAAACTGTGGAAAATAAATCTTCAATTCCTAACATAGATGATATTCTGGATAAACTAGGTAGATCAATTTACTTTACAACTATCGATTTAGCCAAAGGATATCACCAGATTGAAATAGAAGCAAGTGACATTCCAAAAACAGATTTCTCAACTAATAATGGACATTATGAATTCACTGCCATTTGGTTTAAAAAATGCGCCGGCAACCTTCCAAAGGTTGATGAATTCTGTCCTAGCTGAATATATTGGTAAAATTTGTTTTGTTTATCTAGACGATATAATTATATTTAGTACAGGTTTGGAGGAACATATAAATTCATTGATGAAAGTATTCCAATGGCCTAAAGAAAGAAATTTACAAATTTAACCAGATTAATGTGAGTTTCTACAAAAGAAAACAGAGTTTTTGGGTCATATTGTAGCAACAGAAGGAATCAAACCCAACCCTAGGAAGATCGACGCAATTGTTAATTATTGGATTAGTAGGATATTACAGAAAATTTATTAAAGACTTTGCGAGAATTGCAAAATCCATGACCTTATGTTTAAAAGGGAATAAAACATAAAAGATAAATATTCATGATAGTGAATACGTCAGTTTGTGGACAAAGTAATTAATCTATGTAGTGTCTGTAGTCTTACTTACGAAAGACAACCATCAAAACTAACATTTAGAGAAACGGAAACGCCTAGAAAGCCTAAGGAAACTTTTCACATGGACACTTGGTACCCAAAAAAAGGAGAATTTCACTTAATCAATTATCAACAACGATATCACTCAAAATCATATAAATAGACAACGGGAACGGATTTATATATATTGAAGTTGAGGACATAAAACCCATCGAACATTATAATACACAAAATCAACATTTCTATCTTTCAAGAGGAATTTAAAGATTTTATCAGCTTTATACCAAAAAATGATTCAATAAAATTAAAAATAGCTCAAATTGAAAAAAATCCATTTTCAAAAGGCAAAAGCGCAGTTTATTTAATATAATAGGTGATATTAAGAGTTTTTTGTTCGGAACTATGACTAGTGACTATAAAATATTTTTAAGTAAAGCTATAATTACTTACGAAGATAATAATATAAATATAGCTAAGCAAATAAATAAACAAATAAGTATTAACAATCAAATCGAACAAGAATTTAAAAATATTAGTATCATTATGAAAAATAATAATTTAGATGTTCAAAAATAATGTAAAGAACTTCAATGAAATAAGTCAAAAATTCAATGAAAAAGCAACATTAGATAACATATTTAACCAACTGATTGTATACTATAACTACCATATATTGTTACATCTAATAACATTCAAGAGACCACCCAAAATACAAATTTTGTTATTATATAGGAAATATGTAATAAAATTATTCAATAAATTTAAGGAAATAAAATAACAGCTGTGTAAATACAAAATTCAAGAATAAATAACTTTTACAAATAGTAAGCAATAAAACTAAAAAGGATCAAGTATCTTAAGGTAAATATGAATATTAGGTAGGAACATGTTAAAATTGTTCAAATATAAAATTCAAGGATAGTTTTAAACAAACATAATAAAATGCATAACAATTTTAAGTTATCATGTTAAAATTCTTTAAAGACACAAAAATAAGGATCAAGGATAAATATTACAGAATAGTTATGTAAACAAATAAGTAGTTAAACCAGATTTAGATTTGAATAAAAGCGCAGCATTTAGTTGTAAGTTTCAGTTTTGTTTATTCTCACATCGAGTTAAGAACACTCCGTATTTTTTCTTAATAAGAAACTTAAACGAAAATTGGGTGTTTTATTAAATTAAACCAAAAATACGTAATTATATATAGAATAAGTCAAACGATGCAATGCAAGAAATTTTTGACATATCAAATATTTAAAAGTAAAATTATTTACACAACATGGTATACTTTTAATTGTAGTACAAAAGCCTGTTTTTGGGCAAGAAATATGTAAAGTTGTAAGAATATATTCAATACCCAATTTTCAAAATCTTAGTATTATTAATGTACCAGAAAGGCTAATAAAATGTGAAAAATATCTTATGGAATTTAAAGAAATTAAAGATAATTGTACTAAAGGATTATTCAAAGCCAAAATAAAGAATTGTAAGTATAAAAAAGAATATGTAAAAGAAATTATTTCTGATAATCCAAAATAATATAGAATATTATTCAACAATCAATATAGAAGAAGTTGATCTCGTACAGAATTGTAATCCAAATAATATTACAATACGAGGTAATAATTCAATTAAATTTAATAACTGTACCTTAAATATTTTTAACAAAAAATTTTCGAACTATGAAGGTTTGAACTCTTTTAAATTTGTTAACAATGAAATAAAGTTAATCAAACCAATAATTTTTAAGCCTGAAATTAAAGAAATTAAAAGAATTACATGTCGAAAACTTAAAAGAAATAAAAATAATACAAAGTGCAAACAACATAAATTTTACTATAATTATTTTCTTAGCAATCATTATAGTTATTTTGACTATGCTTATTATATAAAATGAGAAGCAATGTAACCAAAATTATTGATGAGGACGTCAATCTTAAGGATGGGGGTGTTACGTCTAATAAGACTGAAGAGGCCACCCAAAATTCAATTTTTATTATTGTTTAGTAAATAAGTAATAAAAAGTCCTCTAGAAAATAAGATCCAATAAAATTAAGTAAATATTAAGGAAATAGGATCACAACTGTTCAAATATAAAATTCAAGGATAAATAGTTTTAAGCAAACATAATAAAATGAATAAGGATAAAGACTTTTAAATTATCATGCTAAAATTCTTAAAAGACATAAAAATAAGGATGAAGAATAAATAACACAGAACAGTTTGTGTAAACTAATATATATTGAAAACAGATTTAGAATTTGTATAAAAGCGTAACATTTAGCTGTAAGATCGAGTATTCTTAGTCCTAATATCGAGCTAGTAGTACACCCGTATTTTAATAAAAAACTTAAACGAAAATTGAGTCTTTTATTATTTTTTCCCAATACGTAATTGTATATCAGCTTAAACTAGTTGTTTTACTTCTAAAAAAATGGCAAATAAATTTTTAATAATGTGGGTAATTATATCAGAAAAAAACTTTTTATAATACCAAAAATTCAAATTCTTTAAAAAATGCTGATTTTTAATTTTATAGTGAAAATAATTAATATAGTTATGCTGGTAGTTTTTTTCATAGGAAAATAATTTCAAACATTATTTGATATAACTCAAAAAACCCATTAAATATAAATTTTATGATGTTTTTTTATAAAATAATCTAATTATCTCGTTTAACCCCTTTAAGGTTGTCCAGAACTGTTGTTCATAATAAATATAAATTTGTTACTTAAAAAATATGGAAGTTTCCGCTATTTTTTTCACACTTTAAGGCGTCTGGCTGAAGTTTTGGCCGACGGTAAGTGTCTGGCGAAATAGAATAATGATTATTAATAATATTCCCTGAAACATATTCAAAAATCAGCACTTAGAAAATGAGAAAGTTTGCCCGTGTTTTACGCACCTTCTCCCCTGATACCTGCGAAATGGCCGCCTAGACAAGGTAACAAATATGCATACATTCTTAGATGCATATATACTACTACTTATTCCTTAAATTTCGTTACGTACAAAATAAGAAAGGTCTGGCGGCCCTGGGATCTTAGACTATAGCTTTAGTAGGTTTTGTGTATCACAAAACCTTATGCCTGCCATGTGTAATTTTAAATTTCTCAGCTTGTTTTTAGGAATTATTTAATAAGGAAAATCCGTTGTTCTTGGACTGAATTACACAAATACTCCTTCTTTTTTTGGCGAACTCCAGAAAATTGAAACTATCAATATTTTTATGGAGGTGTCAGAATCAGAATTTTATTTTAGAAATATCAAGGTTAACAGATCACCTTTATTTAATGCAACAGATTTCGTTCTTAGCCTGACACCTTCAGTCTGTACCAGGTGGATAGCACTGCATTTATGACTAAATTTTTTAAGTAGAATAAAAAAAAAATTATGTTGTAGAAATTTAAATTTAACTTACTTAATGCTTTGCTGGCTAAAAATATTCTACTCAGAGTAAAGTAAGAGAAGAAAAAGCATGAAAAATACTGAACATGGATTTAAACCGATAACAAAAGAAAGTCAAACAACACAAACTTTTGGAAAAACAAATTAAAAGTTGTTACTCTTTTGTTATTTAGAAAAACAAAAACTGAAGGCTATTATTATCACCTATAAAAATTATTCCTTTGTGTGTTATAATTGAAAACGGCACGAATTATTTAAAGTCTCGTGAAAATGTCTTGACATGTTTCGTAATCCTCTGTTACCATAATAAATTTTCTATTGATTCAAATCAATACTGCAATTTTATTACTATCATTAGAGCTACTTCATATGTGCATAATGGCAAAGGAATAGAATCTTTTATCAAATATTCTTTAAGGATACTTCGAAAACATTGCCAAGTTCTTAAATTTTGAAAGAGCTTTAACTAAAGTTTGATGCTTTCTTACCACTAATTTTAATAAAGTAAATCTATTTAATAGTATTTTCTTATGTGAACAATAAAAGGACTTTCTTCTGATATTGAATTTAAGATTTTTTATTTATAAAAGCTGAAAACAAAATACTGTTGTTAAAAGTAGCAACATTAGAAATGAAATAATTAAATAGTAACACTTGATCTACAAAGTTAAATACAAATATCAGAATTAACCACAATTAACCATGTTCCAGTTTCATATTTTAATACATTTATAGAATGTACTTAAGCTAAATAAACTTAGACTTAGTCCTAATAGATAAGATGTAACACTTTCATTTTAAGCACCTTTTATAAAAATTTTTTTGAACTATTAAAAACTCTTCAGATAGTGAATAATTTTACATTTATATAAGCAAAAGCGTACTCTCTATGAGTTCTTAGCTAAAAAAAAGTACAACATAAAATTATTTCAAGTCTCTGGGCTCCGAAAATTCCGTCAGAATATCAAAATCGTTTCTCAGCATTTAGTTACTTCTTTACAACTAAATACTTTGAATGTCAAGTATTGCAGACGACTTGATATCTGTACTTAAGATTTTTTTAATAAACCAAGTTAAGTTAAAGTTGATAAAAATAGAATGAAGATTTTGTATTTTCTGTCTGAATAAGGACATTAATCCTTAAAATAATATAAACACAAAAGTTAGTAACTTAGCTGAGAATAACGAAAGTAAATTTAAACTTTTGCATCCTATTAAAAGTTATGTGTTTTTTTTAAGTATTTGCAAGTATTAATAAATCTTTTTTATGTTCTTTTTTATTGTACTTTGATTAAAATTTTACGAATATCAAATTGAGCGATTACTAAAATCTTATTAACCATTAACGGAACGAAAACCTGTGTAAAATCTGTGGTTGCAACTGCATTACGAAAAATCTAGCCTTTGTTTCTTCAAATATTTTATTTAGAGAAAATTCTGTTGAGTAATGTAGCAAAAATAATAATAACTATTCTTAGAGTGATTTTATGACTGTTAATGAGACTGTTACCAATCAGTGAACAGAGTAAATAAAATTAATGTTTTCCACATTTAAGAAATTTAAATATTAAGAAGCAAGCATACATAAAAATTTCACGGTGGTAAGAATTCATTTAATGCTCGCAAAATCAAAGTTTGAAGATTTCATGGACAAAGCCATAACTCTTTAATCCAATATTTTAATGGAACAAAAAGACATATTCATTCTATGATTTCTACTATCAAATATATTTACCAAAATTCAGATCTTTTGAAAGTCATTAAGTGCATCAAAATTGAGTTTTAATGATACAGAAATCAAGTTAAATAAAAGCATATAAAAAATATTAATTTTAAGAAGGCCAAAGTTTACAGCTTTAACTTCGCGTTGTAAATTCAAGTACATTTAGTACAAATAATTTAATTAATTTTTGATTTTTCTTAAATATCATTTCACACTTCTATATTATTTCAAATCCTACTACTGTACTCTCAATATAATAATAACCAAATAATTTGTTTTTAATTTCAAAGTAATTCATATGAAAAGATATTATTATTTTAAAATTAGGAAAAATGTTTTAATATTAATTTTAAATACTGAGCTTGCTTATAACTAATCATAATTTTATATTTGAGCTAATGCATTAATATGATTTTTATCATTTTTTAACTCTTAATAACATAATTATGAGGTTTTATAGAACAATTTCAGAACATTACATTATTACACCATTCAAATGAAACGTTTTAAAACTTGTTGAAATATTAGCCATCACATTAAATTATTATTTTATATATATACATATATTTCACATGCCGTTAGTATAGTACGAAATGCCGCACATTTTAAGTAATAATTATATCAAAGCATAACCGATTCTTAATTATTGCACTCAAGATTGTTATTGTAACTCCTTTACAATAAATAGCATTCGCCAAATGCACATTACCATTTGCTAGAAATTACTGAACGACAAATCCTATGAATTTTCATTGAAAAACTTTCTAACCCTATAATGAGATACCAGAAACCACCTGCGCAACCCTATTGCCAAATAAACTTTGCTGCAAAAAATCTACTGCCGCCTGTAAATCCGAAATAGAGCTACAAATACCATCGCTATTATATATATATATATGTATATGTATAGAAATTTGTACTCTATATCAAACTATAAATGCAATCTACTACCATTCTCTATTTAATAGTTCTAATATAAAAAGCTTTTTGACAAAGCTTTAAAATATTACGGTTATTATTTGTAATTTGTGCGGAAAGCATTTGAACAACATTAATAAATTATTACTTTAATTCAATTAAATTGTATAATGCTTTTATTTTGATATTGTTAAATTGTATTAAGGTGACAATCCGACACCTTTTATCACTTCTTGGGCTTTGCTTTGATTTATTGAATATGCAAGAGCCACACACTTAACAATTTTTACAAAATTTTTATATCAATACAATTAAAATGAATAAATAAATATAATAAGTAATGTCTTTAGATATGTATATAAATAGAAAATAGAAACTAAGCACATATTTATTTTCAATTTCTGCCGCTGCGCTAATAGTAAACATCTAAATCTTTTTAGGATCCTGGCCACACTCGGGAGAAATCAGATATTCTTTTGTTTTCATGCTATTGAAAGTTTTGGAAAAATTCTTCCTTATAGTGCGTTTTCACTGACGTTAGTACTTATTGTTAGTATTTAGTACTTTTTTAAAAGTATTTTTATTGGAAATCTCTAGCTTAGTTTTTAAATATGTCAATAATAATTATTGAGTAGGTACTAGGCACTAAGTTCAGTGAACACGCACTATTATTTGAGAAATAAACTAGAGATTTTCCCTAAAAATACTTTTAAAAAAGTACTAAATACTAAGTAAGTACTAACGTCAGTGGAAACGCACTATTAGATGGCATTATCACAGGACTCCCTTATTCATATTCTGAAATAATGCATGTAAGTGACTTATTATTTCGGGAAAATAGCAAAGAAAACATTATATAGGTATGAGGAATATTTAATATGTACTTTGAATTCTGGTTTAAATTTGAAAATATGCCGAATTAACTTAACCTGTAGACTAATATTTGCCTAGTAAGATGTTCTGTATGACAATTGAATTATTAAAATGATACAAAGAGCTAGTGTTGTTTTTAATATTTTTAACGTTTTACATAATAAAATCCTGGGGCGACACTACTTAAATATATTTATCAGAACTAAATAGACACTGAGCAAATTGAATTGCTTGAAATATTGATATTCCTACATAAGATATAGAAGTTCCCAGTAGGGACAGTAGCTCTATACTTCATCAATGAAAGAGAGCTACTTTTCAATCATACACTGGAAAAAAAAAGTTGTATCATCAAACTCATCACGAGGTTGCAAGATTTGTGATTAAATCAAGTTTATATAGATTTGAACAATAGGTCATATATGTTAGTTTAACCTAATGAATATTCTTGTGTTTTTTACTTGGGAAAATTAAACTTCATATAATTCGCGCTTTTGCAATGAAAGAAGGATATAAATGCTTTTGAATTTCTTCACGGACATAGGTTACAGGTAAGTTTATAAATTTTATGTATTGTTATGGTACATAGATCTTAAAATCAGATCAAGGTCATTAAAATACTTAAATGAAATAACTAGGTTACAAATATTTCAAATGTAACCTAGTTATTTTAAAACACGGAAAATGCACTTCATGCAAATTCCGTAATTGAATATTGAAGGTTACAAATATTTTGGTGGCAAAATATTTGTAACCTACTTTAGTAAATTCTATAAAATTTCAAAGGTAGTCCGATAGGCTTTTATGAGATCTTTCCAAGGATCCATTTGCTTGAGGGTGGTAGGCTGTGGTATTAATTTTTCTTATTTTTAAAATTTTGCACAGTTGTTTAAACATTTCTGACGTGAAATTACTTCCCCTATCCGTGACAAGGATTTTGGGAAGCGTATATCGACAGATTATTTCCTCAAAGAATTGTCTAGCTACTGTATTAGTGTCAATTGTTTCTAGGGGGACTGCGTCCATAAATTTTGTTAAATCATCCTCGAAGGTTAATATGTATTTGTAGCCATTGCATGTTTCTGGTAGTGGGCCAGCTATATCTAGATAAACCTTGTCGAAGGGTTTGTTTGGCGTATCTGTTATCATCATGGGTAGCTTAGTTTGTGTACTTGTTTTGTTTTGTTGGCATTTTTTACATTTGCGGAGATACGCTCTGATGTGTTTTTGCATTTTTTTCCATTTGAAATCCCTTCTAATTTTTCGGTATGTCTTGAAAAAACCTAGGTGGCCTCCTAGAGGGAGGTCATGATAGTCCTTAAGAATGGTTTGTATTTCTTTTGGGCTAGTTAGTTCTTCAGCTTTGTCTTCATCAATTTGTTCTGCAACGTTTACCGGGTTTTGAACAGGGTTTTCGGTAGCTCTTTCCTTTTCATTTTGATTTTCTATTTCCAATTTCTGGTTTCTACTTTGATTTCTGGTGGTGACGAGACAGGTTGATTCTTTTTGTGCAGGTATCCGACTTAAAGCATCAGCATTTGTATTGGTTTTTCCCATTTTATAATCGATATTGAAATCATATTCTGAAAGTTTGCTCCAGAGCCGTATGATTCTGCTAGTAGAATCTTTAATACGGATAGCCCCTCTTAAAGGCTTATGATCGGTGTAGATGATGAAAGGGCGACCGTACAGATAACATCTGAAGTTTTTAACCGCCCAAACGATAGCTAATAGTTCTCGTTCTATTGTGGAGTAGTTTTGCTCAGCTTTGTTTAAACTTCGACTTGCATATGCGATTGGTCTGTCTTGACCTAATGGTCCCTGTGATAGAACAGCTCCAAGTGCTTCTCCACTTGCGTCGGTAGTGAGTATGAAATCTTTAGTAAAATCGGGATAGGCCAAAATGGGGGTTGAAATGAGTGATTCCTTCAGTTTATTAAAAGCTTTGTTGACCTCGTGACTCCAGTTGTAGGTTTTGTCTTTTTGTAGAAGTTGTGTTAAAGGTTTCGCAATCTTTGAGAAATTTGGTATAAATTTTCGATAGTAGTTCGCAAATCCCAGAAATAAATATAAATTACTTTTCTACACTGATAAACTAACTAACTCCCTATTAATCTAAAACAACTTGTTTTATACTAATTTTTCCGGTAGTAATATTTGCCGGAATTAAAATTACTCTTTACGCAATTATGTAATGAAATATGGAAATTGCAATAAGTGCAATTTCCAAATTTCATTTTTTCTTTTGAAATTTTATAGAATTTACTAAAGTAGGTTACAAATATTTTGCCACCAAAATATTTGTAACCTTCAATATTCAATTACGGAATTTGCATGAAGTGCATTTTCCGTGTTTTAAAATAACTAGGTTACATTTGAAATATTTGTAACCTAGTTATTTCATTTAAGTATTTTAATGACCTTGATCTGATTTTAAGATCTATGTACCATAACAGTATTTTAGGAATTTTATGAATTTTAGGAGTGGTTGGAGTATGTACTTTTTCTTTTTTTTACTTCATTGTTTGTTGTTTATTGTCTGTTTGTTTGGCTGTGTGTATGTATACATCTATCAATGCATGTTCTGTGATCGTTTAGAAATCGTAACTGAACTAGATCATAAAATTTTATCTATATTTTGGATTTATATATTCGATCAGAAAATTAACGGCTACTTAATCGATGAAAATTTTACATAGACCTATTTATAAAAAAATAATTGGAGTGCTTATCCTTTAAAGGAGCCTAATTGAAGCTGTACTATACTACTGCGCTTTCAATTATTCATCTTAATTTATTTAAGGAAAATATTGAGAATTATTAAGATTTAAGTTTCATTTTCAGTACTTTTTAATTTTAAATATGTTCATAAAAAATAGTGTTATTATTTAAGCGAAAAATTGAAAAGCATTATTGGCTCCTGCCACAGCGGGAGAGTCGCTGTAAATTTATTAAATTTTGCTAAGCATTTTGATAATTAATGTTTCAAAATTTATTAGTTCAATAAAAATACAGATTTTGGAGATTAGTGTCATCCATTTGCAAATGGACTTCATTCGTTTGCAAATGAAGTTCATCTTTTTGCAAATGAATTTCATATTTTTACAAATGAAATTCATCCTCAATAGCAAATTTTGAAATTTTCATATAGTATATAGGAAAATGACATTTAAATTTTAATACATTATCAATGTTTTTCTTAAATAAATTAAGATGAATAATTGAAAGCGCAGTATTTAGGACAGCTTCATTAATTGAGCTCCCTTATATTTGGACAAGCATTCCAATTTTTTTTATTATTTATAAATAGGTCTGTCATATCTTTTTTGAAAATTTAAAAATTTGTTATTTTGCAAAAGGATGAAGTTCATTTGCAAATGGATGAAACTAATCTGAAAAACCTGTATAGTAGATTTTCATAGAGTTTATTTTTGTCTTTTGCCGAGAAAATAGGGGAAAACTATAAAAATAAAAAAAATTATGAAAAAGTTTTCCCTTTCTCTTCAATTTGAATTTTGAAGATTTTGTGAAATATTTTTTATTTATTAAAAAAAACGAGTTTAATCTCTTATATTTCCTCGCTCAGATAATAGCTAGAAATCACACATCGTGTAAATCAAATTTTAAGGCAAAAATTTGATAACAAAAAAACAAAATCATTGGCAGCACTAAATTTATATACCATCAATATATTTTTTCAAAATACCATTAGCTCTGCTCACTTTATTTATAGACTTTATCTCTCTGGATTAAACCGGTTTATATATAGACTTATTATTTCCCCTTGATATTTTACGAACACAACCAAATATATATAATTGCTAGAATGGGTAGTCTAATGTCATTTTAGTGGAAGTAGTTGCCAACAGAGTACGAAAAAGCTATATAGGTTGCAAAAAAGCAGAAAAGATAGAAAAAAAAGAAAATTTCCATTAAATTAAGTGTAAATGTTTCTAGAAAACTTTAGCATTATACATAAGTATCTATTTTTGTTTAGCGTCCAGTTCGACCAAAAATGTTTAACAGTAAATTAGGAAGAAAATTATGATTATAATTTACATCTGAATTTATGCCTATGCAATATGTACAAATGTGTATATATTACATAGAATAATAATTCTAATTCTTTATAATTTAAACCTTATTCTAAAATCGGATTTTTTCCGTTACGAGGACGTAAATGTACTCCTTCAAGTGAAATTGATAAAATGATGACCTAAAATTGAAAAAATTTGGAAAGAATTTACCACGCAATAGAGGTAAACAAAGATTTGATTATTGACCATCAATATTATTTTAAATAATTTTTTATTCTATTTAATCAAATTAGTTGTAAAAAAACAAAGAAACACTTGAAATTTTAAAATATAGAAAAATAAAATTTTTATTTTTATTAATTTACACAGTCGCCATATTTAACTTTTTTACGTGTGTGATAAAAACATCGTACCTAAATGTGTATAGGAATATTTAAAAGGTATTAGAAATATTGGACTGTCGAATTCTTTTCAATAAAATACCCAGTTTTTATCCTATTTCATAGTATTATTAAATATTTTCAATAACTTGGAAATTACCATAAAACCGGATTTTATGGGGAAAAAAGTAATAAATCGACAGCTCCTCTACTACCTCTTGGTAATACTTTTATAATCTGTATATAATATATATGTATATTACACATAGAAAGAAAAGTGGAAACGTGTGTTGAAAATAACTATAGATGTGTATGGGATATATGTAATATGATTAGCCTTTGTTAAAACACACCTTCATTGGGCATTTTTGATTAAACTAACAGAGAATTCTAACAATAAGATAAATTGGCGAGTGGTCACCAGATTTTCCTATTTTAACTAAGCAAATGGCAAAAAATGTGTTTTTATATAGTATTTAGTATACGAAGCTAAAATTATATTTTGAGGAATATACATATAACATTGTTTAGTTACCGCAAGAAAAAGGATTATTTTTACATCCAATAAATCATGTATTATTTATAAATTTTTGGGTAGGAAAACCATTATATACTATTTCAATTTTTCAAAATAAATGTGAATAATCTGGATCCTTTTATACATTTTTGTTTTTTTCTTTTGCCTTGATTTGGTGGTTAAAATTATTTACATTGTATGTAACTGTACAAAAAGTGAATTGGTAATTTAAACATTTGATATTAAATAATCATTGTAGGCAAATTTATTCATAAACATACATTTGTTTTTATCGGTAAAATTTGTCTACTTTTTTTTTAGAAAAACAAAAAAGACAACGTTTTATTTGTATTTGCAAAATTATCAATGCTTTAGGAATTTTGTATTGCTAAACATGATAAGAAATTCAACTTTCGAAAATATTGATTAAACCAAATTCATTGAAATGAAAAAATTGTTTATTTCTTTTCTTTTTTTGTACTTAGCTTGAAAAATTTTATTTGTGAATATATATATATATATATATAGAATGTAAATCAATAATTTTTTCATTATTCAAGGTCAATTGGAAGTTACTTATATGATATTTCTGGCAAAATAATTGAATATATACCAAAATTCAAATGATATTGTTTGAATTTTTATGCTTTGTTTTTTTCTTTTTTTCCAACTTAACTTAATTTGAATATTAAAATATTAATTAATTTTCATTAATTAACCTGCTATTTGTTTCATTAAAAAATAAGATTTACTGGAAATGTATTTTGATGAGATTTCTATTATTGAAATAAAGTAAACTTTAACCTAGAGCCAGAGTTCTCTCAACTTCTCTTTGCTCTACAAAGAAATCAACTCATGAATATAAGCATTTTTTACTTGATTTATATATATAAATGTATATATACATATCCACACAAATGCATAGGCTATATACATTTCAAAATAGTGTGTGACTTCACTCATAAAAAATCAAGGCTTAGAAATATTTTACTCTGAGATATTGTAAAATTTTGTTTTATTCTATTTACGAGGTTGTTAAGTTAAAAACAAAAACTATGTAAGCACACAAAAATAACTGAATGTGTTAAATTTAATAAAACACTAATTATTCGGTATTAAAAGTTAGAAAAATTAACAAAAAAGTATCTTTGTTTCCTTTTTTTTTTCATTTTTCTTTAGCTATTTAAATAGCAAATGTATATTAATTATATATATATATATTAATTTTATATATATATATATATATATATTAATTTTATATATATATATATATATATATTAATTTTATATATATATATATATATATATTAATTTTATATATATATATATATATATAAAATTGTTTTAAACAATAAAATCCCAAATTGGTATATTGATATGGTGTGTGTATAAATACAAAAACTATATGTATGTATATATGTAGTACATGAAAATTCTGACGCATGCATAATTTCATAAAACAGACTCTTTATTCATTTTATTCAACTGATATGACAGTAGTAGAGGCATCA
Source organism: Acrocera orbiculus (assembly GCA_947359355.1). Lineage (NCBI taxonomy): Eukaryota > Metazoa > Arthropoda > Insecta > Diptera > Acroceridae > Acrocera > Acrocera orbiculus. The sequence continues at coordinate 25,201,142 of OX375759.1, read as the reverse complement.
AGTGAATTTATTAAGAATATTTTTTTTTTAATAAAAAAGCTGAAAAACAATCGGAATAAAATGAAGAATTTTCAAATATATCACCAAAATTATTTCTTTTTAAAGCGAAAGAACAAATTACAAAGAATAAACTTCGTATGAAATGAATATATATAGAATTTAAAGAAAAATCAGTGAAATGAGGGATAATGAGTAAATTGATAAATTTTTTTTAGTATAGCATAGAATTTAGTGTTTTTGCTTTCTTTAAAATTTATTTTGAAGTTACCTTTTTAATTTTCCTTTTTTGTTTTTACATAATTTTATTCGAAATAAATATAATCATTGAGATTTATTCATGTATATAAATAGGTCTATACATGGTTAGTGAATAATTGAACCATAGCATGGATAGTGAGGAAAATAAATTAAAAGAGGAGACCCTAAAACCGTCAGAATTATCAAATAATGTTGGAAATAAACTTGATGAGACCTTAACCGAAACAAAAATAGTTTCATCTGTTATTCAATTAAATGAGCATACAACAAATTCTGAAATGAACAATACTGAAATAATATCTGAAAATATTGATTCAAAAATTTATGAAAATGATTTGGAAGATGGTGAAATTGAAACAGATGATGATGACGATGAACCAATAATAACTATGATAAAAATGCCATCTAAATCAGATTCATTACAAACAGATATATCACCAAAATCAATAGTAGGCAGTAGTAAAAGTTCTAAAATTGATTTAACAGTACAGAAATTTAGATCAGAATCACCAGATTTAGTCATAACAGGTGTATACACTCAATCACCTATATTAGGAATAAATCATAAAAAACCCAATAAATATAAAAGGAATGAAATAGTTGATGGTACTCTTTAAATATATTTTATTAATTCATATTTAATATACAATATTTATATATATATATAGATGATTGGGCTGGTAATATTGAAAATGCAATTGCAGCTGCATTAAAACGTGACGGAATTGAACCACCCTTACCAAAAATAGAAAAACGTGATGAGCCTCGAATCAATTTAATTGATGATGAACCACATACAAGAAGCCGCAAAAGAAAAAAACGTGAGAGTGAAAAATCTAAAAATAAGGTATGAATGCAACATCATATTTATCTTAAATTTATAGATTTTAAGAAAATAGTTTGTAAATCTTAAAGACTGCATAGGTTTAAGATTCTAGTTATATATAATTACTTTTTTCACCTCATAAAAATGGAAAAATTGTCTAAAAAATTCATAAAAAAAGAAGAAATTTATGGAAAGAATTAATTTATTGATATTCATTTAAAAATAATTTATACTAATACATATATATATATATATATTTTTATTTAGAAAAAAACTAAGCACATAGAAGAAGCATCATTATTAGAATTAAACGAAGAAGATGACTTTGAAATGCTTTGCATACGGGGTGCAAGTCCACCACCTTCAGTTATGTTAACGCCTGATTTAAAAACAGCACAACAAAAATTTTATGAATCAGATGAATCTTACACATCTTATTCAAGTTCAGAATCATGTGAAGAACGTAGACAAAATCGAAAACTACGTGACAAAAGATCAAGAAATCGGAAGCGTAATAGTAATGGCAGAGAAAAACGGAGGAAAGATGATGAAAAAGAAAGCTTATGTGCTCTACACTCAAAAGGAAACTGCACTAATGTAAGTTTTATTATTATTATTATTATTTATTTGTTTTTATTTCAAATCTTTATTAATTATTTGTTATGAATAGGAAGAATGTCTTAAATCATCTGAAAGTAGAGGACAACGTAAAATGGAATTATGTAAATTCTACCTAATGGAATGTTGTGCCAAAAAAGAAAAATGTTTATATATGCATTCAGATTTTCCTTGTAAATATTATTATTTAGGAATGGATTGTGTTTTCAAGGCACCATGTAAGTTTTCTCATGGAAGACCATTAAATGATCAATTGAGAAATATTTTATTAAAACATATTGAGACTGCACCAAAAGAAATATTAGGAAATTTTCGACGGCTAACTCGTGAAATTGCAATTCAAATGTTAAATACGAAACATAAAATTTTATGTGAAGAATATGGAGTTGAAAATACAATTCCATCATCAATCCAAACAATTGCTACAAATATAACTAATAATGCACCAGAAATATGCACTACGAATATACCATCATTATTGGATATAGTTATCAAACCTCCAAATGTTTCACCTATTCAAGATGATAAAACCAAAAATGATAAAAGAAAAACTCGATGGTGTGATACAACGAATAATAATAATGGTACAACAAATTTGCCAAATTTTACAACAAATACAAAGCAATCCAGTGGGAAGAATTGTTCAAATATGGCTAATAATATATTGAGTTTACAGAATTTAAGTGGTGTTATAACACATGAACAAATTGAAAAATTTTTATCATTAGGTATTGAAAATTTAGAACAAATCAATCAAATGACAGTTGCACAATTAAATAGCTTAGGATTGACCATAAATCAAATTAATGAAATTCAGTTAAATGCTTTGAATATACAAAAACTGGGTTTAATATCATCTGATAAAATAATCAGTATACCTAATCCAGATATAAGAATCAATGATGAATCAACCTTATGGTATTTATTTGAATTTTGATTAAAAACTATTTCTTATTAATTGAAAATTTTTTTCATCTAGTACTGCTAATTCTCAAGATGTTGATATGAGATTTTTACCATCTATAACGCCAACTACAAGCCAAAATACAGACAATCTTCCGCAATTTAAAAGCTCTTCCGCAAATCCATTTGGACTTCCTTTGAAAACAAATCCAACACATATAGATGTTGGAATTTTATCTCCTGATTCTGTATCAGATTCTGGTAAAATAAATATATGTGGATTAAAATATGAAAATTTGCCTACTGGTATAGTCGATTATTCTCAATACTTAAAAGATTCAAATTTAGAGGGTGAAAAAACAGATAATATATTAGGTAAAAGAGATTTAATAATAAATTTTATTCAATTTTTTTTCAATTTTTTTTTTATATATATATATATTAGATGATAAAGATGAGCCAGAACTTCTGATTGATGAATCTTGGTGCAGTGAAGATGAAGCAATTAAGGTACTATTTGTAAAAATCTTATTATCTATGATATTATATTCCAAATAGTTTAATTTCTTTCAATTTTTGGAAAAATAAAATTTGTATGTATTCCTAAATAAGAAGCGATATTTATAAAGACGAAACAAATGAAATTATTTTTATCTCTGCTTTTTCATTCATACTGAAATAATTTTGGAAAATATTGGATATATATTTGACAAAAGTGGCAAAGAATTTGTTAGCTGAGCTTATCTTTTTTTAATTTATTATATTTTACCTGCTTTTCATTTTTTTTTTCTTCAAAATAATTTTAATGTCAAATCTAAATAACTTTACTTAGGTTGATAATAAAACCAAATCATCATATGACAGTAGTACTTTTTATAATGAAGAATCAAATAGCCAAAATAAGGCATCGTTAATAGAAAAACTGGATAATAATGAACTTGCCACTTCAAGCCAAAATTCTGATAATGGTAAAAAAGGAGAGAACGATTTCAATAATACTGATAGCAATGAAATTATACAACTGAAACAAAATGTATCAATTCCTGAAGATAAAGATGATGATGATGATGATGAAGATGAAGATGATTGGGGTCCGATTGAACCTAATAAAAATCACTGGCCTACCGTTACGGGGGATAAAATTATAAATAAAAGTAATGAAGAAAGTTGGGAAGATATTGAAGAGAATAATGTGAAAAGGGCAATTATAAAAGGCGGAAATGTTTATGATACTGATTGGAAAGAAACTAATGTACAAGAATTTGATGACAATTATACAACAAAAATAAATTCACAGAAAAACTTGGAACAACAATCTACTTTATACAGTAATCAAAAATCAAATGATATTTTGCAAAATAAAACGAAAACAAATAATTTTGAGGAAGATTGGCAGGAATCAACTAGTATTCAAAATAATTTTAATGAATTTACATATTTTCTTAAGAGCAAAGAAAATAATATAAATGAAGATAATTTTGACGAGAAAAATAATTTAAAGATCAATACAAAATCAAATGATATGAATAAAAGTAAAGCTAATATTTACAAAAATGATTGGACCGAATCCCATACTAATTATAAAAAACCGGGTAATTTTTATATTGATAATAATATTGGAAATAATTCAAATGAAAATAACTGGGATAATTTAGATAATACATCAAAAAATAATACTAGTAATTTTTATGATAAAAATACAATTGATAATATAGAAGAATCAGGATGTTCCCAAAGCATTAACAGATTTAATAATCCCTTCAAAAGTAACAATAAAAATCAAAATAATGATGATAATTGGGATGATGAGCCAATATATGTTGCTAAAAATAAGAATTGTATCGAATCTAATAATATCGTTTCGAAAAAAATAAGTACTGACTGTACTGAAGATTGGGATGATGATACTTTTCAGCAAAGTGAAAAAACAATCAAAGAAAATAATATTTCAACTGAAGATGACTGGGATGATTTATCTAAAAATAATATAAAAAATGATAATATTTCATTGGAAATAAGTAAAAACACTAAAGAAATTAATAGCGATGATAATGAGGAAGATTGGTGTTTACCGCCTAAGACTAGTAATGCAAAATGGCCAACAGTTATAGGAGGGCAAATGAGTAATGAACAAGATGATTGGATGAATTCATCTAAACAATTAAATACAAAATGGCCTAATACTTTGAATCAGGCAAATAGTGAAAATGATTGGGATCAACCTTTATCATACAATACTACACAAAGAAATCCTAATAGTAAAAATAGCAGCGATGATCAAGAATGGTGTCAATCAGATAAAGTTAATCATAATAAATGGCAAGATAATCAAAGAAATAATGATAATTGGGATAATCAAATCAAACAAAATATTCCAAAATGGGTTTCTGGACAAAAAAAACGTAATTATAATAGTGAACAAGACTGGGATAATTCACAAAGATCGAATAAAAGGCAATGGTCTGTAACTAGACGAAATTTTGATAATGATGAAAGTTGGAGTTTTAAAAAGCAAAGGAATCCACGTTGGGGAAAAGAAATGGTACAAAATAATGATACTCATAATGAATGGAATATAATTAATCAAAAATCAGCACAATGGCAAAATGATGTTAAAGATGACTGGAATACGATGCCATCAAATCAAAATCTTTGGTTATCGAAAACAACAATAGATCCCGTTATTACTATTGATGAAGAAGACTGGGATAAAGTGGAGGATATTAATTCAAGTATTTCAATTAGTAGCATTACTTCAATATCTTCTAGAAAAGATTTTAGAGATCCAAGATTGGGTCATTTACACAAACAGAACACTTTTGACCATATGATTATAAATAATGCCAAGAAACCAGCACAACCCTTAATTACCTCATATCCTGATTTTGCACCAGCCATAGCAAAACATACATCTACCGAACAATTAGAACCAAGAAAGCATGTTAGAATTAGTATATATGATTCAATACCATCAAATGATGATGAAGACGATATTATGGATGTCGAAAATTCAGATCAAGAGAATGAACAATATCCATCGAATGATCCAAGTAGTATTTTTTATTTAATACAAACAATAATAAATATATTGTTATTTTAGATGAAATGGATTTAAAATTACCATTTAAAACAGCTATGACTAATTATACACCAGCTACAGAAATTGATGGTTCAATAGCATCACATGCACCCCTAATATATAAGGTTAGAAATGGTTTTTTTAATTATTATTATATTTAGGTTTTATAAAAAAAAATTTTATTAGGTCTGTGAAATTGATATAGCAAAACCTGATTATACAGAAGTACGAAAAAGCATTCCTGTTCCTGAGAAAACTCTTGATCCAAGACTACGTAGAATATTTTGTCTAAAAGAATCATCACATTCCCAAAGTGATGTATGTGATAATTCAGATTTACCATTTGCTATAAGTCTACAAAAGCCAAATGATACACTTGTTGAAAAAATATTTACATGTAATAATAATAATGGTAGTAACAGTAATACAAATATATCAAGAGGTGATCCCCGCTGTCGAAAAGATTATACTGACACACTTGGAAAAGCGATAGGTGGGGGTAATAGATCACAAAATTTAGATATTCGTGTCCTTTTACAAAAATCAATCTGGTATAAAAATCTCAACTCAAAATTTAAAATAATGGTTAATCAACAATTAGCTTTAGTATCAACTGAATTAAAGAAATTTCATCAGGATGCTTCACCAAATAAAATATTTGACATGAAATTTATAGCATCAAATCAATATTTACAACAAATTTTAACTAATTTGGGAATTTATATTGATGGTAATGGACAAATATTGCAATTAGAAACTGAAAATGATGATAATCCATCTGGAATGGGTACAAATATGATTGGAATGATTGGTGGCGTGATAGATTCAGCAATGCCAGCTATAAATAATACAAATACAATTGGTATAACTGGAATGACACAACTAGAATTTATACGGGGACAAAATCCATTAACAATTGGACCACGTTTTATGCAATTTGATCCTCGTTTTACAGATATACGACCAGGTTTAATGGGAATTGCACCAGGTATACCATATAATCCATATGATAATACAATATCAACGGATAATATATCAAATTACAATGAAGATAAAAATTATATTGATGAACGTGATATAATAAATTTCTTTGGAAGAAATAAAGATAATTGTTCAGATATTAGGGGAAATACACATGGTGGTAGAAATTTTCGTCAAAATTGCAACAATAGAAGTAATCCAAACGATAGATGGAGTGATACGATTGATAATAATTGTAGTTCTAATTTTCGTGGCAGAAGTGGACCCAATAATAGACGTAATATTCATTCAAAGGGTTTAAGACGTGAAAAATCATCTAAATTATAACCAAAATAAGTTAGATAAATATGTATATTATAATTAGGTATATTATTTTTTATTTTATTTTTTATTTAAAAGTGTTATGTGATAGTTGGTCTTCAATCATTGAAAAGTTAAGAAAGATCAAAATTTAAAAAACAGATTTTGAAGTATTTAATAATAGTAAAATAAAACAACCGATTTATAGAAAATTGTATATAAAAATTTTTATGAAATCAATTTATGAAGAGATCATTTTATTTCAATATTATCATATTTAGCACTTTATTTCATAATTGTATATTTTTATATTTATTTTACATTTTAAAATATTTAATTGTCGTATTTGACGTTTGTTTCAATTAATTGTACTATATATATATATAGTTAGATTAGTTTTTGTTTTATATTTAATTAAAAAAATATTTTTAAGTTAAAAAATTTTTACATACGTTTCAACTTAAAATAAGAAAATTTAGCATGGAAATCATTATTAAGGCATTTTACACGAAATCAAAATGCCAACAATTTAAAATTTGGATATTTTTAAAATTATTTTTAAGTGTTTTATATTAAAATGAAAGTTACTAAATGAACATTTTTAAACAAAAAAACTGTAATATATGCATTTAAAAACCCAATGACAAGATAATTCATACAATTTTAAAATTTATATTGTTGATATTTCATTTACCTAATGTATTTATTTTTATTATACATACATATACATATATATACATACTTTTTTTTCATATACATTTAGATTATCGTTTTTTTCTTGTAGAAAAATTTATTTATATATATAATTAAAATATTTTTATTACAGGAAAAATTTTTGTTTTGCAAAAAAACATAAAATTTTGAAAGTTAAATGATCTTCTAAATTTATGTATGAATTACCATTTTCAGGAAAGCCTAATGCCCCTTTTTTATCCTAAAGTTAATTTTCAGGTTATGTATGGAAATAAACGTAATTTAAAAATAAAAAAAAAAAATTGCAACCAGCACATCATAAAATAATCTACATTTGGTATACAAAATAAAAAGAAAAGTATTTGCACATGTATATAGGTTATAATAGAGCTTTGCCTGTTCCATGTATAACTCATATTAAAGAGAGCAAAAAAGAAACAAAAAAAGGTCCTTATCTAAACTTTAATAACAAATGATTTAGCAAAAATTTTACTTAGCGCCTTAATATAATTTAATAGAGTTATCTAACATCTGTAAAAAAAAAAGCCCATTTAATCTTACGTTACTCAAACCAAATACTCAAGCTAAAGAGTATAATAAAATCTCACTTTTGTCAGTTTCAGGAAATGGTGTTAAATAGGCCTTAATTATAAAAGATGACTTATAATAAAACTATGGATGCATAGTGGATACTTTAGCCAAGAATTTGGTTTTGCTTTTCACTTTTTCTTTTTCTATGTTCTTAACTGAAATAAATCCGTTAACTAGTAACTAAAGTAGCTGACAGTTATCCGCGCAGAGAAAGCTTGCAAGGGACAGATCTTTAATGTAAGGAAATACCAGCTTTGCCGATATATTATACGGATATATATATTTTTTTATATAAAATAGCTTTTTCCGTAGACATTCTGCAGATTTCGTATTGGCTAAATATATCTGCCAAATTAATTATATCATTATTTATTTTCCATTTTGAGTATAGGACTTATAAACAATTGGCATAAATGTGAAACTCGTTTTGCACGATTATTATGCGATAGGACAAAAAAAACAAACGTACTTTTTATAATAATAATTTTAGCTTTGAATTATTCTCCTAATACTTTAAAACGCCCTCTTTCCATTCATAATCCTACTTTATGTCTAAATTTATCGATAGCCTTTAATTGTTTTATTTTTCTGACACCCAATTATACATCACTATCCCTTTGTTAAATACAGTCTTTGGTCCTTTACACCTTTTTTCCACATGAAATTTATCAATCTTCTTGGGTATATATTAGCGCATGTCACTATTATTCTTCCTTAAGCCCTGTATAGACCAATGCGAATTTTAATTAGAAGACGCATAAGGTCACAAAACGGGTGGTAATGGAGTGCCGTAAGGTTTTAACTTTGGAATCCAGTTCCACTGAATGGATTTCCGTGAAGCCTTTTTTATTGCATTGTTAAAAGCCTAAAAAATACCTCACCACAACATTGAGTTTTAGAACTTTTTTTTACATTTTTTACATTCAGTAAATAAAAAGCAGATGAGGTTTCTATAAAAAATTAATATTTATTGTTTCGTTTTATAAATATTTTCATAAAAATATTTCATTAAATTTTTTATTATTCATTAACTTTATCATCGTCTTCATCAAATTCTTGGATTTGGATTATTGGTGAAGGATTAGAACAACTGTTGCTATTACAATCCACATTTTCTGCACCCACAAGATGCCCTACACACGGTTTTACATTTACAAAAAATCATTTTTAATAAATTCTGTGGAGCTGGCAATTGCGTCATTGTTTTGGGTGTCAGCATTCCATTTTCATACTTTTAAACCCATTTTTTTGGTGATGTTTCTCTTCCAAGCCCTGTCTGAATTTGTAGTTATACTCTTTTGAAATGCCCAAACGCGGCATCAGCAGTAGGTGATAAAGACGATAATTTATTGCTGTTTTTAGTGGTTGCTTTTACGAAAGAGAAATCTTAAAGTATTTAGATCCTTGATTTTTTCGAGCCAGCGTATAAATCAAGGGTGCATGTAACACCAGCGTTAAAAATTTCATTAGCGTCTTTGAATTCATTCTGGAAAACTGCTGCAGCTTCTTGTAAGTCTGGCCGTTTCTCGAAAATTTTGGCAAAAACATATTTTCCAATAAAAGCATGTAAAAAGAGGATATGATGTTTACATTTTGGTAATACTGTTTTCAAGCTTTTTGAAGAGTACAGTTTTTCAGGTACTTTGCCTTTTGCTGGTTTTCGAAAATAAATTTCTCGATCTGTTGGTGAGAGCGCAGTTAGCAAAACTAGTACATCCGCATCCTCGGAAACTACAACAGTATTATTTATTTTGCTATTTCAATTAATAATTTGTCGGCATCAGCTTCTGCTTGACAAGAAAATATTTCATTATCTGCAAGTGTGCTTCGTAACATTTCGATGAGGCTACTTTTATTTTTGTTGTTCGCTAAAAACTTTTCTTGTCCTATTTAAAGAGGCATATTTCTGTTGAACATGATGTCATTACAAGCATTTTTTGGAAGCAACGAATTCTTCCCATCTATTTTGTGCTGTTTTTTTTTTGTTTATCAGTAGTGGGTCATTTGGAATGATATCATCAGATAATTTTATTTTGCTCGAAGAAGACAATAAAGGAATAATTTTGTCTTTTCTTGATAACTTAACATCATTAAAAATTTTTCCTTTTATTTTCTTCATTGTCTTTAAACCTTCTTCAAATGCAGCGTAACAATTCACATTTGCATGGCCAGTTATTCCAGTTGCGATAGACATAATTACAGTGGCATCAGGGAACGGACAATGTTGGATGAAATATTCTTCCGATTTCTTTACGTCAATGTCGTCTCTTTTAACTCGTACATCGGTTGCATCAGCGTGTTGATGGCTTTTTTTAAAAGATATTTTACAGAATTTTTCTATCCCTTCTATTATATCTTTTGAAAAAATTACACCTTTTATCCATTTGTATACTATACTTTCCATTACACCACGTTGGAAAGGTCCTCCATCTACATTCCAATCCTTCTCCCTGATTCCAATCAGCCATACGGTCAGTTGCAATAAAATCTTTCAGTATAGAGACCATCCGGAAATAGCAGACCCACAGTTTGGACGTTTTATTTTTAATTTCCAGTTCATATAATTTGTTTTCAAAAATTTCATTCATTCTTTAAAAGCCTACATTTTCTTACATTTAAAAAATATTAGCATTTGTTTCGTCAGTAACCAAAGTGACAAATCAGAATTAGTCTACATGAGGTCGGCAAAAATTATTCTTGATAAAGCTAACTGCAGAAGTATATGCGCACGTACTGCTCTAGCATATGCACGTCCAGACATTATATGCTCTACTGTATTTTCAGCATAAATCGCAGCGAGGGCTTCTTTAATTCCACTGCCACCCATTATATAACCAATTGATCCCGTATACGACATAGTAGTATGAAATGAACCTAATCGGACAAAAACTAAAATTTCATCTGATAAACACGTGGCTGACTTTATATACAGAGGTTAATCAAATGTTACAATGCACATTCGCATATATAACGATTTTGCGTTGTCTACAGATGTTTTCATTGCCGTATATAAAGTATTATAGTCACTTGGAGTCACACTCGTTAATTGATTCATAAGTCCGTTACATCCTGTAAAACTATTATCAGCTTTAAATTTATGTACATCCAGAGAATATTCAATTTTGAACAAATTGTAGGTGCTAAATTTGGTTCTTGTTCTGAAATTTTTATTTGGAATTTTTTCAATCCTTCACCAGCAGAGGCAGGATATATTTGAAGGGTTATATTGCCTTGTGGTGAAATTTTCGCTTCTGTTGGAATTTTGTCCAAATGTTTAATTGGTTCTCTAGATTCTATCCCATCACACGGAGTTATAATTTTTATAGACCCCAAATTATGGAAAGTTCCTCTGTCATCCAGTGTGCTGACGTTAAAATCTGCGTTGTCGTGCACAAATTGAACAAAAGTGTTGGGTTTTATTTTCACAGGATTCGTAAAGACAGCCGAAGCTTCATAGATTTTTGCGTCTTTTTATGATCTGCAAAATGCTAAACATTACATATTCCAATTATTTTTTTAGAGCTAAATTTTCTATGAAGAGTGACAGCTAATGCCACATGCAGCGGTGATATGAACGATCAAGATCTTACCGCAGATATGATCGCATGAGCTATTGAGGTGCACTTAGTTTGATAGTAACAGATACTTTCAATTTTACCTCTTTCATCATTTAAAATTATTCATAATGTTTCATTGTTTTCTCGTCAGGAATATGGTCGATTGTTAAAATACTTTTTAGTTCTTTTATGGAAAACTGGCAGTCATCATTTTCTTCTATATATATATATATAAATCGGCTTAATTGTTGCATCAACTTGTAAAGTTCGAAGATGAAGTTTTTTGTCCGTCTTGGTCCCTTTTACAGTATCTCTTAAAGATATGTAACAATCACTGTGATATTTAGCTCCCTGAGCCGCTATATTAAGCACGCCTGCTACTCTTTTATAAATATTACGGCCACGGTCACTTTTTTGGTGACTTATTAAATTCAGGAGGGTTTCCTTAAAAAAAAGTCAGTTACATTGTTAATTTTTCTCCTGATGCTTTTCATTTGCTTTTTTTGATCCGCTTCTTTTTCACATTAAAAACACTTATTTTTCCAATCCAAGCCAATTGAACTATGTGATCGAAGTTCTATCTTAGGCGAAGTTTCTGCTTAAATATTGAATCAATCCATCTGCTCTCTCTTCAGAGGCAGTCTTTGGTATTGCTATACCTTTTGTTACTTTTATCAATGGACCAAGATCAGAATCTGACCGTAAACTACATCCGACTTTGTCACAAACGAGGCAAACATTTTCTTAAGAAAGATTATCATCCAATAATTCATTCATTTTGATACGAAGCTGCAACAATAAATGTTAATACTATTAATAACTAACGTTTATTTTATCGATTGCCAACTAATATTATTAAATTAAAGTGTAGAATTAAAATTTTTAGTTTCAAAATTAGAACATACCTTTGATATATACGTGAACCACAAATAAAATAAGAACTTAATGTATACCACTATGTTGAAAGTTTCACGATAAACAGTAAAATGATGTTCAGTAATGAACTTTTTCACAGTAACTGCACAAAAATCAAAATATACAATTTCACTAATCGAAAACCAGAAAATTTTTCTTATAAACTCCTAAAACCAATACCAGTTTTGCCTTCTAAAACACCTTCCCCTTCTCACTTTTTTTGAAATTTTTGCTGTATTTAAAATTTTTGTTGTACTCTTGATTTTAGTTCTACTTGAAATTTTTATTTTAAATTTTTGTTGTACTTATATTAAAAGGGATAGGAAATAATGATTTTATTACTTTTAGAGGTACACTAAAAATTTTGAAGGCTAAAAAGTGTCCTTTTTTGTTGTACCTACCGAGCACTCTAAATAATAAAATAATTTCCTATCCCTTTTAGAATAAGTAAAACAAAAATTTCAAGTAGAACTAAAATTTGAAATACAACAAAAATTTTGAAAATAGTGTCCTTTTCGCCCGGTTTCACAGTACGAGCTTAAGCCTCACTAAACATCATCTATCACTTTAAACCCGCTTAACTCGGCAAGCGCATTTCACAGTGCTACTTTTTGGAGCCTAAGTGCGATTAAGTGAGGGCTTAAGCCTAATTTTGCTGTCATTTATTGGTTAATTTGTTATATTTTTGTATTATTTACTTTGAATTTGTGTAATTTAACGTAAATAATTTAAATTAAGTGAATTTATATACTGTGAACAAAGTTTTTATTATTTAAAAACTTCTTTGTATTAATTTAATAACATTTTTTACCACAAATATATTGTTTTTAGTGGGTTTTATTTACTTTAATTGTGTAAAACGTTAATTACATATTCAAATTAGGGAGGTATGGTTTATATTTTTGAAAAATATGGATGATGATTTAGCGGATTTTGAAGAGTTAGAGGAGATGGAGATTATTTTAGCTTTCAAAGAAAGTCGCGTTCGTCGCGCAAGAAATATTCGCTTGCGCCCAAATCATTTCGATATTTGAAATGATAGAGAATTTTTTAGTAGATTTCGTTTGAGTAAAGACATTGCTAGCATTATTTTGAACCAAATTGCATTCAGGATCGAAAATTCAACAATCTGTAATGTAGCAAATTATCCAAAGAAAACACATTTGAATCAATCAAATAAAATTCTTAAATTTTAACAATGATACTTCCTCAACTTAAATATAACTTCTATTTGTAACTGATAATTAACGTTAAACATAGTTAAAATGAATAAAACCTACTAAAAATAATATAATTTCAGTTAATCCCATTAAAACAAGTTTTTAACTATGAGAAATTTATTTACAATACCTTAATTTACTTAATTTAAATTTTAGAACAAAATTACATAAATTCAACACGATTTTTAATTAAATTTTCAACTATTTTTGCATAACTTATCACTATTTTACTCTTATATAATATACTTCTATGCTGAGTGAAGCCCAAATGTAACACTTTCCGATCAGCTGTTGTAGAAATGGATTACAAAATTAGGTAGAAAATAGCTAAGCTTAAGCCATTCGCAAAGGTAGACTATGAAATGCTTTGATTTTTTTTTCCGCACTTAAATATTAAACCTGCTTAAAAAATGTTGAGCTTAAGCCCGTACTGTGAAACCGGGCGTCATAAATGATCCTCATGGCTATGGCTAGAGAAAATGCATCGCCCGTTTTATGGCTTAATGCGATTAAAATTCACATTGGCCTAAACAAGGCTAAAGCTTTATTCATACCACGCCACTCGGCAATCACTTGACGATTAAGGACGTAAAGCGGGTGTTTCGTTTTTTTTTATTTTGTGTCGTTTTTTATGTCATTTAAATCATAACATCATTTATTAGTTTTATTAATGTTAAAAAGACACTGCGTGGCCTTCAAACGTTTTATTGTACCTACCTAGCTTCTCTAAATAATAAAATCATTATTTCCTATCCCTGAATATAAGTACAACGAAAATTTTGAGGACCACAAAGTGTCCTTTTACATAAATGATTTTCATGAAACAAAAATTTTAGTTCTAGCTATTGGGCTAGAGCAAATGAAACACCTGTTTTACGGCCTTAGGCATTAGGCGCTTACCGAGCGTTGCGGTATGAAAAAGGCTTTAGGTGTCAGGCGATTGCCGAACGGCACGGTATGAATAAGGCTTCAGTTTAGTAGTTTGGTAACAATTTATTACCTAAAAGATAAATGGTAAGATATCTCTTTTAATTTCTTTTTCTATAATTAAATATTCCATTTTATGAAGCATTTTGTGGATTCATTATACCTAATAAGTGCAGCTCGAAATCCCTTTTTTAAGATTTTTAAGATAACTAAATGAAATTTAATGATCATTGTAAATACTCACATGAGACATCAAAACTAATTTCAAGAATAATTCTTTTACACAATTAGACGTAACTTTCCGTAATTTATACAATATATTATATTACCTAAACATTTTACCATTTATATTATCTGGCAGGTATCACCCCCCAGGCCATATATTTTTTAAAGTGTAAAAAAAACCTTATCCCTGTGAAGCTGAAACTTTAATATAATTTACTTTATTCATTAAAAAGTACAAAATCAGACGAGTCAAAACTGTTTAGTGAAAATGAACTTTTTTCTATAAAGACAGCAATTTTGTAAGATCATATTTTTTTATTTACCCAAGTTTCAAATTTCAAACTTTTAAGCCTTGTACAGACCAATGCGTTTTTCATTCGCACGCCGGACAAGATTGTAAAACGGGTGATGTATTTGCTCTAGCTATAGCTAGAACAAAATTGTTTTGCTTTTGTTTTTTGTCAGTAAAAGGACACTTTATGGCCTTCAAAATTTTTCTTTTACTTTAAATTTTTGTTGCGCTTATTCTAAAAGGGATAAGAAATGATTTTATTACTTTTAGAGAAGCATTTTGTGGCCTTCAAAACTTTTGGTGTACCTCTAAAAGTAATAAAATCATTATTTCCTATCCCTTTTAATATAAATACAACAAAAATTTCCATTAGAACTAAAATTTAAAATACAACAAAAATTTTGAGGGCCATAAAGTGTCCTTTTACTGACAAAAACAAAAACAAAACAATTTAGTTCTAGCTATAGCTAGAGCAAATACATCACCCGTTTTACAATCTTGTCCGGCGTGCGAATGAAAAACGCATTGGTCTGTACAAGGCTTTATGCGTTTGCAAGACATTACGCATCAATTTTGGGCATTTTTATAAAAAGAACCTAGACTATAAATCAATAATTCCTTTTCCTCTTAGATTTTAGAACAGTTTATACAAAAGTGTTCCAAGCTACTCGATGTATTGTTTATAGAAAATCTGTTGAATTATTAATTTTCAAAAATATTTACAAATACAAACAAGTTGTAGAGTTTTTTAAAAAAATATTTTATTGAAAAATTACTAAAGAAGTTCTTTTTTTTCGCTCTGGTTCAAAAATTACCTAATTTTAAACTGTCCAATAATAATAATGCATATTTTATTAATGGAGTATAGCTGAGAGCAAGGGCGTAGCTATGAGTTTTACATGGGGGGGGGGGGGGGGGGGGGGTTTCTATTTAGCCTTTTGGTATTTTTTTTGACTCATCAAAAAAAACTTAGATATTATTTTACTATGAATTTTATTTTTAAATTATTAAGTTTAACCTCTTACGTCTAACTGCTAATTTATTTATGATATCATTTTTGTCTAAATGTACGACCACATCCCGATGAACGGTGAGACCGGTGACTCTATCGTCTCCCATTTTATTTCTAAGATTAGTCTTCAACCTTTTTATGGTGGAAAAATTTCTCTCGGGAGTGGCTGTTGAAACTGGAAAAGTTGCTAAAATTTTTAAAAATTTTGCTTATCAGTGGGAAAAACTCATTATCACACTGATCTATGGCTTCTAATACAGTGGTTGCTTTTTTCAATGCAGACCAGTGGTTGTGCCAGAACTCAGAGTTCGTCAAATACATGATCGATGAATGGGTAAAATACATTTCGTCGGTAGTAAATTTCAGGGCTATCTCCGGGTACATTGCTGCACTTGGTTTGCCTTCCAGTCATTCTTGGAGCAATTATATTGCTGGAACTTAGTTTTTTTGATTGCACAAACAGGGTTGAAAACTCATTCTCGTTACGGATATTTTGCAAGGTAGTTTTTACCGTTTTTGCATAGCTAAACGTTCAACGTGTCTCACATAGCGAAATAAGCGTAACATGACACACTTTTACTTTTAATAATTCCCTACCTACATGAATATGCTAAAACTATATTAAGGACGTGGGCCGCACAATGCAGAAATTGCGCTTTCAATTGCCCCAATGTTCTTTCAATAATTTTATTTTTTCTTCGTCATTTTCTGGAGGACAACATACATATTGACCAGTATCATTCTAAAAGAGTTTGCTGCCCCATCCGCTTCATTTTACCCACAAATAAATGTAATAACAATTAATGGATACACAGCAATTCAGCCTATAAATATATAAAATATTTAAAAAAAAGCACATTGGTTATAAATGATCAGTAGGCACAATAATATGAGTAAACACAAAATTAGATACTTACTGAAGTTACACTATCGCTACATTATTACCACTTTTAATTCTATTAAAATTGATTCAAAGCACAAAATTTTTCTTCTAAGATTTCTATTTTTAGATTTGTAACTCACTTTAAGGCAGCACGCGCCTCGATGATGTATATAGTACAACTTCTATCAACTGCATAAAATAGAGGGAGATAATGTAAATAACAAATAGTGAAATATTGAATTCTAAAATATACTCACTTCCCAATTTAGAAATTGCAATAGTATAATAATTATGTAAAATATAATTATTAATAAAAGTAACAGAAGCATTAAGACTTTGACTAATAACAATGGTCAGCGAAATTTTTGCCACTAGTCAATACAGGTTAAAATTTGTTCCAGATGCACATTTATTTAACCAGTGTATTTAAATTTCTAACTAAAACGTATAGCTTCTTTTTTTACAAACAAATATCAGAAAACTAATGGGGGGGGTTTGAATCCCCAAAACCCACCCCTTATATACGTCCTTGGCTGAGAGATAAAAGGTCGATTTCAAATATTTTAAAAATCATTTTGTAAATTAGCAAGCAGAATTAGTTAACATAAAATTCAAATATAAATATTAAAAATTATTTAATTGATCCATTTCAGTACTAAATATTCCTGTTGTTCTTTGCAGAAAATAATAAAAAAATAAAACTAATAAATTTTTAATTTCCGAAAACGATTGATTCTTTGATTCTATAAAGGCAAAAGTTCTATAGTTTTAAATAGAATTTGTTTTTCCAGAACTTTTAATACTAAACTGCAATAAGACATTCTCTAAAAAAATTTTATTTATTAACTATTTAATATATATATATATATATATATATATATATATATACATATGCATATATATTTTACTTAGCAAAACTGCTAATAGCTTTTTTATAATTTCAAATTTTTAATTAGAATTTCAGTATTTTATTTACCTTTGTTTAAAATACATATAAAATTCAAATAATTAAACCTAAATTTAAGCTATTTTATTCTGCATATAACTTTTTTTTCAATAAGAATTTTTCTAAATAGTCATTGCTTGTCAAATTGACATTTCTATTTTATTTACGCATTTTTAATTTTTTGACTAGGATAAGAAAATAAAACTTAAATTCTAAAGTAGTTAATTCACTAAATAAACAAATAACAAAAAAAAAACGAATAACAATATTCAAAAATAATAAGTAAACATATTTCATTAGAGCTTTATATTACATAATATTTTAAGTTGAACACGTTTTTGAATAAGAATTATAAAAAACAAAGTTACATATAAAAGTTTTCTTTTATTATAGGTAAAAAAACTTAAAATCGGTGTTTTTTTTTTGTTTTTTTTTATTGAAAATTAATAAATCTGTTAATAATTTTCTTTAAAATTATAAGGCAGCTTGAAATTATAATCAAATATTTGCTTATACATAATAACTACATAACAGAATGTTATTGATTATAATTTCAAGCAATTGCTGAATATTATTTAATAGTATGCGAGATTATAATTTTTTTAAATTAATTCTTTTAAAAATAAAACATAAAATTATAATAATAGACAAAGAAATTTATTTTTATTTAACAGTTCATTTAATTTGGTTATCGAATTTTTTATTTTAGATTTTTGTTTTTATTTGAATAACGTTCTGACCTGGTGCATAGCTTTTGTGATTTATTTCCAAATTAATGTATTCAACTATTTGCTAATGAGTAACAACAACAGTTATTTCCTTTATATATATAAATATAAATATATATATATATAAATATAAATACATATATATATATGTATATATATATATTATATGCTATGCTCTATTGCTAATTTTTAACATGTAATTTGTATTTGCTGATTATATTACATTATTAATAAAACAGTTAAAAACAAAATTTTTGATTCTCAGATCGGTTCTGAGTTATAATAAAATTATGATTGATTTTGATATTTTTGCTTTTTTTTTGTCCTTTAGGAATATTTACTTTTTAACAATAGTTTTTTTTCATAGTTTGTTTTTTTCTCGGAGTTAACATTTAAAATAGCTCTTTTTTTTTTCTTCTCTAAAATTTCAGAAAAATAAAGAAAAATTTTTCAATTTTCATATTTATTTATTATACGATTCACCATAATTAATTAGAATAAAATATATACTTCCTGAACATCTCCATTAATAATTTGATAAAAACAAAAAACTACTAACTACAAATTTAATAATTTATAGTAAAACCACAAAAAAATTGTAGATAGAAGTAAAATCTTGATTATAATACTATAATAATTATTTGATAAAAGCAACTACGGAATAAGATGTGGAAGACAATTGTTAAAGGCAATATAAAAATTGCATATTTAAAACTATTATGAATCTAACCAAAAAATGTTATAATTTAAAAAAAAATAATTTGCTAATACTAAAAACGGGTGTAGTAGATAAAAATAAGGAAAGATCTTATCCACACAGTATAAATGTTTTATATATTGTGATTACAACTACAATTGTGATTCTTTAATTTAATTATTTGTTTTTTCTGTTTGTAGTAGTAAATATCCGAAATTAGTATTCTGAAAAACTAAAAATTTAACTGGCTATAACAATTTTACAACACACTCTTAACTCATTAATTAAAAAATTGATTAAAAAAGTTATATAAACATCCTAAAATAGCGAACATACTATATGTATAGCTGGTATTATTTTCATGTGTCAAATGAAACATTAATAAAAATTTAAATAATTTTCATTGCCTAGCACTTTTTGAATTTGATGAGCTTTCTAATAGACCAGCTTTGTAGATGCATTTGAAAGGAAAAATCAAGTCAGCTTGTCACTAAAAATTCACTCATATGAAAGTGTATAAAATTACAGAAATAAAGGAAATACATTTTTGGAATTAAAAGATATTGAAAATGAAAATTACAAAATTAGAAATGCTTTCACGTTTAAATTATTATAAAAAATTAAAAAAAAGTTTTAGTTTATAACCAAAATATACTTTAAATGTTATAAAATGATTTGTTGATTGATTTAATTAACAATTTTTACAATTTTATTTGGATTGTACAAAAAACAAAACAATATACAAAAGATTTACCACCTCTCAAAGTTAAAACTTCATAGAGCTTGAGCATATAGAATATTTTTAATTGAAAAAGTAATGAAATAACAGATATTTCTAAAATTTGACTATTTTAGAAATTGAATTAAATTTTGCATACATTAGTGTAAAAGATTATTGAAAAGTGTTTAAATACTTTAAAAAATAAATTTTTTATAAATGCTATTAGAAGACTAATAAGTATCGATTTTGACTCAATAAATTTTGCAGTTAACGATGCCTTCAAACTGAAGAAACCATTATTTTTATACCAAAATACTCAATACAAATATATTGTATATGTATTGTTTAAAAAACAAAAACTTAATGCAAAATTCATAAGAACTAAATATATATTGAAGTTCTTTTTAGCACATGCAAAAGATATTTAAGTTCCTTTTCATTATTTCAAATTAAAATAATTCGTATGTATAATTTTAGGTTAAAGAAATTCAGTAAAAGTTTATAAACTGAACACAAAATAAAACTTAACCAGAAGGTGAATAATAATTTTCAAAATATTTTTGTTTTTGAGCTACATTAAATTTTTTTCAAAAATAAGTTTTTATTTTATTATTTTGGCAGTGTCTTTAACACAATATTGCAAACATAGAAGCAACAAGGTCATAAAAATGTAATTTTAAGTTCTTTTTAACTTTAATTAATATTTCTAGATAACCAGAATTCTCCTTCATTAAAAATAAAGAGATTTTGTTGTTTTTGATAACATATTATTAACTCTTAAATAGATTTTGATAAATTTCTACTGTACTATATATAAAATAAATGAAAAATAATTAATCCCATGTTTTTGATTTACCAAAAATATTAAAATAATAATAAAATTTAAATGAAATATATAATTCATTCCTAACTTGTGTAGTTTTTTGTTTAGTTAATACTTATATATATATATATATATTTATATATATACTATACTTTTTGTAAGTAACAAAACTAAATAAAATTTTAAGTACAAACTAACAATTCTCTTAATATTGATTTAATTTAAAATACCTAATTATATATAATAACTATTTATTAAAATGTTTACAACTTAAATATATATATTTTCAATAACTCTATATAGAAAAACATAATGGTTTTTTGTCATTTCTAAATTCACAAAATAAAATCGAATAATTGTTGAAGATTTGTTCTCGTTTTATAATTCTTTTAAGCTAGCTTAAGATTTTCATAATTTTTTGAATAACGAAATATGCAAAACTTTAATCATCTGAAGCACTAATTGATTTCGATATAAATTTATCATATATTTTTTTTTTTTACTAATATTAATATATTTTGAATAAATTTGATGGAATATGCAAAAATTTGAATTTGATAGAAAAGGAAGCAAAACTCTATATTTATATATATATATATATATATATATATATATATATAAATCTATTACAAATTTATAATACAGAATTAATTTTTATGGTTCTTAATATATTCAACAAATAAGACCGATGACTTCCTAGGCATATATGGTACTTATTTGCCTTATCCATGTTTTAATATATTTTTTAATTTAGTTCATAACTTGTTTCGTATCTTTTATGAAGCTAATTTCTATATAAATACATATATATATATATTAATTTTTGCCTTTTTAAGGTTTTTACATAGTTTTATCTTTAAAAATACTTTTTATTCATACTTAAATATAAATTTTGATGCATTTTTCCTTCTTCAAATTCATTTATGAATTATAAAAACAATTAAACAAACAATTTCAGAATTTGATTATATTCTGCATAAATATTTGGTTAACCTAAATGATACTTGAATATTTACGATTATTGACTATATTTTTTGTTTTTTTTATTTTGTAAAATGTTATTTAATAAATTACATTATATTGTTGTATATTTATAGCCTATGTAATTTTAAAAAGCTTTTTCTCGAACTGTTTTATTTTTCAAATTTTTTTAAAATTAAATTCTATATCTGTTTGTTTTTATTTTTTTTTTTAGTTATTTTTATTAAAACTTTAACTTAATTCATTTTAATACAATTATTCAACAAAAAAGGGAAAAATTAATGTTAACCATAAAAGGATATTAATATTTATATATAATTTTTACTATAAGTTTTTTCATTTTTGTTTTATATTTTAAACTGCAGTTTCAGTATGACTGTGTGAAGACAATCTTTCTACATCAATTTCTGGTATTGTTAATTCATCTGGAATATTATCAGCATATTCAATTGATGATGCTTGTGATAGACGTTTACTTAATGAGGTCTGTTTTCTTAATACTTCTGCTAATGATGTATTGGTATGCTCACCGTAGCGTGCATCAAGACCCTGACGGAAAGCATTTACTACTCGTATCTGAAAAAATGGATTCAAGAGGGTTTTTTTTGATGGAAGAAGCAAGGGAGAAATTGGAGTTTTTTTTTCCAAAAGTAATTGCAAAGTTTTTAAATTTTTAGGGACACATGTGCATGTATAATTGGTTAGGAAATTTAAAAGGATTAAAGGTAAATGTTGAAAATTTATCATTAATAAATAGCCACAATGAATTTTGGTTTAAATTTAGTTGCGAAATTTCAAAAATGATTAAAAATTGTTGTTGTTTTTATTTATTACTATGGCAAAAAAAAAAAAAATAATATATAAAGCTTTGCATACCATTGAAAATTCAATTATAACAATATAAAACTTTATATATAAATACATAAATGTATAAAAGGCTAAACGTAAAACTAATTAAAGCACAAAAAACACGCTTAAGTGCGAATTATGGTTATTTATACAAAAACAAACAAACAACAAGGAAAATTTTATTTAATATTGTTTACTTTAATGCTTTATTATATGCTTTCTACTAAACATATTAAATTACTAAGCAAAAAAAAAATGTAACACAACATTATTATATAAAATATTTCTTAATTTAATTTTGTAAAAATAATAAATTATAATTACATAAATATATTTAAATATAAAAAACTAACTGTAATTTTTTTTCTTAAATCACGTCTAATTCTATACCGAAAATTTTTTTTTTCACAAAAAATGTAAATTCTTTTATATTCTTCTTTAATTACTAATCAACTAAAATCGAAATAATTTTAAAAACGGAACAAAAATATGGAACCGAAATGCTTATGAATGAAATTTTCAATAAGTTTGAAAAGTTTATTTAGAATTCAAGTCGAGTTTTTTTTATACTATTTCCAGTTAGAATTTAAAGTAGAAACTGAACGATCAAATGAAATTAAATTACTTTCGGGACTACTTCGGGACAACCAATCCAAGCGTTTGGAAATCTATTACTTGTGGAAAATAATTAAAACTAAAAAAGTTTCTTTATATTTTTATGGAAATCAGAAGAAATCTGAAACAAATCTTAGCCCATTCATCTAGTTTTTTAATGATTGTTTTAATAAAGTATGCAATACGAATTCCAAATGTTTGCTTAAATATCGTAAATAGAAGTTTGTAGATTTTCACAAGATCTTAAAGTTGGTTTTACTTTTAGAGTAATTAATATATCATTTGGTCTGATTATGTTTTAAAACTGCCAAAAAAAAGGGAAAAGAATTATTTCGGAATTTAATTCAACTAATATAAATATTATAAAGTTTCAATCAATTTAAATTGAATTTGAGAAAAACAAAACAATAATTTAGTAATTAACATATAACCTATTTTTTCAGTACAGCAAATAAAAGTTAAATTATTTTCTAATTTGAATTTAAAATAATATATGAATCGAGGCTTGACATTTCAGTCTTAGATTTAGGACAACAGGTAGTGACGTTGAGTAGGGAAGCATAATGCTTACTCCCGATGTAGCCACATCACATATTACAGGCGTATATGCTTGCTAGGTAACTAGTGTTAGGGATGACTTTTTCAGCTGTAAATTTCTTGAGATCGGATGCTGTCTCTGTTTTCATTTGGAAATCAAATGCTTGTTCCTAAAGAAGAAAACATTCTTAAGGTTTAAACACTATGCACGCGGTTGCGGAACGGAAGCGGTGACAGCAAAGTAGAATTCCGAAAGAATTCCCCTTCCGCTCCGCAACCGCATGCATTCTGTTTGAGCCTTTAGTTTTAAATATTTTTAGAAGGAAAAAGCAACAACCTGCCTAAAGAAATTTACGATAAAAAAACGTAGTGACAGTAAAAATGCTTCAGTGTAAAATGGTAATTAAGTCTCTAACTTATCGAGTAGCAAAGAGCATATAAAACGACTGGATCTAATTGCTTTATATGCATTTTAGTTTAATATTTTTAAATTAAACAAAAATATGGAAATTTTTTTTAAGATCTTAAAAATAAAATCCTAAAAACAAAGAACCTACTACAAAAATAATATAAAATTGCTAAGCGAAGATTTTTGTTTTCCCCTTACCCTTTTCATAAGCATAATAGAAAGTTTAAAGATAGAAACAAAAGAAATATATAAATTTTTAGCTAAAGATAGTAATGTTTATGAACAGCTGTTTTGCAATTCTGCTTAGAAAATTCAATTAAAATTTTAAAGATTATTAAAATCTCAAATATAAAAATTTCTAACAAACTAACCGAGAACAATCGAAACAACATTTAAAAAAAATCATAAAATAAACATATTAAATAATTTTCATTCATTAAAAATTAGATTAAAAGTGCTGCATCCAATTTTTTTTAGACGGTAGTCTAGTGTATTAACGACTATTTATTTGAATAATAAATTGAAGCTGCATAAAACTTTACACAATTTTCTTTTTTCGAATTTAAAAAGTACAAGAATTTTTTTTTTGTAGTGGACAATAACAAAACCCAATATAAATAGTGTAATATGCAATTTTTTCTTTAATAGCAAAGTATCCTCTTTTCATATTGGCTGTAAAACTAAATATTACCAATTTATTCTATTGCAATAAAAAATAAAAGTTGTTTTTATGATTTATTCACACATGCACAAAGCCATCGTGCATTACAAATATTTAAAAAATGAATAATTATAAATAAAAGTTAAGTTATGTAAATATTCCTTTAATATAGTTTTTTTAAAATAACAATTTCTTGTTCGTGTTAGACGAACAATTAGTTAGTAAATTATTGTTTATCAAAAGTAAAAAAATAATTATGTATTTTGTTATAAACTAAAAAGGACATTCAATAATTAAAAATTTATGCATTAAGTTTTATATTTTTAAAACCATAAAATAAAAATTTTTAAAAAATTAAGAATTGAAGAAAAGCAACAAATTTAAAATCCTCATTCATATTTGATATAAAAATTTAAAGCCAAAACTATCGCTGATATAAATATTTAATAATTGTAATTCTTAAATGCTAGATTTGATATTTGTTATAAATGCAAATTTTCAACACACAACAAAATGAACGAAGTTACAACAAGATAAACATAGATAAATTTTAAGGAGATTTTTTAAAACGAGATGAGTAATAAGAGAGCAAATAAAGTTTTAAGTGAAAAAAAAATATAGATATATATATATCATGTTATTTATAGTAGTAGTAGTAGTAGTAGTTATAGTGTTTGTTAAGAGATAAATTCAATAAAAACAACATTGCTTAAATGAAAAGAACAGCTAAATAATACATAAAAAATATCTAAATTACTATTAGAGAATTAGATTTCAATAATTATCTATAATTAAAAACAAGATAAGTTTAAACAAAAAACTTAAAAAGTTACTAGAGCAAAAGATTATACAATAAATCAATCAAAATAATACGAAGAATTTGAAAGGAAAGCAGCTTACAGCTTGATCAGTGGAGCTCTTGCTGTAGGGTACTGGAATCAAACGCTCTTGCAATTCACCACCTATCACCTTCAATAGAAAAAAGTAAAAAATAGGAGTTTTTGTTCAAGTTCAATAGTTTAAAAGAAAAATTTATACCAAGATGATAATTAGTAATTAAAATTTTTTAAATTGTTGTAACATTTCAAACAAAAAAAATATATATAAAAATTTTCTTAAAACTGTTAATCGAAAGCTAAATAAGAAATAAAAGTAATTATAATAATTACAAAAAATATGAAAACTATAAAAATGTAATTTCAATGAGGAAAGATGCGTATAAAATAAATATAAGTAACAAGATTTCTTAAGCTCATTTTTTAGTTTTTTTATTTTTATTTTTTACCTGAATATTTATTTTAGTGTTTTATTTTCAAAAATATAACAGTAATACATTTTTTTTAAATATGTTTAAATTTCAATAACTTTTTAAATTTCTTATACGAATTTTGGTTTAATGTAAATTTAAGAGGCTCTCGTATTTTTTAAATTTTTTAATTTGTTAAAACGTTAGTCCATAAAATAAACAAATGAAGTTTTTTTAGTTATTTGGTCTATGATAGAGAAATAATCGTTTTGCCTTTTATACGTAAAAGTAAAGTAAAGTTAGTATAAGTAAAAATAAATAAAAAATAAACTTTAAAAAAAAAAAGTTCCTGCCTTATATATTAACTTTTTTTTTAGTTTGAATTAATGAAATTTTTCCAATAAAAATATGAATTTAATTTTGCCTTATTATATTTTTAGCTGAAATCAATATTAGAAATATTATTTAAAGCAATGTGATTTGCGACTCTTTTCATAGAAAAAACAAAAAAAGATAAAAATGAAAAATAAGAGTAAAAACTAATAATTTTAGAGTTAAAAAAATAGATTCTTAATATACTTTATTTATATATGAGTCTTTCTAATGCCTAGGGCTCACAAGCGCTTAGCGTATGGGACGACTTAGCACAGTAAAAATGGAGAGTTTTCCTAAATACCAATCGGAGTGGACTCATTAGCATATTACTGTTTTCATTGACAGAAATAATAGCTAATAAAGTATTCATAATTTAATAAAATTCAACAATATTTAAAATATTCCTTTGATCTTCTCTGAAAAACCAACAAGCTAGCGCTAACTAGTCGCTAAGTAAGTGGAGACTAATGGACTCATTAGCATTTAGTGCTAAATTTCGTGCCGCTAAGCATCCTAGGCATAAGCTGACAAATCACATATTTTCCAAAAGATTTGTGCAATTTTAAAAAATTGAAAAAAAATTTTGTTAAAGCCTTTTAAACACTTAAGTTTTTACCTTTTTAGCCGGTAATGATGTGATATTTTACAAAAATAAATTATACTTTTCAAAATATTCTTCCAAATAATTTCCCAAATTTTGTTTCTTTCACTTTTACTATTTTTTATGCAAATAGTTGCACATAGATAAACTATTGACTATTCGAAAAATTTATATTACTTGGGAGTTATGTTTGCGCTTACGTTTGCGTATGTTTCAAATATCATCGAATTTAAAATTTACTATTAATAATTATAAAATCAAAGAAGTGTTTTATTATATGGTTACAGTTGGTCTTTAATTAATTATTAAGTTGTTTTTGTATGAAGATAAGAATAATTCACAAATTATGCACAGCATAATCAGTTAAATCTGGTAAATCAGGTAAAAAAACCAAAAAGAATACGTAGAATATACAGACAAATCCACTAAAAATCCAAAAAAAAAAACAATAAGAAAAATGTTTAAAACCCACAAAATATTATATACCGCAAGAATGGACTATGATGGTTTAATGTTGTCTAACAGGAAAAGGTGCTTTTCGATCAATACAAGCAGTTTTTTCTTTTTATAACATTAAAAACCATGTTTTATATAAACAAAAATTAAATAGGTTAATTAGTAATAATTTTACACCTGTTAAAATGGTAATGAGCACACTTATCGACACTTATAGAAAAAATTTGTATATTTACCAAATTTTAACTTGGAGGAATTTACTAGTAAAGCAAAATCTATTTAAGTTTACAATGTTTCAATACTAAAATGAATTAATTATAAGGATCTTATTTATGCATAAATTTCCATCGATAAATTTGGTAAATTAACTGCTTGAAAAAAGTATCTAAAAGTTTGTCTCTTTCTAAAAGTTATTTACACTAAATAATTTGACAGAAATTTTTCAAAGCAAAAAAAATATTTATATAAAATTTGTAAAAATAAAAATAAAATAATATATATATATATATATATATGTATATATTTGCAAATATCTTAAGAAAAACTTCTAATCTTTGTAAATCGCTGCGAATACTTTCAATCTCAAAAGTTTTACAAATAAAATAACATATTAGTCCAAATAATCGATTATCTTGAGAATATAAAATATAATTTTATGATATCTTAAAATAAGAACATATTCAGCTATCGTTAAAACTGCTAGTCATTATAAGAGGCGTATAAAAGTAATAATTGTTAAAAACTTAGTTGGAAAAAAGTCGAATTCTTGCTGAGAAATATAAAAGTTCTAAATTCTGTCTAATTTCCTGCAGAAAAATGCATGAATTGTAAAATTCAAGGCAAATAAGATACTGATATGATTCAAAGTTTTTGATGGTATTATCTAAAAACTTAAAATTAGAAATAAAATTTTTTAATCATGTTTTAAATAAGTAGTTCTGTTAAAAATTTAACATTTTTCTACTAAAGTTTTTACTCATAACTGACGAATACATATAAAATAAATTTCTTTTTATATCTATTAATAGTTTTGTTCCTTAAAAGCTATATATATTCAAATATTTTGAAATATTGCTTATTTAACTTCAAAAAAGATGGACCACTGAAAGACTGAAAGATTTTTCTATCTTATGTAATCTTTCAAAGGCCAGCTTAATTTTATTCTGAATTTTTTTGACAAAAGTACTGATAAGAATTTTTGATATTTGACCTTAATTTTATTTAGTAACCAAATTTTAACCTGTTTTTAAAAATTGTTTTGATGCTATATGATCTAAAATACAAATCAAACAGGATCGCATTACAGGATATTAATTTTGTGCAATTAAATCTATTTATATCTAATCATTAATGATGTAGAAAAATTATCAGCCTATGGATTTATAGAGCATTAATTGCTAAAACCACAAATTAAAAAAAGTTGGAAAGACAAACTAAATAATAAAATTATGAGAAAATAATGATTGCAAATAAAATTATATCCTTTTACTATATAATAAATTCCATCAAGGGTTGAAGAACGATTGTAAAACTTTACATTAAAGGATGGTAAGGGATAAAGCCCACAGAGAAATATAATTATTAAAAAAATCAAGGAAATTTTATAAGATTTCCCATGATGTTTAGGTTTTTGTATAAAATTTGTTCAACATTTTATAATAATTAAAATAAACAATAAACT
Organism: Acrocera orbiculus; assembly: GCA_947359355.1. Taxonomy (NCBI): domain Eukaryota; kingdom Metazoa; phylum Arthropoda; class Insecta; order Diptera; family Acroceridae; genus Acrocera; species Acrocera orbiculus. The sequence goes on along the minus strand of OX375759.1, from coordinate 25,171,536 downwards.
TTATCCATTTGAGTTCAATAATAACGATAGGTTTATTTTTAAATTAAAAAATATTTAAAATATAAATTATTATCTTAACTTTTTAGGGTTATCATTACATTATTTTGATATTAGGAGGTTTATTATTCGAGGTGTTTTATAAATACAAATACGCAAAAACTATTAAAATTACTAAAACTTAATTTTGCATTTTTTTGGTTTTTATATCTCCAGTTAATTAAAGATACGTATGTAAATATACAAATGCTAGTAATAAGTAAAATCCGCATCATGTCAACAAATAATATTTTAAAATAAAATTTTAATTTATATAAATTTAATTTTAATTTAAGTTAAAAAATTGAATAATATTAATCCTAAATATTTTAATTTATTTATGATAGATACAAAAAAAAAAACTTCTTTAATATTCTTTGATAATTTTATATACGCGTCTCAATTGCAGATTTAGTTGATATATCTTGATTTATATTATGACTATTACTAAAATGTAAATTTCCAATTAAATTATTTCTACGATTATTTAAACTGTTATTATTATTATTATTAGTATTTTGTTGTGGATCTTCATCAATAAATGATAAATCAGATACATTTGCTGATGTAGATGGTTCTAATTGTGTTATATTAGTTGTAATATTTGTATTAATAAGCGCATATTTAGATGGTGATGGTATACGATTTGGTTGTAGTAAATTTTGATAAAAAACAGATGGTGATTGCTGTTGATGTCCTGTTAATCCTGAATGACTTCTTGAACTACGTAAACTATGCAAGCTATGGACAGAACGTCGTTCACTTAAATCTTCCAATGTTGATTTAAATGCACGAATAACACGGAGCTGTAAAAGAAAAATTAGAAAACAAACAAACAAACAAACAAAGGATAAACAATAAAATGCATATCAATTAATGCTTATTAACAAATATTAAATGGGATAATAAATAACAAGCTTAACAATTAAAAATATATTTTCGTTTTTCTTTACAAAGAATCAACGGGCATACAGTATAATTTATATATATATATATATATATATTCTAGCTTTTAAAAATCCAGATTTAAAAAAAATTTATAATTCTTTAAAATTTTGAAGGGACTGGCAAAAAAAGTAATTTAAATTAGGGGATTCGAAATAATAGCATGCTAACAAAGTAATATAACAAAATTAGCATGAAAGCAATATATACATATATATACATATATATAATATATATATATATATACACATAATACGAATATGTAAGGCCAACAAATTTAACAACAAATTGCATCAAAATCAGAAGCAACTAATTTTTTTTTGTACCAAATTAAAATATAGGCTGAAAATAGCTAAATTTTTATTTTATGCCATCATTAATGCTAATATCAGCTATTAATAAAATTATTTAATATTCTGAACTAATTATCAAAATTCTTTTTTTAAAAACAAAACAATCGCATGAAGCAAAATTTTTTAAGCTATTTAAAAAACAGTAAATATTAATTTTATCAAAATATTAATACATTAAGAATTATTTTTCTTTGTATTTATGTATTAAATATTTTGTTTTCAATTAAGAACAATTTTATAAATATAATTTTAATGAAATAAGGCTTAAAACAATGTTAGTAGCATTTTTAAAGCAAATATCGGAAATTAATGTTTTAAAATTATTTTTTATAAAATTCCTTTTCATTTTATAACTGCGTTATATATTTTGTTAAAATTGTACAAAATTTATCTTTTTAAATTTTTATTATATTTTACCCTTACTTGAAAATAAAAACGTTTTAGTATTTCATAATAATACTGAATTTATTAATCATAATTTACCTATTTTACTTTCGTAATTATGTCTTTCAAAAAAATCAATATTTAAAACCTTGTATAAGAGCTTCTATCTGTTAAGTTTTTCTTTAAAAAAAAAAAAGAAAAGATTTACATATATTTACATTAACTTCCGTTTTTTTTTAGTAGCTCATGCAGCCTGCAATGCAAAGAGTTAAAATATTAAAAGCTCTAAATATATGCAACAAACTAAAGTTTGTTTGCATCAACAGTCAGTAATTTTAAAAAGGATATAAATTTTAAATTATTAACTAAATTAATTATTCTATTTTTCCAAAAAAATTTCGCAACTTTTAGCAGTATTTTGAATATTCTCCAAAAAAAAATTACATAAGATAATATATTTTAAACATAGAATAATATACTCAAGTTTATTAATAAATAATTTAGCGTTAAATATAAAAAACGACATATTATTCAGATTAATTAAATTTATTAAAATTAAAAATAATTAGAAATCAGAAGTGTTTAAAAGAATAATTTTACTGCTTTGTATATAAAAATTGAAAAACATGCCTCAGCCATAGAAAAATTTTAACATACATGCACTAAATGTTACCAATTATTCAGCAAGATATACATATTTAGGATAAACATCAAGGGCTTAGGCAGTTTTTTTTTAATATAATGAATCCTTAAGAAGCAACTGATAAAATTATTTGACACATTTATCAAATATGCATATCATCCCTGCAGTGATTAATGTAAACTTTTGAACAATTGAACTGTTATAGTTTGAATTCCATTTATATACATAGTATTTCATTAGAGGAAAAATTTTCTTGAATTATACACAATACTATGGAGATTATTTGATTTTTTCTATTCTACTATAAATATAGAACAATCTCCATTTGAAATACATTCTTAAATGAATTTTAAAATTGAGTAAGATTTTAAAATAATTATTTACCAGCAGCTTGGATTTTTAAGCTTTTGTTTGGGATTCTCCCACAATGGGTTATAATAAAAAAACACTCACCATATTGAGCATAAAAGTGAATTAATAGAATTATAGAATTTTCATTTTGTTTTAGTAATACAAAAATATACAATTTTCAACTTTGTTGACTATAAATTTTTCTAGACATTTCTGTTTAATTTTACCATTTATATATATATATTAATATATATATATTATTAGTTATATGTATATAATCATGCATGGCAATTTTTTAAACTGGTGTTTTACTATAAGCAAAATTTTACTATCATACAATAACCAACACACCAAAACAAATTCAATATGAAGATAATATTTGAAAATTATTTATCATTTCAAATTTTATTTGAAAAATAATTAACATTAATTTACATCGCTTATAAAGTGTTATAATTTGTTTTGAATAATTTGTTATTAAATAGTTTTCATATTTTTTTATTTACAAATTTTTGGTCAAAATATTATTTAGAGAATTATTTTCTACAGGTTATGTCATGTGTAAAACTATATAAAATATTCACAATACATATTAATTATTAACAATCCTATAAGTTTCTATATTTACCATTTTGTATTAATTTTTATAATTTGTTTTTATAATATTATTTTATATTCATGCCATAATGTATAAAGGAAAATAATTAATTATACCGTTGACAAAATAATTAACTAATTATTCCAGAACAAAAACGAAATATATATAATAATATTATGGAAAATTGAAGCTTTTTAACTAATAAAATAAGATAAAAGGATTCTTAATAACAATTCAGAAGGCTACAGTTTAATTAGTCAAATACCCTTCAGAAAAATTTAATAATCATCGTATAAGACGGAATTAAATTTTACCTTTTTGAATACTTACAAGTATTGAATAAGTGTTTGTCAAAATAAAAAAATACTATGAAGGCATTAAATATTCATTCTACTATAGATCAAAGAAATGGAATTAAATGCTAAATAGAAAAACATTTGGACATCATAATAACATTTAATGTGTATTCAAAATAAGAAATTAACGCGATGTTTACCAAACTTTTGGCAAAAAAATTATATTTAAACATATTTTTCTGATGATTGTGATAAATAAGTTATACTCTCAGATCAAATACAATTGTATCCGCTTAAAGAAATAATTGCGAAAATTCTGAAAAATTAATTCTTTTGCATAAAGAAAAGCACATGTCCAGGTATTGGTTAATTTTGAAGCGTGTATAAAATCATCATTCAATTGCCAAGAATCTATAGTCCACAATTAAGTTCCAAATAATATTTTTAATTATTAGTAAAAAAAATTTTTTGTCAACGGCTTTTAATTAAAAAAACCTTTATTTTTTACATTAGAATTTTAAATAAAATCAATTTTTGTTTTTATAATAATCAAATCCAATGAATTCATAAATAAATTCATTTCAAAACTTCTTACTATTAAGTTAAAAAATAAAATATTTTTGAATTAATTAGGAATTATTATTAGATTATTTAGAATTCTGTTTAATTCTGTTTAGACAAAATCGTCCATCTAAGTTCCGTTTTATTCGATTATTTTATTTTTGGTTTTGTTTTAATTTTTCATATTAGAAATATAAATCTGACAATTTTTCTAAGTAAATTTATAATGCCGAAATATATTTTTAGTTTTATCCTATACAAAAAATTATTAAATTTTTAAAAATATTAAACAAATCCATTATTTAATCAGTTACGGCCGGGTTAACAGTAAAGGGTGTAACTATTGCAGGAAGTTAAACTATTTTAAGAGCTAAAAGTTTAGCTAATTGACTGTATTTCAAGTGACAGATGAAGCTAAACGAACTCTTACTGTGAAACCAGACGTAAAATGAATGATTTTCGGCAAAAAAAAAAAAAAAAAAATGTACAGGATAAATTAAATTTTGCTGTCAGTTCAATAAGAACTAAACTTTACAATTTCAAAGTAAATATTTAATTTGCATAAGTTAATAAAAGTTTTTTGTAACAATTTTCCTATACTTCTTATACATAATATTTTTACTTTGTCTAAACTATATTCATAGCAAAATATTAAATATCAAAAACTCTGTATCAGAACAAATATGTAAATTGAATAATTATTAATTCAAAATATCTAAATTTCTTGGATTTTGTTTTTGTTGATAACATTAAAAGTTAAACATTTTAGTAGTTAATCAATTTCATATTTCAAAATTTTGAATGAACGAAAGATTTTTTATGAAATAATTGGTAGAAAATAGTTTTAAAATTTGAAGTGTATCAGGCATTTGGAAGGATACTTAGCTACATGGATTTATTGAAAAGTTAAAAAAAAATCAAAATAAAATGAGCAACAAAAAATAATATTTAAGGATACAAAATATGCTTAGTTTTTACAGTATACAAATATATATTTCAATCGTGTTTATCAGATATAAATTTTAATGTCTAGTATAAATAACTTTTAAAAAAAAAGTATTCAAGGTCTACAGGAAAATAGTTTTTTGTTTTTTTAATCAAAGACATATTTTATGCATTATTTTAAAATATTGCAGCCGAAAGTAAAATATCGTCAGTTAAAGATTTGTCATTTTGTGAAATAAGATTGATTTAAAGCAAAAAATCCTTAAATGTCTGATCAAAAAGACATTTTTATACTTTTGGTGGTTTAGTTAAAGTTATTTATTTATATTTAGATTGTGTATTTCAGTAAAAGTTGGTTTCGAAAAAAAGCTTTCAATCTTATGGTAAAATAAACAATAGTAAATTTTTATCGTTTTCAAATTTTAAACAAAGCAAAAATTTTACATAAAAACAAAAACAAAAAATAAATAAAAACAAATTCAACAAACAAATACTCAAATGATGAGGGTTAAAAGACTATGCAATATTTTTGAATATCATTTCACGTGTGTAACAAATGCTTACAAATATAAATAATATTGTATTGTTGTTGATAAAGAAATAAATAACAAAATAAAATATAAATTAAAAAAGACAACAGCCAAGAGAAAAACAAAACAAAAGTAAATAATATATAGCAGTAATGTACAAGAATTCAATCACATATCAGTTTCTAAGAACATTTTAAGTACAATAAAAAGAAAAATAATACAAAAATTTTAGTCAAAACACTAAAATTTATTCAACTTTTTATCTAAATATCACTGAACCAGTAGCCTAATTCGCTAATCATAATTTAGCCAAGGAATTCAGACAAACATATTTTTTACAAGCTTCAAAAAAAATTAAAAACAAAAGAGCTATTGATTACTTTATATATATAATATCATAGCAAAAAAACAGGTAAGGCATTTTGATTTTGACTTTAAAATGCATAATGGGGTATTAAATGTTAAGGCTGGGCTTGGAAAGTGCTAAAGGATATTTATATTGAAAAGATGAAAAAAATCTTGATCAATAACTCCTACGTACTTGTATAATATCGATAAATAATTTGCATAATTTATGCTTGTAATTTATATATGTTATATATTATTGTATCATAGATTGATAATGTTATATCCTTTTGCAGATTTCACGTAAATAGTTTATTCCTATTGATAGTTGTCTTCAAATGTCATTATACTTCAGTCTCCCGCATTGCTCCCAGTGGCTATTCGAATTGTACATTATAAAGAATATAAAAAAAATATTTCTATTATACAAATCTAAGCATTAATTATGTTTGCTTCTAACTACAAAACAAAACTAAATTAGATGAATTTCATTGGCAAAAATTCAAAATGTAAATAGTAGTAATATTAATATAATAATTTTGTCATTTCATTTTTATTACTTTTCAACCGAACATTCAATTTAAAATGGAGAATGTCTTTTCCTTTTAGAAAAAAATAATTGAATTTTTTTGAATAAGCAAAATTCAAAAATACGAAAACTAAGCCCTTGACTAATAGCTTTTAATACAAAAGAAAATATCGAAGACCCCATTTTTGGAGAATTTTTTTATGAATATGGATTAAGTAAATTTATTCAAAACTTTTGTACATTATTAGGCGTAACCTTAACAATATTCTGTATTTTTTTTTATTAGAAAATATCTACGAACAAATTGATGACACAGCTTTTCCAAGGACATCTTTGGAAACGGATGATTTTCGGTGTTCACTATATCTCAGCTGAAAATTACCTGATATCAAAAACCCATAAAATCTAGTCAAAGTACCATCGAATCCTATCCCCAACGTTGTCTGATTATTTATATATTTTTTTTTTTCATTTAAAAATTTTTGGTACTCATTTAAAGTGAAAACTGCTAATTTCGACAGCAAATTCCGTCATTTTGTAGGTGGAAAAATCCCTTAATGTAGGAAAAATTCTAAAACTAAACGTAGGGGGAAGTATTTTATATGCAGAAAATGTGTACCAAGTTTAAAGTGAATCAGTAATGTAGTTTTTAAATGGCAGTGAACACCGACTTTGAAAAACTAGTTTTGAGAAAAACGCGTTGAAAAAACTTGAAAGCTAAAGCAAAAATGAATGATTGAGTAAAGGAGAGAAGACTAGCTAGTCAATAACGCTGAGAGTTTTGCTCTGATCGACTTAAAAAAAAGACGAAGAAAAATATCGATTTTCAAAAAGTGCAAACCCTTCTTTAAATTCTAAAACTAATTTAAAACTTAATCGCATATTAGTTGAAATATTTTGATTAAAAGAATACATATATTGCTTTTAACAAAACTTTCAGTACTTCTCCTTTTTTCAGCAGTTTGTATAGCCCAAAAAGTATTGTTGTTATCATTATTTCAGTAGTTGGGTAAATTATTAAAAATTTGTCCGAGTTTATTTTTTGTACATAATTTATGCAATTAAGGATTGATAATTGGAAAAATTTGAAGAAATATTTATAAAAATTGTTTTTTTTTTTTTAAATTGAAAAAAGCTAAGAAGTATTTGTATTAAAGCTTGCAAAGTTTTATAATAAAAATAAAAAAGAAAATGTGATAGAGTTGGAATAAATCAAATCATGCTTCATTGAATTCAACTAATTTCCTACATAAAAAGTAGTAAGATAGTTCAGGATATTATAATCATACAAATATGAAACATTTGGGTAGAGTAATATAAAAAAGAAACTGCAATTTTTATTAAAGTTTTTGATATATCTCAAAGAACATATTTCTTATATATCAAAGATAAATTGTACAAAAAACACTTGAATGCAATTTAAATAAATATAATTACTTTAGTAGTGGCCATTATAAAGTCAAAGAGACAAAAAAGAAGTATTTTAACAAAATATTTGGAAATGTATACATCATACAAAAGCTATGTAATTTTATTTTTATAAAATATTTAACATAACACTAAATTTTAGGAATCTCTTTCTACAGCTAAACTAGAATTCAAATTGAGAACAATAAAAGATATACATTTTAGGTATACTAGTTCTAGCAATGAAATTTTGATAGAAATAATTAAATAAAATCAATGAAAATACGTTAGTTGATTTTTTTTTTATTCTAAATCAATAACAACAAAAAATAAGCATCGTTCAAACATTTGTATATGCTTAAATATAAATATCTAAGCAAAAGAAATTTGCTCAATGTAAAATAGTTTATTTACTAAGCAAAAAAAGGTTTTGAGAAAAATTATATTTAAAAACTGAACAAAGTAAATTTGTGGACACCATTTTGTTGAAATTTTAATTTTGTTTCGAAATTAGAAAAAAATTAAATATTTAATATTTTAAATTTGATATTTTTTCATTAGGTGCATTGTAAATAGTACTTTTTCCTTTACTCGTCAATATATTCTAATTTTGTGTATAAAAATTGAGAATCATTCAGATGGCTTATGTTAAAATTATTTTAATATTTCTTATTTACCCCAGAGAGAACAAGTAAAAAAATATTTTGGGAATTTTTAATAAGGAGAAAAATAAAGAGAATGTCTATATAATAATATATATTTTGGAAAAAAGAATAACTGCTCTTGCAGTAAAAACAAGATTAATATAAAACACAATAAACTTTTAAAAATTATGCATTGAATATATTTTGCTGTAGGTTTACAAAAAGAAACTCAATAAGTTTTACACTCTTATATAATGAAATTTTACTAAACAATTATCTCTTTTCTGAAGTGAATTCATCTGCAAAGAATCAGTTTCAAAATCACGAAAAGTTATCTAGAGTGAAAGCAATAATATTTCTGTGCTTTCCTGTGTAAGCCATTACTTTAAAATGAAAACATGAGACGGAAAAAATAAATTTTTAAAATCAAACTTATTTAATGTTTGGCAAGGAAAACCCAGATATACATTGAAAAGGAATAAAAGAAAGCAATGTATTAACAAGTAATACTAATGCAAGGCAAATTTTTCAATTATAAAAGTTTTCTAATTAAAAAACAAGAAAAATCAACAGAACTTCGGTATTTTAGCTACATACAGAGCTTCTTATTCTTTTTATAGTTATCAAACATGGCTTTATATTTATTTCTAAGGAATCCATTAAGCCATTACAGCTTATATAATCGATAAAATTATTTTAATGCTATTGTCAATGCATAGTTTACACGATGAAAAATTTTTTTAGAAATAATTGGTGTTTTAATGTAAGTATACTTTTTCAATAAAGTCTTGTTTAGTTATAAATTTAATAGCTTTGCAAAGAATTAAATTTAAAACAAAAAGATTCATTACTTCTTAAATCTGTAATATTTTCAAATTTTCAATATTTATATGATTCTGTAATAATCATTTATAATATTCCTTCTTTCCTTCATATTTTTAAAAACCTATAACGATAAATTTGTCAGATACAAAGTTCAAACTTTACTAACATAACTCTAACATTGTAAGCTTAATTTAGTTCTTAATAATTATTATTAATTTATGTGATTTATAAAAATTTGCGAAAAGATAATTATTATTTTATAAATTTAAGGTAATTTTGGATTGTTTTAGAAAAACGTCATACAGCCTTTACAATATATTAGTTGAAATAAAAACATACAGAATTAAAAAGAAAATATTAGTTTCTATTCAACAATCCTTAGCTTCCCACCATCAGAATATAAGTTTTAACATTTATTTATATTATTATGTTCAATGTAAGAGCCCAAAAAATGAGCATATATAAGACTATAAACCAAAACGAAATACCAATCACCTTAAAACCACCTAACTAAATGTTAAATATTTTTATGATATTTTTACCTATATATTATTAGTTTAAAGTGATACGAATATATATATAGAATAGCTGAAAATTGTTTTGTTTTTAATAAGATAACTTAAAAAAATTTATCTTTTTCTGTTTCTTTTTAAAACCTACGAATAATGAACATATTTTGGTATTTTAAATTTTTTTTTTTATAAATTCAACAAAATTGGCAGCCATATTCGTTGAAAAGTGAACTTTTTTAAATTGAATTTATTCAACAAAAAATATATATTTATAGATTTGGAATAGATTTATATAGTAAAAATAAATATAAGATATCAAAAATAAATTAATTTGAACTATTTGTTTTAAAGAAAAATCAATAGAATTATAAATATTATAATATATAACATTTATACCCGGTTTTCTTTATTTGACAAGCTAATATTTCTTCTTTAATATATATAAATATTAAGGAATATTTAAAAATATACACATGTATACAAATGCATACATATATTTTTGAAATAAATAAAATAAATAACTTGTAATAAATAAATTACAAATAATGAAATTTTTTATAAAAGAAAAAAAAATCATAAATTTTAAAGAATTGTCTAAAATATTTCCTCAAACTGTATATTTTTAGCTATGCTAAAAGAATTATAGAATTACTTACCTGCGTTTGTAATCGTGTTAAGCCCCTTATCCACAGAATCTGTCCTGCTCTTGGCTTTTTATCTGAGTCTAGTGAGTCAAATCTTTCTTCACCTAAATTTATAGCTTCTGTATATTCTTCTGGATGGCCACGACCCCATCTAAAAACCAATAAAGGAAGATGTTTATAAATAAGCGTTACAACAATATAATAAAATTATATTTAGCTAAAGAATTTTTGACTTTTAAGTTATATTTATAATAACTTAGAAAATATACTAACGATAAAATTTTTGGTAATTTTCGTGTAGGCACTGTTGTGATTAATTGTCCCCAAAGCAATGTACCAATTCCAAATAATAGGCACCATAACCATTGTTCCAGCGTCAGTGCTTTTGTTGAAAAAGCCATTTTTCCATATTGAACAATGACTACCTTCCAAATAAAAAAATTATATTATAAAACAAGAAAAACTATTGACAGTAAACAAATTTTACTTGCGAAATAGTTGTTCCAATCCATATAGAATAAAAAATAGGATTAGTGAAAAGGCCCTGAAATACATTACGTTGTCCATGTATTTTTCTTGCATTTATTTCATTGAATAATGTCATCATGACAAATGAATTGAAAATGACTGTAAAATGTTGTGTTGGTCCAGCTCCTAATTCTTGTCCACGACCTGATTCAATATCTAATAAAAAATCACCTAAAAATTAACTATTTTATTGGTTTTTTACAACCCTTAATAGAATAAATGAATCTACCTCCAAAAAGAAGCGCAAATATAACAGTTAATTGATAAATAGCTTGTCCAAGAATATTTTTCATCATTGTGCGTGATATTAAGGGTTTTGTTCTACCATATGGCTTTCTTAAAAGCAAATCAGGTGTAGGAACTTCTGTTGCCAATGCTAATGACGCTAGCGTATCCATAATTAAATTAACCCATAACATTTGAACAGCCTAAAATAAAACGATTTTTTTTTTTGGTTTTTTAATTTGAGTTAAATAATTTTCGCATTTTAAAATTAAAATAAATTAATCTAATTCATGTATATAATTAGTTTACATAAAACTATTGTTTCAAAACTAATCATTTTTCAATATTTTTAAAGTATACCTTAAGTGGTGAGTCTTGAACTGCACAGGCACCAATAAACGCAACAATAACAGCAACCACATTCACAGTCAATTGAAATTGTAAAAATTTTGCAATTGAATCATATACATTACGTCCCCACATAACAGCTTTAACAATACTACTAAAATTATCGTCCGTAAGAATAATATCTGATGCTTCTTTGGCAACATCAGTACCCGCAATTCCCATTGCGAAGCCAACATCAGCTTTTTTTAATGCTGGACCATCATTTGTTCCATCGCCAGTAACAGCAACAACTTCACGATTTTCACTGACTTTACTATCAATAATTCCTTTTAAATAAAATTATAAAATTAATAAAAAATTTTATATTTGTTTAAATTCCATAATTACCTTTAACCAAAGTATATTTATCAGTTGGGGATGAACGTGCTAAGACCCGCAATTTTGGCCACACTTTATCAAGTAAATGTTGTTGAACCTATTTGATAAAGGCTGAGATTTAAAAAAAAAATATTATAAACAGTTTAATTAATAATACTTACATCCCCATCACTATCGCGTATTCGTCTATTAAATTCTTTACCTTCTAAGATAAGAAAATCTTCATTTGGTCTAATTATTCCACATTTTGTAGCAATTGATCGTGCTGTATTTATATTATCACCAGTTACCATACGTACTGTAATTCCAGCCTTTTGGCATCGACGTATAGCATCTGGCACCTCAGGACGGACTGGATCCTCAATACCCACAACACAAATACATGTTAAATTATTAGCAATATTTTCTTCGTCATCCCAATTTGGTTCATTATCGATATGTACTTCATTAATTGCTGCTTTACCTGGAACAAAGTCACGATATGCTATTGATATTGTTCGTAAGCCATCACATGCCATTGGCTCAATTACTTCACGTATAAGACGATCTTGCATATCACGTGTAAATTTTTCTAATTCTCCATTGTGACCATAAATAAAAGCACATCTATTTCATAAAAATAACAATAATTTATTTTTAATTAAATAAGCAGAATTTATTAAGTTCAAATATACTTTTTTAGAACAATTTCTGATGCTCCTTTTGAATATAGACGATAACCACCACCAGATCTAGGAATTACTGTACTCATTGATTTACGTACAGAATTAAATGTGTACACTCTAGTAAAACTTTCTTCTGGATAATCATCTCTAAGCGTTTGATAATTAAGTCCAAGTCCTTGTACAAAACCTAATAATGCACATTCGGTTTTATTACCCACTTGGGTTGCCAAATCACCAGGATTAGCACCAGGCTAAGAAATTAATTATGTGAAAATGTAGTTTCAATAATAAAATTATTATTTTAAAATCAAAAATACTTAACAGCTAGAAAACTTAAAAAAAAGAAATGGTACATATTTTGGATTTGATTTTAAATTGGCAGTAATAAAATTTAAATATTTTTGACCTTAGGAAGCAAATGCCAAGCATATGTTCCTTAAGGGGTTATTAATAGTTAGAATTTTCAAAAAAAATTTTTTTTTAATTCATTTTCGTATTTTACATATATTTAGGTACACACACAGAAAATTCAACTTAATCCGACAGTTATTCTAGAAGTTACAAATATATTTGTAAAGACGTGTTAGAGCGATTGAAAGTGCTTTTGAAATTTTTAACAGGTTTTTCTCAAAACTCTGTTTTCAAAGCCGGTGACTAAGATTTCTCGGAAACGGCTTTTAATTTACATATAAAAAATATTAAACAACAGTTAAGAGTTACTATAATATGTGTATAAATTTATACATTAATAAATCTAAAAGTCTTCTCAGGAAAAATTTTCGAAAAATCCCTATTTTAGAGGTTTTTAACTCTATCATAACCCCTTAAGTTAAGCAAATATTTTTTTTACTAAAGTTAATTATATAAAAACTTAAAAGTGTATAGAAGTGTAAAAATTATGCTTACCATTATTCTAGTTGTATATGCTGAATTAATAGATATACCTTGAACTATTAAATTGCCAACATTCGATGGGATATCAGAATATTTAGGTGTTATTTTACATAATTTTTCACATATATATGACTGAACGACTGTCATACGATTTGTAGTTAATGTTCCAGTCTTATCAGAACAAATGGCAGTAGCATTACCCATTGTTTCACATGCATCCAAATGTCTTACTAAATTGTTATCTTTCATCATTTTCTAAATAAAATAATAATTCATAAATTAATTAAATAATTTAGTATAAAATTTTACCTTAACTGAATAGGCTAATGATAATGTTACAGCTAATGGTAAACCTTCAGGTACTGCTACAACTAAGACTGTAACACCAATAATCAAATGTTTGACTAAATTATTTGCATAAATATTTTTCCATGGTTTTTCTTCAATTACAAATGTTTGAATGCAGAATTGTATTATCAAAATAAAAACTGTTAATACAGCTATTGTTGAACCAGCATAACCTATTTGTATTGCTAATTTTGTTAATTTTGCTTGTAATACAGATTTTTCTTTTTTATGACTGTGTTCAACAGCTGGACTTGACTGTTGTACATGATTTTCATCAACTTCTTCTTTTACAGTTTCAGGAATAATACCGGGAGTTGGTGAATTCATATGACTATTTCTAATTGGTGCATTACTATCTTCACCTAAATTTTTATAAAAATTCCTTTTTCATAAATAAAGTTTATACAATAATGACAAAAATTTTTCTTTTATTCTATTTTATTTTATTTTTATTTTATTTTTTATGTATAGGATTTTTTATTAACAAAAAAAAATATGGTCTTTTTTTTACTAAGCAAGCAAAACAATAAATAAATTATCTTTACCAAAATTATTCTTAGTATTAAAAAATTATTTAATATTTCTTCTTACTTTTCTAAATGATATTAAACTATTTCGCCAGTGATAGGTTTAACTAAAATTTTACTTAAAGTGGAGAAAAACGTTTATTATGCGAAGCAAAGTACAACGTCGATTTCTATACGAAAATTCCAGGTAAATATCAAATTAAACCAAAATATTAATGAGTATAACTTGTTAGAAAAGGATATTTATGTATGTTTATATAAAAATTAGCTTTTATAACATTGCTCCATCGAAGAAAATGTTTTTAAAATCGTCAAGAAAATGAAAAAATCGGTTCATCTAGTTATTTGAATTTTGAATAAATGTTTGTAATGAAAAGGTATAACATGCTGTAGTATCACACACTGAAATAGAAAAACCTAATGGCAAAAAATAATGTTCAGGTGAATATTATACAAGCTAAAAAACAACTATTAGCCTATGGCGTTATTGAATTCTATTATGTCACATCAATGTAAAAAATTAAGAGAAATTATTGTATATTACTGCTATATTTATGCCCATTTATATGACTTTAGTATTAATCCTTGCAATCTATTAGTAAGTAACTTTATGACCACCTTCAGTAAAAGCAATATGGTTTCACCAAACGACGATTGCTAAGTTTTATCCTGTAATGTGACACATATGAAATTACATATATGCATCTTCCATATAAAACAAACTATACTAATGCCGAAAGAATGATACAAAAAAAGGGTACTTTCCGGCCACTGAAATTGTCCCTGAAGGCCGAACGAACTATAGGATTCTAGCCTCTAAACATTACAAAACTTAATGTAAAAAATTCTACACCCAATTTTTTATTTCCTTTCATGTCTCTTGATCCTTCTGAGATTTCTGATTTTTGAGTTTTGAAAAAGTATTTTTTCATAAAATATCTAAGAATAATTTTTGTACGCGATAATCATGCTTGATTGATTATAAAACAATCTAAGGTTCTTCAATAAATCAATAAAATAAACTATTATATACTTGCATTATTATTTTTAAATTATAAATAAATATTGGCTTAAAAATTTTATAAACGAAATGAAATTCACCTGTTAAACTTTTGTTCTTCCTCTGCTTTTTAGCTTCTGCCAATGGATAAAATCACACATGCAATAAATTTGAAATAAATATTAGAAACAAATAAGGGTTTGATTAGTTATAGCTTGTTGTGTTTAAATGTTGTATATTAAATAAATAATGAAATAATAATTGTTAAAAATAAAATATGATTTATATAACTCTATACCTGCAAAAAAATTTTCTTAAAAACATAATCAATACAAAAATCTTAAAATCTTTTTAAATTTCCCTAAAACTATAAGTAACATGTGTTTAACTAGACATTTAAGGTAAACAAATTTTCAAGTAGACAAAAGCCTACAAAAGTCTCAACATTGATACTATTCAAATTGCGACAATTTTTTTGTAATAGGAAACAAACATATATAATAGTTATTTTAACAAAATTGAGGGAGATTAAACTCATCTATTTAAATGTATATAAACAATTAAATGGCACATAAAAAATATATTAATATCTTTTACATTTTTTTTTATTACAACAAAAAATTTTTGTTTGTTCTATCGAATTAATTACCTGGGTATAATTTATAATTTAGCTAAGTTGGATAAAAATGAAACTTTATACTTGTTTGTTTGTTTTTTTTTTTAATTTTTTGGTTCATACTTCACAGGAGAATTCCATTTGTAGTATTCATGCAAATTACGAATATCAGAATGTATGCAGTTTTAAGGGCATGCTATTTTCTAAATAAATTTGGAAGTTTGGAAGGGTTTAAAGATTAAACTGCTTACAAGATTATTTGGATGGGTTTATAAAAAGTGAAGAAATGAATTAAAGGAATCAAAGTACAAAGTTTTGTAAATTAGAAAACAAATAAACAAAAAAAAAACAGTCAACATTTTTAATATGTATTGTTTAAGAAAATACGTTACGTGCTCAGATTTTAAAGGGAAGTTAAGGTTTATTTTAACAACATTTTTAGTGTATACTTTGAAAAGATGTTTAAAATGGGTCAAACATAACATTAAAAGGGTTCCAAAAATAAAATGGGAGTTTATACCTTTTTTTTTAACTTTGAAAAAATAGATTACATACTTTTTATTAGGCAAAAAAAGGATTAAAAACACTTTAACTTACCCTTTTTCATTTTTCTGATTTCTTCTTCTTGTTGATCAACTGCAGCACCCAGCAAAGTAAATATTATACCCGCTTGGGAATTGACTCCAACAGCAGTTACTAACATTTTTCCACTTCCTTCCATTACATGAGTACCAGATAATACCATTGGATCAAATCCTTCACCTTTTTTGACATGATCAGATTCACCAGTTAGTGAAGATTCGTCTACCTATAAAATGAACGAATAAGTACCTAATAATTATTTAAAACTCTTAACTATCCAGGAACTAAAAGCGAAACCATACGAAGACGGTTGACGACTAAATTATGTAATATTATCTAATAAGAAGTTTAAATATTAATATAACAATTATTTTGTTAATTTGAAAATGTTTTAGAAAAAAAGTCTTTTGTAAAAAACCTTGCACACAGATTAAATAATATTTACTTTTGTTGAAAAGACACCTTTCAAAATTAAAAAAAATGTGAGAAATTTAATTGCAATTAGCCATTGTTTATTTGATAGCCAATAGATCTATCACAGTTTAGTTTACAGCAAGTTCTACATACTGTAAGAAGTTATGATAAATATGTAGTATACCTGCAGTTATATAAAGAGAAAATTCATATTCCCTTTAAATTATATTTAGATTTGAATAATGTATTTGCGCTTAACAGCATACGATTAAAAAATGAAATTCCTGAGAACAAATTATTATTTTAATATCAAAAAGTTATTTTTAATAAAAATCAAAGTTTGAATAATATTTAATATAATATATTGTATAAATTAGAATGAATTTTTAATAACCAACATTTATTTCAACTGAAAAATCATTCATTTTTAAATTAAAATAAAAATTTCATTTACAACAAATATAACACTTACTTTTAAATCATTACTTTGTATAAGTATACCATCAGCCGGTAAAAGATCACCATATTTAATTTGGCATATATCACCAACCGCAATATCACCAACAGATATTTGTCTAACTTCACCAGAACGAATGACAGAAAATTTATGTTCACCTTCGATACGATTTTGTAAACCTCGAAATTGTCGTTCTTTTGAATAATCATTAAATGCAGTAACAATTACAACAACTATGACGGAAATGAGAATAGCAAGACCTTCAATCCAGCCATGATGATCATCTTCCTCCACAAGAACAGCTAAAATTTATTAAAATAAAAATAAAAATTATATAAATTTGTTTTTTAAATTTTTTAACTACTACATATAAAGTAAATACACTTACGAGCATCCTCATCGGCGGGTTTATAAAATGATAATCCAAGTGAAACTAATGCTGCTACTTCTAAAATTATGAGTGTAACGTCTTGTAGTGCTTCCCAGACAAGCGTAAGAAAAGTTTTTGGTGGTTTCGGTGGTATTATGTTTGAGCCAAATGTTTCTTTTCTGTGTTCCATGTCATTTTTTGACCCACTTAAGCCTATATGGCAAAAAATAATAAACAAGTTATATTTTTTTTAATAATTTAAATATCAAATATAAAATGATTTTCAATAACAAATTTTCGTTCAGATTTAAAAAAAAAATATTTCAAACCGTTTTTTTTAAATATCACTTTAGAAAATCTGTATTGAATAATGTTTTCATATTATTTTGAGCATAATTTTCCTACTCATTTGAATTAATCATACCCTCGTTTGGTGATGTGTATAGTTTTTTACAAATTTCTTGAACACCACCCAATTCGTTAATTTTTGCTATACCCTCTCGACCACGATGCTCCATGAGCTCTCGTAATTGCTTAAGAGAGATCCCATATTGGGCCGGTCGTCCATCTATCGTGGCCATTTGTTATGAGTATATCTAAAAATTAATAGTAAAAATTAATTTTCACTGAAAAAATATTTAAAAAGAAGGAATAGCTCTAATACCAAAAAGAAAAAAACTGAAATATTTTAAAGAGATGTTTATTTGGAGGACCAAGTCAAGATGCTAGACAAAATTATATAAGTATAAAAGGATTAAACAGTAGCTATTTTTCATTATCAATTATCATTATCAATTATGTTTTTAGATTGTATTTATTATTCTAATACATGCAAAAAAAAAAACGTGAAAAATTCAAACGTAAAGAATTTTGACATGACGCCAATTAATAAATTTTCTTCCATTAAATTTTACCAAAGGAGCCATATAAGAGTTTACCTTCAAAACCTTTGAATATGCAGTTTGATGGTGTTTTTGAGGTAAATAACGAGCCAAGATTTTCAATTCATTCAAAGCTCTGATCAGTAAACAAAATTTCCCGAACAATAACTAAAGCATTGAAGAAAGACAAATTGTTAAAAATAATTCAAAGGTTCTTTTTATATGTTTTTCTAAAAACACTTTAGAAAAACCATTAAAGAAAATATAAGAAGTTTAATTATGTCTGGTGAATTTCAATTATGTTTGACATTTAATAAAATTAAAAAAGAGAAAAAACACAAGGCGTAGATTCGAAATGTAAATAGGATTTCGCTAAGCGTGGGAACATTTTTTGTCTATCAAGTTTGCTCAAATTTCCTTCTTTCAAATCGAATAAAATAGTAACATTTGAATATATAACTTTCAACTGACTTTTCCGTAAAATTTCAATGGCTAATTAACATTAATAAGAACAATAATTTCAATATATTAACAAAAATTAATGTCAACAACAAATTATGATACCATATTTTTAATTTAAGGTTAGTTTAGAAATTAATAAAAATGGCATTAATATTGCTGGCTTCAAAAAATACAAATATAAGAGGAGCAATGTTAGTTAAATGCACAAAATTAGATTAACACCAAATCGATGTAACTAGTTTTCACTCTGCTTTAGCCAAACTATTTGTATTATTTTTTTTTTTTTGTATTAACACAAAAATATTTGTGTCCAGTAAACAGTGAAAAGCTTGTTTTTTAATGAAATTAAATTTATTTCGCTGTATACTTTTGTTGTTGACATTCTTAATAATAAAACCTGTTTTATAAATAACTCGCTGCAAATAGAATCTATGCAAAAAAAATATACCCCAGAGTTATTGTTAATTCCAGTCAAAATTTGAACTGATTAAACCAATCAAAGTTATAACGAAAGAAAGTTATTATTAGTCTAAAAAGTCAATACAATCAAAAAAAAAAAAAAACTATAATTTTGCAAAAAGTTATTTAAATAGAGAAAGCTACATATTAAACTAGTATTTAAAATAAGAAATTTTATTTATCTATTAGAAGCATAATTTATGAAAAACCGTGTATTTCTTTTAAAAAACTTTAACAAAAAAAATGAATAATAATAGAATTCCTAATATTTTTCCATCAAGATGATTTATTACTTGTAGAACAACAAAATTTAATTAATTAAATACCTAATTTTTGATTGAAAATACCCTACAGAAGTTTATTATACTGATTCTGGCAATATATATATCCTTAAATTCATACTTTAACCATTTTATTTAGGTTGTTAATCAATCAAAATTTGATTGAGTTTTATTATAATATTAAATGTGTGAGAAATTAATGGATATTGTCTTAACATACTATTATGTCAATTAAGGCAAAATAATATAGAAAAATTCCAGGGAACATATGCAAATATGCTTGGTTAGGCTTTAAATATGCATAAATTTGTCATAAATTTAAAAAAAAATAAAATTAAAATAACTCTTAAGTAAATTAATGATTTGAGACAATATTAGGAAGGATAAAAACTATTTTTTTATCGGTTAAATTTCATTTATTTGATAACCAGACAGATATTTAATATACATCATTGAGTTGTATCGAAAATTTCGAAATTATGTCTTGTCTTACACCTCTCCGATCTATAAAATGTTTATTATTGTCTACCATGTTATTAATAGTCGTATAAAATTTTTAACCCTTTATTAGGTAAATTTAAAAGAAAAATAAGAGGTCTAGTCTTAATAAATTAAATTTAACAAATAAATCTCAGGAAATTGTTCTAACGTAGCACAATTGATCTCATATTAATCGCAATATATCTTAGTTATTCCATAAAATACCATTATTTCTAGTATATCTAAATTATGAAAAAGCATACAAATTATTATTATTTCCAACTAAACACAATAAGTAAAAAAAAAAACTAGTTAGAATATTTCCTAACAACAACAAAAATTTAAAAAATTCGATGATTAAGGCACAAAATTATTAATTCCAACTTAACCTTCAATTTAAATAACTAAACACTACAAAAATTATATCCAATACTGAAATACTGCCGTCTTTTTTATAATAGTTTGACGGTTTTTGTTTGATTTTTTTTTTTTTTGTTTTGTTTTTTTTCAGTAGTAGATATAAAAACTTGTACTCCCACGAGATAGTAATTTGATAAACACAAAACTTAAATAAAAATAATAATGACATCAGCAATTGAGTTACTTTATAGACCATGAAATTAGTATTCAGTACAAGTTAACTAAAAGCTGGTCAGTCACAAATACCAAACAAAACTCCACCAAGGCTTAAAATTAATTATATACGTCTATATCTATACTATACTTAAAAAAATTTAAAATGATGTATTACATTATTATTATTAACAAGTGATTCACCTATTTTTTTGAAAAAATAACAGGTGAAACATACATATTTTCGCTTAAATAAGAAAAATGCGACAAATAAATTGCATAAACAATTACGGAGACTGCAAAAATTTACGAATAAAACTAAAAAATTGTTATTCACGTATTTACCTGATAAAGAAAAAGCAATTTTGATTGTTTTGCTTAAAAAACAAAAAAAAAACTTTATTATATCACTTTATCACTGATATCTGTAAATACCTAATAGACCTTACTCAAAAAAAAAAAACTTTCACTATCAAACTTTTTCGCTAGCAGATAAAACAAGACTGATGATAGTTTTGTCCAATTAGTTTATGATCTTCACAATATTTTTTGACGGTCTTTGAGTTTTAAAATAAGGAAAAACTGTTTTTTATCTCTTTTCATAGCATAAAAGTCTTTATCTTGGTTTTCAAAAAGAAAACAAGACCAAATTTTTAACTCAAGTATTCAAAAAAGGAAAGTATTCAAAAAAGGAATATTATGATTTGATAAAAAACACGGCTCTGTTAAAACGACCCTCTTCATAAGCTTTACGCTAAAACCATTTTGAAAATCGATTGATCAATTCAAATAGAGCTTCAGTAAATATGCATCCAAAAAAAGATATTTTGGAATTGCAAAAAGAAATACGTAAAAACATCTAAGAAGATAGGTAAATCAATATGCGTAGTTTTGTTGCTGTGTATTAGTGCAGAAAGTTAAGATCGAATTTTAACACTGAGCAAAAGTTTGCAAGTAAAATTCTGCTGATAGAAAGATCTAATCAGCATAATATTTTTAAGCCTAGTAAAAAAAATACAGAGCTGTTTCTATTTGTTGGAGTTGTTTGAATAACCACTTTTTTTTTTTTTTTAATTTTATAAATTTATGATTTAAATAATAGGTAATCATCTGAACCCAACAACTCAACAACTAAAATTAAAAACTATTTAACAAGTAAACTTTCTAAGTTTACTTGATGTCAGGAAACCTACTGCGATTCGTTTACTTGATTGAATGATAATATGTTGCCACATATTGGCTAACTTCCTGAAATTTAGTCAAAAATTTATATAGAAGTTCTTAATTTAGGATTAATATAGATTTGATTAACTTATCACAATTATTCTACTTCTACTTTATTCCCATTAAAAACGTTGAAATTTATTATTTTAAACATCAAAATATTGTATAGATAAAATATTATTAAGAAAAACACCTAAAATTATGAATTAAAATGATGCAAGAAATTGATCATAAAATTTTATTTTATTTTTTTAAACTTTTAAATCTTTGGAAATATCCCAAATTATTATGATGTCACACTAAATACTTTATTTATCTGAATACGTATAGTCTGAAATAAATGAAAATAAAAGTAAGGATGCAGATAAGAGAATGGCAGCTGTATTTGATGCTAATTATAGAAATTTAAAAAAGTACAGATAAATAAGAATTTCTGCCAATGTATATTTTATCAGTAGTGAATTGTGTACAGTAGACTATTGCCATCGTATATAGATTATAGATAATTTCATTCTAAACATATATAAAAATAAAATATTGTCTTTGACCTTGTTGTCACGTGCAAAATTACACTGCACAAACACAGAAACAAAACTATTAAGAATTCTTATCATATATTTGATTTAAGACTAAAATTTATATATAAATATAGGGTTCAATTAACTTTATGTGAATATTCTCTAAAATAGAATTTAAATGTGGGTTTCATTTTGTTATATTGCAAAATATTTATTTTTATTCCTTCAAAAAATAATTCATAAATCTTCTTTCTTTTTTTTTAATATTTTACTATTATGACTAGATTTTTAAATTTTTTATTTCGTCATTATCAGATTATAAATCTCACAATCTATTATTTATATATATACATATATATGTTTTCTTGTACATATAAACATATATTTTTTAATATTCAAATGCATAAAAACTTGATAAAACCGTCTGGCATTAATAAAATATTTAGTAGGAAAGTAAAGCCTAATATTCTTGATTAAATCACAAAAAATACTTTTAGCAATTTTAGCATAAATTAAAATAATACTTTAGACGATTATATAATTTTTATATTTAAAAAATACAACATAATAGATATATATACTCACTAAATCAATTTTGAATCAAATTTCCTAGCGGAATCACCGTTTCATTTACTAAATACAAACTGTTTGACTATCGTATAAATAAGATCTGAAATGTAGAAAAAATTTTTTTAATTTAATTTTAATCAAATTTTAATAACAAATTAAAGATTTTAACATATATTCTAGGGTATATATATCACACACTTCAATTTAAAGGCATCAAAAGCAAAATAAAAGAAAACAAAATATAAAATGATAGTCATATTCTGCAAAAGTGAATAGCAAAATAATCAAATATTTTTCAAAATTAATTTAGAAATAATTATCACACATTGAAACAAAAATAAATGCATTTGGTATTAGGTAATTGGTATTAGCCCAATATTAAATATTGCAATAAATGTTTTCCATTTGAATATTCTCAAATGTGATATACATATATATGTATATATTTCTAATTATATATATATATGTAGATGTACTACAAACAAGAAATGAATTCTTTAATATATACGACAATGATCCCCCCGGCATTATTTGTCAAATTACACTTATATGTGCCAAAAATAAGGGAAAATTGCATTTGATTTGCGCTCAGCAAAACCACATATTGAATTGTACTCTTTTACAAATAAAATATACAAAGTACAAAATCTCTTCAAGTTATAGAATTTTGAAAATAAAAAGAAAGACAATAAAATTGAAAATTTTCCGTAGTAGCATATTGGAGTCATTGACCCCAATGACTTCAATTTTAGAGCAATTTTTTCTTTACACAATTATTATAAAACTAGATTGATATCTTTTTTGTGTATACATAATTCCATAATTTATGATATTATTAAAATTGTAAGCTTTTATATAATAATAAATTGGAAATTGTGAATTGAAAAATCATAAGAGCCGATATGAAGAAGGTAATCAACTTCCCCAAAAATTTATTTTTGAGTATAAGAATCAATAGAATACAAATAAAATTTCAGAAATTCAGGAGAACAAAATAAACAATTAAAAAATTTCATAACATTAATAGTTAAGAATGAAAAAAAAGAAGAAAGAACATTCCTAAATGAACAAATGTTTTCAAAATCTAATTATTATCATTATTATCATACAAAAACATCAGTTATATATCAGATATGACATATGAGCTGTTTATTTTGACCGTCATGCAAATCCATCTTAGATTGAAATTATTTTTGACAGAATATTAATATTACGGCAAAATTTAGCTTCGGTTGGTTTCGGTAATGTGGTCAATTTGACATCATGTCTGCAATCTAAGTTGTTTCTAGCTATCTAACTTTGATATTAAAAGTCGCTAGTTGTAATATATTTCATAAATAACCGAAATCTTAATTTTGTGTTTCAATAATAATATAAAATCATACAAGGAATCACAATCCAGGGAGAAAATATTTAAACCCAGAACTAAGTAAAAGAAAAATGTATGTATATAATTTATATATGGATTACACACTGAATATGTTCCATAAATGAGTGGATTTGTAGGACGACTCTAAAGATATGATTGTAAATAATCCGGAAAAATTTTTATCACTATCATCATTACTACCTTATTCTAAGCTAAAAGTAACAATTGCATATTTTCCATAATTTTAATAATGATGAAGTTAGTATGTATGTTAAAGATGAAACTTTAGCATCGCTAGGAGGAGCAAAAAAAAATAGTATCTTACTGTTTGAAGTACTTACAGACTATAACAACCCAGAAAAACATTATAGCTTCTTATGTTAGTGACATGCTGATCATAATATTAATGAAAATTGTTCAGTCCAGTGACAATGAAACAAATATCATTGATTACAGAACTTTTATTTTCAGGATATTTATTTTTACCGAATGATCTTGATGTTGGAGTGGTAGAAATGGGAATCCGGAACACTAGTTTGTTGTATATTTTCTAGGATTACTATGAACTAACACGAAATTATCGATAACATAATAAATTTTTGATACATGAAATGAAACCCGAAAATTTTATTTCAACACAACCTTTGAGAAAAGTGGTTTTAACAAAGAAACGATTTCTAATTTGACGTTTCTATTAAATTGTATTTAGTAATAATCAATTACAACCGGTGGAGTCGTGAAAATATTTTGGCCTTTATAATTAATAAAGTTACCACTTCAGTTCTTCAGTCAAGTGAAAGCGAAATTCTTTTCTTGAGATAATTACTTGAGTGATCTCTTTATATATAAAATCCAAACAATATGATTGCAGCTAAATTTAAGATATTATAGAGCATTTGAAGAGGCCATCTGCGAAAGCCTGCTTTGATATTATATTTCCGTACAATTTGATCAAGTACATTAACACCATTACTTAGTATTATTATAAAATGTTATTTTTTCTGGTTTTATTTTTTTTATATTTTTGAATCTCTACATTTCGATGCATTGAGCTCAATATAAGAATTTTATTATTGGACTTTTATAAATAGTAAGAGTACAGTCATTGGTTTTATAAAGTTGTGTGGAAAACCGTTTCATGTCGTCCTTCTTGAATTTATTAAAACTACTAAATATTATTATGGTCATGTAACGCATTTCAAAAAAAAAAAAACAACAACGCTTTTGAAAATTTTAAGTTAAATAAAAAAAAATTATTAGATCGTTGTTAACATTTTTCTCTAAAGTTATTACATGACATTACTTTAAGACGTTTTGTCAACTAAATACCCCCTCATCAAGCCTTCAATTGTAAAAGAAGACTTTGAAGAACTTTAAAAAAATATATTGATCAATATTATTACATATGTAAATTTATTACTATGTATATAAAACTGATATGAGCCAAAAAAAACTAAAAAATTTATGTTATTATGTAATTCGCTAAACTAAAGAAAATATATTCATAAAAAAACATGAAATTAAACCACTACCACATTAACCTCTGAATCTCTATATCATAAATACAAAATGTAAGATGCTTGATTGCTACTTTTCACAAAATATTTAAATGTATAAATGTCAAAATAATGACGTCATACATAAAGCTTTTAGTAGTCCTTGCTGATTGTATCTTGTAAAGAAAAAGCTTTCAATAATTTTGAGCAATGACGTCACAATTGAATAAAAATTCAGACATACATTTTCTTTAAAATTACTAAAAAAAAAAACAAATAACAGGATATTAGGAGATCTTTCATTCCAATTTCAGCTGCTAATTTAGACTTTCGTTTTTTCGTTCATTTATTTATAGGTAACTCTTTCTTTTGTTTTCTTTTTAATCATAGTAAATATAATCGAATTATTTACTATCCTCGTTTGACAAAAAATGAAATATTTTAAATGTCCTTCGTTTACTTTTTCTTCAAAGTGCACATACGGACACAAATATAATAAATTAAGTTCAATTACAGCTAAACTATGAAAAGTAATCGAAGTGGTGTTCTATAAAATATGTTAAGCTCCGATTAGCAATTCCGAAGGTAATGGAACAGACGAATCGATAATATAAAAAATGTTGAATAGCAAAAAATTTAAAGTTAATTTGTTCTAGAATGCTTAATTTTCTTTTTTTGTACTCAAAATTAGATCATTTTTAATATTCAGAACATAAAAACTTTCTATGAAGCACGTTTTTTCCGTTGATATCGGGAAAATTAAGTTTTATATATATAGTACATATTTAAATCAATGAAAATCGGTTTCAGGTATCCAAAGTACAAGCCTAAGGCCGATTAAAGACTATTTATCCTAAGCCTAAAGTTTAATTTTGGATGCATATTAGTCAACCTGATTTCAAACTGGTCATCATGAACGGAAACTGGTTAAGTACTAAATGTCCTGTTAGTATAAGGAATAAATAAAAGATTTATTCAAGTTTCTTTAGATAAATATTATTAATGAAATACTATTTTTTGTTTGTAACTATTTAGTAATAAAGCTTTTACTCGGCCAGTTCTATGGCGTCCATCGTCAATTTTTCAATTTATATAATATGTTAGATGTGTTTTTCGAAAAATAAGGATTACAGATTTTAAGATTAATTTATAGAGCTCTGTATACATATGCAAGATGTATGGAATATGGAATTTTATTTATTATATAAATTTAAATTTTTGAATATTTCACTATATTTAATTAAATTAAGTAATGAAAATTTAATACAAATGTCTTATTTGTATGATTGATTTGGTACTATATGCGCTATGCATTCATCAGGTATGGAATTTTCTAAGTGTATTTTACTTATGCTTTTACAAAAACAAAAAATCACCATTATAATGCTATATGTGTATTTAATATGTTAATAAAATTAAATTGTAAAAATTTCAATTTCTTTTATTTCTGTTCTGACAATAACCTAAAATTGTGTATAACCCATGCAAAGGCAAATAGTGGGCATGCGCATGAATTCTAAAAAAGATTTAATTTTTTTTTAAAAAAAAGTAGAAGAGAATATACCCACATCCCAGCTGAATTCTCTATTGGTGATTTTTCGATCTCATTCCTGTGTTTAATGCAATGCATCGCCCTGTGTAGGCTGGAAGCCATCATTTAACATTGATATAGATGATTTTATATACATCGTATTGTACAGTAAAGAGACAATTTTCACTACTAGGAAATGAGGTTTTCACCGATCAAAGCAGTTGAATTCTCTTAGACTCCGTATGCAAACTTTTAAGAAGGCGAAACTGAAAGTGAAATAACACTTTTAGTTTCTTTTTCACATATTTTCACATTTTTCATTTTAATTTTAAGAATTTAATGATAATGAATAAAACGGTACAACCAATATTCCTTGCATGCATTTTGAGTATCAAAATCGTTCCACGAAGTATATTAGTTCCTCGAAATGATGTAATAATAATAACTTCTTTCCTTGTGCCACAAATATAATATTAAAATAACAATAAAACTACAATACTATTTTATTTAAATTTAAAAATTTTAAAGATGTATGTATACCTATTGAAAACTATCACATTCAAGTCGACAACGAACCATAAATATGTGTATTTTAAAGACCTAGACAAATTTTAATAGTCTTTTTTAGCATGTTGTATGCGTAAGAATCTAAACTTAGAATTAATGCGATTGATTGTCTTGTATACAGAATTGAAATCATTCTGGTTGACTGGGTACAGAGTGGAAAATTTACGGCTAGGATAGGTCATTTTGCTATCAGGAGATTTTCACTAATTAGTAATATAGGAAAAATGAGATGATAAAAAACAAGTTTCTCCGGATATGACATATAAATGCCAACATTATTAATTATTATATCAACACTTGTTTAGTTATTAATTCATCCTTTTCTTTTAAAATTCCATTAACTATAACTGCCACTCGCTTATAGTGCATTTTCAATAGCCAAAGATACTAGACAAATGTACTATCATTTCTCCATATATAAAAATAAGTGTTACTGTTGGGACCTAATACATTTTGATTAGTACATATTTCAATTTGTTTATCTTTGTTTTCATAAAAAATGTCTTATATCATATTCAGAGTCAAACTTAGCCTAACTTCCACAATTATTCACTGTCAAACTATTGCCCAAAGAGAGAGTTCGAAAAATTACTCAAAATTTCCCCTCGGTACTGGCATAAGTTGTCCAGTACATTTAGCAATGAACTAGAAAAACAAACTAGATTTATAAAAAAATTATTAATTAAAAATAAAATTCCCTTATGCAAAAAGAAAACAAAAATATAGTTTTTTGAAATTGTGAAAAAGTCAAGTCACTCTCAGTATTCGACAGTGAATTCAGTAGGAAATCATTTTGAGTGGGACAGTCAGTTTTCACTTATAAATACCACCAGAAGGCAAAATAAATATTTTGTCAGCGATTTTTTAGGACTTTATAATGAATACTTAGCCCAATTATACCAACTATATAAAAATAGAGTAAAGGGATTAAATTTTATTGTGTTTTTAAGTTTACTAGGAAGTAGTATATACTCTTATAAATTAAGTTATTCTTTTTAATTTCTTCTAAATTTCTCTAATAATTAAAATTTAAATCTTAATTTCTATGATTCCAGTTAAGAAACATTTATTAACATAAAGAAAATTGTAGGTTAGTGTCTCCAAATGCAAAATGAAAGCTAAAGCTGATTTTCGAAATACCAAGAGGAAGAACCAGATGGACACAAAACCGTAACAGGCATAAAAATATGCATTTGAAATTGTGCTTCGACATCTTAGATTCTCCAGCATATATGTATGCAATTATGAAACGTGTTTTCACCTAATTAGCACCCAATAACAGTACTGTTAGTTAACTTACAAAAAATATTTTTGAGAGCAAGTGATCCAAAACTATATATCACAAATGGAATTATTTTTCTTCCTTGATTTTTTGTCATTAAAATTTTGCTAAGCAAGATTTCCATAGCGATATTTAAAATTTGTGGAAGAATCCCATCATTCACAAAAAAAGCGATAAAGAGAAAAATCATTACTATAATTAACGGTTCGAAAAATATATGAATATAAAAAGTACCGAACAGATTTAAAAATGATGTGTTTGTTTTTTATTTTTCATGATATGTGATTTAATAAAAATTATCAGCAAAAAATTTTTACTATATATCTTGATGTTTTTGGACAGCGCTTTTATAGGAGAAAAACACATCACTGTAGGCAGACGCTATGCTTGTTCTTGTCTAGAAATTTTTTGTTTGAAGCAACAAAGTGCACCTCTATCGTTCAAAAAACTAAAACCCACATATGAAAATAATAAAAGTGAAACATAAAGTATGTCCTATATTTTTATATGGATGAGAATTTTATTGAAAAAATACCATATAAATATGTTTTATTGGGGCAATCATTGAAAAAGGCTTTTACTCTTCCTACAATATATATCACAGAACAGTTAATTAATTAATAATTACAATTTCACA
The DNA here is from genome assembly GCA_947359355.1 of Acrocera orbiculus. Classification (NCBI taxonomy): domain Eukaryota; kingdom Metazoa; phylum Arthropoda; class Insecta; order Diptera; family Acroceridae; genus Acrocera; species Acrocera orbiculus. The sequence continues at coordinate 25,141,306 of OX375759.1, read as the reverse complement.
GAAATATACTATGTATTTATATAAAATCCAATATTTTACTTAAAAAGCATTTACAATAATAAAAATACAATAGCAAAAAATCTTAGAGCATTCGCGATAGCTGACGTGAGTTTACTTCATTTAAAATTCTATTCGGAATACTGCAACGTAATTGAGATAATTGCGTAATTGTTTTATTTAGTTTTGTAACTTTGGAAAGTTTGTAAATATATTTTTTGTTGCGATTAGTTCTGTATTTGTAGTGTTCAATTTTTATATTTAATACATATCAAGATATATTTGTCAATAATATATGCCCAAAGAGAAGTAAATATATCTAAAAATAAAATGATTGCACGACAAAAAAAAATAAACAATTTATGGATTCATTTTTCATTTGTAATAATCAAACACGAAATCAGTACAAGTATTTGTTGTATTGTATTACTTAAAAGTCTGATAACCTGATTCCAACTTTCTACATATAAAATTCTAAAAAAAAAGATACTCCTAAGGAATACCAAAAGTCAAATATCCTATAATGCAATTTAAAATATCCACATTAAAGTTTTTATCAAATTTAAATTACAAACAAACTTATTAATTTTTGTAAATTTTAAAATTACAAAACAAATTTAAAAATAAATTAGAATTATTAATCATTAATGTGAATGAAGAATTTAAATTAAGGACTTTATATTGAGAATAAGATATCAACATTAATTTAAAAATTTATTTAATGTTGCTATAGACAATGGGCCTTAATTAAATAGTTTATCCATTATCCAAAAGTTTTATTTCCTTTATTCAAATAAAAACTTTAATTAAGTCTGAATTGATAGTTAAGTATTAAATAATTTTAATTAGAGCTTACCTTTCGAAAATTATAAAATATTTAACACATTTTTTAACGATTATCCTGGAAAAAAAAGAATAATTTTTATTAGTATATTATGAATTTTATATTACTTGTAAAAAATAAAAATGGCTCTATACAAATTTAGTTTTAAATATTATTTATTTTATTATTACTTTTAAAACTTTTAACATTTGAATTTTTTATGCTGAAATTGCACAATAATTATTATTTTTATTGAAATAAGGGATTTTTCGGTTATATTTCTATATATTCAAAAGTATAGGCATATAAGAGAAACTCAAAACTGAATGCAATTGAAAAAGTTTATTTCGAATATCGTAATGTATCATTTTAGCCAAAAAATCGCTTCACTTATTTTAATTAAAAAATAAAAATAAATACAAAAATAAGAAAACATGCTTGAATTTTATTTTTTTATAAAATAGAATAAATGTTTGACGGTGGTATTTATAATTTGAAATTTTTGGAGTATTCTGTATTATTAACAACAATAAAAAAAAATCCTTTCCACAAAAGATTATTTTGCTCATATTTTAATTTAAAAATCTAATTTCATCCCCTATTTTTAAATTTTTGAATTCTGCTGCTTTTGTTCTGTACCCAACAAATATTTCAATTGACTGAAAAATTTTCCCCACTACATAAATCTATTTATAATTTTAAAGCCTTAGAAAATTACTTAAATTACTCTAGAAAAATTGGGTATTTCCCATTTTTTTTGTTTTTGGTTAACAATGGATCATGGACGTTTTTGTAGAAATTTTAAAGGTATTTGTGCTATTAATAGCAGTTATAGAGAAATTTTGTACATATATAAATTCATTTTATTTATTTTCATAAAGACCTCATTAAGTATGTGCCTAGTTTTTTAATTTATTAAAGTTATTTCTTTGTATGAAATAAAGTTTTACTTTTTCATATTAAAATTTGTTTTTAATACTCTGAAAGAAAGTTTTTATTTTGAGGAAAAATGCAATTTTGAAAAATGTAAGCACTTAATAAACTTCATGAAAATTTATATTTATTTATAAACATTTGCATAACCAAAAATTGTTTTTTTTTAAATAAAATATATTGTGGTAATAATATATTTACCAACACGGCAAAAAATAAATAAACAAAGATTAAATTGTTAATAATTCTATAAAACAAACAATTTACAATACCTAATGTTAATTATTGGGATTTTACTTTCTCTAAAGATTTACTCCAACATTTTGACCTTTGTTAGCAATAAATTTTCCATTGCTCTTATAAAAATATCCTTTGTTTTCAATTTTCAATTAATTTTCTAAAATAAGTATAACAAGGCCATCTCTTTTTAATCAGGACAAAAAAAATATAATAATAATCAAAGCTTTGAAAATAAATTAATTTGCTGCCTAGTGTTTTAGATGAATCAATTTTGTTAATTAAAAATGAAAGACAAAAAAAACTTTAATTTTTAAAGCGTTATTTAGAATAACCGTATACATATATATATATATATATATATGTTTGATTTAGTACCACATTGCCTTTAAAAGGTTCAATTAAGTATCATTGTCATCAATATTGTAGACAATTTAAAAATGGATCCTTTTTCTTAAAATTTCACGTGCTTTGTCCAAAACAAAATTTAAATTTTGTAATCTCTGCATTTATCTAATATCACATTAGAAAAATAAAAATAAATTATTTGAGCCTGTATTTTATGATAATTACATTTTCTGAAACTGTGAAAAATGTGAAACGGAAAGTTTTTAGTTACGCATAGGTATCTGACGACATTAATTGTTCCACTTTTAAGTTTTCTTCTACAATATGAAATACGTGTAAGAAGAAGAAGTAGTGTGTAAAATTTCAAAACGATCGACCCCGTAAATTTTGAGTAATCATAAATACCGACTTCGAAAATAACAAACTTCAGGAAAATGCTTTAAAGTTTTGCTCACTCAGTTCTTTCTCTAGAGGAAAAGACACTTAAATGCTCATAACTTTGGTCATTTTATTCCAATCGACTTTTAACACAATATTTTCATTTTTATAACATTTATACATTAATTTCGAAAATTAATTATCGAACGCTCTTCCTTCCTTTGTGTTTGCATTTGAGACATCATTTGTCGTATGTGCAACCAAATAAAAATAATTAATTATTTAGCCTTAAGGGTAAAACTAACTCCTTCCATTACGGATATATATAAATTTTTTAAATTTTGTAACAAAAAAATAATATTTATAAAAAAACATTGTATATTTTTTATGTTAAAATGTATTATTGAAATACTAAAAAAAAGAATTGGTATTCAAATATCATAAAATTTTTAAAATATTTAACAAAATTTCTGTGTACTATGTTTTTCTTTCTACAAAAAACTCAAATGATTAAAAGCACATTTTATTAATATAAAAACAGACGAAATAAAATATCTTTAGGGTTTTTTAGTATTTCAATTTTTAAAGTTTTTAAGTACCATGCACCCTTCTTAGAATTTATGAGGTCTATATGGTATTATGTAAACATATTTATGAATATTTTAAAAAAGTATATACATATTGAAACATATATATATATATATAGCCAGAAGACATGTTCTATTTTCACTGATCAATGCCAGAGAATACGATCAAATTAAATTGCATATAAATAGAATTTTCTTTGATTGTTTTAAAAGAAAATGAGACAAAAACACACACGCATGTATAGATGAGTATAAAGCACAAATATGTATACTGAGACGTTTAGAGATGAATAAAATGAGAAATTGGAACTGAAATTATTAAATAATTTTTATATTATTTAAATTCAATAATTTTTTTCAGTACAGAAGCAATAATAGAAAACTAGGATTGTCCACTGCTTTCATTATTAACAGGAAAAAAAACCAATTTCTTAATGGACAATTTTCTTTATGGTAATTGAAAACATTCTAAATATAATCAACACAAAAATACTTATCACGATATACCTGAACTGTGAAAAGAAAATAAGAATAAAAAAAATGCAGTATTTCAAGAAGTTTTGAAATATATTATTTAAGGATTTAAAAATTTCAAAGTTAAAACAATTTATATTTTCTTATTGATCTCCACTAGTACTACTACTACTACTACTACTACTATATTCCCTAAAAAAGATTAAGAACATTTAACATAATAACACTAATTTTTTAATTGGTTAATCAGATCCCTTTAAAGGTTTTTTATAATTGACCTGGAAACAACATACTAAGTAATGAGGAAAAAGGAAAAAAATGCAAACGAAATGCCCATTAATTGAGCTTGGCCAAGAAAAGAATATAAAAGCAAAAGCGGATGGATATTTTGCACCTGATGGAAGTTTAATAACAAAAAAAACAGCAGTTTACTGCATATTTAGTAACTTTGAATTAAGCAAAGATCCAACTAAATTATTGTTTTTGTAAGCTAAAAAATAATGTATACCAAAGGATAAAAATCCTAAGACGAATGAGTTCGAGTACAAATTTCGCACAGAAAAGATCAGCTTTTGTTAGGGGGGGCAGGATATCAAAAATTTTACGTTTAATTTGGGAAACACCAAAAAAGACCTTGAATATTTATTCGAGGAGTATAAGATAAGGCTATAAGAATTTCCGCCTAGTCTACGACATCATAACACATTCTCAACTGAGGATGCTGACAGCATTTTACACAAAGTAAGTATTTAGCTGAAATTTATATCTGCTTCCATAGTACCCGATACACTTTTGGAAAACAGGATACTTCAGAATATGTAGTCAGTTTATAGTGTCCTACTATCATATTTAATAATGAGCACTAAGCTAACTAAAATTAATTCAATTTTGTATTTAGTAATTGCGAAATGACCTGTGTACTAGCATTGATTGGAGCCCTTCATGACGGTTTTAGCTAATAATAATCCTTAGACTAGTCTTCCCGTTACTTCTTATCACGTCTTTCAAAAAACAAAACAAAACAAAACAAGGAGAGATATCGAAAATAAATGATATAAATAGCAAAATCAATTGTAAATCCTTCGAATCAAAAAAATAATTTATCATTTTATTGATATATAATCATTATAGATTCAATCAAATAAACAATTGCTTGTATGTAAATAATAGTAATTTATATTAATGAAAAAAATTTATTGTTTTGTTTTTATTTTAAGAAATTAAGGATACATTTTTTTCTTTTTGATTTCCAATCAATTATTCATATTTCAAATGAAAATGAACATGATTTAGGTTACGAGTATAGTTTTTATTTTATAATAAAAGGATTAAAGCCAAATTAAGATCATAGGTATTATAATTGTTAGAATCACTTTAATTGGTCCAGTGAATAAAGTCAACAGGCATCCAAAAAATTAATAAAATATTCTTTTTCATAAACCACAACATTCTTTCACCTAAAAGCCAGATTTTATATCTGGATAATTAACAAAAGCATTTTCCAGAAATTTTTATTAAAAACTATATCATCTAAAAACTAAAATGATTAATTTCGTAATTTATCATGTATTTAAAATGATCATTGTAGTTGGTTAAAAGAAAAACTGTTCAATTAATAGTAAAAATAAATTAATTCCCACACTTAAAACAATTTCCTATTATTAAAATTTCCATTTGGAATACCTTCCAACTTTCAGTTAATTTATAATACATAAAATATATTTATATTGGTTAGCTTTTATTGTATGAACCTTGGAATAATTAATTAAATTGTAATTAATATTTTTTCTTAAACCTAAAGCAAAAATTTAGCAAAAAAAACTACTAAACGTTAATTAAAATCTTATTATTTACAAAAGAACATAAAATTTTCATTAAAACTAATTAGTAATATTATATTTTGGTTAGCAATGTTCCCTGAGAAACCAAAATCATATAATTAAATAGTGTTAGCCAATCAAGAGAATTTACCATTTATGGAGACACGCATACAGAATAAACCAAAACTTTAAAGTCATATAGTTAAATTTTGAAAGCTACTAAAACAAAATGGCTAACGGGCTACAATTTGAACAATTACTAAATGTCAAAAAGAATATTATTTAGCTCTATTATCAGTACTAAAAACAGAAAACAAAAATATTCTTTGCTTTTTTGCAAAAATAGCAAAAAAACAATAATTATAAAAATAGATACTTGCTTGCCTCAAAGTTAATAATACAACACTGCAAAAGGATTGAATATGATCACAAAAATTTTATTTGAAAATATTAAATAAACCGTTTTTGATTATATTTGACCTTGTTTAAACCCAAAAAAATTAAACTATTTTAAAATATTTCATTCACTCATTATAAATTATTATAAATAAAAATAAACGATTCTAGGAAAATATGAAAAATTTAGAAAATAAATATTTCAAAATTATTTTCCTTTTTCAAAGCACATATTACAATTTTTATCACTTAATAACTTCCTTGATACTTTTTCTTTCAATTAATTATTTTTATTATTTCCGAAATTATTTATTTAATTAGAATTAATTATTATAACTCTTTATTTATATAAACTTTCACATTTTAATATTCTTTCAAAAAATGATTGGATTGTGGTTTTTTAAAAGGATTCTAAATATTTAAAATTTTAAATGAACAAAATCAAACAAACTGGAGGCATTGGCTAAAATTATGAATTAAAGTTTGGAAATTTAGTAAATGAGCTAATGAGTTAAAAAGAAATGAAAACTAAAAAAGTAAATAAAAAGACGAATTTACAAATGTTTTACAATTGAAATAAGACAAAAGGGAACAGGAGAGATAATTTTTTAACTAAAAAAAAATCAAAATTCAGTAAATTTTTAAACAAATTTTACGTACATACACATTCACTTTTCTATTTTTTATTATTTTTAAAATAAAACTAATTATGATTTGATATGAAGATATATATATATATATATATATTTATTTTTTTTTTTAATTACATGGAACCAAGAGAAATGAAAGAAGAAAGGAAGAAAAAAAAAACCAAAAAATTTTTTCTTTTCTTCTATAATAAATTTTTAAAAATTTTATTTCTCTTAATAATGGCACAATATGGTCCTAACTTTAATTTGAAAAGCACAGTACTAGCTAACCGACAATACAGTACGATGACGTTGAACAAGCCCGATGCTTCTGAAAATGCGGGAGGAAAAGCTTATTTTTCATTTTCTATCGATATTCTCAACGGACACTACCAAATAACTTTTAGTCTCGCAAAGAGAGTTTTATTCCTCGAAAAAAAGAAAAATATCTATACATCTGGATATATTTTTACACATATCTAAAAATTTCTATAGTAAGACTATACAACAAAAACAAAAAAAAAAAAAAGACGTAACATCCGAATTGGTACGACAAGGAAAATTCTTGTATGAAGGAATTAATTTCCTTTCCCAGATTTTAATTTGTAACAAAGCTTTTTGGCAAGCTAGCTTTTATATTTCCCCTATATATTTATTGTCAATGCATCTGCGCTGTACCAAATGAGATTTATATCTACAAGTTCTAATATGAAGAACAAATACTACAGCTTTTAAATTACTTGGAGATAGGGCGAGGCATATAGTTTCATGCAAATAGGAAGCTTTCCTTTCATTTTTTTTTCTTGTGTTTATGAAAAAGTCAAAGCTCAAAGCCTCGTTTTTCATATTAAAATAAAATGTTTCAATATATCTTCGTTTGAGTGTAAAAGACAGGTGCTAAAGCTTATTCAATATATATTTACTTAATAGCTTTTCTTCTTTTCATTTTTTATACAATTTTGTAATCAAATTTTCAGAAAACGAGTCACCCATATAAAAATAAAAAATTAATATTATATAAAAAAAAATAGTAAAATAAAATATACCAAGGTCATCAAAATTTAATTAAATATATTTCAAATAAATACAAATTAAAATTAAACCGAAAAAAAAAAATAAAATAAAAAAATTAAGTTCAGTAGGCTACTGACCAGCTCTACTTAAAAATATCGAACATTTGGTCTAGCATATGTCTATTACAATAACAAATTTAATAGTATTAAACAATTTCCAGGAATTTCGAAAAATTTTTATCTACATGTATTTTTTGGTTTTAGTATTGGTTACTTTAATAAATTTGTAGCCATAGGATTCAAAAAAGACCTCAATTTATCGAAAAAATATAACATTTCCTTCTTTTCATAACTTATATATTTATTATATAATACTTATATATATATAAATGTATATGTATGCTATATATATATATACATATATATAAATATTTCTTTTCAATTTTCTCTTTAATAGGCTTACTATATAGTATCTTGGAATATTTAGCTGAGATTATGACGTCAGACTTTGAAAGTTAAGCTTTTTCCTTCGATCCATCATTAAAAATAGAGTGGAGGAGAAGGTTTTAAAATGTATTAAATCAAATTAGATGCAATCGGCAAATTTAACGAAAAATACATGCTTTTTTTTCCATGTAGAAAAAGTGTAAATCAATAAATTTATCGTATGGGAAAGTACTAGTAAAAAAATCCGCGAATATGAGAAAGTACTTGGCCATTTAAAAATTTGTTGTTAATGTCAAAATTATGCAAGTGGCATGTGTCACATTTTAGCATTTTTATTATATTTTCTTTTTGCTTTCTTAAGAAAACATAATTTAGTCTCAAGATCTCAGCAACTGTTAGTACCATTTAAGATGGTTATTCCAGAAAAAGAGGCCGTTAGAGCCCGGTAAATAAGGTACTTTCCTTTTATTAATTAATTAGTATCTTTAATATATTTATCTGTACGATTTTTCTTTTGTGTATATTTGTATATATGTATATACTAGCTAAAAGATAAGTTTTTTAGTGGCATAAAAACATTTTATTTAAAAATTCATTCTGAAATCTCTTTTTTGCAAAGCTAAAATGTTAGTAGCATTATTATTCGTCTCTAAAAATCTGGAACACGTTGTATTGGAGAAAGTACGTTTTTGAATTGCAATCAAACAGAAGCAAGATTTGTCATTATATTGCACAATTTGCTCCGTGATGAACCCTATCAACATTATAAGACATATTTTGTTTAATTTATTTGTTTTATCACAGGTTATTATCCTGTACTTGAATGTAAAGCTTTGGAATGTTTAGAAAGACAGAAGATTCTGTCTATAGATTAGCATTAGGTTTCTTGTAACAAAAATTTAATACCTACTTGAGAATAAATATAGAGCAAAAAATGATTTACATCCTATTTAAAAGCAATCCTTAGCCTACATTCCAGCTGATATATGGTTAAAATTTTACATAACATTTGAAAACCTTCAAAATCTTCCAATCGAATAACCAAGTAAAGCTTATTTATTTTTAACAATAATCGGGATGTTTGATTTTTTATTAAATATAACAACAATAAAACTTGTCCCAAATTTAATAATTATTATTTTTTGCTAGCATTACATTTGAATGTTTTTGACATATTGCTTATATCCGATAAAATTCAATTTTTAATTTTAGTGCTTTTCAAACTTTGTCATTTTATATTAATTTGCACTTTAATTTATGCAGTGTTCGGTTGACTTACCGTCTTAACAAAAAGATTTACTGAAAAGGATATTATTTATTATTTGAATAACCTTTAGGATACATCCTTTATATAACAAAAAATTTAATATGCCCTGATAGCAGGTGATTAAAGTTGCCAGCTCTTTAATAAAAGCGGGAATAAATGATATATAGCACAGAAAATTTTAAATCCTTTTTTTTACTAAATTTTCAAATTAAGAATATCGTTTTTAAATTTTGAAAATGATTAATATCCAATTTTTTATTAATAGCCTGGAGTTATTTAAATCCAGAAAGCTCATAAATAATATCTATGCAAATCTTACAATAGATATAAGCTTTTTTTAAAAAATAAATTTAATTTAATTATTATTGGTTTGTTTGGTTTTTTTATTTTAAAATTGATCGTCCATGGTAAACGAAATATCATAAGTTAAGTATTTACGTGTAAAATTGACCTGAATATTCGTGAAATTAATAAAACTATTCTGTTTTTTATTCTACCAGGGGTAAGAAAATTTTTTCAAATTTCCGTCCTTTTCTGACGAGGTTTCATATTAGTTTGGGAATATTTAATACTTTCTAATTTATTTATTAGGTCATTGCGATTTTATGAAGGACGCTATATCAATTTTATTAACTAAATTACAAAAATATCAATACTTATTGTCATTACAAATTGATAACAAAGTTTCAGAAATTTTAAAAATTTAGCTTACGACTTTTAGTATTTTTAAATATGATGAAACTAACAAATTGAACAAAACTATATAAATCTTTTAAGCTATATACTTTTTTCTATATCCTATACGATATCCTCATTAATGTACAAAAATTTTATTATATGCTGTCTGCTTAAGTATGTTATTGATTGACTTCTATTTAGGAAATTACATTAAGGGATAATAGATTTTAAATAACATACAATTCAACTCAAAAGCACATAGAAAACTTTTAGTATAAGCATTTGTATAAGAAGAGCTTTAGACAGAGAATAAATAGAATTTTATTAAATTACATGACCTACTTAATTTTTTAATCATAGTTAATTGTCTCTTTGATAAATTAAAATTAAGGATTACGTAAAATTAATAATATATATCCTTCATAACATAAAATAGGATAAATTTAAGAAGAAAAAAAACAATGAGTATAGAAAGGAAAACGAATTTCAAGCGTGTGAAAAACAATTTTTATTTAAATTAATTAAATGACAGATAAAATAAAATTAAATTCATAGTTACACATAAGACTGACAATTAAAAATACAGTTTTGCTTTTATTAAACTGAAGTTTCAATTATAGTCTCTAATATTGCTTTCTTAAGCTGGTCCTTAGGGGCAAGTTTGGCAAGCCTAATTAGGACCTATTTATTAGCCTAATCCATTCAGCCTTTGTTAGGTATCTCTTTTACTTGTCTATTTAGGCTCTTATAGAATTTTAAGCATGCCGAAAAGACATTTCCAGTCGGGGAATAAAATTATTTAACCTTTAAGACAAATCTTATTAGAGGAAGCATATTTTTTCGATATGCAGTCAGTAGTCGCTGAGGATCTAATATGATGGACATGAACGAAACTCAAAAATGCAATTTGGTCCGCTTACTTGAGAGCTTATGCAACGTTAGTGGGAAAAACAGTCCTATTTTCTTTTCATATCGTACCTTTTTTCGAGATTTATTTTTTTAAGTGTATCTAAAGGTGGGCACCCACTTAGTGCGCATATCTCCGCGGGTAAATTTTTTGACGTCATAGACTCACGCTAAGTTGTTGATTCTGTTCACCCTCAAATGTGGATATTTCAGCGTGAAATTCATGTGTACGTCATTTTGACGTCATGAATGTTAACCGCGAAGATATGCGCACTAAGTGGATGCCCACCTTAAAATGCAACAAAATAATCGCTGATAATAATTTTTCCTTTTCCAAGGCAGCCGATAAACAAAATACATTTAAACATCCTCAGTTACTAATCTTTGAATTAAACATAAAAATCTTTTATTATACTTATGTTTTCTTTCTCTTAATAGAATAATTCGAAGCAGGTGTGAAATTGATAGCAAATAATTTTTAATTTCAGGGATAGTCAAGAAAACCTAACAGTTACAAATCAGACAATTTTTATGGCTTTCAGAACTAAAAAAATTACTATAAGATTCGATTTGCTCCACTTCTTCCTGAATACAGATTACAAGTGATTTCTAAAGGGAAAAAAATAATTTTACCATGTGAAAATAAAAAACACCTAAGAAAAAAAGACTAAACTGTATATGAAAAATTTTAAGAACAAAAATTTTCATCCATTTTAGCCACTACAAAATATTGATGAAATCATCAATAAAATACCTTTAGAAAACAAAGAACGTGTAAATTATTAAGGTAAAAAGACAACCGGTGTGCTTTGATGCAAAATATAACAAATGTAGATAAGTTTAATTAATTTTTGATACAGGAAACGATATAAAGTCTACACAAACAAAAATTTTAATTGAAAAGTTTATAAAATATAAAACTTTAAAATTTTATTGAAAAAACAAAAAATGAATCCAGCAGCAGCAGAAGCATAAAAAGGGATCTACCCTTGGCAAAATAGATTATGTGCGCCAATTAATTTGAGAATCAATAACTGAGATTTGATTAAGTAAAATTTAAGCATGTACTTAAAAGTAGTTCATTTGATACACAAAAAAAGAAAACTTTTTAAATTCAATAGAATTTAACACAAATATTAATAACAACTTAGACATAAAAATTCACTATTATTGTGATTTGTGCTTCACTGGGATTTGTATCTATGTAGCCCTTTTTCTTAGAATTTCGTTTTGAAATCAATCTTCGAGATTAATTGAGATAAATCTTTTACATCTCAAAAATTATTTAATTTCTGATACAATAATCTTTGTTGAAAAAAAATAAAAATTATTAGAAAACTTATGAAGTTATATTTTGATACTTTTTTAATTACTATAATTTTACTAAAAACGACGAAATTTTGCAAACCACAAATAATAACAAATACCCATTAAATTAATAAAAAATTAACCTTTAACCCCAAAGCAAATTTGAAAATATATTATTGTAGAAGCTATATTTTCCTTTTACAATCAGGAAATAAAAATTTACGTAATATAAAATATATTACTACAGATTATTAAAAAGTAATTTTTTTAAGATTTTTCGAATAACTTTCAATAGACACTGTGATCACTTATTTTTTAATCTTGAAATTTTTGATTTATTAATAAATAATTCACATTACTTAAAATATCCTTTATGTATGCAAAAAGGTAGACATTCAAATGGTTGAGATGGTTGAGATCTTGTAAAATCTGTCAAGTAAAAACTTTTCATCACATCTTGAAATTAGGAATCAGTAATTACTTTTCTCGTTAGCTTGATGCTGAAAATGATAGCTGAACTAATAATATTACGAAATCAAAGTGGCTTTTCTGTAAAATTTGATCAGATTAAACTCGAAGTTAGTTTCAATTTTAACCTTTTGCGGACAGCAAACTTTTCATTTGGATATAACAGTAAATTAGAAAAAATTTAACGTTTAGCGGTTGTTTTTCCGTAAGGAGTTACAGTCAGTATTCAAAGAATTTTATGGAATTAAGTTCTTGTGTTTGATTCTACTAATAATACAAAAAATACAACTTTTAACATTTTTCAAAATTTTTAAAGAAATTAATTTTACGGCGACTGCAGGAAATTGATTGCAAATATCTAAACTCATATTGTATACATATAAAGAATCGTTTGAATATTTTTTTACTTTGACATTTTTCTATAGACAAAAAATTTATAAATTCATTTGTTATTCCGAATATTGGATTTTAACCAATACATGACAAGCCAGTGGATTCTGGCCATGTGCAAACAGTCTAGTCTAGATGAAAGTTTGGGTGAGTTCTGAAACGCAGTACTACCGCAGGAGTGCATTGTCATGAGTTCATAAATGCCAAACTGCACATGTTATACAATGTCATGAGTTCGAAAACTTTTACGATTGTATTAGAATCACGCAATAAGTGTATCAAATTTTTTGTTGAAACAATGTAAAAAGTATCTAGAAAATTACACTGCAATGTATCCCAAAAGAATAAAAATATAATTTTCTTTGACTATAGTATTCTTCAAACTATAATCATTCTAACCATGGCTTTTGAATTTATCTCTGAATCAAAAAAATAACAATGTTGGTTTTTGATATTATTTTGACTCGAACAAGAAACGGTCGTTGTATAAATCAAGGTGCAAACACAATGAACGCGGCGCGCAAGTGGAACGCGTTTTCGTTCAGAATTACGAAATTCAGCTATATAAGATCCCATAGCTGTGACAGCTGTCACCGCTTGCGCGCCGCGAACCGCGTTCATTGTGTTTGGGCCTCCAGTTATTACATATGTTTTGATTTTGTTTTGCATAGGGTACTTCAATTACCCAAGTGTAATGAATTTGTCGCCGTCTACAGTTTATACTTTTAAACACGGAAAACTACAAAAAAAAAACATTACTAAACTCATCAAAGCTTTCATAAGTAATATAATTAAAAAAAAAATTTTTGGGCAAAATGAAAATTAAACTATGAAAGATTAAGAAAATTTTCAAATTTTCTTTCAATATCCCCTTTTAGATTTATATTGTCCTCCAAAATTTAATCACAAATTGAAAATTATATGAAATGCAGGAAACATTTTTTTAAATTGGAGTTAAAAAATTAAAAAACCAAGGCTTAAAAAAACTAATAAAATTTAGACGGAAATAAAGATTTATGATCGGCATGACTTATTGAAAGGTAATAATTCCAAGCAAATTAGATGCAAAAAAAAAACAGCACATAAATGCAAAGAAGTATATCCATTAGAAAGGTGAATGTAGTAGAAAAGAGTAACTGTAAATACCAACAATAATTATTTTATTTGAAGAAGAAATAAAACTGATAATAATGTAAATATTACTGACACATTTATATCACATACCTTTAAGGCGGCAAACGATATTTCCAGGTGAATTACTCGATCATCTATAAAAAAAAATTTAAAAAAAAAATGAATTAAACAAAGATAAGAACATTTTTTACTAATCTTCATAATTTGATTACTTAAAAATTTGAAGTGAGCCATAAAAAACCACTCAAATTGAAATAATTTAACAAATTTATGTACTTGACACTGAAATACTTTTAACACTTAAATTTTAATTAAATCAGTTGTTCCGAAAATTATTTTAAGTTTTTATGTTCACTTTTTTAATATATTTTTATTAATTTAATAAACTACCAATCGTCATAAATTTTACAGATTAACTAAAACAAAAAAAAACTACTAAACCTTAACTTACCTAATATTTAAACCTCAAAGCAGTCAAATCAATTGAATTGTCAAAGTTAGAGAGTGTTTGTTTATTAGTTTGAGAGAACTATCATGATTTTATTTTTTACAAAAATGAGAGTAAAAATAATTTCTTTTTGTAAAAAATTAATTTTGTTTTTATTACCACGCTTGAGCGACCAGATAAATCAACGCGTTTACTTTGGGGTTTTTTTAAAAACAAAATCGCCGGACGGCGATTAATAAAATAAAAACTAAGCCTACTTATACGGAAATATTATATTCCTATAAAATTTCATTACAAATAATTATTATATAATGTAGGCTCGATATACACATACTTTAGATCTTCTTTTCGGTAATTTGCAATTGGTTTTCTTCTTATAACTCAAATAATGTTGAATAATGTTTTAAAAAAAAAAACAAACTAAAAATAATAATATATAATAGTTGAAATATAATAGTATTTCCTTCAGTTTACATTATAAAAAAAACACATATATAATTTATGTGAAATATATAAATATATATATATATATATAAAAATGATTGCAATAAAACAATAAATCGATGCACTGTATTCAAGAGGGAGTTTTCCTTTTTTAAGAAAAATACAAAATAAATGTAGTTGTAATTTCCTTGCGAACGAACGCCCGGATTAGAATACTAACAATTGATTTTACATATTTTTTAATATTTATTATTTATCTTAAATAGTATACAGCGTAAATTTTTGACTATTTTTATTACACTTATTTATAAAATAGATGAATTATTACCAATTATCCACTAATTTGAAGTATTACATTTAGTTTATAATCATTAAAGTCAGACAATCACACTTAATAAACTTCACTCCGCTACTGTTCGGGGTATAGTGACAAACAAAAATTTTTTTTTTATTTTGTGGCTCTTAAAGGCCTCTCACTATAAATTTCCAAATCGTCAAATGGCTCTCTCGTTCATATAAAAAGTAGAGCATATGGGAATGATGATTTGTGAGTAAGTTTGAAAACATGTTCGAAAACTTGGTCACAAATCACACCCTCCATTATAGGGCCTATTCACTATTTTTTCCAACTCGTCAAATGGCTCTCTCATCCCATATAAATTATATGGAAAGGGTCATTTGAGAGTAAAAAATTAAACATGTTTAATTTTCTACTCTCAAATCGCTATCGGTTTCTTTTGTATTAGTCCTTTACTAATACATACATGCCAAAAAATCATTTCCATTTTGCCTTCGAGGAGTGCACATCGAAGAAAACATATGAATCTGTCAAAACAAGCTGGGTTATACAACAGTGCGTTTATACGTCAGAGTTGAAATTATATTTTAAAATAAAAATATGAGAAAAATATGTGTAATTTTTTCAATTTTACTTTGAAAGTGTAGCTCTCTTGAATATACACACACAATTATAAAATTAGTCCACACCATTTTAAAGTATATATTTTACACTATGTACATACACGAGTGGTAGGAGGTAAGCAAGTTTTGACGTCAAATGGAAAAAATAGTGAATAGTCCCTATTATAGGGACTATTCACTATTTGTTCCAAGTCGTCAAATGGCCCTCTCCTCCAATATTAAGTATATATGAAAATGGGCTATTTGTGAGTAAAAATTTAAACATATGTTGAAAAATTTGACAATTTTGAAATTTATAGTGAATAGTCGACGAGAGAGCCATTTGGCAATTTTTGGAAAATGATGAATAGCCCCTTTAAAAAGGAGAGATGAGCAGCTTTTTTCTTCAATGGAAAAGGAGAATATGGAGGGAAATTATTAGACTAAATTGTATTTTAAGTGCTGCCAGGTTAATTTGGCGGAATGCCATCTATGAGAGAATTATAGTTGAAATCCACAGTCATATGCATTTTTCACGAAAGTGCAGTCTGCTTGTAGAAATGAAATTTTGAAAATGAAATGAAGCTTTTTGTATTGTAATAATAATTGGGAGTCAAGCGGAAATTCACTATAATTTCCAAATTGCTACCTTTCCTTTGAAGGAAAAAAACCACACGAGACCCTTCTCTTATAGGGGCTATTCACTATTTTTTCCAACTCATCAAGCCGCTCTCTCGTTCAATGTAAATTAAATGGAAATGGCAGGCTTGAGAGTAAAAAATTAAACATAATTAATTTTCTACTCTCAAGTCTATATCGGTTTCTTTTGAATTAGTCGTTCACTAATACATACATGCCAAAAAATCATTTTAATTTTAGCCTTGGAGGAGTGCACATCTAATGCCTCATGGACTCATTAGTATTTAGCACTAAATTTTGTGCTACAAATTTTAGCACTAAATTTTGTCCCAGGCATAAGAAAACATATGAAAATACCAAAACAAGCTGGGTTTCTACAGCAGAGTTTATACGTCAAAGTTAAAATCATATATTAAAAAAACAGAATTTGAGAAAAATACTTATAATTCTTCCAATTTTGCTTTTTTTAGAAACTTTAAAAATTTGTATTCTAGTCTTACCCTATTTACCTGCAAAATAAGGCAAATACTACTGGAAAATCCTTGCGACATTTTTGCGATCAAAATATAATTTTTCACAAAAATAACACTTTAAACTTAAAGCAAATTTATGTTTTTTTTTTCTACAGAACTATTTAAGTGTTTTCACCTAAAAATATTTTAGTTTTTGTCACCTAAATAATTCATTTTACAAAATTTAAGAAAAAGTACTCGAATTTCCTATGGTTACATAACCTATAAAATTTTATAAATTGAAATGTCAAAGCGTTGCTCTCTGAAATAAATACACACAATTATAGAATTCTACACCATTTTAAAACATATATATATTTTACACTATATGTACGTACACGAGTGGTAGGAGGAGAAGCATAAAGTTTTTGACGTCAAGCGAAAAAAATAGAGAATAGCCCCTATTATAATCAGAAAAATGAGTATGTCAATTTGCTTTAACGCCATCAGTATATATATTTTCTAATGTATTTGACGTTTGTTTGACATTTAAAGCAATTATTATATGTATAAATACAAATATTATATAAAATTTTTAAACTAAGACTAGATTTTAAATAAAACAAAAACAAGTGAATAAGTATATTTATTAATATAAATCAAACTACAGCCGCATAAATAAAGTTATCAAAATCACAAGAAATAATTTGTGCTTAACAAAAAAAAAATTATTAAAATTTTATTTTGTTTTAATTATCGCAATTTCAAATATTATACAAGCAAATCAACAGTTGGAATGACAGGGTAAATAAGTTAAATAATAACCATTATTCAAATGTAAACTCACACTCAATTAAATTATAATTACAAAAACTAATATAATTTAATTTAAATGACTAAATTTTGACTTTTATTTTTAGCCTGGTGATAAACGTTCTAATCATCGAAAACTCATCGATTACATAAATGTTCCAAACAGTAACGCTAACATGAAATCATCTTGAAACATTTCGACTAGGGAAGCTCATAATAATAGAAGATACATATATTTTAAACAAATAGGAGAACTACAAGTAAAAATTGTTTAATATTCTAACATAAAGAGACAGAAATAAAAGTAAGACTGACTAAATAAATAAATGTTATTATTTTACTATTTATTTCCTTATGTCCTTCTGTACGTTAGCATAAAGGAATTTATAGGAAATGATGCCTATGATGATTTATAAAACGAAATTCTAGTCTAAAAGAGAATAAAAACGTCAAAGTTTTTTTTAAGAATTATAATAAAATTAATTTTTTACTAATTTATTTTACAAAGAAAAATTTGACGGCAAGTCATAAATATTAACTAATCCAATCATTTACAACAAAACAAAAGCAATATAGTAAGCATTGTTGCAGTATATCTGCTAAAGTACTCGTATATTTGGCCAGAAAGAAAACGGCTCAAAAACGATGTAAAATAGCAGTTTAACGAGCTCCCCTTTTCTTGGAAAACTACTAGTGTTACTAAAGTTACAGTCCAAAATAATTTACAAATATTTTTTCATAATTGGAACTTGTACCGATGATTTATTAACTTAGCAAACTTTCTTTGTTGTAAAATCATCTAAAAATTACTAAATTTGCTTTATATTTATTATTATTACCTTGATGCTAATCCTTCTAAACAAAAAAGTATAAAATAGAATACAACACATTAATTTATAGCTCGTCCAACAATTAAATACCAGAAAATTATTATTTTTGGGTTATAAAAAACAAAATCGTTATGCAACTTTTTTTTAAAAAAAAAATATTTTTCATATTTAAGCAAATAAACAAATATATAAGATTGTTTTATAATTTTCAAGTTTTAGTCAATCGATCATTCAATAAAGTTTTCAATTGTCTACGATGTCGTTCATGTCCCATGAGAAGCATCTGTTTTGTTGCTATGTTTTGAAATGATAATTTTGACTCTATATAATTATATTTAATATTAATGTTTTTTATATAATATTTAATCAAAATATATTAAAAAAAGGACCTTTAGTTTTTTGTGCTATATCATAATTTTTTGCTGGCCATTGTAAGCTTTTGGTTGAATCAATGAAATTTGTGCTTCTATTATGAACTTCCATGCCAGTATTTAATACATTTATATTAGAATGAGTTTGTTTGATACGATTTGTGTGATCTTAAATAGAAATAAAAAGGATTTTTTCTAGTTTTTATTAATTGAAAAAGATGAACAAACATAAATTCATTTTAATAAAATAAAAAAATAACTAGCATATACTCTTTTACTTTGCAAAATAAAGACATATTTTTCATTCCTTTTGAACTTGTATCAGAATAAAAAGGCATAAATAAAGTTAAAATTTCAGCAAAAATATTTATATCATATATAAAATATACAATATGGAAATTACGTTAAATATTTCTCTGTTCCGGAAAGGACTATCAGTAAAACTGTACATGTTACTTATATTCCCAAAAACAAATTTTTCTTTTAAGTTAAGCTAAGCATACCTTTAGCTTGATGAATTAATTCTGTAGCTCGCCTTGGGCGAAAATAAGAATCAGCAATATCCTCTCCATCAAACATTTGAAATTTCTAAATAAAAACATAATAATCAATATTTTTAGAGCATAAAATATTTTGTTTATACTTTTGTTAAAAAATCACCCTCATCATTATGATTCAGTGTCATAACATTTATAGTTTCATTACGATGTTTGTTATGATCAATTTGAGCACTATAATTTCTAGACATTACTGCTGCTGGGATGAATGAAAATGATTTTTGATTGGATTATATTTTAATAATTTCACAAATACCAACAACACAATCAAAAAATACACCTGTCCCCCGATTTACACGATAGATCGGTTCCCTAAAATATGGTGTAAATCGAAATCATATTTTTTGTACTAAAAACCGTGTAAATCGAAAAGAAACCTATATTAAGCATAGTTTAGTCAGGTTTTTAAAAATTTAATTCATTTATTTTAACGTGAAATAAGAATAAAATAAAATTGAAAAACAAAAAACATTAAATACGAAGTTAATGAAAATTAATACAATAGTTCAATCGCTATCGTCACTATTATAAGCAATTAATCTTTTCTTCCTCACCTTCCTGATGAAATATACATACATCACACAAAGGAGGATTGTCGGCCCTTTTTTGTTGCCGAATTTTTGACTGTCGCCAGTAACCATATTTTTTTTTTACCCTTTTTAATTTTGCCTTTACACTTCAAGTCGTGTAAAAGCAAAAATTACCGTGCAAATCGGAGGATAAGACTATAAAAAAAACCGTGTTAAAGCGAAATCGTGTAAAAAAAGTACCGTGTAAATCGGGGGATAGGTGTATATTGAAATTAATTATGTTGATTATTGAAGTATGTTTAAATTCTGTCTAAAGCTAAGCTACTCTTTTTTATAATCAAACAGGATATCTTAATTTTATGTCTTTATATTTCAGGCTGACATTTAGGAATGATAAGATATCCGCTATATTAAGATGATTAAAAATACTTATATTCAATAAGTTTTATAAAATATTGAATTCAATGAAAAATTACATCTAAACATATTCTAAAGTATAAATATTTAGTTTTACTCTCCATGAAAAAATGAAAAAATTATTTTAAATATCTACACATTTTAAGAAAAATTGTATTTAAAAGATCAAAAACATTTCAAACCTGCTGGTGGCAATTTGAAATGATTAATTGTATCTTCAGGTAATTTCCATCTTTTCAAATCATCATTCCAATATGAGTCCTGTTTAATTAAATCTGGATCCCTATTTATAAATATATTTATTTTGTATTAAATAAAAAATAAATGATATAAATTAATAAATAATTTAACCAATATTTCCCATCTTTCCTTAATATAGGTAAAACTCGTTCGAATAATTGTTGATAGAATTTCAGACTTCTTTCAAGACGACGTATTGTTTCTAAATAATCGGCTCTATCTAATTGAAATTCAGATTGTAAATCAGATATTTCACGTTCAAGTACTCGAATTTTTTGACGAAATGCTTTTAATGAATCAGTTTTAACTTTTAACTCTTGTTGTATATCTGAATAATGTTCTTGAAGTAAATCACGGTCTTCAATTTGTTCTACACGACTTAATGCACATGCAAGTGCACTTAGTCTTCTTTGTGCTGCCAATTTTTTTCTGTATCGTTTTTCTTTTAATTGAATATCATTTGCTTTTTCACCACCAATTAAAGCATTTTTTATAGTTTCAATACGATTTAGAACTTCTTGTTGTATTACAGCTGTTTTTGAAGAATTTGTTGAACCATTTGTACTAATATTATTATTTTGTTCATTTATTCCAACATTCAATTCCTTAAGTTTAATTTCATAATGACTTTTTAGCCGTTCCATATCTTTAATTAAAATATGTGTTTGATTAATTTTTAGAAACTCAATACATATAAAATTCAAAAAAATGTTTAAATAAAAATTAAAATATTTTAATTTGAAATTTTTCGACTAGAAAATGGTTTATTAAAATTCAAACTTTGTCCCTAATATCTATAAAAGATCGTCGATGTTAGGTTTTGGTATCGTTGCTAAGATCTAAGCTATCTGTGACTATAACAATACATTATTTGGTCTGATAATTTTCTTTTCTATCACTAACCTATTACGTAACCATTAAAAAATTGCAAGGTATAACAGAAAAGCTCAAATAAAATACGACTTATACCAAGGAAAAAGTCTAAGTCTCCTTAGCCTGGATATATTACATTTTGCATGCCTATATCTCCAAAACTAAATCTTTGTCTTCTAAGACTTTTCTCTTTATTTGAAAATATATATTTCTTTTTTACAATGTAAAGAATACAACCTTTTCCCTTATCCTACAAGTTAACTTATTATCAGATTAGGTACAGTATATCGTGATATCAATCAATACAAATCAGCCTTAAATCATACAAAAGAAATCTTTTTTAATAATTCAAATTACCTTTAACTAATTCCTCTTTTTCCTTTTGTTGTAGCTCATGCATCCTTTTAAGCTGGGCAGTTTCTTTTTCATATTCAGCCCGTAATTTCGATGTTTCATTTTCTATCCAAGTTTGTTGATCTTCAATTTTGGGTATATCAACACGAACTGTTGATTGTAATAATTTACGAAGCTCAAAAATTTCATCTTGATATTGTCGTAAAATTGTATCCTTAGGATCTTCATTGATTCGTGGTTTATTTCGAATATTTTTTGCCCGGCATGCATAACGTAAAGTTGAAAGTGTCTCATCGTAATTATAATCTGCAGGTGATATACATGCTATCATTAAAGTTTTAGTATTTCCACCCAATGAATCCTATATAAATTAAGTAGCATTATATATATACGTATAAACAGATTCAAAAAATATTGAAAACCAAAAAATTAATATTAAATTTTCAAAATTTACCTGTAATAATCGGGTTAGCTTTGAATCTC
The DNA here is from genome assembly GCA_947359355.1 of Acrocera orbiculus. NCBI lineage: Eukaryota > Metazoa > Arthropoda > Insecta > Diptera > Acroceridae > Acrocera > Acrocera orbiculus. The sequence continues at coordinate 25,118,722 of OX375759.1, read as the reverse complement.
TGTATGGTATGTGTTTAGTTCTACCATCTACCAATGCTGAAATAACATTTCCAAGTGCAGATAATGATAAATTAATTTTTGTAGCTTCTTTGAGTCTATCACCTGAAGCTCCAGTTTTATTTTGACGTTCTGATCCAGCTAAATCAACTAAATTTAGTTTACCTTTTTTAATACCACTTAATGTATCTTTTTCATTTGTAACATTTGATTCAATTTGTTCTAAACTTAAAGTGAATATTGAATGTGATCTTGAACTACCAGCATTCATTAATGTTGAACCAATTGAACGATTTTTATTACCTAGTTTTAATAGTTCAACACATTCTTTAACATTATGAACTGTATGAACTGTTAAATTTTGAGCAACAACACCTTCACTAGCTATTTCTTTTAATTGATGACTACCAATTATATCATTTGAATTTAATAAATCCCTTATATTTTCATTATATATTTCTAAATATGTGGCTAATGCTAAATATCTTACTCCTGTTGCTACTGAAATAGCTTCGAATATATGATCAAATGATTTTGATATAATACCACGTTGTGATGGAGGAATTTGTTTTAAATCTATTGTTTCAGGTCCCTGCATTGTATATGATTTACCACATCCCGTTTGACCATATGCAAATATTGTACCATTATATCCTTCAAGTACATTTTCCACTAAAGAATAGCAAATATCATTATAAATTGCTTCTGTTACAGCATTCGTATCATATGCATTATCATATGTAAAAATTTTAGCTGGCATTTGTTCATCATTTGGATTTTCTATACTTACTGTACAGTCTTTGATTTTAATAATATTCTATTAAAAGGAATCAAATATTTTTTGTTGTTTTATATAAAAATTATTAATATAAAAACCTTGAATTTTTTTTCATACTCCTTAGAACTCATCGGTCGACATCGTACAACAACTTTAACGTTTTCAGCCATTTTTTTTATTGAAATCTTTCTACTCTTAACTTTCTACAGCACTTGAAATTTATTTAACAGATATATTCCAGATGGTATACTTAATCAAGCTAAGCATATTTAATACTTGAATCCTTTCTACCAATTATTATTATCGGAGCCAACAACTATACTTTAAATTATTTAACGAATATTGATTAATAATTTTTTTGTTTTCATTAAAAAATATATATATTCAAATATAATTGTGCTATGTAAGTTCATGGTCAAATTTTATATAGTCAAGGAGGTAAAAGGAGTTCTATGAAATGTAATTTTAAGTTTAGAACAATACATATATTGAATTTAAACGGTTTTAATGATAAAAAAGAAGTACAAAGTTATTTTGAAAATGTCTGTCAATATGATCAAAGTACATTGTGAAATATAAAATTATATTTTTTTTACTTAGGCCTTTTTGAAACTATTCTTAAAAATTGTTTACTTAATAAAATATTATAAAGAGTTGAATATGATATTTTTATATACCTTAAACTCATAAATGTTGCCTTCAAAAAAAAAGAAACCATTCCATCTAAAAAGTTTTAATTTTAAATCCAATTTATTATTTATAGGTACATTTGTAGCACAGGTTTTTTATTAAAAACTATATTTTTTAATTAACACAAAATTGTTCCTTTGAAGAATAATTTATTCCACTAAATAAAATTCTAATAAAATAATTTATTTTCTTAATTTTAAAGTTAAAATTTTGTCTTTGTTTAGTAATTTAAATATATTTTTATTAAAGACAAAATAAAAAATTAAAAATAGTAAATTAAATTTATTTAAAAAAATTTCAATAAATCGAAACAAGCAACAAGGTCAGCAGTGAGTAACCAACTAAATTAGTGGACGTTGATCAAAATCTATATAACTCAAGGCTTAACAATTATGGAATCCTGACTGTTATTAAAGCAATTGCAATGGACATTACTAAAGCTTGTGACACAGTTATACAGTATTTCCTAGTTTTTTCTGTGGGAATTTATTGAAAATTCAAAAAAAAAAAAAAATGAATATAAAAACACATCTTTATATTTCGTTACTTAAACATAGACAATTAATTTGGTATTTGATATATTAGAAATATAGTAATTTAAAAGAATAATTATTTTCCCTTCAATCGATTATATTACTGTAAATACTTCGATTTTATATAATATTTAATCATAATTAATGAGAGCTTTTTCTTTCTAATAATTTGGTATAAAAGAATTCTGTTTTGGTCATTTTGTTGTCCTTGACTACAATTATCCCATTGAGTTATCCAAATCATTTCTCTTATTTCCTAAATAAATACGATTTGAATGTAAAATTTAAGCCTTTCTTTTACTTAAAAATGATCATTTAAAAAAATTTTATTTTATTATAAATCTACATTCGTTGAGCTGAAAAACTAGTTAAGCGTTTCTAGTTAAAAAATTTACTAGGTTTTACTAAATTTAATAAAGTTTTATTCTTAAAAATACTTATAGTAATTAAACTTCACTGATTACAAAAAACTGTATATGTATATCCTTTATAGTGGTATAGCAAATGTTGTCAGGAGTTAATTTTAATTTTAATTAGAATTTTAAAGCGAATTCCTAGTTTTCAGTCAAAATAGTTTGAAAATCTTGTTATTTTAATTTTCTAATATATGAATACAATTTTTCTTTTATAAATTTTCGAAAACTTTTGCATATTCTGATAATAGTTTATAAATTACACCTTTTCTATAAATCCCCTGTAATTAAAGCTTGACATCCTTTCCCCGTAGACTCTAATCCACTGTATTATAATACACAGAAAGACATTTTCGTATGAAGAATCATATATATATATATATCGTGTATATAAAAAAACACAGCCTTTAAAATTCTGCATACAAAGAAATTTGGGCATTTTTTTGTGAATTCACAGGTTGTAAGATATAATAAAATTTAGATCCCAAATTATTTTGCTTCTAAAAATGTTATTAATTAATTATTCAAATTACTTTTTGTTTATATTTTATCTTCTTTTTACATAATTTATTAATTTAAATACTATAAAAACTATATTTCAGCATAATTAGGTGGACTCAATGTTAATTTTTATAACAATTTTTTTTGACAATTCCCATTACATTTTCTAATGCAGTGAATTAGTCGTGGAGGAGTTTTTTTTTTTTGTAACGAAGTCTAATAGAGGGTATTATATGTTTGTGGAGAAAAGGTGTGAACAGCGCAAAATTTTTATCCGAAGAAGTATAGAGTCGTCAAAAGAGCATAACAAACTAACAATGTAGAAGCCTGGGCTAGAGTATATAAAAGATGACAGGTAGAGTGCTAGTCTAGGCAGAATGAACTTAAACATTTACATTAGCTATTAATTTGAATTTAACTAACTGATGGAAAGATTTCAATAGAAAGGTGTTCTTCAAAAACAAGATAAAATATTTTAACTAGACAAAAACATTAAGTATAATATTTGGAATGTTGACATTTCCTTAGGACACATCTCATTTGATAAATATACCAATAAAGAAATAAAGATATCAACAAGGCACAAACATATCTACTCACATACTAATGGAAGAAAATAAGGCACTTAAAGCTCAAACACAATACACGCGATTGCGGAGCGAAAGCGGTGACAGCAAAATATAATTCCGAACTAATTCCACCATTTTTCGCTTGGTTGGTATTCAAATATCAAGTCCAAAACTTAAATAAAAGGATACGATAAATTTAAGATATTATTAAAAAGTGATTAATATAGTTTTGGTACAAAAATAAAAATTCAAAATTATATAATGAACAGATATAGTCCTTCTAACAGGAATGAAACTGATTTACTTGCTGATGTGCTATATGTATCTGATGATTCATATTCAGAGGAAAGTGTGGAAAGATCTGGAAAAAGTGAAGGAGAGTTCAACTCAGATTGGACAGAATTCGAACCACCCGTAAATAGTGAGGCTTAATTAAAAAGCCGGTAAATTTTCCTCATATTACTAGCCCCTAATTATAAAACTTCAAAAACCAGGCACTTAATTCAAGTAGCTCAACTATTTGATAAAAATTCCAACAGTAACCAGGAATTCGTTCAAATAGTATCAAGCAGGTCTTTAAAATTAAAGGCAGGGACTGTCTGCCCTTTCATGTGACGAAATTTACGAGATTAGGAACTAGAAGAAATTTGCAGGATGTATTTCAGCAATTAAATTTAAGGCCAAAACTAGATATTACTCACCTAATTGCGTTGTTTATTTTGGAAAGCCTTAAACCAAATTTTATATTGGAGATTTTTTAATTTGAAAGCAAAAAAGAACCAAGAGCATCTCATAGCATAGGATATTATCAAGTAAACACACATGTATATAATTAAACATAGCCTTGTGTAAATTACAGCTAGCTACAATTTTTAAATTAATTTAAAAATTTCTATAAGTTAATTTTGTATTAGCTCATATATATTTTTCATATGAGATTTTAATGGTCTTTCACTTATATTTACCTTTGCACATTTTGAATTTTTCACAAAAATGTGCCGGCAACAAGTGATATATGTACTTCTAACTGGTGATCAGAGATCGCTGATCATCAGAGAATAAATTTTAGTTAAAGCATGCGGACGCCGAAGTGTTAAAAAAAATGAAATGAATCTGTATTTAAAAAATAGATTTAGCACAATTGAGAAAACTATAGATTTACTTTAAAATCCTAACAACAAGAAGAAATTTTTCTGTTCTCATTATAACGTTAAAAAGGTTCATATTTAAAACATAAAAATCACACCATATTTAAATACATATATGAAAACTTTGCATTCATTTAGAGTGCATGTGCACACGGGCACATCAGTATGTGTAATATATCGCATAAAAAATTGCTACACATTCCAATATGCACATTTAAATGGTGGTATGTATAGAGATCAAACACTCATGGCTTTTGAATAGTTTCATATTTTATTCAAAATAGGGAATCATCTTGCGATTTCTATACCCAAGAATAGAAAAAAGAAGAGATTTCTATATATATGTTATATAAATATGTTAACAGGTAAATTTTGTTCATTGAATAATATTTTAGGGAAAGTTCTTTAAGATTAAATTTGTGAGTTCAATAAATTACCGTGTAGAATACTTTTTTGTCCCCACAGCTATGCAATCAAATTGCAAGTATTCGGGCTGCCAGATTTATATATTTTATTTTAATTTTTTTAAGAGTTTTATGTATAAATGTAAAAAACTTCACATTGATGAATTTCATTGAGTGTAATTACTTAATTGAAATTAGTATTGTTTTATTTTACCCATAATATGAACACTAATTATTATACAACTGTTTTGAGACGTTATTTTTCAATAAAAATCAAGATTACCGGAACTACTTTCTTCTGCTGAATTACATATGACGGAGGATAATATATGTATAACCTGGGGTTCTCAAGTTCAAGATATCCTATACATATATATGTATATCAGAAAGATGAAATCAAGATAAAGTTTCAAAAATTTTTAAACTTTCTAAACAAATACAGAAAACAGAAATTTTGGTGTCTCGTTTGACTTCTTACGATTAAACAATTTGTTTAAAGATTGTCATTTGCTAAGATTGTCACATCTATACTGGGCTTGGTATAGTCCGCTAATTCATATGCATTTAATAAAAATAAAAAGATATTTTGAAAAAGGTGTCTTATTTTTATGGTTTTGGATATGGATATCAATAAAATTAGGTGTACAAAAATTTCCCGTCTATAAAACTGCCAAACTTCTGACAATTTATCAAATTCAAATCATATGATTTTGACCTCATTTTAAAATTGTACAAAAGTCAGTTATACTGTCAGTATTTTAACAGCAAATATCATGAATTTCAAATTTTTTTTCAAAAAAAATTAATTTTTCTAAACAGTTGTAGAAATAATTTCAAAAAAAAAACAGCGAATCTCAGTATTTAAAAAAATTGCATAAATCGTTAATTAATCAAAAAACATAAATAACTCAACGCTGGCAGTACAATTCTTTTTAAATTTTAGACCCCAAAAGCGCATGGACAAAAAATTAAAATATGATATGCTTTCTACACTCTAGTACACTAATACAAATATCTTTTTGTTTAGTATAAAGTCAAAATTAAAAAAATATATTGAGAGTAAAACTAAATATACATATATATATATATATTTGTAGAGAGAGAGTCAGAGTCTTTGGTTGTTGTCTTCTTTTTTCACATTTGAAATTCATCTAAAAGAAGCCAAATACATATATTTCAGCTGTGGCTTTTAAACTACTAAAAAAGCGCATTCAATACATACGGTTTATTGAAACCTGGGAAACTAGATATCACGCTCGTTGGTTAAAGACAACAAAAAAATAAAAAACAACAACATAAACTCTTTGGGACGCGCGGCGGTATACAATTTTTTATTTATAATCGAAATAGTGTTGATTAATCAAAATCAAAAATAAACTTAAAATTATTTCATAGTTCAAATTGAATTACAAATAAAAAAAATCATAAGTTTTTAGCTATTATTTATGCTTATCTTATATTATATTTTTCAATCAAAAGTTTTTGTTTATAGTGCAATAAATCTCATGTTTGTCAGGAATGGTTTTGTTATTTTCTAATTTAGTCTTTTTCTTTTTGGGTTTTTAGCTATTGAAAAACTAAACAAGTGATAAAAATGTGATTTAATATTGAAAAATAAATTCATATGTAAAAATTAAAATTCTTTAAAAGTTTTCTATACTCTTAAGTGTAATTAGTTTTGCTTGTTGAAATTTTTAATTTTTGTGAATCAAATATTTTAAGGACATTACAAAAAAATTTATGTATTATATAAATAAGGAATTGTTTTCAATTTAAGTTAAACAAAAAAAAAAAAAACACCAAATTCTAAATATTCAAATAATTATCTATTTTTAGTTAATGACATAATACAGAATTTCTATTTTTGTAATTTGCAATAGATTAAATTCTCCAGTTTAAAAGTGAAATAAAAAATAAAATTTTATAGTTTCTAATTGAAATCCTTCAGTGTTATATTTTCTATATTATTTTATTTATTTTTGTTATTTTCTATTAGGATTTTGCTTAAGAAATTTCATTAAAAATTTCTTTTTATATTTTGGAAAAAATAATTAATTCTATTGTATATTGTAAAAGTTTTAACTATCATGCCGTAATATTTCTAAAGTGAATATATTTTTTTTTTTTTCAATAATTTTAATTTAAAAGGTTAAATATGGCGCTTGGTGAAAATGGAATAGTGGCTAATAACAATAAAAATCAAATAACTGATCAACATAGTAATTTTCAAATGGAAAAAACACATGAGAAGTGCAATAATAAAGCACCCAAACAGGTAATGTTATAATTTTAAAAAATTAATTTCATCTAAGACAGTTATTTTTTTCCTATTCCTAACTAAATTATTAATATTAAGTATATCAATTGAGAACATTTGATAGGATAATTATGATATTATCATTATTTTTAATTACTATAATAAAAACTAAAATATTTATAGCTTTAAATCTTCAATGCAGATGCATTCTAACATAAGTTTTAAAATCAAATGGAGGATTAATTTATAAATTTGACATTGAAAAAGACGAACAAATTAAAAAATTCCTGAATTTTGATATAATCATTTTGAAATATTTGGCAGCAGTATCAATTTATTTCGATATAACTGTAAAAGCTTTTTGATTTTTTGGCAATTTTTATTTTTAATATAATAATACCTTTAGTATCTGAATAAAACAATCAAATTTGTCCTTGTACACCGACTTAAGCTTCAATTAACTAATTCAGGTGCTAAATATAGCATCTATAATTTTTTAATAAACAAAACAAGGGAATATTATTTCTGAATATTGTTCGTTTTATTTAAAACAGATAAATAATTGTTTGTAAAATGAAGTTGCTAAATACCATATGAGGCTATCTGAAGGATACATTTATGCTAATTGCTTTTTTTCTAGTTATATATATGTTCGAATCAAGTACAGTTATGAAAGTAAAATTACAGAATTCAAATGAAAATCAAACAAATTTCTCCTCTCATAGCAAGAAAACAACTTTATTCCTCCCTTTAGTATGTTTTATCGTTTTTTCTTATCATTAAATATGATCTTGAAAATGAAATCAAATCTAAATCATATTTATCTGAAATTATAAATGTATTTAGGTCACATATAGTCTGTAGAATAATATAATAATAAACCGTTTACTGGTATTGTTTAAAAGAATCAAACTTTTTCAAAGTTTTGAATAAATAAAAATAAATATCAAATAAAACACATTTTTTTATTATCTATAAAGCGAGTGTAATGATGGTTTTTTTATGTATAAAATGCATAAATCCAGTTTACATCATTTTTAAATGTGCTTTTTATTTAATCTTTTTCATTAAAATTATCTAGTCACCTGTTTAAACAAAAAAAAAATATTGAAATTCATAATTTTTTTTGAACAAATCTCTTCAATTTTCTTAATGTTCGAGAATAATTCTGTTTTTCGCGTAGAATTTTGTTAAATTTGTGAATAATTTTCAAACCTGTCCGGTAATGATTATTTTATCAAACACTATTTTTAATTTGATATATGGATAAAATTCTTTCTTCTTTTCTTTAGCTTTTATGGCCATTGTACAAAACGATAAATTCTAGAACTTGATCCAATTACTAAAAATTAAAATTTATTAACATAATTAATTACCGATGTTTACATGTCACCAAAAACAATTCTTTGCATTCAATCAACACGTTTTATTATTATAAAAAAGAAAATTTGTAATTTTTTGTGGCGAACATGGCAGAAACAGTTTTTTACTATCGAAACTAACACAATAAATGTAAAATGTTCTTCTTCTTCTATTTTTATACATTATTTTTTCAATGCGATTTGATTATTTTAGTTTTTAAAAATGATTAATCTAAAAATATAGAATTTTTTTGGAAAGAATATAAAAAAATTAATAAACAAGCTACTTTATTATTAATTTTTGTTTAGTTTACTTTTTGTCTGAATTACGCAATAAAATGAGATCATATATGTTGGACAATTAGTTCAATTTTATTAATGAACATACAGTGACAAACCCACAATTTCACAGTTTTATTACAGCCTATATAATATAATTGAAATAGGATCAAGGACAAATACATATTTCATATTGATTAAAGCAAATTGAATATAATTAAAAGATATTTAAGATAGTTTCAAATACATATAAGAAGAAAAAATAAAATATTATGAATTAAAGAAATTTTTATCCTTTTATTTGATGATCAAATTGAAATGTCATGTGAAAAATTATAAAGATTATATCAAAATTAGAGGGGCCTTAATGGTAGTTCAACGTTTGGGTATATCATTACTTTATACTGAAATGCTCAGTGAAGTAGTTTCAACTATTTACTTCCATTTCAAGTGCACTTGGAATCTTTGTCTCCACTTGTATGACCTGTTTTCGCTTATTCATTTAGCTGTAACTGTATAAAATGCTTAGATAAAATGATTATAATTAAAAACTTTTTGTTTTTTTTATAGATGTGGACTTAGTTCATCACAAATTCATTTAAATAATATTAAGTCTTTGTAAAACTTGATAATTAAAGACAACATTTATTTATTTAGCAAAATATATCAAAATGGAATTAAAAAGTAATTATAAATCATTTTAATGGGTCGATAAACTCTGAAGCTGTATTAGGTTAGGTGTAAATGAAAACTCAGTCTTTATATATATATATATATATGTCTAAATGCATTGCCGCTCCTTAAGCCTTGAGTACAATCAAGGGCATATATTACAAGTGAAGCTGATTACTAAAATTAGGGTAAAACATTTTCTTTTCTAAATTTCAAAATTGATTTCAGCAGAGGTGTATTAGCAACAGTTCTATGGCTTTAGTATGGATAATATTACCCATAAAAGTAATTACTTGATTAGAGCCAAAAATTTGTCAATATAAACGATAATTATTTCATTTAAAAGGTTTAGTGGATTTCATGATGGAAGTAGCATTGATTACAGCAACTTTTTACTCTGTTTTTTAAAACTATATACTTATTCGTTTTCACTATTTTTAATGAAAATTAATTTATTGTGTTCAAACGGCTCTTTATATTCACAAAGAACTATTTTAATTTATTGATTTTTATTATAATAGAAGCAGCTATAAATTTGAATTTATTGACTCATCTTGACTTTAAATATTTAGTTTTAACAAAGATCATAATTTAGATTTAAGTGAGTAAGGAATTCTTGAATTTATTAGTTTAATAACAGTTAAAAATTTGACATAAATACAAAAAATTAAAACTTATCTTACGCTACTTTAATTCAAACTTGTATCATAAAATTTTTTATACCCATAAAAATATTTTTAGTTTTTCTTTTTTTAATTTAATTATTTTATGTTCCTTGTCCTATTTTAAGGAAGAATGCCAAAAATCTATGCACATCGACAATGGGAGTGGTGCACCCTATCCATTATTATTGTATGCATAAAATAGAGTCATAAAATGGCTTTAAAAAATAGCCATTAAATTGAAATGCACTAAGCTGGTCAAAAATACTATACCATGATCGTGACTGCCACCCAACATAGCTCTGCAGTACGTTTTAATAAATATTAAACCACAGCAATATATATATATATGTATATATATAAAACCGTGTTCTTAAGACCTTAAGAAGAAATACAATATAAGAAAAATACCTGAGATTTATGGCTTTCGATTCCATCATGTAAATCCCTCCTTAATTTTTTTATTAAAAGAACTTGGTGCATGTTGACGTGATTCCTACATTCCTATTTGAGCTACGGTATGATATTATTTTTGAAACTGGGCTCAATAATGTTCCCAGACAAAGTATATTAAAGGCTAGTTTGGTGAGTTTTATATGAACCTCAATGCCCAAATATATCGGTAAAAGTGGCAATAATAAGAACGGCGACCTATTTTCGCAAAATCCTAAAAATTTAACTGGCACGTGTAATCAGGTAATATAATAATACGCTTTGGACATTTTCAGTTATTACAAATAAAGTTTTCTGAAAAGTGTACTATAGCTCTTCAACTAAAATTTGGATTAAAATTTAATCTCGAAATATAGCGGTTTCACAAATTTCTCAGCAAATACACATAAAAGCCCGAAAAAAGAGAGAGAGTCGATAATTTTTTTTTTATTAAAATATACCTACCTATTTGATATTTTGTTTCTGTGTAATAAAGATGATCCATCTTATGGTTTATTTGAAAATTTTTTTGTCTTGTATTTATCTCTTTCATTTGATGAAAGACTGCTTGAAATTCAAGTCTAATAGACTTAGCGGTGCCTACTTTTTGTTATTAGATTAAGAACTAGATTTTTAGAGGGTTTTTCCTTTACTATTTCTAGTTTCAAAACTTTTTTTTTTTGTTTTTTATTGGAAATTAATAATCGAAGCCTAGAATGATTAACTCTATCAATCTCACTGTTCTCAGATATTGATTAATTAACAAATGTTTGATAATTTTCATTGCTGTATCTAAATTTCGAAATTTTTAAGCTAAAAACCTTAATGAGAAACTTTATAAAACTATAAAAAAATTTGATATCCTTGCATTTTTTGACCTACAAAAATTAAAATTGTTAAATAAACAATTTTATAATGCGATTATAGCGTTAATCGAAATTCCCGTAAGAAGGATATATTAATTATAAATCGATTATTTGAATTTCCTTCCTTCAATTTTCTTTTGTAGGGCTGAATAGAAGCCTTTTAGTGACTATGAAACATTTGTAAGGATTGTTGAAAATAAATTCAAATACAATCAACATGTTAATAAGAAAAAAAAGGATACCTATATATATATTTACTCCTACTTTGGAGAATTGATCTGTAAAATTTCATGTAATGCTGAAAGTCCAGGTATATAATAAGTATTTATAATATCTGTTTGATAAATTGTAAATGGGGTTTTAGATACTTGAACCAATAAAATAATGGAGAGAAAGATGCATTGAACCGCATAACCTATAACATCTGTTTTAATTTAAATATTACACAAAGATAAATATGTCCGGTGTTCATTTTAATTACGGTTTTGTTTGATTTCTTCTATGTGATATTTGGTTGTATAATATAACAAAATATATATTTTATTAAACATAAAATCTTATAAAACAAATCACAAGGAATATGATCCTATTTAGAGTTGGTACAAAAATAACCAAAATTAAGTCATTTAAATAAACTTTGAATTCAAATAATCTAAAAATTGTGGTTTTTAACAATAGGACAATTATTTTTATGTTTTCATTTGGATGTCTTAATAAAAAAACCTTTTTGACTGCAAAATTTTATACTATAGCTATGAACAAATTTTTGACGGAATCAAAGCTCTTAAGTCTAAAATTGTTGATATAAGTATAGCAAAAATATAAAAATTAAGTAGATGTTTGTATAACACAAAAAATAAAGTTTTTAGCCAAATACTTTTTAAGTAGTTTCTAAAGTTCTGCTGAATAATTTTCTATGAAAAAATTGTTTTTCAAAAATAGCAATTTACAATATTAAAATAAATGATCAAAAGCTTCTTCATCTTGTGTCTTCCTCTCTTGTTTTTTTCATAGTAAAACTACGTCCGTTTTCTTGTATTTATGAAATTATTTAAATTTAATATAATTGCTGTTAAAATTACGTGGGGGATAGTTTACATTTCTTGCTCTGCCATAGTTATCATATTTAAAATTAGCTTTCTAATTTTTTGAAGCAATAAAAAAACTCCCGACAATAGAAGTTATAAAATTGGTTTCTTTTAAAAATTCATTCAAACTTTAATAATTCTATTTTAAACTAATAAAAAATGAATGATATCAATATTTTATATCTCTATTAATAAAAATAAATCAATTGAATATATGAGTTCCATTTTAAAAGAATTAAAAAGTTGACATTCTAAGATGAGTTCACCTATTTTTTGAAAGTCAAATTTCTTAGACTTGATTGAAGCTCAGCCTAATTTATTCAATTTAAATTGTAATTGAATTTTTGAAAAGTAAAGATTATTCGTTTTATTTAAAAATTGTAGCAATTTTTTCTTTTTAAAAGTATTCTATGAAATTCTTTTGTTGAATTTGCTTATGTTGTGATTTTAATAGCTCTAAATAAAATTATTTGAATAAGCCAAGCATGTATATTTTTTTCTATATTAATTTTTTTATTTATCAAAAAAGAAAAACAACAATAACAGACATTTTTATGCCCGAATTTGATTAGGAATAAATAATAGAGCTATTGAAAAATGTGAAGAGTTCCTAGATTTCAAGGAAAACTTGAATATTTAATTAACATTTGTTTCACTGTGACTTTTTATGCTAGGTATGTGAAGTGTTTTATTTTATTTTTTATTTTCATTTAGCATCAAAAATCCCACTATCTTTTATTTGCTTGTAATTAGAATTTTTGTTTGAGAAGAACCCTATGAAAAACTTAACTCTTTAGGACTGAATAATAATTGCTAATAAAAACTTTCAAATTTAAGGTTCTTCCAGTATTTTCTACAAAAAAATTTATCAGCTCATCAATCAAATTTCATCTCATAAAAAGTTTTTATTTTCAATATTTAATATTTGAGACCTAACTCATATTCAAATGCAGGTAACTTTTAATTATTTTCAGTTTGGTGTGATTTCGTTTACAATATGCAGATGTCCTTGAAGCTATACTAAATATTAGGAAATCCTTCTTACAAGTCGTGCTTGCACAAAATTTATAAAAGTTTGATTTGATATCAAATCAAAAAATTTTCTTCAATTCTGAATAGCACATATTCCTGGCAAAAATTAACTCTATTCAAGTCTTTTCAATATTTTCGTGTTATATCAGAGCCATTTTCTGCAGATATTCAGTAGACATATTTGAAAATGTATGGGTGGCAAAACAAAAAGAAAAAATTTTAAACTTCTGTTAAAATACTAATTTTATATCTTTGGAAAACAGTCGAGCTGAGCCTAGTTCTTTCGATTCATCTCAAAAGATTTCATCTGAATATTCATTTGCTTCTGGGGACTGGCTTGATTTCCAGTTTTTTTTATTAGGAGCCATGGCTACTTTGATCCAATTCTCCACTGATGTTTTTCTCATTTAATGAGACAATGATGAAAGGTAAAAATAAAAAATTATTGACTTTGTTATTAGGAAGAGTCGTTACCAAAATTCATTTTTGTTTTTTGTTTTAACAATCACATAAGGACATAATTAAGTGATAGTAGATTAAATAGGTATATCTATAGTATTAAAATTTGTATTCTCAAAAATAATGAAAAACAAAATCTTACATCAATTTTTATTTTTATTATTTAACATGAGTTTTTTTCTGTAAAAATTAAAAATCGTATCAATTTTAGATGTGCTTAGCTAAGCAAAACCATAAAAGAAGAAAACAAATATTTAAAAACAAATAATTTTTTATAAAACTATGACAAAATACTAAGATTGAAGATGAGGTCACTGAAGTGTTTAGCATAACAAATTCAGACCCCAACAGAATACAATTTAATATTTTTCCGGCGGACGTAACTTACTTATAGAGTACATTTGGTTTTGTTTTTTTTTTAAATTTTTATTTTTATTTTTATTTTTATCTCCGGGGATAATATTGATGGTGGGTGAGAGAAGCGATTACATAAAACTTAAAAAAATCATTCTAGATTGCATCATCTTGATTTTTGCAGTGTTGTTAATTATTTTTTGGTTTCGATTTTTTGTTTTTTATTACATTAGGCTAACTTTGAAACTTTTTGATTTAATGTTATAAAAGGTAGGCAAGGTCAGGTTTAAATTTTCGCCCACGTTCACTTATTTATAGAATAATTTTGTATGCTGTAAAAAAAACTCAAAGTACAAAAAAATTAAGAATATTACTTAATGATTTCAATCAAGGGTATGATATAAAATTAAGATATTATTTTTTTTTTCAACTAGTCCTAATGTTTATGTATTTCTTTTATAAAATGAAATGCGAATAGTTAACTATAATTATTCTGGTGTTTTTACTACTTGGTAATTCCGATTGGGGATCAATTAAAGAAATATTTATAAAATATATTTGATAATGGACTTAACATCATCTTATAATTGACAGTTTATTTAAGGGGTTAGGAGTACTCAGAGACATGAAAAAATGGTAATTTTAAATAATTTTTTTTCCGCAGTAAATTATTTTATTTCATAAAAGTAAAAATATGGCATCATTACATAAAGTTTCGACTTAGTAATTTTAAAAGTTATGGCTGCTTGTGTTGGCCCACAAATCTTTGGAGATTCATCTAAAATCAACCGGACAAATAATCCAGCAGTTAATTGTTTATAAAAAATCGAAATTTAAAAAATAAAAAAAAATCCTTCGATCATGAACGAGCTTTTCATATACTCCAAAAGCTGTATAAATTTCATTGAAATCTAATCAATGGTTTTCGAATTACAGTTACAAAAACATAGTTTTGAGAAAAACGCATTTGAAGTTTTTCACTCAATATATGTAGAGCCCGAGAGCCCTTTGTTAAGTTTTTTTTTTTTTTTTTAATTATTTAGCTTACTACAATCTTAATATTCTTATTAATTTATTAGTACTTATGATATTTGTTAAGTGTCGAATAACTCGAAAAGTATTTGTCGGATGCACTTCAAATTTTCAGAGAATATTTTTAAGATATTGTACTTTATGAAAATGTAAAAAAACAAAAATCGATCATTTAATATAAAATATGTATATAAAAATAGTATTTTTAAAATTTTTTATGTATGAATTCAATTACATCATCCGAGTCTATTAGAAATTTTGAAAACCTATTTTCAAAAATTTATGCAAAATTTCTACAGAAATGATTGCCAGCCGATTGCATTTTTATTGCAATGATTTAGGATTTTATGTACAAGAAAAATATGCAATAAAAAATAAGTAAAATATGACACAGTTTGAGATAATAAAATGATGAAAAACAAAAACAAATATATTCAAGCTTAAACACCGTAATTAATATTTAATTTTTACCGTTACTTGCATTTTCACTCTGACCTTCTTTTTACTCCATTGGACCGCGATAAAACAGTTATCTTTTAAATCAACAAAACAAAACAAAAATATAATTTGCGTGAGATCGGGTAATCAAGAATTCATATCCTCATAAGTCAGTAAACTGCAAATAAAATATTTTCAAAATTATCAAAATGAAAAATTGAGAAACTATGTTAGTTTTATGATATCAATAAACTGATACTACTAATTATGTTTTTTACTACTTTAGAATTTAAATAGACTGTAAATTAAAGATGTATTCCACGTAAAGAACTTTCCTGTTTTCTATAAATTGCTGCGGTTGATTCCTTGAAAAAAAAGCATGTTTTGAACAGTATTTTTCCAAATTTTTATTTTAAAATATTAATAAGTGAGTGAGTGGCAGCGAATATTTGGAGGCGCCTTGAAAAAAAGTTGTTTTCACATCATAATTGGCAAAAGAATCATCAAAAAGCAAAAAAACCAAAATTTTTTTTATTAAAGAAGATACTTTCACGGTAACAACGAGGGGTTGTTTTTTATTTCGATTTTTCAATTTTTCGTAGCTTTTAAAAGACAAAATACCGATTTTTCATCTAAAAAGCTTTTGTTGATACCTGGTAAAATATTGTGAAAAAGTAGTATGCAAAGTTTCAATACGATCGGTCTAGTATATTTTGCATTAGCGTAAAATTGACTACTCCTGGCTCCTTGTTGTAGAGCGAACGTATCTCAAATGCTAATAACTTTGGTAATTTTATTCCGATCGACTTGAAATTTGCAGACAATATTATTAAGATGTTTAATATTTTAATAAACATTTACGAAAGTTTACAGGTGTGCACAATACAACAAACACAACTGCAATAAATAAGTGATTAAAATCAATAATCCCGAATAAAAAAAAGTAAGAGTTACTAAGTTAAAAGTTTGAAAAACATAAATTTTGAAGTGTTATCAATTTCAATTGCATAAATATTGGAGTGCACATAACTAAAACAAAAAAAGTTTTTAATTTAAATAATCAATAAAATATGAAATTTAATATACAAAATTTCATTTTCTCATACAGCATAAATAAATACATCGTTATAGCGATTTCTGTTAATGATTATTTTAATAGAATTTGTCAGTTTTGTACCCATCGTGGCCGATTGTATAAAGGAAACATAAACATTTGAATTAGCTAGAATACGGTATTTTCAATAGATATTTTTATAACTTATCAAATTGACTTTTAGTTTTTTGTTAGAGAAAATAAATTCTTTCAGACTTTTAGAGTTTAAGATTTTGTATAAATATAATGTAAGCTTTTAAGAAAAACTAAGACGTATTCCATTTTTAATTAAGCCAATGTCATATATTTTTGTTAACTCTGCTCATACTCTGCTCACTGAAAATAAAAAAAAAGGAGCTTTATCATCATAATTTGCTCTGCTCTTTAATTGGCTACACAATAAAAGCAAAATTTAAAAAAATATTTTAAAGTTTCATACATCACTTCCTCTGAGTTGTTTATTTTTCTGAATATAATTTTTCGTGACGCTTGTGAAATTAATATTTTTGTTATATATAAACAAATTTAATAGCTTCACTTTGAACTGAAATAAATAAACAAAAATTTTTTAACTCTTTTGTACGATCAAAAATTTCAATAAAGTATTTATTCAGCATTAAAAAACACTTGACCATAGCATTTCTCATCAGTCTCAAAGAAATTAAAACTAATAAAAATTAAAAAAAATAAAAAGTTATTTTTAAATCTTATCACCATATCAATTTAATATAATTTATATTTTGATTACAGAATGATGCAAATATATCATTTTTACGCATAGCACGAAGTGGTGATCACGAAAAAGTCAAAGAATTTATCGAAACTGGTCAAATAATAGATATAAATACATGTAATGCAGTAAGTTATTGTTTTTGTTTTTTTTTGTTTTTTTTTGTTCTCTTAATCTAATTAAAAAAAAAAACATTTCAAATATTTTAGAATGGTTTAAATGCGTTACATTTAGCTGCTAAAGATGGTTATGTCGATATTGTTGATGAATTATTAAAACGTGGTGCTAAAGTTGATAATGCAACAAAAAAAGGAAATACCGCATTACATATTGCATCGTTAGCTGGACAAAAGGATGTTCTAAAATTATTAATTCAATATAATGCTAATGTTAATGTTCAATCATTAAATGGTTTTACACCATTATATATGGCTGCACAAGAAAATCATGATGCTTGTGTAAGATATCTTTTAGCTAAAGGTGCTAATCCATCATTAGCAACTGAGGTATGTTTATATTGTTGTTGTTATTTAGTTTGTTTACGTAAATTTTTCTTATGCTTCGCTTTTTTAAAGAATTTTTGTGATAAATTGAAAAATAATATATCAATATCTGCATTCATAAAAACTAGGATAAAGAAATTTAAAAATGACAAATCGTTGGATATGAATTATATGCAGCCTCATACAAATATGGTCCCTAGTTTATTTTCAGTACTTATATCACAGTTTCAAAATGTTATGTACTATACTTATAAATAAAAGCAAAACTGATTTTATTTATTTTAAAATAAAAGAACGTAATTAGAAAAAATAACGAACTACAAAAATGAAAATGAAACAGAAAAATTTGGAAGGGAACTATGAATAAATAACATTCTGAAAAGAATGTTTCCCAGGTTTCTGTACATATATGAATAAATGTATGAATGTGTGGATGAAATTGATGAAACTAATTGCAACAAAAATAACATATAAACCAATATTAATAATATTTATATTTAGGTTAAATATATAAGAAATACTAAACATTAATCTAACTACTGCTAATATTAAATATAGAAATTTTGTAAAACTTATTTTCCTTTTTATTTTGTTTCCTGTTAATTTCGGCAGCCAATATATTGCATGTTTTTAGTTCTAAATTAGATTTACTTGATGCTTTTTTATCTTACACAATGAAAGCTACCTGTTTAAATATAATTATCTCAATGATAATATTTAATTAACTAATTAACAAAATTAGTTTCATTATTTTAATTTCAAAATAATTAAAAATTGTATTACAAAAGATTTGCGCTAGATATAAAATTAGAGTTTATCTAAATTCAAATCTGACTTTCATGCCGTTACAAAGAGAATCAATTATTTTATTTTATTTAATTTGCTTCTTTTTCTTGACATTACTAGTTTGTTTTTATTCAATATAACAAAATTTTCAATTCTAGGATGGTTTTACACCATTAGCCGTTGCAATGCAACAAGGACACGATAAAGTTGTTGCTGTTTTATTGGAAAGTGATTCACGTGGTAAAGTACGTTTACCAGCATTGCACATAGCTGCCAAAAAAGATGATGTTAAAGCAGCAGCATTATTATTAGAAAATGATCATAATCCTGATGTTATATCGAAAAGTGGTTTTACTCCATTGCATATAGCCGCCCATTATGGTAATGTTGATATTGCTAATCTATTAATTGAAAAAGGTGCTGATATTAATTATACAGCTAAACATAATATAACACCATTACATGTAGCATGTAAATGGGGTAAAACAAATATGTTACAATTATTATTATTAAAAGGTGCAAAAATTGATAGTACTACACGTGATGGTTTAACACCAATGCATTGTGCAGCGCGTTCTGGCCATGAAAAAGTTATTGAAATATTAATTAAACATAATGCACCAATATTATCAAAAACTAAAAATGGTTTAGCACCATTACATATGGCAGCACAGGGTGAACATGATGAAGCAGCTAGAATCTTACTTAATAATAAAGCACCAGTTGATGAGGTAACTATTGATTATTTAACAGCATTACATGTAGCTTCACATTGTGGACATGTAAAAGTTGCTAATCTATTGTTAGATAATAATGCTGATCCAAATGCACGTGCATTAAATGGTTTCACACCATTGCATATTGCATGTAAAAAAAATCGTATTAAAATTGTTGAATTATTGTTAAAACATAATGCTAGTATAAGTGCAACAACTGAAAGTGGTTTAACACCATTACATGTTGCTAGCTTTATGGGTTGTATGAATATTGTTATTTATTTATTACAACATGATGCAAATCCTGATGCACCGACAGTAAGAGGAGAAACACCATTACATTTGGCAGCTAGAGCTAATCAAACTGATATTATAAGAATATTATTAAGGAATGGTTCGCAAGTTGATGTTAAAGCTAGAGAAGGACAAACACCATTACATGTTGCCTCAAGGTAAAAATAAAAACACCATGTTTTATTTTGTTGAGCATTAATTATTAAGAAAATTGTGTACAAATTTTTTTTTTTTTTTAAGAAGAAATTAAAATTCAATCAACTTTTGTTTGTTTTTTTTTTCAGATTGGGAAACATAGATATTCTCATGCTACTATTACAGCATGGTGCTAATGTTGATTCAACAACAAAAGATTTATATACACCACTTCATATAGCTGCTAAAGAAGGGCAAGAAGAAGTAACAAATATTCTAATTGAAAATAATGCTTTACTTGATTCAACAACAAAAAAAGGTTTTTCACCATTACATTTAGCAGCTAAATATGGTAATGTTGGTGTAGCAAAATTATTAATAGAAAAAGGTGCTTCAATTAATTTACAAGGAAAAAATGGTGTTACCCCATTACATGTTGCTAGCCATTATGATCATCAGAATGTTGCTGTATTACTATTAGAAAAGGGTGCATCACCACATATAAGTGCTAAAAATGGTCATACGCCATTACATATAGCTGCTAAAAAAAATCAAATATATATGGCACATAAGTTGATACAATATAATGCTAATGTTAACTCAGAAAGTAAATCTGGTTTTACACCAATACATTTAGCAGCACAAGAAGGTAATGCAGATATGGTTAAATTATTAATTGAAAATGGTGCAAATATTAATTTATCTGCTAAAAATGGTTTAACACCAATGCATTTATGTGCACAAGAGGATAAAGTTAATATTGCTAAAATATTATTAGATAATAATTGTAAAATCGATGAAAAGACAAAAGCTGGTTATGCACCGTTGCATATAGCTGCACATTTTGGACAAGTTAATATGGTGAAATTTTTATTAGAAAATGATGCTAATATTGAATTAAGTACAAATATTGGTTATACACCATTACATCAGGCAGCTCAACAAGGACATACATTAATTATCAATTTATTATTAACTCACAAAGCGAATCCAAATGCATTAACAAATGTAAGAATAAGTTGTTTTTTTTTTTTGTATTTTAAACTGAAAAATTATTAGTTTTTAAACAATTGTACAAAATATGCAATTAAATTTAATTTTTACATACACAGAAAAAATTTATAGTGCAAAATCCTTATAAATAGTTAAGTGCCAAAGAAATTTTTATTTATATATTGTACCATTCAAATCTTTTTAACACAATAAATTTGAAAATTACATAAATTTCAATAGAAAAATTTCGTTTTCTCTATAATATAGCAAAAAAAACGAAAAGAGTATAAATTTTGCAAAGAATTAGACAAAAAATTATCTTTGGATAGCATAAAACTAGTATCGAAAGGAGAAAAATAACTAAAACGGCGGATAAGATTAGCTTCAAAAGACATTGTGACCATTCACCCAAGGTCTTGGAACGATAAAATAATATAATTTTTATTTTTATTTGAAATTACTGCTTTTTCTAATACAAAGATATACTTTGGTATTTCTTAACACAAAATTTATTTTTTTTTTTTGTAATTTTAGAATGGGCAAACAGCTCTTAATATTGCTAATAAATTGGGATATATAACTGCTGTTGAAACTTTAAAAATTGTAACAGAAACAAGTATTACAAATACATTAACTGGTACTACAGAAGAAAAATATAAAGTTGTTGCACCAGAAACTATGCATGAAACATTTATGTCTGATTCAGAGGAGGAAGGAGAAGAAAATATTGATCAACATCAATACAGATATATGGCCTCAGATGATTTTAAAACGGTCAATGATCAAACGAAATATGATACAACCGATGATGGTGAACGTAAACGTAAGTTTTTGTGATCTATTTTTCTTCTATGAATTAAATTATACTGTGAATACAACTCGATGATCTTATTTTCATCTGGCTTTTGGTCACTGTTCAGAAAATGCATATTATTTTTATTATTCTTAAATTAACAGAGCAAACGTACTAATGCTCTTTACTTATACTTAAATAGGAAAATATTTTTATATCTATATTTCAAGCCGTGAGATGTAATTTTTGATATTCATAACATTACATAGAGGTTCCGTACAATTAAAAAAGGAGATGAATGGAACTCCATGACAAAATGATTCAGAATAAACAAAAACAAACTACTCTTATAGAATAGGAAAGGCAAATTTAAACTGAGTTTTAATATTTGAAATACGCGATTAGCTTTTAAAATAGGTAAAATAAGTAGATCTAACTTTTTCATTTTATTTTTAAATCGGCAGGCAATTGTATTGAAATATCTACTAAAATATAGACGATCTTTTGAGTTAATTCTTCAGACACTTTAATTTTTTTTTTTCTTTTGTCTTGCAGCAGTCAATGAAAATATCTCAAATGCATATATAAATTCAGATGTCTCAAATCCTTATATAATTAAATCAATTGATAACGTTAATATTGTCCGCCAACCAATCCATGTAGGGTAAGTATATGTTTTAATTTAGCTACAAAGTATAGAAACTATAATTTGTAACAAAAAGCCAAAATTAACACATATTCAGTCCTTATAACTTTCACATTTTTCTCATATTAAATAAGAACTCAAATTATAAAATATTAAAAAAGTTGTTATTATTATCTGTGAATGTAATCCCAATTAAAATTTAATTTTCTTAATAAAATGAAGTTAAAGTAGAAAATAAGTAATTTTTTCAGTTAACTTTTATATTATCAATAATTTCATTAGTAATGGTGTTAATGGTGCTCCTTGGTATATCAATATCCTTATGAATTATATTATTTAGCTGCATCAGTTTCAATGATTAGAGCTTTGTGAAACTAGTGTAGCTGTCGGTTTAGAATACATCAATATCCCAAAATTATTGGTCATGTAATCAATGAATATCTCTTTTGACGCGTTAAATCCCTTTTGTAATAACCAAAATAAATTTACAGCTACAAAAGCAAACTCTGTTCAATAATTGTCTCTTATAAATTGAGTAGTATAATTTAAAAACGAAGCGATTCTATTTTTTATGCTCTATTTATGCTTAGAGTTATGATTTCCCTGTCATAAAATATATTCCCAGGGAGTCATTAAGAGACTGGAAACATAGTTTGAACTAGTTTAACAATGACTTTATATAATACTATAAATACAAAATAAAAATAAAACCACATCAAATTGAAAAATTATAGGTTCAAATTGCAATTACTAACTGAATAGTATTTAAATTACTTCTTATCATAAATTTACCAATACCAAGAATACTTACAAGTAAATATTATTAAAATCATTAGCTAAATCGTAGTTAATTGTACAAAAATTAATTAATTTTTCATTTTTCCTTTAAATTTTAACTATTTAAAAAGTTTTCATAGCATATTCCAAAACAATTTTATCTGTAAACTAATATTTTTTATTGATTTCTTTTATTGCTGGTCAATAATAATTGTTTTTTTTCTTTTTTATTGTATTTATCCATAAAAATAAAATAAAAATATTAATTAAAATCAAAATGAAATGAAAACAAATGACGCGTGTGGATTGATAATAATAACAACAAAAACACAACAACAAAATTTCATACTGTAAATTTGTAATGAAAATTTGGTTAATTTATCTAATAATACAAAAATACAATGATTATAAAACAGAAGTAAAATTATGAACAGACCTCAAGTCATAGAAAACTTTGTTTACCGAAAAATTATGTTGCAAATATGCAGAGAAAGGTACTATTAAAATTAATATTTATTATTATTGTTGTTAAAAATGGAAAATGTTCATATAGATTTAAGTAAATATTTCAAAAATTTTGAATTGAGGATTAAGTGCAATTTTGTAAAATAATTAGAAATTTTTGTTTAATTTTTTGACAAATTTTATAAACAAATTACTTGATATTATTTTCTTTGAAAAAGTATCCGAAAAGTTTTGCTCATTGTTTTTTTTTGTTTGGTTATAACCATGTAAATCTTTCTATACTTTGAAAATTAAGTTATTATATTGTAAATATAATACTAAGATTACTTTTTTGATAAATTCATTAGATTTCTTGTATCATTTCTGGTGGATGCCAGAGGAGGTGCAATGCGAGGATGTCGACATAGTGGTGTACGTGTAATTGTACCGCCAAAATCTGCACCACAACCAACACGTATTACATGTAGATATGTTAAACCACAACGAATACCAAATCCTCCACCATTAATGGAAAGTGAAGCACTAGTAAGTCGAATATTAGAATTGTCACCTGTAGAAGCTAAATTTTTAGGGTAAGTAAAAAAAGCCAAAAATAACAGAACATATTTTAATTTGAGGAGTCAAGATTCTATTAATTGCTTTAGATTCAATAAATTAATTTTAATTTTCACACGAATTTTACGTTTTGTAGACAGATAATATATTTTTTGTTTCCCTCATATTTAACATTTTGTTTCAATTATCTTCCCTGTAAATTTAGGAAAGATTTAGTTGCCTTTTTATATAGGATACATAAACAAAATGATAAATTTTTCATATTAGTATGTTGACTTTTAGTATTCATTTCATTTATTTAATCCAATTTTTTTTTGGTTTTTTTCCTACTTTTTAGGCCTGTAATACTAGAAGTACCACATTTCGGCTCACTACGCGATAAAGAACGTGAAATTATAATATTACGTTCAGATAATGGTGAAACATGGCGTGAACATAATTTATATGATAGTGAAGAAGCAATACGTGAAGTATTAAATGAGTCATTTGAAACAACCGAATTAAGCCAATTAGAGGATTTACATACAAATCGTATTATACGAATTATAACACATGATTTTCCACATTTTTTTGCAGTTGTATCACGAATTAGGCAAGAAGTTCATGCTATTGGACCAGATGGTGGTACTGTTTCATCGACAGCAGTACCACAAGTACAGGCTATTTTTCCACAAAATGCTTTAACTAAAAAAATAAGAGTTGGATTACAAGCACAACCAGTTGATTTAAATGGTTGTGCTAAATTACTTGGACAAGGGGTTGCTGTATCACCAGTTGTTACAGTTGAACCAAGACGACGTAAATTTCATAAAGCAATAACATTAAGTATTCCAGCACCACGTACCCATACACAAGGTATGATTAATCAATATTCAAGCAATGCACCAACATTACGTTTATTATGTTCAATAACTGGTGGACAAAATCGAGCTATATGGGAAGATGTAACTGGTTCAACACCTTTAACATTTGTTAAAGAGAGTGTTTCATTCACAACAACAGTATCAGCACGTTTTTGGTTAATGGATTGCCGTAATATATCAGATGCATGCCGTATGGCTACAGAATTATATACATATATGGCATTAGTACCATTCATGGTTAAATTTGTAGTATTTGCTAAACGTATTAGTACAACTGAAGCTAAATTAAGTGTTTTTTGTATGACTGATGATAAAGAAGATAAAACACTAGAACATCAAGAATATTTTACAGAAATAGCTAAAAGTCGTGATGTAGAAATATTAGAAGAACAAAATATATATTTAGAATTTATGGGTAATTTAATACCAATTATGAAATCTGGTGAACAATTAAATATGCAATTTCATGCATTCCGTGAAAATCGTTTATCATTTATAGTACGTGTTAAGGATAATGATGAACCATATGCACGTTTAAATTTTATGAGTGAACCAAAAATATCTAAAGGTGAACCACCACAAACACCAATATGTACATTAAATATATCATTAATAGCAGAACGTATAATTGATGATGATCATCAAAGTATAAATACCAGCCAAAAAAGTTTAGATCAAAATTATCGAATAATGTTAAGAGGTAACTATCGTCATCCTGATGAAATACATAAAGCTGATATACGTTTATCTGATATATGTAATTTACTTGAAAATGATTGGGAGATATTAGCTTTGGAATTAAATGTACCAGAAACTGATATTGAATTAATTAAAAATGAATATCCAAATAAAATATCACAACAAGCAATGGTAATGTTACGTCTATGGTTAAGGCAATGTGGTAACAATGCCACAGGTAATTTATTAGAGCAGGCACTACATAAAATAAAACGTTCTGATATTGTTGATAAATGTATATTTAATATGGAATTAGTAACTGATGAAATGGAAAAAGCTGTTGCTAAAATGCAATTAGATCAATCTGGTTTTGATAATCTTAAAGAAGAATTAGGACCATCTAGGGATACATCATTAAGACGAAATCAATCATTAATTTTGGATAAAAATAAAATTGATGATCAAAGTGAGTTTCAGGAAAATTTTGAAAAAAGTAAGTTAAGCCATTTTCATCTCTCTATTAAATTATAAAAGTAATTAAAGAGTTACTATCCCGAGTATAATAAATTCTCTTTTAGTCGATAAAGAGCTTTTGAAACAAGCTTTGAATATAAATGACCAACAATCTAAAAATGTCATTTCTACACCTCCACCAACGCCAATAGATGAACCAAACCAAAATAATTTTGATGAAAAATATCCGCCGACAGCCCAACCTGAGTCAATGGATTTTTCACATCAAGATGGTAAGAAATTTACTTTAAACAAAAACAACAAAAAAATCTTATCTTTTTTTATGTTTATTTGCCTTTTTTTCTGTAAAACAATATATATTATAATTTTTAACTTAGAAATGAATATAAAATTGCGATAAAACTTTGTAAAGAAGTATCGAAAAAAAAAGAATTTGCAAATTCTGAAAAAGAATTTTCACGTTACTTAAAACCAAACGGATGGAATTTCCTTTAGACTATAGATTTCACAGTACAGTCGAAGTATCTTCATCGCACGGGGTTAAATAAACATAACAATGGGCGGAAAAGCAAACTTAAACTTGCGACTTTTTGCTATTTAAAATATGGTATAAATCGAACTAAAAACTAAATATAGTATTTTGAAAATATTTTTCATCCATATGCAGTATTTCTCTAAAAATTTAACTTTTTTGTAATACCAAAATTTCTTGTTTAGTTTTAATTATTATAAAAATATGATAAATGTTAATTTTTATTTAAATTAATTACAAATAAAGGAAAAAAAGGACTACTTATCGAAGAAGAGAAACCAAAATTAATTAAAAAACTTCCTGATGTTGAATGTATACCAAATGATGGTGAATTTTTAGCACAACAAATTTTAAAAGAAATTGAAATAATTCACACTGATGAAAGTGATGATGAAGAGAATACCAAATTGGAATCAATTTCAAAATCATCAACACCATTAAAAATTAAAACAATTAAAAAACATTCGAAAATAAGTAGCAGCTTGAAGAAACAACCTCAGGCAAGTAGACCTAATGTTGGTGGTATTGAATGGAATAAAATAGAATTACCTGACCAAGATATCAATGATGGAAATGACAATACAAAAGAAATATCAACTATTACTTTAGAAAGTGTTCAAATTGATAATAATTATGTAACACCATCACATGAACCAATCATAGTAATATCAAATGCTGATAATTTATCTAATTACAATGATGATGATGTTTTAATAATTCATGAAATAAAAGATGAAAATATACAAAAAAATAAAAATAAATCATTTAAATTTGATGAAAAAAAAACAAATGATATTATTCAAAATAATTCAGGTATCGAAAATATTATGGAAACAACAACTGATGATATAGAATATTTTAATATAGATCAAATTAGTGAAGGTGATACAACATTCAATTCAGATTCACCACAATTAATAAATAAAACTTTAATTGCTAAAAACATAAATCCAAAAATAATAACAACAACAGTTGGTTCATCAAGTGAATCTGAGTTTGCAATACATGAACCAGGAGGTGAATTAAGCGAAGACGAAACAGGTACTTATTTAATTATTTTTTTTATTAAAATTTTCATATACTAAGTAATGTAAATTTTTATTTGATTTGCATTTGTTATTTACAAACTAGCAAAATCAAAGAAAAATAAATTTCAAAAAGGCCAAATGGCTTATAATTATTATTTTACTTTTTAATTTATATTTTAAAATACATCTAAGCCCTTTGCTTAAATAAAAAATAAATAATTATTATTTAATATGTTTCTTCATAGAAGCTGATTTTTACCAGAGTCAAGAACAGTCAATAATTGTGACCGAAGCACTTGAAGGCGTTCTAAATATTGATAAGTGAGTAAATTTAAGTTATAAAACTATAGATAAATTTATCCCTTGAAAGCGAATCTAAAATAATTTCTTATATCTCATTACCGCCATCATTTCTTTTTTTAACAATTTAACTTTTATTTAGTTCAATTTGAAAAAAATTTTATTTTTAAAAATATATTAGCGGAGACGTAGTTATTCAAAGGGGGACAACAACCACATTAACCAATCCCAATAGTTCAGAAAATGAAAAACTTCGATTAATAGAAAAAACAATAAAAACATCAACAATTAACAGCAACAATATTGAAGAAGAACATAACAATTTTAGTAACAATCCAAATTGTAACGAACTACAGGGATCAATGAAAAAAAATGTCGAGCAATTTATATCTGAAGAACGTAAACAATCATAAATTACTTTTAAGTATATTTCTTTACTAATTTTATCTAATATTGTTTTTCGAAAACGCAATAATATTTAAAACTTAATATAATTATTTATGTTGTAAAGTATTATTCGTATTATTTAAAAAATAAAAGAAAAAGTAAATATTATTAAATCAAAATAAAATTTGAGTTTAATTTTTAGTTTTAAAATTTAAAATTTATTTTTATTATTTTTTTTTAATACTAAAAATCAAACTTGAAGTCCTTAATTTTATTAAATATAGTTTTAATAATATTATAACTAAGTAATAGTATGAATTGATGAAATTCACATTTTTTAATAGTATATTATTGGAATATCCCTCTAAAAAGCAAAATTTTTTTTGGCAATCAAAGTCAACTTTAGAATATGACCTACAAATATATAATATTTCACTATATTTATCGTATATACTTCTATATAATAGGAGTTTGTCGGTTTTTGTAGCTAAAAAAAACTGTTTATGTTAATTAAGGCAAATTTCAGTGATACACTAACCTCTTATTAGAAATAAATTTT
Organism: Acrocera orbiculus; assembly: GCA_947359355.1. Lineage (NCBI taxonomy): Eukaryota > Metazoa > Arthropoda > Insecta > Diptera > Acroceridae > Acrocera > Acrocera orbiculus. Next base: position 25,089,450 of record OX375759.1, on the reverse strand, counting down.
ATATATATATATACGCTGTGTTAAAAACTTCATCAAAAAAATTTTGCTTTAAATATCTCACTTACTAAAAAAAAGTCAAAAACGAAAATAAATTATATAAACAATTTTCCGAAAAACTGCCTTTAAAATTTTAGTCCTAAGAATATAAATAAATATTTATTAATTGACTGTAGAAAGAAATTTGTTTTTCTATTTTTAGCAATTTAGGAATTTTAGAAAGCATTATAATTTAACATAGTCGGTCGCACATACAAATTTTTAAATAAGCCGTTTATGAATAAAAATTCTATGTTAAAATTTTCAATATAAACAAAATTGAATATATATAAAATAATAAAAAAATATTATATTATATTTACACAATTTACATAAATAATAAATATTTAAAAATAAAAATTTATACATATAACATATAAAAAAACATTTTCATTATTTGAGTTGGATGATAACTCGAATTATGTACCTTTAAATTTTATGAAGCAAATATTCAAAAATAGAAAACACTACAAACGTTATATAGACCTAATAAAATATATATGAAAAAAGTTATTTATTATATCGCAATGAATATTTTATTATATAATTGTATAAAAATAAAGAAAAACAAATACTATAAATAAAAATATGAAAAATATTGGTTTAAAAACAATTAACTAATACTAAGTATTTAATTTATCTTTATTGAAAAAATTCGTAAGCTAATGCTAAGTATTTAATTTTAAAAACGAACAAATACTCTAATTGAATATATATTGTAATTTTTGTCTTTTATCTACTACAAAAAAAAAAAAAAAAATACAGAAAAACTTCCATAGTATTGTTATATTAGTTTGAATTTATACAAAATTAAAAAAAATATTATCATAAGATATTAGATAAAATGTTTTGATTGTGAGTTAATTTTTATTCTTTTACTTTAGCATTCCTTATCCTCAAACCAAAAGATATTTAATTCACAGGTTACACAGGATACACCCAGTTTTTATTTGCGTCTTTGATGTGCTCAAAGATTTACAAATAAATATGTTTCTTTAGGTAAACGCCTTCCAGACAATGTATTCTAACATATATTTAAAAAAAAGAAACGAAGTTACTATATTCTCTTTTATTTTATCCAAATTAATTTATTATTTTTAAAATATCTCTTTTTAAAGTCAATTAATTAAAAGCATGTTCACGATTTTTATATAAATTTGCGTGCCCTTTATTCACTTTACTTGATATTTATACAGTTGTTATGATTTGTTTAAATATAGGATTATCTTATTAGTTTTGATCCATTTTAACATATATCTAGTAGAAGATCAAAAATTAATTTACGGAGGACTAACGATCAACTTTCACTTAAATAATTTTAAATAAAATAAACTTAAATTCTTTTTTTTTTAATTTTAATTATATTAAAAGAGATGTAGTCTTATATTCCGTGCTCATTTTGAAGAGATTTTTGTGATTTTCTTGATGGGACTATAATAGAACATAAAAATAATTTCGAAAAAAAACATGTTTAAAGTTTTAGCGCTTCCGTTTAACTGCTATTACTTTGTAAATATTTAAGATTTTTGTCTGAAATTTTACAGTATATTCTTAATATTTATATATATTTTTTTGTTAGAAAATAAAATAAAAATAGCGTTTTTTTTTAAAAAATTGAACATAAGACTTACACCCTTTGTAATAAATAAATTCTCGAACATATTTAGAATAAATTTTTATATTTCTATTTTATTTTAAAGTTAAACATAAGTTGATTCAAAATGCACTTTTAATGATTAACTTGGAATTAATTATTTTTGTATTACTTCATTGAATGTAAATTTAAAAAATTTGTTTTTTGAAAAATTCTAAAACCAAATATCAAAAATGATTATTTAATCAAATTAAAACATACAATATTTAATGTTGTTTTAATATAAAACAAAACATTATTTACAAATCATCTTAAGTATTTTTCAATTAATAAGAAAACAAAAAATACCAATCAAAAATATATAAAAAGAAATGTTTTTTTTTTTCTTAATGAAGTTATGTAAAAACTCAGTTTTCGGGCATTTACATTTCTTTTATACCACTTGCTAAATCATTATTATTTTTAATTGCAAAATAATAACAATATTAATTAAACTATTTTCTCTAAAAACGTATTGACTAAATAATTTTGCAATTCAACAGTGGGATAACACGAAACAAAGCCTTATCTCTTTATTTCAATGAAATATATGAGTGATTTAAAAATAAAACATTACGCAATTGAAAATATATATTAAACTTTCCCAAATTGTGTTCATCTTATAATAATATTTTATATATTTTTATTTCCTTAGTTATCTTAATAATATGAACCTTAAATAAAATTAATGTAAACTAACAAATTCGATATTTAAAACTCTCAGTAATAATAGGTAAATAAAACTGTTTTAACATACCCACTAAAAATTAGTTTAGTAAAAAAAACAACATTTTTAGAAGCGAAATTAAAGAAAGCTTTAAATTTTATTTATGTATATATTGTATATGTAGTTTTAATTTGATATTACAAAAATTTTGAAGTTTGATTTTTATTTTGTTTATTCCTAAAGATCAATAAATTTTGCTAGTTTTATATTACTATTAAAATTTTGCACAACAGCTTAGAATAAAGTTAATTTGAAAAAATATAAATATATTTCTATACTCATTATTTTTTTGTTTGTTTGTAAAAAAATCATTAAGCCAAGTGTTAATATTTTTACTAGAAAAATTATTTTTTATTTTTCAAACAAATTAGATATATACACTTTATTCTAGACTGTTTTTATATTACAAATAATTATTTCATCATTCAATTATAAAAAGAAACAAAAAAAAAAACAATATAAATAAATTGAAAATATATCCAATAATATTCTTTGTGAAGTTCAATTTTTTTGTTTTTCATTTAATTTGGTTGTTAGTACTTAATTATCCATTGCGTATCTTTGTGTCCAATCACGGGCATTTCTAATTGCTTCAGCTTCATTTACTTTCCATAATTCAGCAACATCATTAGCCAAAGGATCATCTGGATTTGGGGCACTTAATAAAGCTTGAATTGATAGCAATACTGTACGTATTTGTAATGCTGGACTCCATTTATCTTTTAATATATCTAAACATATTCTACCTAAACGATCAATATTTGGATGGTATATTTTTGTTATAAAACGGACTTTTGGTGCTGACATTGGATAATCTTCTGGTAAAAATAATTCCAATTTAAATAAACCACCTTCAAATGGTGAATCCTCCGGTCCCGTAACAATAACATGAAAATAACGTGCATTCGATTCATCTGGTACGGCACTTATACCAGGTACTGGTTCCTGTAATAAACGCTGAGTTTCTTTAATAATTCTTCTTGGCAATGCAGCCATTTTTTGTTTTGTTTTTATTAATTAATATTTAAATATATATGTATATATATATACATATATGTATATATATTTAAATATTATACATAAATAAATAAACAAAACTCCTTTTAAGATTACTCAGCTCTCTGAAATATTAAAAAAAAAATTTGTTTTTAGATACTTTTCATACATCATAAGTTCTATAAGAATTAGAATAGCTTGAAATATGACAAAATATACGCATATAATTGAGTTTCGCTTCGTGAGCTATGTCTGAGAAAAAGTATACATAATACTTAAGAAAATATATTTATCTTGTGTTAAAGGAACAGGCATAACTCAGGCAGAGTCCTGAAAAATTTGAGCTTTTGACTCTTAGGCTGCCTGCAGAGTGCCAGCTTACAGCCGAGCTGACGCCGATTCCGATACCGAAGACTAGAAAGTCCTTATGGGTAAATCAATAAGAATATGCTCAAAGTGTTCAGAGTGCAAAAAGAGTGTATAAAATCTCTTTTAGATTCAATTATAATACAAAGGTATTTAGCCTGATTATAATTAATGTAGTGTAATTAATCTCATTTATTTAATAAAATTCATGCAAGAATTCTTCTATAAGTTCTTTGGCCAGGAAGACTCATTTTAGTTTTCTTTTTAAACAAAATTTAATGAAGTTTTCTCCGCTTTAGTGGATTTAATGGATGAATATGTATAGCAAAATATTACTACTCAAATATATATATTTATATTTAACAAGCCATCATAGGTAACTGTTTTATATCTATAAGCAGAATAATGATTTTGTTTTAATAAATTATTTTAACTATGTATAATAATAAATTTCCGTAACACTATATTTTTTATCATAAAACACTTTAAATTACAAATTATTTTAAAAAGAATTTCAAAGAAGGTTGAATTTAAATTTGTAGACAAGAAAATTAAAACTAATGTCAAGTATACGCTACTACACTCAATTTTTGATTTTAATTGTATAACTAAATCAATTCATATTATAGTTAAGTAAAATACAATTTTTATAAACTACTAATAACCTTCTTATAGTTTTAGGTTACTTAAAAATGTTTCGTATTTCAATAACTCTAATATTAAGATTCAAAACTGTCAAAATCTAATTAACAAAATATCAATTATATTAGAAAAAGAAGCCAGTTGAAAAAAAATAATATAATAAAATTGATTTATGAAAAAAAAACCAGCTTTAAATCATCATAACCTATTTACCAATCACGTATAAAAATTGAAGTAGACATTTACATATAAAAAAAAGGAAAATAATAGGTCTTAGTTTAAATGAAAATTTCGCAAATATATATAAATATATATAAATAAAATATTTTTTACTTGAAATAATATCATTGACAATTATCACTACAAGGTGCGTAATTGATTGAAAACAACTACAAGATTTATTGAGTCATTGAGTCAAAAAGATTTTTAAACAAATCAGCAAATTAAACCACTTTAAAATATATTATAAAATAATAGCTAACCTTTACGAATTTATTTAACCGGTAGGTTTTTTATGGTAATAAAAAAAAATAATCCAATGATATTTAACACTAATTTAAAGTTTTTGATATATGTTCATAGGTTCTTATTAATTTTATTTTTGACGCGAGTTAAAGCTAACTGAAGGATTACTAGAATAATTCTAAGAAAATACTAAAATATCGATACTAGCGCTGTATCATCGATGCTTAGCATCATTTAGTGCGCTTCATCTTTACAATTCTATCGCTATAGTTTTCCACAGAGGCTATTACTAAATCTGAATTTCCCACTAGGTTTCCAAAGTACGAAATGAATTTAATTTATCAAATGAATTTAACCATAACAAAGTAGAAAATGTCATTAGTACTATACATATAGCATTTGCGCGTAAATAATAACAAAGTAAGATTGAAATATTAATTTAAAATATAATTAAGTTATTACATATTATTGAATTATAATTATAGTTAAATTATGTAAAAGATTTTTTTGATATACACTTCGAAACAGAACTATTGATATTTGTTTTACATGAAGGTGAAAAATATTGAAAGAGCAAATATCTTTTTTATTGTTATTAAGTAATTAAATGAATTGTAAAAAAGATGAGTGATTTTATAATATAGAAGACGTCGACGTTTACAAAATGACTGCAGTCAATTATGAAGGCAATTGCTTAGTTAAAAACAATAATGCAAATATATCTTCTACAAAAAGTCATATGTCTAAACAAAATAGCCAAGATCAACCTCAAGTCTCGACAAGTTTTCAAACAAATAGCTCTTTAAAATCATATAAGTCGCCAATATCATCAACATCAAAAACAAATGGCGACTCAACATTTGAGCCGTCTGTTGATATGATGGTAAATGATTTTGATGATGAACAAACACTGGAAGAGGAAGAAGCTTTAGCAGCAAAAGAAGCAGAAGATACTTCAGCAGAGTTATCAAATTTACAAAAAGAAAGTGATATGCCAATTGAAGAGCTTTTAGCCTTATATAATTGTGCACCGCCAACAATAAATAATCGTTCAAATAAATCACAAGTAAATACAACAAAAAGAATGGCATCAACTAGTTCTAGTAATCAAGATGGTAGTGAAGAGCAAAATATTGAAAATGAAATCGATGAAGACTTGGATGGAGCAGAAGAATATGATGAAGATGAGGAAGAAGATGAAGAAGAGATTAAAGAATCTTCACAATTACGAAAATTATATCCTGAAACATATGGAACTTCTGGAGATAAAAGACTCCTAAGAAGTATGTATTTTGTGTTATTTTTTAATTGATTAAACAATTCGAAATAATTTTGTAGCAATATCCAGACAACAAAGTGATGAAGAAGATGATGGTGATTATAGTCCAGATGAAGATGAATTCAAGAAGGTATACATTTTTACACTGATATTGGGAAATATCAAAACTAAATTTAACTTCTGTTTTTTAAGACAATAATGGTAGGGAGTGAATTTCAAGCAACAATCCCTGAAGGTTTTTCAAAGTATGATGATGTTCTTCCATATGAAAATGAAGATAAACTATTATGGGATCCAAGCCGATTGGTTGAATCACAAACTGAAGAATATTTAAACAAATCTCATCAAGCCAGAAATCAAAATTTATCTGAAGTTGATGCTGTACCACTAGGCAATCATTTACGCGATGATGAACAAGTAATTTTTAATAAAATGTTAAACAATAAACTAAAATAACTTAATTGAATAATAGTCATTATATCTACTTTTGCAATGTGGTCATAATGTTGATGAAGCACTAAGAAGAAAACGGATTAGTGCTGTACCATCTTCTGAACAAATGAGCATTTGGTCTGAAGAAGAATGTCGAAATTTTGAGAGTGGAATACGTATGTATGGCAAAGATTTTCATACAATTAAACATACTAAGGTATTATATTGGAATATAACTGAAAATTTATAATTTTTCTTTTAATTAGATATAAATATTCCTTAGGTACGTACACGTTGTGTTGGTGAACTTGTACAATTTTATTACTTATGGAAAAAAACCGAAAGACATGATGTTTTTGCTAATAAAGCACGCCTTGAAAAGAAGAAATATAGTTTACATCCTGGTTTAACTGATTATATGGATAGATTTTTAGAAGAACAAGAAATTAATAATGGAACTAATACAAATAATTTATTATTACGTGAAAGAAGTTTATCACCTGGAACACATAGTTCATTAATACAAGGCGATAGTAAACGTAATAGTAATCTTGTAACATCCACAAATACACAAAAAAATTCTTCTTCATTAGATTTTTAATAAACAATTTTCCATTTGTCTTTACACAAATGGACCGACTTAGTATTTAATTTTATAAAGTTCTTAATTTAAATATAATTTTTATTATTTTTGTGCAAAAAATATAGTTTCAATAAATAATTTTATAATATTCAAAAATTTTATCAACACCTTATGAATTCCAGTGTGATTAATATTTATAATCATAAATTTAAATAAGTACATGTGCTTTGAATTAATTACTAAAAACCAAAAAATAAACGATTATTACCAATAAGTAATAGTTAACTGACCAAAAGAAAAATAGAATTAGTAAAAAAAAACACTATTATTAGCAAAATAAACAGCAATTATCAATAAAAACACCAAATTAACAACTAAAAACAACAATAAACCAAAAGTTAGATTTTTAATAGGGTAAGAAAACCTCTAAAGTCTCTAGTAGACGACGGACATTATTATTTAACTTGTCTAAAGCGTGGTCCGCTGCAAATTATGTATTTAGGCGGCATTAATGACAGCTTCATACTTTTTAATAGCATGAAGATAGCAACGAAAGATTACAGTAAAAAATTACACTGCTATTCATTATTATATCAAAAGTTTAAAATTTTCATATATTAATAATTTTGTATTAAAAGTTCAATTTCATGTAATTATTACTATAAATTATATACATATTTAGTTAAAAATGGTACAGCATTTATGTTTTGATATGTAATAAATATCTACCAGCAGAAAAAACTTTCAAATAAAAATTTTGCTTATTTTCATCTAAACTCCAAAAAGTTATTAAGAGTAAGTCCGGGCAAATGAATGTCCGACGCCTAGAGTGCCTTTACCCGGACAAGGTTCCGGACAATTTCCATCGTCTACTTGGGCTTTAATACTAACAGCTCTATTTGATTGGATTAGAGGATTGCTTTAAACAGTTCAAAACGCTTTTTGTGTTAAATTTTTAAAATAGAATTTCATGTAAACTATTAAAAATTTTGGTCCAGACCTCGTGTAGAAACCCGCGATAATACCCTTTCTTGACTGACGCTGTGTACATGCTTGTACACCTCCTTCAAAAAAACCGATTCTTAACAGAGAAACCGTGTACAACATGGCGGCTTATTAAAACATGATCGGAATGTCTACGCGGATCTGTCAATCAATTACTATTAGGATATATTAATCACTGTAAAAATCACTAATCTATGTATATTGTAATTAATCAAAATATACTTTTAAAACAAAACAAACTAATGTACTTACAAATTTGCCAACATTTGTATTATAATTTTGGCATAAGCCCATACGAAATTTTAATTTTGATTTGGTACACAACATTAAAATTCACAATAGATGTGAGATTTTCGCGGAGTACAGCGTTTCAAAGGCTGTACTGCACACACGACTCCAACAAGTGAAGTACGTGATTTTTCAATACAAAAGTGTCTTTTTTCAAACTAAATGCTGTGTACAGGCTTGTTTTAAGAAAGGGTATAAGGAACTTTGTTCCAAAAACAAAGTTTTTTTCTTACTAATACCCATTTTCCACCGAAGCTTATACTCATTATTACAATACAACGACGGAAATTTTGTATGGAGAATCCATACAACGCATCTTCTATACTTGGTGTCTAGATCAGCGTTGTGGACAGCACTTATGACAGCACATGAGGTTAGTGCTGTGTTATCACAGGCTCCTTGTATGTCAAGAAAAGCCACTAGGGCTACCTCCTTGACTCTTAAGGATTCTTCAATAACATTGACTATTTCGACTAGGGCCGTGTCCGTGGACTTCCCCGTCTGATATGCATGTTGTGATCCATGTAAAGGGTTGTTATGGAGGATTTTAGTCTTCATATGCAGACCTAGTACTTTCTCGATAGTTTTAAGAAGAAAAGATGTTAAGCTGATAGGCCTATAGGCCTTTGCATCTTTATTATCTATTCTCCCAGCCTTGGGAATGAAGATCACTTAAACATCTCTCCAACTCCTAGGAGTATATTCCAAGCAAAAGCTTGCTCTAAATACTTTAATCAAATGGGGGCAGAGTATATCCAACCCCTTTTGTATTAACACGGGGTAGATACCATCTACTCCTGGGGCTTTGTAAGGCTGAAAAGAATCAACAGTCCATTTGATAGTACCCTGTGAAAAAATTTCCTTTGCAAGACGGTATGATCTATGCCCTCATTTTGCCCTTTGTTATAGCAACCTGGGAAGTGACTCTTCAGCGTTAGCTCTAGAGTTTCCTTTCCCGATGTTGTTTCTTGTCCATTAGGCTTTTTAATTGAGCCTAGAGGATTTTTGTGATCTCTAGATAGAATTTTGGCTACTTTACTAGTAGCCGAAATATCTTCCAGCTGCTCACTGAACTTGCGCCATGATTTCCTTTTATTGGCTCTAAGTTCTATATTATATTTAGTGAGAGCGCTGCGGTATGACTGCCAGTCTCCCGTTTTTTTGGCTCCATTGAAAAGTTTTCTTAATATTTTCCTCTGTTTTTCGAGTTCATTATTCCACCAGCTGATTCCTCTACGTCCTTTTATAAGCACTTGGGGTGAGCTGATATGGTAGGCGGTTATTATTGCCTCGTTTAGTTCACCAACGTAAAGATCTAAATCAGCTGTATTGCTTATAGGTTCCTGCAAACCATCTAATCTATAGTTCAGTTCCCCTACATACATGTTCCATTGAGTGCGTCTTGGTATTCTTACCATCCGCTCCTCTATAGGCAGCTTAATGATATTAAACCTAATGTAGCAGTGATCCGAAAGAAAAATTTCTTTTGATACATGCCAAATTTCCAATGATGCCGCAATCATTGATATTTGACAAGGTCAAGTCTAGAATTTCTCTCCTGATAACGTTTTTTTTTAAAGGGTTTTAAAACTGATGTTGTAGTAGGAGGATACTGAGCTAAGACCTTAGCCTGGCTAAGAGAAGAAGTCCCTTTGGCTTGACTTAGGTCTTTGGCTGGAGTTAGGTTTTCCTTCCCCTCAGCTAGCTTTTTTCCATCCGATACTTGAGCACCGTATTTTTTGCTTACAAGCTGATTTACTTCAGTTTGAGCTTTAGTTCTCTTTGGCCTGAAGTAAGCTGTCCCATACAGCCACGTTATCCTGTTGTTTAAGGTCTTTAAGGCCTCTGCAGTTTCTGCATATTGATAAAGTAAGCATGACGTACCCATCATCCCTGTCCTTTCTGGATAGGATACCTCTTAGACAAGTATTTTGGAGGCATTTTCGACGTATTATTTTGTCGTTGCCCTCTTTTTGGCACTGAGGCAAGTATACAAAGAAGATCTGCGGCTGTGGCAGCTCGTCCAACTTGCATACTTTGAGGGCAATATTTGACTCCAGCTTAAGTGAAGTGGTTATTCCTCGCACCCAATTCTCTGTGTCGACATCCACACAGTTAATCTTTATCCAGCGTCTTCGCTTAGTACACCCAGCGAAGGTAGGGGGGAAACCATCTACTGGCATGGCATCCTTGATTTTGTCTTGAATGCTCTGTAGATCTTCATTACTGAGCAGCACCTCTGGATATTCTGTGCTGGATATAGCTAGGGAGGTGGCCTTCACTACATCACTGTAGTTTATGGTCCCAGCAGTCTTTTCAGACTTGGTTGGCTCTTCAGCCTTCTCTGAATTATCTTACCCTTTTTTGGGGGGTACGATGCTTTGGGGCTTTCCTCTTCCGATCTGCCCCGCTTATCCAGAATAGGTCTCGTGCTTATCGGGACCTTTGCAAGTTCTAGGGCTTCTTCGTGTGACAGCCCTGTGCCCCTAAGATGTGCGTACCTTTTTCGGCCCGCTCCACTTAGAGGTCTTGCTTTTTTACGGGTAGAGATGTTCAGGTCATCTTTAGGGTCAATAGTTGACACCTTTAAAGAGCCTGTCTGCTCACTCCCAGAGGCAATAGCTTCACCTCGTTCTATAGATTCATGCTCCATAGGCATAACATCTTGTGGGGGCAGTTCTTCAATGTTAGATAATACCATCACGGCTGATGCGTTTAGAGGAGCATCTCCCTCGAGAGTTTTTTGTTCATTATCCATAAACTTTTTTACTGAAGGTAATGACAGTCCACCATAGGCAGAGACTCCTTTACCTATGGTAAGGCTATTTGAAACCGGAGCTCCACGCTAGCGACCAAGATTCGAGTAAACTCACCCTCTTGGCCATTCAGCCTTCAGCGTGTTTGTCCCACCTTGGCTTAGGGTTTGGTTTCCTTAGCTTCTCCAGTTCGCTGGGTGCTAACCAGCAACTAGGCCCTTCCACCACGTCGAGGTTAGAAACCAGGAAGGGGAGGTGCGGTTATACTTAATAGTTTTATTTGAGTTTGACATTTTGATTAAAAATATGTAATTTATACTTTCTAACTAGTTTTATTATATTAACTTGAATTACCATGAATATTAATGCATTATAAAGGAAATTAATTTAGTTAAAAGGTGTAAATTATACTTTTCTAAATGATTTCTAATGTAATTATTGCATTCAATATAGTTTTGAGTGTAAACTTGCCTCAAAACTCCTTGAAAAATTCCTTTAAAAGCGCTGTCCAGAATGCTAATCTAGACACAGCCATATGATCAATTAAAAAAACTAAATTAGGATATTTTCATTCGAAATCGAGTAACTGCAAGAATATTGCAATAAAATTAGTAAGAAAGCATCAAATATCAAAATATGAAATATTTAATTATAAATAATATAAAATCTTATAAAAGTATATTAAGAATAAAAATATATTATGAAAAAAATTCGAAGTTTAATTAGACTTAAATATTTTATGTTTATGCTTTTAATGGCTATACAAAATTCGAAATGCATTCATATTTTGTTTATTTTTTTATATGTTGGTACCATATATCATTTAATATTTGGCTTGCAAAGAACGCCGTATTTGTTTTTTTATTTTATTTTGATTAAATTAAATTAAATTTTAATGATATTTTAACTATGTTTTGTTGATTTTTTATTCTCTTAAGTTTCTTATGGAAGATGTCGCCTAAAAATCTTAATAAACATAGTAAATCAGCGAAAATGTCTGAGGATACTGAAGTACAAGAACAAAATATCTTATTTTTAAAGATATATCAAAGTAAGTACAAATATTATTTTTGCAATGACTAAATGAATTAAGTAAACTTTTATATCTTAACCATATATAATAACAAACCTTCGAATAAATTTTTATTCCTTAGTCTAGTATAAATAATAAAAGCCGCTAAGGCAGCGTCGTTCAAAGATATTAACTTTTATGAATTTTTCTTTTTCATACGCTTACAATCACAATTTATATCTAAATTGGAGAAAAGAATATTAATATTTACAAAATATTTTGCCTTTAATTCATTTTTTATTATTTAAAACAAAAAAGACCCTTAATTTTATAGATTTTACTAGTGTTTGATGTCATATATGCTTTCTCTTTTATTCTTACTTAAATTGTATGAAATTGAAACTGTGTAATATTGAAACTTGTAATTCACAGGCAAAAATTATTTGTGTGTGGTGCAATTAATATAATTATATGAACGTTACATTTAAACAATATTATTATTTTACAATTTCCTTCCAAGTAGTTTATTATTTTTCACTGGTACGAAATAACTTTTCTTTCCCAGCAGGAAATATAGTAAATGGTTATATTTTAGCCGCAAATTTTATTTTTATCGCATTACTTATTGGCGCCACTATTCAAGTTTATTCAGTTATATATAGAATAATATGTTTGTATTAGTAAGTTAAAGTAAAAATTGCATGAAAAACAAAATCGGCATTTTTTCTGTCAAATTTCGCAGTGCACGTTCGAAATTTGCATGTCAGACTCAAAATTGCAAGCGAGAGTAATCAAAAACTGTTATTACGATAAATTTTTAAACTAATTTTGTGGTTATCAAGTGATTTTTTTTTGTTGATCTATGAAAAAAATTTGTTTTGAAAAAAAAAATGTAAAAGATACCGTAATTTGTATAAAAATTCGGTAATTTTAAAAGAAATTTATAAAAAAAAACCTTATAATGACTTTGCACTATGAAAAATATTAACTGTGTTCAAGAAAAATAAATATAATTTAAAGAAAAAAATGTATTTGATACAATAATAAATAAAATTTTATTTATTTTTTTTATTCCAAATAGAACCAACCCAAATTTACCGATATTTGCGAACTAGGAATATGATTTCAGTAAGTTTTCATCAACTATTATTTTAATTCAACATACTCATATTAATTTATTTTTTCTAAATATTTCATATTACAGCCAATTTTTCTTCAGCGTACATTGGGATACATGAAACATCGTTTGTCACGAACAAACAAAAGACCTAAAAACTTTAAAATCGAATCATTATTATTTGAAGTTGTAAAGAAAAACAATAAATCTAGAAATATTGATTTTGGTGAATATCTTACACTAAGATTTGCAGCTTTATATGATAATGCTATATATGGATTTAGAAAAAATCAAATGGCACGAGTAGATGCTTTTATAATACGCATTTCTCATATAAAATGTGAAGATAATTTACCATTATTCCTAAAAGTATACATAAATTAAATTTAATTCAATTTGAAGTTTTTTAATTTTTATATATATTAAAAGATTGGCTCAACCGAGGTTTTTATAAATCCATGTGAAATTCATGAAAATAATGTAACTGCTGCTATATGTGTACCAACTGAAAGTTTTATGCCAGAAACGGACTTAACTAATACTTCATATATTCTTTACCTTAAAATGGAAAAATTACCTGGTACTAGTAATACTACACAAAATGGTGAAGGTTTGTCAAAAATTTAGATTTATTTATTTTTAACATTATAAAATTAGTAAAAGTTATAAATTTTTACTAGTTTTATGATAAGCTATTCTTTTTGCCCCTTGATATCAAAATCACAGTATATCTCATACTGACCCTTTGAATATGTCCACATTAATGATTTCCTATAAAATACGATTTTGCTTTATTTAATATCAAATATATTTGATAACTTCTCCAAAAATAGTGCAAAAGCATTGTAAATTTTAGATTTGGAAACTTTTATATATTATTATTAGATGTTCATTATTCTAGTACGTAAAAATCCCAGTGATAATTTTAATTTTAAGTTTTTTAACTAAATATGTTCCTAATTTACTTAAATTAATAAAATAAATTATAAAGCTTTTAAATATCAAACATTTCTCTGCAAAAATAATTTCTGAAAGTACAAGGTACAAGAATTCTTAAATTTTAATCAGTTTTAGAACCACCAGCAAGACGCTTCAAACCAAATCCCAAGTTTTATGGCGCTCAGTTAGCAATTGCAGATAAGAATAATCAATGTCTTCTTAAGGGAGGAGAATATCAAATTAACCTTACCAAAATATCGTCAACAAATAATATACCTCAATATGAAAGCAATTGCCAAACCTTATCGCAACATTTAAAATTAGAAGTATCAGAATCAGGTAATGGAATTATTGAAGCTTTCAAGAAGAATCCAAGTTTGATCCTTGAAGTTAGATGGCAAAAAAAAACTGATATTAAATATCTTAAAACCAATAATAATAAAAAGGAAAATATTACTAATCATAATAATAATACAATTGTGTCGCCAAAAAATGTAATAAAAGGACCTGCTATGAATCACAAACCGAACAATTTTCAAGTTATATTTTACTTTAATTTTAATAAAAATTCAAGCATGCATATGGAAACTTATCAACAAAATAATTGTCCATGGTGTCATCTCGATTGCATTAAATTATATTCCTTACTCAAGCATTTGAAATTATGTCATGCACGTTTTAAATTTACTTATTCATCGATTCCAGAGGGTGCGCGTATTGATGTTGCTATAAATAATGCTTATGATGGACCACCTAGTCTTTTTAGTCCTCCTAAAAAGAAATATTTGAAGAAATCTTCAAATTATAAAATTGATTTAGACAATGTATTGGTATATAGGCCCAGGAGAAAAAAGCCCAGCTTATCAGAATTTTTAGATGAAAGTGAAAAACAGAATCATCAAAAGTCTAATGTAAGCGAACAGGAAAGGTAAAGTAATAGTTATTCTGTTTAACTGCTTTTTTATAAATTTAAATATATTATTTATTAGTTATTCAATATGATCACTGAAAACTTGAAAAGAATCAATATCAATGGAACTGAAATAATTCCAAGCAAAAGTATATTTATAAGCCAATTTTAAATTTGAAGTTTTAATCAAAAAGTGTAACTATTTAATTATTTTAATTAATATCATTATTGAAAAAGACTTAAATTAAATCATTGGCAACACTCAACTCATCGTCTCTAGTAAACATAAACATAAACATGGCCATTTATAATGTTTATTGTAGGCTTTATATATTTATAGTCCTTTCATTATTTCAGAAAATATTATCATTCTGGTACTTGTTTACCGATTCTATCAGATGAATTTGATATCGATTCTGAAGAAGAAAATGATCCATTATGGCTTCAGGAAAAAACTAAACAGATGCTTGATGATTTCACTGATGTTAATGATGGTGAAAAAGAAATAATGAAAATGTGGAATCTACATGTTATGAAACATCGTATTATTGGTGATTGTCAAATTCCAAATGCCTGTCATATGTTTGTAGAAATTCATGGACGTGAAATTTTTAAAAGAAATTTGTATAGAAATTTTTTATTACATTTGTGTACATTAGAAGATCATTCTTTAATTTCCCCTAAACAAGCTTATGAAGTTACCTTAAAACTTCAGGTAATTTCATATTAATTATCTTTTATAGTAAATTAATAATAATATATTATTACATTAGGGCATTTTAAAAACATATCCAGAAGGATTAGAAGCCTTGCAGAAATCGCGAGAAGCTCAATTAGATTATTGGTTAAAAGTAGGCATCCATAAAGAAGCAGAAAAAGAAAATCAGTCAAAACAAAAAAATAATAATCAAAATTCTCCAAAAAAAAGTTATGAATCAAACAAATCAAACAGAGATCCAAATAAATTATTATATAGTCCTAAGCCATCGACAAGTAAAGAACAACATTGTAACTTTTTTGATAAAATACCTGATTCAAACAATAGGCAGACACACTATGATTTCTACTCAAGTTTTTCTGATACAAGCGGTAATTTATTCTGTTAATAATTTTAATTTATTTACTGTTAAAATATTAGTATGCATGTATACAAAAACTATGGGACATGCATACAAACAAAAATTAAACTTTATTTGCCTTTACTAGTATTTTCTAAATACTTTTGGAATATTAGGCATTTCTGATATAAAACTTAAAGTTTTCTTATTTCAAATTGCATAATGCATAAAATATGTCAATCTAATGAATTAAATATTTTTTTGCAAATAGATTCCTCTCCAGAAAGTCCAAGTAAATTTTCCTTTAAATCACAAAGGAAATCAGACCAAAAGTTTTCAAATACATCAAATACTACACAACACAAAGCAATGCGGAAACGTATGCGAGTTCCTTCTAAAACTGATGAAATACATTAATAGCATAAGTTTCTATTTACCTTAGTTTTAATTTATTATGTAAGCGGTTTATCAAATATTTTTAAGCATGTATTTTTAATCTCGTTTTGTTTGTTTTTTGTTTTGGCGTTTTATGCAAGAAGTGGAATTATTTTTAAAATTGTTATCTACATTTTATTCTTTATAGTTTTACTATTAATAAATAGTTATTAATTATATACAAAAGAAAAACACATAAGAAATTCAAAAGAATCATAATTAAAATAATGTAGTTTTTAAGAAAACAATTAAAGTAAAAGTTAGGTTTAATATTTTGTTATCTCTTATCATGGTGAATATTTAGTTGTAATACAAAAAAGAATACCTCTTGCCAAAAGTGAAAACCATTGATAATATAATATTTTTAAGTGAAAAATTAAATTTCATATTTTTATGAATAGTTTTAATTATATATTTTTAAATTTGTTTTTTTTTTTTTTTTTTTTTTTTGTTACGGTATTTTTTAAGTAAGAAGAGCGATTATTTTAAAAACATTTTGTTATTTTTGCATTGATTTTTTTTATTTTTATGTATGCCTTGATAATTATATTAATGAAAACAAACGAAAAGTGAAAATAATTAATAAATAATATTGTTATTCTGAAGAAAAAATTAATATAAATGTTATATCTATTATCATAATCACTCAAAACTGTTGTGGTAATGTGAAAATGTACATCAGTGCCTTTTGCCAAAGTTAAGAAAGATTTATAACATAATTTTATTTTTAATGAAATTTTTGATTTTTAAATAAGGGGCTCAGTTAATATTGATAGTCATATTTTTTTGAAATAATTTAGTTGTTTTAGTTTTTATACGCAAGAAAAGTGTTTATGTTGAAAATTATTGTTATCTAGATTTATTTCTTTTATTTATACTGTTGATGTATGAGTTGGTAATTATGTACAAAAACAAAACTAGAATCTTAAACGAAATAATACAAGTATAATATAATTTTTAAACAAAAAAGAATGTTATTTTAAAAGTTATTATTATCCTGGTCAATCACAACTCACGTTTGATAATGGCAAATAATATCTTCTACAAAGGTGAAAAACATTGATATAATAATTCTCCTTTTTTAATAAAAAAAAATTTGGTAAATAATTTCTTGTATTGAATTCATCCTCTTAAACTTATGTATATTTGTGATTTTTCTACAATAAACTAGGCATAATTGTATTAAAGAAAAAACGACAAAATTTTTGATTCCATTTTATTCAGTATATTAACTTGATTGATTTTTTCATGACTATTAAATGCTTCCAAATCTCACAAAGATGGTTGCCTCAAAAGAAATTTTCATTTAGATAAAAACCTTAAATTCCCAACGAATAGTTAATTTAACAATCTTAACAAATCAGAGTATTTACGATTTATTCAAATATTAAGCAGGTATTGGATTAGTAAGTATCGATCCAAAAAAAAAAAAATTTATTATTAAAGACTTGGTCAAAAGGTCAACTTAGATTTTAATTTATATTTAAAAAGAGTCTGACGACTAAATTACTAGAAAACTTTATGTATCAACATTATAAACTAAAATAATTTTTGTAATAAGCATCAACAATTTAGTTTATTAAATTTTGAAAAATAACACAAATAAAATGACTAGTTGTATCCATGAAAATGTTCAAATATTTTATGATTTGTAGGCAGCAGTGATAATTTTCGATGATAGATTCTCTATTAATTTACATAACAATATCAACGTTATTCAATCAATGAATTTATATATTCATTCGATTTTCCTTTGAGCTCAGTAAGGGCAGTGTGAATTCGAAAATGTAATCTTGACTCCAACGAATATCCAGTAAAATTTTTTCTATAAGTAAATGCTTATATTTTTATTTAATTTAAGTAATTTCAATTGAACAATTAAGCTCCATTATCGATTAGATTTCAAATAATATTAATAGTTACAAAAAAAAAATATGTTGCAATTAGCAATATTACATTATTTAACTTACTTTGCATCTTCCAATGCTGCAACAGCATTCTCCTTCCTTCCCTGTTCAGCATAAAGTAGACCCATTTCAACAATTGCATATGGAATTAAATATGTATCATCTTTAATTTCTTTATGAAGCGATAAAACCGCTTCTAAACATCTTAAATTAAAAATTTAAATAAATAATTTGTATATTTAAAGATTTTATTCATTTTACTTGTACGCCTGTAGAGGAATTTTCATTTGTCTTAAACAAGCACCTTTAAGTAGTAATGTTAATGCTTTATTATCAGCATCATATTTTTCTGTTTCGATTTTTGAATTTAATTCATTTAAATTTTTTTCAATTATCCTTAGTATACCATCAGCTATAGAAATGTCTTTTCGAATAACTTTAAATGTATTCCAGACATACATAAGTTCTATTGCCGGCATTCTAAGATATTTGTTTTGGGCAAAATATCTTTCGGTCTTTTTGCATATAAACTTTTCCATTGGTAGAGATTTACCAGCTATTCTTTGCTTATATAATGGGGCTTCATGCATTAAATTCTCGACTGTAGCTTGTTCTGACGATGATACTACTTTGCCATCCATTATCATTAACATTATTGCTGCTTTTTGATATGAATAAATTGTACGGGACCATTTACTGCCTTCAAGTAGATACGTAGAAAAAAGACTAGCTTCACGCCAATCTAATTTTAAACTAAATAAAGTAATTTTTTTCTTTGTTATAAATTAATTCATTTGCATTATTTTATTATAATGTTGCTTCACTTAAATTATTCCACGTTATGTGAAACAAAAGTAACATCAAAAATTCCTGCTGATTTGCACGTTTTTTACTAGTAAATTTTTGCTATTTTAATTTTCTTGTAGCTTTTGTATTTCTATAAAATTTTGAATACAATATGAAGGGTTTGTTTAATTGAATATTTGTGTTTCTAAAGTAACTTATTGCACCCAACATGCTTCGAAAATAGCATTACTGTGGTCAAACGCAGAATTAATTGAATTATTAATTTTTAAATAGACCGTTTTGCAAAAATTTATTACAAAGTACACCATTTTTTAATATTCTAATAATAATAATAATAATTAAAATATTTTTAAGGACATACCAATTAACCCATAATAATTCCCAGTAGCATAAATGATGAAATTGTACCCATAAGGATTGTGATTTCCATGATTTTGTATACCATTGGATTGCATCATTTAAATTTCCTTTCATAAATTCCAAACGGCCCTTAAAAAAAAGAAACCATACACCTTCTGGATACAATTGTAATTGTTTAGTTAAAATTTCATCACAAAATTCTAAATCACCCTCCTGATGGCTTAAAACATAGCAAACAATTAAATGATACCCAAGTAATGTCATTACACAAAGCACTTGTCTTATACCAGACATACGGTAGCCAGCTACTAAATCATTCATTCCAACTTGCTAGAATTTTAAAAATTTCAATTAAAAATCAATATAATCTTCATTTTTTTTTGTTGTTAACTTTATTTCCAGAAAATCCTATAAATTCTAGTAAACGGATAACACGACCTGGCAGTAAGGATATCATTAAATTAAATGTACCCATACCCATTCTAACACCACTTTCAAAATGAATTTTAGAGCTTTCTGATTCCCATTTACGTTGTGTTAATATTGAGGCACATTCTCTAAGTTAATTAAAATATATAAAATATAATTATTCCAAAAATATTTATAATTTATTGTTGAAAAATTAAAATAATACTTATAACTATTAAAACAATGACGGATTTTCATGCCTCCCTTAATCAAACTTGTTAGGGTTTCATCTTCAATAAATGTAAGCATTGCCTTAAGTAATAACGTTTCCGCTATGCATAGTTCAGCATGAGCTTCCATTTCAGTATATTGTTCATAGTTGGTCTGTAATTGAGTAAATTATTTTTCGTTTTCATATTTTTTATTGTGCAATTATTAAAACAAAAAGAGGCAACATTAATCGCTAAAGATATCAACATTTTTATCTAGCGTTTTTTCTACAAAGCTAGGTCTAAATTGACTGATCTTCCAAAAATAAGTAAGGATCTAATATTTTTACAATTCAAAATTTTTTTATGCAAAATTTGGTGCTGTTCAAGGGTATTAAATAATTTATATGGCTCTTGAGTTCAAAATATTGTGAAATTTACAAAAACTACAACTTCCTTGATACTATTTTTTTTTTTGTCATTTAATGTACAAGTAGCTATGAAGTTTTAGGAGTTATTCCTAAATCACAAACCAAAGTTAAAACACTATTTAGGTGAAATTTTCTGAAGCAAATACTAATAACGATAATATTCTGCTCCATACAGAAAATTAAAGTGCTCTTTTTCTTCTCATGAAAGAATCTCCAGCTTAACGTCGTTTTTAACGTCTCTATTTTAAAGTTATTACATTGTTATGATATCAACAAAAATTCACCCTATTATAAAATTACTAAAGAACATTTAAGTAAAACAATTAAATGTTGAAAATATGTATTAAATAATTACCCTTTTAAAGGTTTTTCCAATTGTTTCAGTTAATGTATTCTTCTTTCGATATTGATTACAAACATTTAGACAAATTTTCAAAGCTTCTGATGCCTCAGCTATATGTTGTTGTTCAAATGTTAATATTGCTTCTAAAAATGTAAAAACACTATTTCCGACCGCATGATACATACTACAATGTGCCCATGGTTTCATTAAATTTTTAGCATTTTCAAATTTATTATTAAAAAAGTAATTTATTGCTAATTTTGCTTCAGATAATGCTTCATCTAAATTCATTTTATATGACCTAGAAATATTTTTATTTTTTTTTCTAAACGAGCAAATGAATAATTTAAAGTTAATTACCCAATATCAATATCACATGCATCGTGAAACTGAAAAACAAAATAAATGTGTGAATCATAATTACAAGTATTAATTTAAATTTTATATATATTTTTGTGGTATTAATCTTCCTTAGAAGATTACTTAAGGTTTCAGTTTAATTTATCGATTGGAAACATTCATCGAACTATATTTACACAAATACGCTATGTATTTTAAGTTACATAGCCCCTTAAGGTCAATTTATTGGATACTTTTAGTGAGAACAACATATATGTGTTACATAACTACAATAGTTGCTAGTAAAATTTTATTTGCTGCTTTGCACTACATCAACAACAAGAATCTTATCCTATACTACGCTATTAAAAAAGGCAATCATTCCACTACATGCACGAGTATATACTCGTATCACAACAAATAATAAATTAAAAATAAGGAAACAAATTTACAAAAACAAACAATTTTTTACTAACCCCAACAATCCTTACTAATCCTAATCCCAACTAATCCTTACGGTATTAACTATCTCATACAATAAATTAATTCTAATTTTAATAGTTTGGATTTTATCAATAGTTAACTCTTTCGGACGGTCCTTGTTGAGGATCCATTCAAACTGCTAAAACCATTTCAAAACATATTTTTCAACTAAAAAATTCATGTGCACATTTACCGCAACTGGATGATAAATGTCATAAGAGTAAATGTTTCTAACTTGTTTCAGCTTATGAAATTTTTAAACTAAATAGTATTTTATGTTGGTATTAAAACAATATTTTCTCAAACTTACATAACTTAAAAACAAAGTTTTTAAGCAAAAAAGATTACGTAAATTTGTTATTCATGAAACAGCAAATCAAAAATGTTAGCAATTAGTAAATTATATCATTAAATATTTTTGCGCTTCAAAGCCGCTTTTATATACATACATCAGATAATTACAGCTTATTAAAATTGAGTAAACTTCCGCAAGGAAATACATATATAAAAAATACAAAAGTTTGATTAACTGATAAAATTGTTACTAAAAAGCTTCCGAGATCTACAATCAACTTAAAAAAATGTTTATTATTTGATTGGTTTTTCTTTAAAACTAATATTAATCCTATAGGTTTTCACTTCTTTTCAAAATATCTTTTATTAATATTTTCTAAAAAAAAGTTTACCAATTTTTCCTGTTCTATGATCTATGATCTATGATCTATTTATGCTTAAGCTTAATACTTATAAAAGAAATAAAAAATACTCATTTATATTTAACAATGTGATATTTAGACCTTTTTCACGATAAGATATTTTTTTTTAAAAATAAAAAAGATTATAAGAGATCATTAAAGATAAATATTTTTTTGTTTGATTAGATTTAAAAATTCATTGGTCTAACTTTGTTTAAAAAATTGAAAAGCATAGATCTAAAAATCACGTTCTTTATAAATATTAATAATTATTATAATGATTATTTGCAAAAATTACTGTTTAATAATACAAGTCGTGTACTTATGTAAATTTCTTTCTATTTTTCGAATTTCCTACTTTAGCAGCAACGATTGTTTTATTTTTTTTACTTTAAATAATAATTTAATTGTTAAAACTAGAAGTAAAAACTTAAAAATAACTAAGCTCGTATTTTCACTGTATTACCAAAAAAAAACAAAAAATTAAAATTAAAAAGAAAAGGCTGATTAAATTATGTTTAATATATAAAAAAATGTACTGCGACTACTTCTTTAATTCACAGGCAAATATTTCCTATTTACAAGACTAACGGTAATTAAATTTATTCATTACTTTATTAAACAAATCAAACAAGTAGGATTTAAAAATACAAAAAGATATAAATATTATTGAAAAATTGTTATAATAATATTATATTTAAATGAGGTTTTATTTTTTATCCGGCATTTATTTAAAAAGAAATACATAAAGTGAAAAAATAGAATAATCTTGTAAGAGTTAATGAGAAAAAATAATGCGGGCATATACGAAATGCAGTTACATTTTTATATACTATATGTACTAAGAAAGAGCGTTATAACAATTTAAAAATTGATGCGATTAACAAAAGTGTCACAGAAATAATAATAGCCTAACGACTGTTGGTCAAAATTGCCACTATCACTCTTTAAAATGACTTACAAAAATATTTTGTTATAACGGAAAAATTTAAGTCTTCATAGGGAAAATGGAAATTACTAAAAACAAACATCAAGGGTGAAAAATTTTAAAACCATCAATAAGCTTAGATTGAAAAGTAAAAACTTACTTGTGGGAATATTGTAGAGAGATACTTTTGTTTTTTTCTTTTCTCGATTTTATAAAAAATATTGCTGAAGAATTAAATTTTTTATCACTTTATTCCATTTTTAATATTGTTAACAACAAAAAATATTAAATTTTTACAAAAACTATTTATATGTAAGGGATATATCAAACATGTATACGGTTAACGGTCAGTTTATCACATGGGATACCCAAAATGGAAAGTTTTTAATCAAAATCAAGAACTTTTAAATTTATTAATGGTTTAAATATGTCTGTGAATATAGTTTAGAATTAAATATTATTGTAATAGCATAAATGTATCATATGTGATTGTTTCATGAAAATAAATAATAAAGTCAAGAGGATGACACATAAAACATATCATAATTTATATACTAGCGGAGCAGAAACATTTATTATTGACCATTAAATATCCATCAATTTTAGTGGGACTGCTTAATTTGGTCCAAATATTTTTCATTTCAGTATCTTTTTATGAATTACATATAGCCAGTAATCGTTAAATACTTAATGAATAGTATGAATGCGGAAGCAGTTCTAAGTTCAGTTTGACTAAATTACTAAAAATTTCAAACAATCTTCATGATTTCTTTCTTTACCCACCTTACAACAATACAATACAATAACTAGCCGTTGCTGACGATTCCTCCTTTCTTAAGATAGTCATAAATTGAAATATCAGCATCGGAGCTTGTTCTTCGATGTATTATTTTGATTATATATTTATCTTAATTATAAAGAGCAATTAAATCAATTTATATTTTATGATTATAACTATAAAGTTTAGAAGATCCTTGATATTTTCAATATAAGTGCGATGTGTTAATACTTTAAACGACTTTTCTTCATACACTTCTTCATACGAACTTCATACATTTAAGATTCCAAGCAACTAACAACTTTTTCCATTTTGATGGAATTTATTAGTACTTCTTACTCAAATATATGATTCCGATATGTCCATATGACTAAAGTAACTTCCACTAGGCACACGGCCTAGTTATTTAACTGTTTTAATAAAAGATTCTTACCTCATCATCCTGATCTGTTGAATTAGGATATTCAACACTCTCTGAACATTTTTGTTTATTTTTAGTTTTAGCATCATGTTTAATATTTGCAGATGATGATAATTCTGGAGAAGATCTTAGATTTATATTATCTGACATTTTACAAATGCTTATCTTATTAATCACTTGTATTTAATATATTATTTAAACAGACCTCCAAGTTTTGGTCGTTTAAAATTTAAAGGAATTTATTTATTTAAAAAATATATAATTGTATATTTCACTTAATTCTTTTTATTGATTTTTCAAATACAAAGCATTCTATTGCTTAAATTTTCAGGAACTTATATACTTGTCAAAAATTTAATAATTTTAAAAAATCAATGCCACTTAAATTAATATTTTTTGTATTGCTTAGCACAAAAATCATGGTACATAATTTAATTGCTTTATTAACCACCTTTACGAATAAACTGTATAATTTATTTAACTGTTTTAAAACGAATCCCGTTGATTTATTAAAATTATTAAAAATTTGGCTAAAACTTTTTGATGGATTGTACATAAAATATTCTAATAAGCCAAAAACCTAGCCGTCAAGCCGTTTCTGTAATTCAAAAATAAAAACAAATTTATAAAAACATGACAGAGAGAAGGAAAGCTTTTGGTAAATATAATATTTGGAATTGTTGGTATAAAAGCAATGGAGTGAAAGCTTTTAGAATTGTCAAGCTTCCATGAGCTTTCGGTAAAGTACATTATTTCGTTTATACACATATAATATGCAATTGTTAATTACACATTTTATATATATATTCTTTTAACGTTTATTTTATATCATATTCTAGATATAGTTTAGCAATCACAGCATCACTTAAGATAATTTTCCAAATGTGATTCGAGGAGGCAAAATGAATAGAAAGTTTCGTCATATGCATATAGTTCTATCTCGCTTTATCAGACCTTCACTACCTTTTATATTTATATATATATATATATATATGTGTTCACTCAATCGATTATATATATATATATATTATATTGTATTTATATATGTGTGTTTTTTATGCTGGTTTTTATCCGAGTATGCCTCATAAAATTTAACAAAAGTCTGAAAGAAACAGTATGAGTTATGTATACTACAAGAAAACATAAATGCGACTTTTTGTAATTTAATATTTTAATATTAAATGATAATTAAGTACTCTAGTGCAATTATTATGAGGCCAAGAAAACTATCAATTTAAAGTTTGAATTGGTTCAAGTGTTTTTTAAATATAGAAAAAAAAGGACAAAGTTAAACTAAAATCTTATTATAATATATATATATATATTTAAGTTGACAGGTTGTCTCTTTGTAAACCATTTTTATTATCAATTCTGTCATTGTAATTTTTAAAATTATAATTATAACTAAACTTTAATATAAGACAAAAAGTTATTTCATTTTTCAAAAATTTAAAAAGTATGTGTTCATAATTTTATACAAAAAAAGAAATCCTTTTTTAATTTTTTATTTTTCAATTCTTATGCACTTATAAGAAAAATATTATGTTTGTGGTATAGGAAATGCATAAAACTTGTTTTTACATAGTTGCTATGTTTAAATGTGTCACATCAAGTAATTGTTTGCCTTTAATGTGTAAAATAAAATTTTTAAAAAAAACCTTCAAAATTACGTATAAAAGTTTAAAATAAACTATTTAAGTTTATATTTAATTAAAAATCAAAATTATATACGTATATTATTGTTTATTAAATACTTTAATATTTAAAATAAGAAATTTTTAACTAAAAAGGGACAAAAAGATATCTAAAATGAATAATTTGTTGCATTTTTATGCAGTTTTTTTAACAATTATTAGCTTAACAAGTGTAAAATCAAACAATGTTTATGGCAAAAATATTTGCAGTAATTTAATAAGTGATGATGATTATATTTCCCCAAAACGTAAGTATTAAAACTTTTTAAGAAAAATTCTATTGATTTTCCAAAAAACCAAACAACAACAATTGCGTGGATGACATTTGGCCCTTTTTCTAATTTATGTTTAGATTTAGAGTTTTTAAACCAAATGCAAGTTTTAATGCCAAAATTTATTCTTAAAGTTTAGTATAACATTTTCATATATGGATAATTATGCTTATAAATATTATAGAAATAGCTTAGAAGCTATATTTGCAATTTGATTATACAATTTTTTGATAGAAATTTTAAAAAATTGTAAGCATTTAAACTATGTTCATAGATTGCATCGACCAAATCAGTCCGTGTTTATTTATAAGCGCTAAAAAGCCATTACTTTCTAATAGTGATAAAACAAAAGAATTTGGGAAATTTAAGACAAATTTGATGCTACATCCTATTTAACATTTAAGCCGTCTCAATAAACGGACGATGAGATGTCTTCGGTTATTTAAGTAAAATTATCCAATGTTTGAGGAACATGTTTATTTGGGAACATAGATTTCGAGGCAACTTATGTATTATTGTCTTTCATTTTTTAGGGAATTTTATGGAACTCTAAACATTCCTTTGCAAATTCATTTTTATTAGACTAAATTTTTATTAAAATTATTTGAATACTCATTAAAATTCCATAGGCAGCTAATTTAAATCATAAATTGCTTAAATCAAATCAAAAAAAAAAACTTTAAGAAATTATTGTCTTTCATATTTTAGGGAATTTTTGGAACTCTAACAAACTTTCCTTTGTTCCAATTCATATAGCAATAAGAAGTTTGCTGTAAAAACTGTCAAAATCACTTATATGTATATCAAATAAAAAAATTTTTGACAGCTATAGTATAGTAATATGATATACTTTTTAGTTTGAATCTCATCTTATGAGTTCCATGCTACATCTTGTCTTCCGTGATTTCAAAGTACTTTTAAAGACTTTATTATTGTGTGTGGCTTTGAGCAGGTGGTGACTATTCCCAATTTTATAGGTTTTATCTCTGGCTATTTAAATGTCCCCAAATCCAAAGACGCTATCATAAAGAATTCAATCTTAACTATACCCATTTAAAAATAGATTGGTTTAATTTTCTAATCATGATTACTGAATTTTTTGTCTGGTCGATTTAACGATAATTGGGACAAGTCCTGCAAATATATGAAATTACTTCCATAAGGACTATGGCTTTAAATCTTCGATCGAAAAAATTTAAAAACCAGCTTAATAATTAGCATTTTAACTTTTAGCATGCTTAAAATTATATTTTGAAATACATAACAAATATTTCATATATTTACATGTATTTATAAATTTTTGTAATTTAATAAATGTAGGGAATAAATGTAGGTTAAACCGATATTAGAGTTGTATTCTTTCAATTTGTATCGAATTTTAAAAACAATTATGAATTTATCAAATTTTACTAAGCATAAACTTATTGATTTAACATTAATACATTTTGATGAAAACTGTTAATTCCAATGTGATTAAAGGATATGTAAGTTAATATTTGGGATAAGAAAATATTTGAGAAATACAAAAACATTCAAAAAACATTGAATTATAATGGGGATCCCTTTGATGACGTTATTTCTATATATTACGATGATACTAATTTTAAAAAATTGGGTCACACTAATTCGATTTGTCACGCAAATTTATGTATTTCAAATTTACTTCCTTATAAAAGCTGTTGACATTTGAAGGAATATTTTATTATATAAATTTGGTTATAAAAAAATTTTTTTGTAATGAAGCGTTGGGACTGTGTATCAGTGCAAACTTTAGTCGTTAAAATATATTCAAATTATGTAATTTTGATACAATTAATTTGTACAACGGAATCCAAATTCTTAATCAAAGTTAGAAAGTTTTTCTTTTTCTGCTGTGATTTTACTCATTTCTTGTTTTTGTGATTATTGATGAAAGTTCGGAATAGTTTTCTTTATTTTTTGTTGTCTTTATATCCAGCACAGCTTTTACTTTTCTTCTCTACACGTTTTTGGTAGTAGTTCTGGTAAAAATTGCTAGTATAACTTCAATACCCGAAAAAATAAACAAATAAAGTGTCTGCTAGTCATTAAACTCACATTAGCAAACTCTGTTCAAAAGAAAATATTTGACGTCATTTCGAAATTTGCTCGGCAGTATTTTTTGGTAATTCCGAACATTAGCCTAGTGTTTTTTTGTTGTAATATAGACTACAAAATATTGTTCAGTTGATCTACTTATTCAGAACAAAACAGATAAGAAAAGTATTTTCCATATATAAATTCTTATTTAACTTAAATTATTTTTTCTAATTTCTAGAACATATTCTACAAAAGTCTTACCATGGACTCATACGTGAAAATGAAACTTTTGTTGAAATAACACCATTAATCGAAGTGGATGAGCATAGAGTTTGTGATTTTAAAATTATTAAAAAACCACATAAGGATGTGCCATTTGAGGTAAGTGTTTTATTATTAGTTTTATTATAAGATATAGTTACTAATAACTTTTGATAACCTTAAATTGAGTAACTTATGCAAACTTATTGGCGTATTCTATTTAAATAGGAAAATTCACTAATCTTTTAAAGTCATGCAAATTTATAAATCGTCTTCAATTTTAAAACAAATATTTATATTATTTTTTTGTAATTTAAAACGTTTTTTAATCTTGTAAATTTTATTTTTAGATTGAGTTGGTAAACAATTTGGGAATACTCAGAGCACGAAGAACACTAAATTGTGAAACACGTAAAAGTTATCGTTTTGAAATTGTTGCTATCCTTCGGGATGGTACACGTTCAGCTAGTGCTAATGTACACATATCGGTTATTGACATAAATGAATATGCGCCTACATTTTTACAACCATCCTATGTAGTAGAAGTGGATGAAGGACGCCTTTATAAAGAAATTCTTCGTGTTGAAGCAACTGATGAAGATTGTACACCATTATTTGGTGATATTTGTAAATATGAAATATTAAATAATGATCAACCATTTACAATTGATAATGAAGGATCTATTAAAAATATTGAACCATTATCACATAAATTATCACATAATCATATATTATCAATAGTTGCATCGGATTGTGCTATGAAAAAATCAGCACCAATCATGGTTAATATCAAAGTACGTAAAGTTTGTGAAGCAAGATTAGCAGGTATCCCGGAAAGAATTGATTATAGTGTAATTATATATTGTTTTCCTTTAAATTTATTCCGTCAATAAAAAATTATATTTAAATACTACAGGCCTACTCCATGGAAAGTTTATTATTATTTCCTAATATACGTTTGGACTTATGTGATGTTCATTGCAATAATGAAGATATGATTATTCAATCATCTGTCAACCTTAAGGTAAATTATAATAGTATTCAAACAATTAAGTTATATTTTGTAAAAAAGAAATTTCATTGTTTTTTAGACAAAACATATATCATTCGGATGTGATCGTGATGCTATTCAATGCTCTACAGAAAATTCTTTGATTGATTTATTACCAAAAGGTGCAGATTGGACTAAAAACTTAAATTATGATGAAGGCGCTGAATCAGTTTTTCATTTTGATGGAAAATCTGGGGCAATAATTCCAAATAGTGTAGTTGAGAGACATAATTTTGCTTCACATCCATTCAGCATTGTAACAATGTTCCGTCATTTTAGTTTGCCAACAGCTAATAAACATGCAAAAGAGCATATTATATGCAGTGCTGATGATCATAGTAAGTCAAAAAAATTAAAATCTAAATTAATTAAATATTATAAATCTTAATATTTTTAATCTTAAGTTTTTTTTTGTTATTTAATGTAATTATTATTAGTAAGTACTTTTTTCAATTATAGAAATGAATCGACATCATATGGCTTTGTTTGTTAGAAATTGCCGACTTATATTTTTGTTGCTTAAAAACTATAACGAGGGTGATTTAAATATATTTAGTCCAGCGGAATGGCGTTGGAAAATACCACAAGTATGTGACAATGAATGGCATCATTATGTATTAAATATTGAACTGCCAAAAATTGAATTATTTATTGATGGAAATAAATTTATTTCATCATCTGAAGATCGTCATAGTAATCCTGAAGTTATAGATGATTGGCCATTACGTGCTGTACATGGTGTTAATACAACTTTAACAATTGGTTCCTGTTATCAGGGATCAGAAAATCATTTAAAGCATGGTTTTAATGGTGATATATCTGAAATCAAATTATCACTAAATAAAATTTTATCAAACGATGATATTAAATGTGGAACAAATTGTGCAGAACATTTAATACCACCATCAGAAATATATTTGGAATCAGAACAACAAGTACAAACGAATTCTCAATTAAATGAAATATATATTGAAGGTAGTAATAAAAGTAATATTGAAAGATTACTACAAAAAATTCAATATGTTAATACCAAAAAAAGCCCAACAATTGGTCGCCGTAATATAGAAATTCGTACAACTATTACTTGTCCTAGTCAAAATTTAATACGTTTACCAACAATTGAATCCTATATAATGGTTAATGGTCCATCAACAATACCATTACAAAAAAAACCATTAAATGGACCATTTGATAAAAATGTAAATGCAATTAATAAAATAAAAATTGAAAAACCAAAAATTGTAATAACAGGTAATTCAAATCATTTAGTTTCATATCCAGATATAAAAGATGGGGTACGTATATTAGCTAACATAAGTATTCTAGTATATTCTGGTGAAAAAGCAAATGATAATTTACAAATATTAGATTCATGTAGTGTAAGTGTTTTTCCAAGCTTAAATCCAGATCATGAAGAGATTTTATTAGATAGTGATAAAACATTATCATCAACTCTTGATATAAAAACTAACATTAATAAAAATGGAGTTGAATTAATTGGATATGATTCAATTGATAATTATATAAATGTATTAACATCACTTGTTTATATAAATAAAAAACCAGCGTACTATTTAAATCGTGTTTTTAAAGTAACATGTTCTCAGATCAACCCAAAATTTAAAAGTACAGAATTTACTCTAACTTTAACAGTCTTACATCCAAAACAAATGATAACAAGTACTTCGTCTACATCAACACATATGCCTGAATCTGGTATTGTACAACAGCATGGTAACTAGAAATATATTTGAAATTAAATAAAAAATTTCAATTTGATTATTATTTTTTTTTTAGATAAAAATATTTTTGCACATGCCATGATACATTCACATGATGTACAAGAGCAAAAATCTCATATTCATGCAATTGTCCATAATGGTAAATAATAATATAACAATTATTTTTGTTTATAACATATCAAGTTTTTATTATAGCAAAAAATTCCCATCCAACAATGTTGATCATTGTTATTTGTGTTTTTTTTGTAATCCTTTTGTGTGGGGTATCTATCGCCAGATTAAGAAATAACAATATTAAGCATAGTGAAAGACTTCCATCATGTCCAAAGGTAATTAAATAATAATAGTTATTTTATAAAAATAAACATTTTATTTTATACATATATAAATAGATTCCTACAGAGCAGCTCGATTGGGATGATTCAGCTTTAACAATTACTATTAATCCTATGCAAAATGATATTGCTTTTGAAGAAAGTTCTGATTCGGAAAATTCTGATTCCGATAATGACGACGGTAAGAAAAATAATATATTTTTTGTTTTTTTTTTCGAATGGAATCATTTTTTAAGGATATTCTAGAAACTATTTACATAATTTTTGTATTATCTATTAGATAAATTTAAAACATAAACATATTACTTTTATTTATTATCTAAAAAACAATAATAAAATTAATTTTTTACTTACTATAGTGATGAATGGAAAATACAAAAATATAAGTCAACTTGAGTGGGACAATTCAACAATGTAAGAAAAATGCACAATTTAACATTCATATTAAATGTATTGTATACTCTAATTTAAACATTCTTTTCAATCGTTGACTTTTATTATTTGAAATTTTGTTGGCTATTAATAAAAATTAAAAATTAAAAATGTCGAAGAAAAATACTAAATTTTGTTTATGGTTTGTTATTATCTTTCTCAAAGTAAAATGCTAATAGAAAGCATAAAAAGAGATAAAAATTATTAGATATGTTTTTTCAGTTTTTATTATAAATCATTTTTATTAAAAAAGAAATAATAGTGATTACAAATTAAAAAACAAAACACAAATGAATTTAAAATTGTATAAATAATTAATTTCATTTGTTTTAATGATAGACAAATTAATAAATGCAAATCTTATTTTTATAAAATAACTAAACGATCAAATATTCGTAAATATATGGCGCTAAAAACTACAAAACACAATACTCCATCACAAAAAAATTTTATTATTAGTAATATAAAATAAAATTTAATGCTTAGCATAATTTTAATATTGATTTATCAATTATACTTTTTTTTATTACATTTTTTGATATGTAAATATGAACTACATAATGTTATTACAATATTTTCGTATATATCATAGTTATAGATATTAAAATGCTTTTGATTTAGTTCTATAAATTTTAAGATAAAATGCTTACTACTTAAACATTAATTTCACTTCACTTTTTTATTTAATAAAAAATAAATCAAAATATCTGTAAAAAAAATTATATAGCCATTTATAATCGTCAAATTTTATTTTCTAACTATTAGAAATATTATAAATATATATATATATATATATATATATATATATATTATTTCTTTTTTCTTTATGACTATTACGTAATATTACTTATAAATAAAATTGTATATAAATATTTGTTCTCAAAGTACTTGTTAAAAAAAAAAAATCAAAGCGCAACTTAATACTGAAAGTGGTTTTTATCATCCACATATTATATCAGACACAGAAAATAACATATTAATATGTGCAAATATCAAAAAATAAATTACTTATTAAATGTATGTTAAAAATTGATATAATATATAATTAGTTCAGTTTTGAAAAATTAAAATAAAATCGAGTCTAAGAAAATATCTGCTTAGAAAATGCTTGACTGATAAGCTTTATTAAATTTAATTCCTTTACAAGTTTCTTTGAATATTGACTATAAGTAAAATCTCTCTGTAGTAGAATAACTCGATAAACATATTTTTTTAAAAAAAAACATTTGAGTAATATACAAGATTTATCAAACTAAAATTCATTGCCTTACTGAAAAATATTAAATTCATTTTATTTTTAAAATACACAAATTATGAAATGTTTAATTATGCATAATTTACCAATACTTTTTTTAAACAGTGAATTATAATTTTTATTGCCAAACATTTGGGATACTCAGTAATAATTTCATACTTGGTACGACATAAACTTTCAATATACAGATTTATCATTTAATTAGTTTTATTTTTGCTAAAAATATTTTACTAAGTAAAGTTTTATAAAGAAAAATTGCTGTACCGCCCATTTCAATATATGTTAACATTAATATGAACGAAATTTTTAAGTATTTTCCGTAAGCAAAAATGAATTCAATATCAAAATGCAAAAATATTATAAAAAAGAACAAAAAGAGAAAATTTGTTTCCGTCCTTTATTGTCATATTTGACGGCTATTAAATAGTAAAAAAAAATATTTTAAAGAAACTAGACAGCACTTAAACTTTATTCTTAGCCGTCACTTGAAATAGAATAAAACAAAAAAAATATATAAATCGGTAATATTTAACAAGAAACAATATATGATGTAGTATTGGTTAATTTGTAAAATGTGTTAGCTTGAGAAAAAATATACTAAAGCAAAATTAAAATATTGATTGTATAGAATTTAGGCGTATAAAAACTTCCCGAAAAAATTAATTTAAAAAAAAAAATGCAAAAATCACCTTTTTCATTCTATGTGTTTGAATTGTGTGTGTGTTAACAACTTTCAAAAAATGACTAAAATTAGTGAAAAAATTAAATTTTTAATTTCTAACATTGGTTTGACTTTCATATTTATATATTAATAAAATTTAATGAAAAGAATACAGGAATTCAAAAGAAGAAAGATATTCCCAATAACAAAATGCACTCCTTTAAGATCATTTTTCTTAAAGTATAAATTTTATATACATAGATCATTTTAAAAGGAATAAGGAAAGTATTATGAAATTTGAAAAAAAAAAAAAAAAATTTCCACTAAAGTTATTAATGTTCATACAAAATAGTAAGCGAAAAATAAGTGTATAGTTAAAAATTATAAATGTAATTACTTTTGAGTAAAACTATAATGCACGAAAAAAACAGCAGAAACAATTCTGTCCAAATTCAATAAAATATTAAGAAATATTTACATTTCATAAAAATTGTTGCAAAAAATACTTTTTCAAATAAACAAAATTGATAAAAAATTGAAAAAATTATTATAAAAGCTATTTAACAAAGTGTAGTCATTATGTAAATTTATTTTGATAAAACAGGAAAGTTTTTAAAAAGTGCAAGGACAACAAAAATGTCCGTTTTGGAATAAATGCAATCAATTGTTTAATTAAATATCAATAATTGCAAGCAAAATTTAAATTTAAAAAGAAACTTATAAAAACTATTAATATAATTTTCGAAAATAAATACAGATAAAATTTGATGCATATTTTTTCTTATGTATGTATTTTGATTTTTCTGTGTTTTTTTCAGCTCAACTTTTTGTTAAATTTATGCTGACCAAATTGATACTGTAAAAATGGTAATGATAATAAATAATACTGAATATATTTTTTTCTAAAAGAAGTAGAAAAACAAATCTCTCAGAAGTCAAAGTGTATGAAAAAGACGCCGTTTAGCAAAAATGGCAGAATAAATTTGAGAATTGCGTCATAGTGAAGTCACAGTTAACAATTTATATACTTTCTTTTTTGCCTCCTCTTTACATTTACCTTCGTAATATGTTATTTTTGCTTGTTAAAAAATTGCCATAAAAAAGTTAATGGCTGGATAGTAGGGGTTTTGTTTTTATTTTTAGTTCTTGTGATTTGTGAAATTTACTTTCAAAATTAATTTATGATCCCCTTTCATTGCTCAAAGAGTTTAATTTGTTACGTTTGACAAATACTCTTTATTTAGACAAATAGCTACTCATGACAATTACACTCATCGACAATTACACATTGTCAATTATCAGTATATATATAAATGTTTGAATTAATTGAATAAAAAAATATAATTATTTTTGAAATTAAACTAGTAAAAGTTGTAAGCGTTATTACCTTGGTGTCTAGATTAGCGTTTTAGAGAGCGCTTTTATAGAAGTTTTGAGGCGCGGTTATACTCGATAGTTTGTTTGAGTTTGACATTTCCATTGAAAATATATAACTTATGCTTTCTAACTAGTTTTATAATATGAAATTTAATTACCATAAATAATGCATTATAAATACAATAAAATTATTTGAAAGGTACAAATTATATTTTTCAAAAAGATTTGTAATGTAATTATTGCAATCAATATACTTCTAAGTGTAAACTCCTATAAAAGTGCTAGTCTAGACATAGCCTTAGTTGCTGAATATTCAAAACAAAGGAAAATTTTAATTTTTATAAACTTGGCAGTACTAAATGTTAAAGACAGATGTCATAATAACTTCAATATAGTTTTAAGAACGTTAAAATTTTAATTTTTATAATAATGCTTAATAACGAGAGCTTTTATGAAGACTGTATACCACGTAGTGCTCCAAAACCAAGTGCTCCAACAGAGGTATTTATAACAAAGGATAAAAATTGTATTGAATATATTAGATATTTGTTTTTAAGGTTATTGCTATATCAACTGTTCCTGAAGTTTCACTGGTTTTTGAAAAAGATGACACAAATTCAAAAATTATTGATTGTACCAAAGAATTGTCATTGCCTTTTAGGTCATATTCGGACTGGCTAAAAGAACGAGAACAAGCCCCAATTAATGTTAAAAGCTATCCTATTAAAAAGCAAGTTCATTTCAATACGGAAAAACAAAAAGAATTTAATTTGAATATTTCATCATCAAAAACGAGGTATGTATTATAATAATCCTAAATTTTAAATGAATTAAAGCTAATTTTTATATCAAATAGTTATTCCACAAATACATTAGATGAAGCTATAACAAAGGAAGATTTAAATACCATACAAAAAAGAGACCACAACGAAGAAATATGTTTGCATGGACCTTTCAATAAATCTAATGTGCAAAGCGTTGAAGCGTATGTTAGTCGTAATGAATTATCTCAAATTTATGAAATGATGGAAAGACAAAGTGATCAAATAATATTACTACAAGAAAAAATAGAACAACTTCTGAATGATAAAACAAATAGCAAAAATATTTTTAATACTGACGAAATTTCAAAGAAATTCCAAGACAAAGCAACACAGTGCTCTCTACTACGAAATAATTGCAAATTTATTGTACATAAAAACACATGCTCAATCGGTGTCATGACGTCTTTTAACGCAACAAATGGAGAAAATTGGTAAATAGTAATACTAAGGTAATTATATATCATAAATTTCAATTTTTTTTTAAAGCCTTTCAGATTCTCTGCCAAATAAGAATATTGGTTTCAGTTATACGCAAGAAAATATGGACAAAATTAGTCATAAATTTTTATTAGATTGTAGGGATAAAAATTGTTTTGATAATTGCAATCCTTATACGCCAGAAGGTGAAAATAGCTACAAAACACCAAAAAAATCACCTAGTCTGAGAAGAGCGGATCAAAAAATTGGATCAAACCGTTCAGATGAAGTTGTTTTAGATCAACGTAACTTTGGTGTTGATAACACAAGACGTACAAGTTCCACGAATTTAGTTAATAATCAAGTTAATCAAAAAACACCTTGTAACTGTGTTAAATCTCAAAATGAAGCTGGATATATACATAAAAGCTCGCCTCCTTTTAATATATCAAACAATAATCCACAAGAAGAACCTATGAATTTAGCATTACTACCTCAAGTCATATCAGAAAGAAGCCTGGCAATAAACGCTTTAGCAATGAAATATTTGCCAGAAGATAAATTGAAAAAATTAGCTGTAACAAATACACAAAATAATGGATATGAGAAATCTTCAAATGAAATGTCAATGGGAACATATCGATATATGACTAAATATGGTCTTATGAACCATTTCGAAGGAGAAATACCGAGATGTTTTGTGAAAGAGACATTCAAGGATAAAATACAGAATAGGTTTTTAGATATTACAGCTATAAAAAAGCAGCCAAAATTTGTTTAGGTTATGTTTCTGTCAGTAGTTTGTCAACTCGTATATTTTTCTAAAAAAATTTTTTTTAAATTTAAATTTATTATATTTCTATAATTTGATAATCAAGTAACTGTTTAAATGTAATAAAAAATGAATTTTATGAGTAAGAAAATTGTTTTACTTTATTTTTATGTGAGAACAAGCGATTTTTTTATAGCTGCACAATTAATTGATTTTAATTGACAGTAAATTTATTACTAAAATGATTTCCTTAAACAATTTTCCTTTACATAAAATTTTCTTCTATATTTTACGGTAAGTTGCAGCTAGCATGATGATAATTAAGAATAATTTAAATTCATAGAATTTTATCAGGAGTTTTATCAATACACAGCATAAAATGGTTTATTAATTAAAATATAATTTCTTAATTCATAAAATAATAATTCTTAATTTCAATCCTAGAAAATTTTTGACGTAATTCTGCGACTATTTCTAGTATTTCGCCAATTTATTTAACTTTATTTTATTTTTCAAAATGTTTCTCCTTAACTGTTGAAATATTTTAAAAATGGTTTTTACTCTATATTCAAAATATGGTTTATAACTGGTTCAAATACAACAATATCGTTAATTAAATTAAAACACTACTAGCTTTTTGCTTTTACCATTTGATATTTTTATTATTTAAAATATTTTTCGGCAACAAAACAAAATAATTGTTAATAAATATTAATCATTGGATTATTTTATTTATATTATAATTAATATAATGTAATAATTTTAATATAAAAAAATATTTTAAATTAATTAATATATGATATATCCACACGAACTTATGTATATATATTCTGCCACATGAAAATATATATATATTCCTTATGAACATATCCATACGAAAATATATATACTTATATATATTAGGGTTGAAAATTTGGTAACCAATACGCCGATTTTGGTAACGCTTTGGTTTTACTCTCATATTTTCAGAACCCCGGCTATAGAAATTTCACTTCAATAAAACTAGTTAAAAAGCATAAATTATATATTTTCAATCAAAATGTCAAACTCAGAAAAGGTATTGAGTATAACCGTCCCTTATACCACGTTCGCACAGAAAAATTACTGACGAAATTTCTGGCAATGGCAAGCGCAATGTCTGCATAATTTTTCCCGTAGGGAATTTACTGATGAATCATGTGGCAGCACGCAGGGGAATTTTTATTTCTTTAGACTTAACGAAAGTAATTTTGACAATAACTAAATATAGTTTTGTGAGGTTAAATTATTAAACACATGCATTATTGAAGGTAAGAGTTTTATATTAATCATTTTAATAATCTATATTGTTTTTGTAGCGACTAAAAATTGATTAAATGAAGAAGAGGCACTTGACAGCATTTCAAGAGTGAGGGTCAAGAGTATTTACCAAATTATAAATGAGTGCATTTTTAAAAAAATTGTGAAACGTGTAATGCAATAAAACTAATTCAATAAAAACTATTTTCTTTTTTGCTAAAACTCCTAAACTAATTGTAATTAAACTCACTTCACAAACTGAATTGACATACGAAATAATAAAACTTTTGACATATGAAGTCATCAGTAAATACGTCAGTAAATTCATCTCAGTGCGAACGATTTTTTTTATATGGAGTTTTTATTAGTAATTTCGTTGGTAAATTCGTCAGTAATTGTTCTATGCAAACATGGTATTAGATCGCCTATTATAAATCGCTGTCCAAATCGCTTATCTAGACACAGCCTTATGCTCTAATAATAATAATAATAAACACAGTCGGATTAAATTATGTTGCTTATAAGTTTTTATCGAAAACATATGATTTCGTTAAGTATATCCCTTGAAATAAAAACTAAGAGAAATGAATCAAAATTTACTCTCTGATAATATTTGCACACATTCATAATACTTTCGGTGGCATATATTTATCTCATTTTTTCATATTAAAAATGGCCATGTATGTTTTTCATTTTACTACCACTATCACCCTTAAAAAAAGTTTGTGTGTATAGGCATTTCAAAGATAATGTGATTTTTAGTTATGTTCTGCATTCGAGAGAATGCAATACAAAGTTGGCAGTTCTTATCCGCCATTACGCGACAAGTTAACTTGCACGCGTTCAAAGCGAAGAAAAAAAGCCATTATTCTGTTTATATCATTTAAACAATTATAATATAAAGGTTTTTTACTAAATTATTAACTAAATTTATTGGAAGTGCTATTGTAATATACGGTAAATAATTATACTTGGTTGGAAATACGCATATTAGTTGTGTAAAAAGAAGAGTCGAAATTTGTGAAAAGAAGAGCAAGAGACGTCGTGGGTCTTGTCGTATCATTCGGTGTCGGTGAACATATAATCCAGAAAAGGAATCTTTAGTTATTAATTTCAGTTAAAAATTAAAATAAACATTTCTTTTTTAGTTTTTAAAATAATATTAATAATTGTATAAAAAACTTTTATGGAATTTGTAAAAACTTAATAATTTTAATTGAAAACCATCTGACAGGCAACTAATGGAATTTGCGAATTTGACAAGTTAACCAAACTAAACCTTATTTTATAATGTTAAATACAATATTTAAAAAAGATTCTTTACGTTTTTTTATAAATCTAGTATAATTTATTAAAGTTTTAAACAGAAACCAAAATATTCTCTTAAGAAATTTGTTGTGCTTAAGAAATTAGTGTGATAAATAGAATATTAAAAAGAAAATTTTTGCTGCAAGTGTTTAATTTAAGTATTTTTTCTTCTTTTTTTAATTATTTTTAAGCTGTCGCTTGGAGATTTTCAAATATAATGTCGTAAATGAGGAAAACACAAAAGTTTTTACTATAAAATTTAGCACTCTAATAAGGAAACTTAAGCCGAAAAATTTTGTTGTTCTTCGGTTGGAGGATTAAATGAACGACTTTTCGATAGTTGATTTAACACTAAAACTTCAAAAAGCTCTGGACAGTAATTACGATGTAAGATATTATTTTTCATTTTTTATTAATAGATTAATCATAATGTTAAAAGTTGTCTTAATCTTTGTATTAGAAAAACATATTTTAGATAAGTGTTCGTCAAAAAAATATAAATATATTAAAATTATTGCCTTAACTATCATCATAATTTATTTTAGGTTATTGATATGGCGACAGTTCTTTTTGTTATATCACAATTGGAAGGAGCAACGATTACAAAAGAACAATTGGAAACCACCCGATTGGGTAAATATATTAATCAGTTACGTAGGCGTACATGGTCTGAGCAATTAGCTCGTCGATCAAAAAATTTACTAAAAAAATGGCGTGAAATGGTTATTCCATCGTTGGCATCACAAAATTCTCAACAATCCAACCTACAGAATCTATCACAGCAAATACAGCAGATTAATTTCAAACAACAACAACAACAATCATGTCCAGCATTATATTTACAAACGCCAACATCACCATCTCAAATATTTTCGCAAAAACAAAACCAACTAACAACTGTTAATGATTGTTCAAGTAGTTATGGTGGAAGCACAATTAATAATTCAACAAGTGCCAATAAATTTCATATGAGTATATCAAATGGTGAAATTATACATAATAATGATCAATTAAATTATGAATCAGGGCCATTGAATTTAGTCCGTTCATCAACCACTAATTTGCCAAAAATGGGAAATAATAAATCTATTAATAAAAGTGCTAAAAAGCCTCCAATTAGTTTTGCCAATTTACTTACTACTTCACAATCTCAAGTTTCAACTAATTTTTCAAATCAAACAAATGTTGGTCCTTCATTTTTGTTAGAAGAAGATTCCCAGTCACCAATACTTCCACTACAAACTATAAAAAAATTGTCAAAAGTACGAAAATCACCATTACCATCATGTATGGAACATTCAGTTAGTCCATTAGAGTTTGAGCATACATCAAATAGTCAAGAAGATTCCATAGCAATAAGAGAATCAACAACAGATTATTTCAACTCCACAGTATCACAAGTAGATAATAATAAACGTGGTAGATTGGTTAATGGAAGAGAACGGCTAACTGTTTTTGATATAAATGATTCAGATTCAAATTCTAAATGTGATGTAGATACCTCAATGCCTTCGTTAAATTTGCCAAATGTGGCACATAATAAAGAA
This sequence comes from Acrocera orbiculus, assembly GCA_947359355.1. Taxonomy (NCBI): domain Eukaryota; kingdom Metazoa; phylum Arthropoda; class Insecta; order Diptera; family Acroceridae; genus Acrocera; species Acrocera orbiculus. The sequence continues at coordinate 25,047,378 of OX375759.1, read as the reverse complement.
TTAACCATGACAACACAACATCTTAAGAAAATGTCTAATACATTACCTGAAAATTTTTCTAGCTCAACTGATCATAGAAAAAATAAAAAACACAAAAAAGATAAAGTTAGACGTAGCAAACAAATTGATAGACTTCTTGAAAATTTAAATCCTAATGTTTTTCCTGAAATTAGTATGAATCCAATGAGTGTAGAAGTTGATCAAACAGCTTTTCAAACACAAGACAGTTTATCGAATAGTTCAATTAGTATTTTTCCAAATGTAAGTGATACAACTACAACAACAGTTAACCCATCTCGAGTAATTTCGGGATTCGGAACTAATAATGATACTCCAGACTATGATTTAACATTTTCAGGACGTTTTCGAACTTTATCAGGTATTTCACAAACTAATGATAGCGTTTCAACTGTTAAAAATACACAGGGCTGTAGTAGTACAATAACTCGCTCAAGTACTGATGAAAACAAAGCAAATTCTAATAAATTAAAAACACAAGCACATAATAATAGCAATAGTATTGTTATAATTGAAAGTAGAAGTTGTTCACCATTTGCATCGACAGCAGCTGTAACGGGTAATTCAAATGATAGTTTAACATCATCAAATCATACACTAAATCAAGATTTATCAAATGTGATTAGCCAAGATAGTCATGGTATTATTGAAATACCAGATGATATATCTCCACCGGAAAAAAATCCACAATTATCTGCAAGAAGTAATGAAAATATTGCACACCAAATTAATAATAATGTAATTGATGATGCTAAAGTCCCAAAAAAACGAGGACGCAAGAAAGGATCCAAGGGTGCTGATGGAATGTTGGCACAATCTAATACTGTATTCTTTAGTTCTCAATTATTTGAAAACTCAAGACTACTTTCAATGCCAACATTTACCGCTGGAAGTAAAAAAGTTAAAACGACCAAAGAACTTTTGGCTGATATACAAAATCGAAAAATCGGTTCAGCGACATCTTCCCCAACTTTATTAACATCACAAACTAGACCATTATCGCCTTCAACTAGCTCTGGTAATATATACATATATATAAATAAAAATTTTGTTTAGAAGAGTACAAAATTTTTAATTACAATTTAAATATTTTATAGAACTAATCTCATTGATAAACAATTTTTTTAGACACATCTCAACAGTCACAAAGTAATTCCGATGTTTGTTCAATCAGTGCTACACCTGTCTCAACTTCAACGGTTAACAGACCATCACCAGACAGGACAACTTCCAATATTATACGTGGGTTAGGCAAAAGAACATTTATAGGTGGTTTTTCTCAGCAAGTTGAACCAATACCAAAAAGAGCAAGGATCCCAATGCAATATCTAGAATCTATAACAACTGATGTTGACGAATACAATTCAGTTAGTGATTCTAATGAAGCATCTATTAATACTTCTTTTCCACAAATATTCGACGATGAAACTAAGCCAAAATTTGAAGAAAGTAATAAATCTTCAAGCAAAATTCTAATAAATAAAGAAATAAAAAAGTTGCTCGATCAATTACCTCCAATCAATCGTGATTTTTGTTTAGACGATAATTTTGATGTGATTTGTACATGTATTGTAAAAGAAGTGGTAGATTCAAAGCCAAAAATTCTTGATAATAATGAAAATAATAGCGAAATTGAAAAAAAAGGAAATATAACTCTAATTGAAAACAATGATGAAAAAGAAAATACAAATAATTTAAACGAAGATAAATTTGATATTGATAGTCTTTCAAATGAATCTAATATGAATGAAATAATCGAATCAAAGAATTTCTTACCAATCAAATTAAATCCTAAACCAGTTAAATCAATTTTTGATCTAGATTATGATGAGGATGATGACCCATTAAAAACATGTTTGGAGGAATGTAAAACTTCTATACCAAAAGAATCAAAAGACCATGTTTTGTGTCAAGACCAAAATAAAAATAAATTAGCAGTTCAACAAAATAAAAATCTAATAATTGAATCATCTGGGGCTCAAAGCAACGAATGGAATTTGTTTGATTCTAAGGAATATCAAGAAATAGTTTTTCCTAAATATGAAGTTGTTGAAGATCCAAATTGTTTAGCTAAACACCGATATCAAATACAAAATAATATGATTACAAACTATCATGTTGAATCTTTACATAATTATTGTATTCCTAATGTTAACGGTAACTGGAATGATTTAAATATAGAAAATATTAATGATGTAAAAACTTTGAAAAAGTTTGACTTACAGTCAAATTCAGATGGTCTTTATGAACGCGTTGTTCCTCAATACAATCATATTGTAATGGATCGTATTCCTAAAGATTTAAGTCATATAAAATTCAATCGAAATTCAAAAATATCAAAAAAATATGGAGAAGAAACCACAATAAAAAACTTAATAAATATTGAAACTAATTTAGCTGAACATGATTTAGAAAAATGCATAGATGAAGCTAGTGATATTGATAAGTTTAGAATAAGTAAAAATGAAACAATTGAAAACATTACTAAAGCAAGCAATAATTCAGAAGAATCAGATAATAATGCCCCAAATAATAAAGAGGTCTTAAATGAAATGGATTTTGAAATGGAAGATCAAAGCAAAATTGAGGTTTCAAATAGTCCTAATGATAGTTTAAAAAACGATTCTATAAATACTAGTAACAACTCTATTGATCACTGTGATAGTGAGAATGAAGAATATGATAAAGATTATAATGATGGAAGTACACATGAAATTGTTCAAAATAATATCACATCATCTACACAAAACCAAAAACATATTGTTATTACAATCAAAAAAACTTTAAATAAACATAGGACTTCTAAAAGTCCTAAAAAAGATAAACTTAATTTAGAAGAAAATAAAATAGATGATATAATTAATAAAAATGAAAATATATCCGAAAATTTTCCAGCTATTGTTGCATCACTGGATGATAAAATAAATATAGTGGAAGAAGGTATTACAGATATAAAAGAAAATAATACAAATATTGAAATTAAAGATGAATCTAAAGAAGCACAAAATCAGTACGAGGAATCATTACCTGAAAATAATAATTTTCTATTAGAATCTTTTAACAATTTAACAGCTGAAAACTATACTGGGGTACGTATAACTTCTGAGGATACTGCGCAAGAATTTAGAGAATGGCATGAATTATTACATCTTCGTTCATTTAATGACGAACTGCTTACCATTTTGCCTTATGTAGTTATTGATTGATTTTTAATTTATATTTATTATCATTTCATTTCGTTTATTATTGAGTTTAAAACTTGTTTCGTAATTCAAAATTGTTAAATTTCTTTAACTTTGTAAATATTGTTTTGAATAGTTTTTTTAGTTATAATAAAATTGTATATAAAATAATTAAATATAAATGTGCATTATTTTCGGATAATATATATATATATATATATATATATATATATTTCTACATACATATATATATATATATATATATATATGAAATGATATGAAAATAATTTGTTATTAATCATTAGACTTTAATTTTAGTCAATTAGTTTGAACCAAAATGAATTTAATAAGATTATTAGTTTCGCAATTTTAATTTTGTGTTTTAAAATGAACTCGTCAATCATAAACGAGTGCAATTGTACGCGTATCAAAGAAAAAAATTTTTTTTATATTATTGCTTACGTTTTTCAAAAAATAATTTTGTAACATTTCTATTTTATTGAATACTGTACACTAAATATATAGCAAGTTACCTTTAATTCAAGCAAATATATCAAGAATTTTTGATCACATTCTATATATTTTTATTTTTAATATCATTAATTGGTGCCTAGTAAACAAAGTCTTTAAAATCAGTTTTTTTTTTGTGTTTTTCAGTTGAAAATCATATTTTTACAATTAAATTATCAATAGTATAACTAATTTTGATGAAAATTATATTAGAATCCGGATAAAAGCTAATTTCTTAATTATTTATGTAAATTATTCCAATAAAGTTGTCATGATCAGAACAATGAGTCTTTAAAGAATTATGTAACTTGTTTTACTAAGAAGATGAAAATAATGGTAGACTTATATTATAAATTCAATCCAAGCATATAATATTTACAAAAAACCTAAAGTTTATATAATAAGAACCCAGTCCGATATGTATTATCTAGTATATACAAATATACTTTTCCAAATAAAAAATTCCTTCTTAATTTTAACAATACACAAAAAAAATCTACCATTGTAATACTTTTGTTGCTTTGTGCTGATTTTTCATTCATTTAAATAAATTATAGGTCATAAATTCAAGCAAAACATAATTTGGTTTTAGATTAATTTTGAGTTATATTTTTATTATTTAAAGGCAAAATTAAAAATACAAAATATTGTTCGATTATGTATTAGATGTAAAATATTCGCCCTAAATGTGAGGAATTAATTATTAAAATGTAATAATGAAAATATATAATATCGTAATTATTTGAAATTACATTTCTTAACATATATACTATTCACATTTACTATCTAATAAGGCGTTTACAGTGAACCTAGTCTATTATTTTAGAATTTGTATGGGAAATCTCTAGTTAATTTCTCAAATAAAATAATCTAAATCTAGTTTATTTTTGTAGTTCATTGTTAATGAACTGGATAATTCATGGCAGTACGGAGAGGAAATTTTGATTAATTTTTTCGAATTTTCTCTTGCGGAAATAGTTTGAGAGTGAATAATAAATTATGTAGAGGTTAAGAACGTGTTTCATATGTACTAATCCAACGGTTTCTAAAGTGTGCGTTACGATGCCTCAGTTCGGCCAGTCTCGATTTGTAAACTTATGCTCAGAAAATCAAGCTTATCCTTCATATTAATTTTACATTTTGTTGATTTTACTATTATATGTTCTAATAAAAAATACTATGGAGAAATTTTAGTACTATAGGTACTAGGTTAGATATAATAAAACTACTTAGAAGGTTTAAATTTTATATTTCCAATCAAAATATAAAATAATTATTGCAGTCAATAAATTTTTGAGTATAAACGCACCTCGAAAACCTCAAAAATTTGCTACTAATCTAGAATGTGCCTTAAGTAACAAAGTTTCAGCAATGAGTAAAGTTTGTTATTTTTAGCTGATTAAAAAATGACATTTGTATGGAAATGACGGAAAAATTTCATTGCTATGTATAATTTTTAATTGAAACTTAAATGACAGCAAAAATATTACCAATATAATATTTTTGTTATGTAAAAATAAAATCGTCAACAGTGTTATTTAATTTATTGTTTTTGTTATTCTTTTTATTGTTTATTTGTATACTACCTAAAAAGTAAATGTCTTATATTATTATGAGTGACATATATTTTTGTATTTGAAATACAAAATTAGTGGGTTAAAAAATGGATCTAGTGGATATAGACAAAGTGTTAGATGATTTTGAGTTGGATGAGATAAAGAATTTTGTGCAAGATTCTTCTATGTCAAAAACGTCATCATTGGCCAAAGTAGCTTCCGAAAAAACTAAAAACAATGATTTACGTAGTAATAAAATCACAAATAATACATTACCTATATTAAAAACACAAAAAAACCCAGGTAACGTTACAAATGTTTTTAACTTTTTAAATGAATATGTAAATGTTGACATTGAGACAAATGCTAGTAAAACTAAAGACCATATTAGAAGTAATGAAAAAAGTATGGAATCAATTCAAGAAAATACTAAAGAAAATAAGGAAATATTAGTTGATAGTGAAAACTTTAAGGCAACCCAACATCTTTGGAAAAGTGAAGACAAAATCTTTTATAACTCTGATGGAGAAAACCGTAATTCCAACGATTGCAATGATTTATCTGGAGATGAACAAGATGGAGAAGAAATATTAGTATCAAACAGTTCCATTACAACATCATCACCATCTTCTTTTTCATCGGGCCCTTCACCCGGTTCATGTTCATCGTCAAGCAATTTATGTTCATTAATTTCTAAACAAGATAGCATAATGAATCAGGAATTACCTAATGAAAAATTTTCGTTAACAAGTCATGATATCGATAGGAACCATAGCGAAGAAGAAAATAAATCTGATATTGAATTAAGTAAAGAAAACAATATTAATGATATTTGTGTATCAAATATTTCATTGTCTGAAGGATATCATGATAATAAATTATCATCATCATCAATTGGTGATACTAGTGACGATTTTATAAATAATTCAGATTTACCTAGTTCGATATTATCATTCAAAACAAAGTGTTTAGAAAATGAAACCTATACTGGGCTAAGTAACAACGAAAATAATACCAAAGTGTCTGAAGAAACTTTTAATGAACATATTAGCAATCAACAAAATAACACAAATGATGATCAAGCTATAAAATTTGGTTCTACAATGGATGAAATATCTGACACAGAATTAGATAGTTTATTACATGGAATTGATAATGACAGTACCGAGATAGATCCACCAGCTGCTATTTCAATGGATGACATTGAGGAAAATTGTGTGAAATTGAAAACAGAACCTAAAGAAAGTAAACCAGCCATGGCTAGCATAAAAGTAGCTTCAAGTAATGAGAACGATGATATTCTTCAAAATGCTGATAGTTTTTCGCAGGCATCAACTATTGAATTAGTTGAAACAAAACTCCAAACTGATTTTGATAATGATATAAGTGCAACAAGCTGTGGTTCGTTCGATTGTAAATCTAATGGATCTACAAAGAGTACATCGAAATGTCTTGAAATGGGATCTTCTATAAAAATTGAAGATAATCATATTCAAAATGATAAATCAATTAATGAGGGATCTTCAAGCAATATTAATCAACGTCCAAATTCACTTAATTTAGTTACCAAAATTGCATTAGATATATCATCTACAGCGGGACAGACACCACCAGCGTTACAAATTAAGGACATTACTTCAAAATGCTCGACTTCCAGCTCTGAAGAAATTTCTCAGATAGCTGCCAATAACGAAATATCATCATCATCAAATGGAAGTGAAGAAGTTAATTCTTGGATATCGGAATCAAATTCAAATGTAAACAATAATAATCCTGAATCGCAACTAGGAAAGGTACCACCATTTTGGATTCCTGATAATGACAAAAATTCATGTATGCAATGCCAACAAAAATTTTCAATGATTAAACGACGTCATCATTGTCGTGCTTGTGGGCAGCTCTTATGCTCCTTATGTTGTTCACAAAAAGCTAAATTGCAATTTTTAGAAAATGCTGAAGTACGAGTGTGTGTCCAATGTCATTTGATATTAAATGAACGAAGCAATGAAACAATTAATAATATTAGATCTTCAGGGAACGTAAGCACTCAAGAGACGACAACTAATAATCGCATTCCTAATCCAAATAATCCAATGGAATATTGTTCTACAATTCCCCCGCATCAACAAATTTCAAGTAATAATTGTAGTCCTATATCTGTTATGGTGCCAGTTGGTGTATTAAAACGAGAAGGGTCTACTAAACAGGCACGAAAAGATAAAAATGTTATATTTAGCGATGGGATACGTCCAGGCTGCGATTTAACTGATTTAGACAATAATTGGAATGAGAGTAATAGCTTAACTTTAAAATCTACGAAAATAGATAAACAAGTATTTCAATCTTTAACAGGTAATACAAGTTTTATTAATTCTATTAACTATAAGAATTATACATTTAAATGTATAAATTTTGTAGGTGGTTGGACAGAAAGTATTCAGCGGGCTTCTGTCCTTAGAAAAGCATCGTTACCTGTAATTAATAAAGAAAATGGATCATACATTCCAAAAGGAGAAAAATCATTGCCTCCAATTTATATTTTATCAAAGAGTGGCTTTGAATATAAAGATGTAGAAAATAATGAACAATTATTATTAAGATTGAGAAACGAAACACTCAAATTTGCTGTCCAACGAAATTTTTATGTATATACTAAAGTTGCTGATTGTGAGTTATTTAATTTAAATAGTTAAAGTCTTATGTAATTTATAAAACAATATTTGTTTAATTTTTAGTAAAATGCTGTATCAATAAATTAGTTATTAATTTTACAACTAAAGGAATGCATCATGTTGGTCAAGATGAAATAGTTATATTGCTGGAAATGGACTCATTATACATGATTCCTAAAGATATATTTACACATTTAAATAATTTGTATAATGAAGCTGATAAAGGACAACCAGTCGGAGAATTAGGTTTTTCAATGGCAGATAAACAAAATTTCCTTGGATGGAAAGAGAATGGAGGATTTTTATATATTAGACAAACATTTCAATGTATGCAAGGAATTATCGTACCAGATGCACCATATTTAATTGGACTATTAATACATCGTTGGGAAGTACCTTGGGCTAAAGTTTTTCCATTACGTCTTATGTTACGATTAGGAGCGCAGTATCGTTACTATCCATGCCCACATGTTTCTATTCAAGGTCGTAATTCAGTTTATGCTGAAATCGCACAAACAATAATTAATTTTTTAGCTGTAGTTAATTAAATATTTTATTTTGAATAAGTTACTTATTATTTTATTTAAAGGATTTTCGCAACTATACTTATACAATAGGTACAATTAAAGGGATGTATATACATATGGAAGATCGTAAAACTACAGTTCTAATACCAAGAAATCGCTTAGATCAAGTAATTAAAGCTCTTAATAATTCTAGTGAGCATATATTAGCGTTAGGTGGAAATTTTTCTAAAAAAGCTGATGGCCATCTAGTTTGTATTCAAAATATGCAGTCTGATTGTCCAGAAACACATACATATTCTACACAAGCTATAAATATTCAAGGTCAACCAAGAAAAGGTTTTCCATGTAATTCAAAAAAATTATCTAATTTTAATTTTAATATTTTTATAGTAACTGGAGCAAGCTTTCTTGTTCTAAATGGTGCTCTAAAGTCTTCTAGTGGTTTATCGGGTAAGTGTAATATTGTTGAGGATGGTTTAATGGTACAAATTCCTCCAAATAAAATGAGCGAAATTAGAAATTCATTGAAGAGTATGAAAGATATTAATATTATTTGCGGAGTAGTTGATGCAGATGAAACACAAACCGAGATGGTTAAAATCTTATGGACTGAGAATGATACTGAATTCAATATAGGGTAAGATAATTATTATTTTTAAACATTTCTAAAAAAATGTTCTAATTGTTTGTTAAGAATACTATTAATGCCTTGGTTTAAATATTTTAATCCTAAGCTGTAAAAATGTTTGAAATAATTACTTCTATTTGAATTACTGTATATAATAAGTTTTTTTATATTAGTTTTTGTCAACTTTGAATTGTTATTTTAACAAAATAAGTATTGTTTTTTTAAATTAAGAGTAACATCTCCAATTGACAAAAAAAAAATGGATGGCATACCAAGTATGCGTGTACATTTAGGAACAAACTATTCTAATGCAAATTATATTATTCGTTGGACTGAAGTTTTTATAATTTCGGTAAATAAATAATTTTGAATTATAATAATTTTCTATTAATTTGAATATTAAAATTTAAAGTCAGGTACCGATTCAGCACATGGGAAAGATCCAGTAGATATATCAAAAATATCAGAACAAATTGCAAAAGCAGCATCCACAGCTCTTGTTTCCTTTTTAGATTTATTGGTAGCAAATGAATGCTTTAAGATTGGATTGCGTGTTACAATTCGCCAAGATAATGTATATAAAATTTATACTTATTGTTAGTATAAATTTACATTTTCCGATTTACATTTTAGGTATCTTATGAGGCTGGAAGTAAAAGTTCAAAGCTACCGCCCCTTTATATGAATGCTCTTGACCGTGAACTGATTCCTGCTTTACATGGACAGGCATCTTTGTTAGATGTTGAAACACATATTCTTCTGGAATTCATTTTTTATATTTTAAATAAGTAATTAAAGATCAAAAACAGATCGGGTTATAGTTAAATAGTTTTTTTGGAAACATTGGGATCCATTATTTGCATATTCGCAAAAATCTATGTATTCATTCGAAAGAACAATTTATCGTATTGTTATTGTAAATAATTTTAAGATAATAAGTTATTTAAAAAATATTACAGAAAAGTGGAAACTCTTTTAAATTGTGATATCTTAGATATTTAAAAAATTTCGTGTTTTAAAATTTATCAATTTTACTGTTGTGTTATGTAATTTTTTATTAAAGTTCACACCTATAATTTGCAACAGTGAATTTATTTTTCATAGTAATTTATTCTTATTTTGCAATTTGCTACATGCTAGCTCGGTCTCACAGAGAGTGATATCACAATGTTGATATTAGTATTAAGCGTTTTTGTACGAAAATTTAATTCAATAAATAAAACACTGGATTCTTGTATTTTCGTATAAAGTAATTGGCATGTTAATGAACATAAAAGTTAATTTAACATATAACGCGTATAACAGTAAGTTTCTTAAAAAAATTTTTTCACAAATCGGTTAAAAACAAATTTTTATTAAGTATAATTTGCAATTTATTATAATTTTAGTATTAAGATAGTAAAAGAAGGTGAAGTATTTTGAAAATGTTTTATAATGAGTATTATTTCATGTTTATTGTTCTTTTATATAATTTAATTTATACTATTGATAAAAAATAAAGCCCTTACTTAAATGATTTTTGTTAAAATAATTTGAAAGCTCGCATTATAAAGTCAAATGTGCAAAAAAACATTTGGGGGAATTACTTGTAGACTTCTTTATGACTGTTTTAGTTTATAGAATGTGAAACATGTAATGTTTCTTACCCAGATGAACACCCTGAAATCCCTTTTGTTTTCTTAAATTGATTTTATCTAAAGCAAGAATTTTTCAAATTATTTTTTATTTATTAGAAACGAGGACAGACATATTTGAAAATTTGAGAATAAATTTTATAACTACTTGAAGACAAATGAACTTTTCTTTTATAACATGTTAGAGTTTTTTTTTGAAAAATGAAATAAAAACAAATTCCAAAAAGATTTAGTTTAAAAAAGGAGAGTTTATAGAAAAATATTACATGCAAGTATATGAAAGTCCCAAAGGTCCTATTTAATAATTTTCCAATAAGTTTTTTTTATCTACACTAAATAATTCTATGTTTTTAAGAAAGTTTACACTTAATAGGATATTGACTGCAATTATTACATTATAAGCCTTTTTCAAAAATATAATTCGTACCTTTCAACTAATTTTATTGAATTTATTTGCGGTAAGCCAATTTAATACAACAAAACTAGTTAGAAAGCATAATTGTATATTTTCAATCAAAGTTTCGAATAATTATTGCAGTCAATCAGCTATTTGATGGCGCCTCTACACAATCGCCGAACTTGAGTTCGCCGATTGTGTGGATGGGGTTCGCCGTGAGTTTGTTGGGAGTTCGTTGGGAGTTCTACTAAGCGAACTTTCACACGAATTTCTAACCTCTAAATATTTTCTTTATTTAGAACTGTCAAAAATTTTCATTATGACTGACTGGAGTCCGTGGAATACTTTTAAATTCATTGAAGCTTACCATAAAGAAGAGGTTGTATGGAATCCTCAAAAGGGGGTCATAAAGGTGAAAACATGGGAATTCAAAAAATCAGTAAATCAACATTAGTAATCTTTGCAACAATATTTAGTTTAATTGCTTGATTTCTTAATACTATATATTTGATATAGAAGCATTTGTTTTTAAAATTAACAATGATTTAAATAAAGAGTAAAGACAAAATAAATTATTGCGTAAATGTATTTTTCACGTAGTCGGTGAATTAAAAATTACGGAAAAACAAGTAGATGGCATGTTGATTCCTGTGTCGGAATTGAAAAAAAAAGATGCGTTGATGGCGGCATTCCGCACGAATCACAAGAAAGTGCTCAAAAAGGACTGGCATTGGCGAAGAAGAGGTGTTCAAACCCGTATGGGGGTTTTATGACGCGTTGGCGGAGAAATCTCCTTCTCCGATGTGTAGTTCACCATACACCAAACATGAACCAGTTAGACCACATATTTATGCCGCTTCCGAGAGAGCCTACAAAGAAGTTTATCTTGATGAAGATGTTGACTATGTAAGCAAAAAACAGTAATCGTAATAATAATTACTTTTAATGAAATAAATTTGAAAAAATCAGAAAAACTTTAAACTTTTATTCAGTCCCACATACATTTTTCCAAATATTATATTGCTAAGTATTTTATTATAAAGCCATTCCTTTAACTTATATAATAATACAAAAATAGTTTTTATTCAGGTTTACATACTTTTATAGAATGTTTCAAAACCTCATTGAGTGCTAAGCACACCTCGGACACAATCTTTGAAATGCTCTGTGAAGATACTTTAAACGTATAATGTAAGCCACTGAAACTGTCCCCGGTGGCTAAAAACCACAAGGTTATCGCAAAACGGATTTTAACCGGAATTGCATCCCTCCACTTAGTGTCTTTTTTGACGATTAAAGGCGAAATTTTGTATATTAAAAATTCAAAGTCTTCTGAGGACATCCTAAGAAAGTCAGAAGTTCCGCCAACTGATTTTCCATACTTTGATTTTCCATACTCTTGATGTTAAGGAAGGCCTGTCTTCTAAACTCTACATACCACCACATAGCAACATCTGCCCATATGATATATATTTCAAAACTGAATTGAAAAGCCTGTATGATATACATGAATTTATATATTTAAGATGTTTATAATATATGTGCACGAAATGTATGCATTGGTAGAAATGATAGACAGAATTTGACAGATGACATTGTTATAAGGTGAGGTTATTTGAAAGATTTTATTTTTTGATCAATTCAAATAATCAATTTATTTTTTTTTTGTGGCTGAATTTGAAATAAATATTATTGTTAATTCTTTACTTAAATTAAAACACCGTAACACAAATAATTTTTCAATCCCTGCTACTCAATTTCGGACTTTAATTTAGAAAGGTTTCTGAGGCCGTGAGTAATAAAACGAGAGCGCAAAAGGCAATTTACCAGGCAATAAAATTAAAGGCAAGAAATAGTTTTATGGACGAAGCCAGTCTCCTATTTAGATATTAAAATTTATTGAAGTCCTTGAAAACCAGACGATATTTCACGTTATGGTAAAGATTAAGATGTCTATTTGCCATCAGACATTTAAGAAAACAATAAAAGGACAGAAAATACTCAAATGTTATCAATTCAAATAAAATTTTCCTAAGAAAAATTTTCAAAAGTGTTACTTTTATTTATAACCTAGGAAATTTTCGTCTTTTCAAAAATTTTACAGTTTCACTTATACAAAATAGGTTTATAAGAAAAATTAATTGTACATTAGGTATTACTATTCTGCACTTATACATGCATAATATTTATACATTTGTATTGGTATGCTCAGATATGCACATCCCCATTATGCACACAAATGTGTTAGTTAACCTTCCTGTCAATCCCATGCCAATGTAAAAAGAAGGCATCAAAAAGGTATCCTTACCCTGATTTGACATACCAATAAAGACATCAATTAAGCCTTCTTGATGCCTTTCACTTCCTATAGAGTCGTGTCTCCCTAGCCTAAAAACCAAAATGAGGCAACCTCATGAGGTACCTTCATGAGGTACCTGAATATACTTCACCAAAATCTTCTATAAAATCGCTGCTCAAACACTTATCTATACTTGGTGTCTGCATTAGCGCTTTGGACAGCGATTTTTTATAGGCGATCTGAGGGACGGTTATACTCAGAAGTATAATGACTGCAATTATTAAATTAAAAGTTCTCTCGAATAGTATAATTTGTACCTTTAAACTAATTTTGTTGCATTTATAATGCATTATTATTTAAGGTAAGTCAATTTAATATAATAAAACTAGTTAGAAGGCAGAACTTTTATATTTTCAATCAAAATGTCAAACTTTGAAAAACTATTGAGTACAACCGCTCCTCAGAACTACTATAATTTCGCCTATAATTCGCTGTCCAAATCGCTAATCTAGACACAGCCATAGACGTACCAATTTCTGCTGTATAACCACAGCCTTCATGCAAATTTCTTATTGTATTTTTCTTTAGTTGGCAACACTTACAACTTTTGCTAAATGTCAAAACTGAAATGATTTAAGTACCCTGATCTGAAATGTGAAATTTTGTTAATAATTGCACTACTTCGTTATGGGTGCTCGACATTCAGGTCCAACTAGAACTGTGAGCATACAAAATGATCTGCCAGTTGATTTAATTGATGTATCGAATGATGTTGTTATACGTTTAAAAAATGCTCTTCGGGGTAAATATAACCTTAAAAATATTCTATTATGCAACTTTTCCTTTAATAATGAACAACTGTTTTTTGCTGATTTTCTTACAAATTTAAATATATTGATTTCAGAAAAAAATGATGTTACAACTCCCACTGCAAAGGGGTCAGATTTATCATCAGGAGTTATTCAAAAATCAGAAAATTCAAGCGGTGTTTATGAGTCCAATTCGGTTTCCCCATCGTCAAAACACAAGCAAAATGAGCATATAGTTAATGTTGAACCAATAATATCTTCATACGAACTAAGTCGCCAAAAAGAAATTGAATTAAAGAAAAACGATGCTTATTGGCGTAAACGTATTGATGAAATGGAACAGACAATTAATAAAACTAATGCTATTATAGAAAAAGAATACACAGATACTTTTGATACTGTCCAAAAAAGGTTTAAAAATGTTATTGGAGTTAAACAATCCACACCATGCAAAGATTTGAAGATTTTATTAATTGCCTGCTATCGTGCTAATCCAAACGAGTCGTTAAATTGTGCTCATGAGGTTGATGCATTTATTAATTGCGTTAATAAAAATCGTGTTCAAGATTTAGATAACGTTTCGAATACTGTGAAATCGGATGGAAAAACTTAAATAAATGTTGCAATTTATTTTAGTATTAAAGTAACACAATAAATTATTTACTGTGTCAAAATTAATTGTTTTTTCTAAATAAATCGTGTTTGTTCCAAGCTTGTAAAAAATATTAAATGAAAGAATTATAAATGCTATTAGCGTTAGCTTTATTGGTTAATATAGTTAGTGTTCGTAAAAGTTTCCCAAGTGTTATTTAAATGATTTTTTCTTGAGACTAAATCAAAATATATCATGAGAAAACCAAATATTTTTTGTGGATATTTTTTTTAATCGTATAAATTTTTTCTACTAAATGGTTCGAAGTATTTAAGTATGTATAAGTTGAAATCAATTTTAAACAACTTGTTGTATTTCTGTTGTTTTAATGGCAAATAATAATTAATTTAACGGCTGGACAATCATCGGTTAGCTGTCGTTATTAAACAGTGGTAAACAAATATTTAAAAATACTTTTGTTCGGAAATTTTTTCTTCAAACTTTCAAAACTTTTTATTTTAAGGTATTTATTAGAAATTTCTGCATTTAAAAAATCTAAATCTGAGAAGTTGAGATTTCAAGTTTCTGAAGCGTATTGAATTTCTATTTCGTATTGCAATTATTTGATGTTTCTTATTTTTTTGAAAAGTGTAGTAGTTGTTAAATAGTGTAGGCTGAGCCGAAAGTCATTTAACATTGTCATATTGCATATCGCTCATTGCAGATAATTAAAAACAAACAAAAAATATTCTGTTGCTTATACTAGGATAAAAATAGTGTATTAAAATTAAAAAATATATTTACAATAAAAAGTAAAGCGTAGAATTTGTTTTCTGAATAATTGAACATTTGAATTTAAAAGTTACCAGTATATAAGTGTTTTTCGTGGTGAGAGAAATATGGGGATATAAAATAAAACGTGGGCTACATTTTAGTTTGTCGGTTACATGACTTCTGCCGTACCCAAAACCTTCATTTTTAGTATGAAGGTCAAGAATGATCAGAAAACCTGGAAAATCATTTTTTTTTTTTTTGAATTCCCAACTATTTTCCATTTTATTGCATTTTTTGTATACTTGCCAATTTTAACGTTTTTCCCCAATTGTCCACTACTTTTTTCGCGTTTTGTATATCATATCACAATTTAGACAATATTTTCTTTCAATTTTTAACTTTATTCACTCGTGTCCACCCTCGAAAACTTTATAAACTGCAATTGAAAAGTACTAATTTTCCGAAAATTGCAGTACTGAATGACATTTCAATTCATAATAAGCGCCTTAATATTATTATAATATCGCCTATAATTCTGCTGTTCAAATTGCTAACGTAGACACAACCTGAACAGCACTGTGAAGTGAATTGTCAAAATGTCAGCCATTGTGGAAATGAATTTCTTATTTATCCTGTTTGAGGATTTCTTATCGCGACTATATAAAGATTCTACAAGTGGATAATTTGTTATGACATAAAACAATCGTAAAAAACTCCAAAAGTAATTTTGACTAAAAGATATCCAAATTTTTAGCATTGCATGATAATTTAAAAAAAAAAAAATTAAACTTAAGCCAAAGATCTTAAACGATCTAAAGGACTTTTTCGTACATAATCAACTTTTTTTAATTATATAGCCAATAAATTTTCAACTTCTGGGTTGACAACCAGCTCTGCAAACCCAACAAACCAAAAACTAAAAATTTCTTTAAATTTTATTAAATATTAAAAGTTTTATTGTTGTTTAAGTGGAAAAATGAAAGAAATCCCCAATTCGCTTATTTCTTAGATAATATAATTTCATAAGAAAATGTTGAATATTAGTCAATTTTGTTTTTAAATAATGTTTAATTAATCTTATTCCACTGGATACACATATCCTTTGCTGTCTTTATTGAACTTTTATTTTTCCTTTACCAATTTAATAACTAAGAAGTTTTAATTATAAATATCCTTAATTTATTATAATCCATATATGAATATTTATATTTCACAATTACAAAAACCAGCATGTAAAAGAAAAACAAAATTATTTTAAAGTTTCGCCGTTATATAATCCTTATAAACGATATCCTTCCACCAATTTGGCCGTTCTAATGCTCCAGGTGCTTGCATTATTTCTCTTTGCAAATGCTTATAGACCTAAAATATATTGTTAAATATTAATATTTAATATATTCCAAAATTTATTACGTTTCCATCACTCATGCCTAAAGCTGAATTTAATATAAAATCCGGTGGAGAAATTGTATCTACCAATGAAACACATTCATTTTTTAATAGTGTGAGCAAATTTAAAATTCCTTGATTTATAAAATCTACTGGTTTTGAACCAATAAAATGAAAGCCCTTTAAATTACATATGTAAATAATAAAAAAAGTATATGAAATTAATTATAAAAGATTACCTGATAAAAAAATCTAGAATTTTTAATCAGTAACTCACAACCATAAAATGTTAGAAGATATTTTAAACATCTTTTTCCTTTGATTTTTCCAAAGACAAAATTTTTTCGTGAAATACATAAAAAATTGCACGCTATTAAAAAAATTTCAATATATTATTTTTATTGATAGTATATTCTATATCAGAAGTACCTCTGCAAATGCAATGGATAATGAGCTAGCATAAAATATTTGAGAATTATTGCGTATTTCAAAATCACTTTGTCCTTTTGCTTTTAACTCATCAGTTAAAGTTAATGTTTGCTTCAACAGAAAAGCACAAAGCCAATTTAATGCCGATAAAATATCTATTACGAATTGAATTTAGTAAAGTAGAAAAAGAAAATATTTTATTTAACTACTTTCTGCTTTTAGAGTGTCATCAAGTGTACAACACTTAAATTGTTGTTTTAAAATTTTTTCCGAATCTCCTAAAAAATTAGCTGTACCTATTACTGAATCGGTTTTAAAGGCTTCATTTCCTTGTTTTTGCAATGTTAATAGCCAATTAGATGCTTGTTGAATAAGAACATTATTTTCTCCTTCATATGTACAATTTGCGTCGTTATTATTCCGCAAATCCCCTAATCCTGCTACTTTAAGGTAACCATGCCCACCACAAGCCTCACGACATTCTTGAATCCCTTAATAGGTTTAATAGTTAAAATTAATTAAATTACTTGATAATTTTATAAATTCAATACCATCTCTGGCCGCCCAGGTACAAACAGGTTTCGCTGCTGATGACAAAGCATGAATCTCTTTTGATATTTTCTGTACATCTCCTCCCAAAAACATATCTACTTGCATTTGAATAGCATAACCATATATCCACGAAGAAAATACTTTTAACGCATATGCTATTGCTAAATGTTTTATGAGTCGATATTGCTGAAAATTTTTAAAATTAATATTAATACATTTTTATTATGTTTTTTGTAAATTACCTGTGACTGGTATTCAAGAACGGAATATTCAATATCTGAGTCTTCTGGCCCATATTGTTTTCTAACAGCTGAATATCGTATAGCAATTGTAATTGCCCTTGATAAATAATCAGAAGCAAAACCTGTTGTTATAGTATTAATTTTAAAACCACTTATTATTATGTAAATCAACAGAAAATCGAAAATTCTAAATACTGAATTTTAAGAAACTGTACTTTTTTAATCATTAAATTCAAATCTACTCCTATTTATTATTCATGATTAATAACAAGAGAATTGTATTGTTATTTTATTTATTATATGATAAACAAAAATATACAACATATAATAACTCTTCCGATTGATAAAGCTCCGAAGGATGAACCAAAATTTTTGTTTTTAGCTTTAAGCCAAGTAAAAAACTCTTCACTATTCTTTATATTATCACTGCTTGTTAATAAATGGTATCTTGGAATTCTATAATTATTAAACATAACAAATCTAAACCAAAAACAAAACAATGTTATTTATCTAAATTTAAAGATTAATTATTTTATTTAATACCCATTATCAATTGAGTTAAGGCCAATTTTTTCTCCCATATCACCAACCAAAACACCTGTATGTGATTTTAATGTTTTTTCATCCCGTATAGGAACCAAAAATGGGTTCAAACCATGGTATTCACCATCATTTGTATATAATTGCGCATAGACGGTAGCATGGGTACAGGTTTTACCTAAATTGCCTACCCAACATTTTGCTGCCTCAAAATCAGGAGTATGTAGAATAAATTCATCAGTAACTGGATCATATGTAGCTGTTGTTCTCATTTTACGTGCATTTGTACCGTGTGATATTTCAGTTAAAGCAAATGCACCAATGATATCTGCATTTTCATTAGCTTTAATATATTGATTTAGACGATCATTACCAATTGTACGTACGGTACTGGGAAATGTTCCAAACGACAGAGTATATTTAATACCAAACCCAGCTTCATAGGCAATTAGAGCAAGATTAAATGGCAGAGATAATTTTGGGTTTGAAATAAACTAAAAAAGAATTATTTAGTAAATTTTTATCTCAAATTATCATACTAATTACATTACTATTAAATGTGTAAAAACCTTCTTTTAATATTATTATACCCTGTATTTGAGCTCTATATCTCAAATCATCTGTCTTATACGTTGAATCACGTTGAAAATATGGACTTGATTCCATAAAAGTCCATATTTTATTCTAAAATAGAGCAAAAGTTAAAAGAAATATATTCAATGATTTCGAATTTATTAGGCATTTGTGCAAGTATTTTCAAAATACATTCAGAAAAAATTTGTAAAAATGGTCTTATTTTTGTGTGAAACTTGAGACTCTTCATATATTTTTGATGTTATATTCTTTATCATAACTTTTGGTATATTTTTAATATTAATAGCTGAGTAAAATATTTTGTTGTTTATTGTATGATTCACTGCCGAAATCTAATACACAAAATTCTTCAGTTTACTGCTTGTATTTTGTATTGACTGCAATAAAAGATTCAAATATGTATCAATATGTATGTTAATGAAGAACACCATAAAATTTTTTGTTTTTTTTTTTAATTTTTGTTATTTAACGAAAGATTATTTTATTTGTAATTATATATTCAGCTTTTCAGCTATTCAATTTGACTCATGGTTTTACAATCAAACTAAATTACCTTAATATAAATATAATAAATTTATACAAAAACATAAAATTAATTAAGTTTTAATTAGTTTAATATTCTAAACTATACATACTTGTAATTCAATATAATCTTCCCCCTCTATTATTATTTTCATACGTTTCCAGCAAAATGTAGATTTGTCTCTATAGATTTTTAACGGTCCATCTCTAAGGACCGGAAATATATGATCATTCTTGAAAGCTTTTTCTTCCTTTGAAAAACTAGAATTATATGAAGTTAGCTAAAAGTTTAAAAATAATGAAATGTCATCGTCACTTATTGTCTGCCTGCGGGCTCATCTTATCAAAATGTCAAAGTTCAGTTTTTTGAGGTTTTTATTATTTATTTATTTACCAAAACTAATTTTATTTATATTATAATTAAATTTTGAAGTTAATAAAACTTTAATACCTTTAGAACTTTAGCATTTTATTAAAAATTTATCTTCAGTTGAAAAAAACTAAAAACCTAAAGTACACTATTCGATTAGTACATAATAGTTTTACATTTTTATGTAGTAAATACTAGAATACACTGTCATTGTTCGGTGTAATTAAGTCCGTATACTTCCTACAAGGATGACTGAAAATGTTTAATTGATTCAACACCACTTAGTAGTCAAGGCAAAAATAAAATAATGCTTCTTTTTTTTTTTTTTTTTTTTTTGTTGGAAATTTGTCTTTTCTTTTAAATGATGATCTTATTAAATTGTTTGAGGTGGTTTATATATGTGCTTTACTTGCATATGTATATTATTTTTATTATAAAATCATATATTTTTATGGGACGTAAGAAATTTTAACAGAAGGTACTAAAAATGAAGTCAGTAATTAACCATTTTTGCTGAGTAAGGGAGCAATTTTACATTTTTGAATTTTTGTTTCAGTTTTCCATAAATTAAATGCAAATTTTAAAAAGCTTCCTTTATTAAGGATTTTCTAGAAATATATATAATTTAACTAGCAATACTTGCAAGTTAACTGCTTAAAAAAGTTAAGATAAAATTCAAAACATTGAATTTACTTAAGGAAATAAGAACCTTTTAATTTCCAACAGTTTTTGAGTTTGACATTCTGAAGTAAGAAAATATTTGACTTTTTATATGGTTTTTATATAAATAAAACTTATTTATCATTTATACAACATATACATATTTTAATAAAATACATTATTTTCGATAATAAAGCCGTTTAAAAGCTAGTCACTACGATATGAAGAGAAATCTTCATAATTAGAGCTTCTTTTTTCCTTATTGTCAGACTCATTCATATTCATAGGAGTTTTACCTTTACTCATATATTTTTTATTAAAACTCAAATCTTCGTTTGACTCTTCTGTCTTCTTGACTTTTCTGCCTATAATATTTTGTGCAGAAGGATATTTCAACACGATATGTCAAAGAATTTTTATTAGAAAATGAAGGAACTAAAATTAATTTAAATAATATAAATAAAACTTTTGACAATGAAAAATTAGAATGTGATAAGCATAAAATTTTGAAAGTAATTGTGTCAAATTTAAGACAATTTAAGGCGTAAAAATAGCGCGCTAAAAACAAAACTGCTTTTTTTTGTCCATGTTTGAATTTTATTTTTAAACATGAAATTTTATATTTGTTTCCTTAACTAGCGATTTTTTAAAAGTATTTTATCAAAAGCAAATATAATCCTAGCCTACTACATATATACAGATTTATTTGTTACAGATAATAACATTATATTAATTATTATATTTTGTCAATAAATAAAGTGAAAATGTATAGAGATATGTTCTCTATACAATTGGAACAATAAAACTTATTCACAGTTAAAGAAGTGATGACCGTTTTTATTGTATATTCATTTATGCACATAATAAAATAGGAATAGGATATAAATCTATGCAAACTGGGCACATGCAAGTATAGTCGAAGCATCTGGTTCCTCATCACTTGCATTTTGATTTAGTTTTTTAAAACCTCGATATCGATCAAGAAGATTTCCAAGCTTAAAAGCTTCACAGGAAAATCTCATGCGTGTCTTCTTTTGTTTGCTTCAAAAGCAATAAGGCCTTTATTAAAAAAAGGATAGGAATTTTTTTTAAATTAAATATTTAAAAAGAAATTACATTCAAGAATTACAGAGATTAAAGAGAAAATTCGAAAATTATTTAGACTACTCTGAAAAAATGATAATCTCATCATGCGATTAATAGATTTGTGGTTTTATCAATTCAATTGTTCTTTGCAGAATTATCTGAAAAGTTTTAAGATCATTACAAAAAGGTTCAGTTCTTCTAGAACCCATTATTACTACCTTAATATTGGATTCATTTTTGCATATGATATCTAAAGAGTTTTTTTAAGTTTTCCTGTAATTTTTTCAATTTCATTACCATAAGTTTTTTCACGTAAATCAACAAATCCTTCAACACCATAAAGGGGATTTTCCGGACGAAAATAAATTATTTTTGACTGTTCGTTTTGTAATGCATTATTTTCCCACAATTTAACAAGGTTTCATCTCTCTTTGTTATCTTTCTACTGCCCTGACATTATTCTTTTTAGTTTGGATCACTTTTCTCATCCTCCCCTTTTACTATACAGTTCACTGCCGGAAGCAAGCAGTGTCTTACTTTCTTGAGCTAACTCAGCGCTTATATTTACCCCACAGGGTATAATTTTGGCCATAAGTTTTGGCTTATACACCTTACGGGCAAGAACATTTGAACTGTGCCTTATTTTTAAGGAAAATATGTATTCTTTTGTAAAAATTTTTGGACTCAATAAAATATTTTGTATTGTGTTGTATTGTACTTGCTGTTTATAAAGGTTTTGAGGATTGACGCGAGTGAATAAAGTTAAAAGTTGAAAGAAAATATTGTCTAATATTGTCTATATGATACATAAAACACGAAAAAAGTAGTGGAAAATTGTGGAAAAACGTGAAAATTGGCAAGTATACACAAAGTGCAATAAAATGGAAAATAGTTGGAAAATGACAAAAAAAAAAAAATGATTTTCCGGGTTTGACCCGCATACCATAAATGAAGACTTTTGGTACGGCCGAAGTCCTGTACCCGACAAACTAAAATGTAAAATGTAAAATGTAAAAACTTTTGATATTTAACTTGAAAAGAACTACATTTATTTGCACATTTTTTAGCTTGAAAAAGTAAAAATATTATAAAATATCGAATCCGAAACCTTAAATTTACATATGAGCTTCTCATATTTTTTATAGTTCATTTTTTTCGTTATTACTTGTATCAGCATGAAATGATTGTAAAATATTTCGCTTTTCATTAAATTCATTCTTCTTGGTGTCACTTATTTTATTTTCAAGTAATTTTTCAAGTCTTCTTTCTTCATGTGTAACGAAATTTATTCCCTTTTCCATTATTTTTTTCATTATTTTAATATAAATACTGGCATTATTTTTCTCCTAAAAAATTAAAAACATTGATTTTTGCCAAAAATAATTATTTAAATTTGCAAGCTTACTTTAGTGTTTGCCATTTGTTCCATAGCAACGGTTGCACCTTTTAAGATGACTTCTTGTTCAGTTAAAGCTTTTACACCAAAATTTTTAGCAAATTCATCGAATTGTTGTAAACATCCCTGTAATCCAATATAAAGATTTGTATTCTTCTTGACAAAAGTTTTAATATTGTCTAATGTAATTGGCTCATTTTCTGGATATTTAATCCAATTAATGGGGTTTGATTTTTGAAAAAGTATTATTACTGGATATTTCTTTTCTTCAACACCATATCGTTGACCAAGTAAGGAATTATCTTTTTCTCCATAGTCTTTAATACCAACCAGCGATACTAGTAAATTATCAATATTAGGTCCAACTTGTTTAGCAAATTCACTAAATGCTTCATGTTTTTCACCATATGGAAATGCTATATCAAATTTAACTAATGAATACTCAAATTTTGTAATTACTTTATCAAAAGTAAGTTCATCTAGTTCAACACACCCGGAACATGAAGATTCACATAATTTAATAAATGCTTGAAAAGCAAATACAAAAGTGATTTTAGCAAATAATGTTATCATCATTTTAAAATATAAATATATTTGAACAGAAATTTAATGCTTTAATTTGATAGTAACTAAAAAATACAATTGCTATTTGTTATTGAATAAAATTAATTAATTTTTATAATTATCAAAATGAGTTTATATTAAATTTTATATTAAATTTTATAGGTTTATAGGTTATGTTGACTGCCAACTTGTCATTTCTCTGTCAAAAACTACCGGTGTATGATTTAGAGCTCTTGTGAATTTCTCCCTCTTTTTTCGTACTAAATTCAGTTTTTGTATTTTCTAATATATTTTTTCGTATTTATAAATAAGTTCAAAAGTACTAAATTATTAAAATCCAATTTTTTCTAAACAAAAGGTAAGCAATATTCGATATGTATGGCTTACGGCTTTTCAATGTGAAACAATTGCTATTTAAAGTTTGTTTATCGGCTTCGAAGTTATTTTGTTTTTTTCCCTATAAAAATTTTTATTTAATATAAAACGGTGAGTTTAATATTATTTAACTGATCTTTCAGAGGTATTGAAAATGTAATAAATAATTCAGTTAACATCGGCTATGTTTCTTTTTATGATAATTGAAATACAAAAATAATATAAAATACTTTTAATTCATTGTCTTAATTTTTCAGGTTAGTTTTTTACGATATCATGAAGGTATTTTTTAAGATCAACAATAAATGATTAATCAACTTAAATTGTTTTAAATCCATGTTTTGAATAATAATCACCGAAATGTTGTGATGTTGTAATGTTAGTTGTTAAAATGCATTAGAGAAGTTACATGAGAATCCAGTTGCATTTTATACTTCCTCTGCCTTTTATACATCTTCGAAAAGGTGTGACACTCATGTGTCCATAGTTAATAAATCGCTCTATGGTTATCATATTTATTAGATTTTTAATTAATAATGAATAAATTTTAGAAAAATATATAAATAAATGTTTTTCAATTCCTGTGGTATAGAAAATTAACTGTGCAGAGAAAATTAATTGTACAGGGATTCTTAAACCCTTAGAGTGGGTTTACCTACACAGGCCAACTTACAGCAGAAACTCACAGCGATTCTGTGAGTTTTGTATGAAAAAAACCAGTTTCGCTGTGAGTTTTGTGCTGTAAGTTAGCCTGTGTAGACCCACTCTTATTCACACCATGCCTGGCGACAATCGCTTGACACCCAAAGCCTTCTTCAGACCCAGACGGTCAACAATTGCCTGACATTTAAAGTCGTAAAACGGGTGTTTCATTTGCTCTAGCCATAGCTACATAGTAATTCAAAAAAATAATAGCATTTCAAGCGGTTAAACAAAGAAGAAATTATTTGGCTACAAATAATTTACCTTTCCTTATCATAATTGAATTTATCTATATTTTCGATATATTCATTATACATTTCAGAAAGTGTTAGAATTAATCCTTTGATGTCTATTTTTAATTTCTTTATCAAAATAACTTAAAGAAGATTCTGGATTTGAATCCGTTAATAGCATTGTTAAAGCATCTTCACAATATTGAAGAAAATTAATTAATAAAATAATATTTAGAATTTTAGTCTTACTTAAAAAAAAAGATCTATAAAAAAAAATAAATTTAACAATTGTTACTGATCATAGCAATTATTAGCAAAAATAAAAAAAACTTAATAGCAAAAGGCATAAACAACACTAAAAATTAACTGTAAACAGTAATAACAAAGATTTTAACATAAATGATTTTCATAAAAAATTTTTGTTCCAGCTATGGCAAGAATAAACGAAACACCCGTTTTACGACAAGCGATTGCCGCGAGGCCTGGTGTCAATAAGGCTTTCAATATATTATTATAAATTTATGTTTTAAGTTGAACTAACGACGGTACATAATCCAAAAGAGTCAATTCAAATTAAAAAATTATAAAAGAATCATCTTAGTAAAACCCCTAGATATGACAACCCTAAACTGATTCCAAGTTAATTCAAGTCGTGTTGTTCTATTCTAATAACCTAAATATTATATAAAGCTCCTTTTTTAATCCTTAACTCTTAGTTATTCCTTGATATATTTTTGAAAATTTTTCCTCAATATTTGGGGATGCTGTGTTTTACTATGTGCAATAATGTTTATCCTTTCGAAAGGGAAAGTATAATTTTATTGTAACAAGAGACTTCTCTTTGGAAGTAAATTTAAATTACTAAGAGGGGTAATGGCATGCGTAAAAGATATGAAGATAGCTTTCAATATACCTTTTATCTTTTTTTGCATATGGGGATATAATTATAATATTATTGAAGTTTTATCAAGAAAAAGAAATAAAGAAAATGAAAAATACCGAACTGTAGTTTTGTTTTTTCTAAGGCGAAATTAATGCTTATTTAGGATAAAACCAAATGAAAACTCTCTAAGGAATATATACATAGTTCAAGTGTAACATCTTCCTCAATACATCTATATACATATGTATATATTAATAAATATATATATAATAAAGAAGGAACCAACTTGACATAAATTTTTAAGTAGAAATTTTCACATTGTTCAATGCAGATAAACTCTCCTTAAAATTAAGTGGCGGTAGACACGTTGTCAACATAAAAGTAAAAAAAAACGCGAAAGTAATTCACATAATTCAATTATTGTATCTATTAAACTATACAGAAAATTATTTGAGACTTAAAATAGAATAAAAAGAAAAGTAAAGCAAGAAATATAGAACCATCCGCCAAATCAAATAAATAATGTAAGGTTTTCTGAATGACCTATAATGGCCTATATTCTTTTATTTGAGTTTGAGTTTTTTTTTATTTGAAAGAAAAAAATTTAATCCTTTAATAAGGATATCTAAGAATTTGACATTTTATATAAGGGATTGCAGCTTATTCACTTTTATGAGTTGGAAATACAATGAATTTGGTCAAATATAATTTCCAAGGATTGAAAATTTTACTTAAAAATGAAAGCACACACTTTAATTTCTGTATCTGTAAAGACAAAAATTAATCCAACAACCTAATTAGCACTTGGCACATTAGTGCTCCTCATATTTAAAACTTTTCGAAATTATAGGCGAGAAGTATAAAGAGTAAAAGAAATGTGGCCACTTTTCGAAATTGAATTAAGTTCAGTTCAGTCAGTTCAGTCAGGTCTCGGTCAGCTTTACTAATGTTATACTCTATTTACTTGCATGAAAATGGACTCATTGATTGCAAATAGAAAATCTGCTATCAAAAAGTTCTAAATGTAAGGAATACTCATATGGCATAGCCATTGAGACTTTCCACACGAGAAAAAATTTATCTCTTGTGTAATACTGAAGAATTTGAACTTATAGAACAAAGAGGTGTGAGATTAAGAAGAAACTCTTATCCTAGATGTAACTCACCCTGTACCTCAGCAACTTATTTTTCATTGAAAAAGACAAAATCGTATTAATAAATTTTTCCTTTTTAGATGCATAAAATCTTTCAAAATTTTGAATGGATGAAGGAGATAAAAGAAGATTACAAACTAGTTAAAAGAAATGTTTTAAGAAAAATTTCGACTTGTCCTCACAAAATTTTACCTCACAGCTTTCCGGGTTCATCGACAAGTAAGTACCAATTCAGTTAAATATTTTTATGATTTGAAAATATTATAATATTATTTGTTTGACTTTATTAAATGTAATGAATGTAGTGAAAATTGAAATTAATATCAGCTACAATAGGATTATCTTTCTGTGTGTAGTATTAGAAACCGCGAGCTTTTTTGTAAACATTTTTGTATGTTGTAAAAAGGAAATACTTATCTTTTTTCCCACAGTCAGAGTTAAACATGTAGGCGCCCTAATAACAGAGTTTGCATCTCGCTTTATTATTTGATACAGGCACTTACTAAAGGGGCAATGCCTCGTAAATTTATCTTCCTCGCTAAGATTTTTACTTGAAGCCTACCAAGGCCTTAATAGCAATAGTTTCTACTTGACAAATGTTATCTATGCTTCTAAATCTATTATTTGGACTGTTGATTCTGACTTAGAATGGGTTTACACAGGATAACTCACAGCGATTCTGTGAGTTTTGTATGAAAATAACCAGTTTCGCTGTGAGATTTCTGCTATGAGTTGGCCTGTGTAGATTGGGTATTAGGTGTCAGAGACTAGTTTTGAGTTATCTGAGTACCAAACAAAAACATATTATAGGGTAGTATCTTATTTTTCTTTGATTGCACATCTCAATTCTACAATATTTCTTCTATTTCTGTCAATTACTTTGTTTAGATTGTCCGTCATCATTGTTTCTTGCAAATTATACGTCATTTGAGCTAATATGCGCCAATGCTATCTGTTTTAAATAGATATAAAGTAAAAGTAGGCATAGAATTTTTTCTAATATAGCGATGATTGCCAAATTCAAAACACTCATTAAGACGCTTAGGCAGGGAATTTTTGTATTTTTCTCCACATGTATTTGTTTAATTAGTAAAATATTGTTTTGAAATCAGATAACAAATCAATAAATTATTTGCAGAACATAAAGTAGCTGCAACTTTTTATAAGAGAGATAAAATTTGAAAAAACTTAAATAAATTGATTATTTTTGTACATTCTTAATTCAAGAAGGATGATACCTGTTGCATGAGAATTATTTTTTGCTGCAAAATAAAAGAGAAAAAAATCTTTCTAAAAAAATGAAGTAAAAGTATTTATGTAAAATTTGTCAAGCTCTTAGAATAAATAATTTTGACTAGAAAATGTTTTATAAACATTTCATGTTATATAGTCGTGACATATATAGAAATTTATTTGAATAAGACTCTTATATCAGCTCCTTCTGTAATAAATAATCCTTTGTACAGGATAAATTTCTAAAAAGAAAATTCATGTCCATGAAATGTTAGTGCTCGGTTGACTCTCTGATCTGAATTTGATTATATTCGATGTCATTCTTATTTATGAGAGAAACAGTGAAAATATTTGTAACTTTTTTGAATAGAGAATTAGAATAATTTATATGATTGATAAAACAGTAAAATAGGGTTCCTTAAACTTTTAAATTTAAATATCTATTAATAATATGAAGTCTATCCATCTAGTCTAGTCTAACCATCTCTAGTTCATAACCAATTTTCATCCTTAAGGTACTATATCAATATTTTTAAATGAAAAATTAAAAATCCTGCTGAACTGTAGATTTTAAGCCAATCAGGCCAAATGAAAGGTCGAATGCTAAGGATTTTAACTCTTTTAGCCTAGTATTGTTCACATTTTTTCATTTAACGTAAATAGCGTATCAAATAGAAATTTATTAATTTGAAGATTTAAAATTACAAAAACAAATGAATACAGCTTTGAATATTTTTTTTAAATCAAACTTTTATTCATGATAGATTAGTTCAAGTTCTTTGTAATTTTTAAAATTCGGAAAATAGTAGCTTAGAAAAATTCTATTTGATTAAAGAAAATGCTTTTAATTGGTGTAAATCGATTAAAATTATCCTTTAGGTTAATCGAGGATTTTTGATATCCTGCTTAAAAATAAAATTAAAAACGTGATTAAAACAAGAAGCAAATATTTTTGCGCCGGAATATTCAAATAATGTGCTCTATTAGATTCGGTCCTTAATGAAAAAACCTTTGACGACATACACTTAGATTTTTACTTTTAAGGATATTGTCAGGAAATTGTTCTCTAATTCTTGCAGGGTATATAAAAAGTGAAATGTTTCAATACAAGTAAAAATAAGGAGTGAGTATATACTTCAAGTGCATTTTAAATAAAATTTTTATAAATAATTTCTAATTATATATTCATTATTTGTCGTTTTTTTTTGTAAATGAATAGTTGTAACTTTTTTTTAAAAGTGTTCAATTTTAAAAATTGATTGAATATTCAATTTAACCGTTACTTGGTACACTTAAAAAAATAAGGTATTTGGCATACTGCTCTTTATAGAATTGATGGAAAAAAGGTTGGTTGGGGTGTATTATACCCTAGTATGCCAAGTAACGGTTAATATTTTGATCCGTTTATTTGTATTGATCGACAATTATTAATATAAATAGAATTAAATAAATTTTTTGTCTTGTCATAATTGAAAAATTTTCCAATTCGAATTTTGAATTTACAAGTGTTTGAATTTTGTTTAATAATAATTTGTTATTGGATTTTAAAGTTATAAGTTTTATTAAGGTTAATTTTTGACAAATGAAAAGTTTTTAAGTCTCGACATTACCTTTAGTTAGAACTAAAGTTTTTACTTCGTTTTATGGACATACAACCTGATGACGTAATTCAATATAACAGGAAATCGTTTGAAGTTGATATTTTCAAATTTTTATTTAATTATTTAATTTTAAAAAGGAAAAATTACTGAATATAATATTTTAAATGAAAATTAAAAATTTGTATCGTTGTCTTTTAAGGATTTCAACTTGCGGAATTAACTGAACAACAATAAAAATATTTTTAAAAAATCCTCAGCTAAAAATTATACATAAAATATCCTTGTTTAAAAATATTTTGAAAAGAAAATTCATAAAATTAGTACACTAAAAAACTAGTTTTTATGGTATCTTTCTAAATAGGCACATAAATATAATAAACAAAAAATTTTATAGCTGGCTAATTTAAAATAAATCAATAAAGACTAGTTTTAATTTTAAATTGCTATAATTTAAAATTGAAGTTATGATATGTGAGCTTCATAGTTATTGAAAGAAGTAAACAAAATTAAAGAAAATAAAAAAATGATCATATACATAAAGAACATGTTTGACTAGGTATAATTTTCCGGATTTGTGGTGTTTAAAATTTTAAATACTTATTTGATTTTAGTAACGCTAATAAAATATAAAAAATAGTTTGAAGAATATATTCCAAATATTTTTTATTCAATATTATAAAAACTTAAATAAAATAAATATTATATAACATTTAACATCAAAAGTGAAAAATTTCAGCCAATCTCAAAAAACCAAAAGTAAAAAGTTTCCAAAAAATGTTTTTTTTAAAAATATTGCTTTGGAGTGACAACACTAAAAACAAACAAAAAATAAACATACTCGTATATATAGGAGTAGGAAAGAGCATGTAAAATCGATTTTGAACGCAAACACCAATTCTGGGTAAAAAAGATTCTGGGGAAAACCAATAATGAGTTTGGCATTTAGAGTTGTAGGGGAAATAATAATTTTTGAGTAGCCAGCCCCCGCTTAAGCTCAGAAGATAGAAAATTTTTTTAGTTGGCTTCAGAGCATTCAGTAACGTAATCAATTCTTAAACATATTTTATGTATTTCGCGTGACGGGCTGTTAATATAATGATGTTTTCTTAGCGATTTTTGTGCTTCTAATTCGGACAAATCTTTCATATAAAATTCGCGATTAAAGCCTTGTTTTGATTTTTCTTATAATTATTTTTTTTATTTTGTTTGGTTTTTTTCTCACATATTTTACTTTGTTTTCTTTTTGGTTTGTTCTTTCTTTTTTTGATTATAACATATTAAAATCGAAAGCAAGTTTTTGATTTAATTTATTACCTTGTGTGTGGGATAGGATTTAAAGTTGTTATTATAGAATTTTGTTGCATTTTTATACAGAGACTAAATGAAAAGTGTGCTTTTAAAAACTTTAGCAAAAATAAAATACAATTTCTTAAAATAATAATAGTTTTAATAAGTTTTTATGTTATTTATTTCAATTATTTAAGTCATTTTAGTGATTTCCAAAAGTATTGTTTTGTTTATTATTGCTATTTTCATAAATATAATTATAAGTGGGTTAAAATTATATTATGGAACATTCAAGTATTGAAATGCCAAGTTATAAATAATTAAATGTAAAAAAATTCATAATTCTGTTAAAATTACAAAACTCATCACAAAAAACAAAAATTCTTGTACTTGTAAGTAAAATTACAGCTCTTAAATATCCTAAAATATATCCTTTTGCTATATATCATCAACAATTTTAATAAATTCACTTAAAGACAATAAAAAATTTATTTAGTAATTAAATATTAAGTTTCCTTTTTATATTTAACAAATTTTTAATTATTCATCCACAATTACGTATAATGCTAATTGTTTATTGAACGTAATTCAATAATTCCTTACTAGCCTTTAAAATTTGAAGATACCAAATTTAAATATTTAAAATGGTTTAATTAAACTTAAAAAACTCCTTATAATATTTTTAAAGTTTTAAAACTAATCTTAATTATTATTTCTCTTTCTTTTGAAAACAGGAAGTAAATTGTAGTCACAAAAAGGTCCTAAAAGTCGTCGATTATTATTCTTTTATTATTCTACTTAAAAGTTCTTAAAAAATTTTAAAAACTTTCTGAATTCTATTTTGTAATTTTATTTTATTAATGTAATATTGATTTCTTCGACAACTTTAATCCTTCTAATAGGACAGCGTCTGTTGTTTTAAATCAATGAAGCTCTCGTTTTTTAGCTACTTACCTTATCTATGATCCTGATCGAAACATAATAGTTATTGATTATGGTATAATTGCTGATTACAACGTTTTTAATAAATTTTCCTTCATTTATTAAAAAATTTGTATGTTTTTAGCTTTTTGATTTTTTGATAATAAAATGAAGCTTACATAAAACATAATCTTAGCAGAAAAAAATCTTAAGAACAGGGGGGCAAATAAATTTTTAGTTAAAATTGTTCAATGTTTATCCCTTTATATATCGTACCATTTGAACATTTGCTAATTTTTCATTCAATTATTCATCAGTTCATTCCTCAAATTTATCAGTTTGGTATATCGAAAATAAATAATATCTAAAAAGAGGGGATATTACCAAAAATGCAACATACGGCATTTTTGATGGACATTTTTCTTGGTGTTATAGATTTTAGGAAGGATTGATATGTAAAAAAAATCGATTTTATTTTATTGCTTAAAGCAATGCTTAAAAGGTTCATGAGTATGATACAGAGCATAAAACATCAGGATTTCGAGTACTCTTTCTATTTAGAGTTTGTAAATTGATGTCGCTGTAAGCCTTTCTCATTGAGAAAATTGTCAAAATTTTAGAAAATGTGATTGTAATATTCTATGATTCTGCGATTTTAAGTTGTTCAAATTGAAGATCGTTTAGCAATAAAATTAGTTAAGTAGTAATACAAATCGGAAGGAAAACAATAATCTGTTGAAGTAATTGAATATTAATGGTTCTTCATTCGAAAACCTTGAAGCTCATCTATCCTACTTTTCGCCGATTTATGTGGCATTCGTTAATCAAAATATTGATAATAATTTTCCACTTTTTTTTTTAAAGGGAAAACAGACAAACAGTCATACAAAAGTGACTGTTGCTACAATGTTTCAACTTAAATTTTAAGCTAAAATTTAGGAATCACTGCTGTAATCCACAGTTTCTTAAATTTTTAGGGCAATAATCATTCAATTTTTGATGAAAAACTTCGTTGTGTTTCTCTCAATATGAAATTAAGTGACAAAAGTTGTTTAATAAATATTAAATTTAAACTTTTTGTCCTTTCTTTTTCAAGCGAGTTCCAGGTTCAATACTTAAATCTCTTATTTTAAGGTAATTTCATCATTTTTCATTCTTATTCCTCTTTTTTTGCCACACATCAATAATTTTTTAGAGTTTTATTAGAGCTTTTCTATGTTTTATTATTTATTCTCCAATTTATTGCTTAGCAATTTATTCATCAGGTTACCAATTTAATCATTTATAAAGTTTGTGTTTTATTTTTTGTAGAGGTCTGTGTTTAAGTTATACGACTGTTTGAGGAAAAAGACACTTATGTCAAGTTATTTAGTTTAAAAGATTTATTTTTGTCCTTCCTGAAAACTTGAAATGATTTCAAAGACAGTTTATTGTGTTAGCTACTTTTTAGCGTCAAGAACGCTGTCACTCTAAAATAAAATTTGCTAGTTATCAGCAAGTTTTGTACAAGTTTGGCTTAAAGCTTAAAAGTATAATTTCAATTTTTCTTGAATTATAAGACAATAGTTAGTACTCGGGATATATATTTTTGTTCATTATCTGGAGTTAGGATATTCAATGAAGCTTGTTGATGTGTTGCAGCCTCATACAAAGCTATCATAGATTAAAAAGAAATCGCTGTAAAGAACCGAAGGTTATTCCGGAAAACGCTTATAAGGTATGTTTCAAAGGCTGAATCCATCGGTGGTGTAAATGCTTTGCTTCAGAAGTAGCATGTTTTGAGAGCGACAAAATAACTTGTAATGATGAATAAATTTTTCATGTTTTATTTAACATTTACCGGTACTTTTTTTTTGACAGAATGTTCAAACTGCATGCTGAACATTTGTTTTTCAATTGTAATGTTAAGAGCTGAAATTTATTACTGGCTCACTTTCACATGAACACGGAATTTTATGCTAATTTTTTTCTCAGTCGAAATGATGAGTTAAACTTGTCATTTTCAATTCTGTTAAAAAATGTGCACGAAGATTTACAGAAATCAAATACTCAAAACTACGTTGGATCAGTTATGAAATATTTTATTTTAATTTAAAGACTTCGTTTAGCTTTGTTCCATTATTCAATTCCATTCATGTGAACTGCTTACATTTGTGCAATAATTCTCCCTAAAACCTTTCAAAGTACGAATCAATAAATATTTATATCAAGAAGATATGCATAAAGGCAGTTCATATTTTATAACCACTCGGGAAAAGGACATTTGAAATGTATTTGGTAAAATGTGAAATGGGTCAAAAGGATGATTATTTACATAAAAACTTGAATACCAAAATATGAATTTCTACCACTGTATTAAGGATATTCCTGGTTAAATGAATACATATTAAATGAGGAGCAATACATATAAGTAATTGTTTGTTTTTTTGCTAAACAGCTGCTAAAATTGAAAATCTCAGACCTCCCGAAGCATATTAAGTCTGTTGAATTTCATTGCATTAATTCTAGTGATAAAGTATGGTTGAATCCTTTTTATAAATAAAAGTTGATTAAATTGTTCAAAAAAGATATTTCAGAAGTTTTCCAGCAGATAATTTTATTAAAATATTTTTTTTTTGCAACAAAATGTGATTTAATTTGTGATTCAGACAAATTATTGTAAGCTTCATTCGGGAACCATTTTCTAGAAAATGAAATGAGCAGCTATAAGCAGCTGAAATTAAATTCTTGTACATGTCAATATTTCATTGTTATTTGTCAGTTTGACTGTCTTCTTCGAAATCTTGTCCAAAGTAAATTGTTAAGCTATAAATTGGTGAAAAAATCGAGCTAAATTCCAGAAGTGGGACATATTGAGCCTTGCATCATATTTAAATTAGAAAAGAGTATTACAAAGCTGGAACTCATTCACTGATCATGCCGTTTTTTTTTTTTTTAGAGAAGGAAAGCGAAGAACTTTAGAAAATAAGTTAAAGGAAGATATGGAAATAGCAATCGAGAAACTGAAAGCAGTCTCCAAGAAAATTTTTAGCAGAGTTGTGTAGTAAACAGATTTGATGTGTGAGTCTCACACATCTCTTCGTTGAAGAAAATAAAGCTTAAAAATTTGAGATGTAAAATTCATTCTCTTTGGTAATCAGAAATTGTCACTCTATGACTATTTTTCAAACTTCAGCAATGATTAAAGCAGAAGTTATTCCAATTAATTTTTATAAAATGTGCTGCATAAACAAATAGACCCAAATGTTTTAAAAGGGAAAACCAAACTATTTTCTACGATAGCTTTTATAGGTAGTATTTTCCCGATAATTAAGGAAATTATATACAATATTATTTTTAATTATTTGCAAAAAGTATTTGATAGGGAAAATAAAAAGAAAAATTATTTATTTTGTTTTTTGCACAAGAAAACAAAGATAACATCGAAACCAATTATAGTAAGAGCTTAGGTCATGCATGAAAATCAGACTATTCATAATATTTCTAAGAATAACTTTGGGTCAACAAATATTTAGCTCTAGGAGATTTATTAATTTCACGGCAACTCAAATTGTTACATATATAGAAAATTAATTTTTCTATTTTACTTCCTTTTTTTTGTTGTTTCTAATTAAATTATAGCAAAAATTGATTGAATTTATTTTTACCTAAATAACAATATTTCATATATGTTTTCTAATTAGAAATATAATTTCAAAGAATTCTTAGTTCTCTGTAGTCTCTCTGTAGTTTTTTTATTTGTAGAATATATAAAAATTATTTGTTATACACGAAATTGAAATTTGTTCTTGTTTTATTAATGTTTATAGCTATTGTATTAATGAATTATTTTAACAAGTTTCATTTTAACCATATAAAATTGATTAGAACCAGATTTTATTTGTTTTGTGTAAAAGGACTGAAAATGTTTGTATTAATTATTTTATGAAATTAAATAAGAGTGTTAAAGTTTAATTTGATAATATTCATTTCTTTTGTTTTGTAAATTAAATATTAAAATATTTTCAAATTTAATAAAATTTTTAGTGCTAGCATTTGGTAAAAATTCTATTAGGGAACTTTTTTGTTTGCCAAACACTTTTTAGTAATGGCGAAAAAAGATTTTTATACATTTTATGGTAGTGCTCAGAATTACAAAAAATATTTCTTGTGCGTTTTAAAAAGTTTTGTTAAGAAAAAAGTTGAAAATGAAATATTTTAAAATTGTAAAGTTCTTTATAACTGTAAATTCAACAGAAATATGATTATAAATTTTATTATATTTAACAATTGCCAATATTATTTGTCTTTAAAAAGTGATGATTTGTCTACTTGTCAGTTTCTATTTATTGAAAAAGTAGAAATATAAAAAAAAATACTTACCTTATCATTATTGTGTAACAAAAAAAAAACATAACCTTGGCTCAGGCATAAGCGTGGTAGCCACAGGAATCACCTGGCAAGAACATACTGGTGTACAGAAAGCTTCGGTATAGTTGAAATTTCAGCAGATTTTTGACTGAAACCGAAATTATAGCTGAAACTATTTGTGTTGATCACAGCAGCTTTTGAATTAATTAAGGAAGCCGTGCAAATTTATCTTTTGACATTTTTCTAAGCTCAAAGAAATTGAAATATTAAGGTGGGCACCCACTTAGTGCATATATCTTAGCGGGTAATTTTTTTGACGTCATAGACTCACGCTAAAGTTCCCCCTCATATGTGGATACTTCAGCGTGAAATTCATTTGTACGTCATTTTGACGTCAAAAAAGTTACCCGCTGAGATATACGCACTAATTGGGTGCCCCCCTTTAGAGTTTAAGAAAAATTTTTTTAATTTTATATTTTCAATTCTCAACAAAAATTTATTTAATTAGTTGTTAGTATTGGTTGTTAAAAGGCATAAGGAGATTATCTTATGCCTAGGACTCACTAGCGCTTAGCGGCACAAAATTTAGCACTAAATGCTAACGAGTCCATTAGTCTCCACTGAATTGATATATAGCCTGAATTAGCGACTAGTCAGCGCTAGCTTGTCGGTTTTTCAAAGAAGATCAAAGTGATAATTTAATTGGGGAAAAATTCAGTCATTGAATATTTAGATTTTGTACTTAAAGTAAAAAACAACACATAAATCACAAATAGAATTATAACTTTGGCATTTTGTTTTGTGGCAATGAAAACAATAATATGCTAGTGAGTCCACTCCATTTTTACTGTGCTAAGTTGCCCCATACGCTAAGCGCTAGTGAATCCTAGGCATTACAATAATAAAGGCTTATTTTATATAATGATTTTACATAAAAAATACAATTAAAGCCGGTTTATCTAGAATGGAGATAGTAAAAAGTCCGTCATGGCGATTGATTTTCGGTATTAGAATGAAAAATCAAAAGTTTACTTCAAAATCAAGGATTAACCCTTAAACGCACAGTTTTTTGTTTTTTAAAACAGCTTAGCGCGTTCGAATTGACTCGAGTGTTCAAGTTAAACGATAAATAATATAAAATGGTATGCAGAGTTTAGAATTAAGGTGAAATTAGAAAATAATTTAATATTTCACTAAAAAGGCTAAAATAACCATCCATTCAATTACCGATTTTTAACAGTTAATATGAAGATTAGACATAGTTTCAGGATTTATTTAATTTGGTGGGAAATGACAATCAACAGTTAATTTCAGCCTAAAAATATCGGTATATAAAAATCTGATTGAAAGATGAAGCAGCATTTATACTAAAATAGTTTAGTTTCATCAATACGAATTATGGTATTGATTCGAATTCATTCAAAAAAGGATATAGTGAAGAGGATTTAATTTCAGACAGTATTTGCCATGAGATAAATATCCTTTAGTGTAAGCATAAAACAAGAAGAATCTTTTTGTTCAACTCATTAAAACTAATAAAATGTTAAAAGATAAATTTGCATAGCTTCCAAGAAACGATATTTTTATAAAGGAGGCTAATTTATTGTACAAGCCTCAATGGAGAATGGGTATTATATTTGGTTTAAAAAGAGTAAAGGTCTCTCGTGATCAACATTTTGTAAGTAAAATCAGTTATATAAGAGAAAGGAATTTTCATAATTTAAAAAAGGTCTACATATATTTAAGAATTTAAATTTTCTTTGTTTTAATTCAAATTCCCTAGATTTCCATCTATTGTATATTAAAACACTACTATTTAGTGTCGTTATAAAAGCATACTGAATAGTTAAGGGTTGATTTTTTGTACATTATCAAATAAAATCTTAAGTTGTATATTATATAAAAATCAAAGATCATTTAAAAAAGTTTGTATAAATTTTTTTAATAACAAACTCATAAATAATTAAAATTTTTGTCAGCAATTTTTTAGTCCATTTGTCTAATCAAAAGAAAAATTTAAAAAAAAACAGAATCGCTTGAATGCAAATAAGTGTCCAAAGTAAGCTAAAATTCGGTCATATCTTGAGTTACAAAAATAAATAACCTTCGAACGTGACTATAATTTGCATATATTGTTATTGTATGAATAAATGTTGTTTTGGTTGATTTTTTGTTTTTGGTTTTTTTTTGTTGACAGTAAATTAAAATTCTTGACAGTTAAACACAATGACTTACTCACACCAAAAATATTTATGTTTGTGTCCGTTTATGTAAATATACGAAAGAATTTTTTTTTTTAAATTTTTATTAAATATCAACAATTTGAGCTCCTTTTTTTTTATTGAAAAAATTAGTAACCAATATTAAAACCTTAAATCTCTTTTTAGCTGTTTTTAGCTCTTTAGTCCTAAGGGTCCCTTTTCAAATAATCAAAATCTAAATCAAAATTTAAATCAGTTGAATTTATTTTGCTTGATTACTTATCAAAGTACATGGTCTGAATTTATTAACTTTCATAGATATTACTTTTCAGTGGTATTTTTAATGTCCAATGGTTGGCTTGTGAAAATATCAATCAGTCAATTAGCTCGAGTTAATTGCTACAGATATTTTCCTTATTAACTTAATCTTTTGAGAAGTGGTAACAAATATTAAGTTTTTTCATCTAGTTCTTGTATGTCAGGTTAAATTTTTCTATCTTTAGGATATTTAACCAGCAGTAAAAATTAAATGTCTTTTATTCTTGATGAGGAAAGAGAGCAGTTCAAAGTACCTCTTGAATTGAATAATTTCAAGGTGTAAAAGAAAAAGCCTTGATTAAAGCAAACTTATGTATTACCTTTTTTATTCACGGGTAATTTATGCATTCGCTTTGAAATCTTTTTTTGCAATATGAGTAATTTTTGACTGCAAGTCAAATGTAAGCGTTCTAATTGAAAAAAAACCTTACAAATACATTTCCAGCGGAAGAAAATGCTCAAAAAACAAAAACCCTAATTAATATATTTATACCAGCTGCTGGACTTTTACTTTGTAACACAAGAAAATACATCTAGATCTTTAGATTAATACAGGATCAATTCAAACAAGTTTTCCATAAATTTTCTCGTTTTTATAAGACTGGAATCAAAAATTGAATTTATTATTTTCTACAGTTTGAAAAAATCCCTTTAAACTGAATAGAAGTTAATATATGCATTAAATATTTTCATTATTCCATTATTTCTAATCGCTTTAATCGTTTACTCTTGAGCTTCTAAATTTTCTTGTTGCTGTTCATACCCCATGTTAAAAATCGGCTGAAAGCTTTTTAGATAAAAGGTTTTCCTACATTCAATGGTATCCTTGTTGAAATACTTAGTTTTAATCTAACTCATAAATTACTAGCCACTATAGAAATGGTTTTTATATCACGTAAAGTAATGTTGAAAATTTAATAATTTCACCTGTTAGAATTCGTGACTCCAGTGATTTTTTATCGATTTTTTTTTCTTTCAATGAACACTAAGGAAATTGGAAGCCATTGACTCATTTAACTTTATGATAAAGAAATATATGAATTTGAAATTTTCTTAGTGTAGCAACTTCCGTTTTTTTACTTTTGCAAATATAACCTTTATTCTTTTTCCTAGTAGAAATATTTAAGTTTTTCCAAGAACTTTCTGAAATTCTGGGCCAGTAATATTTTTCTTTAATTTATTTTAGTACATTTGTAAAAAAATCATTGAAAATTTTATAGGGTGCAGTAAAAGAATTGGAACAATTTAATTGAATTGAAAGTTGATAAAAATCAAAAATAAAAAACAGAATTTCGAAATTTAATTTAAATAAACGAAAGCAACTTTTAGCGCCATCCTAAAAGAAACTAAACTAAATTTTTATCCCCTAAAAGTTACAGAATTAATGTTGACATTTAAAATAAGAAAGGACTCTTTATTGTGGCTGATGTGACATTTGTTGCTGTGATACAAATATGTATAATTATACATATATATATATATATATATATATATGCATAATATATATATATTGAGACTCCTTTTAGTCTCTTTAATCTCAAAAATGCGAACTTTCGTTAACCTCTTTTGGATCTCTTGGGATTGAATCGGGACTTTTGTAGGGTCAAGACGTTAAAAGGTGGCCCAATTTTTAGATTAGCTTAAATAAGAAAATTGAACCTCCTGACAACTTCATCGGCCTTTTCAGGTCAAAGAGGATGAAAATTTTTATTATAGAAATTTTTTATAAGTAAAAGAATTTTATATCTGATTAACAAGTCCTTGAAGTGATTTTCATTAAATTAAAACTGGGTGCAATGAGCTTTAAACGCAGTTTGATTGGCAGTGTAGGCACTTGCCTTAGAAAACTTGTTCTCTTTAAAACAATGCTCAGTGGAAATCTAAGGCTCTCCATAAGAAACTAGAATTTAATTTTATTTTATACAAAATCTATTTATATTCCCACTTAATCATCAAATATAAATATTATGTAACTTTTCTCTTTTGATCACCATCTCCCTTTGATCTTTTGAGATTTTTGATCAAACCGATGAATATTTTTAAATTAAGTTCGACGATGGTATAGGGTTAAACACCCCAAATTTAAGGAATTATTATAGGAGGAAAAAATAATTGATTATAATCTAGACGTTTGAAATTTTCCCCTTTGACCTTTTCCCTTCTTTTTGTGATTTTTGTAATTATATAAATTTTTATATTTAAATTTTTAACATCGTTCTCATATTCAGCTAAAAATCAAAAGACTAAATCAAATGTTTTATAAATATTTTTAATTAGATTTATGCAAAAATTCAACACGTAAAAGAAAATATTAAAAAAAATTAACTTTTTATTTTAGATTAAAGCAAATTTTTAAATTTTTTTCATTAATTCAATTTTTTTCTGTACTTCTTTTAATATTTATGCATAACTCAAATATAAAAGCTATTATTTTCATTTAAAATAATTACCAACAGGAAATATGACTCTAATCTCCTTAGAAATAAACCGAATAAGATGTCTTCATTAAATTCTTAAAGTCAAAACAAAATTAAATGGGATGCCTCATTCTATGTAAAGAATAGAGCCATAATTTTAACGATTGAAATTAATAAAAAACTTTCATAGCAGTAAGAATGTCTCAGTTCTTAGAAATATTGTATAAATAATGACAACATTTTTAATATTAAAAAAAGAAGAAGAAGAAAATGGTATTAACATAGTCTAGATAAAAACTAATACATAAATAAAATGCCTAAGTTTTTATGGTATTTATTAAATTTATAAAAATAAGAAACCTAATTTAAAAATTTTACATTTTAGAATTTCCTTAACTTTTTTTAAAATAAAATATTTTTTGTTCATTGGAAGATAATTTTAGTTTTTTCTACAAAATTAAAATAAATTTTCATCAATTTTAGCACCATATTTAAAATATTGACTTAGTTTTTATAAAATCATAAAAAACATACAAGAAAACAAACAAAACAAGTGTTCATTGAATGCTGAATTCATTATTTTTTTGTCTAAAGTCTTTAAAGTCTGAAGATTTCAAGTGCAAGAGAAGGATTCGGTATTTAATTTTTTATTTTTTTTTAATTAATTTTGATATTGGGTCAAAATTTTAAGTCGATCAGAGGAAAATTACTAAAGTTATGAGCAAAATTTTAAAGCATTTTCCTGAAGTCTGTTATTTTCGAAGTCGGTGATCACAATAACTCATAATCTATTCGGCCGATCGCTTTGAAATTTTGCACACTACTTCTTCATATATTTTATCAGGTAATTTATATATTTTTAGTAATTATTAATTTTACAATAAGAAATAAATGAATTTTTTAGGCGAAAATCGGTATTTTGGCTTCCAAGGGTTACCAAAAATTGAAAAATCGAAAAAAATTCACTCGTCCCTGTCTCGAGAAACATTTCCTTTAATAAATAAACTTAGATGTTTTGGTTTTGGATGATTCCGTTGCGAGTTATAATGCGCACCGTAAAACAACTTTTTTTCAAGGTGCCTCGTCACTCGTTCACTTAGTAATATTTTGAAATGAAAATTTGGAAAAAAATTGTTTAGATGTTGTGCTATCAATCATATAGAAATTAATTAAATAACCAAATCCCCCCAACCTTGTGGCTTGATACAATCCTAGGCATTTTTTATTTAAGAAGCTAGAAATTGAACAGATTGTCTTTTAAAACACTTATCGGATTTTTCACGGTACACGATTCTTTTCACAAGTGCTTCTATAAAATTTAAAAATTAACAATATCGAGGAGTAGATTATGCCTTGAGATGAAAGAGATGTTTATCCATTTGATGTTCGATTGTGGGAGCTTAATTTTGAAGAAAAAAAATTTCATTTTCCTCCATCAAATCCCGCATTTTAGAGAAATAGAGGTTAGCTTGAATAATAGCAAGAATTTCTTCTCGGGAATACATCTGCTACTAATTGTAAGTGGCAGTTTATTTAGGTTGCCAAAAGACCGTTGCTGTTATATAAAACATTGTTCAGTTAAGAAAGGACTTATATAACATGTGTGTTTCTGAAAAGAAAGAAAGCGAAAACTAAAAGCTGATCAATTGAAATACAAATTTCAGAAGACCTTCACCCCTGAAATTTCATATCAAATTCTTTTAACAAGCTAAATGAGTTTGATACTGTTTTCGCCTACGTATTTTTTTCTTTTCTTAGAGATAACATTGATTTTTTGAAATATAATCGAAACCGTTGTACTATAATTTCATCTTTTTTGCTCCATCATTGACGAATTTTCTTCTAGTTATTTTTCCACCATCAATTATGATTTTATAGATATAAAACTCGCTTGTGAGAATTTTGCCCACTGGATATATTCGCATTCATATAAATTTCTAACTTCTTTTAGTCTATTAAAAATTATTTAACATTCTTATATGATTTATTAGATTATAAATTATGAAAATCTATACTTGA
This sequence comes from Acrocera orbiculus, assembly GCA_947359355.1. Classification (NCBI taxonomy): domain Eukaryota; kingdom Metazoa; phylum Arthropoda; class Insecta; order Diptera; family Acroceridae; genus Acrocera; species Acrocera orbiculus. The sequence continues at coordinate 25,003,742 of OX375759.1, read as the reverse complement.
CATTTTTATACAACTCACCCTTGGATAGTTAAATGATCTCTTTATACTCCCCTGAGCTCTAATTTAACAAAAATATCTATCAAATCATTTTTAATTTAGCTTTTGAAATATTTGAAAGATAAATCAAAATCAAAAGTTTCAGGAAATTTTAATTTCCTCAATCCATTTGAATTCCAATAGAAAGCCAAATCTATCACACAACAACTATAGTTGAATAAGTGTCTTTCAAAGTCTTAGAAAAAGCGAAAAAAATTTTCCAATATACAAATGTTAAATGTAGATTCACATTTATTACGTTGTTTGATTTATCCGATCGATTGAAGTAAACGGTATTTAATTTTCCTTGAAAGAATGATTTTGGTTGTACAAAAATGATAGCATTTAGAAAAGGGATGTGCTGTTTGTATGCCACTTCTAAAAGGGTGGCTACCTTATATCTATATATACGGGATCTGTTCTTTTCCTTAAAACAAAAAGTTTTATGGTCAACATTTTTAAAGTACTTTAAATATTGAAAACGCTTTTTACGAACAAAATAAAATATTTGTTCGAAATCATTTGATACACTTATACCAACTGCAGGCCTTAAATCTATTGTGCTTCATGACGAACACATCTAAGATGTAGAGTCAGTTCTTATATTGGGAATATTGCCAGAACTATCTTGAAGGTCATATATTTTTCTTTTTCTGAAAGCAAATGATAAAGGAGGAGGTATTAAAGGGCTCTTGCCAAATTGTTGTCATATCTAAGTTTTTTTCGGCTAAAAAACTTTGATGTTATTAAAATATTTGGCTAAAGGATGTGTTTCAATGCAGCATTGGTTGCTCCTCTTTAGAGCCATTACTGCACAAAACAGGATAATTTTCGTAAAAACAATAATATATTAAGACAACTTGATATACGAAATGCCAAAAAATGATCTCAAAAGCGTTAAAATATAAAGAGAAGTTTTTCTGTGTAGTTGAATATTTCTTTTATTTTTTTTTTTATTAAAACCAAAAAATGTAAATGTGCAAATTTTTTGTATGGTAATTCAGTAGAAATGTCAACAATTCAACTGTAATCAAACATAAAATAAGCGGCAACTTTTGGAGATAAATGCTTCATAGTTAAACATAAATGAATTATCTATTTATCTTTTATTTTGATCTACTTAAATTAAATTTTGTTTGTTTTTTAGTTTATTTGAACTACTTTGTGAAATAAAACAATGACAATTAAAATTTGTTTTCTTATTTTTTCCCTAGTAAAAACAAAAACTTTGTGTTTTATTTTACTTTGGTAAAAGCAAAAGAATTTTATCTTTAATTCAAATACGAAACAGTTTTGAATTAATTAATATTTTATACACAATTTAACGTTTTTTTTTTATCGATTTAATTATTGTTAGACTGACTTTCATATTCAATATGAAAATATTCAAAATTTAATTCAATTCAATTACTTGTACAGCAAGCTATTAAAAAACTTTGCTAATTAAATTATTTATGCATTGTCGAATATGGGGTTCGGCAACCTTTTTCCCTTGAACAGCTATTTTTTTTTAGAAATATATTAAGTGAAATGATATTTATGGAGCTACAAGTTAGCAACATGAACAAATAAAAATACTTCTATAGAAAATAAAACTTCAAAAATTTTATATTTTCAAAATGGGAATATCTTTGCCTCTTAAAATCACGTGCAATTTAATACATAAAATTTTTGTTTTTTGTAAGCAGTTCTATCATCTTCTTATAGCTAATTTCAACTGTTTCAATGTTTTATGTAATAATCCTGTAGGGAAATGATGGATCCATCATAAATAAAAGAGAAATACTTTTTATTCATAAGGATGACTTGGTCTAGACTCTAGACTGTTCGCAAAATTCCCCATACCTTGGTTACTTTTTGATGATTTTCTTTTTATGCAATTTTTTCATCATAAGCATGCAAAACTTTTTATATAAAAAATTCACTGATACCAATTTTTCCTACTAAGTAGGATTGCATTTTTTTGAAAATTAGGTTACTTATAATTGTCAGCAATTCTTAATTTCATATTGCCAATGGGAATCAAGAATGGTCTTTAATAGTTGAAGTTTTAAGTTTTGATTATAGTCATGGAATTCATAGTTAGTTTAGTTAAATCGAAAACTTGGGTTTCAATTCAACGAGCTTTATTTCATAAAAGGATTCATATATAATATCTTTAAGTATCATCCTATTGTTATTTTTAATTGCTTACAGAAATCATACATTATTTCAATGTTTTTTCTTGGCTTTAGAAAGACTTAGTTTCTTCAATGCAAGCAGCAATTACTTCTCCTCTTCTTCTTCTCTTGTCCTGTTCATATAATTGTTTAAATTTAAGGTTCTAATCAAGGGTACATAAAAAAAGGAAAATTCTCAGGATGCTTCTGTTTTTGTTTTTTAATATTTTAAAATTTTTTTACAACTCGCTGTGACGTGTTTATTGATCATAACTTATACGAGTTTGATTTGAGACATTTAGTACTCTAACGTCCTCTTGTCTCGTGGTAAATAGTTTAACTTTGGATTTATCTAAAATTAAATATTCTAATTTTAATTAAAGATTAGGGATATTTGATATGTACAATAATAAAACCATAAGTAAAGTTTCCAATTAATTTTCTCTTTTTTTGTTGCACTTTTCGTTTGAAATGAATTCCGCATAAAAATAAATTTTAATTTCAAGAATTTTATTGAATTCTGATTGAGAATTGACCTACCATTATTAAATTTGAAATTTTATTGGCGATTAATTAAATCTATGTCAAGTAGGATTTAAAAGAAAACTTTTTCAATGTTTGTCGTCCTATTAAAAAGTCAGAGAACTCAGTGTCAATAGTGATTGCTATTTTAGTATTCACAGTTCAAAGCTTGTGTAAAAATATATGAAAAGTATATTATTATATTGAAACTAAACAATCAAAAATTTCTACCCCAAAAGGCTAAAAGATATTACTTTTTTTAAAGAAGCATTTTTATCTTGCGGTCGATTATTCTAGTATGTTTTAGTTAAAGTAAGGTTGGAGTTGCTTAGAGACTTTAGTTTATTGTCAAATTTTGGAAAACATAATCTCAAGGATTATTGTGTACTTGTGTTAGTTTATATTTCTATAAACATCTTTGGTTTTGTGGGACATGTAATTAGATTTTGATCAATAGTTAAAGTCAATGCCAGAATATTCAATCATCTTTAGGATCTATTTTGCTACAAAATTAATTAATTTAAGTAAAATTCTTGGTGTTTAATTTGATTACTGGTCTATCCTTCTGAAATATAATTATGTTTTATGGGTCAGTACTTACCATCTATTGAAATAATTAATTTTGCTAGACGAAGTTTAAGACTTTTAGACCCTAAGTACAGACCCTGTTATTATAAAGTAGAACTGTGAAGTAGACAACAAAACTAGAGGAATTACTGTAGTTGAAGTTAAAGTTGAAATTAATGTAGAAGCAAGCAATCATAAAAAGTACTCATAGTCGAGGTAAGAAGTTAAAAAGTAGGAGCCAAATTTTAAATTATAAATGAAGGAAAGTGAAAAAAAAAGAAAATGAAGAATTGATTAACGAATTTAATTGCATTGAATCGAGGAAGACGAGTAAAAATTCATGCAATAATTTTGTTGCACTTTTATTAAAAGCAAAATATTTATATTTTTTTTAACCACACGAAACCTTTACTTTGGGATTCAATTACATCATAAATTTTTCAAGATTTGTCTGATTTTTAAAAAAAAAAATTAAATTTAGCTTCTTAAATGATAATTGAATACTAATTTTTAAACTGGATTTAGCTGAAAGCTGCAGCTAAATGTAAAGCAAAATTAAACAATTTAATTCCCATGACGTAATCTGTCAATATAGTTATTGCTGACGAATCTCTTTAATCTAAACAATAATCAAGTAACTCAGTGTTTAGTATTCCAATAGGGAAGAAGTTAGGATAATACAATTTATATTTCTAAAATATATTATAATTGTATATAATTGAACAGGAGACAATAATTTTAAGCTAGAAACATAAATAGTTCTATATGTTGGTAAAGCTAGTGGCTTAAAAATTAATTTTTTTAAAATGGTTCTTAATATTTTTTTATATATTTTTATTTCAATTAATATTATTATCTGTCACAAAACAACTTTCGCTTTTTATACTTAATCCAATACTTTGTACACATTTATATCCTTCCTTTTAACTCTTGACCATAAAATTCAATCAAAAATTACAAAGATCTTTTCTTTTTCATTCTCAAAACTTGACTTTTTTTTATTTGGCAAACATTTAAATTAATTATACATTAATTTGACTTTATTTAGGGGATTTTCTAGTTTAGACACCCAAATTTTTAGTGTTCTTTCAGACGACATAAAGCAAAACTATTAAATAATATTATCATAAATTTTTTTGCTCGGTATTTACTGATACCATCAGAGTATAAAAACTTAATAAGATTTTTAAAAAAATCAAAATTGAACAAACTGCAGACTGGCAAAATGGGGGCTAACAAAAATATTGTGTGTTCTGGTGGGCACGATTCCAGTTCTTCCAATAATCTGAAGACAAATTTTTTTTTTAAATGTTCAAAACAAAAGAGTATGACTACAGGGCTACGAAGAGTTTTTTTAGAAAAAATTTTTTTTTAACAAAATGACTGCAGTTTGAAGAAAAAGTTATGTTCTTTCCTTGGTTTTTGGTTTTTTGGAGTTCCGGAATTTTTTTTTAAAAAATTTTTATTGAACATTTTTTTTTGTCTCGTATTCTAATATACAAAGAATCTTTGTGCCAAATTTCAAGGGAATCGGTTGAATAAAACTTGAGATATCGTGTATATCGTTTCTTAAACAGTATAGTTTCGAGAAAAACGCGTTTAAAGTTTTATAGACTGAACTGAAATTGGCACTAAATGCGTCACAAAATAAACTGTAACTTCGAAAATTATTTGAACTTCAATAAATTCAATTGGGAACAGTCGATTTTTTCGAATTTCTAAACTAGAAATGTTTATCTTTTTATTGAAACAGTTTTTTTTTCTTTCTAATTTTTGAGTCGTTTAATGCAAAGAAAAATTTTGACTCAAGGCTATGAAAATATTAAACGAATGTCAAAACACAAATTTTTAGTTTGACTTAAAAAGTTGCATTGAATTTTTGTGTTTTCCAGAAAACAATTTCATTTTGTTTTTTGTTTTGTTGACAAAATTTATTTAGTTCCTGGTTATAGCTTAATGTCAGCCAATGATAACCTGTTTATCATTTAATTTATATTTTAAATTTTAATAGATTGATAAGAAAAAATTTTATATATACATATGTATATACATATATATATATATTCAAATTTTTTGTTTTTGTTTCATTCCAATTAATTCTTAAAGGGAAACAGTTCAAAGCGCCATCATAGAAATTTCATGTAAAACACGTTTTTATATTTTTAGTAAAGTAAAAAGAATATTACCATGTTTACTTTTTTTTTGTTTGTTTTGCTTTGTGCTAATGAAATATAAAATACACAAATTATCAAAATGATAATCAAATAAAGTAAGAACACAAAGAAAAAACAAAACAAGAGCTACTGGTTTCACTAATATTGAACTTGTAAGGTTATAAACAAGTTTTTTGCTTAAAACCAAAAATGTTGAGGTCACTTGCACTTGATTTCAGTTATTTGTGATCTTGTTGCTTAGATTTATAAAATTAACACTTTCGAACGCCTTTTGTTTTAATAAAATTATAATTTTGATTCATTTTTGATTGGTTTTTATTATGGGTACAAACGAAGCTAGTTTAATCTGAAAAAAACAAAAAAAAACAAAAATCTTAGAAAACATTAAATACTTGCTAAGTTTGTTATTATTAAATTACTGCTTAAAATATATGTATATGTATAATTTAAAACCGTAAATTGATGATTATATACTTATTGAGGGAAAAAATGAATACAGACACTTTGAATTTTTCCACGATAGTTGCTATGTCCGTAGTAAAAATTACTTTAATAGTGAGCTACAGCTACAGTCAAAAATTGTTTATAAATAAATTTGTAGAGATTGAAAACTCTATAAAAATGTTTGTGCCATTGACTACTGTTCTAAACAAAATTGTAATAATCTTTCGAATTTAAAAATACAATACAAATAATTGCAAAACGCTCTTTAATCCTTCAAAAATGATTAGTATAGAACGGTGGCATTGGTAGTTACGAAAATCAACTTTATTGTGAAAACATGAAAAGAAATCTTTATAAAAATTACATTAAAATATTTTTTTTTCTATTGATGAACGAAATTTTCTGGTCGGGAGTGTATTTAACTTAAAAATTTTCTTTATTCCATCCAATAAACAGCATAATTATTGTTCTTCTCTATTTGTAAGAACCCATTGTTGCTTATGAAGCTTTTAACTCGATTGTCCTTGTTTATATTTTCCTTTGAACTAAGTTTCATCCAGAAAACCATCTCAAAAATGTTTTTTTGTTAAGTTCATTAAAATTTTCTAAGCTTGTTTGGCCATAAGATTCAATTTCTTCAGTTAATTGAGTTCTTGTTTATATATTCAATTTTTTTCTTTATTTTGTAATATTTCTTGGAAACATATTTTATTAAGTTATGTCACATAATCATGCTACAAAACTATATTTTGTGTAGACAATACGATTTTCAAATTATTTACTAAAGTTGAAATCTAATAAAATTATGATTGCCTTTGTCAATTAAGGATTAAAGTTTTAAAGTAATTTCTAGCGGAATAACATTAAATATTGAAAGACAAACGGAATTTTATAGATTTTAATTAAATTTTAAATAAAATTGTAATTTTGCTGTTGTTCTTTTTTTCGGTTTTTTTAAACAGAAATTTAGTTAAAGGAAGAGAATTTCAAATGAGCACCAAATACATTTTAGAATTGAAATATTTTAATTGAATTTAAAATACTGACAAATACATACCAATCGAGTATCTTTTTGTTGTAAAAGGCTAGCTTCATTTTGGTGAAATTTCCACTATATTAAATTTGGACTTATTTCACACCTCGCTTTTGTTCAACTGAAAAAAAATTACATATAATATTGCGTTGTTTGGGAAGTAATTTTGTTTTTTTCTTACCAACAGAGGAACTAATTGTATTTTCTTACAGCCCTAACTACAGACTTAAGCCACATAGTCATTATATATTTTGACAGCTGATATAGTAAGGCTTGTTTGATTCTTTAGAATAATTTTTGTTTGATGCCCTATCAAAGATGAGAAATCAAAAACAGCATTTTCGGCATATTTTACTCTTTTACTATGGAAATGGTATTAAAAAGGCCAGGCTTACAAGAAAACTTGGATAAATTTTTACCTCACGACAGCAAGAATTCTATTGTTTTGAGAGATTTGTAGGTATTAATCCTTGTGAAGTTTAAAGTTTAACGCTCGTGTTAATGTCATGAAGATAATATAGAGGAAATAAGTTTTCCGGATATTTAACGATTCATCTGGGCCATTACTTTATTGGGTTGTTGCTTAATTGTCCATTCACCAGAACATCAAGAGAGGATTAGGAGTTCATTTAAGTTGCTCATTAAACAAATATTGTGTTCCTTGTAAGCTACTTCATGGTTTAATTGTTGTACTTTTATGCCTGTTAGTCTCTTTTTAGGGCTGTTGTATAAAAACCTCTAAACCATTTTGAAATTTGAAACTTTAATGTAACATTTTTTTCGCCAATGGAGGATGTCGTTAATATTTTATCACAGATACACAATAATTTTAAATTTTTTAGGCAGAAATTTTCATATTTAGAAAATTTATAGAAATTTAATACGCTGAGAAATTTATAAAAATAAATTTCCATATCAATTGCCTGCATAAAAATATATAAATTTGTAGTTTTGATTTTCCTTCGAAACAGTTTCACAAAAAGATGTAATACTGAGGAAGTAATTCAAGGTACGTTGACATTTATTGTCCTTGAAGCGTTTGAAATAAGTGGGGAACAAAAGCCTAATTTTCGAAGAAGCAAGTAATAATAATTAAAGCTATTTATTACCGTGTGTACAGTCGGTTGACATATTTTTAGTTGCAAATGCTTGCATAGATAAAGAAATGCAGGTCCTTAACCTTTTAACTGCGCTCTCTATCCTTTGTCTTTTAGAATGCCTTCTGCTCATTGAGAATTCACTCTGCCAATACCAATCGCAAAATAGTTTATTATGTGAGGAATTTTTTTCTTTATATTTCTAGCTCCTTGACAAATAGCCTCTAGTATTTAATAATGTCTTTTTTAAATATATTTCCAAATTTCAACACAAGTGCAAGATAAATTACAGCAAAATAAAGACAAAAATCGAAAACTTTATTTAATTTGTTATTTAAAAAATAAAACATTGTTGCACATTTTCTCTTTATTTTGAATGATAAAAAATTATTTGAAGTTGATAAATATATTTTTAATAAAAAAAAAATTTTTAAATATTTTATACTAAATGGGAAATTTTTTTAAATTTTTAGATAAACCATGGTTTCAACTTGAAGACAACATACTAAAAATGAAACAATGAAAGAACAAAAAATCGCAATATGTAAATTTACAAAAGGCAAATTATTGTTTAGTTTAACTTAATTAAAACTAGTCCTCATTAGTTGTATGTGATAGCAATATTTACAAATAAAGAGCAGTTTTACTAAATAGAAATAAATATGCCACTTTTTGGCAAAAAAGATTCCGGAAAAAAATCTAAAAAGGATAATAAGGATCCTGATAAGCAGACATCGATTGAAGATAAATTTCATCTCAAGGAATTACTTGGAACGTAAGTAATTTTTTTTTTTTGGCTAATTTTGAAGAATTAGTTTTAATAGTTTGACTTAGATAAATTTATTTTGAGAAACTTTTAAACTTGAATAAGCTGCCAACCTTAAGGTAGCCTTGACTGAATTTTTACTAAAATTGCTTAAATTTGGAAGATTATTTAAATTACTTGTTTAAGTAAAAATATTAGTTATAAATCGATGGTTTGACACATGAAATGCAATAAATTTGATAAATTCATTTAGGTTTTAAAAATCGATAATATTCAAACGATACATATAAGCATTTTATGATTTTATGAAGAAAAACAGTGGTATTCGACCAAGAAAATGGACCTTGTCACAAGCCGTAGGTGGGACATATTACATAAATTAGCCTTGAACTCTTAACGCATCCACCATACCCGGCCTCCAGTGATACCCTTTCTTGACTGACGCTGTGTACATGCTTGTACATCTCCTTAAAAAAAAAACCGATTCTTGACAGAGAAAGCGTGTGCAACATGGCGGCATATTAATACATATGATCGGAATGTCTACGCGGATCTGTCAATCGATTACTATTAGGATATATAAATCACTGTAAAAATCACTAATCTATATTTTAATTAATCAAAATATACTTTTAAAACAAAACAAACTAATATACTTACAAATTTGCCAACATTTGCATTATAATTTTGACATAAGCCCATACGGAATTTTAATTTTGATTTGGTACACAACCTTAAAATTCACAATAGATGTAAGATTTTCGTTGAGTACAGCCTTTCAAAGGCTGTACTGAGTACACGATTCCAACAAGTGAAGTACATGAGATTTCCATACAAAAGTGTCTTTTTTCGAACTGAAAGCTGTGTACATGCTTGTGTTAAGAAAGGGTATGATTGCTGCCTGTTATCAAATCTTCCGAAGATGTTTTGGACAATGAGATTTGACCCCAATAAAGATGCTTAAAGCCTTAAAATAAATCATTCTACCCAGCTGTTAGAGAAATTGAACTTGGAGAAAGTTAGTATACAAAAATTCCCAAGATATTACATTGAAATTTGAATGTAAATACTTTAATGAAAAGTCAAAACCATGTAATCTCTAATCCCAAAGGAATTTTTTTAATTAATTCCTGCATATCTGTGGTTAGTATATTTAATTAAATAGAATATTTTTGATCCATGATAGGGCTTTATTTGCTGTGAATATATATCAACAAAGGCTACAAGGAACCACCAAAACTGTTGTGAGTGAATTTCATCAATGAAAATTAAATTGTACCTAAAGCAGAAAGGAACTTGTAAATAGCAAGCAAAGTAAAACTTTTTTTTGTTGTTTCTATCTGCTAAATTATATTACATCTTTATTGTTAAGAAATTAAAGCTTTTAGCCAATAATCATTTACAGGAGATTTATTTCTGTCATTAATCCCTTAAGGCCTAAATATTTTAGTTTCAAGACTAAAAAAATTTTATTTGCATTTATTTATCAAGACCATTTTTCAAAAATTAGGAAACTAAGAGCTATATACACTAAAAGGTCAGTCATTAAGATTTATATCATATCCGGGCTACCTATATAAAATACAAGTATTATTCAGTAGAACAAAATATAAACTAAAAATGAACATGAAATCTAAATAACGGGTGGAAATTGTAAGCCTCGTACATAGAAAAAACATTGACTTTTGGAAAATGAATTACTAAGGCAGTCTGACGGAAATGAAAATTGTACAGAGCTTCTGTTCACCAGCTCCACATATTTTGCTTTGAACAGAATTTGTAGATAAAAAAGGTTTTCTTCATACCTGCCAAGATTTATAATCCTCGGGGATGATAAGTGTCAATAGTATTTTCTACTATCAGGGAGTTATTGAGGGTTGTATGTGAATAGGGAAAACAAGGAAAATGGGACAGTATTTTCTAGTGAAACTGAAAGGATTAGCCTTTTAATTTCTAGGGATATAAGTAGGGAATGTAAAGTATGAGCATCAGTTGAGTTTTTTTTGTATTTATGAATAACTGTAACACCATACTCCTAATTATCATAAAAAAAAATGAAAGTTTTTAATAGAAAAATTTGCAACAGTTATAAGAACATCTTAATTATAAATATTCAATTTTCGGTCATTTTTGTAGTTGTCTTTTAAAGTTCTCTAATTCGAATTTGCTAAGCGATAAAGGATTTATTGCTAAGCTTGTTTCAACAATAAGAGTTAATTTTTTTTTAGTTCGGGTTTCATGATTTTGCAGTAGATTAAAGTTTGGTGAGAATTGATTTTATTAACAATTTTTAAAGATTTTTAAACAATAAACTAAATAAAAATATTTGATTGGGTTATGTAAATTTTTAGGGGATTTCAGACGTAAAAGAAGCTTTTTAATTTAAGGCATAAGCTTCTAGGAAATATTTTAACTGTGGGGTAATAATTGTATTGAAATCGTTAAAAGGCTCAATGGAAATTTTTAAGCCATAAAAATTTCATTTTTTTTTTAGTTATGGTGATAGAGAAGTAGAAATAGAGATACAGGAAAATGATGAGCCAGCAGATCTAGATGCCAAATATGTAAAAGATTTATCGAAAGTTTGGATTATCTCGACTAATTTTGTGATATGTGGGTACATGACTTCTTTAGTCATCGTCAAAATTTATATATTCTTTGGAAGCGCTGTAAGTCTATTTTGACAAAAAATTAGTTAATGATAAAAATGGATACTCCCGTATATATTATATCCTAAATAATGGTATAAAACCTATTATGTCCGAAAGTGATATCAATAAATTTATTGATTATTGAGCCAAAAGCGGCCCATTATTATAAGTAGATTCAAATATAGATGGCGTTGATTTGAACAGATTTGTTGAGCTAAAATGTTATCAAAAGTATTATTCATTCCCCTAACAATGGGATTAATTTATTATATTGAACTAGACGATCCGGAAGTTTAATTCCGCGTTGAACTGTAAAGACTAATATATATTTTCAATTTCGTAAAATATTTTAAAAATATGATGACGTAGCTGTCAGCTATTAGTTTTAAGGAGTAATTCAAATAATAATATCCATCCATTAATGACTTCCGATAAATCATGAACACACTTTCATTGAATTTTTACTGAAAGTGAATTTAGGAATATAAAAATTGACTTTCTTTTCAATTTTCATGCTATTGAAAATTAATTAATAAAATTTGCCTATTCATTAATTTCAAGATTCTAAATTTTCCACAGTTTTAAATTTCTAACAGCATAAAAATATCACAAAGCTGATATATTAAATGATTTTCAATTGATCCATAGCACTAGGTGATTGTATTTTCCTTTCCTTTACTTAAAAATTCAGTTCGAGATTATTGAATTAAAATTAAAATTTCAGGTTTTTGTTATTCAATTAACTTTTTTTTCCTTTTTCAGTTGTGAAAAGGATTTTAGAATGATTTAATTTAGTTACATTTAGTTTTATAGAAAAAAAGGGTCATTAGCTATGATTGCTATCCAAAGGTATTTATTGGACTTTATTTGTGGTTTTGGGGTAATTTATTACTATGAAGAAAATTATGGGTGTGATAAACTGTTTGTATAAATTAAAATAATTTTTTATCTGTTATGTTCTTATTAAAAAATATTAAATTGTTGTATTTCAAAAGCTAAAAACTTTTACAAAATTTTTAATATTTTGTTTTTTGCAATAAAAAGATGTTTTTTTCGAATTTTTCCAAAATGTGCTTTGATTTTCATAATTCTAGCATAAATATTCATTAAGTTTTCAAAAAAATCAAATCTTTTGAATATTTTTCTTTAACTCATAAATTATGGATTTATTGCATTAAGTTTATGATCTCTTTCAATCAATTCCATTATTATTTTTGAGTTGATTTTCGTCTGAATATATGAAAAATTTTATTCACACAAGATTTTCTTAGTAAGTAGTAGTAAGAAAAAGAAAAATATTTTTAGAAAAGACTTGTCCTAATTTGACAAGAATTCAAAATAGATTTACGCCAAAATTATTTCCTTAAACTAAAAACAATATTCACAAAAAAAATTTCATTAAAATGTTTATTTCTCATTTTAAGACAAAAAATGTAAGATCTCTTAAGAAAATTTTATTCATTTGACGTCAGTGCCTTTCCTGAACATTTTTATACATTAGTTAGACATACTTTCTCTTGCTTTCGATTTTTTTGTTGTTGTATTAAAAAACCCATGTTTTTTCTTTTATTCAGAGGAATAAACACTTGAATTATTTATGATATCCCGTTTATTCATATAGCAAATATCTAATGGTGTATAAAGGGAAATGATTTTTATATCAAAATGAAGAATATTTTCTTGGAATAACTCTAAAGCCAATATGACCTCTGGCTTTTAATTGATTACTGAATTCACTTTAATAAATATTTGACCTAATAAAAAGAAATCAATAGCTTTACATGTCTAATTGAATACTTACCGAATCGTTCAAATAATTAAATAATAAATTAATATAGTTGTTTTTGTTTTATATGAATGTAAAATCAAAAACTTGAAGACTTTTTTGTTTCTTTTTTATGTAAGACGACGGAATTTTTTTTTAAAGTAAGAAGTAATTATTTGGAGGTGATGATATTTGGAGAATGAGTTCTTGTAGAAAAGACAAATTGGAGATAGACTCCAATTTTCTATCTTTGAAGTTTGTTACCTTCATCGCGTTATAAGCTTTTTTAGCTTGTGAAATAATCATTCAGAAAAAGTGAGATGAATAAAGAAAAATGAACAGAGAAATTTAAAAATTTGTCAACAATGAGATTAGTTTACTATACACCAAATATAAATTAAGAAATTTAATGAAAATTTCTTACAGAGGACACTTACGAATCTTAAGAAGAAGTGTTTTGTAAAGTTTGAATAATTTGTAAAAGAGTTTCTAAAAATTGTACACAAAACTTTGTGTTTAAAGTAACGTTTTTATTTTTTTTATTTTCAATATAGAAAAAACTAAATAATTTGAATTTGAAAAAATTTGCTGAATTCTAAATACTTAAGCGATTTGTCATTTCCTAACATAACCTGAGTCGAAATTTTTGATGATGAATTCATACTGTTCATACTAAATTGATCCTGATTTAATACTGATAGTGTTGAATAGAATCTGATTTGATACTGAATATACAGAAAGTTGTGAACTTTTCGCGTGTCAGTATATTCAGTATCAAATCAACATCAGCATTTTGAATTAAAGTTGATGTTGATTTGTTACTGATAGTGTTGAATTGAACATGATTTGATACTGGAAATGTTGAAAGATGTGAACTTTTGTGTTTCAGGATGATGAGTATCAAATCAACATCAACTTAATTTTCTATTTTATTTAAGTTTTACTCAGAAATGACAAAGTAAAATATCTCGCTGTATGAAATATTATTTCTCAATGCAAAAGTGACAGTTCCGCGTCCATTTTATTTTAGAGTCCGTGTCCGTGATAGTGTGATATTTTTTAAAATTAATTTAAGTGATTTTATAGTTTTAATTAATAAATAAATAATACAGAAATTTTAATTTAAGTGACAGTTTTTTAATTAATATATAATACAGTGCTATAAAAGTAGTGTTCTTTTCAAACTATATAATAAAGTTTGCAAATTGGACTATTGAGTACTAAGTATTAAAATAACTCAAAATTCTTATTCCATATAAGAAATTTCATTGCTTTTGTACAAAAAAATGTACAAATTAAATTTATTCTAATTCTTTTATGTTGACAGGTTTAATAATATATTGTTTTTCTTTATTATTATTCCTTAAAATCTAACCTAAAATGGCTTAAAAAGGTAAACCAACTCCTAAAAATTTGACATTTTACCAATCTTCTTTCTTATGCTCATATTTTGATACATTTATGTACATATATTCAGTAGGAATTCGGTCTAGCAGTAGAACAAATCAGCAAGAAAGCTTCGCAGCAAGTCTGCTACCGCAACCAGCACACAAGAAAATTTTTATCTATTTTATACGTTCTTGTGTTGTGTTGGTCAAAACCAGCAAGGCATCGCGCGGTGTCTAGCAAGACATTTCCCATTGGGTATATTTTATATATGACTTTTAAGGCATTTTAGGTTAGTTTTTAAGGAAAATTAAAGTTAAAAATTTTATATAAACTGTAGCTGATTTGAATTCGGGAAGGTAAGTAGATAGTAAAAATAAAAAAAGTTAAAAAAGGTTTTAATTGACAGACCCGAAGACTATACTGATACCATAGAAACGCGTAATTTGAATACTTTTCGGTATCAATTCAACATCAAATTTTAACATAAGAGTAAATGTAAAAGATGATACTGGTTGTACTGGTAAAGTGGTAGGATGAACAGTATCAATTCATCATCAAATATTTCGACTCGGGTAACCCATCAGGAAATTTTCGTTTGTTCTGATTGCTACCACCTTCAACGGATTCAAGTCCACTTAAAAGATGAAAATCACTATTGTAGCAGTTCGCATTGCAATCGGTTGCATTGAATATAATCATAGAGCTAAATAAAATAGAAAACGTTCAGAAAAAGGTTAAAAAGGCATGTACTGGCTTAAATTTTAGAAAAGGAGAATGTCTGGCAACCTAGATAAGGGAGAAAGAAATAATGATAGCCAAACTTTACAGTGATAATGATTGCTCCAAGGTATACTTATTCTCAAAACTTACTTAGCAACCCTCGTGTTACAATTATACATAACATCTTAAATCAGTGTAGTAACATGTCCTAAAATTTTTCCGCTGAAAAAAGCGGAGTGCGAAATCTTCATGAACCTAATTTCATTCTTTTAACCTAATTAGTCACCAAATAGCATTATTAATTAATATCTTTAATATACTTCTAGCTTTCGAACAACTATTATATTAAAAACAACAAAAAACAATATATAGATGTGTATATATATGCTTAGATGTAAATGTTTTTATTTAGGTGTGACTTACTTGTGAATAAAATATCTTTTGTTAATGATTTTGAATTATTTCCTTTAAATAAGGCAATCTATTTAGAAATGAAAAAAAATAGCAACAATTTTACAATGATTTTTCCTTTTGTTACACTCCATATGGGCTTTATGTTTATTACTTTTCTAAGTATATACTTGAATTTTGTACCTATTTTCAGCTTTCCTTTATTGTTGAATATTTAAAGGTAAAATATATTTTCTGGTATTTAGGTTTAATTAGTGGTTTGATGGATTAATAAGCAATGATATTTTTCCCAAGAAGTTGTTCCATTTATATCCTATTAAAAATCAATAATATTATATTGTTTTTCTAAATATTACATTTTAGAATTTAGAGTTCCTTATTACTTGGGGTAGATAAAAATAATTCTTATGTGTTCAGATTAGAACTTTATATAACTAGTTAAAAATTGGGGCACTTATAAAAATGTTTTGTTTGTTTGGTTATTTTATAATAATTTCAATTTTAGTTAAAAAGAATTTATGTTAGCTCAAACTAATTGAATGAGCACTAAACGATGATTATATTTACTTACGTTTTTTCTAAAAATTGTAAAGTTTAAAGGGTGCAATCTTTACTCTTTCCAAATGGCTTAAATTAGGCTCGTGCTAACTTTGAATAACAAGAATAAATTCCTTCGGTCTTTGTGGAAAATTTAATATCAAAAACTTTTAAGAAATATTAAGCAAATTCGGAAAAACTCTTTAGTAATATTTTTAACTTCTCTTGGGAAGTTACTATATTAGGCCCGAAAATCGAAATCAATAATTTTGTGTTTTCCTTACGTTTCAAGATCTGGAGAATAATTTGCAATTATTTTTAGAGTTGTGTCTGTTCGTGTCTGTGTGTGTGTGTATGTATGTGAGCTTTTTTATTAGATTCGTTTTCTCAAAAACTACTTGACCAAATTACGTTTTAATATATCAATCGATAGGTCACATCATGACTTAGATCTGAAAGGAGTTTGTGCGAAGTCGGTCAAGCGGTTCGTTTCTTATGAATAAAAAACTAACGTTCTCAAGCATGGAACAAAAATTTTTATGTAACCATCATATTCTAAGTATCGAGGGGGTTTTCGAAGGCGTTGATTTTGAATCTTTTATGAGTTTTTTAAAATTCAAGATGGCGAACCCAATATGATGTAATTTTTTTTTCTTTTTTTTTGTAAAAAGTCTTCATATTGGATGAAATTTAGTTTTGAGCGGGGTTTCAGGTAGATGATTATAAATTATTGTGTAATGTTGAAAAGTTGTTTTTTTTTCAACTTTGAGCTTCGTTTCAAAGTTATGATAATTGGTCCGAAAATCGAAACAGTTAGTTTTTTGTAATTTTTTTAAGCATCATTTGCAGCCAATTTAAGAGTGATGTATTGCAGTGTGTGTGCGCATGTGAGCGTAATTTTAAGTATTGAGGGGCAGATGGGGGTTTTCGAGCATGTTGATTTCGATTCAACTGCAGAAAAGGAAATAGATGAGTCATAGAATGCATATACTATACATTTAACCGTAGTTATCTACGAGTTTTATGATCCCGTCCTCTAGGTAGCGAAATGCTAAATGAATTTTGAAATTTCGTTTAATATACGAGGTATCGGAACATTAAGAAAATTTTTTTTCTCAAGAGAAGTTGCTTGTGCGGTACCTGCTGCCGGACGTATTTTTCTTTTTTAAAAATTTAAACTTATTAACACGATTTTAAGAGATACAAATTTTTAATATGTCCTTTAAAATCTTTGATCTTTTTTTACAAATCCATAAAATCTTTGATAACATAAAGGACATAACTTTGTGAATTGGAAGTTTAATGTAGCCCATAGAAGTTGTTTATATGTCTCATTGGTGATACTCATTGAAACTATTAGACGAATTTGGTTTCACTATAGATTGAAATTAGTCACTTAACTGCTATTTAAAACTGTTTTGTGATTATAGGTCTCATACTTCACATTCAGTTCACATGAACATTTCCATACACTACTCCACATATAAAGCAATATCCAAAAAGTTGTTGCACTCTTTTCTAAAGTCAAAAAAAGGAAACTTAACAACCTTTCAAGTGTAGTTGATCCACAAAATTATATTTAAAAACAATAAAACTCTAATCGAACTTTTTAGTTCTTATATTTAAAGGGAGGCAAAAATTTCATAAATCTCATACTGGAATTTAAAAATGTATTCTCAAATTTTCTTCTAATGTTATAGTCATAAACTTTAATTAAGATATTATAAGTAAGAAGAAAAAGAAAAACCGTAAGTGCAAGAGAAATGTTTTACTATTTTTGTAGCAAATCCTTAAAGACTAGTTCACTTTATACACAATAATTGTATTGAAAATATTTGCTATATACTCGTACATTATATTTATATCCAATATGTGTTGTTTCTATTTTGTGATTTTTAATAGCCACTCGCTGGTTCAGTAGAATCAATTTAAAATGCTGAAAGTGATCAATTTCGTAGAATAATAGGTTCACATAAAGCTTCTTTAGAGTATAATAAAGTTATATAGAAGTCCTTTCTATTAAAAATATTCTTTTAAAAAATCAAAGAAATATTATTTGTGATAAATATCAGACATGTTGTGTAAATTTTCCTTTTTTAAGTAATGCTGTTACCTAGTTTTAAGTGGTATAAATTTTATCACTAAAATATCTGTATCAAATCTCTATAAGGATACTCAGAGCTTTTTTTACATTATTTTTGCAAGCACATTTTTTACTAGAAGTCTATATCAAAAATATCAAAATCTAAGGGTTTTAAAAATTTAAATAATTTTAACAATTAGAGATATCAACAATATTTTAGTTAAATTTAGGACTTTTATAGCTTAAAGCTGTGTCTAGCATGCTTACGCTTACTACACTGATACGATGTTAAATATAAAAAGATCGCTTTTAAGAGCTTGTTTTTATAGGAAGGGTCTTTTTGTTATAATTAGGCCAAGTAAAATAAGTAGTTTGATTTATGTAAAATATGATTTTGTCATAAAAATCGTAAAATATTTACCAAAATATTTATTTCTTATTTAAATTTCGATTATATACTGACAAGATATCTACCGAGAGCTATGAAACTTTGAACCGCATCGGATGCAAAAATTAGCTATAAATATGAATTTCCAGCTAGAAAATTGTCGATCAGATTCTATTACTTACTTACCGAGAATTTGGAGCAGTTGATTTTACTTTAGGAAGGTTACTCCATGCTGTAATTTTTGCTTAATATTTGGATATAAGCCCGTGTATACTTTTATTAAAATAGACTTTGTAGTTAGCATTATTTGATCTGCTAAGGATGTGGTATATGGCTTGCTGTATTAAAACTAATTAATAACGTAGAAGAATTTTGACAGGACCCATCAACTATGAAAGTGATTTCAGCATTCCAATTCAATTTCATTACAATTCTTTATTTGCTTAAAGTTTACAAGCACTATCAAAAAAGCTTAGGGCCACGCTTAAGAATTGTGTGGCTTAATTTTGAACACGGGCGAATCTGAGAACATTCACAATTTGGATTTAAAGGTGATTTAGAGCCAATAAACCAAACAAAATTTATATTTATGCAAAGAATAGGACAGCAAAAAAAAATTGTTCTTACAAAAATAAAAAACAGTAAATTTAATTAATAGAATTTCAAAAATAAATTAAAATATTAAATTGAAGTTGTTATTTGGAAAAATTTTTCAATGGTTTTTAATTAATATTTTGAATACCTTTTTCTGGAAATATTTTTATCCTATCCATCGTTCCACAGCAGTATTTATTTTATTGTATATATCCCAGCTATTAAAGTTTTTAGGAATGAGCTTATTATTCAATCAACCAAAATTTTATATTTAAGCAAATAAACCTTACAATAACATAAAATCAATTTAATTTCAATTTCAAGTTAAATTAATTAATAATTTGAAAATGTGGGCAAATTTTTAATCGGAATTTACTTAGGCTTAAAATCCAAATTAACTTCTTTTAATGATAAACATTGTTATTATATTTAAAGGATTCATTTTATCCTATCTAAGCTGAACAAAATACTTTAGAAGTGTTGAGTAAACAAGAAAATGCTATTAAAATCTTTTAAAAGGAAAAATATCTACTACCTACACATGAATTTGGTTAATTTAACAAAATAAATAATGAAATGAAGGTGTCCCTTGTTTTCTGGTTAGATTTAATTATTTATTTATTATTTGTTTTTTTATTAAACGTTATATCTATTATCTGTTTATATTTTATTATAATTTAGGTTTACATAGCATAAAAATTTTACTGAAATGTTAGAAACCACAAGTCAGTTTTATATTTGTTAAAAACAGTAGCATAT
The DNA here is from genome assembly GCA_947359355.1 of Acrocera orbiculus. Classification (NCBI taxonomy): domain Eukaryota; kingdom Metazoa; phylum Arthropoda; class Insecta; order Diptera; family Acroceridae; genus Acrocera; species Acrocera orbiculus. The sequence goes on along the minus strand of OX375759.1, from coordinate 24,983,647 downwards.
TGTTTTTCGGGAATTATTTGGTTTTTTTAAATATTTGATAGGGCATAATCAATAAATTTCTTATTGTAATTAAAAAAGTGTTTGAACTTTTTACTCACTATCTGTCTTGTTTTTATGACAGAAAGCAAATGATAGCAATAACAATTATTTGTTGCTTTTGGTATCACTTTTTGTTTTCATGTTTTATTAACTTAGGATTTGTTTCATAAATCAACCATGTTGGTTGAAGTGTGTGTTCATTTGGTGAGAGAGATAAGAGTAAAAGTAGTGCGTTCATAAACTAATCGAAAATTATGTTGAATGTCAAGTTAGCTACCATTTATTGTTTCGGTAAAAAATTATTTTATAATTTTTATTAAATACTAAAAATCAAATAAAAAAATGGCCTATTCAGGAGGTAATGATTTTTTTTATTTTAAATATTGTAAATGTATTTCTGTTATTTTATGGGAATTGTCAAAGAACTATAGAAAAAATACGCGGGCAGAAATTTAATTGGCAGCAATGCAGTCAAAAACTAAGAAATGTAAAAAGTATTTATAGAAAAATTAAAGATCATATAATAACTCTACGGGTAATGTAAGGTATATTTGGGCACCACCCCGAAATAACCCTGCTTGCGACATGTTCAACAGACACGAACACTGTCAAAATAAACCTTCCGGAAAAATATCAGTTTAATGATATTATTGAAGGCAGTTCGATAATAAATCATTTCATATTTTAAAAAAAAACCAAAAAGGGACGATCTAAAGAGGGAAAGACTAGGGGAGCATCGAGAACAAATGACATTTTGGATAAACTAATCAATGTTTTAAAATATTTCAAAAAATGAAGAAGTTAATGTTAATGTTTTTAATGTAAATAATTATGAAGTTAAAGCTATATATAAAACTATATGTAGTATATATGATTTCTTGGGTTGCCAAAATATTGCTTCTTTGTATTGCTGTCATATTACTAGTGTCAATTGAAAAAGCATCTTCACCTTTGACGCAAATATTATACAGGATACAGCCTACTATTATAAAGAGAGGGATTAAACTTGGTTTTCTTGTGTCGAGTTTTTGAAGCCTACGGAACCGTCCTTTAAGTAATACAAATGCCCTTTCAATTGAGGAGCGCACCTTTCCATGTTTTTTATTAAAAACTTTTTGATGATGATTTAAACTTCCATAATTTTTGAATGGTGTAATGAAATGCATTTTTATAACATATGCAAGGTCACCTAAAAGGTGCTGAGCTTCACTTATATTTAAGGATCCTTTAAAATTTAAAAAAAATAAAACGAAACTTAATTTTTCAAGATTAATAAAAATGTATTACCATTACGGAGCTTTTGGTACAGTTCAGGTCTTTGTAGTAAGTGAGCATCATGAATTGACCCAGCCTCCCCTGTGTAGCAATGCAGAAACAAAAGTTTTTTGTCGCAAACAGCTTGCAGTAAGACAGAATGAAAATTGTGCAGATATTGCAATATGGCTGCATCCAACAACACCTAAAAAACTTTTTTGGATAATTCAACTAATAGCTTACTAATTATATATACCAGGAAATCCTGTTGTCAAAAGAAAGTAATCCGTTGTTTGCCCTATTTTATTTGGATTGGCCCATGAAATAATACCTTTCTCTTGGTTGAGGTTCAACAGGAGTTTGCTTATTCTAATAACTGACCGCCAACATGTGCTTCGAGACACTCTAAAACAGTTTGCAACGGACCTAAAAATTATGAATAGCCAATCTTTAAAATGAATATAACTGAAATCCAACATGAATCCTTCCAAGTTACTATAGTACCAAACGGGAATTAAAAGTTGGTTTTCCACAGGTATAAAAGGCCGTCCTTTGCTCAATGTTATATATTTGGGCTCTAAGAGCTTAATTTCTCTAAGGAGCTTTAAATATGTTACTTTATCAATCCTGAAGTAGCAATCTTGAAATTGCTGGTCATTAAAAGCTGGAATGACTTTATTAAAGAATTCTTCACTTTCAGTTTGATCTTCGGTATCATCGGACTTTTCTTGAATGATAATTGAAATTATTGAAACACAATTCCTTAAAACAGATGCAACTATGTCAACAATGTCTGCCAAGCTTTAATTTGTAAATTATATAAGTTAGCTATATATACCTTCTAAATTTTCCGTAATAATCATGTAAAATTATAAATTCTTTATATTTAATTATTGTATTTATCCACTTTATATTTATTTAAATCCATTCACTTAGCCTTTTCTCCATTATCGATGCATACGTGAGCTGTCAACTCTAGTCTGCCGCCTAAAGTCAGCGTCCCTTCTCACTGCCCCTAGGGACATCTCTATGTGAGTTGCTGGTCCGCGGACCGCTGCCGGTCCGTGAAAATTTAGCACTTTTTTTTACCAACTATTTAAAATGTTTTTGACTGATCACAATTTTTGTCTAGATAACGGACATATGGAAACTGTTTCTGAGTCATTTTCCTTTGATCTAAATCTTTTTGCGTTTCTAACTGTAGTAAGATGTTCATATGTCTAGCCATAAATAGACTTTTTTTGTTCATTTTTTGTTTACTTTTACAAGTAAAACAGTACAAAAACAGTAAACAGTAAAAAATTACAGTTACCTTATGTATTAGTTCTTGAATACCTGCGAAAGTTTTATACCTAACAAAACCACTGGTCCGCAAAACGATTTTTAAAAATTTCACCGGTCCGCGAGCCAGAAAAGGTTGAGAAACGCTGGTCTAACCAAACCAACTTGGTTGATTTATGAAACACATTCTTCGTAAAATCAAAAAAATCTACGTACATCGTGGGTATCATAAAGAATATTTTGGTTTAATTTCCAGGATTCAATTAAATCATTTCTACAAATAAGAAGTAAATATTCAGTGTGTAACTTATAGCAATTATTGGGTGATTTTTGATGTGAATGATAACAATTTCATTATTTACCCGTAATATTATTTTATTTTTGCTCCTTTAATTATTTAATTGAATACAATAGTAAAAACCTTTTTTTTTGTTCTTATATCACAGTGGTGCCTTTTCTGAAGTTCGGCTGGCAGAGAGTAAAGACCAACCGGGTCAACATTTTGCTGTTAAAATAATTGATAAAAAGGCTCTGAAAGGAAAAGAGGATTCACTTGAAAATGAAATCAAAGTTTTACGAAGGTAAGCTATTTTTAAATAACAATAAATTTTTAGATACCTAAAAGCAAATAACGTAACTATTAAAAATAACAAAAAATATTTTAATTATTCCTTTTAAATTGACATATGAATTGATATTTTATAATATGTACCTCCAAAAACGATAATCGAATGAAATAACATTCATATTTAATATTTTTTTTTTTCTTTGTTTGGTTCAATATTTATCATTTTAAATATTTAATTGCATAATTGTTTATTAGAAATAAATTTAATCATTTTGTATAGATTTTGCATGACCCAATTCACTTTGTTGACTGTATACTGTATTGCCTTGACGTGTGACGTGTTTCCTTTATACTTATTTTAATATTTGGTGTAGTTCGGAGCTTATTATACGATTTGAAATTAGCCATTCATCAAAGAATTTCATTTTATACTCGTAAATAGAAAAAAAGTTTTCACGAATATATCGTAAGTGTTTAAATTGAAATTGAATATATCGACTTTCTTGAAATAACTATAAAAATAGTAATTTGATTTTTAAAAAATAATCTAAAATCAATATTATTCATAATATTTCGTTATTTTTGTTGATATTTATGAAATTCAATTTCATTTCTAGATAAACTTGAATTAAAATTTCAGTTACAACTTATTAAAATTGAATTTAAGAAGAACAACAATTTAAAAATTCAAAGAAGTATATTAAAGTGTCGAATAAAAATGCCTAAAAGTAGCTAAGCGAATATAATTCAGATTTATGTAGTTCTGTCTGAAATTTAAATTTATTGTGAATGCTATATGAGCAATTGTGTTTTTGCCTATTTTTATATATTTTCTTACACATTAATTATTGTGATTCGTGATATATCAGTGCACTTTTTTAGTAAAGAATTTTGCTTTCTTTTATGTACATATTTTGTTATCATAAGGGCATTGGATTTTGTTACCATAATAACTTCACTGAGGAGAGTGATGAGAATTAATCCAAAGTCTTCTTTTTATGGTTTTATCGCTACGTCATTTAACCAAATGCACGCGATTGCAGAGTTGAAGCGGTGATAGTAAAGCAGAATTCCGTTTCTGCTCCGCAGCCGCGTGCATTGTGTTTGAGCTTTTAAGCTGTAGTTTATCCGAGCAGTCACATTTTCTTTTATATATTTATTTATAATTTTAGCATGGTTTGCTTTTACAAAATTTTAAAACAATGTAGAATCATTAACTTCACTGCCAGTCAGGAAATTTCCCATCTTAAATATCTAAACTTGCTTTCATTTTTGAGTTAAGGATACTCCACTTATCTATTCTATATTTTTGATGTCTGGCATTAAAAAACGCTATCCATAATTGCTTAGACCTTTTTCAATTTGAATTTTATTTACATTAAATTCCTCTTTTTTTTCTTAAAATCTTAAATGAGATCTTTTTATTCGAAATTTCTTAAAAAAAGAAAACTACACTTGATTTCAATATCTTGGTTGAAATAGTTCAAGGAGACAACTAAAGTCAGATTCCTATCATGACAAATTATTAACATAGCTGAAATTTGTAACTTTAATTAATATGATTTATGGCAAGGTATAATTTCTATTAATTTAGTATTAAGTTCTGAAAGAAAAAATAAATAAATTTATTCTAATCGCTATGTAAGAACAATTAAGTAAAATTTTAAATGCCCATAAAACTGTAAAGTAGCATCATTAGAAATATGTTTTCTATATGAACAAAATATAAACTTTTTATTTGCTGTTTTAATGAAATTTAGCTAATTAAAACTTGAAATTCAAATATTTTTCCATAAGCACGAAAGCAGAAGGCCAGATTGAGAATACTGATTAGCTTTACCTAGAATTTTACTTAAATTTCATGGCAATAATTCTTTAACATAAAAAAGAACAAAAATAATAATTTAATATCGGAAAAAAAACATTTATATATAGCAAATAATTTCGATCCTTCAAAGTTTTTGCCTGGTTTTTGTTCTTTTAGCTAATTTTATGATTATAAATATAAATTAAACTGAATATTTGGTGTAAGTCTGGAAATATCACGAGCTTAACTTTAGTTAGTCACGTGTATTTAAAGTTTTAAATTCTATGATAAGAAAAAAAGATGAGTTACAACCACTAAAGCAGAATAAAACAGAAGAAAAAACATATCCTAATATTGATTACCATATAAATGTGTCACTTTACAATAGTTTTTTGTAAGATTTGAAGTTCATGTTATACTTTCTCCCAAAGTTTTCTAAGTAGTATGAAAAACAAAAGTCTAAGTTTTCGATTTATTAAAATAAAAAATTATAAAATTGGTAATTAATTAGTTGGTTCCGTTTTGCCTGTAACACACAATTGTTCTAAATTTTGTTGTAATCTTTGAACTGTGGCTTTGGACTTAGCTAAATAGTAGGCCAGTATTTTTTACGCAAACTTAAAGAATGCTTGCCAGATTACTAGATTTGTCTCAAAGTAAGCATAAATTCCTTAGTTAGCGATTTTTGTTCGTCCGACTTATTGAGGCTATACATCTGAGCGAGTCTGTAGAATGCTGAGAATCTAATTGTAAGAGTTTATAAAATCCACAATAATATATAGTTGTTGAATCAAGAAACACACAAAACAAAAATATTCTAAAATCCGTAGCCATTAAATGACAAATCAAAAGCTCTTTTGCTTTATGTTAGCCTTGCAATGTGACATTAGTTACACACACACAAGACAACAAGTTTCACTGGGTTAGAGGAGAAGAAACTTTTTGGATCATATTCATATTCATAATTTTAACTTCTAATTTTATATCGCTTCCTTGCAAAACTAAAAGTATTAAGATCTCTCTGTGTTTGATAAAAATGTCTTCATTTATTACGAGAAGAATTATTGTGTTTAGCGAACATGGTGTCGTTCGAAAATCTTTTTTCAATTGTTCGTTACAATGAGTAACAATTGCGAAAAATTACTCCAAGTAGCTGTAATTTATTTTCTTTATTTTTTATTTATAATAAAAGTAAAGATTTGCTATTTCTAAAGTTTTTTTCAATTAAACCAAAAATTGATATTTATGTTTTTAAAACTTTAGTAGTTTTTGAAACGAATCTTAAAAATGATGCAAAAAGAAATTTGTTTTTTCACTTTAACAGAAAAAATTATTTGTTTCAGAATTTAAAAAATTTCTGTCCTTATTTAGAGACTATAAATTCAAAAGCGTTAATTATCTGAAAATTAATAACGTAAATCCTTTTCATTTGTCTCATTATCCTTTTTCTGGTAATTTTCTTACGATATTTATCTCCAATAAGACGTTTTTTCCTTTTGGTATGACTGACATTCTGGGTTTTTATTCGAAATTAATTAAAAGACTTTTATTTTTTCAAAGTCTTTGAATAAATTTTCCTTTTTGATTTTTTTTAGTCATCCAATATTTAAATTTTACATCTTTAATTCTAGAACTATAGTTTTGAATTACAATAATTAAATTGATTTATTACTAAATAAGAAAAAGCTTAAGTAAATTTTCAATTTTGAAGTTATAAATATTTTTTGCTGTGCTACTAAGATAGATTTAAGGCTGTAGTCAAATATGATTAATTTGTGATAAAAAATTTCGATTAGTTTTACTCTCTTTATAAAAATAATACTTTAATTTGTAAATTGTTTGAAAATATTTTATTAGTAATATATTGAAGGCGTTGTATGCTTAATGCGATCAGTTTTTTTAAAAGTTAAAGTAATACAAAATGAAGTGAATTATTATGATAAGTGCATTTTATATATGAATTTTTCATTTTTGTATTTTTTCTTGCATAAAGTACACCTATCCCAATGTACACATAATGAAAAATCTGCTTAAAAATTATGGCTGTTGTATTTGTGTTGACACACTGATGAATTTTTTTTTAATAAAAATTTATTTAATAAGCAACTTTTTTAAAATAATTCGAACACCATTGACGACTATTAATTAAATAAAAATAAACATAAGTTATATTTACTACTTAGAGTTTTAATAATTTTTGATGACTTTGCTATCTGAGAGCCACTGTATATTCACCAAATTATAAACTATTGTGTAGTATTTTTCTCTTAAATATATTATACAATTAAATCCAATGTTCTAAAAAAATTTGTTTAAGCAACGAAAGTATTGTCTTTATTATTATAATGAATCTGGGTAGCAGCCTTAAATCCCTTTCCTTGAAAATCTATTTAAATCTAATGTAGGAAAAGTGTTGAAATAAATCATAAATTTGTTTTCATACGTCAAATCCTTTTCCTCTGTAGAGCATCCTCAAAAGCTGTAAAATAAAATTTTTTTTAAAAAATTAATAAAAATTGTGTAAAAATGTCCTAAGTCAATGGCTTGTTACTACGAGCGCTATTTTGTATATCTTCTACTCCTATCTTTGTAAAAAAAGACTCCTTGGTATTCTTATTTTAGTCAAAAGTAAAGCAAAAACTTCATAATTGTTTTTGAAAGTTTGAAATTGTTATTAGTAAATTTTAAAATGTTTATACTTTGACTTAAATATATTTTCTTTGCACCACGGAACTAAACTATTACTACATAAATAAGTTGGACATTTTTTTGTAAAAATTGACATAATTCATCGTTTATTCCCTTTTAATAACTTTTAAAACTTATTTTATTTAGTTTTATAACTAATAACCACTATTTTCTCTTAAAATGGTTTAATAATTTTTATGAAAACAAAACTTTTGTAATTTTCGAGATTTTTTTTAGATTTCGTCGTTTTCTAAATATATCTTCTTTTTTTTTGTTAATAATTTTTAGTTGGTAAAGGCTTAAATAATGTTTTTAAAACAGAAAGTCTCACAACCCAATCACCCGTTTTTTGGCACAAGAAAAAAATTTACAGACAAACAATTTAAAATTAAATTTCTTATTTTTATTTTCGTATATTTATTTTTTTTCTTCTTTAGGTTCAGTGCCAATCACAATGATGGTAATGGCCAGTCAGATGGATTGCGGTGAGTTTTAAACTTAAACAAGAAAAAAAATAATAAGAAAAATTAAATGAGAAATTTTAATTCAACAAATATAAGGCCAAACACTAAACAAATTTTTGTGTTAATTTTATTTCTAAATATAATTTTTCAGTAAAATATTATTGAATAATTTGTTAGTAATTAATAAAAGTTTTTTTTTTTTTGTTTTAATATTATATCTTAAAATAATTTGCTTTTATTGTAAACATTAATTTAGCTGGCTGATTGCATACCACGGAAATAAATATTAATTAAATCAAATAACGCCTTCAATATATATTTAAAACAAAATCAAAAAATAATTAAGTGAGGAGTGAAACGATAGCTAGCCAGAGATATAGATCAATATATTATAAACATATATAATATACATATTTGCTTATAAAATTATTATTGATAATATTGTCGTTTTTTTTTATATAGGTTAACACATCCTAACATTGTACAGCTCCTAGAAACTTATGAAGATAAGTCTAAAGTCTATTTAGTAATGGAACTGTAAGTAAATATTAATATCTTTTGTTTTTTATTTTAAATAAAAAAATTCAATCAAATACTAATAATAATTAGTTAGAATAGTAAGATATCCACATGTAAAATGTAGATACCCGCATAAAAAGTTGCGTTTCTAAAAGACAGGTGGCTTACGGTCATCTCGCTTATAGGCGTTTCAGACCGAGCTAAGCCGTGTTTAGCATAGACAAACACCATTTGAAGTGCTACATTTACTCAAGCAATGCTTTTTTCAATTTAAATTGTCGCCGTCTCATCAATTTTCTTTTTATCCATCTGAAAAAGAAACCTTAATTATATATTATATATTAATTAATATATAATTATAAAAACTACACTTACCTCAAATCCAATTATTTGTTATTATTTGTTATAATGTGTCAATTGCAAACCATAAATTTATTATTATTAGATTGCGCATACTGGTTAATTCTCATCGAAAAAAGCATTGCTTGAATGAATCTAGTACTTCATTTGAAATTTGTCTATGCTAAACCGTGTCGACACCGTTTGGTTTCAGTGTTTTTTTCCATACAAAACTGTTATATTTACTCAGGTTAGCTCGGTGTGAAACGCCTATTAGGCTTTTGTTAATGTCCTACTTTCAAATAAGATAATATAAGTGATAAAATATATTTGTGTCGCAGGGTTTTTCATTTTTGGTTGATTTTATTGGGGTACGTTCAGAGTTTATTCATTTTTTGCTTGCTGTATTCAACTAATTAGAATTTTTCAACTCAGCATACTTAGAAATAAAGATAAACTTTTGATTATATTTTCGAATAGATATTAAGAATCTTTTTTATATTTTGATTTGAAATTATTTTTTTTATAACATGGAAAACTTTGTTATTAATACAATATAAGCAAATTTTTATCCTGCTATCTTTCACTTATAAAAGCAAACAAAAAAACTGGATTTTTATTCATAAGAAAACTATTACAACCCGACTTTAACCATTTTGTAAATATTGATAATGTTTTAGTTCCTTTCTAACTTAAGGGACATGTATCTTTGTTTTATTGGTAGACTTACACTTTGAGTGAATAAAAGATCAAAGATCGCAAATTTACCCCAGTAAAAATATTAATAGGTACTTTTCGAATCAAAAAATGTTTTTTTCTCAAATATCATTTTCTCCCTAAATGTGATTTCAAATTCATAGAAATGATTATTCCTTTATCAAATTTATCAATATTTATCAGTAAAAGTTTTTCTCAAAGCTCTTATTATTCACATAAATATATACATATATATATATATCAATTTTTGTTGAAAAATCAAAATAAGATATTTTTTAAATATCTTTTTATATAGAAAAGGATAAAATTAGAGAAGTTTTTTTTCCATTTCATCTCTTTAGTTTTTAAAAGCTCTTAGCTTAAATTGACTGGAAACTAAAATATTGATTAGATAAATTTGATGTTTTAAATTATTGAAATTCGATAGGATTTCTTTCATGTTTAATAAAATTGAGAGTACACGTGCAAATATTAAACTGTAAATAAAACTGATACTAAGTAACTTAACCCACTTAAGTAAATATTATTTTAGTAGAAAATTTTGTAATGGTCTAGCATTAAAGGAGCAGAAATCTTAATTTCTATAAACCAACTACGATAATCAATGCTAATTTTAGTCAGTATGTATGATACGTACAAATGTTTTATTTTGTGTTTGCTATGTATAAAATATATATAAATAATTAGTTGAAAGGATGTTTAAACAAATTTATTTTGTATGCCAACAATATTTTTTGTCTAAAAATAAATCATTGTGGTATACATAAAATATTATATTTAATTTAAAATAAGATTAATTTTCATAATCATTAAATCATTAAATCTAGTAAATTTAATTTTAAATTTACTTAATTTCCTTAAATTAAGGAATTAATTACCTTTCTTTAGGTTTAAAAATATTTTCACTTAAAAGTTTATAATTTATTCCAATTCCTTAATACAAGAAATAAAGAGCAAAATACTGGTCTCTAAAAACTTTAATAAAACACCAAGTTTGTTTATTGAGGACAAGAAAAAGGGGATCAGTTAGGCGTTAAAGTTGTGTTTTCTAGATTTAAAAACTGGCAGTTGAATATTGTTGTTTTTTTTTTTTTCAAAAAGCGAAATATAATCAACAACAATTATTACTGTGTGTTGTTGGACAATTTTAATCAGAAATCAAGAAAATAACTCCATATGCCTTTCTATTAAACACCATTGTTTTGATCTTCTGCCCAGTTATCTATGTAAAAATCGGCAAAAACAAATAAACGGATTATAGATAAATTTATAACATAAAACATTGGATTGGTTATGTTATTCTTAAGATAAATTATTGTAAATAATAAAGTTAAAGAACTCGCAGGCCCATTGCCCCTTTCCTATCTCGCTGAATATCCTAAAATCCTTTTACCAAATATCTATTTAAATTTTATGCACAATCGTTCGTTCCACTGTTTTATGGCAATATATTTTCATTAAAAACACATCCGGATTTTCTCGGAATGTAATGATTAAATGTGTTGACAATAAAAGTTAAAATGAACAAATTAGAATTTTTAAAAACAACATCTTGAAAACAATTTTAAAAAAACTTCTTTATATGAAATCAATGGCAATGTTAGTATGAATTTTCAATTAATGGAAATTAATGATTTTTATACATGAAGAAAACGAAGGAAAATACGGATTTTATCCACTACTAATGAATATTATTTGCTTCTCTTTTTTCATAATTAATAGCGAGGTAAAAATTAACATTTTTCTCTAAGCTTTCTATCGTCATGATTTAATTTTTTTCTTTATATCTCCTTGTCATTGAGTTCAAATTTTGTCATTTAACTATGAAGCTATTACCCTAGAAATTCAAAGCAATTATTTTTATTTTTCTTTGGCTATGATTAAATATAGTTTTTTCTAAAAGTATTTACTTGATCTTTGATGCAGCAAAGAAATTTATTAAATATAAAAGAAAAATATTTTTTCGAGTACAAATTGAAAATAGGAGAAATATTTTATTTAGCAGATGAAAAAAATAAAAATCAATATTATTAGCTTTAAAAAAAGTTTTTTTTGGCAAGACAAAATTTTTTAGCATGGGTGTACTATGTTCAATTTTCTAAAATTTAAAAATTTTTTAATAAACATACAACATCTTTGGCCATAATAATAAACAAAATGTCAATTTTTTTCTCTGCTGCTCATAATTGAAACTCATTCGTTTTTGTCAATTTTGAAAAGTCTTAACTTTTGTAATGTTAAGATAATTACTTTTCCATTTTATAAAGTTTCTAAGAACAAACATTCAAAAAAGTTACTTATTGTATAATCACAAAAATTGTTATAATTGATAAAATTTATATTTTATAAAGTTTCTTTAAATTTAAGGTCATAATGGCTAAGTTGTTAAATATACGTTTAATATTTCGCTTGTCAAAACTGCCAAATAAAGTTCAATGCAATAATGGCAGCTTTCTCAAGAATTTAATACTCTATAAGGTGATTTGGCACTAGGTGATATCCCTGGTAACGAAGAACATTTACTGCTGCCTTAGTTAAAACTTATTTGACGTAATCTCACACGTAAGAAACTTAAGCTTTTGTGAAATGTTTAAGTATTTCAGTATGTCTAGGATCCATAATTCCAGTTAAGTAATAAAAGAGAATAAAAGTGATATAGTATATATTTATCTATATACATACATGTATATGTAACGTGATATTGATGCTTCTTTAATCTTATGTTATGAGAACACTCTAGTTAGACGTTATTACCAATTAAAGAGTTTTTGATCCATAGAATATTTTTTAGTGCTTCAATATTCATTTTGATTGTTTTAATTTAATTTTTTTTTTAAAAGAAATCCTCAATAGAAATTCTGTTTCTTAGTCCTCCTTGAAAACTTGAAAAATCATATTAAATTATTTGAATTAGAATTAGCGAAATATATAGAACAAAGTAGTTTTTTTGTATTTTTCTTAGATTCCACAAAAACAAAATACAAAACACATCACTCATCAACTGAAATAAAAGTTTTGAAAGAAAACTTTCAGCTGACATGGGATAAGTACTATGATAACAAAGCTGACAAGGGTTATTACCCAGCTTGACATGAAATTGATGAAATATTTTTTATCGTAACTTGACAACATATTTTATTTTTTATTAGAAGTTTTTTGCTTTTATTTTGAGATTATATTTTGAAAAAATTTATTTAGTTATTTGTAAAATAAAGTAACATCTGCATTTAATTCAAAGTATTATTGGTGCCATTTAACTGTAGTTTTTATATAGATCTTAATCTTCCTTCAGCGCTTAGCATACGACGTTCTTTTATAACATACCAAACATATAAGTTTAAATCCACTGTTTTTCAGTCGAAAAAACACATTCTTCTTTTTATAGAAAGCAATCTCTTCCCCTTCCTATCTCTCGGGCACGCCAAAAGAATTCCTCATTTTTCGAGGCAAGCCACTTATATAAAGCCATTTTCTGATGTCTTCGTACAAATTGAAGTGCTGTTTGACGAGCGCGTGAATAATCGACGAAAACAGATGATAATCAAAAGGGGCCAGGTCTGGTGAATTAGCGGGATGAGGTAGCATCTCCTAAATGAGTGTCTCCAACTAGTTTTAGACCCTTATTGACGTGTGGGATGGGGCATTGTAATGGAAAAAAATCAGCTTCTTATATCTTTGTTCATAACCGTTTGTTTTCACGCAAAAAATGGCGCAATTTGATTAGTTGTTGGTGATAGCGATGAGCATTGATAGTTTCACCAGTTTTCAACAGCTCCTAGTAGATGACACCCTGCTGTTCCCACCAAACGCATTCAAGTCAAAATGGCCGCTTTTGAATCGACGAAGACAGTCGCTTTTTCTGCCGCAAAACTAGACATGATTACGCAAGCAAAAATGTATGTTGTTGTATGAAATCACTGATGATGTGCTCTGATTGATCTAAACAAGTTTTGATAGAATCTGGAAAAAATATTAACAAAAATTAAATTAAATCAAATATAATAAATTTATTAAATATAAAGTTTGTAGTGTAGTGAGTTTTGTATGCGTAAAATAAATTTCGTATAAGAAAAATAGTCCAATATGACTATTCCAAATTCGTAAAAATCATTAAAAAATTATTTATTTTTATTATATCTAGTTCATATCTAAGCTATAGACAGATTAAATTAGTATAAAAACATTAATCAATTTGTTAATTTTTTGTTAATATTCAATTACGACTCGTATAGAAACATAAAAAATAAAGTCTTAGTTTCGCCTTTCATAGCTTCCATAGTTCTTTATTTAACATAAATCTGCATCAACAAATTTTAAATTTCTATAACAGCAAATGCTTTAAATGTCATTAAGAATTTCTTATATTTAAAATTCTGTAATATATCGGCAATAAGGACTAACTATTAATCATAATGTACATACCGCATAACAATTCAAACCCATATCAGATCGAAATTATTGAACTCCGCTCCTAAATAATTTTCATACTTTGATGAGAAATGAATCATAAATAATTCTGAAAATTTTAAAACTTTAAAGTCAAAAATAGAAGGATAACAAGAAAATAAGAATGATATATACAAAAACTGATAAATAGCAACCATAAAAAAGGCTGAATACAATTTGACATATCCTGAAGCATTTTATTATAAGGTTTTTTTTTTTTTGCCCACATAGAAGGACATTGTGAAAAACACTTCATCAAATTGAAAAGTTTCTTCATGCATATACAACAATATACATTGACTCACTCTATCAAGAAGTCAAACCAAATTGAAGAAATATTACTTAGGTCTCAATGTCAAAATGTGTAATATAGACTTATTTATATATAGGATAAATCTGTAATGTATATACCGTTAAAAGTAAAACGAATATAAAAAAAAGCCTTTAGTAAAATCTTAAAATGAATAAAGCAAAAATCTGTTGAACAAATGATGACGTCAATCAACACACATATAAACATATACAAAAAATCCAAACTTTTGATACAAAGAAAATTTTCTTTCATGAAAAGAATTTGTTCTTCTCTTTAAGGATACTTTATTTAAATAAAGTTCATTTTTGATTTACAGGACATTGATATAAATTTGATGACTCAAAAAGCCATTCAGACCTAATAAAACATTATGTTGGAAAATCTATTAAAAATTTGTAACTACGATTTATAAGATTATTGAGTAAAAGATGTCAGCCTTTCAATGCTTGCAAATACGTGCAAAATTTATTGCTATAAGCTAAAATATTAAATACAAGCTTTGTGGTGGGGGGCTTTGTTCTATTTTATACTTTAAAAATAAAAATACAAATTCGCTTGGATTAAAATAGAGCTGTTAAAATTTAATGATATGTAGGATTCAAAACTTGGAAGGCAATTGTCAAGTTTTTTTTTATAAAATGAATATTCAGGATGTTGTTGTTTTTTGTTGAGTAAAAAAAATTTTATTTATTAAACAAAGCCGCTAAATAATAATATTATAATTGTTACAAATGACTTTATTTTATAAAAATCTACATAGATAGATTTTTATTAATACCAAAAAAATTAAGTGATTTTTTCCTTTTAATATAAATTTTCGATATATTTTTAGAGTTACTGGAGGGGAATTATTTGATAGAATTGTTGAAAAGGGATCATACACTGAAAAGGATGCATCTGGTTTAATACGACAAGTATTAGAAGCTGTTGATTATATGCATGAACAAGGAGTTGTACATAGAGATTTAAAAGTAAAAAATATTTAATTATAGAAAAAAACGAAAAATAATGTTGAAATGAATAAAAATTTTTCTATGCATTTAGCCGGAAAATTTACTTTATTATAGTCCTGATGAAGATAGCAAAATAATGATAAGTGATTTTGGTTTATCAAAAATGGAAGATTCTGGTATAATGGCAACTGCTTGTGGTACACCCGGTTATGTTGCACCTGAAGTACTTGCACAAAAACCTTATGGTAAAGCGGTAGATGTATGGAGTATAGGTGTTATATCATATATTTTATTATGTGGCTATCCACCATTTTATGATGAAAATGATGCTAATTTATTTGCACAAATATTACGAGGTAAATTTCAAATTACACTTAATTAAAAGACTGTCATTAATAATTAATTTCTGAATACCATTTCGATATTTTAAAATATTTGGATTTTCCAAAAACGTGTGACTCTTGAAGTCACTATCGGCTTTTTCCATTTGTATTGAGTTCAACGATATCGATAAGTCGTACGAACAAAAGTTGCATGAACTAGTTTCAATAATAGAGACCTCAAATCCATCAAATTAATAAAATCATGTGAAATGAAGTTTAAAATAAAAAATACTGGCCAGTAATACCTTGCAATACAATCGTTAGATACATGGTACCAGCCCGGATCTAAGGGGGGAGCTGTGCTTGCCCCGGGTGACAAGTTTAGAGGGCGCTAAATTCATATTTTTGAGAGAAAAAAATATTTCCCAGCGAACCATTTTGCAGCTTTATAGTAACTATTAGTAAAAATCAGTTATTAAAATATGGTAATGGAAATAAATCGTCAACAGGAATAACAGGTAAAAAAGGATACATGTTATTTTATCGGTCCAGAAAAATAATTCCGAAATTACATGAAGGGGGCGCCACTACAAGTATCTGCCCCGGTTCAGAAAACTCGTAGACCCGAAGCTGCATGGTAACAGAAATTTTAAATAATAATCGTTACTATCTTTTCCGACATTAATATCAATTGTTCTCATCGTGATTTGATAAAATTATCAATATCTAATTATCTTTTATATCAAATTTATCAATTTGACTAAATTTATTCTTTAAATTACATAAAATATTAAAATTATATGTAAACATTTGATGATTCATATTCTAATTTATTCATACAAAAAAAAGTATTTAAATAATTATATATTGTAAATTTCCTTAAAATAAATTTCTTATCGATTTATTTAGTATTACTGAGGTTAAATTACAGTACATATGTGTTAATATAGTAATGTTGACACTTAAATATTGATTTACCCTCACATCGTGTTCATAGACATATTTTAAGTAATATATTTTGACTATATCCTTAGATATTCGTATGACTTTTATGAGGTTAAAATAAAAAACCATATCAAATGAAACCTATTTGATAAAATTAGGACAATGATAGGAAACGGGTACTTCATAAAATATGTTTAATTTGTGTCTATAAATTTCATAAATCACTAAACGGACAAAATAATCCTTCTGGTTGTGGTAGTGTGGCAGCAATGGCCAACCCTGAGCAGCACAGAAGTCATCTCATTTTCATCCCCGCATCATAAATTGCTAAGGATAAAGTATCAATAATAAATGTTAATATTAAAACAATGAATGAGGTTTACTGGTTATTTACATACTTAAACACACAGTAGACTTCGTTGATTGGTCCTAGTTATTCGATTCTCCTTGTTCAAAAAAAAAAAAAACAGTAAGTAAACGCAAATAAAAATTTTAATAATTTTAGGTGAATTCGAATTTGATTCACCGTATTGGGATGAAATTAGTGATTCAGCCAAAGATTTTATACAAAACTTGATGTGTGTTAATGTTGAAAATCGGTATACATGTAAACAGGCTCTAGCTCATCCATGGTAAATCAATAAACAATAAAAATAAGATTTAATATCAATCGAAAAAAAGATAAAGAATAATTTTTTATATCAATTTCAGGATATCTGGAAATGCTGCAAGTAGTAAAAATATTCATGGAACTGTATCTGAACAGCTTAAGAAAAATTTTGCAAAATCAAGATGGAAGGTAAAATTTTTTATTTTAAATAATTTTTTTTTCCTGGAAATTCATAATAATAAAATTATATTGTGTTATCATTTTTTATTTCTGAAGTACTGCATCTAATAATGCTAATTGTGCCTATCGTTTAATATATTAAGATGTAAAGTCAATTCTAAGATCACTTGCTGAAGCATTCGTGGCTAATGACTGTTTTTCTCTTTAAAAACAGGTAGTAAAATAGAAGATGTCTTACCCTTCTTGGGTAGGTGTTTTTTATATCCATTTTAAATACTTTAACATGGAGGAACACTAAATAAAAGCAATGGTGAACTAAAGTTAAGATATTTAACGTTAAAAGCATCTGAAAAATTGGTTGATTTACATAATATTTTTCTGTCTCTTTTTGATTGGATATATCTTATAATCATTTATTTAACGTATTTAGAAATAATTATATTTATATATATTGTTTTTATTAATTTTTATAATAATATATTTAATTTATTTTCTTTTAGCAAGCATATCATGCAGCTACAGTTATAAGGCAAATGCAACGCATGGCGTTAAATAGCAGCAGTGGTGGTAGTGGTAGCCGAAGTACGGTACGTAATCGATACGAAAATATTAGTGCATCATCATAGATCTAATAGACTAAATTTAAATACAGAAAAAACTATTCTTTTAACCCATTACATAATTATTTCTTCTTATTCAATTTTTTTATTATTCGACTTCTGCTTAAGAATGTAAAACACAAATAAAATCATTTGAATGTATTTTTTGTTGATATTTAGAAGCTGATAAATGCATCTGAATTTCAAAATTTAATTAGAAATTTATAAAGATTACAACAAATTGTTTTTTACTTTTAAGTATGACTCTGGTGTTTTATTTGAATTTTATATTTGATTGATAACAATGTTTTTTCATTACTTTAAGGAAATGTAATAATGTTTTTAGCTTTATATGTATGCAATATAAAGTTAAGGTAAAAATTAAAAAAAATTTTGCAATTCCTTATTAGAAAACAAGTCACGAATTCAATTTAAAACACACGTCACTAACTTTTTAAATAATATGACAGGCTCTGTTTGAGTCAAATATAAATTAATATTGATATTTTCATTGTATCTTCTTTTTGTATTCCATATCAAGTTGTAGTAATTTTTAAATATTTCTCGTAAACTATTAATAATATAAAATTTTCATTAACTTACTTTGTGTCCGTATTTCCTAAAATATTTTAATTAACAAAAGAGTTAAGACATCAAATTTATACATCAAACTAGCATGTTTAGAATAATTTTTAATAAAAATATGTATCTGCACAAAAAATAGAACAACTTGGAAATAATAAATTTTATTTTTTAAATTTCAGGACTGTGGACTTAAAAGCTGAATAAAAATTTATTTATTTATTTAACTAAGAAAAATTAAAAAAAAAAAAATGAATACTTTAAACCAAACAGAATAATTTTAACTAATAAATATCAAAGTTACTTTTGTTACGTTTTACTGAATTATATACTTAAAAAACTTTCTTTCAAATCTGTAGGTTATGTATCCTTAAGTTGAAAATTGATAACTTATAGGATGAATTTTTTTAAAAATATTATTGAAAATTTGTAACATTGTAAATAATAGTAAAAATTAAATTCAAATCATAGCAATATATATATATATATATATATATACATACATATATACAATAAATATTTAAATACATTTTATTTGTTATGAATTGTACTTAGGAACATAGCCTAAAGTTGTTAAGAGCAAAAATATACAAAATGAAAAACTTCTTACAATTTTACAAGCTTACTTAATTATTTTAATGACTTTTATTTTGTTTGATATTAAAGTTATGAACAAAATATAAATACGTCAAAATTTCAACGTTTATATTAAATTTTAACTATAAATCTAAATATTCTATATCTACTGAATATTTAACAATATTTAGGCACAAAAAAAGTAATTTTAAATTAAAATTTAATTTAGATAAAAAGAAATTCTTATTCGCTTCCCTTTTTGAAAAGATTTCTTAATATATTATTTAAAATGCAATAAATGCATATTAAAAACTTTTTATATAACGTAATAAATTTAATAACGAATCTTTATTTTGCTTTACTTGTTAACAATGAAATAATTATGTATAGGCTGTTGCTAAATGTGTATACTAATCAAATAAGAGGAAACAGCAATTTTTGTACATAGTAACTTAGTCTTATACGGAATTATAAACTTATTAGATACTAATTTTAAACGAATAACTTATAATTGATTTAAGTTTATTTGGAAAAATAAAACAAATATTAAGGGATAAATAAAAAATTAATAAGTGAATATTTGTTTATATTATAATGTTAAAATAGACTTTTGTAAATTTGAAATGAAGTTACGAAATTCTTAAAAATTATAGACATTAAATATTAATATAATATTAGGGGAACTCTCAAATGAAAATAAAAATTTTAGTTTTTTTTAAAGAAATGCTAATTAAAATGCCTGAAAAACAATAAAAAAAAAAAAAGGTTCAAGTATTAACAGTGTTTGCAGTTAAACTTAAAAACAAACCAACATTAAAATATTGTAATATTTATTATTTTTAAACTTTTATAACTGAACTATACCTATAATGTCATTTATCATGACCTACTCGGGCACAACATGCTTACTACAATCGACATTCAACAGACAGCATTATCATTTTTGCAGATTTTATGGTTCTTATTGTTAGATAGGTAAATATTTTTCATTTAATTTTAATATATATTTTTTAAGAATATAAGTATGCATTGCCCACTTGTTCAAATAATTAACATTTATTAATTCCAGATTACTTATCTATTTTCAGGGCTTTTTTTTTGAATACATATCTCGACTTTTCATGATATTTGTATATAATTGTTTGTATAATTTTAGCTCTATGATCAAAACTACGCCTAAAAAAAAAGATATTGTATTTGGGCTCAGTTCAAGTCAAGTAAATGTGATATCAATACTGTATTGTGCTGGACTGTGTTTCACCAACAACTGCAGTAGCTTCGTATTTTATTTTATATTTTGTGCATCATCTAGTATTCCGCTTTGTTTAAAATAGTATTAATGTTTTTATTGAAAATTATGAATTACTAACGATAAATTTAAACTATAAGAATAAGCAATAAAATCTTACACAAAATGAATACCACTTTCATAAGCTACAAGTTTAGCTGGAAATGTTACAGACATGTTATAAATGGTTAAATAAAAGACGCAAAGATTTTTAAAAAAATTAATAAAAATATAAAAATGCTGACTCAAATATATAAAAGTCATGTATCAATGCGTAATAAGTGTCAAATGCTGCTTCTCATTTTTACTACTTTATCTTGTTTTTTGTTTATCTATAAAACGTGTATGTGCCGTATACGTTGGCACATTCTCTTGAGTCTTATACTATGGGTGCTATGTCAAACGGAGTTTTAAACATTTCGTAAATTTTAAAAGACTGCATTAGGCAAAAATTTATCTGCCATGTTTAAACCTTACTCATAAATCGTTATTTCATGGGAAGAGAGAGCCATTTGACGACTTTGAAATTATAGTGAACACACTTTCAGGACACTTATTCAAATGTTTGGTTGTTTAGCATTAAGAGTTGTGATCCCAAAGCAAGATATTATATATATCAAATATCTCTGAAAAAATAAGTTTTCTTTTAACCTTATTAAACTTAAAATATAACTATTGGATAAAGAAATACTTATAATTTTTATTTTTCACAGTAATAATTGTTAGAAATTTTCAGTCGATATATTATTTACAAAGAAAAACATGCTTATTAGGTTAACCTTAAGCGCCGCAAACCTTATTAATTGAAGAAAAAGTAAAAATTATTTGGGGAACCATGATCTAGAAAATCTTTCCATTTTTTATTATTAATTGTTATAAAACAGCAAATAAATTTATTGTATTCCAATTTGTAAATTTTCTCTTCACAAAACATATTCACAATTGCCAACTAGAAAAAACAAATGTCAGAATAAGGCTACGTTTATATTAGTGTTTTGACCGACAGTAAGAAAGATTTTGTGGTGCAATAATCACGAAACAAATTAATTTAACATGAATAATCGTGCATTATAAACATAAAGTTACCTAATACAAATTATTAACATCTTTCTATACACATCTGTAGCTTTTGATAGTCAGATGTGCAAATCTAGTACAAATTTTTTACTTCCCCTTATGTCTCCTCTTCACATTCGTGACATTCGCCAAATGTCAAGTTCGTTCTATTTGCCGTCTTTGCTAGTGCATCCATCCACACATTCGTGCATTTAATCAGAATCACAATATTATTTATAATTATATTATAGAAAAGTTTTACAAAAATGCCTTAAACTATTAATGAGCTCGATTTATTTAATTTTTTTAAAGAAAAGATCATTTTCGCATTTGAATTTGTTATTTTTGACGTTTGTGTTGTGTGAATTTGTATAAAGTTCGCCTAAAACGCTAACTTTGCACAAGCTTCACAAAGTATAGCAACTAAGCAAATGCACCCATCCACATATTCGCGTAATTGCTAGAATTGCATAGTTTACCGATTGTGTAGAGGAGGCATTACATTTAAAACTAGCAGGAATTTTATTTAGCAGAGGAGACAAAACAGCAGGAAAGCTTTGGAGCAGATTTGCTACCGCGACCAGCACTCAAGTAAATGTTTATCTACTGTATACGTTTACAAATGAATTTAAAACAAATTTTATGTATGTATAATAGACATGCTTATGTTAAAAACTGGGCTCGTTGGGGTTTGTTCTAGTCAAGCCTGCAAGGCATTTCCTGATGTGTATTCCCTACGGGAAAAATTATGCAGACATTGTGCTTTGCCTTCGTGTACAAATACACAAAGTAGCGCTCCCGTTTAACTCCAATCCTTGTAAACATTAACATTGGTATGTCCGCACTTGTCAGCATTGCAAACACTATCAAAGGTATTTGTCCTGCTTTGGTAGAATTTGATACACACATTAATAAATATTACTTTTTCATTTAAATACATACCCATGTATGCACCCCTATGCATGAGACCTATATATGATATATAAGCAAATAAATGGCTGTGGAAATATTGGTGCGCATGCGTATAAATACACATGCTGCTGACAGTTTGTAGTTTGGGTGCGATTATAATGCGCTTCTTGAGTAATCGCAACCAAATTTCCCGTAGGGTTTCAGCATTTTATTGATACGCTAGTATTATGGTGTTCATAAATTCAAACTGTAGTGGAAATTTAATATCTAAAGCATGTCTACACTCATAGCAGAAAATTTACAGCGATTTTCTTATGGAAAAAGTTACTATTAGTACGCAGGGGGGTTCCAAATTTGTCGAAAAATTATTTTGTTAGTTAAATTGTTTTGTGAGGTTAAATTAGAAAAAATATATGGTGAATAGGTAAGGTAGGGATTATTTTCAGGTTTGTTTGTAAAACCCACATTAATGCACATAAATCGGTAACGATAGTCAACTGTTGCGAACAATATCGAAGAATAATTTCACTTATAATTAAAATATTCTCTAGATTGCAATTTTGGTGGTTTAATCTAAATATGACACTTATCTATTACACCATAACACTGAGGAAAAACAAGTTTTAGACATCCAGCTATGTTCTTTTCAATTTTTTCTTGTGTGGTTGGGTAAAAATTGTCAGAAAAATTTCTATTCTTCATTTATTATGACATTTAAAAACAATGGAAATTTTGAAAAATGAAACATTAACTAAACACTGGTTCTGTGAATAAACCATTTTATTTATATGAACTTCAATCGCTGTGAGTTTCTGATGTGAGTGTCTTGTGTAGACATGATATAAGGGTACTCTGAGCATCAGGTTTGTATTAAACTAGTCTAATCAACCAAATTTGGAGAACGACATTTCCATTTATATGCTTTTAGTAATAATCGGTTTGTTCTATTAACATATGTCTTCTATTTTTAGATTATTTAGCCGAACAGCTGTTATCGTAATCCTGTTTTGTATTGAGCTTTTGAAAACACCTATGAACAAAATATTTAATTAGATGAAAACACAGAAACCATGATTGGTATACGATATAATTAATTATTTTACTTGCTTTGAAAGTTGAAAAGTTAAAGTCCTGAAGATGGAGGATCTATTTTTTGGTCAATCCAATTTGTTGTTAGCAACAAGCCAACAAAGTTTACCAACAATTTTATTGCTGTTAACATCATTTATTTCCAACACATTCAGCTGCCATAATTTTTATGTAAGATTCATTTTTCTTTGTAAATTATTATTATCCTTTTCTTTTTAAATTCTTATATAATTATATAGGGCGATCTCTAAATAAAAAAAATTAAAAAGTCTTCAAAAAATAGAGTTCT
The DNA here is from genome assembly GCA_947359355.1 of Acrocera orbiculus. NCBI lineage: Eukaryota > Metazoa > Arthropoda > Insecta > Diptera > Acroceridae > Acrocera > Acrocera orbiculus. The sequence goes on along the minus strand of OX375759.1, from coordinate 24,959,810 downwards.
CCAACTGCAGCTCCAAGGCTTCAAAGTGGCTGGAAACAAAAAAAAAAATACAAAAAGATCGTTAAACTAGAAAATATTTCCCATATATTAGGAAAATCCCAACCCCTAATTAAAAGCTACTCCAGTTTTAAAAACTTCAGCCAACAATCTTTGTAAACTTTCTTCTCCATACAAATGACGCTGCCTAGGCTGCAGCCTAGGGCGCCAAATTTTGGGCGACCATTGAGGGCGGAAAATTTTTGAAAAAAAAAATATTTTATAACAAAGCAAAAATTATGATTCGATGAATACCGCAGTATCTCTAGAATTTAAGTATTAATCATGATTGTCTACAAATTCCATTTAACCAATGCGGATATTTTAATATTCTACCAGCCGAAATCGCCATTTTGTGTCCTTTTGATATTTTAATTGGATCTGACTTGCGGCCTCATAAAAAAAAATTTCAATTTTTTAAGGAAGTTTTAATTCGAAATTTTGAAACTATTTTATTTGATGAATTTTCTCATGCTGTTGATAATAATATAACATAATGTATCAACAACTAACACGTTAATGTTTTTGATACAATTACATCTTAACATACACAACAAAAATTATTCGGTTAGGAGATAAGGAGATCTTTATCAACCACGTTTATTTACTAAAAGTAAACTATCATAAATATTGTTGGAGAGCTTTTATCATAAAGGTGGTATGAGCTCTAAAGCCTAGGGCGCCAAAATCCTAAATCCGCCCCTGCTTAAGTGGGTATGAATTTTTATAAAAAAAAAAATATGGCAGTTGTTTATGGCAATTATATTGCCATAGCTAAGTGGTAACTATTTTTGGTGAATCAAAATTATATAAAGAACTTTAAAATTTTTAAAAACAAAATCGCAAAAGAAGTTTGTAAGCTTACCTCATTAGAAAGTGTTTGATATCTTTTTTTTCTTTTATTTTATCCAAAATAAACTACATATTTATATAAAATGGCAATACAAAGGACAATAAAAGTGGTGCACTGCCTCTCAGACCATCTTGAAAAGTACACATCTGCCGGACACTAGAATTTCTCTTATATTATAATTAAAAAAGTATTCCAAGTATTTTTATTTGTGTGGTAAGAACAAAAAATTTGTCGGTCGCTTTTCCAACAATAAATTTCTGGATTTGCTAAAATTGATCCTCTCTATATGAATTATATATTATGCATCTATAATTAAAATATAAGATTGATAACACTAGTCTACACGAAAAATGCTCCTCAAAATAAAATTGTTTTTTAGGGTAAATTAGGGTCGCTGAATTCGAAAATGATAATCGTTTTTGTTTTTAAATAAGCGTTTTCGAGATATTTCCAAAAAATGTGTTTTTTGGGTGTATTTTCCTTTATTGGTCTATATCTCAAGAAATAATTTTCTGAATGATTAAAGATGGCTTGCTTTGAAAAGTTATCATTTCTTGCTTTCATTTGATGTATAAAACGTTCAGATCAATTAATATTTAACAAAGTTACGGGAAATCAAATTTAAAAAAAAGTGATTTTTTTCACCTTTTTTAAAAATGACCCATTTTTGTTTGCTGTTTTTTGGCTCAAAAAGATTGTTAACTAAAGTTTTTAAGACGTTAAATAAAAGATAAATTTGTTACAAATATTTTAAAGGCAAAAGGTTTAAGATCTAAAGAAAATTAAAAAAGTTATAGATCATTAAGTGGGGACATGATTTTTTCATTTTTCAGGTCTGCTACTCTGAGTCTCTGAGTCCGAAAATAGCAATCATTTTTTTGTCTTAAAAATCTTTTTTGAGCGACCCAAATTTTTGAGCGACCCAAATTTACCCTTAAAAACGACTTTATTTTGAGGTGCATTAAATTAGCTCAAAATTTGTAGACTAGTGTAATTTTACCTTTTCATCTTTTAAAATATAGTATATATAATTAAATAAAAGTTTTTAGTTAAAAATAATAACCGTATGTTATGCGGAAATATGAATATATAAACATCCTGAAAATGGTGAAAGCCCTTGTTAGATTAGGGGAGTTTTGTTTTTTATTCTTATAAAATATGTCACGATAAAGTAGGAACTATAGAGAAATTTTAATTCTTAGAAATAAACTCTTACGTATTATTATTTTTGACTATTTTTTATTTTTTCGTAATAGTTTGAAATTATATACAGTATTTAATTTCTTGCAAATGGTTTTTTTTTATTTGAAAGACAACTAAGTGTTAGTTCCTTAAAAGTCAAATTCTATGGTATTTTTTCTTATCATTCTGTTAGTTGTGTTGTTTTTATTTTAGATTTAATACAAATTTTCAATTAACATAAGTAAATATATATTTTATTAGTGTTATAAAACGCACAGAATGAAAGTCATAAAACGGGTGTTACATTTGTTTTAACCATTAACTAGAACAACATTTTTTGTTTCATTTAAATCATAATATCATTTATGAGTTTTATGATGTTAAAAGAACACTTTGTGGCCTTCAAAATTTTTGTTATACTTATATTGAGGGATAAGGAATAATGATTTTGTTATTTAGAGAAGTTAAAGTTATTCTAGCTATAATAAACGAAACACCCGTTTTACAACTTTCCGTGACAGGCGGTTGCCACGTGGAACGGTGTGAATAAGACTTTAGGCTGTGGAGGTGATTTCATATATTTACATGACTTCAAGAAACTAGCGAATTTTTCATTGAACTTGCGAAAATTTTATGTTTTTTGTCAATTTTTCGTTTCGGTCAAAAAACACGTCCTTTATGTCGTATGAGTTCCATATCTTGCTTGCTTTATAGGAAGAAATTTTTAAAAAAAATATACTTGACAATTTATTTTGTTTATTTTTGTTCTCTACTAAAATGCTCTTTTAATATTTAATGTCACTATATGTATATTCACTAGGAAGAGAATATGAATATATGTGTTTACAAATTAGGTTTTGAATTTTTTTTCATTAAAAAGAAAAGTAAGACTGGTATTATAATCAACTTTTAAATGGGACTATTAAAATTTAGCTTTAGAGTTTCAAAATTTCAAATCGGTTACAGTAAGTGATTTCATATTCATCATATTGTTAAAAATCGTGGTGATAAACAACTATTTGATTGCAGGCTGCACAGGTTAAATATTGCCAAGATCCTAAAAAGTATGACACTAAAAGTATTTAAAAAATATTTAACTCATTCATTGCCAACTATGAAATATCTCGTAGTAGGTAGTGTAAAATTTGATCGGCTGGCACGGGCGGCAGCATACGTAAAATTTGCTTGGCACTGAATGGGTTAATGAGCTTTCTTCTATGCTAATTGATAATAAAATCAAAAGTGTACTATGAACTGACTTTATGGTAAAAAATAAAATAAACATTAATAAAGTCACTTTAAGGTCAAGTGACCTAGCAATAAACCTTCAATTAAGGACACATAGCTTTTAAGCAATTAATTAAAATAATGAATAACACTGTTTACCTGATGTGTAGATAAAGTAATAAGAAAAAAAAGGCTTTGTCTTTTTTTTAATGAGCAAATACGCAAATGATAAAAGTTATTATATAGTCTGTAATTAATGTTAAATGACAAGAGAACCGTTCCAGTGTCAATAAAAAGTACGAGATAATGAAGTAAAATAATGTCCATTTAATCAACTAATGAAGCCCGGAAGCGTAAAAATTTAAGTTTAAATATCCAAAATTATTTTGTCTCCTTTAAAAGAGCCTCCATTGTTTGCAATAGAATTATGATAATATCGTACCTATTTCTATATACATTTTTCATAGACCAAGGAATGGTATAGCCTTCAATTCACGCTGCGAATTCTTTTTAAGTTTTTAATGGAATCAAAAAGGGTTCAAAAGAACAACAATTTCAGTTTGGATAAAAGTAAGAGTCACATGTTGCTAGATAAGCCAAATAAGTTGGGTTGTCGATGGTATTATTTTTTTTTTGATCACTAGCAAAAAAACTTATTCATTTATTATAAGAAGAAGTAATTTTCTTGTATCTCAAATGATTGGTTCGTAACTCGATAAAAGACGAAATTAAACTACATTTGTATAGTTGGTATAATTTAAAAATGATTACATCAATTGCATGGATCCGTTTATAAGTATAGTAATTAATATTTAAGTGTTTAATTTTGTTGAAATGCGTTCACATAAAGCAATTATTATGAAATTTCCTTTAGGAAATCTACAAGATATAAGACTTACAATTTCCAGAAGTTTGAAAGGAGTTAGCAGAATGTGTGTTTCTATTTTAGCATTCTGCTAATTACGCTAGTCTTTTAAAACATAGCTATGGTATACAAATTTGATAATTTTAGTACTTACAGGTAGAACCACAAATGGACCAGCTTTTTTACCTTTTATAGATATAAGTTTCTTGTATAAACCCATTCAGTGCCAACTACGAGATATCCCGTAGTAGGTAGTGTATTATTTGATTTAGAGTTATGATTAAATGAATATCTGTGGAATTATTTATTTTAGAAAAAATAAAGGGGGATGTAATATAGTTTCATGTAAAAGTAATAAAAAAACGAGAAAATAATCACTACATTGATTTTTTATTGTTTAATAATAACTAAATTTAATTCTTAATTTTGAATTTTTTTCATGTAGAATACATTGATAAGCTTAATTCTAAGTTTGTGTCTTCGTATGATAGTCCTCAAAACATTCACCGACACATAGAGTGGGGTTACAAGGGCATGCTGGATAAAAATAGTGACTTTACTTGCTTCGTTTTAGCTTCGTGCACATCCGGCAAGGAGGTTCAAAGCATACAAAAATATACCAAAGTTCGCATTTTTGAGATTAAAGAGGATGAAAGGAGGCTCAAAATTTTGACTCAGGATGTGATTGTTATACTATATGGAGTAAATATATAATTTCTGTTATTTCATAAGATTAAAAATATTTTTGTACAAATCAAACTTGCATCTTAATCCTTACGTGTTTATAACTTACCTAAAATTACCCTTTTTTCATAAATGAAATTATATAATAACCAAGATAATTAAACAACACTACGAGATATCTCGTAGTTGGCACTTCGCAAGAAATTTCTTTTACAGGGTGCCAACTACGAGATAACTCGTAGCATTTTTTTTATTTTAAATATTTATAAATATTATCGTGATACTGTGTCATAGTACAATTAACGTGAAAAATTAAAAAATTACATTGGCTTCATTAAAATAAATGCTTCGCACTGGCGGCAATATACGTAAAATTTGCTTGGGAGCGAATGGGTTAATTATATTGGAGCAAATTTGAATTGTTCAAAACTTTTTTTTATTTGCCCAATTTACCAAAAATAAAATATATCTCAAAAATGAAAAGAAAATAAATTTAGAAAAGTTTTTATTCTATTTTAAACAGAACATAATTTTTTTCCTTACAAGCTATATAAATTTTACTGATACTGAAAACTTTAGTAAATTGCGAAAAAGAAAAGGAGGCACTTTATTTTATTTATAATATAACAAAGTTTTTGGGTGCACTTAATTAATCGGTTACTTAATTCTCAGAAATGCAGAAATATTCTTAAAAAAGTGCAAGCAAAATAAAAATATATAAAATTTAAAAATTTGAATGCTGTAATAATTCATCGTAATGAAAGTAAAGTTTAGGGTTCGAAAGGGCAATAACAATAAGTGTCATCTGTATAGGTTTTACAAAACTATCGCTAATCAACAAAATTTTGTTTTTACGCTTTGGAGGATGAACTTAATTTATCATAACGACTAATATTGAACGAGAGTCAATACAAAATATTGTATGAATATTAAAGGCACGATTTCGAATTTACAATTGTTAAAGTTAGAAAAAAGAGCTTTTAAATGTTTTTATACACAATTTTATTCCTGTATATCACAAAAGTATAAAAGGACCTTGGGTTTACACAACTTGATATGATTTCTATGATTGATATTATTTATTGGATTTTAATTCATACCAAAAGGTGACACCATCAATACCCGCACAAGGTGCCACCTATCTTTGCTACGGATAACGGATAAAAATTAACAATTTTTTAATTATTTGCTAACCAAATATAATAAATACGGTTGAAAATTTTTCATTTTCACTGTTAGAGAAATTTTTTAAATAACTATTTTTATTATGTTATTTTAAATGCTGTTTCAACACTAAAAATATTTTATCAAATACATTTTAGGACTATTGCTAAATTTCGATAATTGGAGATATTCTTAATAAAGGGGAAAAACTCAAAGAAAATATAAAGATTTTAAATAGATTTGTATTCACTTTCGAAAATTTTATTATTATCGGCTCCCCTGTTATCAGAGAACATGTGGGAATACAAACAATTTTAATAATGGCGCCGAATTAGTAAACCAATAAGACAACTCTTTATTTACTATATTATAAAATATGTATTTATTTACATTTGTATACACGCATATATATGTATATAATTTTATATGAAATGCATTTGTGTTTTTCCTTAAGTTTGGAAAACTTTAACTTCTGGGCGTAACTATCCCTACTTAATTTTAATATTTAATCCCGCCCTCATTTGTATGAAATGGCTGTGTTATCAAGTTCATTGTTTCAGTAGTCTTCAGGCCTACAGCACCAAGTGCAATTATAACTGTACAATATAATTTTTTTTTTTTCAAATATATATATATATATATATATAGTCTGTATAAATATATTTATAAATTGTTTTTTAGTGGATTTATATGTGCACTCAGCGTGGAATAACTTTCAAAGTTATGGAAAGGAAATGAATTTAAGAAAATATTTCTGTCTCATTTCTATTATATTGTTCTTTATATATTTATAACATCAAAATATATATGGCTGTATATATGATTATGACATTTTAAGGCCTATTCTTTTATAAATCACGCCCCTTATTAGTTTTAACTTTTTTCTTTATTTAAAAAAAAAGAAGTACCATTTTAGGCAGATTCATGGTCTTTTTAAGAAAAATCTTTCATCAGATATTTTTGCGTTTCGCACAAAATTAAATTAAAAATTTTGTTTTAATAAATATTTAAATTTATAATTAATTTGTGTTGAATAAAAATTTTGAAAAAATATAAAATTTTTTATTTGAAAAATATATATATAAATGTGTAGAACTGCGCATATTTTGTCTGTATTTTTTTATTTACATAAAATGCGTGAAAAAAAATGTGACTTAAGGTACAAGCTAACAACAATAATTCTTGTATTTATTTCAAAGAAATATATCTATCTCATTTTAGGTAAAAAAAAAAGAGAATTTCTTTTGTATATTTTAATATAAGACAATATTTAAATAATGTAAAAATTCGATCTTGTAGTTGACATAACTCTGTCTCTAAATCAACAGTTTTTAGTTAAGGAAATATTTTTTCTGTGAAATATAAAGTTGTTCAAAATAAGAAATTTATTTATATATACTAAATAAATTTTAATCTATTAAAAATAATCATGTTTATATAAATATGAAGTGAATTTAGTTTTTATAATATGTTTACAATTACAATAATTTTGGTTGAAATTTTTTAATAATATTTGAATTGTTGCTTGGTTTTTACTATGACAAAAAACTTAAAATACTAATTTATTAAGAAGGTATAAATATATATATATATACTATATTTGTATTAATATGCATATATAGAAGAAGAAGCAAAAATTATATTGAATAAATGCTAATACCTATATAATGAGAGATGGTAAATGTAGTTGTACTCTTAATGTCAATGTGGGTGAATTCAAAAGTAAAATTAAGAGATAGACGACTGAGTAAATATAACTGACCATTATTTGGTCATTTAACTTAAATATTTTGTTAAATTTCCTACAATAAAAGAATTTTTATTGTTTTTATGTGTATAATATATGCATTTCATTATTATTTTGAGTTTTAGGATGTATCAAATCATGATAACATTTTACTCAAAATATACTAAAATTTTTAATTAAAAGCCTGCTTTTAAATTTAAGTTCTAAAGAACTTAATATAGAAAAATACTGATATTAATAAGTGTTTCTTTTATGAGCTACACCATTTTTTATATGATTCAAAATGTTTGTTTCATATGCTTAGAACTCTCTAGCACTTGGCATGTTGGACAAGTCAAATAATATCAAAATTGTATTTATTTTAATTATACTAACACATGTTAGTATCGCTCACATTAGATTTTATGTAAAAAATCTTTTTGAAAAATCAACAAGTTAGCACTAAGAAGCTGCTAGTTAAAGGAATATTCTAATTTAGTGGCTAGTGACTAGTGGCCCCATTAGCGTTTGTTGCTTAATGTTGGGCCACCAAATGATAGTGAGTCCTAGACATTAGAAATAGCATTTGAGTCGATAAAATAGATATATGAAATGGTATTTTATTAAAAATTTGTCATTCAATTAAACTACAATCCTCCCTGATTTATATAGCTCTTAAACCAAAGCTCTTATACAATGTTATCATGTATTCCCCTCTACTATCCCTGTAGCAGAAATGAAAAAGTAAGATTTAGTGTGTCTTTAAGGTGCTGAAAATTAATTAAATGCTTATTGATTTTAATTCAATGATTGTAACGAACATTCCTTATATCTAACGAGTTAACTGGTCTTTTTGATTTTTTACAGTCTATTTTTTTACATATTTATAGCTTATTTCTTGCGATTTTATATATGACTCCTCGGAGAACTTTACTACTATGTAAATGGAGGTGTGAGTGTATAATATAATAATAAAAGTAATAATAAACAAAATAATCATTTCCATAAAATTTAAACGGCTTTTATTTCTATATTATACATTTTCTTGAAATTATCCAGTTTTGCTGACCTCAGAAGAAATAAATTTTATATTAATAAGCAAAATTGCTAAATTTTAATTCCTAAAACAAATACAAATAGTTTCATTAATAAAACTAATAATTTTATGTGTTTCTGTAAATCTTTCAGCCATGAATTCCTGCGTGCTTAAGTTAGAAAAATATAAAAGTGAAAAATTTTTCAGCAGAAGCTGTCAGCTTTTTTTCGTATAAAAATTAATTATGGACAGCAACTTTTACCGTTATTCAAGAATAAAAAACATAGATGTTTTTCCTAAGAAAGCAAGGATTATCTAAGGGCTAATTAGCAAATATAGTGTTAGTTATTATACATTGAACTTAATAAATAAATGCTTAGTTAACCAGAAATTGAAATTGATTATTTCTCTGAGTGCTTTCATTAAAAGCTAAAGTAAAATAACAATTTAATTTTGTTTTAGAGGTCATAAATTTACGCTCACAATATAGATTATTCCCGTAACTTCTCTGGTTATTTCAATAACAAAATCAAGCAATTTTGATAGTAGAACCACACAATTTACCTAAAAGCAAAATAAAATTCTAGAAAAAAAAAAAATAAAATGATAAAAGAGTCGAAAAGTAATTAACATTAAAGTTAACCAGTGAACCTAAAATTTCAGAAATACCTATTGAAACTTGCTCACTTATTCTATTCATTCATTTGAAAACCAGAAATAAGATGGTAAAAACCACTTACACAAATTAAAAGATAAATAATCTGCTAGGATTATTTATGCGAAAATATACTTTTCTAACATTTTCATTTTAGTGGAAAAATGAAAAACTTCTGCATAGAAAAGTATAATCAAAAGCAAACGAGGACACAAAAAAACCATATACACCAGATCTACATTTTACAGAGCCAATCCGCACTAAGGGTACTAAATGAATGTATTTTGTTGGGGTTGTTGTTTTCATTAACGATAATCTCAGACCAGGCGTCATATGAAATATTATTCAAGCAGTAAAATGATAAAAGGAAAAAAAAACCTTTTTTTTGCCTACATCTAAAATACACTTACACGAATGGATTTCAGATACATAAGATTTTCCATTATAGAAGAAATTTATTAGTAGAAAAGTAGGAAGCAAAAGCCTTCTTAAATTGTTAAGTTAAAAAATTTCAAGAAAGTTTACTGATTTTGATCAAATTTCCACAAGATTTCATTTTACTTTTACGACAAAGTTATACAGAATTGAATATAAAAAAAATTATTGATTTTATATTTTCGTTTCTAGGATTTTCTTATTTTGCTTTAAATTTTAAAGTTGGAAATTTTTAGTAAAACAAAACAAATATTTTCTTACATTTTTACTAAACCTTTTATTGAATGTGACTCTTATAAATTTATTGGATTACATTGGATCTGATTTTATTGATTTATGTTTTTAACTAAGGAAATGTTATTAAAAAATTCAAGTTAATGTACTTTTATTTAGGTTGGAAGAGTGGCAAAATACTTACTTCCTTGTGATCCTTTAAGCCTTTTTAACGTAGTTGTTAAAGAACAAAACTTATAAGATCAAGTTTCTGTCACTTTTTGAGCAAAAGAAACAATTTTATCCCTTTTTCATATTATTTTTAAATAGAGTACTGAACTATTGAACTATCGAAGTCTTAGTAGAAACAGGAAAATTATTTATTCAAAGCCGTGATTTAAATTGAAGCGACCAGTGATTTTTTTTTCCATTTTTGTGAAATTTTATGACACTAGCTATTCAAATGCATAAAGTTGATAAGTCATATGATTGAAAATCGCTTCAAGAAGTCAAGCCAAGAAGTTTAAACAAATTTTTGTATTCAGCAGTCCATATTTTTTGTTTTTACAATTCATGTTAACCAAGATGAAGAAAACTGAAGAAGTCAAATATAATAATTGTGACTTGTTGCCAATTCCAGCATTCAGCGCTAGTGATTGACAGCATAATTGATGAATAATATTGAAACTAATTCGAAAATAGTTGCAAATTCAAATTCGAAAATAAGCTGTATTAATTCTTTTATGAAATTCCAAATGGTAATCACTTTAAATTCTTAAATAATTTTTGAAGTTGTTGCCAGTTAACAGTTGTATGTATTACTATAATCAAACAAAAGCAACAAGTTTGAGATAAAAAATAAAGTTTCACTTTGTTTTTATTTAAAATAAGTATTGAAAATATTGAAAATAAAACTAATTTTTTACTTTCGCGAAAATATAAAAAAACTACCATTTAGAATAACAAGTGTTACATTAATAAGAAAGATACATAAAAACAAAAGAAAGTATTTTAAAAATAAAAAATTTGCTTAACTTAAAATCTATTTTTAACCAAAGAAAAAATATATATGGTAGCTACTCAGTTGGAGTAAAATAGTAAATATGAAGTAGGGGAAGAAGCCATTGCTTTAATTCATTTAAGTTTGTGTAATGGAATGCCGCCCCCAAAAAATGTACTCAAATGAAGAGAAAAGAAATTCCGAATCGGATACACCTTAAAATTTGATTATATATATATTTTCCCATTAAAGCCATAAAAGTATAAAATATGGGAAGTATATTTTTATAATATATTTTATATACATATATAAAATAAGTAAATGTGTGTATTTATTGCATTCCTTTCCAAGTAAATCTTCATATGTATTATATATAATTACATATCATGTTTGATAGGCCTGTTCTGTGTATTGGCTACAATTTATTTAAGTATTAAAACCTAACACAGTAAACCGGTTATTCACTATGATCTCCATTTATATACACTGCCCCATCAGTTAGTTGGCGTCACGGTACGGTACTATAAAGTTATTTTATATAATACAATAAAAATATTTTTGCAGAAAATTCAAAAATATTGCAATAATAGCAAAAACAATAAAAATTTATTGATTATATTTATTTATCTAAAACTAATAACGTTTAATACTTTTTTCCTATTTCTTTTGTTTCATATATATATATATATATATATGTAAAATGTATGTATATATATATATATATATATATATATATATATATATACAGCTTTTTGGAATTAATTTAAATTGAATTGTACCATCAACAAGTGTTGATTATTATTAATAATTAAATTTAACATTATTCAATTATTAATAATATAAATTTAAAAGTTGGCCGACGGTAAAATTAAGTGTAGTTTCGTAATTTAAAATGTGACATGTGTAATTTTTTGTGACAGATAGTAAAATTTTTATAAGAAAAAATGAATAAAATTTATATATGTGATTGATGATTGAATTTCAATCGTTTAAAAGGTCAAGTGATATTATACTTAACTGTTTATTGCCTTAAAAGGATTAGAACCTGCACCTATAGTTGTTGTAAATTTATTTAAATAGCAATAAATGTGGTAAGTGGTTTTTTAATTTTATTTTATATAAAATATTATAAAAATTTTTTAACAATTTTGAATTTATTTATATAGTTTCTTAGACATTTAAATTGATTCTGTTTAAATTTTGTAAAAGGAAATGATATAATTATACCTTGTAAATAAGTGACATTTCCGAGATTTCTTAAAGAAGAAGAAAATTAGGAAGGCTAAGATTCAAATTGTAAATTATTATAATAAATAATCACCCCAACAGCAAAAATTAGACCAATTTAATATTGAGAATCGAAATTATTGCTATTATTTTTGCTATTTTCTGTTAAATTTCTGTCAAAATTTTATCAAATTACTGTTTCTAGTAGATCCTTGAAAAGTTGAGACAAATTATTTATTAATGATTTCTAAACAATTAGTTGATCGAGGTTAGCTTGTCACAATTAAACATATTCTATAAGACTTGATGGATAGCTCAATTGAAAAAACCAGTTTAATTCTATTTGATTCTAACAAGTATATCTTGAAAAGATACAAATACACAATAATTAATACGGGTCAAATTAAAAACATAATTCAATTTATACAGATTAACTACTTGTATAACTACACTATAATATTTAGTGCTTTAAAAATTTATATAGGCTCAATATGAAAAGTTTTTCATTTGCCTATAAATTTGCAACGTTTCCATTTAGTAAACTTTAATCTTTCACGGCTTTTAAAAGGGGCCGTTTACTCAAAAAGTACCTCAAAAATATTTTAATTAAAGCACGCAAACAAAGTGTCTATACTTTTTGGACTCGAGAGATGCCAATCAAAGGGAAAAATGAACGTGAAATCTAAGCAAAAAAATATAAAAGGAAACAATTTGTGTCTAGTTCACAACAAAACTGCTAAAGATAGTCTAAAATTTTCATCACCTCTTTTATATATCCTAATAAACGTTATGGACAGACTGTGATCCAAATTTCAATTGAAGATGATCCAACTATTGTGAAAAGATGGACAAAACGTTATACAAGTTGAATAAAAAATACAAATTTCTTGAGTTGTACATTTCATTCAGACAAAAAACGTAACTTTTCAATATACTTGTATTCTTCCTCGTATGAAATATATCGTGAGCATTTTTCTTCTTATTATTGGATAATTAAATTACTAGGTAAAATTCGAAGCTACGTAATTATAGTCCCAATTTGAATCGTTTTAAGCTTATATTTGTACTTGTATATAAGTGCTTACAGCTTAATGATGAAAAAAGTGAGAGTTGTTTATCCTAAACTATGTCCTCAAATAAAATTTAACTAGCAAAAGCACCGAAATATGTATACTTAATTGAAATTATCAAACTTTAGCCTAATTTTTTTATTTTTGTAGTTTACTTTTAAACATTTAAACAGTAAAATTCAAAATTTCTCTAATTATAAGAAAATTTTTACTTCCATTAATATACATCATAAACAAAAAATCTCAATAAAAATTGATTTCATTACGAAAAATTTGAAAAAAAAAAACATATTTTATGTTCTGTATTAAGTTTGAAACTGCAGTTTCTTTTTTGTGTTCTTATTTAAAAATTAAAATTGTTATATAATTATTTTAAAAGATTCGGATAACATTCAATATGAGGCCGATTCTCTTTAATAATGGTGAAATTTAAAAAAAAAAATACATTTATACGTTTTCACATTAGAATTTGGATGCTTAAGAAAAAATAATACTTATTGGTTTTTTAGATTTATGTACTGTTTATTTTTATAATTTGTGCATGAAAATATTTTTTTATAATTGTTACAATAATTACAAGCAATATAACATAAAATGCAATAAAAAAAATTTATTATTTACCTCATTGGGATTAAATTTAAAAGAATCAAATAAACAAAAGGCTTTCTTAGAAGAGAACAATTCCAGGATAATAAAAATAAGAAACACTGAAGTGAAATACAGTAAAATAATAAAAACATAATCGTTCAATTCAATAAATTTAGAAAAAATTGAAAAAAGCAGTAGTAAAGAGAATAAATTTAAAAAAAATCCACTGCATATCAAACTCAAGCAAATTTGCCAGAAGTCACTTCTTTTTTAAGAGAAAAATCCAAAGTAAGGATTAAACTTTACATGGTTAGACGAATTTACATCTTTCAACAGCTAAGCAATAATATTTTAGTGCTAATTACCCTGAAAATTATTTTTCATACCTATAAGTGATATCCTTTATAATATATTTTATTTGTGTAGTTTACATATATTTCTGATTCTAGTTTTAGCTTAAGTTTGAGTTCCAATCGAAGTTTTGGGTTTTAAACAGTTCCTTTTTTTTACCTATGAACACGATTTTTAGTCGTTATGTTTCACTCAATTTCAGTGTAAGTTCTAAAATTAGTTTGCCTCTTATAGCTTGAAATTTAACTCCAGCTTACTCCAGCTTACTTACAAGTTTGAATTAAAAATATTTGCTGAAGTATTTGATGAAATTATATAACTAAAAATTCTTCCTCAAATCAAATGATATAAATAAAATCAGAAATAGGTTTGCCATCAACGGTGATGACGTAAAGTAAAATCTATTAAAAAAAATATTTCTACAATTTTTCAGCTGTACGATTTATTAATATTTTATAATAATACGGACATAAAAGTTATTTTTACTTGCTTAACCTCCTTGTATGCCCGGTATTTTTGATAAAGTTTTTAAATGAGTTTTCGTGCTCCAGAAATCGATTTTCAAACTAGCAATATTCTTGAGGCTCAGTCTTTTATTTCACGGATCTTTCCAATATGCTATGAAGTGGATGTGCTTTGTTGTGTTCTTTATTAAGCTAGTCCACAAGCTAATAAGCACAGGACTAACTGGTCCACAGTATTTTTAACTTTACATGATTTATGATAACAAGCATGAAAGTCAATTTTTAGTTGCTGGGTTTGAATGTTTAGCCGAATACATTGTTGCTCGGTTAAACCAAAATCATACAGCTTTTTAAAAAATAGAGCGGCAACTTTAGCTTTTTGAATTCTTTTAACAGGTTGGAACATCTCAAAGATCCTCAAAGAGATTTTAGTTTGAAAGAAAACATAAAGTTACGTTACAGGCTTTAATTTTATCACTTTATGAATTATTCAAATAAAAGTTCGGGTTTGACTTCCTGTGCTATCGATTAAGTAGTTCTCATATTATATGCGAGTACCGTAGAAATGTTCGAAACGATGAAAAATTGATTTCTATAAACTAGATATATCTATCATTAATAAAACATTTAATTGCTTAAATGCATAAAAATTAAATATATTTAATTAGCTTTACGTTGGGTTATGAAAAATAGAATGTTCTTTTTTCTGTTATTTTTCAATCTCAGATCAATTTTACAAAATCTTTTTAATAGTTTTGGCTTGTAAAGCATATTTTTAAGCCAAACTACTATAGTTCTATAGTATTAACTTAATTTGCGCATATATAAATTCTTTATTGCTTTGAATTCTTAATTTTTATACATATTTTTCCACGTATGACGACTGTACAAGGCGTGGACTGCTGTTGTTAGTTAGTTAAATTTCCATTCCACGAAATTCCGGATGAGTAACTTAAGGTACATGCCATTGAGCTCCCCGTTTACACAATTCTAATGGCTATGGCTATGGGGTTTGGCATCCACATTTCCATTTGATAAATTTCAAAAAGGGGAAAGACTTGAATATTGTTTTGTTATGTGTGAAATGCACATGTGTATACCTATATTTGCGTGAAGATTATATAAATTTTTGAATGTATTAAAAGAAATAAAATCCCAGTCCTTTTTCGTGTTCTCTCATGAAAAAAGTATAGTTATATTGATAAGCTCAAAAATAAAGAAACTCAATTGAATTTAAATCAAAATCTAAAAACTGCAAACTGATATTCAATTCAAAAATAAAAATTAATTGTAATCAGTTTAAAAAGGACTTATGTTTGAGATATCATTATGCATATGCTCAAAACAGTTTTACACAAATTAATTGAATTCCTTTTATTTTCGATATGTTTTTCTATCTTAAGTGTTCTTATTATATTTTTAATTTAATGAGGATCAACATGTCAGTATTTTCAGCAATAGTCATAACAAAATAGCCCAGATATAAAAATTCCCAAGTGACATGAACAGTCTAAACAATTGAAACCAATTTGTCACCGATATAGCTAAGCAAATATCCAACCACCACCGATCAAAGAATTCTTATCCATCTCTGAATTCAAGGGCCAGTTTTTTGAAGGGCTGCATTGTATTTATTTTTAAGAAGGAACAAGGGATGAGAATATTCTCCAATTTATTTGTATGTTATACATCTATTGTATTATATGTCACGAGTCAAGCCCAATTGAATTCTATAAGGGCTAAAATGAAAATGACATAATATAAGATTGATATTTAAGATAAACTGCATGACGAATGATTTTTGGATATAGAAGGATTAATAATTTAAACATTCACACTTCATCAGGGGACTTCTGTGTTAATTTTCTTTCATAGAGGATAACAGAACTGAGAGTAAATAATTCCCCCTAAATTTATTATGTTTTCAGTAGTATTAATAATATTATTATTAACAAATACAATAATATCATTACTTAATTTTTGTATTTATTTAAGTGTTAATGAAAAGGAGTTAAAAGAAGTTGTATAAAATCAATTCGGATGTCTATAACAAAACTTTTGTTGTAAAAATATCGGTTAAAGAGTGATAGCTGTTAATATTTTTAATATATCACTAAGGATATTTTTGTTTGGCAGTTGTTTTGTTATAAAGATCACTAGAGATAATTACGAAAACTTTAATTTTATTTTTAGAACGTTACAAATCTAGCATAAAAAAGATTTTTGCCAAACACGTAAAAATTAGAGGAAAACAGCTTGAGAGAATTGTTCTATTTTGTTTTAAACCTTCTACATATAGGCATCCTTTTTTCAGAGGCATAGAAGCAAGTGATATTCAAAAAGATCTTTCAAAATTATAGTAATAAATCGATATTATTAAAGATACCTCTTTGTAGTCTTTCCAATTTTTCCTTCTGCGAAACATATTTGAAATGTAAAATATATTCAATAAATAAACATCCTTGGCGTATTTCTTCTTTAGTTTTTGAGTAAAGTCTTTGTTACTACTTTTATCCAATTAAAATTAAATAAAACATCTAAAACCAATTTATTTTTATTTTAAGATCAAAGTACTTTAAGCAGTTTAACTCTCTGTAATATAACTCCCCCATTTAAATTCTGAGTTAAATAACTGCCGTTTTTATTTTCGACAATTGCTAAAGCCTTTGATTCATTTTTCTTTTCTTCTTCTTTTTTTATATTTCAAATGAGTAAAGTGCACTCAAATCGTTTTGTGATAGAAAAAAGAATGATTTCTAATGAGAATTATAGATGAAGAAAAAGCTTTCTACCCTTATTTGAATAGCATTGAAGCAATGTTTTTATTTTCTTCAACATTTTGATTCTTTTAACTTTATTAAGTGGTGGAATATTTTCACATCGACCTTATTTTAAATAATTAAAAAAATGTTGTTTTCAAATATTTTTCATTTCTTTTTTGCACTAAAAGGTATAATAAGGAAATTTTGAACAGACAAGTGCTTTTATTGCATGCGTCTAAACTTTGATGTTCACCCCATGTATTATAGAATAACCGGTAAATTGTGGTAAAGCAGTGTAAAAAATTTCTTTTTGAATCTAAAGAATTCTTTTAAAATATATTATATTAGAGAAGTAAAAAGCAAAATATAAAAGAAAAGAGGAAATTTTCAAGTGACGACTGACGCGTGCATATTTTATTGAAATTTTCACACAAAGAATTGTCGCAATAAAATTTATTAAATTTTTTAGCATTTAGGCTTTGATGTTTTTTTGAAATTTATATTTGAAAAGCTTTCAAGAAATTAAATTTATTACCTACAGTGATTAAATAAGTTTTAACATTTAATTAGAAACTTTGTGATTTTAGTTTGAATTAAAAAACAAATATTTTAACTATTCAAACTGAACTTCAGATTCATTGAATCCGACAAGAGGTCTTAGTTTCTTCTTTGAAAATTAACTGTTTTTATTTACCATGTTTCCGATTATATTTTGGAGACCAATATTTGTCACGGAAATGGAAAACTTTGAAAAATTTCCAGCTAAAGTATTTTTAACCTACAAAAAATTTACTAATATTTGCTTTTGATGTTTTAATTTGATTAAATTAAGCTCTAACTAAAATCCTGCACTCGAATGCTTGACATTTATAAACAAATCTGTTGCAAGCTTTCAGGGTAATTGTAAGTTTATCCCCTTAAGACAGGCAATCATTAGATGTCTAAAATTCTGAATTGAGTTTAACTTAAATTTTAAACTACACAAAAATTAAAAGGCTCAATAATTTTTTGCATTGATTTCTTTTTTTATTTATATGTCTTCATTTAGGTTGATTGCTAAAGGATTAGCTTTTCCTATAAAAAAATTATGTGATTGCTTAGTATAACAAAAAATATATCTATTGTCACAGACAATATTGAAAATCAAAACAATGAAGAGAAGTTTTGAGCTCATTTGGGAGTGCATTTGTTTAAATAAGAGTATAATAAGGAAGCTTATTTCAAATTCTGTTCTTTTATTTTTTATGCAATATAATTCTGTTCGTGGCTAGCTATAACAGATTTAGCCCATTTTACTTTTAACGAAGAATTCAAATACAAGAGATGTTCACAAAGTTTTGAAATTAATTTGCGGAATTCAACGAACAAAAAGCTTTCGTACATTCAGGACACAACGTATAAGTCCTGATGGTCATCCTAATGTTTAAGCCTGTCTGATTGTGGCAATATGTTACAGTGATCAAATTTCTCGCATTACCTATATCTTCTGGGCTGTATTTTTGGCTAATCTTTAGGGACCTGATTATCATGTGATTCACTTCCAAGATCGAGCTTACACTGAAAGCTTTTGATGAAAGAAGATAAACAACGGATTCTTATTGTGTTATAGGGCGTTTACACCGGCATCGAAATCATCAAACTTGGTGATTTCGTGAAACAAGGTGAAATGAAACGCTCATGAATTATTTCCTTTTAAAAAAACTCGAGGTAGCACTTGGTTGGTATCACTTAATGGCGGATTGTTAAATGTCTACCTTTAATATGTCAACAACAGCTGATTTCAAAAGATTTTGGGCTACGTTTATAAAATAAATGTGCTGAAATTGGAACAAAGATGATACATATCACCTCCGCAAGGTGATATCGAAATCATATTGTGAAGATAGTTTTGCCTGCAAATTCCATAGAAAAATACAATTGTGATTTCGATGCCGGTGTAAACGACCTATTAGGCTGTGGTCCTAATTGACTTCATATATGTGCGTGACCAACAAACAAATTTTGCCGTCAAAAATCGCATGATTAAAACTCGCGTGAAGTTACTGCCATAAACCAGTTCAATTGAAGTTTTGTTCTTGAAGCAAAAGTTTTAAAATAAACCATATTAATATGTAAGTGGCAGTATACGGTAAGTTTTTTTTACTAAGTATGAAATTTTCCTTACATTAGCAATAAATTGTGATAGAGATTAATACAGTATATACAGAAAACGATCAATTTTCCTTAGAAAAAGAATACTGATACACAAAATATCAGAAGTTTTATGATATTAATATTTTTCCTGTAGCTTTTTTCCAGGTCCAGAGGAAAGGTATCAAGTCTTATTTTTAAGGGCAGTAATTTTTAGCATTTCTAGCATTATTTCTTTTATTATGAATGTCACCCTCAGTTAAGAAGTCTGCTTGAAATTAAATTGTGATTAATTTTTTGTATTCTTTTGATCGTGTGATTTATTAATGGCAAAGCTTTTTGCTATAAGTCACGAATATATATGAAGTCCATTAGGACCACAACTTAAGTGAATAGGAATCTTAAATCCAACTCTTTTCAAACTCTAGATAATAGTTTATTTCATGTTAACCTTTCTAATACAAGTGTCTTTATTCTTTATTATTAATCCTTCGTAAAAGCCGCCAAAGATGTTATACATAATATAATTACCCTCTTTTTCCATTTTTTAAGAAATCTAATCTCAATAAAGAATTTCCATTGTTATTTATGTATATCGAAGATTTTCGTTGTTATATTTATTAAACAATTGTAAACTGGGTTAGAAACTCAGTTAGAAAATTCTTGTTGCACACACTTTAATTCTAAAACTAAATATATACATAAGCAAGCTCCCATTTAGCTGATTTTTGCTTTAAAGTCAAATTTCTTCTAATTTTCAAATATCAACAAAATATATCGATTTTATTTAAATTATTCTCCATAATATAATCATAAAAATACCAGAATCGAATCATTTCAATTATAATCAAAACTTGTTTATCAGGCAATCATTTCAAGCGAACCAGGATCAATTGATGTTTTAGATTGTCAGATATAATTTTATTTTTCTTCTCTTTTTGTTCCACTTTTCAAAACTGTCATCACTTAATATAAATGAATGAAAACATTTAATTTTACTTAAACAGAGAATCACAAAAAAAAAAGTAACAACAGACAAACCAAAAAAACCAAATAATAATAATAATAATCTACAAAATCGTCCCATTTATGGCATATACTTAATTGACTCATACTATCAATTGCACTAAGTTTGTAATACACTACCCAGAATATTAAATGATTGATCGGCTTTCAGGTTGGATTTTGTTGACAGAGGTAGTCTATGGTAAAAATATAGAGTAGAAAATAGTCAAGAATTTCAAATTTGATAGATTTAGACATATCTTGACAGACATGATATCACGGTCCGATAAGGGTCACCATGGAATGTTCACCTCCAATCTTCTAAATTTTGTTAAATTAGCCGTCATTTCTTTACTAGTTAAAACCAAAAGATGAATACAAGGTGTCAGCGCTAGTAGGTTAAAACGAGATCCACTGGAGTTCAATGATAAATGACTCTTATTAAATATGTCTTTATTTATTTAGTCCATACATATATATGTATATATATATATCCCATATGTATACACTGGTATCTACCTAATGAGCCGGATAATTTTCCGTTTGTGTTGTGCGCATTCAACTATTGAAAACAAGTTCATTTAGATAAAAACCTTTTCTTTTTTTCTGTTTTTTTTTTGTTTTTTTTTTTTTTTTTGTTAGCTAAGAATGATGAAAATTGGGATACAATTTTAGGTTTGTTGTTTTTATTCTAATAGGGGGTGACAAACGCAGTAGCAGTTTTCCGATGATAAATTTATACTGCACGTGTTTTAGAACAATTCATGTGGAATTGTCTGGAAGTAATTCGAAAATTAGATGATTCGTTTGTAGTAGGCTGAATTGTGTTAAAAATTAAAGTGATAAATTTTTGATGTAGTTTTTTACAAACAAGAAAAAGAAGCAAATACTACATAAAGAAAAAATTCAAAATATTTAGGGAAAGGGTTTGGTTTTTTTTATAAAATTTGCTTTGGATTCATTATTCATTTATTAATTTCAGAAGATTTCTGAAGATTTGAATTTAGAATTTAGAACAAGTGAACGGTAATTCTTTTTTAATTTTAAAATTTGTTCAAAATTTTAATTTTATTATTAATTAATTGTATTTTTCAAAAGGGTGTTTGAATTTGATTTGCTCATTTACCAAAAAAAAGAAACATTCCAGCCACATAAGTTCATGTTAACAACATATGTGCATACTCTCAAAGATAATATGATCATATTTAAGGCCAAAAATTTTTTATATCAGAAATCGCGTTTGAAATTACCTCAATATTTTTTGTAAAGTTCAGAAATAATTATTTAGGGAAACGCTCAAGAAAACTAAAATAAATCGTAGGAATAATAAAGCCTTCAAAATTTAATGTTGTAATTTTTGTTATTATTTCGAAACATTCACAAATATTTTTATTAAGTGATTTTGTACTCTAACAGAAAGTTTTCATAGTCTTTCAATCTAGTGATAGATTGGAGATCTGGATACACTGCATAAAGAGATCTATTGTGTTATCTCATAGAAATGTTGTGTTCAAAAGCTTCATTTTAGATTTTAATAAAACTTTAAATGAATAATATAAGTTTTAATTACTTTTATAGCATGAATTGTTATTAAATAACAACTAAATATCATTTTTATCTCTTATTAGGGATAAAAATTTCTTTCCCTAATTTCTGTCAAAAAGGATAATAGACAAGTTATATCAAATGCATTTGTCATGGTGATTTTGTACTATTTTCTTTTATCCTTTTAGTGACTAGGGATTAAAATGTAACATGGTTATTCTGAATCTTTGAGACTATCCCTAATTTCTATATAGTTAATTTGTTTTGGGAGCTTATGGTAAGGACACTTAAATAGCAACCAAAGTGCACAATATCCAGGAAATTTTGAAAAAAAAATACGAAAACATACTTGTAAGAATTACAAGGATGAAAAACAGGGGTCATTTTCTAACATTTGATTAAGGTTAAGAGAGCAGCTACAGTTTTATTTTATTTTTATAATTGATTAGAAAAGATTTATCCTTTAAAGATAAAATCAATCGGCTGTTTGATGTTTAGAATAGGATAGTTTTTCTTTTTCTTTGGTTTAATACTCAAAAAAATTAATAAGAAAATTGGTAAAATATTGTTCTTTTTATCTAATTTTAAAATAATTAACTTTAATTGAATTATTTTGCAAGGATATGTTTTTTAATGAATACTTACCAGTAATCAGATAATTTGCATTACCTGTTTGACAGATATAATGACGAAAAGCTAAACTTTAAAATTTCTTGACAAGGCTATAAAAGGCTGATGTTAGTTTCTCCTTTTTTTCAAGCCTTTATTTTTTAACTTTAGTCGCAGACTCTTAACAACAAATGTCCAAGTGTCCAAGTGTCTTTTTTGCCCAACGATAGAACTTACAGTCCAGTCCAGTCCAGTGCCGAAGATTTTAGTTTTCTGTTAAGGAATTTTTTCAGAAGACTATATTCCGTAATTAGTAAATAACTTTCTCCAGCTTGTTGATCTTGTTAATATCCTGTATCTTACATTTGTTTGATATACTATGAATGATGGGTTTTAGTGAAAAATTATTTGTTTTTTTTATTAATAAGCATAATTGTTTTTATCAACAACTTTAGGTTTAGATGACTTTGAACTTTTCACTAACTACAGCAATTAAAGTCGCTGTTAATTATTCTCTGTAGAAGTGAATACTGATTCACTCCAATATGGAGTAGAATGACCGCTAATTTATTCCTCAATTGATGTTAAACTTTTAGGTAAGTTTTCTATTATTCGCTTTTCCTCTTTGTGCAATAAAATTTAATTCCACAGATCTTTCTGTATTATATTATGTACAATTTTTTACATTTTAGGTGTCATACTCGTACATAGAAGATTTTGCACTTTATAGTTAAAATATCACATGTTAGTGCAGTTGAAAACTTTTTCTTTTCAAATTATTTTTGGCTCAATTTGAAAAAAACAATCACTAGTACATTTTTAAATACTTGTCATCTCATTTCTCGTGTCATAAAGCAATTATAGCAATTATAAACAAATATTTCATTATCTAACTTTACTCCCACCTTTGTACTGGAAACTTTTTAATAGTGGACCAGCTATCTGTCTGATTTGGTTATTTTTATATTTAAGTGCTTGTTTTTATCTTTACTAACTACGTGCGTTGATTCATTCGTTTTACCATCAGTTCCCTAAAATGAGCCTACATTTTGGTAATTATAAATTTTAGCATTACATATAATAGAAAAAAATAAATATCCTTGAAAACCAAAAAAAAAAACATCAGCAAGAAAAACCACGTCGTTACCACATTTTCTCCCAATTAATTTGTATATAGCTCCCTTAAGAATCCCTCTATTATATCCCCTCTTTGAAAACAGCTCTTGATTATAATTCAGATAAATTTACGCTTCAGATGTTGATTAGCTGACTGCAAATGTCACTCCCCAATTGATTAAAGTTATCGGTACCCATAATCATTTTCACGTACAAAGATCTATGGAATCTATTCAATAACATAAAAAATAATACAGAACAATACTAAGGGAGTGAAAACTCAAAAAAAAGAAAAGAAAAAAAAGGAAGATATAAAATGCCAACAGAATACATAGATTTAGAATGCAGTTGTTCATCAATGCGCAATGGAATCACTGAAATGGAAAATAGGGATTATAGGAGTATTTTGTTTTTTTTTTTGGCTATGACCTCACCCTCGAACAACAAAATTTCACCTTTAAACTGAAAATGTCTCAAAAATTGCACATAAATTTTCAACTTATTACTTTAGTGTTTTTATTTTGATAAATTTGAAAGCTTCTGAGTTCAAAATCATTGCCAAAGTCAAATTCAATTTAAAAAGTGCGCTTTGACTAATTTAAAAATGATAAACTTTTACACACACATATATATATATATATATATATATATATATATATATATATATATATATATATATATATATATATATATATATATATATACATAAATGAAAAAAATAGGAAAAAAATACCTTTAACAATATCATTTGGTAGCAATAAACTGCTTCTACCCTAAAACTAGAGACTTTCTGCACACTTTGGGCTTAATACAATAAATCAAAGCGGACTTTAGCGAAAAGTTTTCCACATGAGCTAACTTTTTATTTTGGGTATTAAAGCCGTACGCCCTAGGAACTTGTTTCCTGTTGTGTTTTTCGCGTTCATTCTATACTTTAGCTATGGATGCTGTCGATGATACCCTTTGTCCTTTCCCTTGTTCAATTATATTTAGAGAGGGATTGAGGCGATGGTGGTGACGCTGAACATTTAAGATATTTTGAATCTTCATCCGTTTTAACATGAGGGTTCCATAGCGCAATAGCTCCATACTAAATTTAGAAATTGTATAATCCATGACGGACTGAAAAGAAACACAAGAAATTTGAAAAAAAGGGTGCCTGCAAATGATTCCCAAAACCCCAGGAAATTATTACATAGAACATGTGCTGCCCTCAATAATATTCGATAGATTCCTATGTCTAAATCTTTATATTTCGCATCACTGAATTAATGTTATATAGCTGTCATCTCAAATTTGACCGTGTGCCACTATTTAGTTACAGACGGTTGCTAGCAGTTTGTTTGTAAAGCGTTATACGCGGTTTAGGTTTAAGTAATTGTATTAAATCACTGTTAGAAATGAAACCAAACAATAATAATATCTTATTTCATATTTTTTATGCTACGCAATTTATCATTTATTGAATGAATATATTTTAAGGAAAAGTTATTAATTAGGAATAGATTAGTTTTTTCTTAAATAAAATAAGAGTCATTTTGCAAATTTTATGCATTTTATTGACCTATTCCAGAAATCTTAGCTAAGAAAAGAAATTAAGGATGAAAATTATGTTCCAAAACCTGGAGGTTTTTTAGATGTAAATAATCATACATGGAGGATATTTTTGTACATTATGTCCTTTTCAACCAATTATCAGAAAGTTCTGGTTGGTTTTTAATTATTTTGTAAACCAAATCATTAAAAGTGCTTTTTATGTAGTTATGCAAAAAATTTATCTGTAAGAAACTGAGGTTATTGGTTTTTTTTTTTTCTTGCCCAAAGGAGTAAAATTTTTAATCATATAGACATAATAATTCTTTCTATCAATAATCTTGAAATAATTAAAATAAAAATTTCAAATAATTCAACTCTCATATTTGCTTAAATATATTTTATTGGTCAAATTATCGTCGTTATCTTTTTAAGTTTTCAAAATTTTAGTTTTGAATGTCAGTTGAGCAGGCCTAATTGCGAATTCCAAAAGAATCCATCAAATTTTATACTTAAGATAAAATCAACCAAAGAAGACTTCAACTCAGCATGGTATCAGCCAACGGTAATAAGAAAAATCCGAATAACCTTTCTTGGTATTTTGTTTTCTGTTTTGACGTTCATGGGGTATAGCACATCGTATTTACTGACTTTTGCTCATTTAAATTATTATTTTTTGTTTGTTTGTTATTTTTTGGCCTCGTCTTAGCTAAATTGGAATTTTCATCTACAAATATGATTTTCATTTAATAGGATATAGGTTTTTATACGTTGACAAGAACTACTCTTTGATTTGACATTTAACTGATTGCGAGTCTATCACTAAGCATGAAAAATATTCAGACAATGCTTCCAGATATTAAATATTACCTGTTAATCACTTCTCTTTACCTTTATTAATCTGTCTCTTTTAAAAAAAGAAAAAAAACCTTCGTTCCTTATTATTTTGTGAAATGAAGCAAATGACGGATTTCAGCTACTGAGACTGATTCATCGTATAATTTGAAACCCAGTCGACTGGAGCCTTTGCATGTAATATTTAGTTTTATTTTGTAAAGGTCGTCCATTTCAATATGAAAAAAAAAATTAAACGAAATAAAAGAATCTGTCTACCATGGTATTTTTGTTATTGTTTTTTGTTATTTTTAAATAAAACTATATATGAGAAATCTAAAGTTAATATAATAAGAAATTTGATATGGAGTTTGTTATTTAATTTACCTTTTTCACTTCGGCTTTTAGAGTTGGATCCCTTTGCTCAAAAGGAATCTGAGCATTTTATAATATAAAAAATGAAAATTTAGCAATAATTATTTTTGAAAAGTGTTCAAGCATGAATTTGACTATAGTTTATTTAGAAAAAAGCAACGTGTCTTAAGTTTTTTTTCAATTCAATAATTTTGCATAGTAGTTGGTTTTCTTTTTTGGTTTTGAGATTTGTAAAAAACAAAAAAATAATTAACACTGGAAAAATATAAAGCAAAATAAACCTTATTGAACTCTTAAAATAATTATTTAAATTTTTTTTTATTTTTAAAAAGATTTTGTTATACACAAAAAGCCTTCGGTCAGTTTCTCATGCTTATTTAGGAGAATTGATTGTGTGCATGAATGCAGCATATTATATTGTTCTTCGTTTTATATATATATATATTTTAATAATTTATTATTTCATAAATAATCATTAGTAAAAACTACTTTGTTTAACTTAGATAAGTACTTTAGATTTAATTTTATTTTTTTCTAAAAAAAGTCAGTTATAAATAGTTTCTCAATATATTGGAAAAATTTGAACTATATGAAGTTTTTTTCTATTCAATTATATGACAAAGTAAATTCCTGATTTATGGCTTATATTGACAGATTATTTTTTTTTATATTGCTTTGTTTAAAATGAAAAATATTCAAAAATTATTTGAACAGATATCCGCCATAACATTTTGCAATACTAAATTATTATAAATTTGAAAAAACACAGGCAGCTTTCTAAAGACTGGATCTACTGAATGATGCTGCAATCTTAATCATATTACAAGCTCCTTCACACCTACAAGAGTATAACTGTTTTTGCCCTTTAAAAGTTACTCCCTTACAAATACTTATAATTATTTTGTATGTAGATGACTACCTTAAAAAATGTGTTTATTTAATTTCAAGCAAGAATCTCAGGTTAACATTTTACCTGTAAATTCGTATAGGGTTGAGATATGACACGTAAAATTTATTAATTTTTGGCGAAAAGACGGTATTTTATAAATGATGTAAGTTTGAAGACCAATTTTATAATTCAATATATTGTTTATTTTGTGTATTACAGTAATAAATAATAAAAGGAAAATATGACAGCTATTGTTGTTAATTGTTATATACATAAATGCAAATTGATTATAATAAGTTTAAATTTTATAGTTGGCTCAAAACTTCTTGATGTGATTCTAAATTAATGTTGAAGATATTCTTGATAGTCCAATTAAAAATTAAATAATGAATGATCTTTTCATTTTTTATACTAACAATTTGAAACTTTGATGCTTAATATTTCGTAAACACATTACAAATTTTCAGTTTTACTACTTACTTAGAAGCAATGTGTATTTCATCTAATTTAAAATTTAATTATTGGTCAAGTTATTTCTGACAAGTATCAGAAAATTTTTTTTGTTGAAAGTTAAAAACTTTGACACCTTATATCTCACAAACGTTTCAAACTCTAACGCCCGGTTTCACCATTCATACTTAAGTCTTTCTTAACACATCTGTCAACTTAAGAACGTAATTAGCCAGGTTTTGCGTTTCACAGTACATACTTAACGCTTAATTAGACTTAACTTCGTGCTTAAATTAAGTCTACAATTTTCAAGACTTAAAGTGGACTTAGCTGTCAGAAAAGCAGAATTTGTGTCAATTTTAGTAAATTTTATGTCAAATACCTTCGAAAACTTTATTTAAATAATAATTAATTAAAATTAAATAAATTTTGTAGTTGTTAAAAATAAAAGTGCAATTTTCATTTCCATAATGTTTTATAAAAAATGCATTATTTCGCAATAGAGAAATAGTGTATCATCTTCAGTTGAATTGTTGAAGTTTTTGCTACAAACAAACTTGAGTAAAGTAAAAGAAAGATATTACAAAACTAACGTGTTGAAAATTTCAGCATTTAAAACTAACTTTGTTTGAAAAGTTCATAAAAAGTATTTCCTTGATTAGTTATCTTGTCGGATCGATGTAATTTTTCTATTCTGTTCGTTAATCTTTTAAATTTTTTTAGCAACAAATATAAAAAAAATATCACTAAAATCGTAAATATTTGCTTTTTATTGCAGAGCTAAGCTTAGTAAGGATCAATTTGAAATGAAGAGAGATAAATTATAAAAAATATGCTAAAATTCACTTTAGCACACATTAAATTATAAAAAAATATTCACAAAAGGCAGTAAAGTATTAATTGGACAATCAGGTAAACAACACATCAAACTGATTGGAGCAGGTTTGCAGCACCCGTTAACACGGGATGGTGTGGATACCTTTTGGAAAATGCCACATGCAGGTAAAAAATAAGAACAAATAATCATAAAAAATGGTAATTTTTTTAAAACTGTAAAACATTTTTTTGGCACATTCCATTCAAATATTTTAGAGTTTTTTGTGTGTAGATTAATATATTTGAAAGCTAAGAATGCTGAAGCTCTGAGAGCTAGACTTTTTTTTATAAAGAGTATTAAAAAAATTGTTTTCTTGTTACAATCTATATCTTTGGGAGGAAAACTTTGAAATTTTAAAGTTTGTCATACCGCTAGAAAGAAGAGATGATTCAGCTGAATTGACAAAAATGTTTAAATTTAATCGTTTTTAAATTTTGATGAGTAAACGCAAATTATTATTTTTCTATTAATTTTAGCTTTTTTATATTATAAAAAATGATAACACAGAAAAAAACCTTGGCTCTCTCTTTAACTCTAGTAAAGTTTTCTTCTCTTAGCTGATTTATTTTCCATAAGATAGAAGAATATCCTTTATTAAACTGGATTCTCGGGTACTCGGGTACTTATACAACCAAATGATTTCGCAGTTTACATATCTGTCAGATTCAAGCATAGATTTATTTCTTTATATTCTTTTACTACATGAAAATGGAATAAAACATTTTTGTGTGTAGGACAAATAGAAAAGTTACTACAAAAAAGTTGTAAATATGAGACTATTTTGAAATCTAAATAAATATCTGCCTCTAGTGTTTACTCAATAAAATTTTAATTTCGATAAATGGAAAAAAAATATTTCTTTTTCAGTTCCTTCTTGTTTCTCATTCACTGATAAATTTTTACTCATTTTCTGTGTCGAATACATCTTTCTTAAATTTTGATTACTAAATTTATTTTGTAATATTTTAAAAATATCTACCACAAGCAACTTTCATAATTTGATCGAATCATTTCAGACCACGTTTTCAGAAGGACGAAGGTAACGGTCGAAAAAATAATTTTAGCAAAACAAATGTATTTTTTTCTTCATTGTTAACTTTCCAATTCCCTTTTAAAAGCAACCAAAAATCGAGCTTTAGAATAGCATTCACTACGAAGCCTTCGAGCAACTCCTCTCTGAAATGTATCTTTTTTTAAGTTTTACGAGTTATATTGCTAGCGGGATATACAACTATCCTTGACAAAAATACTCGTCTACTATATGAAGCAATTTCTTGCAATTGATATACTACTGAAATATAAAACTTGGTAATTACTGCAATATGTCAAGTCTTAAACAATCAAAGAGCCGAAATCATAAAAGAACTATCCCTTTGTTTAAAAGTTATCTCAATTCCATATCTCCTGGTTATAATCGAGTATAGCCAATAGGCTAAAAAGCTGACCACAATTAACTAACATTGAAAATGTTATGATCAATTGAAATATTAAAAGGGGTTTTATTGCAGACTCCAAAATTGATGACAGTTGAATCATGGAATCATGACGCGTGTAAATTACCAAATGCTTAAGCACTCTTACACTGTTAACTTAATTTTCCTTCATAAACCTTTAAAAAATTAAATACCACATAAAATAAAAATAATAAAGAAGGTAGTGTGTTCTAACACGTGGCCAAATATGAATTCAAGTAGTTAGGGTTTGTGTTTTAATCCTTGTCAGCTCCTTACTGTTTTATCGTTGAACAACCTGAATGCTTTGATAAATATACATACATATATATATATGTACATAGTATAAGGAAAAATTTTATCAAGCGTAGCACCCTTTAGTTATTAAAAAGCCCATATAAACCTGAAGCGGTGCTGTTTTATTAAAAGGAGCCTACTAGTAGGACTGTTCAATTTATTATTTCTTTGGTGGTTCTTGTTTAGTATATTCCATATTTGAAGATTTATATTGCTTTATGAAACAGGTCTAAATGTTCGTTTAGTGGAAATAATGATTTGTATAATGTGCATTTACCTAGTAAAATAGGGAATAAAATGTGCAAATTTTATGTGCTGAGGGTTAAAATGTAATACAAAATATGAGAAAAACAAAACTCTAAAACATGAATTCTACCAATATTTCAAAAGTTTTAATTTTAAGATGATTAGAGTAGAGAACAACCAAAGAGTGATAAATAGCACGCTATTTTTTCTGTCACATCACATTCTGTGAGGGATTTTTTTAAATTTATTTAAATATTAGTAATCATCACTGACATTTTAAATTATTTATTTGTAAAAAAAGAAAGACAACTTAAAGGGTCTGCTCCTGTGAATTAAATAAAAACTAAAGTATTGTATTTATTGCCTTAATGATTGCTAAAGTTATCTAAGTAATAAGAATGAGTTAGGGGGGTTGGATTGGAAGAGCTTATGCAGTGCAAATAATTTGATTTTCTAAACCACATTTAAGGCAAGGGTGTTACTGATTGGTATCAGCAGGCAATATTTCAAGTGTTTGATGCAAAATCACCAACAATTGATTTCAATGAACTGACTTACATTCAAAGCACATATTTAAACCCATTTGTTAACAATGGTTCATAAGGGTTTCATTGAAAAGATCTTAATTAAGAAATGATATTAATTTGCTCTTTTGGAAATTTTTTAATATGATTATTTTTTTTTTTTGCTTTTAAAATTTGAAAATTACTAAAAACTGTTTTGGATATTTTGCACTCTATTTTAATATCTACCCAATAGTTTTTGGCTCCAAGTTACTTAAATCTTTATCATTCCAGAAGCCTTATATTTTTGTACCAGTAGTAATATGATCAGGAAGCATCTCTCTTTCTTATATAGATTGATTCAAATCCA
Source organism: Acrocera orbiculus (assembly GCA_947359355.1). Lineage (NCBI taxonomy): Eukaryota > Metazoa > Arthropoda > Insecta > Diptera > Acroceridae > Acrocera > Acrocera orbiculus. Next base: position 24,928,042 of record OX375759.1, on the reverse strand, counting down.
ATTCCGTAATTATTAATTAAATATATTATAGAGAATTAGTATTATAGCACTAGATAACAGGACAACCGCGGTGGCAGTCGCAATTCGATACCGGTGAAATGTATCATGCTGCTTTTAATAGCATAAGTATCTAACTAAAATATATATATGTATATAAATACATACATATAAATTTATGAAATTAATTAAAACCCTCAAACTAATCTGGTTCACAAAATTGTTGATAGCTACGAATAATGATTCTTTTGTTATACTTATATAAAATTTAATTATTCAAGTATGTATTGAAAGTTTTTATGCAATCCATAATATACAGAGTATCCCAAGATTGTAGGATGAAATGCTTAGAGTAGAAAATAGATAAAATTTCATGGACAAAAAATACAAAAGGTTGGGGTCTAAGTTTGTTCGTTTTCGAATTACAGCCTCTTGAATTTTTCAGACGTTATTAAAAGAGCAAAAGTTGAAAAATCATAAAAAATGGTGGAGAAAAAACTTTTTAAGAACAACCGTTGGTAAAAATCCCGGGTATTTTTTTGAGGATATTTGCTTTTACTAACAAAATAAGCCTTTCCTGATAACTTGATAAGAATTTTCTGTCTGACTATCTTTGAGGGCTTTTCAATATTGAATTGATTGCATTATCCTTCTCAAGCCTACGAAAGATATATGGGCTCAACAAAAATTGTATTGGAAACAATGGAAACTACTTTGAAGAAGACAAAATAAGTTTGAATAATAGAAATTTAAATTAATGTATGTTTTTTATCAGTTCCAGGTGATTTTTATTCATAAAAATTATTATTTTGACATATCCACTTCTTATGTATCAAATGCTTTGAAGTGACTGTAAAGAATTTTAATTAGTTAGGTTTTTAAATACAAGGTGGAAAAAATTTAAAATCATTCTCACATCGTCCTCAAGATTTTGTTTATTAAGACGATGTAAGAAAAATCTTATTCTCGTTTTGAAATGTTTGTAGGGACTCTGCCGCCTGTATTTATCTAAAATCAAATCGTTTTCCAATAATGACGTCATTTTTACTTTTTATTGCTTAACATTTAGTGAGTTAAATAAGTAACCCACCTTTAAGCTTTTAAATAAATAAATTTTTTACAGGGGTTGACTTTTTCAATCTACGATATTTGATTCGAATTTAAATTATTCAAAATAAAATTTTGAAAACTTAATTATATGAATAAATCACATGACCCTTTGTTAGCTTGATATTATTTAGGGTGATTTGTTGTGATACTTTTAAATTATCATTTGCAAATGGCATAAGTTAAGGATTAGAAAAAGGAAGTTTAAAGAATTTTCATATGCCGGGAAAATATTTTATTCTCAAATAGTATCACGTGACTGATCTTCCGCTTTTTTTTATTGAAACGAAAAAATTGTTTCAATTTCCTTTTGACCCTTTTGTAGTAACTTCATTTTTAATTTAAAGTAGATAAAAGGAACCCTACTTTTAAGTTAAATAAAATGGGTCTTTATTTGGGAATTATTTTTTTTTCCTTAAAAAAAAAATGAATAAATGCTATGAAAACTAAAACTTCAAAAATTTTTTATTGTATTAATAAGAATAAATAAAAATCAAAATCAAAATCGATTAATATTCTGTTATCATTATGAAAAGACGTCATAACATCTCAATTACATGCTGACGAGTACTTAATCGCAAGAAGCACCTTAGTTAGGAATAATATACAATCGTTTTCTATCAAGGATATTGTCTCTGACACGTGTCGTTAAGTACAGATCACTCAGTATCCTGGCGTGTGCCCTCATGCAATATAGACATGGATGACATCCGCTAAAGTTAGCACCGTGTTAGCTACACAGGATTATATAGAAAATTTCGAAATAACTTTAAATCATTTCTTTTGCTTAATGTGCTAGTGATAGTATCCTTAATATTGTATATCATCCAATATTTTATTTGAAAATGAGTCAATCCCTTTTTTATTTGTGTTACTTTATTTTTTGTGGCTACTCTAGATGCATTATGCCAGCCACGTTTTAAGGATTTCATTTGTCTTTCAAGTATATTCAAGTGAGAGTACGATAGTGTTGTAAAGTGAATCGAGCGAGGTGCTCTAATCAGTGTTTAAATCCACCAACTGGTTTTTTATAAACCGACAAATTGCTAAATTTAAGCAATTGGTTAAAGACCTATAAATGGAGATATAAATTTATATTTTTAGTAAGAAAGAAATAAAAATCTGTATGGGGAACAGAGAATTGATTTGTTGATTTTTAGCTAATTAAAAAATTGATAAGGGATATAACTGTCATTTTTTGTTTAAATTTTTCTTACGGAGAGCCAAATCCAGTGAATATGACTTTTGCTTTTTTGATCACTAAAATTATCTGTGAACAGATCGTAGAATATGAAATGTGTAACTAAAAAGGAGGCTTCTTACCAATACTTTTATCAAATATTTTATTAACCTGTAATAGTAGTAGTAATATTAATTTGGGGACTTTGATCTGGTCTGGTTATAAATCATGTAAACATTCTAAAGAATATTCTATCCAATTCTTTTCCTATTCAAGAATATAAAAAATAAAATATGAGAAAAAAGTAGAATATTATACTTAGTTTTGACAGGCTAAAACTTTTTCTGTTAGAACGTTCTGTTTGAACCCCTAAGTCAAATGTATATTTAATTTATAAATCAGTGTTTTATTACCAACAACGATATCAGAATTGACAAATTTTAGTATATTTTCAGGAACCATTGCCTAATTCAATTTAAGAAGACACTCTATGTATTTCTCAACAAAGTTTTTGACTCTTTATGCCATTTTTAACACAGTTGTCCTGTGAAACCTATGTTCTTAACTAATCCACTTTTCCAAAGTTTGAGCCGCCATTGTTTTCTGTATTTTAATCCAAAGACTAGAATGGAATGATTTGAGCACTATTAACAAATTTATTTCCCTGTAGTAATTAACTAAAGAGACTAAATATTGTTTGGCTAATGATCCATTTTGAATATATTAACAAAAAACAAGAACAAAATACTCAAGTATCATAGAAAACTATATCAAGAGGTGTTGGAATGCATTAAGCAAATATTCAACAATGAAAAAACAATTCACTAGCATAAAATTTAAGGATTTTATATGCTGGTAACTTGATACACATGACTCCAATTCTGATATCCGATCTTTATTCAATGGTTAGAAAATTCAAGTACAAACCTTAAAAAGCAAAATAAATTGTCTGAGATAGATCTGAGGTGATAAAGTTTTTTCTTCTTCTTCTAAAAGTTTTTTGTCATTATTAAGTCATGATTTTCTTAGTAAAAGTAAATTCTACAAAGGGATAACATTTTCCACAAATTCCAATATCTTTTATTGCATTTTCTTATTGTAAAACATTTTAAGAATGTTGTGTGGGTCAAAACTCTGAGAGTTATTGATATTTAAATCTCCCCAACTCTTGTAAAAATTTCAAAGTTTTAAACTATGAACGTGTTTTTCTCGCGACGATATTTTAAAAATCCGTGATCATCAGCAATCAGAAACTACTGTAACAAACCTTTTTATTTAAAATTTCTTGAAATTTTGCTTTAGGATAGTAGCAGAAGCTATCGTCTTAGCTAATTTCTGTATGTAATTCTATTGGCAAGTCATAAAATTCATATTTAGTCTTGTAAAATTTAATTGTAGAAAATTTTCATTATGACCACTTTCATATGGCGATGAAAAATATGATTTAAAAGGTTTTCTTTTAAAATTTTTACTATAAATAAAAAGTCAAAAGGAAAAAAAGCAAAAATTTTTGAATAAAAATTATACTTTTCCACAGAATTTTGAATAAATTAAAGATACATTTTGACTAAGGAAATTTAAATTTATTACCGAGAAAAAGGACAAAAAATCCAAGCAAAATGAAGGGCACACTTCAACCATATTTTATTAGAAAATAAAAACAAAGACAAAAGCTTATAGAATTAAAAAATAAAAAAAAAATGTTAATAGGAGGTGAACAATAATGCAGAATTAAGCATACAAAAATAAATTTTCCACTGTGTCAAACAAAGCATGCCCAGTAAATATGGGTAAAAAAAACAACAAAATATATGATTGGCGCCTTTGAATAATCAACTTATGAGGTTTCAACGCCAAAAATAGCTTCTGCGTATAACAGAACTATCCTAGAATGCAATTGAAAATAATAAATTCCCTACAAACAAAAGAAAATTAATAAACAAATACGCCCCTTTGTTAAAAATAGAAAAAAAAAATAAATTGAAATAATTGAACTAATTGAAACTATTAGATTAATGCAAATAATAATTAAATATTTAATTAGCAGTCAACATTAACTTTAAGCAGAGATTAAGCAAACAATGAGAACTAATATAAATCCTTTTTTCTCTTAATATGATGTTCTTTCTTACTTACAACCAATGAGTGTGTTAATTATTAAATTAAAACGGAACTATAATGCTTAAATTATTTTATATAATGTACCGGCAGCAAAAAAATCAAACAAATGAGCTGTCATTTTTCATTTAACATGACATATTCTGACATAAATGAGAGATGTTGTATTTAATTTCTCTCAAAGTAACACAAATAAAGACTTAAATAAAGTTAAAATGGATCAGAATTCATTGTCTTCAACCAGATATATGAAAATTCAAGTTTTTAGAATATTCACTATGAAATCAGGCTCGATTTAGGAGGACAACGCTGAAATCAGAACAAAAAATTTCGACTCGGGTATACTTTCAATTAATTAGTGAAAGCAATTTATGAAATAGAAATTTTTTAGTCACAAATTTTTCTCTAAACTCTTCATTTTCGCTTTATGCCTTTTGCTTATCTTGCCTAAAATGAACTGGAAATCTGGCGTATAGGGCTGCGTGTAATTCAGGAATTTAACACAATCATCTTTTCAAAATTTTAAATTTTTCAATTAACTGACTATTTAGCTTCTAATTTGCACATTAGCAGCGCAAAATAAACGTTACAATAATACTTTCTGGTAGTCAAATATTATGAATACAATAAATAAAAAGCTGTTCAAAATGAAATTCAAATTAATAAGTTAAATTTCAAAAAGCTAATTTCTTTTAAACTCTAATAAAAAAAATTTTATACTAAAATATTAAATACTCCTTGCTGAAACTTATTGAAAAATATTACTATAAATTCGACAGCTAAAAAATGAATCAAGTGAAATGAGTAACTATTCATTATCTACCCTTAAGCAAGTATTAACTAGTTCAACTGTTCAAAAGGGTGTTGAATCTCTCTCCACGTACATTTATTTAGGATATATCCTTTTTCTTAAATACAGCAAAGGTTAAAAAACTAACTACTTTGATAAGGTAGAAAAAAGAAAAAACTTAAATTGCATTGCGTACAAATCAAAAAACGGAATTTTGTTTGATCAAAATTAGATCCTTTTTTTTCATTCAATCTATTGTGTTTAAATATAAGAAATAGTTTACTACCAACATTTTGATAATGTCCTACTTGAGGTTGACTATATGCCAACCTTATTTCAATGAATTCCTATTAAATAAAAAAAATAAAATTCTTTAAAGATTTTCTTTAGATTTGCAAAAAAAAATAACAGCTTACTACATTAAGGATTAACTGAAGTGGAACAATGGAGGATAAAAAATTGATATCTGTCTGAAAAGTGTTCCCGTCAAAAGTTGAATTTACGTTTCTATTATGATTTCGAGTTTACAACGTAAAAGGATCTATTGAATTTCTTCCGATATTAAACTAATCTTTTTTAAAAAAATTATGAACGAAAAGGGATAAATAATTGAACCACAAACAAAAAATGCAAAAAATTATATAAATAGTAGTCACCCACTAGATTTAGAAAAATGATTTTGAAGATATCATTGTGAAAAGGGTTCATCGTAAAGGACAATGAAATAGTTTCAAGCTATAAGGCTTTTAGACTCCAGGACTAAAAATGAAATTAGGGAAGGTGATTAGATCCGATTTTTCTCTTTTTACTTTTTGTTAAACCATAATAACCAAGATTAGAAGAACTCTTTAGAAAAAGGATAGTAAAAAACAAGAAAACATGTGGTTTACTGTTTTTTTTTTAGGTTTGTATTCCTGCTTCAAACATATCAAAGTTTATGGTTCAGGTGTTGATTAAAAATTGAGAGCTTAAAACAGTCAACCAAGTATATTGCTACTCTTTTTATTTTTGAAAATATGAAACTACGTGAAATTTTCTTTAACCTTGGTATACATTTTGATGTGTAGAATTGCAATTTTTTAAACTATATGTAATTAATTTTAAAAATTCAGACAATACAAGTAAAAAAAATGCCTTAAAAAATTTTTTTTGATAACAAGAAAAAACTGATTTAGAAATAAAATCACATCCACGTGCATTAAATTCAACTTTAAATTCATTTAAATTTAATAATACAAAATAAGAAAGAAAGGACTGCCATTGTTGAAATTTTAAGTATTATTTAATTTTAGAATTCTTTCATCTACGGTTTTAATATTTCGGATTCATTGTTTTAAAAATGAATCAAAAATAAAATAAAGAAATATAATCATTAAGCATTCAATAATGTTAATTACAATAAAACTAACTCCTTGGCCTTTGACTTTTTAAATAATATCCCATTTAGAGAATCAACGCTCGTTATCCAATGTTTAGGGTGAATTTCCCTCATTTTTATACAAAACAACCACAAATCATTGAGTTTAGATGAATGATTTTTGCCAAAAATACCGGAAGTACTTTCAACTTCCGATTTCCAATGTTGCCCTCAAAAGAAATAGGGCTTAATAATGATGTGTAGGTCATTTACATGCAACACCGAAGATACAGATGAACAAAATGAAAGTTGCTATTAAATTTAATGGCCACAGAATTGTATGTTAGACGTTATTATATCCTTTTTTTTGTGGTATAGGCCATATAAGATATTATCAGCCTCCATTCCCCTCCTCCTCCTCAACAAAGGAGTTGTTTACGGTGACAAAACTACAATTTCACTCGATAAATAAAGCTTTAAATGATATTTAATGATCTAGAACATTTGCTATTGTTTTAGAAAAACAATTTCTAGTAATTTGGATGTTTTGAAACTTTATTACTTCCATCACATATCCTGGTTGGCTCAGTTTTTGTTTTTATTATTATTTGCTGTCGGAGTACTTCGAATAGTTTTTATATGATCTGATTATACTTCATAAAATTTTAAAGCTTCAAAGCATTTATAATTTTATAGTTCTTAGAAAAGAATTACGAAGTGTCAATCGCTCGAAGCACTAAATTGACGTATTTAATGGCTTTCAAAAATTTTGGATTAAAAATTTGTGGGTGATACACAGTTAATTACCATTTGAATTCCGTTAGAATGGTATTTAACTAGAAATTCATGGTATCTTCTTTTGATCCTAATGTTTTTCACTTGCTCACTACTTCTCTGGCCCAGATACTTCAAGTTATTGTTGAGCCTCATCTTAATCATCTAAGTTAGCGCACAGCAAACCAAACAGTAAAAAAATAGAAGAAAATCAACACTTTAATTTTTAACTGAAGCAATTGCAATTGATGATGAATTCGGCTTATATCTATAGTGAGTGGCTGCCCGTGGTTTTGTTAAATGACTCACAGTAAAAAAATCTGAAGTCTTAAACGTAATAATCTACATTTAATTGGTTGTAGATCACAGTAGCTAAAACTCTATCAAAGTTTTTTTATGACTATTTTAGCACTTAACTGTCATGGTTAAGAACCATGGTTTTAGATCAAGGCCTAAAAACATAGCAAGTATAAAAATAGCTTTTTTCGTACTGATAAAAAATATTACAAATAAATCAATAAATGTTTAGGAATTAAATCACAAGCCGAAGGTTTCATATTATACAAATATACAATTATTTTTAAAATATTCTGTATAAACACGTAATTAGGGCTAGAGCTGAAAAAAATTAGGACTTTTAGGGTTACTTTTAAATTTTACTAAATATATTAATTTTTTGAATCTACAAAATCTACTTTTGACTCAGCACAGGCATAACCTTTAAATTCAGGGCTCGACCAGAGTTTTAAGCATTTTTCAAATACAGTGGTTCTGAAAAAACTTTTCGTCAGTGGTCCAAAACTAGATAAATAAGTCGAAAATAGTTTTAACAAATCTGTGCTGTAACATGCCGAACAATTGATAGAAGTCATGGATTTAAGGGTAGAGTAGCTCGTAAAAAACCTTATATTAAAAAGCTGAATAGTTTAAAACGATAAAAATAATACGTTCTGGAATCTTGTTATATTTTCGGATGAAAGTAAGTTTAATACATTTGGGACGTAATGGACGTAAGTTTGTATGAAGACAGGTAAGTCTGAAAAATCTAAGACTGAAAGTAAAATATGGTGGTTGATCAGTAATGGTGTAGGGCTATATGTCAGCAAGTGGGGTTGGGAATCTGGAATTTTATTAAATGCAAGATGGGTTAAAATATGTATTTAGACATTTTTTTAAAAAAAACTTTAGTGCTAGTGCTTTAAAATTGGAATTAAAAAGAAATTATTATTTTCAACAGTTTTCAACAGATCTCAATTTGTGATGAAGTGGATCAATATTGACACTCCAAATCAATTAATAACACCACTAAAAAGTCCAGATATTAATCCAATCGAAAATTTATACGCTAAAATGGAGAATAAATTGCGGGTTTATAACAAAACTAGTCAAGAAATGTTGAAAAATAAGATATTAGAGATGTGGAATAGTATAAAAGGCATTAATACTGAAAAGATTGTCAATAATCCATACCCGATCGCTGAATAGTGATAATAAAGGCAAAAGGAAGATCAACTAAATATTGAAAATTATAGTTTTTATTATTTAAAAGCAATAAAAATCAAAAGTACCAATAATTTTGAGATCCTCGTTATAAGAATCAAATAATTTATACATTTTCAAAATGAATGCTTCTTACATAAATTTAAGTTTCGTTATTAAAGTATATCCCTGTTATTTCATCAGTTCCAAGCTACTTCTCCGAACTAAACATGTGGACTTCAGTTCGAGGGTGCGGTACGGGGAGGATAGTGAAAACTTTTTACTTAGAAAATCATAGGTCCTAAATATATCTAAGACATCAACAAATTCTTTTCAATAAAAGATATGTTTAAAAAATATACTTCTACTTCTACTCTTTTTTTCTTAATATGCGAAATTTTAACCAGTTAAAAATTTATTCTAATAACAAAACACACAAAACTATAACATTGTATTCAACTAAAATTATATATTTCATAAATCTAGCGGTATTTCTTTGTGTGGTTGATAGTAAGGCGCGACCTAAATTTTTCAAAAAAGGATACCCTTACAAAAAGAGATCAAAAACTAAAAACTTAAAAGTAAAATCTAACTAAAGTCGTCTTATAATTCCTTTTGTCTCGTTAATCTGACCTCGAAATTTTTATCCCTTAGTATAATGCGGTATTGAAGGTGGCGGCGGCAATGAACCTTTTACTATTTCAGGATCAAAATCCTAAGCCCTCTTTATAATTATTTTGTGTCTGAGAGTTTTTCTTCTTGTTTTTTTGTATATTTCTATCTCTTATTTTGTTTTGTTTTGAATGCTACAATTATTTTTTGAAAATTCCGGTACTGTGTATTATCCTTCTTTTAAATTATTCTTATTGTAATTATTATTTTTTTTGTAAAACATATGTTCTTTGTATCATTTCAATTTATTTTTATGGGATACCAATAGCCATTTTTTGCTACAATTTTCACCAAATTTTACTAAAGGAATCTATTATATATATATATATCTGTATATTTTCTTAAAGATAGATCTAACAATACAAGAAAAGTCTTAGCCTTCAGCTTCCATCGAAATCCGTACTTCAGAATAAACACGTAATCCGACTAATGCTATTTAAGTAATACACAAGGAGTCCTTAAAGTATTTGTTGTAATGATTTTCAGTTTTCGTTAAAATTTGTTGTTGCTTTTGATTTTTATGTATATTTTTGATCCTTATAAAGCATACAATTGTAAGTTTTTATAATGGTTGTACTGTGCGAGACTCCTGCAAAAAGGTTAGAATTATCTATCTATCTGCTGTGTATTATTTTCTATGTATTACATAATATGGAGGGTGTAGGCTTTAGCTCAATCAAATTGTGCTGGTTGGCATTATAAAAGGGAAGAAAAAAAGGGGGCAGGATATTACAACTATAAGATGAGGGTTCGAGCTGTATATATACATGCATCTATATATATATATATATATATAGTTGTTGTTGTTTGTTTTTTTTTGTTTTCATATTTGTGCAGTAAGGTTGTATGTTCTGTTTGTAGGCAATTATCCCAAGGAAATAGGAGTGTCAGCCGTTAAAATTTAATATAAGGAAGAAAAAAACGAAAATAAATGAAAAATATAGGAAAAATTTATGATGTACCCTGTATGGGGAGAATTTATTGTTTATATGTAAAATCTCCCCACCATGCTTGAGTGAGCAACCATTTGCGCCTATAAGAACGCATTGCGTCTACATATATACATATATATATATATATATAATTTGTGTGTATGCATATACGTTTGAACATGAATATATTAGAGCTCTTCATCTGTTTTTTTCATTTCTTTCTTGCTGACTATTTTGAATTTCTTTTTGTTTGCATTTACATTTTTGTTGCTGTTGTTGTTATTTTTTTATTATTATCTTGTTTTCCTCCTTTCGTGTATTTTTTTTCGCGCCATCCAAGCAGGGGGTTAGACTGTAAAAATGTAATGCGTAATGGTTGGCTGAATTTCTGCAATTTCCATTTAGTTCTGACATTTTACACGCATCAGATAAGATAGCGTAAAACATTGTTTGCTTTCTTTTAATGAAAAAAGAGAAACATATTATTTTATTATTTATTTATTTTTGTAAATTTGAATATAATAATTATTCATTAATTATATTTATGGTTAAAAATAACTGATATTAGTGTTATAAACAATTTTATTTTATAGTTTAAGAAAACTAGGTAGATCAGAATTTTATTTTGAAAATTTATAATATTTTGCTTGTGTTTAAAAGGAAGAGGTTAATGACATTTGCTGTGATATCAAAAGGTGTTTGAATAGTGCTAGTTTTAGTTTGTTTTTTTTTTTAAAGTGATTTTTATTAATATTTAATACTAAATAAACTAAAAAATTTAATTCAAAAAAATTATTGTAACGGTTTTGAACTAAAATTAGACTTAGACTTAGACTTAGCAAAAATCTAATGTCCTCAGGACATATTAATAATTTACTATTTCAAATTTTTACTTTAAAAGAAACTGAGTTAGTTTGTGTAATGCAGGATAAGAATATTTTTATAAATTATTTGTTTTTACTTGTTGAAGTATTTATGCATTTACTAATAATATTTGTGAAAAATTACCCTTTGGTGACGATTTTTTATGGTATTTTGTATAACCTGCGATTAGAAACTTTGTTTTAAGAATTATTTTCTTCATAATACCTAGAACTTATAAAAATAAAATTGAAAAAAGCAGATTTTCATGTATTTGGATTTAATATTTCATAACTTTTTTTCCGCCCTTTTTCCATCATTTCACCTTGTAATTTGAAATATTAAGGGACGTGTTTTTAAAAGAAAATTTAGTCTACTACGAGAAATGCATCTAGTATCCTTGAAAACCTTTATTTAAACTATCTTTATTAGATATTAAAATTGAGTCTCTTATTTAAAAATAATTTACTAAAATTACTTTTTAAAATTTCAAAGAATTCCTCAATTATTTACTTTATTAGAAAAATATTATATATCTTTTTGCTTGTAAATTTGAAAATCGAAATCAGTTTTAAATTTTGATTAATTAATATTTTTAATTTTAAAAATTAAAATTTTATCGCAACTTAAATTTTTATTTTTCATACAACTTTCTTTTCTTCCAAATTTAACAAATTCCAAATAGGCTGAAATTGAAAGTCAATTTTTCTATTCACCAAATTGAAATATAAGAAAAATATGACAGTAAATTTTGAATGTTTTGTTAGTGGTTAAAAAAAGATTAATTTCAGTTTTAAATCACAATTATTTATTTAGGCATAAATGATTTATTTATTATACAAAATTTCATAAGTGGAAGTGCCATCTAAATTGTTAAATACTAATTAAAAGAGATTTTTTCAAAAAATTAGTAATTAATGACTGTCAAAAACTAAATTAAACTTTAAAATAAAAACGACAACATGAAAAAAGAAACTTTTGAATGTAAATACTAAAAAAATATTATATCAACGCTAATAAATTATTCTAAAAAAACCATTATGCTTGTTTCAACATCAGAGCATATAATGCATGGCCACGCTACGTCAGTTAGCCAAAGTGCCTTGTTTGGGTGCTCGACAGCTGGTCATAGCGGAATCAATCAGCTAGGAGGAGTTTACGTAAATGGAAGACCATTACCGGACTCAACACGACAAAAAATCGTCGAATTAGCCCATTCTGGAGCTAGACCATGTGATATTTCTCGTATACTACAAGTTTCGAATGGATGTGTTAGCAAAATACTAGGAAGGTGAGTGTAATTTAAATATCTGTTAAATCAATTTTAATTTGAAAAAATTAAAGAGGAATAATTTCTAATAGAAATGTCCCTTTATGATTCCATTTAGATTTTTTTAAATTGTTCGGTTTTTCTGAATATTTAATTGTATTTAACACTTTTTAACCTATTTAAACAAACACTGAAACACTTGAAACTGTTCTATGTGGTTTAAAGTGTAAATAATGTAAAAAAGTATAGGGTATCCTCAGAACCTCACTGCATGGATAAAAGTGAGCTATAAAACTTCTACAGATGGATTTATCTGTAATTCACTCCTCAAATGGTGACTCAAAAAGATGCTGCAATGAATTGTATCATAAGCTACAAAAATAGTCTAAAGAATGCAATATCCTCAATCGAGAGCATCAAGTATCTCGTGCTGTCTACACACGTGTTCGGATTTAGCTCAATCTCTTTATCAAATCAATTTTAAATTACTTTTTGTTTTGCCAAAATTTTATTCATCTTATTTTTTACTTAGATACTACGAGACTGGATCAATAAAACCAAGAGCAATAGGTGGTTCAAAACCACGTGTAGCAACAACACCGGTTGTACAAAAAATTGCAGACTATAAACGAGAATGTCCCAGTATTTTTGCATGGGAAATCCGGGATCGATTACTGTCTGAAGCAGTTTGTAACAGTGATAATATACCAAGTGTAAGTAAAAATTTATTTAATAATATATATTCATGATTAACAAGAGATAGAAAAAAATTACTTGAACTCTTAATTATAATCATGAAAAAATAAACACTTTTAAAATAAATATTGTATGAAAAGTAAGTTATTAAATTGTAATAAATTAACAAGCTCAGCTTGAACAATTTTAGAGCGAGGATTTATTTTTTGCATCATGAACTTTGTTATATAAAAACATAAAAATCAAAATCCTACAGATCTGGGTAAAAAATAATTAATTTTGCAAATTACATTTTATATCAATTCTAAGACTTTGCAGGTTACGTGTACGAACTCCAATTCGTACAAATACTTTGCGGTGACGTTCAGAACCTTTTTCTTATGAAAAGTAAATATACGAAGCTAAAATAAGCTTTCAGCATTACTAACTAAATAAATCCTATTCGGATTTGTAAAATATTTTTAAGATACAATACTGACCCTGTAGATGTGTAAACAAATTTGACTTCTGTTAATATTCCTCTGTGTGTTTAATCTTTGAGTTTATTGAAAATCTGCTACTGCAGTCAATATTTTAAAAGTATTTAGTATTCAAGGAAGAGATTGGTAGTTTTGTGAAGTAAACTGAAACCTTGCCTAGTCATAGCAAACATATGAATGCACATTTTTATAGGATAAATAAATCGGTCTATAATTGTGTAAGGAAAAGTAAATTTTTTTCAAATCTGCTAACATTGAGGTATATCACACGAGGCCAGCAGCTTTCAGTTTTATAATAAGAGTGGTGAAAGGTAAGACGGACTTTCGAAAATTTCCAAAATTTCATTCCCCTGTGGGAAGCAGAAGTTTCACTGCCTCTTGCTTTGCATCTCACCATTTTTGCATTTACAAATTTAAGTGTAGTGAGCTTTATAGTGTATCTTTATTGTATATGTTTTGCTAAAGGTCGAAACAGGCCTAGCCTCTCGTGATACTCTGAATTAATTTTTTCGTAATTCATGAGTCATGCTGCTATTTAGAACGTTAATGAAGTTTTCATAATGTTAACCAACTTTATTGTTCTAGTAAAAAGTAAGCAACTGTCACATGCTCGTTTCGCTCTTGCATTGGGAAGTGGCTAGTAACGGAATCCACACAAAAAATGACAATACACCTTTTGGACTAAAAAATTAAAATTTCGTAACATTCTGTTAAATCAGCGAGTATTCTAGAACTCTACCTTAACTCATTTCTGAATTAATCCTACATTTTTCAACTAATTCTTAATAGAAATATAATACGATGAGTTTGGTATCTTTTTATATATTTTTATTGGTAAATATTTAACGTAATTATATTTATATTTGTCTTAATTCAAATCAGGATATTTTTATCGAAGAAGGCTATGAATTCCGTAAAATTACATCTGTCTTTGCATAAGAGCCTTCTTTATTTATATTACTTTTTTATTTTTTTACGTAACATCCTATCAATAACAGAAGAGCTAATATGAATCAGACAATATTTACCATTAAAAGTAAAGGCATATGCAGATGTTCCCAAAATATCTTTGGATTGATCTTTGGTAGAGGATAATTCTTATTCCTTTGTAGTTATTCTTATAGTTAATTCTTTATGATACAACAATAGAGTCTGTATATGTCACTTTGTATACAAATAAAGATACACAAAACCAATTTTATGTATATATATATATATTCAAAATCCTCCTTTAAGTTATTCAAATATATATATATATATATATGCAAAGGGTCTATGGTTGAATATCAAAAACAAAACAAGAATAAGGAAAAGTAGTTCAGTGCAATATCATACAAGAATCACAACGTCACCCTTCTTACATTCATTCCATTTGTATATCCTTTTATAAAGCAAAAAGTCTACAATTTGAAATTCTTTCTAGTCTTGCCTACTATTTAAAATACACTAGATTTTTTTCGTCCTTACAATACGCCTTTTAAATATTTGGGATGTAATTGTTTTCATAAAGAAAAATGAACAAAAACTTTATACATATATATACAGATATATATATATATATATATTTCTATGTATCCTTTTAACATTGGATGGTGTCATCCGCTAAAACCACAAATACCGCAGGAACGAGACGTAAATACCTTCTTGTTGTATGCTTACTTTTTATCACCCAACATTTTTAGGACTAGGGAACACCATACACGTACGTATATAAATGTTTTATTGTTAGGATTTTCTTCTTTATTATTATTTTTTTTTACTATTGTAGTTGTTGTTGTCTATTCACTTTAACGGGGTTATTTCGTTTAGATTCTGTAATGATCCTTACACTTCATTGGATAAATATAATAGCCAATGGCATGTGTGGATTAACATTTTGAAACAACCACAAGCTAAAAAGCATCCAGGATATTGGACTTTAAGAGAAAAAGAAGTCAGCCCTTATAGGCTAAATAAAAGATAGCTTAGGGTGTTTTACCCTTAATAAAATTTTTTTAAATAGAATTCTAATTTTCATTTAGAAAATTATAATTATATGTAATTAGACATTAATTTAGTTTTCTTATGCAGAAAAATCATTTTCTTTTTAAATTTCAAGAACGAGGGAATTTTCTTTTATACAAGACTCATTTTATCGGCATGATATATTGTCTTCAATTCTTTTTCACTGACTGAAAGTATTGTATTAATCCTTTCTGATCCGCAAGTACGTGTATGTTGTGTAACTAAATTTACATCCTGAAGTATTGTTTATGGAAAAGAAGTTTTACATAAATATAATTTTATGAAATTAAATTTAAATTAAACATCCTTTCCTCTAATATACTAAATATATATAGACCTATATATATATATATATATATATATATATATAAATTAGTATATAGAGAGAAAGCTGATTTATTTGTTTACTTTCATAATTTCAGAGCATTAAGTCGGCACCGACAAACAAGGGATTAGTCCAAACCTTTTCTCTTAGAAGTAGTGTCCACTTCTTGAAGTTATCGTAAATAGCTTCTTAATGGTTGTTTTATTTTTTATTTTATTTTTTTTGTATTTTCGATCTTCTTAGTTTCAATAAGTAGCTATAACCTTCTCTGAATCAGATATGGCTTATCGGTGATACCCCTTCTTAGGATTTTTCATTTTTGTTTTCCTTTTTGTTTGTTAAACAAGAATTTCATTTACTTGAAAAAATAAGTTTTTTTTTGTTTTTATTGTTTGTTTCTTTTTAGTTCTTTGGGTCTCAGCTGTCGGCATGTCTGTTATACTTATATTAATACCAATGTAGCATAGATTAGCTCCTGCAGTGGGAATTTTATACTCACCTCAAGTGAGTCTTAACCGAATAAAAGATGAAGCAAAAAAAAACCTTTGTATATAGATATAATTCTTAACGAAAGTAAAGATCTTAGTTGAAAATAATACCATACTAAAACTCTAGTCTCGAGTAGGCTTAAACTTAAAGAAAATTCTTACAAAATATCTTTCCAATACCTTAACATAACAATAATAAGTGTTAAAGCTGAAATGAGAAGGATCAGGGAATGCTTTGAAAATATATTAACGCCAGTTTGGTGTGAAGTGGTTTTATAGAATTCTTTGAATAAAGAAGGTCGATATAATGATTTTAAAACGCCATTGAATTAAATTTTTTAGTTTTGATTATTTTAATAAAAATTAAAAATTGAAAATTTTCCATTAAAACTATTGATTCAAGATGTCTAAGGTTTTTCTTTTAACTTAGTTGTGATTTAGTTATTTGTGTTTTTTTTAATGTAATCAAATTTAAGATCTCCTTTAATTTGTTTTCTTTTATTAAACTTTATTCTTTGTTCATTTTCAGTCCTATTATACGAGGGGCACTAAATAAGTCTTGAGAGTAGCTAAGAAAGAACAAAATTTTTTCGGTAAAAATGGTTTTGTTGTTATTCAAAGTATTCCCCAGCATGATCTATAAACTTTTGCATACGCTCAAACTAACTGGTGAAGCATTTTTTCCACAGTAAAGTCAGTACCTCAGAAATATGGTTTTTGAACGCTTCAACTGGTCCTTCTGGCGATGAAAATCATTTTCCGTGCACTTTGTCCTTGATGTACGCGGGCAAAAGAAATCATTAGGTGCCAAATCAGGACTGTACGGCGGATGAACCATCACTTCATTACTTAGAGTGCTCATATAGGCAGTTGTTTAAGCTGAAGTGTAGGAGCTCGCACTGTCTGGATGCAAAACTATTTGTCATCTATCGTTGTTTTTCTTCCATTCATCCAAACTTGTTGGTAAACAAATGGTTTTGTTTGTAATGGGTTCCTGTAATGGCACTGTAGCCACATGACCCGTTCTCGAAAAAAACAAGCGACCATTTGGAATTACTCCTTGCGCGAACAACTTTTGCTGGTTTCTTCTCATTTTGAAAGCCCCATATGGCTGATTGGCCTTTTGTTTTGGGCTCATATGCATATATCCAAGAGTCGTCACCTGTTACAATATGATTGAACTTTTTAGACGAGGCTTGTTTGTAGGTTTTTAGCGTCTGCCTGCACCAATCGACGCGAATCTTTTTTTAAAAAATTATCATCCTGTGCAAAAGATTGATGTTTCGATGGACGATACTTTTCAATGTTCATCGGTGAGCACTTGAATTCATTATACCAACTATAAACCTTGGTCCTTGATGGTGCTTCATCACCAACAGTAGAAATAAGTTCATCACTGCAGCACTGCACTGTTGCTGTGTAGGTGCCCTACTTATTTCAACGTTTTTAATCGATATACCTGTGGATATCATGAAATCGATTAAATCCGTGTAGATGACAAACTTTAAGTTTTAAAATTTTTAAAATGCTCAATGTTCATTCATTTTATTGAGTCATATTTTATATTATTACCCAATAAAAATAATGCCATAATCATTCCCAATTAGTTAATGCAGGGAGCTTATAATAGCTAATAATTAAAAATTGCTTCACTAGACTTGCACTTTATTGTTTTACAACTTTTAATTCTTTTATAAAATTATTTCAATTGATTTTCATTTGTTTTTAACTTAAAGTAAATTTCCTACTCCTAATGCCAGAGGGATTGCAATAGCCCAAAAAAAGTCGATCTAATTCTAATCTTACACAGGCTTTGTACCAATTTTAGTCTACACACTAGTAAATTTCATTTTATTAAATTCTTTATAAGCTTAAATTCAAAAATTTTTTCTTCTTCAAATTTTAGAACAATATTTTTGTTATTAATATTATAAAATATAGGAAATATAATAAATATAGTTAAATAAGATAAAATAATAGAATAAATAAAAATACTATAGTTTTTATTTTTTAATTAATAGTTATTTATTCAATTATTTTCATAAAAGTTTATTAAAAATAATATAAAAAATTACTTATTTAACGTTTTCTTTGATCTTTTCTAAAAACTGAGCACGACTGTTGTGAAATTGTTATTCTATTGATCACATTTGATACTCTAGCATACCAAAATAAAAGATTATTGTTTTTTTAAAGATCTCTAGTTATTTTGAAAAAATTCTTTGCCTTTATTAAAAAAACACAATATTTAGGCACTGAAAAGACATAATTAGTGGTGAACAGTGTTTCTATCTTAGTAGTCAAATTAATCAGTAATCCAATAGTTAACAAAACTCCTACGGAATTTAATTAAGTTAATTTTAATAACTTTCAAATTAAAAACAAATATTTGTATTTAATCCTAATTATCAAGCTTCATATATTTCTATTTCTGATTTTGTACTTAAGACGCCATTTTTTATTAGAATTTTCGAAATGATATAAGCCTATAAAATTTTTTATATATAATACGAAAAGTGTTAAATCATGTTTTCTTTTCTTTTTTTGTAATCCACATTCCCCTAAATACTACAAACAAAAAATGTATGTAAATATCTATGAAACATTCTTTATATTCGTATCCTTCATATTCATATATATATGTTTGGCAACAAAAAATATCATCACAGCACACAATCATCAAATAATAAAATTGTTATGTTCTGGTATTGATGTTAAAGTTCGTCCATTCTATGTTTTGTCATCTATTTTATACATTTTATTCCATGAAAATAACTTATAGACAGCAGCTAAGATCTCAAAGCTATAAAATTTTCGATATAAATCCTAAAAAGTGTATAAAATGCGTTCTAGTATCAAGTACGCATACTCAAATAAATATCTTTGGTGTAGTCTTCTTTCGCGTTATATCAATATATATATATATATATATATATCATACATTCCTACTAAAAATCTATAAGGGGTTGATGCTTTATATTTTCTTTCAACTTTCAGGTATATAGGGGGCTTTAGTCCCCCAAAAATTCATTTTGTTCATTTGAATGAAAATCATTCCTGTTTTTGTCAGTTTATCTACCTTCTCAGGAAGGCAAAGCTTTTAGGTATCCTAAATGTTATGAAAAATAATTGTATATTTTCCTGCTAAGATTTCAGTTTATTTTTTTTTTATGGATATATATTTAGATATTTTGTATGTATTAAAATATTTTCATGTATAATATTATTAAATTAATCAAGCTATACCCACCACTTAATTTAATAAAATTTAATCATTCCTAAATCTGCATGGTATTTGGCAAAACTCTTTAAATAACTTTTCTCTTTATGAATAATTTTTAGCTTGGTCCAATTCTAATGAAATTCGAAAGAGAAGTCGAGATTTTTGCAACAAACCTTTCAGTTCTTTTAATTAGTTGGAAAAAAGATGCTTTTTTATAAATTGCTTTAAAAATAGGTTTAATAAATTTTCTTTCTTTGTCTTAATATAAAAATATTTAAAACTAAGCAAAAAAAAAAGTTTTTTTGCGGTGAACAGTTCTCAGGTGAACTATTTAAACTGAAAGAAAACCTAAAACAGTGAGGCTTTTGAAAGACCAATAATCTCGTGTACTGGAAATAAAAATACAGTCGAAACTTTATTTTCCAAAAAGATGGCTAATGCTGAAAAAATATTTTTTGATGAAAAATTAGAAGTTTTTAATAGTAAAAACAAAACTAAAAGTATTCATCGTTTAATTACATTAAATTATTTTCATAAATAACAAGTTAAGATTTGGTTATGTTTCGTTAAGACATTATGGAGCGAGAGTTTCTACCATATTTGAAATCATGGTTTCGAGAAAAACATCCTCAAAGTTCTTTTCATGCTGGACGATTCTTTAAATTTTTTTAATTTTTTCTTTTTAAAATCATTTTTGACTTGAAAATCTTTTGTTTTTCTATTTAATTCGTTTTTTAGTAGTATCTCCAATATTGTTTTAAGTATTTAATATTTTAAACTAATTAAAATGCTAAAAGTCAATATTAACTCAATTTTCAAAATTAGTTTCACCTAAAAATATACATTTTCTATTGATCACTTTTAAACGATTTTTAAAAAAAACTTCAGTTTCCTTTTAAAATCGAATTTCTTATTTTGTTTGCACAAATTTACTATCCCTTTTAGATGCATGCAAGTCCTAAAGGCATTTATATATTTATTTTTATTTTTTATTTAATCTATTTTGCTGGTCAAGGAACTAAGTAGACTAATGTGTGTCAATGTAAACACAATTTGAAATTGTTGTTAGCACAGGTCTCTTTATTGTAAACAATTGAGGTTTGAAAAGAGTTTTGAAATGTGGGTAAAATTTTTTAAAAAATATTTAAAGAAAGTCTAATTTCAGAGAAAATATAGAAGAGAATAGAAATTTCTAGAAATTAAATTTTAACAGAGTTTAAAGATATCTTTGAAAGTAGAAAATTTTTCTTGTTGTTCCACAATTCATCAAAATTGTTAATAAAGAATGTTCATTCATTCATTTTGCCTAGAATTTCTACATCAACTTTCCTTTATACTATGAAAATTTGTAATGCATTTGATTTGTGTTTTTCATTTATATGAAATTAATTTTACACTTAAATCAGAAATATTTGCTAACATCCTAAATAAACTTGGAAAAATTATTTGTGCATTTAATCTATGACTTTAAAAGAGTTAACATCAACTTCTGTCAGGAACCTGATATCTTGAATATTTTTAATCAACAGAGCAAAGATTATTTAACTACTTCTAGAAGACCTAAATATTAAATTTAATGATTTTTTACTACATATACTATAGAAGTGGGATGGCTTAGTAGAAGTCAAATTTTCCAAAGATTTATAAATTTTTTCCATAAATCAGGAAAATACTTACATCAAGTAAAATCAATGATATAAAGAACTAGAGAATAATAATAGCTCTTTGATTTTTACTGATATAATGGTAAAATTTAATGAGCTTAACGCAAATTCAAAAAGGATTTTTCCTTTTTCTACAATCATATTGCTGATGTGCTGAGCTCCGCTAAAGTACTTACGAATTAAATTACTCATAACGTTATGGCGTTAATTTTACATTCTATATTCATAATATAAATTATATAAATTTGTTATGACCCTCATTAAAAATGTTTTGCTTTGCAAAAAATAAAAACCGAATTCAGTTTATCATAGGAAGATATCAGGAAATAAAATTCACTAAAATTTAAAATGCGTAAAAACTGTCAGACAATTCAATTTTTATAAAATGAAGTTAATAAAAATTTAACCCTTTTTAGGTATAAGAAGATGTGCACATATGGACTCACTAACAACACAATGTTAATTCAAAGAATAAAAATTGAAGACTTGAAAGGAAATTAATATAAAATGATGAATTCATTTTTGGAAATCTTTTTACTAGAAAACTACATCAAATATTACTGCTAAAAATTCTTTTACTGCATTATAATTTTCTTTGTATATTCCAAAGCATGTTTGGTGGTATAATTGGCGGTTAGCCAAACCAATTTACTTTCTAAATATTTTTACCCCTGCTTAATATTCATAATTTTAACTTCATATACATATATGTATATAAATTTTATGTATACATGATAACATATTTTAAAATCTATGAAACAAAAACTCTTACAAGAAAATCAAATAACAAAACGGAAGGGTGAAATTTTATTTTAGAAACGCCATTCAGTGCTAAACATTTCGTTAGACAAACAAAAACTAGTAAAAAAATAAGCTCTGTTCATATAACAGATATATTCAATATCTATATAAATATATAAAAAGGGTTATATTTTCCTGATTGTATATATATATATATATGTATATTTTTTTATATAAGCTAAAAAAATTCGTCTGCCCTTTGTTAGGACAAGGGAAATGTTCAAGTGTATTATAGTGTGGGAAAAAAAGGGTAAATAACTCTACATTGGCCCAATTCATCTCCTAATGATGATAGATGAAAATACATATACATTGATGGCAATCAAATACAGTGTGGTTTCAGTACATTACGTTAAGGGTAACACTGTGTATTAAAGAGAAAAAGTAAATATACTATAAATATCCAAAATAAAGAAATATTCAACTATGTTGGTTTTAGATGAGGGATCATTTTACATATAGTACAAATAATTGGTTGTAACAATTATTTAAGGGGGAAAAATGATGAAAAGGCTCAACTGTTTTGTAAATCGCATGTTTAAGTTAATATTATGCAACACATGGCGAAATTTGTTACAAAAAAATGATAAGCACTTTTAACAGCCCTATACTAGAATAGTACCAATATTCACCCTAAATACTTGTTTCAATTTGATTTTACTTTATCCAATTGTGTTTTATTTCATTTAACTTAATCTGGTTTATAAGATCCCTCAGTTTTCTTATAAATTGAGACCACAAAAGAAATCATTTTAATTCATCCCATCAAATCTAGCCCACATATATAATAAGAAAATGTATAGATCAAAAGAAAAAATATTCAATTATCTTCTTAAATCAACTGAAATTAATGAAAATATCTTAAATATCCAATCAAATATGACAATATTATTAAATTGTTCAATTAGTATTATATGAAATTTTATAAAAGTCAAAATTTGAGGATTGTAGAACTATGAGAAATTAAAAAAACCTCACTTACCAGGTGAAATATATATATATATATTAAATTACAGTGTATTTTGATTGACTTTCTTTATGGAATAATTTTGGTCTAGAGTTTATGTATCACAAATGTCAATATCATTTAACCTAACAAAATATTTTTCATGTATCTGATTTAAAAATGTTGGGAGTAGTTTTTAAGTTATTTACACTTTTTGAAGCTTTTTATGTTTAACCATTAAGAAAGTTTAAGGATACTTAAATATCAATTTTGAGATTCTGAGATGAGATTTTGAGATCAATGAGATTCCAGTGGATGCATTTTCAAAAGAATCAATCCAAAATAAATATATAATATTTTTTTAAACTATTAAAAAAATTCTTGTCAAAATGTCTACAAAACTATTCTTTAAGTAGTATGGAGCGTGGTAAACTGTAAGATGACAAAAAAGTTCAAAAATCTTATAATAAATTCGCAAGTTGAAAACTTTATTTAAAGGTCAGACATAAAGAATTGTTGTACTTTCAACTAATTAATAATAATAGGAGCTGATTTAAAAATTAGCAAAAAGCCAAAAGGTAAAAAAAATTGAAATTACACCTACAATGATCCACTTTTACAATTATCTCTTTCGGAGAATCCTGAAAAAACTATAAATGTGTTATGATATCCAGTTCAATATGTTAATCCCGTTATACTACTTGAATATGTACTTACAAAAGGTATTTAGAAAACAAACAAACTATTTTATTGTACAATAAATATATGTATATATATATATATATATATATATTTGAACAATTATTACGCAAACATATGATAAACTAACGCCTGTTTAATTTGTTATCCTTATGTTGAGCATAAATTCAATGAAATTTGTGAATAAAATTTAGAAACAATTGAAAACATACGAATACAAGCTGTCAAATTGAATAAAATCGGAAAATTGATCAAAAAGGAAAACCAAAAAATTAATTCTGTATGTAGAGGCAGATAATACTCGTGTTAAACAGTAAGGTTTAATTAAACAAAAAAGGAAACAGAATAGAACAAAATTTATCGATTATATTAACAAGATTTTATATATAATCCAAAATTTCTATATCCTTGTAAAAGCATTTACGTATTTAAAAATGTTTTATATGATTTGGTAATCTTAAATTTTAACTAATCAACTCATATTTAGTATTTTTGTTAAAACATATTTCCCGTTTTCTCTACCAGATACACAACATAGTATTACAACATTCCTGTATTATCCTTGCTTTGATTTGTAATATTTGGTTTTAATGTAAATACAATACATTTGACATCACTGGGTATCGGGATTAAAGTGTAGCCAACTCCATTCGACTGTTTATGGCAAGTGATCAGGCACATAAGATGAGCGTGTTTAACGAGAAAATCAATTAGGCGTGTAATTAACATATGTCCATGTCTAACTACAGGATGTATGTTATTAAGTATTCACTTAATATTGTTTTTAATTTTTTCATAGTTCTGTTTTTTACAAATTGATGAATTTGCATTTAGTTTTGTATTTAAATTTCTTAAATAATGATAGCCTATCATTTGACCATCGAGGTACTAAAACTTAATAATAATAACAAGAATGGTAATGAGTAGAAAAACCTTATGTATTTTATTGGTCAACGTAATCAATATGGGTTAGTAGTAGTTGAAAATTTTTTAAGGAATAAAAATATTTAGATTAAATAACAAAAATTAACACTAAAATTAATATTAAACAATAATAATCAAAATTAAGTCAAAATTATTAACAAAGCCTTTGCAAACTTGGCGTATGCGTGGCCACATAGTGCGCTCATTCTATCTGATCATTGCTAACTACATAAGTTATTGACTTTTGTTTTGTCATGTAAACATCATTGTTGTTCATTTTTGTAAATTGATTCATGCATGAATCATGCTGAAGAACTCGCCAGTGGAAGATTTTCATCATTAAACCATACAGAGTGTAGCAAAAATAGCTTTTTTTTGGTCAAATCATAGTGGCTTTTCTACCAAAAATAATTGATACTTTCGACGAGAGAGTAGACTGAACGACTCAGCTTCATTGATTAAAAAGAAGTACTTTTCATTCTAAACATATTTTTTTAGTCTCTTGTGTAGGGTTAAAATAAAAAAATTTTCTTCAATTTTCTCTAAAAAAAACCGCTAAGATAACACTAACCTTCCGCATATGCAGGTTATTTAGTAGAGACTATTAACCTCATTGGCGTTTAGTATCAAACTTTGTGCCACTAATAAGCGGTAGTTAATCCAAAGGATTACACAATTTTCAAATTAAATATTTTGTTTTCTTTGCTATTTTGTGTGTGTCCAAACTATTTACAAAAAATAAAAATAGATAATATAAAAAACTATTGAAAGAATGCAGTTACTTTTATTAAACTACATAAAATTATATAAAAAGGTCATAAAAAACAATCAAAAAATAAGAATTCCAATTACATAAAACTCTATAATTACATGAAAGAAACAAGTGTTGATAAAATAAATTCTTTCCATTCCTAAGGCATAGGGTGCAAAGATAGAATTTGAAGAATTTTGAGCATTTCTATAGCTATAGATCCCATATTAGCTAAAAATGTCGATTATATTTGGAATTCCTCAAATCTGAGCAGCAATAAGTCAACCAAAAAAATTTCTGAAATATATACGAAGGGGAGTAAAGATTTCATCCTTTAACAAATATAAATGTTTCTATGTATATGTATAACTAGAAAAATAATTGTAGTAATCTTGAAGACAAATTTTTAGCTTGACTTGCCCAAATTAATTGTTAGCACTAAATGTACCTCATAAAATTTAGGGTGAAACAAATTATTGCTGTACATTCTACACATAAGGTCAAAAACTATTTCAATGATGTCATTTAATCATGAAACCCTCTTGAAAAAGATAAAGGTCCTAACGATAATGATTTACTATAACAGGCCACTCATGTACAGTAGTAATATATACTTGATGATCAGTAATTTAAGATAAGATATAATAAACACAATTGTTAAGATTAAATTAGAGTTTTAAGTTGAGCATGTTTAAGGCATAAAATTAGTTTTTACGACTCTTGAATTGATTTAGGATGATAGATAAATGGAGGGAGAAATTCAATATATAAAGAAAAGAATATCTCATGTGTAAGTACTTACTAAATATCCTAGTAAATAAGCAAAGCAATTTAAGGAAATTTGTATTAAAATTGTTATCTATTATATCTTCTAATGCTTTTTTATATTATAATTAAATTATTTTATTTTGATAAAATATAAAACTATTTAATATCATTTTATTTAATTTTTAATTTTTAATTACAGGTTTCATCTATTAATCGTGTTTTACGTAATTTAGCATCACAAAAAGAACAACAAGCACAACAACAAAACGAATCTGTTTATGATAAATTACGAATGTTTAATGGACAATCAGGAGGTTGGGCATGGTATCCAAGTGGTGCAGCCCCAGCTCATTTAGCCCTTCCACCAACACCAGCTAGTAATTTAGTAGGACAAATAACTCGAGATGAACTTCAAAAACGCGGTAAGTTAGTTTTTTGTATTTTGAAAAAAAAAAATTAATGATAATAATAAAAATAATTAATGAATGAATATAACGTTGACATAGAATATTAATCATCTTTATTACTTTTATTCCTCCAAAAATTAAAGCTTGTATTGCCTTGTCAAAAAATTACAAAAAACTAAAATAATTTTTTAGTTTAAGGAACTTAAACATAAAATATATAAATATAGCATAAAATTTCGTTTCTGTAAAGTGAGAAAAGTTTAAACTAAGGCTTATAATAGTTCTTTTCAGTATATTAATAGATTTTGTAATATTTTTGAAAACTTAAGGAAATAATTAATTTTTTGGTTCAGTTCAGATATAAAAAACTCTAAATAAAAAAATATTTAATACTGTCTGGATCAAAACTCAACGAAAGCTTGAGTTTTTCTATTCAACGAAGATATAACTTCAGACCTCTTTGGATCAGCATCAAATTAATGTCACTATAATATCTATGGAAAAACTGAATTATCAAACTGCAAAATTTCACAAAATGCCAGGATTTGGTATAATATTACACCAATAATCCAATCTCTAGTAGTCAATTATTTTTAACAAAACTTTTTCACACCTTATCAGAAATGTTTAACTAAAAATAATACTATTCCAAACCCACATCTACAACGGTTCTAGTACATATAAGCTACAGTATAACTGTTAAAGGTTTTATTAAAACTCATCATAAAAATTTATATTCTCCTAGTTAGCTATTATTTAGTCTTTATGTATAATTCAATTACTATGCAACTGTTCTTATTGCATCTTTAGAGTGAATTTAGTTAGTTTGTTCATCTGTGGAAAACTTGCCCACAGGCCAGCCTAGTTATAGTCAACTAAAGACTCATCTTAAATTCGATTTTCCTTTAGTCTTATGAGTAAATCCAGCTTTTGTGTGTCATGACTCGCATACACTTTAATATTAAAGATCTTAAATTAATATCATTGCAAAAAAATTAAGACCTTAAACTTATTTATATTTTCTTGTACAAATTAAAAAATTAGAGAAAATTACTTTAAATATTATTAATGAAAAATGCTTATATTAAATCTTAATTAAGAAAATAAAATTAAATTAACTGTGCGTAAAAATAGAATTACATAAAAAGACAGTCATAGCATAGGAAATATATTTTGACTATAAAATTATTCGCACGGGTAGATTTCAATTCCTTAAAACTTTTTTTCGATTAAATTTTGCCTTATATTATTTTTCTTTTATCTAAAAAAATTTATTAACATCCCTTTCGATATCTAAATTGTATCCAGTGTAGTCTTGGCCAAAATAAAATAAAATATAAGGGATCCAAAATTTAAAAATGAAGATAAATTTATTAAAAAATATTTTTCTCTTCGGATATTTTATCTGAAATTCTTTTTTATTGCAATAGGAATTTCTCAAAATCTCAATTAAAATAGTTTTCATATTTTAAAGGACTTTACTCATGTTTTTTTATTTTTTTATCGTTTAAGGAGTATTGGAAAAAAAAGTTTCAAAAGGATATACTGTTAAGACTCAATAATGTCTCAAAAAGTTTTTTGAATTCAATTGATAAATTGTAATAATTCATGTATACTTGAAATTTTAGCCAATTTTACTTATTAAAAATGATTCAATTTCTAACCACCGATTCCATACTCATTTCGAGGCATTGTAACTTAAAAGCTTATTTGTGTGTTGAAATATCTAAAATTTAAATTCTAACAAGCTAAAACTCATGCACTAAAATATGATGAAGATTATAATTTTAGTTATTTCTTTCATTCCATTTTATTAATATTCATTTTAAAAAATTTTCAAAATGCGCAAATACTTAACCAAAAGTCAATTAAAAAATATTTCACACAAAAGTACTCTCAAACTAAACTAAGTCAAATTTCAAAGAAATTACAAAATTAAATTTAATGAAAAGGCAAACGCTGTTACACCCACCTCAAAAACGATCGAGTAAAAAAAGAAAGAAAGATTTTCAGTACATACAAATGAATCTTGGAATATTTTAGAATAAAATTTTTAATATTACCCACAATTGTTCATTGTTCACCCTTAAACGTTAAAGCCTACACATACTACAATGGTATTTCTTATTCAGGATATATGAGTAATATATTCAAATATGATTTTATTACCCTGATAAAGTTTCAACCCTAATATACAAATCTTTGCAAAATACTTAAATAAAATTCTATAGATTATAATTCTATTTAGAAATTTCATTTTAACATTTTTTCCAAACTCTTAATGACAGATTCATTCCTTTGATGATGATATTTTACAGCCATATGCAACCAACCCAATAATCATTACCCGTAAAGAGGTGTTGAGCTTTAGAATTGAGGGGGCAAATAATTGTATAAAAATATTCTATCTAACAAAGTGGTGCAATTGAATCTTTAATAAAAGAAATAGCAAACAAAAAATAAATGATTTAATTGCATAGCAACACCCTCTATTGTATGTGTGTGAAGATTTAGTCTTTTTAACGGCTTGAGAATATGTTTTTTATTTATTATAAATTTCTAATTAAATAATTATTTCAAGACCTATATTAATCTTTCCAATTAAAGGAATTTCTCATGTGTTACTTTTAAGGTAGATAATTTGCTGTTGAAATTTTAAAATAAATTAAAACAAAAAACATATTCATTTTAGTCTTAAACTTATTATTTTTATTGATAATGTTATCTGCATTAGATAAACTTCAAACTTTATTTTGTCATATAGGTACACAAATTTGTTCATTGTCCACACAGGAAAAGTACGCTTTAAGCCTAGTGCATACTGATAATCAGTATAAACCCCAAAAGTTGTTGATGCAGTTGCTGTTTCTACATCGGTTTGTATTAGGCTTCAACCAAAAAAGAGGATTTTTTGCTACAAATAATAATTATCCTTTAAACACAATCAAAATCGATCAATACACTTTATTAGTCCAGAAGATACATTTCTTTCTCTACAAGAAAAAAAGCGAATATTTCAAGCCAACTTCTTTGCAGTTTTTCTTCGCTGAATTCTGGATTCATTTTTTTTCATACGTCTTATATTTCCAAAAATTAATTGCCACCCTTTTATTTGAATTTAATATGTAAAAAATGTATAAAATTTTATTATAATATACACAAGTTATTTGATTAAGAATTATTAAAGAATTTAAAAATATTAGACAAAGAGAAAGAGAAAAAAGGAAGAATATAATATTATCAAATTATAAATAATCGTTGCGTGAAAATTAAACATCTAAGATACAATTATTTTGGAGTATTGCCTACTTTCTTTGTGTAATTAATAAGGGTAGTATGAAAGCCTTAATTAGATACAATGCAATAAAAATAATATTTTTTGTAAGGGCCCTTGGATAATTATTCGTCTTTTAATTGGAACCTAAGGACATTTTCTTAGATTTATACTAATTAGTAACTTAAGGAGAAAATGAAATTTTCTTTACGTTAATACATAGAAGACGTGTACAGTTTTTATTAAAAATAAGCTACAAATTATATTTATATATTCTTGTTTTATTTTTATATGAACTTTATTTTTTATAAAAAAAAACCATTTATATTATTCAGTTCATAAAGTATTTAAAAATAAATCTAACTGGCGTAGGAATGAAGGAATTCACAATTTAAAAATTTTCAGCCATTACCTTGGGTTAAGGTTATAGGACAAATTGTAATACAAAACTACATATGTTATTAAATATTATATACATTAATCAGTTGACTATAAAGTTAGTTTTTAGGAAAACTGCTAAGCTTTCAAGGACTAAGTGCAAGCTTTTATTTAAAATATATAATTTGCCGGATAGTACTAGATAAAAATTGAAATCTATGTGGATTTTAAAGCTGTTATCTGGAGCTATTAAGTTTCTTTTATAGTATGAACTTTTCCATGGTAAAGAGTTAGTCATTCATTTATTACTAAAATTGGTTCAGAGATGTAGTATTTAAATTCGATTTTGGTCTGTTATTTCTTAAAAAAGCTAAAATGGAAATCTTTTCACAGCAGATTTGGGAGTTTGTTATTTTGAGTCCTTAACTGTGGTTTTTTTTACAAAATTTTATTAGTTGACATTGTAGCAAATATAATATTAATTTAATAATTTTCAACTATATTAGTTTTATTTGGAAAAAAATAATATAACTCTACTTCGATTTTCAACATAAAAGTAATATATAATAATTCTTTATACTAAAACATAACTTGGCATTGATTGTTATTACTCTATTTACGCTATAAGACTGGAAAACAAGCAATCCAATTCACTTCTGAATTTTGTGAAGACAAAACTCCAAGCCAAATTTTATTTTATTTGAATCCAACATAAATATAGTTGTTTGATATATTGACTTTATGTTGTCCTACCAATCCTGTCTGTGAACTAACAAATACAAAAATATACAAAAAAGAATTTTGTTTTTAGTGCAAACATTCAACCACAAGTTGTTCCTGCAAGCCCAATATATATATATATATAAAATATATATATAAATATATTTCCATATTTTAACGCTAAAAATATATAAACAAAAAAACAATATTTTTCTCTAAAACTAGTATTCTTTATATACAGCCTCTTACGTAGGTTAATAACACTAAAAAAAACAACAACGAAAAAAAATATTTTAAGGGCTTTTTGTATGACGCATTCATGAAACTTTACGCTAGACTTCATGCACAAAAAAGTGAAAAACTTTGGTTGAAAAAGATTTCTTTTTTATAAAAAATAATCTCTATATATTCTGAAAGAAACACACAAATTAAAATTTAAAAAAATATTATTTGTACTGAAAATATAGTAAGTGAGCAGCTACAGTTACTTTTGAATAGATTCATTTTCCTTTCATAAAAAGCAAATTTGAAAAGGTGCTCTTAAAATTTATATTTTATATTATTATAATGCAAAAAGGAATATACAACTGCATACTTCATCATTTATATTTTTAAACGGTCTATGAATTTAACTAAAATACTTATGCTTTGTTTTGTTAAAGGACTTTTCTGTTTTTCTTTTTTTTTTGATAAAATTTTAATTAATTTTCTTTTAAGAAAAATGAATTTTTAAGCAAATAAGAAATGTTAAGAGAAAATCTAATTTTCATTTTAATAGTTCGCTTAAATATGTTTTCATATTTTTTATTATTATGTTTAATAATCATAAAACTTGAATCATGACTGTATTCTTATTATTAGTAAAAGCGGCTTACAAACGTACCACGAGTTTTACGATTTTTAATAATGAACAAGAAAAAATGTCAAAGAATTATTATAAATAAAAATAAATGTTAAATTAATCCCACAACAACTACGATAATTTATAGCTAAAATTTTATTTCGATAATAAGGACAATTATTTGAAAAATGTAACAAAATAAAAAAAAATCAAAGCATCATTTTGAAGTATTGAAATTGTAGATCATTAAATGAGACAGTTTTTTGTAGTACATCAAATGAAGAAAACCTGAAAATATATTTTAACTTATAATTTTTCTATTGGAATACTCTGTATTCTGTATTTGCTCAAGAAATGAAATCGATGACAGTTGAAATTCTTTCATGTTGATAACAAAATACTTCCTGATTATCCCCAGAATAATGGATCCTTTGGATTATGTTTGATGGATTGATGACAGCATGGGGGAAATGTATTGATGTCTCTGAATACAAAACAAAGTTTCTGACTTAGAAAAAAAGAACTTGCAAATCTCCGATGATTTCCCTTCTTTAACTTCTTTTCACATTTTTTTTCTTCTTTTTTTTGTCTTTATGTTCATGTATGCTTAGAATATAAACTGAGAAAACTCTTTTTCGCTTAATGGAAGAAATTTTTGTGCATAAGATATAAATAAATGAAATAAATTGTGTTTATTTGCGTATGCTGTTAACTATAACTAAATATGAAGTAATTGTGCATTGAAGCACAAATTTATTGTTATTTTTAAAAGTTTTTGAATTTGATTGCGTTAGATAGAATTAGTTTTTTCTCATGCTTGTCAGCATATTCGTATTTTACTTCCTCGACCCGTCGAATATTCAGATCTGCATGAAGTTCCTCGTTAGTCACATATCTATACGCATTGGTGATAAGGCCTAAGATTTTGTTCTAGTTTCTTTGGATTATTGCTCGGTTCGACTTCCGAGTACACCCCCAAAGCTGGATTCCATAGGTCCATATTGGTTTTATGATTGATAGATAAATTGTTCGTTTAGATGTGAGATTCAATTTGGAGTACTTCCCAATGAGCCAGTAAAGTTTGTATGTTGATTGTTTTATCTGCTTGGCCTTTTGCCTTACATGAAGTTCACATATAGATTTATAAAATTAGCTTATTTTTTCCATATCCCCTGTTAAGTATTCAAAAATTTATCCACAATTGAAACGATTGTTTGAACAAAATAAACAAATTTCATATTTCCAGCAGCAACTGCTACAACTAACAATAAGATCTACACGAACATAGGACACTTCCATGAATGGAGTCTGTTACGTCAGTTTACCTCATTTCAATTAGTATTACCTACGAAATTTATAGGAAAGTGGGCTGTTTCTTACTATCAAAAAACTTTATTTTTTCGTTTTGACCTACTATAAACACAAAAATACAGTAAAAAAAATTTCATATTTTGTACCATATTGAACTATATTTAATTAAATGTTAATTTAAATAACAATTTTCAAATAGTTATATGAAATTTTACTTCAGCTCTGTAATTAGTAGGGATGGACCTGAAGGTATCTGTAAAGTTTTTTTTTTTAAATTTAGATAATGTTAATTTGAATACAGTACAACCCTTGTTTATCAAAATAAAAAAAAACACATATATATATTTATCATATATATTTAATAAATAAAACAACCCCGTTATTATATGTCCTTAATTTTTGGACTAACACAAAATAATCGATCTTACCCACCCGGGAACAGCCTCTTTTGTTATCATAAATGATTTTGGCATAAGAACAAGGCAAAAAGAAACAAAAAAAAAACAAAGTTTATCCCTAACTTATTCAATGAATAACCACGTTGGTAGAATATGTCAATTTGATGATATCAAAAAGAAAAAAAAAGCCCTGACCGGAAATTAGCATTTTCCAACCCCTTACAACGTTTTTGAAAAGGGATCACATTGATTTCTTAACGAAAGCAAGCAATTTTCTTTATTTCTTATTGGTTACAGTGTAACACGTTGACATCATTTTCCGATTCAGATTTCATTACAATCTTATAGATTATTTCCGTTCCTTTTTTTAATATTGAATGAAGTGCCTTTCGTTTTGTGTATTCTATTGCTAAAGTTATTGCTGTTTTTATACAATAGAAAAGTTTCAATAATTATTGTTGTTTTTTATTACTAAAATAAGGGATATACAAGTGAAGTAAGAACATTTTCAAGGAATGTTATTCAGTTAGCTAATAGATAAAGAATAGATTTAAAAGTTAAAGGAATTAGTACTTTAAATAATATATTTATTCATAATTTATATCCAAAAGAAATTGAAGAACGATTTCTTTTGAGTTAAGATTGTTTCAAAGCGATCCTAATTAAACCATGCGCCCAGATCAGGGAATAAATTTATTTCATTTTCTACGTTAATTTTTGTTCAATATTACAAATATCATATCGGAAAAAAATTTAAATCATATTTTATAAAAGAGGATGTTTATCTTTGAATGTAATTAGGAATTCCGTTAATTAACTGCTGCTGAGTTTCACTTTCAAACTTTGCTACAAGATAGCTCAATAAGATACGCTTCTTCTGTGTGAATTAATTTAAACGAAAGACGAATGCTAAAGAGATTTTTGAGATTGTTAAATGCAATCAAGATTTTTAACTATCCCAAAATTGTTGCAATGTTAAAAAACATTCTTGCTACAAATTTTTTTCTATGTAAATTTAAGATACGTCACGACGAAGTCACTGTGTACTGCTATTATACTACAAGGAAGAGGGTTCAACTCTCATAATTCTTACATGTTTGAGCTAAAGCTGTAAAAAATACCTACTGTATAAAGGATAAGCCAAATAAATAAATATTGATAAAAATAGTAACGAAAAAACTTAAATAATATCTACATATATTGAAAGACATATTTAAAGTACTTGAAAATACTCTTACCTTTTACTTATGACTTTTATTTTACTATTTAAGTATTGTTGATTGCTTTTTCACAATAGAAAGAAGCCCAAACTGTAAAAAAAATTTCATTTTATACATCTTTAGCTGAGAAGCAGGGATTCTGTGACTATTTCAATAGGATTTCTTTAGAAAAACAAACATGTTAAATATAGGAAAAAGAAAGCTCAAAAGTTTTCTTTCATAAATGTAATGACTTTTGTGTATATACCTTTTAGGGCAAATTAGAAATGAGGCATATAGTATCGCTTTTATCATTTCTTCAAAATCTTTGAAATTTAATAAATAAATTATTATTAACCTGCAGCCAGAAACAACTTTTATTCCTCTATTCAAATAAAAGTTTGTATGTTTATTTTTATTTTTACTCTTAAGAGCTGTTATTGTAAATTTCAGCTTCGAACAGAAGATAAAAGCTCATATTTTGACTCCATTTTAGAATTCCCGGGGAATTCGTACTTGGTACTAACAATCTACTGGACCTCCTGATAGGTGTAAAGTTGATTCCAAAATCCTGAGTCATTTTCATAATCTTCCAGAAACCCACCCAAAACCTTCTTGACAAAATGTTAAATCCACCACCTAGCATAAATCTAATAAGATCTTAACAACGCTAGAAATTTTGCATACTTTCAGGCGTGATTATAATTTCATATTTCAATTAAAGTATTATTTTTATACAGATTTATTTTCTGGAGATGTTTCACATCCAAACTCTCATGAAAGTACTTCAGATGGTAATTCAGACCATAATTCTTCAGGTGATGAAGATTCACAGATGCGGCTAAGGCTTAAACGGAAATTGCAACGAAATCGGACATCTTTTACGAATGAACAAATTGATAGCTTAGAAAAAGGTAAAAACAAAAAGATTTTAATTTGCGTAAAACCCGTTTAAATATTTCTTGATTTTTATTACAGAATTCGAAAGAACTCATTATCCAGACGTTTTTGCTCGTGAACGATTGGCTGAAAAGATTGGTTTACCAGAGGCACGTATTCAGGTTTGTTATTGATATCAAGTATTGATAAGTTTGTCATAGTCGACAAATTATAAATAACTAATTTAAAAATTAAATAAATATTGCCTTCAATTATAATTTGAATAGAATAGTTAATATATTTTTTGTTCATAATATGAGGGATGTTAATCTTCCAAACGTTTAAAGACTTCATGGAGCAAAACAATGTTGCGTCACACTTGGTAGCCTTTGCACAGCATTTATAAGATTGATGTTATCCTTAAGGACGTGCTAAAGATTAGAATTGAAAAAGAATTACATTGTAAACCCCTTTTACTTGAAGTGAAAAATCATCATAGAGTAAGGATATCATCATGAATTTTTGAAGTCAATTTAATATAGGGGGGTTACATAATGATGAAGTCTTTGAGACACGAGGGTGTCAGTAAGGTTTTTGTTTGATATAATTTGCCATATCGACGTATATCATGTATAAAAGTTTCTTTAAAATTATTACTAGACATTTATATGACAGTAGACATAATTTATTTAAAATATATAAGGGTTGTAGCCCTTATATAAATATTAAATCTTTTTATCCCATGGAAAACAACAAGTGTTTGCTTAGTATTATTTTCTTTTGTTTTTTTTCAATGATGCTAAAACATTGATACATGATATTAGATTTGTTAAAATTTTATGTTATTATATAAAAAAAAGGCTAATAAAAAGGGTGCAGAAATGAATAGAAATGATAAAAATGAAACTTAATTTCTTGGCATTAAAAAATTGATCAATATACTTATAGATAAATAATTATTTAGCTTTCAAGTGTCTTACGTTTAATATAACCAAAAACTATGCTTCTTTTTATATTTACCCCAATCAATTTATATAATTCCTCCTCCGCATTTATTTTTCCAAGTTATTTTTCAAAGAAAAAATCTTGAAATCATAATTGAACTAACGTAAAAAACTATTTGGCCATTCATATTTCAACTGACTTAATATGTCTTTTTGTGGGGTTATACTACACTAATGTGAAAGAGGTAAGATGAATTTTATGCAAGTTAGAAAACCTAAATTAAGTTACCTATAGTTCATAAATGAATCAGCTCCTTATTTTGTTAACAAAAGTAAATCTTAAATGTATCACTGAATTTTCATTTGATATTTTTAGCAAAATGGAAATTGATTTAGCCAGATGATAAATTACGTCTCAATGAGCAAATGTTACTTTTCCCTAAATAAATTCTCTTCTATATGGAGTATATGAAACGATTAGTGAAGGGTTAGACTACAATCATACTTCAGTTTTATTTGATAATGATAAGTACCTTAACCTCTCTACAGTATGCCTTAGGCAGTTACATTGAAGTGGATTTCAGTTTTTCATTTTGTTCTTAGTCAAGAGAGTAATAAACACTTGACGTCCACTTCTTTTAGATTTAGAGGCTTTACTGTGACAATAATCCTCCCTCAAACATTTTCAAATCGAAGCAGGGGGTTAAATGGTTGATTTTATTTGATATTCAATTGACAGATAAATATGTTATCACCACTTCATAATTATTTTGTAATCTTCTAAAATCTACAAGAAAAAATTAAGCCATTGTTAGATGTAGTATTTTTTGACTTTAAGTAACCCTAAAACATAGACATTTCCAAATTGATTTCACTGAATTTTTAGAAAATTTTACCAATTAATTGGTTAAATCTAAAATGCCAAGGAACCAAAAATGATAAATTTATTATAAAACTTACGTAAAACTCTGCAAATTTTTTGATGTTTTTATTCTTCTATAGTTTTAACACACTTATTACCACGATCAAACAGGATAGCATTATATCTTTGATTTAAAAAATTTTGAATCACTTTGATTGGCTTTAACTAATTCTTAGAAAATAATTATCTTTCAATAAATTTTTGTCATCAGCCCAACCACCAAACAATCAAACGTGGTTTTAATAAAAGTTTTAAGCAAAATAGTTTAGATTATTTGTTGTTAATGTTTAAAGAAGCATTGTAATCGTTTCCAAAGAAACTACGTACAATTTTGATTATTTCAGGTATCTTTTAGATGAACTCCTTTCACGACTCCATTATTTTTTCCAAAGAAAATGTACACTTTTTGTTTTGCCTGAAATTGATTGAATGTGGTTTCTTCCATTTTAGCATTTGAAAGTCGGCTAAAAAAACTTGTTTAGCAAGAGCTGTCATAATTTTGCTATTTGCCAAATGATTGTAATAAACATGATATATCCAGAAAAATATCCAGCTTTCAAATGCTGAAATGATGCCACTATAAAATATATTTAAATTAATTACTTGATAAAGTTAAAATCATAATTTTGAAACTTTATTTAAATATATAATGAAAATTTTTAATTAGGTGTGGTTTTCAAATCGTCGTGCAAAGTGGCGAAGAGAAGAAAAACTACGTACACAAAGAAGACCAAACGATCATGTTGCAAGTAGCAGTGTAACAAATGGTCCAACAGCAAATGGTGGAACAGGTTCAGCTGGTGCACCAGCCAGTAATGGTAATTCAGGTAGTGCAAGTGGTGGTAATGCTGGGGGTACAAATTCAGCAAGCCCTCCAATACCGGCAGCTGCACCACGCCTTCCGTTAAATACAGGTTTCAATACCATGTATTCTTCAATACCCCAACCAATAGCTACAATGGCAGAAAATTATAGGTTCGTATTTCAATTATAATAAAATTTTGTATAGGCTAAAAAATATTAAAAAACTTGTTTTACATTTTATGAAATCAAATATTAAAATATTTCATTTAGAGAAGGTTTTCCTCTTCTATTTTCTTTGAATGGTGTCAAATATTTTCTTTCTCTTAGCGCTCTATCAACTTTCATAAGAGAATTCATGGAAAATCTATAAGAAAACAAAATTAAAGTTTTCAGCTTTATTATTCAAAAATTAGGGGAAGAAGTTAAAATATAAATCACATGGAATGAGCCAAGGAATCATTGCTAGCTTCTTACAGTTCTTACAATGAAATAAAATTGCTTTAAACTTTGCACACCTTGCTTTTGAGATCTATAAAACAATGTTGGAGGTTTTTTTTAAAACTAAATTGGCATAAAAAATTTTAAAAAGGGTGTTTTTTTTTGTAGAAATTCTTCTTTAGGACCTAAATCCTAAAACCAACTTTATTCCAGACGAATATGAAAAACAACAAAAACAAATTTTATTAGTAACTAAATTAAAAAGAAAAACATAATTAGACAATAGCTATGTATCGTCGAAATATTTTATTATCGAGAAATTCTGCCGAAAATGAAGTGAAAAAAAAATATGGCAGGGCTAAAAGGAAGTTATTATTTTACCTACCCTTTATTGGTATCCCATTATTTTTTTATAGCAAATACATACCTTTCGTTGTTAAAAAAAAACTATTAACAGTAGCGGTTTCTAAAATCTACACAATAATTTTTTATCAAATACTGCAGTAATGAACAAAATATCTAATAAACATTTTTCTATTGTACAATTTGTACACAAAATTAAAATTATGTTTGATGATATATAAACTTCTCTATTAGATAGTCTTTGTCTTAAATTTCAAAAAACAAATCTTTTTAATGGAAATATAATATTTTACTAGTTCAATGACATCATCATTGGGATCAATGTCATCATCTTGTCTACAACAACGTGATAGTTACCCTTATATGTTTCATGATCCCTTAACATTAGGATCACCATATGCTGCTCATCCTCGTACACCATGTAATCCAGCAGCTGCACATCAACAGCCTCCACCTCAGCATGCCGCATATGGTGGCGGTGCAGCCGCTGCAACGAGCACAGGTAAAATGTTCGGTTACTTTTTATTAAAATCTACAATTTAGAAATTAATTAAAGATTAATATATTATTGCATTTTAAGGTGTTATATCAGCCGGTGTATCTGTACCAGTTCAAATTCCATCCCAAGCAACTGATATAGGAGCTAATTATTGGCCACGTCTACAGTGATCAACGCTATTTGGGCTTCCAGCGCAACTTCTTGGTGCGACTGCTGGTAATTCATTGACAATGCCAGCAGCAATACCTGGTATGGATCATCATCAATCTAATGAGGAGGCCCAAGGTCAATAAATATACATATATATATATAACTCTAACTACAAAAAATAAAGTTTTCAAACATTATTATTTTTAGGAATTATTATATTTTCACACCATATATTTATTTTAATTTTATCCATAGTTTTGACAGTATATAAACTTAATAAATCCTTTATTTTTAAAAGGAAATTGCGGTCCAAACTTTAAACTTAACCTAGCACTTATCAGATTTATATAAATTATTTTTAATTGATATACAAATATTAATTGCTCGATATTACTTTGATATAAATTTGAATACTTCAAATCCTTTTAATTTGCTTATGTATCCGAAATATTTTAGACTTTAGTTTTCTATTGACTACTTTTGGCGAAAATTGAATATAACTAGTCACCGTTTACTATGGACTCGTATTTTAAGATATTGTGTTGATCATAATTAAAAAGCAAAAAAAAAACATTTACAAAGTATGTAGATAAAATTTTACTCGGTTAAATAATATGAGAATGAAATTCTCCGGTTTACAATTACGACAAAGGAATGAGTTGAGAGAGATTAGTGTATAAGTATCTAGTTAAATTTTATCCAAATACTTT